>CM035624.1:128149762-129443096 GCA_020496765.1 Gossypium stocksii
ATATGGGCATTGTTGCCAATGCAGAAGGACGTGGGTTCGGGTACGCTAAAACACATTTTCCTCCTATTTATGAGTTAGAAAAGGATGATGAGTAATTTTAAACATTATGTCAAAAAGATTCTCTATTCTCCCAAAAACATAAATTTTATGCTGTATAATCACATGGTGTGTGGGACAAATTGACCCCATGTGTCCCATTGGAACCCTATAAATAATAATGATCCATGCAATTTTATACATGCTTCTCATGTATTCTTTGAAAAGTTTACCTTTATCAAATCAACAATCAAAAGCAATTTTTTACTCTCTCTTTTTCCTTCTACAATGATGCATTCAAGCATAATTTTAGGGTTTAACGAATTTATTGTCTTTTTATGAGAAAATATGGGTTAAATTTGTTGTAGTCTATGGATGGGGACCTCTAGAATGATTGGAAATATTGTAGTGATTTATACACTATGAATTTGAGAGGAATCAGGTTCAACTATATGGTTAATGGTTGAGTGTAATCTTACTTAAAAAGGAAATTTTTGATTTGACATTTCACCCTTTTTTTAGTAGAAAGATAAAATGTAATTTGACTCCTAATACAAAGAGGCTAAATTAATTAATTCACAAACCGATACAAACTAATTGAATTGAGCTAAACACTCAATTGAATAGTATTTTTCTATTTTTTATTTTTATTAAATAACTTTTTAAATTTATTTACTTGAATTGAACTAACCTATCAAATAAAAAATTAGTGGTTTAACCAATATGACCTACCGTTTCGAAAAACTAGTTTTTGTGAATCAATCATGATGGTCAGTTCTGTGTTGATTCTGATCATACCAGTCAATGTCACACCATTTCCTCATCGGTGAAAATTTTGATTTGTACTGATCAACACCGGCTAGTTTTGGTTAATTTCAGTCGTATTGACTAGAACATGGTGCACTAGCCGATGTATAAACAATATTAAAAAAATATTTTTTATATTTATTATTATGTTAAAAACTTAATTGG
The DNA here is from genome assembly GCA_020496765.1 of Gossypium stocksii. Lineage (NCBI taxonomy): Eukaryota > Viridiplantae > Streptophyta > Magnoliopsida > Malvales > Malvaceae > Gossypium > Gossypium stocksii. The sequence continues at coordinate 128,150,771 of CM035624.1, forward strand.
AATGTATTAACTAATAGAGAATATTACACTAGAAAGTAATGATTAACATTACAATTTTTTTGGGATATGCTTTCGCATTTAAAATATAATAAAAAACCCACTCACCTGATTATCAAAGAAAAAAATCTTCACTCATCATTTATCTTCTTTTATCCAAAAAATTCTCACCCTTTAACTTCTTTTTTCTTGTTTATTTTGAATTTATTGAATGATAAATTTTTATTTGCGGAGATTATTAATAAATATTTGATGTAATGAATGGATATTTCATATTTAAAATTTAGGGTTAATGACTTAAGGTTAAAAAGGGATATATATTGATTTAAAAAAGGTTTATAATTTGAAGTTATTTTTTAAAAAAATTAAGGAAATAAATCGTTTTTAGCTTCTCTCTAAAAACAATTTATTTCCTAATTTTTAAAAAAACTAACCCAAAACCTTAAATTTTCTTTAAAACCGGTATAGACCTCCGCGTTTTGTATTATTTATTTGATATTTGTAAATATTTTTTTTTTAAAATTGGATAAATTTAAAACGGTAAATACATCCACCTATACGGTACTACTAAGTTGATCACAGTTCAGATATTAAGGCAGTATTATAATACAGTAGCAACAGACAATGATCTGTCCCTTTATCTCTTACTGTGTTCCCATTAACACTTTTGTCGTCTTTTCTTTTTGGGAAACGATTCAACTCATTTCACTCATTCACTTACTTCACTCCACCATTACTGCCTTCCTTTCATTCCCTTTATTCCCCCATTTTCAAGCTAAGAAGAAGAAGAAGAAGCACAAAAAAACCCTAATGGATCTTCATTTCATCGCCATTTTAGCTCTCATTATCTTCCTTATAACCCCAAAAGGTTTAAAAAAATCAAACCTTTCTCTTTTCTGGGTTCCTCTCACATTATAATATTTCAACATGTTAAAGTTTTAATCTTTCATTTTTTTTTTTGTAACAGGTGTATATGGTGCTTCGTTCACATTCATCAACCGGTGTGATTACACTGTATGGCCTGGTGTATTAGCAAATGCAGGTACCCCTAGTCTGGGAACCACAGGATTCGAGCTCCCAAAAGACTCTTCTCGTTCATTCCAAGCTCCGACGGGTTGGTCCGGTCGTTTTTGGGGTCGAACGGGGTGTAAATTCGACGGATCTGGCTCCGGAACTTGTCTCACTGGCGATTGCGGGTCGGGTCAAGTAGAATGCAACGGACTCGGTGCTGCTCCGCCGGTGACTCTAGCTGAGTTCACTCTTGGAACCACCGGTGGTCAAGATTTTTACGACGTTAGTCTCGTCGATGGTTATAATATGCCGATGATCGTTGAAGGCCGTGGTGGGTCCGGCGTTTGTTCTTCGACGGGTTGTACGACTGATTTGAACCGAAAATGCCCGTCGGAACTACGGGTTGGTGATGGTGATGCTTGTAAGAGCGCGTGTGAAGCGTTTGGGAGCCCTGAGTATTGTTGTAGCGGCGCGTATGCTACACCCGCCACTTGTAAACCGTCGGTTTATTCCGAGATGTTTAAGGCGGCGTGTCCGAGATCTTATAGCTATGCGTATGATGATGCTACGAGTACTTTTACTTGTACCGGTGCTGACTACACGGTGACGTTCTGCCCCTCCTCTCCTAGGTAAATGTTTTCACCACCACATATATATATAGGAATAATATTTTGTGTATATATCAATTTATCTAATTCTGAATTTCATAAATTTTTTGAGTCTCACATTCTGTAAATCAGATATGTCCGAATTAGATCGGACTAATAGATTGAATCGAGAATTAGTGGTTGAATCAGTGGTTTAAAATTATATATAGATTATTAATGGTTCAAAATCTGTCACAAAAATTGACCGATGAATCGGTTTATAAATACGTTGATGTGATATTTTAAAATAAAAAGAATTATTTGGTAACAGTGTAATTAAAGAAATGACGTTGTACTGAGCTTGAATTTAATAAATTTTTAAATACAAAAAGTAAAAGTCGAGTTCTCAAAAATAAGAGTATAAGAATTAAATTTCAAATTTACAAAGAGTATAATAATTTATTGCATGTTTTAACCATCTAATCATGTTTTGTACAATTTTAATTATGTTATTAGTTATTCGGATATATATTTTGTTGTAGTAAAAAATCTTCCAAAGATGCTACACCGGTTCCGGCAGCTCCGGAAGAAACTACCCCGACGACAGGTTCAACGCCACAAGGATCAGGGTCGGAATCGGGGTTAACTTATTCGTCGACGACTAGTTCAACACCACAAGGATCAGGATTGGAATCAGGGTTAACTTATTCGGGTAATGGTTACGAGTATTCGGATTCAGGTTCTGGTTATGGATACTCGGGTTCAGGATATTCGAATTCCGGTTATGGATACTCTGGATCGGGTTCGGATTCGATCTCCGATCCGGATGGAACCGGTAAAACAATGTTGACAGATGGGTCATGGTTAGCTGGTTTGGCCATGGGAGATTCACCGAGAACAACTCCTTGGATTCTACAATATGCACTCATTGCGGCAACTTCTCTCCTTTTAATGTTTACATTTATAATGTAAGGATCAGTCCTCAAAATTTTAATGTATAATATATAACGGTTTTATTGTGGTTTCAGTCCCTCTATTTTGTTAAGATTTGTGATTTAGTTCTATTTTTATTTAGTATAATTAGATCTCTTTGTATATATATTTTTATTATAGGAGGGGTAGGATTTTTCTTGGTTTTGAATTTCGGATTAAACCAATTAACAACTTTACAAAGACGTAATTTTTTTATAATGTTATTAATTGGTTCAAACAATCAAACTCGAGTCTTATTCATCAGACCTAAGGTTTGAAAGTTCAAGCTCTAAGTTTAAACCATAAACATCTCTAGTTCAAACCGGTAACTATGTTTCTACAATTAAGGTCGGGTGAAAATTTAATCAAACATATTCAATCAATAATAAATTTGCATGTCAAACAAATTATCAGAGTTGGTTTAAAAAATTATGTCATTATTTAACACCGATAACTAATGGTATTATTAATTTGGATCTACTAATACTATGATAGAAGTAAAAGGGTCAAAATATATCAAATTAAAATACAGAGATTTAATCTCCAATTTTAGTATAATAGAGGGACTAAAACCAAATAAAATTAATTCCTCTCCTATTGGATGTATTAATTTAGTGCCTATATTGTATGTAGGTGAATGGGACAAGAAAGTGGATAGAGTAATATTTAATTCTTGAATTTGATAAATTTTTTTTTCCACATTGACCCTAATTTTTTTAGTTCACATTAATCTATGAAATTAAGAGAAAAAGGATGTAGAGCCCTCGATTTTCGATCTAAGCTTTGGGCTTTTTGTCTGCCATGAGCCAATTTCATATGTTCTGCACTTTGTTCAGTGGAAAAAGGATCAAAAGTGGTAAATTTATATTAAAGGGGGGTTGGTTGAAATAATAAAAAGGAATATGCCAAAAATAATCGAATGGGACCTTATTATAGTTACAATAAAGTCAAGAAGTGGGATTAAATGGCAGTGAAAATTTGTTCCACCCCCACCAACTTTTTTTCTTTTATCATTTTAATTAGGATTTTTATTATTTTTTGCTAAAATGCTTATATTTTCTCAAGTTTATTTAGAAAAAAAAATTGCAATGCATTTTAATTCATAAAATCAGATTAAATTGAATGATTTAACTGCGAATTAGTGATCTAATCAATTTAACAATAATCATAAATCGAAAAAGAGTTGAACTAGTAAAAAAATCAATTAAATGGAATTTAAGTCTTTTTTGTTATCATTTATGAGATTAGGTAAGAATAAAAGAGTAAATAATGAGGCGTTGAAATTTGCGTTTCAAAGTGCTCTTTAATGCTTAAGTCAAATACAAGATAGTAGTGGGAGAATGCTTTTACAAAATAATCAAAATATAATTTTATCATGTATTAATTTATAACATTATTATATTTAAGGGACTAAATATAATTTATTTTGTATTTGAGGGGGTAAAATATAATTTTACCATAGATTAATTTATAATTTTATCAAAATACCAACTAAAATTTATGTGTAACATCCGTAAAGTTTCTTAAAGCTTATACTTGGGAGGTCCTTGTATTATAGGGACTGGATCAAAATTAGCTCGTCTATTATTAAATAAATCAAATTAGCCCCTCTAATAATAAAACAAATTACAAAAATTATCTTGAAAATTATTTTTTAATTATAATTCAATTTTAAAAAACTTAAAAAATATTAACTTTGTTGAACAATAAATTAAATTTTTAAATAATAATTATTAATTTCATTCCAATATGATTTATTTGATTCTTTTTAATAATACGAAGATTAAATTGATTTATTTAATAATAGAGGGACTAATTTAATCATATATTTATAATAAAGGTACCTCTTAGATACATTCCCTATACTTAAATAACACGATTTTACATTTAACTTCAAACTGACTCTGAGGAATACAAATGCCAACAACAAATGAGATGCCTGAAATTTTCCCTGAAAAAAAAAACTTAATCCAATGTTCCTCGAACCGCCAACGGAGGTATAAAATGACGAACCGCAATGGCGGTTATATGCCGTCGAGGGTTTCTTCGGTTCCCGACGGTGAACACCTTGGTTCTAATTACCAACAACACATCCAAAACAAGATCCTATAACTGAGGATATTGCTGATAAGGTAAAAAGCTCGGCAATCCTACATTCCAACGGTATTTATTGGCCATTGGATTCCGTCGTCGTCGCCGGTTTCTTTGATTTCCGGCGGGTGAATATCTTGGTATAGATGTTCTTGGATCTTATTGTTAATAAAACATCCAAACCGAATCCGAGAATTGAGGCTAAAGCCATTATGATGAACACAAGCCTGTAACAATGACTTCCTACACAAGTATTCCCACCACCTGGTGTTGGGGTGGCCTCGGCATCGTATAGGTAGCCTGCGAGCAAGCCGGAAAAGAGGAAAGAACCGATGGGAAGGTTGAGGATTAAGACATTGTAGAGTAAACCATAATATTTGAGACCGAATAGTTCCGAGGCGACGGGGACTGAAACAGCTAGACGGACTCCGTAACAGAGGCCGACAATGATCGAGCCGATGTAAAGGCAACCAGGCAGTGCTAATGCCATAAGAAGGAACCCGACCACCATGAGGATCTGAGATGCTGCATTCCAAAGAGGCCTAGGTGTTCCAGCTTTCCTGCAAGTGGTTCAATAAATTCAATGTTACAAATTAAATGCGTAAGAAATGACAGCATATCGATTATAGCTCGACCTAGCAAGAAGTTCAAATTTGATTTGAGATGATTTTATCGAACAACCTAAACTTGTTTAATCCGAATTGACTTGATCCCAAATTAATCTAAATTAGAAATTGATCGAATTTAAAACTCTAAACTCAAAATAAAACTATTTGAACTTAGAACAATCGAATCGGAACTCAAAAAACTCTAAACTCAAAATAAAACTATTTGAACTCAAAACAATCGAATCAGAACTCAAAATGATTCAAACAAAAAGCTAAAATAACTAGAGCTTGAAATTCTTGAAACCTGTAATAACCCAACCCGAAAAATCGAAGCGTAAAACTAGAACTTAGAATAACTTAAACTTGAAATTAATAGAAACCTGAATTGACTTGAACCAAAATTGATCTATAATTGATTTAACCCAAAGCTTAAATTGATTGATAGCCCAAATTGGTCCAAATTAGAAACTGACCCAACCTAAACCAATACTAAAGCAGAACTATCTTAACCCAGAACAATTCCAACAAGAAATCAGAATATGATTAGATCCTGAAATTCCTAGAACATGTAATGATCCTATCCAATAAAAACAAGCTTAAAACTCAAACCTATAACAACTCGAATTCGAAATTGACATAAACCTAAATTGACTTGAATCAAAATTGATATAATTCGAAATAATCTGTACATTTCAAAACCCAAAATCACAATTCAAATTGATCCTACTAAAAAACAACTGGACTTGCTTGATAATTATAACTTTTAGAAAAGAAAGCCTGTCTAATTAAATCTATCAACAAAAAGCCTGCAAACAGTGGATCAACCTCTAGGACCCAACAAAGTAATGTTTTTAAAACCGAACAAGTAGTCAAACTAATTAGGTCATCAATTTTTCGGTTCAACCAATTTGATTAAAGAAGCATTAAAAATTCAAAAATATATATATAAAATATTAAAAAATAATTCAACCTTTGATTCAATAAATTTTTTAACTCATTCTCAGTTCAATCAATTCAATACCTTAACTGATTTCAGATTGAACCTGTCGGATTAAAAAAAGCATAGAAAAATCACCAAAGGATTACAAATATCAATAAAGTAGCTGTGGTCCTGTGGATTACAATGCACATAGGCATCCTTATCCATCAAGTGAAGGCTCAATCCTATATAAGCTTATATCTATATGGCCAACAGTAAAAAGATGTCAAATGGCTTTAAAATGCCTGCAAAGAGCCATGAGTGTGGCACCCATCACCATCATCTATGCAGTAGAGATGAGATAAAATAAAGTGATAATAGAACAAAAACCACATAAAACTTTCCACATAGTACAATAAATAGAGCCAACTATAACCAACCCATCGATTGATATTTTTGTACAAACTGTCGGCATCTAAACATTATTGTTGAGGGGAGGTTGTCCTTGGACTTTTAAATGAGGTATTGTTTTCAGCTGCTCGTGCTTAATTATCTTCGGATTTTGTCTCTCGTACTTTAAGGAGAGCTCCAAAAAATTCACGAGTTTAGATAGTGTCTAACCACTAAAGAAATATTTAAACTCTCCCTAAAATATAAGAGATAAAACTTAAAAATAACTAAATAAAGACACCTTGAAAATAATATTTCCATTAAGAATACGAGACCAACTCAGACAGTGCCACCTCCCTTCAACAATTATTTTCATCATTGTTAGGGTTTGAACACTATGGTATCAACATAGAGTGCTAATCAGCTGAACCGACTACAATTCGTACATGTGCATTTGAGCAAAATAGCAAAACAACAAAGCTTTGATGTTATGGCACGCCGGCATGGCGCTGCAACTTGGCTTGTCCCACCATATTAATTGACTAAACAACAATATTTCTTTGCTTCAACAGCTAGAAATTGTTGATTAAAGGCAATGTAACGTACAAGAAAGAGCAATTCGTGTAGAATTTATGTTGCATAAAAATGACAGTTAAACACTATAATTACATCTTTAAACTATTGATGTTGTATAAATAATATTTTTTTCGTTACTAAAATCGTTAATTTAACTGTTAAATGAGATATAAAATTTTATGTGATGTAATTTAAAATGAAGAATCCAAATAAAAAAATTAAAAATTTTAATTATCCTAGATTACATATATTTTAATGGTTAAATTAACGATTTTAATAATGGAGGGACCTAGTTAATATAACATTGATAGTTTGGGACATAATTAGAATACTTTGAAATTTGTGGACCAGTTCGAGTCAAACTCATTTCACTAACTCCATTTTTTTTTAATTTTATAACTATTTTATACATTTTAATTAAAATTTTCTAAGATTTTCAAATATCTATAATAAGATATTTTTATTTTTATAAAATTTTATAATTTATTTGATTAAATCTTGAAAAAAAGTTAATATAATAAAAAATATGTAATACTTCAAGACAAATAATATTTTAGGTGTCCAGTAATCATATAGGACTCGATCAATTTTGAAATCAAGTTAGATCAAACTCTAAATTAAAAAGGTAAAAGATTATTTTTCTGAATAGACTTTTTTTTTTAAAATTACATTGAAATCCCTAATAGGGTTGAGTAAAAAAAAACCGAAAAATTAAAAACTGCAATTATTCAAATAAAATTGGATTTTATTCTTTATTTAATTTATAATTAATTTTAATTATTTATAATGTAAAAAATAAATATTACACATTTAAAATAGTGAAAACAATTTTAATATAAAAAAATCTTTTTCAAAAATATATAAATGTTATTGATTTTTATTTAATTGAAAAAAATTACAATTTTAACAAATAGTGTTCAAAATTCCTAAAATATAACACGCTTTCAGAAATTTTAAAAAATTCAATTGAATTTAATCAAACTAAACTCACTCTAATGGAATGTTTTTAAAATCGAATTGATGGTTGAATTATCATATTATTAATTTATTGATTCGACTAATCTGATTAAAATTATTAAAATTTATAAAAATTTTAAAATCTTAATTCAACTGATCTGATACCATTCTCTAAATCGATATTTAACCAATTTTAAATTGGATTTAATCAAAAATGGAACTTACTTGAGAAAATATTCCGAAAGCGAACCCGAAATGATCCGACCGAAGAAACCCCAGATACTGATGAGGGACACAAAAATCGAAACGTCGGCGTGGCCAAGGGCCAGACCGATCTGTGCCATGTTATTCATCACCGCCAAACCGGTTCCCACCCCACACAAAAACGACATAAATAAAAGCCAAAAGTCCCATGTCCGCATCGCCTCAAAAATTGTGTGGTCCTCTCCTATCACCGGCATACTCTTTTCCACCACCACCGCTTCCTCCACCGCAACCGGCGGTTCATCGTTGATAACCTCATTTCTTTCCGCCGCCTCCGCCGTCGCATTAGCTTCTTGTTCCAGCAGGGGTTCCCGTCGCTCCACGTCGGGTTCGAACCTGACCAAGCGCCAGCTCTTGCAAAAAGAATAAACCGGCACCGCCAACGGACTAGCTAGTAAAACGAGAAGTATAATAACGAAAACGAGTGAAAAGACTCGATTGGTCGAATCGATGAAGTCATAGGCTAATAGATAAAAGGCAACCACGACAGCGACAACGTTGAATATAGCGAAATAGCGAGCTTCTTCTTTTTCCGCAGAGACGGAGACGGACTGAGGGGTTTCACGGAGGAAAAAGACGGCGGTGAGGCAAACGGCAAAAGGGATAACGGATAACATGATTAGGAACTTGGCGGGGTTATCTGAGAATAAAGCGGAGCAAATGTCTGTAAAAATGGCGGTGCTAAGACCCACGTAACCTTTTAATATACCGGAAACCGGTCCACGGTTACGACGGAAGTTACGGATACATGTCACTAACACCGCTGTGTTCATCCATGTCGTGCTGTTACCTCCCATGCAAAGAAATATACACATCTGCAAGGACCAACAAAGTTCTTCAGTGTTCGATGAAATGCTTAAAAGAACAAATACATTCTAACTTTCCATATATATACCTGCCAGTAAGGCAATGGTTGAATTTTCTGACCGACGACTAACCATTGAACACCATAACCGATCAACCCTTCAATAGAACCGATAAGGAGAATAACTGGGGTGGGTAAACGGTCAGAGGCAAGGCCGGCGAGGAGACCAAAAGCTTTACCGATATCTTTAGCTACCGATAAATTGTTAAGCTCGAGCTGGGTAAGGTTCATAAGGGTCTTGATGGCATCGGAGTAGTTGGAAAATGTATAGTTATTGCCTGAAATAGCTTGAACCCATACAGCAGAAACGAAGCCTAGCCATTTCCAGGCATTGAGACTGTAAGTTTCATGATACCCCATCAACTTCTTAGCTTGAAGAAGATGATCTTGAGAATTTTTGAGGAATTTATGATAAACTTTTAGTGGTTTAGGCTATTGAATTTATAATTAATTCATTGGGTTATTGGATTCGGAATTGAGAACGTGGGTTAGGTACTTAGGTTTTTTTTAATATTACTTTGGATAAATTTCTAAAATAGTTACTTTTATTTGACTCAGGTTATATTTTAGTTATTTATGTTTGAAATGTTACGATTTAGTCACTTATGTTATTGTGTTGTAACATTTTAGTCACTGAGCTATTAATTGTCGTTAACTGTGTAACAATAAGCTGACGTGACACGTTAAATCACCATTTCAAACAAAAATTTTAAGTTAAATTACTTTTAATCCCGAATTTGGTAATTATATCCATTTTGGTGTATATATATATATATATATATATAATTTTAATATCTGAACTTTACAATTGAGTTCATTTTAGTCCTTGAACTTAGATTTAGTCAAAGTGACATTTTGTGATTGCATCATACCGTCACCTAAAAATTTTAAAAAGCAAATATATTTTCAAAATTTTCAAGTGATGATGTCACTCAACTACAGTAGTAGTCATCTAACTATTAGTAAATTTTATTATTGGTTACTCAACTATAAAAAGTTACAAAATGGTTATCTAACTATCAATAAATTTTTATTTTGGTCACCTAACTATGATAAGTTATAAAATGGTTACCCAGCTAATCAATTTTGTCTTTATCGGTCACCCAAATTACACAATGCGTAAATATTAAGGGTTAAATTTTTTAAAATCAAGACTAAATTGACACAATATATATTAAGAATTAAAATTGTTATTATGTTAATTTTAAAAGTTGTCATCGTTAGCCAGACAGTGACCAAAATAGACAAAATTAAATAATTAAATAATCATTTCATAATTTTTCATAATTCAATAACAATTTTTTTTACTAATAATTAGATAACTATCAATATAATTTACTCAACTTTAACTTTATATCATATGATTCAACTCATTTAAGATAATAGCACCTTAATTACATTATTGCTAAATTACTTCATGTTCACGTATCTTAGAACATCTATGATATAAAGAAAAACAATGCTTATCCTAAAAAAGAAAATAAAATCTATGATGAAGAAAATATATTATTGCTCATTCCTTTTGCTTAAGGTATCTTTAATTTATATTTAAAATGGTACATATAATGATTTTTTAAAAATATGAATTTGAAAAATTCCATTGAGTATATCAAATAATAATATATTAAGTTTCGATCGAATTTTAATTCGATTGATATGGGTATTGTTGCCAATGCAGGAGGACATGGGTTCAAGTGCGTTGAAGCGCATTTTCCTCTTATTTATGAGTTGAAGTGGGGTTATAGGTAATTCTAGATATTGTGTCAAAAAGAGCAAATATAATCAGAACCTATAACGAGATTGTTAATATATATATATATATATATATATATATATTAAGTATTGGTTAAGTTCAATTGTTAGTGTAAGTTATGGATTTAGTCTATATACTTTGTATTTTTATATAATTTTTCAAATTTTTCTGTCATGACCCAAATAGTAACCATTAGGTTCAATATTTTAAGTTCTATTATTTTCCAAATTTTATGCGATAAACATGTTACTACACGTGTAATATAGTATTAGCTTATTATTTTCACATAATATTTAAAAAAAAAAACTCACGTTATTTTAGTTAATGGATTTTAGTTACCGTTTAAATTGAGATTAAAATTTCAAATTTTAGAAAGAATAAGGACTAAAAATGTTTAAATTGAAGAATATAAACAAAATCCACGACCTACACATAATAAAAAACTAATAATAATGCTTGACCTGATAAATTTAATTAATGCCATTTGAGTTAAAATTATAATTTTATTTTATTGAACAATCTCATTATAGGTTTTGATCATATCTGCTCTTTTTAATATAATGCTTAGAACTACCCACAACCCTTCCTAACTCTTAAATAGGAGGATAATACGCTTCAGCGTACTCAAACCCACATCTAGGGGCGAAGCCAGAACAATTTTGTAAGAGGGGCCGGATGAAATTTTAATTTTTTATAGTCTATATCTTTATAATTTTTAAAGAATTAAATTGAATTTTTATAATTTTAGGGGGTCAAAGTACAAATTTACCTTTACTAATTTGAAATTTTTAAAAAATCTCAAAGGCCAAAATAGTAATTTTACATTTTAGGGGGGGCCAAGATCTATGCCAGCTCCCCTTTGGATTCGCTCCTGCCCACATCCTCCTATACTGGCAACAATACCCATACCAATCGAGCTAAAACTCAATCAACTAAAAAAATATTAAATAAATTATCAGTTATGCATAATAAAAAAATTAATAATTAAATTCGAAAATATGTCAGATTTTAAAAAAAACAAAGTTTAAGGGCTTAAAAGTTGAATGTCAAATAAAAGGAAAGTTGAGCGATGGGCCATCATCATATTAATCAAAACATACAAAGCTTTGGAAGGCCTTTCGTGTACGGATTTGAACCGCATACTATACAAAATATCTTATCAAGTCCCTTACCATGCAGAGAAATTTCAGTCCATTAATTTTGGAGATAAATTTGTGAGAGGTGAGTAAAATGTTGCATTGTTATAAACAAGTGGATTATATATTATTTATTTATATTATGAAATTTGATGGCTATTTAAACCTTTAATCATAATTTAAGGAAGACAAGTGAATTATACATTATCTGTACGTGATCTTTACATGCTATACACTTGTCCCATGAGATTTGAGTGGAATATAAGCCTCCCATCATAATTGGGGGAGACAAGTGGACTATACATGATTTATATGTGACTTTTAAATACCACACACTTATCTTATGAGATTTGATGGCTATAAGCCTCCCATCATAACTTGAGGGAGACAAATGAACTATACACGACTTACACGTGGCATTTATGTGCTCCACACTTGTCCCACAAGATTTGAGGGCTATATAAGCCTCTCATCATAACTTGAGGGAGAAAAGTGAACCATACAGGATCTACACGTGACCTCTACATACTACACACTTGTACCATGAGATTTGAGGGACATATAAGCCTCCCATCATAATTGGGGGGACAAGTGGACTATACATGATCTACACGTGACTTTTAAATCCCACACACTTGTCTTATGATATTTGATGGCTATAAGCCTCCCATTATAATTTGAGGGAGACAAATGAACTATACATGACTTATCGCTGCTTTTACATGTTCCACACTTGTCCGATAAGACTTGATGGTTATATAAGCCTCCCATCATAACTTGAGACAAGTGAACTATACACAATCTACACATGACCTTTACATGCTCCACACTTGTCCCATGAGATTTGAAGGGCATATAAGGCTCTTATTATAATAAGAGGGAGACAAGTGGACAATACATGATTCGTATGTGACTTTTACACCCCACACTCTTGTCTTATGAGATTTGATGGCTATATAAGCCCCCCATTAGAATCTGAGTGAGACAAATAAATTATACACGATCTACACATGACCTTTACATGCTCCACACTTATCCCACAAAATCTGATGGCTAAAATTAAAATTTTTAATTTTAAAAACGCTTTAATTGAAATTTTAAAATACTAATATCATATTAATTAGATTCTTTTATTAAGTTAATCGTAAGCTTGAACGATAAAACTTTTTTTGATAAAAAATATATATTGAATAAATTAATAAATTAATTGATGAAAAATAATTAATTACTACTATTCTTTTACAAGAATAGTTGTAAATTTTAAAATATTTAGGCGTTGATGTGAAGAAATATAAAAAATTTGATCAAACCCCAATCCTAGTGCTACTAATAGTCTCTCTTAACTCATAAATAGGAGGATAATGCGCTTTAGCATGCTCGAACTCACGTCTTCTTAGCTTAACAATAATGCCAATACCAATCGAACTAAAACTTAATCGACCACCCAATACAATTTTTAACCTTTTTAACATAAAATTTCAAAATTTTTAGAATTAAACCAAGAGTTGGTTGATTGATTAAAACTAAACTTAGATTGAAACGTGACAAAAGATGAGGTCCAAGCAATCATAATTTTCAAGATAAAAGACATGTTTTGTCGAAGTGGGTCACTAGTGACTTACAAGCACCTGTCCTTATTTATTTACTTTTTAATAACCACATGTCCTTATCTATCCTTATTATAAAAACCTCACTCTAAACTTTAGATTAAAATTACAATTTCATTTATCCAACTTTTAAAAATTACGTTTCAATCATTTCATTAAACTTTAGAATTTTATGATAATTCAAAATTTTCATATATTTATATTTTTCTAAAAAATATGTTTTTATAATTTTTTTTAAAAAATTATTGATTTCATGATTTTCTTTTTAAAAAATTTCTAAAAGTATTAAAATGAAATTTAAGCTATACTTCATGAGCTAAATTAATTACTAACCCTTGGTATTAATGTGTCAAGTAACAAAATTTAATGGATGAGTGACTAAAATATAACAACTCGATAATTTCAATGATAATTATATAATTTTTAAAAGTTGAGTAACTAAAATATAACTTTAATCAAAATTAAGAAAAAAATGATTACATCATTGGGGTTTAAACATTGATCGTTGAAGTGTGAATAAGAGATCTTAATCGCCGCTCTCTTATGTTGTTGGCATGATTTTAACTTTTAAGGCACAATGAAACAACACTATAGAGTAACCCGCATAGCTGTTTCAACCCTCGTGAATATTCGCAAGGGGGAGAAGATGAAATCAGATTTGTTTGATGGTTGAGTTATCGATTTAAGCTTGAAAGTCTTTAAATATTCGAAGAGGATTTGGATAAAAATATTAAACTCGATAAAAAAATAGACTTGTTTAAAATATACACAACTCAATTTCAATTTATATATATATTATACGTGAATATGAAAAAATATATTTTAAAAAAAGATAATAAATAATGTGAGTTTGGATTAATCATTAAAATGAACGAATTAAAATAAAATTTAAAATTTATATTTCAAATCCAAATTTAAATGCTTTTGTATCACCTCGTAATTAATTATTATACATCAACTTGATCAATCCCAATCCAAATACATAAATTACGTAGCATAAACCATTAATTAGTAGATGAGGCGTAGATAACAATCAAATACGTGGAAATTGAAAGCTCTTTAAAGAGAGGGACAAATATGGGTCTGAAATTTGATATTTTTTCTTGCCTAATTTGGTTTATATGGAGTTTCAAGATTTGAAGTTACGTTTAAATGAATTTATTAATATTTATTTACAAGTCTTTTGATATTGTTTATATTATTAGTAATGAGATATCGGTAAAAATATCATGGAGGTCTTTATATTTGAAGTTGGATTGTACGTTAGATTAAAGAGTAAACATGTTATCTTGTTAAAAATTTCATCAATTTCTACTATTAAAAGCTGGTCCCTATACGTTAACATGAGGTACATGTGTAATTGTCTAGTTATTTTATCAGCCATGCTAGTTTTTAATAATACAAATGGATTTAATTTTTAATAGAAAGCACCAGTCCGCTCTTTGATCTATTGTGTAAAGAGGGTAAAATGCAATTTGACTCTAAATATAAAGACCTCCATGATACTTTTACTTAAATTGTCTTATTATTATTCTCCGATGATACATAAACTAACATTAACAGTCCATCAAAGATGAACCCAATTTTCTATTTTCAGAACTAACGAGGTGTCTATCATAATTTTCCCTTTTTTTTTTTCCTACGGGATCCAAGATAGCTTTTGAGTGAAGATGAAAAAGATCATATCACAATGAAAAGGAAATAAAGAAAAAAATGGGTCCCCAAAATCACAATCAAAGTCGCTTACTAAGATTTTTATTTGTTTTTCATTTACTGATAATATCTCTTCTTTATAATACGATGTTTAAAATTATTTATATCTCATCCTTAATTTATAAATAAAAAAATAACCACTCTAATATACTCAAACTTATATTTTATTACATTAATAATAATATTTATATCAATTGAGTTAAGACACAATTAATTATAATTTATAATATTTTAATACACCAAAAAAGTAATATTTTATAACATCTTTTTCCACCATTGATGGGTGCATGGCACGGTCTTCTGTACAAATTATGTATCGACAAACTTGTCTTTATCGTTGCATAAATAATATATATATATTTATATGTGTGCGGTTGAAAAAATGAATTTGAATTAAAGGAAAAACAATAATTGAATGAAATGCTTTTTCAATTCATTCCTACACTTTTCAAATTCATATTATATATGGTCTATGATCATGTACTTAAAACACAATGAATTTATCTTATTTTTGTCTGATTCTTCGTTTAATTGGTGGGATATATATTTATATTTGTATTTATAATTTGTATATATTTTGTAATTTAAAGACGTGTGATACTTTAAATCTTAATTTGAATATATTCGTGAGATTCATCTAACGAATATGCAAGATTGTAACACTCTAAATAACTAATAGTAGAAAATGGATCGAGTTCATAGACTGAATATTTCCGTAACACATATATAAATTTTGCTCTAGAACACATCTTGAATTTATTTCGCAAAAAACGAAAATATAAAACCGGTAAAGAGAAGGAATGTATAAGTAGTTTAGGGCGAGAGTTGCACCTTAAATTTCGTACTTAGTATTTGGTTGCTTGGTGCATGCCCATTAATTGCCTATCAAAATTATAGAAAATGAAAAGGGATATATATATATATATATATAATATATATATAAGTCTAGTTGTAGCCAGTAGCAATTAGTGATGTTTGGTCGACTATTTGTCAAGAATAAGAGGGTACGACAATGGGGATATGCAACTATTGCTTTAGAGATTATGGGGTTCAAAGACTTGAATGATGTATTTGTTATTTTCCTTCACAATTGATGGAAGAAATTTTTATTAAGTGGTATCGGATATATGAAAAGTTAAAAGTAATTAATTTAGATGTTTACTAATAATTAACAATTAAAAGCAACGATATAATAAAGATATCATTCATTATAAAAGATTAAATACGGTTTAACCTCTTAGTAAAAATGTGTGGGTTGACAGGTGAAATATATATATATATATATATATATATTTATATATGTTTAGGATGTTGATAATAATACAAAGACGCCATCCTGTATGAGAGACTAGAAACAGCTTAGCAATTAGGGTTGATAAAGATGTGTCACTTGGCCTGCCTGTGAAATATATATGTGAGTAGCTGGCAATTTTTGGCACCATATGGATGTTGTGATGTGGCTCACTAGAAGCGGGAAGAATTGGGTCAGTGGCTAAAGCTTGAAACCAACAGTTATGGTTTCAATTCAAAAACGTGAAGAAAGGAATAAATGATGAAGATGTCATATCCACAAACAGTCGTAGGCATAAAAGATTCTTCAAAATATATGGACTGAAGTCTGAACCACCTGTTACAGCATTTCTAGAATTAACATTGCCCATTATTTCATTTTTCACAAAAAAAAAAAAAAAAAATAACCACTACCTTGGATGTATAAAAGATGCTCTTGTTGAGAGTTGAACTCAAGACCTCCCGCTTACTAAACGGGTGCTCTAACCAACTGAGCTACAAGAGCTGATCTTAAGAAGAAAATTATTGTGATATTGTTGTAGCAAGATAAAATTTGTAAAATACCCATCCCCTCCTAAATTGGAAAATATTATATGTTTAGTTGTGTTTGAAGTCGCGATGTTATTACAACAATAATAATGTCAATTAAGTTAATATTCAAATCCATTTGTAACAATTTTTAAATAAAACAAAATGACATGAAACTACAATTTTAAAAAAATATATTGAAGAGATCACAACTGACAACTTATTCGAAGGTTTCTCAAATATTACATAGAGACTTAAGGTTTTGTATCGTGAAATTTGAAGACGCATGGTATTTTGAATTTTGGTTTAGTAAAATAATTATTGTTTTGTATGTTTATGAGATTCATCTTATGAGTGTGTTGTGTTATAATATTTCGAATGACTCGTTGTGAAAAATGGATTGAATTCACAAGTTGAATATTTTTGTAAAATATGTGTAAGTTTTAAGAGTGTTCAATGCTTGTACTCCGAGAATGAAGAGATAGAAAGTGTAGGTACTTTGGGATAAAAGATGTACTCTGATCTTTATACCTAGAATTTGACTCCCTAGAACATGACCATTGGTTGCCTGCAAGCTCGACTATAGGGGTCATTTGGAGGTGCGGCCGCCCAAGGCCCAAGGTTGAAAGGGGTCCAAAATATTGTTTTTCAGTTATTAAATGGCCTAAATTTTTTTTTAGCTTTTAAGGGCCCAATTTTTTTTACCAACTTTTAAGTAACCTAAAACCCCATTTTATTATTTTGCCCATGGTCCCAAAAATGTCAAGAACGAGTCTGGTTGTCTATGAATCCATGTTGGTAAGCTAGTGTGGTTAATTTGTTGGCCCTGAAATCTCAATTGTTCAAACTCTTTCCTAGGAAGATTGTTAACTGAGAATTAAGTGGTTTTCCATTTTTTCTATAGTAAGTTGGATTATTGAGTTAATTTGTAACTTAGGGTTTTGGGGGTTCAGTTTCTTTTGATTATGAAAATTTTGTTTTAGGAATTAAATGGATAAATAGTTATAAAATTATAGATGAGCGATTTGTAATTGTTGTTTATATTATAAGGTTGTGGAAAAGTAATTAAAGTGGAAGTGATTCACATTATAAATGGTGTGGAAGTCATTGAGAATGATAATTTTAGGGTCTCGTGAGTTTAGAGAGCTTTCTGAGAGAGATTTGATAGGCCGCTTGGAGCCCTCAGTAATAGAGAAGACTTTCATAGAGGATGGAGAATTTTGGTATAGATCCAACTAGAATGATACCTTATTATAGATGATTACAAAAGCATGGGTGCTTCATTAAGATACAATAAGATGACTTGATGGTAGTGTGTGAGAATAAATATAACATATATAAAAATTTAGTCATAGCGACTCCGATATAGAATGATCAACAATAAAAGGTAGATATATTTGGTCGGTTACTTGCATGACTATCAAGAACAAGAGGCTACAACATTGAAAATATGTAATTATTATTGTTGGAAATTGTGGGGTTCATGTAATATGTCGATGTTTTACTATTATAATAACTCTAACTCATAGTCATCTACTTGTTTTAAATTCATTATAGGTTCTGATTATATCTGTTTTTTTTTTACTCGATACCTAGAACTACTTATAGCCCCTTCCTAGTTCATAAATAGGAGGATAATGCGCTTTAGCGCATTCGAACTCATGTCCTCTTGTATTGACAACAATACCCATACCAATCGAACTAAGATTCAATCGACCAGACTAATTGATTTTAACTTCAATGCAACCTATATACCTCAATAATATGATATAATATATGAAAAATAATATAATATAATATATAAAGGTAATGACAAATTTTGGCACCATATGCATGTTGTGAGGCAATAATATAGAATAATATAATATAATATAATATAATATAATATGTCTATCCTTTACTAGTATAATAACTCCAACTCATAGTCATCTACTTGTCCTTCGAGAGCTCTATTATATAGGTTTGAAAGTAGGTTTGAAAGACTGAACATTGAAGAATGTATTTGCTATATTCTCCACAAAGACAAAATCATACAACACATAGTAGCAAACATTGCACTATTAACTAAGCCTTGGAAAATATTAAATTAATCCTTTTTTTAATAAATTCATTATATGTTTTGGTTATATCTATTTTTTTTACTCAATGTCTAGAATTACTTATAGCTTCTCTCCAGTTCATAAATAGGAGGATAATGCGCTTTAACGCACTCGAACTCATGTCCTCATATATTAACAACAATGCACATATCAATCGAGTTAAAATTCAATTGACTAGACTAATTGATTTTAACTTTGAATGCACCCTATATACCTGAATAATATAATATAATATATGAAGGTAATGACAAATTTTGGCACCATATGGATGTTGTGAGGTAATTATTTTTTCTTGTGGCTCACTAGAAACAAGAACAGCTGGGTCAGTGGCTAAAGCTTGAAATCAAAAGTTGTGTTTCAATTAAAAAAAATGAGAAGAAAAGAATTAATGTAGAAGATAAGAAATTCACGAACAGTTGGTAGGGATAAAAGATTCTTCAAAATATAGGGACTAAACCACCTGCTATTCAACTTCATACAGTCAGATTTGAACATTTCTAGAATTAACATTGTACATTATTAAATAGGGATAAATATCATTTTTTTAAAAGTAAATTCATTAGTTGTGGAACCATATAATTCAGAGGAAAAAAATAGCAAACACTCGTCATAGATGGTGAATGACAAGTTCCATCAACTCAACAAAGGCTTTAGTCTCAGTATCAATAGAACATTATGACACTTTGACAATTAGGTTTGTCACAACTCAAGCACGGCATATCTAAAGTGATTGCAAGCACTTAATACGATAAGGAAATCATTCCCAAGTGGTCTAAAACGGCGAGCAAAAATTGACAAAAGAATTGAGCATTCTCCAAACTAGAGAGGATGACAACAAAACCATCCCTAAAATTACTTGTAAAACTAAGATTACATGCATAAGCAAGACTAAAAAACATGTTACAAGAGCAGACCGAAACTTTTAAAACTGAAGACTTATTAAACAATAGAAAAACAAAAAAAAATATAAAACTTAAGACAACACGGGTCCAAATCGACATCTGAAATCATTTATTATTCTAAAATACTCTCAAAACAGAAATAGATTAAGAAATTGACGAAGAGCCACCTACTTTCCAAGAAAACTACTGGTGGCCGGTGGAACTACAATTTAAATCCATTTGTAACAATTTTTAAAGAAAACAAAATGACATGAAACTACAATTTTTAAAAAATATATTGAAGAGATCGTAACTGACAACTTATTCGAAAGTTTCTCAAATATTACATAGAGATTTAAGGTTTTGTATCGTGAAATTTGAAAACGCATGGTATTTTAAATTTCAGTTTAGTATGATGATTATTGTTTGACAAGTGTGTGGTGTTATAACATTTCGAATGACTCATTGTGAAAAATGGATTGAATTCATAAGTTGAATATTTCTGTAAAATATGTGTAAGTTTTAAGAGTGTTCAATGCTTGTACTCTAAGAATGAAGAGATAGAAAGTGTAGGTACTTTGGGATGAAAGATGTACTTTGATCTTTATACCTAGAATTTTATTACCTAGAACATGACCATTGGTTGCCTGCAGGCTCGGCTGTGGGGGTCGTTTGGAGGTGTCGCCACCCAAGGCTCAAGGCTGAAAGGGGTTCAAAATATTGTTTTCCAGTTATTGAAGAGCCCAAAATTTTTTTTAGCTTTTAAGGATCCAATTTTTTTTACTAACTTTTAAGTAACCTAAAATCTCATTTTATTATTTTGCCCAGGGTCCCAAAAATGTTAAGAACGGGTCTAATTGCCTGTGAAACCATGTTGGTAAGCTAGTGTGGTCAATTTGTTGGCCTTGAAATCTTAATTGTTCAAACTCTTTCCTAGGAAGATTGTTAACTGAGAATTAAGTGGTTTTCCATTTTTTCTATAGTAAGTTGGATTATTGAGTTAATTTGTCTTAGGGTTTTGGGTTCAATTTCTTTTGATTATGAAAATTTTGTTTTAGGAATTAAATGGATAAATAGTTATAAAATTATAGATGAGTGATTGTAATTGTTGTTTATATTATAAGGTTGCGGACAAGTAATTAAAGTGGAAGTGATTCACATTATAAATGGTGTGGAAAGTCATTGAGAATAATAATTTTAGGGTCTCGTGAGTTTAGAGAGCTTTTTGAGAGAGATTTGATATGCCTCTTGGAACCCCCAGTAATAGAGAGGACTTTTATAGAGGATGGAGAATTTTGGTATAGATCCAACTAGAATGATACCTTATTATAGATGACTATAAAGGCATGGGTGCTTCATTAAGATACAATAAGATGACTTGATGGTAGTGTGTGAGAATAAATATAACATATATAAAAATTTAGTTATAGCTGTTGGAAAATATGGACATCACATATATAATAAGGATAATTACATGTTATTATTTACTATCATAATAAGGTTAGCCCAAATTAAAAGTGATCTAATTTGGTTAGAATTCTATTGGGCTTTAATTATTAAATAAAGTGTGGGTCAAAAATGTGTAGATACTCTTCTAATCAAATTCTAATTAACGATGGGCTAATTAGAATTTGATTAGAACTAATATGCCAAGGTTATAAATATTAGGGTTATGGTCTCAAATTATACACAAGATATCTTTTTTAATATCCCATCATTAGGAAAGAGAGAGCAGATATTCTCTAAATTTCTTGTGTGCTATTTTGGAAGATCAAATCCCCAAAATCCGGTAAAACTTCAAGGAATTCATGGATTGAGGTACGCTTTCGCATTTAATTTTATTATTAATTTATTCTTGTTGACATGATAGATCCTGGTTTATTAAGTTTTATTTTAGATTTATTGTAAAAATCTAACAATAGCAACTTCGATATAGAATGATCAACAATAAAAGGTAGATATATTTGGTCGGTTACTTGCATGACTATCAAGAACAAGAGGCTACAACAATGAAAATATGTAATTATTGTTGTTGGAAATTGTGTGGTTCATGTAATATGTCGATCTTTTAGTAGTATAATAACTCCAACTCATAGTCATCTACTTGTTTTAAATTCATTATAGGTTCTAGTTATATCTTTTTTTTTTTTTTTTTACTTAATGCCTAGAACTACTTATAGCCTATTCCCAGTTCATAAATAGGAGGATAATGCGCTTTAGCGCATTCGAACTCATGTCCTCTTGTATTGACAACAATACCTATACCGATCGAATTAAGATTCAATCGACCAAACTAATTGATTTTAACTTCAATGCAACCTATATACCTCAATAATATAATATAATATATGAAGGTAATGACAAATTTTGGCACCATATGCATGTTGTGAGGCAATAATATAATATAATATAATATAATATAATATAATATAATATGTGTATCTTTTACTAGTATAATAACTCCAACTCATAGTCATCTACTTGTCTTTCAGAGCTCTATTAAGTAGGTTTGAAAGACTGACCATTGAAGAATGTATTTGCTATGTTCCCCACAAAGGCAAAATCATACAACACATAGTAGCAAACATTGCACTATTAACTAAGCCTCGGAAAATATTCAAATTAATCATTTTTTTAATAAATTCATTATATGTTTTGGTTATATCTGTTTTTTTTATTCAATGTCTAGAACTATTTATAGCTCCTTTCCAGTTCATAAATAGGAGGATAATGCGCTTTAGCGCACTCGAACTCATGTCCTCATATATTAGCAACAATGCATATATCAATAGAGTTAAAATTCAATCGATCAGACTAATTGATTTTAACTTTGAATGCACCCTATATACTGCAATAATATAATATAATATATGAAGGTAATGACAAATTTTGGCACCATATGGATGTTGTGAGGCAATTATTTTTTCTTGTGGCTCACTAGAAACAAGAACAGCTGGGTCAGTGGCTAAAGCTTGAAACCAAAAGATGTGTTTCAATTAAAAGAATTACGTGAAGAAAAGAATTAATGCAGAAGATGAGAAATCCACGAACAGTTGGTAGACATAAAAGATTCTTCAAAATATAGGGACTAAACCACCTGCTAATCAACTTCATACAGTCATATTTGAACATTTCTAGAATTAACATTGTCCATTATTAAATAGGGATAAATATAATTTTTTTAAAGGTAAATTCATTAATTGTGAAACCATATATTTCAGAGAAAAAAATAGCAAACACTCGTCATAGATGGTGAAGGACAAGTTCCATCAACTCAACAAAGGCTTTAGTCTCAGTATCAATAGAACATTATGACACTTTGACAGTTAGTTTTATCACAACTCAAGCACGAAATATCTGAAGTGATTGCAAGCACTTAATACGATAAGGAAATCAACCCCAGATGGTTTAAAACGGCGAGCAAAAATTGACAAAAGAATTGAGCATTCTCCAAACTAGAGAGAATGACAACAAAATCATCCCTAAAATTACTTGTAAAACTAAGATTACATACATAAGCAAGACTAAAAAACATGTTACAAGAGCAGACCGAAACTTTTAAAACTGAAGACTTATTAAACAATAGAAAAACAAACAAAAAAACATATAAAACTTAAAACAACACGGGTCCAAATCACACCTGAAATCATTTATTATTCTAAAATACTCTAAAAATAGAAACATATTAAGAAGTTAGCAAAGAGCCACCCACTTTCCAAGAAAACTACTGGTGACCGGTGGAGTTTTAGCGAATGACAAATACTTTCATCTGTCCATCACAACTTGTGAAGACAACAAAAATACCCAAATGGCTTGGAGAAAAAAAGAGAAATTTTTTTTTACAAATAGCAAATTTATACATGAATTTGTTTTAAAAATATTAAATTTATACATGAAATTTTGTCTAATGTATAATTTGATATATGAATTTTGATTTGATGTAATTATACAAGTGAAATTTAAATTATGAATCATATATATACACAAAACTTTAATTTTAATTAAATTATACACATTTAAAAAAATAAATACATATATTTATTTTCAAATTAGATTAATATAACTATTCATAAATATAAGATATCAGCTTAAAATAATATTAATTGGACTCAACTTCAACTTAAATGGTACTAGCATTAACAGGCCTTGCCTGACATAACTCTTTATATCTTTGGGTCATAGGACATGTTGGACTAACCACTAGAGATCTTGGATTGTAGCATCTTGTCTCATGTTTTGCTCATTTTGGACCGCCATCATTTGGACCGTCAACACATACATATACATATATATAAGTTGAGCATATTCTATTCGAGGGACGATTGTAAAAAATTGCTTTAAGGGATTAAAAATAAATCATAAATTTTAGATAGTTAAAATGTAAATTTATCATTACATTAACTTATAATTTTTAAAATTTTAAAAGGATTACAAGGTAATTTTATCAATTTGGGGAGAACGATAAAGTCACCGCCTGTTCTTGTTTATGCCCTTGTTTTAATGTAACAATCCCCAAATTTGGATGACATAGAATATATGTCGATAAGATGATTTAAGATGTATATCTTATTGAAATATTTAGTAAAAACTCAAATCGAATATTTTTTGAAGGTTGATATCACTATAATCTTTTGATTTTTAAACAACTAACCTCTGGAGTGGAAAATTGTCCATGGTTATAACCTATTTGCAAAAATGCATCTAGCCCCTTCTTCTAGCAATGTTAGTTTATCTGGACTACTAATAACGAGACTCATGAAAAAACTCGATTGATATAATAGACTCAATTATAAATTTTTGAAGTTCAACACAAATTTAAAATCTAAGACATTATTTGAGATGTCTATTTGAATTAACCCAAACTTATAAGGAGGGACATAATATTATTGGAATCGAATTAGACCAATCGATCATATCGACTGAATTTGGAATTGGTTAACAGGGGCGAAACCAATAAATTTTTTCAGAAGAGCCAAAATTGAATCAGCTATTTTGTCTTTTTAGAGGGGAAAAATGCAAATTTTCCATTGTAAGCTTATAGTTTTACAATTTCTAAAAGAATTAAATCATCTATTTTATCTTTTTAGAGGAGGAAAAATGGAATTTTATTTTGTATTAATTTCTAACGATACAAAAATTAGAGAAGCTAAAATACAAAATTTCAAGTCAAGGACCTTGCTCTAAGCAAATTATTTGAAAATTGATAAAAATATTAAAAACCAAGATAAAAAGTTAACAGTTAAACAGTTGAATCGATTTATAATTTTTTATCAATTAATTGTTTAATTATTATTGGACCGACAATTAAACTGGTTCAACCGTTCTAAACCCAATGAATGATTTATCCGATTTGATTATCAATGTTGTTTTTAAAATATTGGAGGGGCATATTGGTAAAAGTGAGTTGTAGCGCTTGCTATTTGAAATGAAATCTCTCTGCGAATCAACAAACACATAGTAAACTAACATCTTGAATTCTACTAGTTTTCTTCTCTTCCAAGCCTAGCCATGGTTCTCGAGGTAAGCAAAGCAAGGCTAAAATGCCTTTATTTAATCATCAATTTCTTTATTTTATTTTATTTTTTCATCTATTACTTTCTAAAATTAGGGTTTATTTTTTTAAAATTTTTTAATCGAATCGTTTTATTTTTTTAAAATCAATCAGGCGACTATGATATGCATTGATAACTCAGAATGGATGCGAAACGGCGATTATTCACCCTCTCGATTTCAAGCACAAGCTGACGCCGTTAGTCTTATTTGTGGAGCTAAAACCCAGGTCGATTACTGATTTAACTTTAAAGCTTATTATTAGGTTAATCTTTATTTATTTTGTGAATCTAATTGAGCGAGATAGGGAAATTGATTTCGTTTAATTGAATTAATGGCAGTCTAATCCGGAGAATACGGTTGGGATTTTGACTATGGCGGGCAAAGGAGTACGTGTATTGACTACTCCTACTAGTGATCTCGGCAAAATCTTGGCTTGCATGCACGGTAATCTGTTTTTGCTTATGATCCTGGAGAACTTAGAACTATAGAACTGTAAATGAACTGTGCTTGAATGAATGTAATGAATGTGCCTATGCTAATATTTGATTGATTATTTTTAACCTTGTTCGTATTAGGTTTGTTAAGAATTTTAGAATTATATTCACGTTCATTCATTAAAATTGATGTGTGTTTGTAATTGTGTTTACACAATCTTGTTTGTGAACATATAATTGAACATGTTCATAAACAATTAAAAATTCAACAATATTTATTATGTGATAATCAAACAGCAAATGGGTCTAAACTAGTCTTAAATGATTTATTAAAGGAGTTTTAAACAAACATAAACGAGCTTGTTCGTGAGGTTCGTTTAACAAATGAGCTTCAAAATCTTGTTCATGCTAATTTATTTAGCTTGATAAATGAACAGAAATTTAATTGTTTATGAACTGTTCATCGAATTATTTGCTTGTTTACAGCTGTAAGGACTTGTTCTTGCTGATTAAGTTTTGCATTAACTTTTAGTGTAGTTTGTCATTTTATGCAAAAGCAGCTTGATTAATGATTAGTCCCTTAGTGTTTTTTTTTTTAAGTATTTCTGGATTCAAGGTCATAAATTTTCAGCTTTCTTACTCTCCCCATCCACATCACCTTCTTCCACTTCTTCTTAATGTAATTTTCTGTGTTTTAACACAGGTCTTGAAATGGGGGGTGAGATGAACCTAGCAGCTGGAATTCAGATTGCTCAGCTGGCCCTCAAGCATCGCCAAAACAAACTTCAACACCAAAGGATTATAGTTTTTGCTGGAAGGTATAGTTGGTTGATCTTCAATTTCCTTGTTTACTTCAATTTGAATATAACTATTTTCCCCTTATGTTTTATGCTTTCAGTCCCATTAAGTATGAAAAGAAGGTCCTGGAGATGATAGGAAAGAAACTGAAAAAGAACAGTGTAGCTCTTGATATTGTTGACTTTGGTGAGGATGAAGATGGAAAGCCAGAAAAGTTGGAGGCTCTTCTTGCATCTGTTAATAATAATGACAGTAGTCATATAGTTCATGTTCCTCCCGGTCAAAATGCACTTTCTGATGTGCTTATCAGGTTTTATGTTGCTCCCCCTTATTCTTTGTTTACTCTTCAAGTATTTGGATTCTTGAGGGGGAAATAATACATTTTAGTCATATAGTTTTGTTGCTGTTTAATAGTGATTCTGTATTTCTATGGCAGCACACCTGTGTTCACTGGGGATGGGGAAGGAGGAGGTGGCTTTGCTGCTCATGCAGCATCAGTAGGTGTTACTAATTTTGATTTTGGTGTGGATCCAAATATAGATCCAGAGCTGGCTCTTGCCCTAAGGGTTTCCATGGAAGAGGAGAGAGCAAGGCAAGAAGCTGCTGCCAAGAAGGCTGCCGAGGAATCTTCTAATCAAGAAAAAGGAGAGGAAGTGCAACCACAGTCCGATTCGCAGAATGCAACTGAACAAGTTACTGATCCCATGGTTGGTGTTAGTTGCTTTGAAGTCAACATATTTTACTATTCCACCAGTTAATATCCGTTAGCATTGGATAATGCAACTTAAGTTTCAAATTGGTTTTGGCTAACTGATGTCGTGGCAGGATGAGGATGATGCTTTGCTAAAGCAGGCCCTTGCATTGTCGATGAATATCCCAGGATCTGATTCTTCTGTGGGTGATGCTGAGATGTCTGAGGCTGCCAATGATCGGGAATTGGCCATGGGTATGTCTCTGTTATTTGTTTGTTGTCTTAACATATCAAGGTGTATACTTGTCAAACTACTTATGGTCTGAAGAATTACAAAATGCTTCTATAGATTCTGTTTCACATTTACAATGTGCACAATTGCAGCCATATTGGTCTCCGGCTGGCCTACAATTTTATTATCTTGCTAAATCCCGCAAATCAATTATCACCAAGGAACTAAACCATACTAGGTTCAGTGCATAAGCTTTTCATAATCTTTTAGATTTCGCGCAAGGATAATAGTTATGTATGCCTTATATTAACTTGCATCGGATCTTTTTCTTGTTTAAGATGCTCGACTCCAAAAGCCCTACTTGTAGAGATACAAATGTATCCAAATGCATACATCGAGATCTACTTTTGAACTAAAATACAAAATGGTTTTGTTTCTTGCATGCAGCACTTCAGATGTCGATGCGGGACAGTTCAAAAGATCAATCATCAGAATCAGATGTCAGCAAGGTGTTGGGAGATCAGTCTTTTATGTCATCCATCCTTTCATCAGTAAGTCTAGTCGAATTAACCTTTTTGAGGCTCACAATTGGTTTCTTTTTTCTGTTGCCTGAATTCTGAAGTGTTAATGGCTTTTACAGCTTCCAGGAGTCGACCCCAATGATCCAAATGTAAAAGATTTGTTAGCATCCTTGCCAGGTCAATCTGAGGTTTGTTTCAATAAAACCGATTCTACCACGCACACATCAAATGTTTCCCTATTAATAAACTAGTATGTTGTAATCTTTTTTACTTGCTAACAGTCACAAGAAAAGAAGAATGAAGATGAGCAACCAAAAGATGACAAGTGAAGATGTGCTGAAGAAGGGCCAGAGACTTTAAATTGTGGTATCAATCCTAATCTACCTTTCTATTGCTATAATGGTTGATGTGTTTGTCGATTTTTAACTTGGTAAAGAGTTATGTTACTCCACATACACACCCACACACAAAACAGGCACTTGAAATAGACGAGTTTGTTAAAACCTTTGCAGTGGACACGGTTGAACATTTTCCTTTTTTTTTTTTTTTTTTTCTGGTCTAAAGCACTCGAAAGATCGAGTGTAGGATTAATATGTTGACATTCATGTCTCTATTTTCATTTAATTCAGAGTGGGGAAAAGAAAACGGATGTGTTGGTGACTTTTAGTTTTATGACAGACTAATTTCAATGTGTTTTCTTTTTTCTATCAAATTTGACCTTAGTACGATTAATCTGAATTTAAACTTGGTTCAATATGATCAACCCGAGTTCGAAATGATTTGAATCCAAAATGGTCTATCTCAAGATATTTGATAAATAATTTTTTGGTTTAGCTAATGAGGCTTTCGTGGTATCGGTAAAGGTCGATGTATTGGGATCTTGAATATCTAGGTTGAGTCTTACCATGCGCAAATGTACTCTTTGAGTTATTCATAAGATTATTTTGGGTTTAAGTTTCAGTGTGGGTCTTGTCCAAATTTATATTATAATATAAGTCTAGGTGTATTTTGATTTTCGGTCTATTTGTATTTTGTATTGAATTAATTCTAGTTCTAATTCAATTATACATATTATTTTGTGATTTGTAAATGTAAATTCCATTCAAAAGAAATGAATCATTTGTTTAAAATTTCAAAAGATTCTCACCGAAAAGATTTTTCTAGCAAATTTGAATTGTACTACATCCAAAGTGGTACTAGGCATGTCAATTTTGGTCGGCGCTACAATGTAAAACAATGGAGGCTTTTATATTAGATTATATTTTATTTCTTTTTATCTTAATTAAAAAATAAACTCAATTTTTAGTTAAATTTTTTAATTATTTTTATTATTAAAAATTGATATGACTAACAAAGTAATAAGACAGTTATATGTCACGTGGAATAGTTTTTAATAGTAAAAATGAAAGGATTAGATTATTCTTTGATTTAATGTATATGGATTACTTATTTTTTGAATTGAGGGAATAAAATGTAATCTAATTTTAAATACAACTATTACCAAATTGTTCAAATTAAACTTGAATAGATATGAATTTAAATTAACCCACACTTAAAAATTGTCTCTAACTTAAAATTACTCAAATAAGTATCCTCAAAGGTTTTGAACTTGAAATTAATCCAAGCCCTAAATTAATAATTCAACCCTAAATCTCATGGGCAAATGGCAAACTATTTTATGAGAAAATTATTGTTAGGCTGTTCCCCTGCCTAAGTCAGCTTATACATTCTTTAGACAATTTCGTGGAAGTATTCGAGCCTGCTTAGGGATATGAAATCTTGGAATTAATGTCAAATTGTTCAGCTTTAAACTAAGTTTTATCAATTAAAAAAAGAACAAAGTTGGGGGACTGCCGGGGCAAAGAACCTGCTCGGATTACAGGTTATTGGAGGGTACATGCATGCAATGCAAGCAAAGGCAATGGGAATCATACATTTTATTTTTACATAAAAAAGGGTTAATTTTACAAAACATCCCCAAACTATTGTCTATATTTTACATTGGTCTCTAGATTTCAAAATATTTTAATTGAGTCCTCAAAGTAATTAGTATTCTATCAATGAGGTCCTTCCGTTAGCTTAGCAGTCAATTTAGGTGTTAACACCAGTTTCGGAACAAACGCAAAATATGCTTAAACCATATGGGTTAAATTATAAATAAGTGTGTACATATTGCATGTATAAATTGAATTTGATGTATTAATAAACATATAATATTAATAAAATTTAGAAAGGTTATTTCTTGTTCTAACAAGTTAAATCAAAACCGTTCATGCAATAGGTACATACATATTTACCATTATGCTTCAAGTCCAATATGAACTTATATTTAATACCCAAACTAATGACTAGGTTAACCAAATGATTTGATTGATATTTTACTAATACTTTTCGAGGTTTCGATAAGAATGTTTTATTGTTTTGAAGTTTGAGATCGATTCAGAATTCTGATCATAGTTTGAGGATATTTATTGCAAATTAGCCCTAAACAAAAATGCCGCATTTTTTTTTTTGGGACCATTTTAGCTTTTGCCTTCTTTCCATCTTCACCATGGGTTTTCTTCTACTTTTGCTTTCACGCAAAGAACACTTTTTAGTGACACAAAGATAGAGAGAAATTTGCAGTATCCAATGTAGGACCACTGTATTCTTTTTCTTACTTTGTTCATGTTTTCATTTTAATAGGTAAACTTTTCCTCAGTTTACAAGCTTCGAGAACTCTTATTTTTTTTTTTGGGGGGGGGGGGGGGGGGATTTTGATCTACTTCTTCCCTCTTTATGCAACCCCTTTATGCAACCCATTGAATTGTTTTCATGCATCTTTAACCATTTTACCCATGTTGTTGAAGAGCTTAAAATGATTAAAAAAGGGGTAAATTTAACTTTTGGTCTCTGAATTTGATAACTAGGTAAATTTGGTATTTGTATTTTTTTTGTTCATTTTGGTATTTAAACTTGACAGTTCTTTTTCTTCATTTTGATCCCAAAATTTGAATTCTGTAAAAGTGTGATAATGTAATGCTTTGAGATTGTGTCACGTCATTCGGAGGCGAATCTAAAGAGGCTGACAAGGGCTTTGACCTCCTTAAAATGTAAAATTACTATTTAGGCCTTTAAAATTTTTAAAAAATTTTAAATTAGTAATGGTAAAATTACACTTTGGCCCCCTTAAATTATAAAAAATTGATTTAATCATTTAAAAATTATAAAGATATAGACTATAAAAAAATTAAAATTTTATCCGCCCCTAAAAAATTGTTGTGGCTTCGCCCCTAACGTCATTTCCTAAAACTTAAAAATATATATAACTTTGTTTAATTTTTAGAATTTATATAGATTTTTTAATTTTTAAGTGATGACATGACACAATTCCAAAGCATCACATTATTACATTTTTAGATACAAAAATGGATCTAGTTACCAAGTTCAAAGTAAAAAAACTAGATTACCCTAAAAATAAATATAAATGTTAAAAGATTTCAATTCTAACTATATCATCTTTCCTACTTAGTTGCCTAAAGTTTTTTTTTTGCTCAAAAGTAGTACCCAAACTCTCAATTTCGTCTCATTTTACCCTAAAACATAATATCAACCAATAAAAATGTGACACGTGGTATAATCTTTTGAATAAAATAATGCAAAATTGTAATTTAGTTATACTTTGTTCAATAAGAATTACTAATTGCAATGGTTACCCAAACATATCACATGTGTAATTATATCCACATTCGATTATTAGGTGACTTTTCAAATATACCCTACGTATTTTGAATTTACTTAATGTTAAATCTAAATGATTTAAAATTTAGAGACTAATTTAGAATCTAAACGATAATTCGAGGACATTTGGTGCATTAACCCTAATACATATAAACAATGGCTGCAAAATCCCCTAAAATGACAATTTGGTTTTTCCAAAACAAAACTGTTTACTCCACACAACATAGCTATAGAATGGGTTGAGTTGTAATTATTAGTCAACTTTAGTGGCATTTCCAAACTTATTTTCTTTATATAAAGCCCCATTGCAGCTTTCAATTCTCACCACCTTCATTTTCAACTTTCAGCGACCGAAAAAAACACCAAAGATCACTCAAACAACTCATCAACAATGGCTATGGCTTTCAAGATGGTACATCCCATTTGATTTTTTTTTTTAATTTTCATTTTGATTATACGTAATTAATTCGATTCGGATTTATGTTCTTATAGGCTACGACCGGGATGTGGGTCGCGGATGAGTGCAAGAACTCATTCATGGAGATGAAATGGAAGAAAGTGCATCGATACATAGTGTTCAAGATCGACGAAAAATCGAAGCTGGTGACCGTCGACAAGGTCGGCGGTGCTGGCGAAAGCTATGATGATTTCACAGCCTCGTTGCCCACCGACGATTGCCGATATGCGGTGTTCGATTTCGATTTTGTCACCGTTGATAATTGCCGGAAAAGCAAGATCTTCTTCATTGCATGGTTCGTTGCCTTTTCTACACTCCGTTCCTAATTGTTTTCTTTACAATTTTTAATGTCACTAAAAGACAAATTGACTATTTTATCCTTTATAAAATGAGAATTTCATTATTTATACAAGGGTAACATGGTATATTTGGCACATCTAAAAAATAAGCAAATAATTCAGGTTTTGATTAGCATTATTTTTGGGTAGGTATCAATAATGGTACATTTGATTAATAATAAGAATCTATGCATCTTTTATTATTCTTTAGGAAAATATTTTGTTAGAAATAATTATGCCAAGTGAAATATAAAAAGTTAAATTTTGAATTTTAATTTTCAATTGGATCAAATAATAATATATTTAATTAAAAATAATCTCAAATTTAATTTCTAAATAATTTTATTGAATAATCTCGTTATAAATTCTAATTATATCTGCTCTTTTTAAGATAATGTTTAGAACTACACATAATTCCTTCCTAACCCATAAATAGGAGGACAATGCGCTTTAGCACACTCGAACCCATGTCTTCTTGCACGCCAATCGAATTAAAACTCAATCGGTAATTTTTGAACAAAATTTACTTTTACCTTTTAATGATAAATAAAAATTAATTAAATAATAAAAATATATAGTGATTTTGTAAGATTTGGAATGGTGATTGATCACCATTCACCAAGTCAACACTTGTACCCTTTTTCAATTTTATTTTGTTTTGTTTTATTAATGCGAGGACAAACTTGCATGCCAACCAATGGATTGATGGCCCAAAACCATTTAATTAAAGAGAATAAAAATGGTGGGATTTATTTATTAATTTATTTTATTTAATTTTAGGTCCCCAACAGCATCAAGGATAAGGGCAAAAATGTTGTATGCAACATCAAAAGATGGGCTAAGGAGAGTGCTTGATGGCATCCACTATGAAGTTCAAGCAACTGATCCAACTGAGATGGGAATGGATGTTATTAAGCATAAAGCTTATTAGAACAGTAATTATAATACGGTTTTACAATTTATGAAAATTAATTTTCTGGATATTTGACGTTCGTGGTTATTCCTCTTAACAATGCCGTTTTTGAAATTTAAATCTGAGTTGTTTTCTAAAAGTACAATGTATGTTACAACTGTAATCATTGTTACTGTATAAATCATGTTTATCAACTTCTTACTTTTAATCACTCGATGTGCTTTTTTAAAAAAATACTTTTTTTGGCTAGATTCTTAACACCTTTTGTAATCTAATTCTCTAATTTGTAATAATATTTTGATTTTCAATGCTTGCTAATTTGAGGACAAAGTAGCTATCACTTCCACCTTTTTCCTTCTTCTTTTTTAATTTCTTTTTATTTTGAGTTTTATTCAACACTTGATACATTGTTTTTAGACTTAAGAGATTGGGTGGGTTACTTTGATTTTCATAATTTTTGGATATTTTAGCTCATAATAGTTTTGAATTTGTGATGTTTCGACTTTTATTATTTTGGGTTTGAGTCATTTAGAGTTTGGGTTTTTTAAACTTGAAACTTGAGTTTTTATTTAGTTGATTTGTTTCAAGTTTCGAGTTCAGATAATTTTGAGCTTAGATTGTTTTAGATTTTGATGATTTGAATTTAAGGCTCTCTTTTTTTGTTGAGTCATTTTAAGTTTGGATAATTTCGGGTTTCAATCATTTTGAGTTATTTGTTTGGATCATTTTGAGTTTATATTATATCAAGTTCGGGTCAATTTAAATTCTAGTTGAACCTATTTGGAGTTTGTTGACTTTTTATAGTCAATTTAATTGTTACTATTTTTTTGGGCAAATATTGGTTAAATATTTAATCCACTACAATGCATAAAATTACACACTATTAGTATATTAGATAATAACTCATTATCTAAATTTTTTTAGTACAACTCACTCACCATTAGGAACAAATCACCATCACAAACACATCGCTAGCAAACAATTCCTATGATTCCTAAACAAGATATCATTATTTATTTATTTTAAACAAATTCATTAAACTTCAAATTTAACAATACATCATTATCTGATTCACAAATAATAAATAAAATTATAAGCTTTGAGCCACCAACTATAAATTCTTTTATATATTGTTAAGAATTGTGTGACCCGAATCCCGTTTGATTCGGCTTGAAAAGTTTGAGGTGCAAATAAGTTAAAGAAATAAAATAGATAGACAAAATTGGAGATTTGTGGGGCGAATGTCTCAGGGTTTAACCCTTAAAAATTGTGCCTAGCCGGAAATCTCTGGTTTTGTTATTTCTCAACATTAGTGAATTTTTCCTCTTCTGCTTATGATTTTTCCCAATAAGAGTTTTTACACGTAAAATCTATATATATTCTTATTGCTTTGCGATCATTCCTACCGTCATTATTGACGTATAATATATTATGTATATATATATAAAATCTTAATTAGCACCACTAAAATTGGATCAATTTTTTCCTTCAATGGAACCACCAATTGACCCCATGGGTCTTCCACCTTTTTCCAATTTTATTAATAAAGTACTAACCCTAAGTAAGCTCTAAGAATTTCGTGTTGGCTATCAAACCCTAAATTGGGATGATCTCCTTTAGCAAAAATTGTTCATTTTTGGGATAATAATAATAACCCTTTTCTTTAGATACAATACAATGCTAACCTCTACAAGCTTTGCCAAATACTAGAAAAATGAGATTGCAAAAGTGTGAGCAACATCAACCTTTATGGTGATAGGTAAGGCTAACCCTTCAATTCTTTGATTAGGGACATGCCATGACATCAAAAAAAAAAAAAGGAAAAAAAAAAGCTTGACAATTTAAAGTAGTCAAGTACTAAAAGAAATATGGCATTTGCAGTGCCATAAGAAAATGAAATAATTTTTTAGTAGACCCCAAATTTTCCCAGCTCATCACACCCACAAACATGATGGATTGGATTGGTGATTAGTCTCATCATATAATGATTTTAATTGTGGAAATGTTAGAAGTTAGAGGGATATCATGAATTTTGAAAGAACTAGTTTTTACTAATCATAAAACGGATATGTAGAATACTTTAACTACACCAAAAAAGTTACAATTAAAGTATTTTGACCGATTGTTGTGTAAGAAGAGTCGTTCAATTCTTTCTCTTAGCCTACTCGTCAAGCTTAGGCATTAAATTTTTAATTTAGGTATGATGTGAAGAGTATAAAAAACGTGATCAAATTTCAAACATATCTATACCTGTTACATTAACAACTTGTATCTAATGTGTAAAAGAAAAACAAATTCTATTATTAAAATTGATAATTCATGCTACAGGTACGCATGTGTTTAAAACTTGACCCAGTATTTCAAATAAGATCAATATGCTATTTGAGTTAACATTTAGTAACTAAGCCGAGAATTAGGTTAATAAAAGGACCTGTTTGAAATGATATTAATAATTTAAAAACTTAATTAAAATCATAATTTGAAAATGTGTTTTGAAATTAATCCTAAAACCCAATCATATTCTTCTAGAGTTCCAAAACTTCCAAATGCACATAAATTTCAATATTTAATATTATTACAGCTATTAAAAGAGGCATGAAGACCTCATTATTCATGGAAGATGGAAATGAATGGAATGGGTCCATATATATAATTACTTCAAAATAATCATGGCTTGGCCCCTAACACCTAGTGAACATTGTTGTTTTAATTTGTTTTATCTTTTTGTCTTATCAAACTTTATATATATAATGATGAAAAGCATTAAAATTTTTTTAAAAAAAAAGTTGATATAAAAAAATAGATGATTTTGGTTAAAATGGTAATATTGGGTTTCAATTTATCATATGTATTTTTTCTAGATTTTACATAAAAGTATAAAAAAATAAAAATATTTTTAAAATAATATTTGTTATTTTATAAAAATAATTAATTTTTAGTAATTTTATAATTGTGTTGATACTCGGTTGATATGTGATACTAGCTCAGTTAACCCTTTAAATAATAATGTGTATATATATACAAAAAAATTCACTTAAATTAGTTTAGTTTTTTTTTTTATAATTTTTCTTATAATTAATATTTTAATACTTTATTAGTATTCATAAAATAAATAGTGAAATTTTAAGTTTTTTTAAATTTCATCTACATAATCTACATAAATAAAACGTAACACCCAAAGAAATTTTTAAAACCATGGTACAAAAATTATAGAAAAAAGATAAAATTATAGCAGTTAGGTGGCCTTGATTTTTGGCTATAGATGATGGATAAAGTTTGTGAATTCAATGATATAGAATTTTTTTTCCTTTTTACTTTTATTTCAATTACACCAATCATTGTCTCTTAATTCATCGAGGAGAATAGATAAAATTATAGGGTCAATACATGCTTCTTAAGTATGAATTTGCCTGCATGATGGCAAGAACTTATTAGATGTAAATTCATACAGGCGAACTATATGGTTCGGCTAACTATATATTTACCGAGATCAAAAAGGTCGGGTTGATCTTAAGCAAATAGCGGATCAAAAATGACAAACACCATAACAATAAGCAAATTTGTTTTAAGTTTAAATATAAAGAGTTTATGAGATTACTTTTTTTTTCTTTTTTCAATTAGTTAAATTAATTTTGGTTTAAATGGCAAGGAGAAGAGGTGGTGATGGTGGGAGAGATGGAAAAGAAGGTGAAGACGAAGGATAGGGGAAAAGAGAGGAAGGAGAAAATTGTTGGGATGAGAGATAGTGTATTTTCATAAATGAATGAATTTACCCTGTAGTGTGGTTATCTTTGATTGGTCAATTGGTCCGTTCCAAAATCTTTATTGGGTGAGAATGTGACATAATCTAGGTGACAAGATAGTCCAACTGATAGAGATAGTTGTTATGCGTGTTCCTTAAATCTCGCTAAAATAGTGTCAATAACAAAATTGGACTAATAAAACTAGGTGAGACCTGGAAGTAACTTTATAGCCATAGAAAATATAACAATTCAAATGATCTTTTATGTTTATATAAAATTAAATAAGATATTTTTTCCGATTGTTACGATCTGATTAAAAGTCTAATAAACTATGAAAGAATAAAATTTACACAAAGAATTATTTGATTTAATGATCAACGAACTTAGCAACATGTTAAAATTCAATGGAAAATTAATGTTGGCGATCAAGCTAATTGTATTCACATACTGAATTGTTATTATTCTCTCTATCAAGGATCTGAATGCAAAAATTTGGCTTAATTCAGAATTCAATTAGACTCAACTTAGTTTATTTATAAAAATGCAACAATGCTTATCCTAGATTCAGAAAATGATCCAAATAAAAAATTATCTAAATTTAAAATGATCCAAATTCAAAATGATTCGAATAAATAACTTAACATAATCCAATCTAAAAAAATTGTTTGACTCGGTGTTATAAAAAAAAAACGAATAAAAGTAACAAAAATTGGAAATAATGCTTGAAAGCAAGGCATATGCAAAAGGGGCAAATAGGAGCCTTAGTCTCCCTAAAAATAAAAAATTACATTTAAGTCTCGTTAAAAAATATTAAGTTATAAATTTATATATGATAAAATTACAATTTGGTCTCCTCAAAAATAAAAATAAAATTATGTTTAGTCCTTCTAAAAAGTGATGAAATTGTAAACTAATACATTATAAAATTATATTTTAACCTCTCAATATTGGTCCTCTTAAAAAAATTTCTAAATTCACCCTTGAGGGGTTCAGAAAAGTGTCAGTAAGGATAATTTGGCTTCAACGTATCCCTTAGGAAAATTTAAAAACAGCACACAAAGAGAGTAAATCTTTCAATTTGATCTACACTATACTTTCTAACCCAAGT
Source organism: Gossypium stocksii (assembly GCA_020496765.1). Lineage (NCBI taxonomy): Eukaryota > Viridiplantae > Streptophyta > Magnoliopsida > Malvales > Malvaceae > Gossypium > Gossypium stocksii. The sequence continues at coordinate 128,189,523 of CM035624.1, forward strand.
TTGTTCTTGCACCTTGCCACAAGGTCCTTACTAGACAATGAGCAAAAACCTTGCCTCATCAGATTCATTGTCATATAAATTAAGCAATGTATATCAGCGCACACACATCCTCATGAGCGTATGATTTATCGGCAAATCCAACAGCCACTATTGACGTTAAGGGTACTGGCATTGGTATCAAGCCGACGCCAGTTGTGGCTTCGTTTTCAGGGAGAGGACCTAATTGGTTGAACCCTGAAATTCTTAAACCCAAATTGATTGCCCCAAGGGTTAACATTTTGGCCGCTTGGACCAGTGTCGTTGGTCAGACCGGGTTAGCCTTCGATGAAAGAAAACTTAGTTCAATTTTCAGTCAGGAACTTCCATGGCTTGCCCTCATGTTAGTTGTGCGGCTGCGTTGACTAAATCGGTACACCTCAATTGGTGTCCGTCGGTTATTCGATCGGCTATCATGACTACCGCAAGTATAATCAATAATAAGAATCAGTCGATGATTGACGAAGAAATTAGGAAGTGATCAACTCGATACGAATTTGGTTCGGGGCATCTAAACCTCAATCGTGCAATGGATCCCGGACTTGTTTATGACATTACAAACAAATGATTATAAAAACTTTGTGTGTCCTATTGGTTATAATTCGAAATTGGTTCAAGTCATTACGTAACCGCCAGCAGTTTGTCCAATGAAAAAGAAGCTATTACCTGAGAATCTCAATTACCCTTACCTTGTTGCATCGTTTCCAACCATATCAAATGGTTAATGATCCAACAAAGAGAACATTCATTAGGACCAGGACAGATGTGGGTGAGGCAAACTCAATTTACATTGCGAATATCGTGGCCCCGAATGGGGTGACTGTGAGGGTGGAGCCGGCGAAGTTGGTGTTCACACCAGCGGTGAAGAAGATGAGCTTTTTGGTGATCGTAACAGCCGATAGCAAGCATTGGGTGGTGGATGATGTTGGAGCTGTTTTCGGGTCATTGTCTTAGATATATGGGAATAAGCAATGATTGCTCGTTTTTCTTTCATAGAATGTTATGTTGTAGCCTTTTGAGGTTTTGTCTTGTACAACGCCGAGATCCTTAACTTAGTACCTCACTTTGCGAGTTTGGACAAGGGTGAAGGCGTGAAACTAAGAATTTGATATTGAGAGCTAAAATAAAATTTTAAAATTTCGGGGGACCAAAGATAAAAAAAATTGTTTAATTAAATTAAATGCTTGATTAGGGGTGAATAAAACTTGATTCGATTCAAAAAATTGAAAAAGATTTCAAATTTCGAGTTATTCGAACTATTCGAGTCAACTCGAATGACTCAATTCGAGTTTCGAGTTCGAGTTGAATTGAATTTCACAATTCAAATAACAGGTTGATGTAAATACTCTTTTGGTTCCTATCAACATTGAAAATAAGCAAAGCGATCTCTCTCTCAACAAAAAATAAAAAAATTCAAAATATTTATAAAAATTTTAAAATTTATATTTTAATTGTCAAAACTTTTTTTTTTGAAATCGACTTTTATTTTTAAAAAATAAAAAATGGACTCGCCACCAATCTTTTTCAGTTAGGTGTGATTGGATCATCTCAAGACTTGTTAGATTTTTTTTTTAAACGGTAATATTTGGTCTTACAAATTCAGAAAATGGGTTCGGGAGCCGGTTACGTATAAGGAAAGATTAACACCCTCATAACGCCCAAAATTGGTACCTAATTGATTACTTGATGTCTTGGTGTCAAGGATTGTAAATTTGAAGGGAGTTTAAAACACGATCCTTCTTTACATAATGTTATTAAGATATGACTTAACTAAATTAAGTTAAACGGAAAAAGGTCTTATTTCAAGTTAATCGAGAAGAAAAACCATGCCCTGTGAGTTAGGATACGATACCTCAAATTCTCAAAAACCAGAATAATTGCCATTCGATTGCTACTTAAATCTTGCTTTTCGTTATTTTAAATAGGATATTCGATTATTTCAGTTTTAGGAAGATGCCATACTCCGTAAGTTAGGAGCATAACGCCTCGAATTTTAAAAATAATGAACATTGCCTCGGTTTAAGTATTTTCTATACACTAGATAAAACGAAGATAATTTTTTTAAATGATATATATTTAATTTATTTAGGCATAGTAAAAATGAATAAATATATTTTAACATGACGGCATGGTGATTAACAAAATAAAACAAAATACTGATGGGTAAAATAAAATGATATTAGAATAATAAATAAATAAATAAATAAATGAATAAAGAGAAAAAACAAATAAAAGGTAAAATAAAAATATCATGCTAGCGAATAATAATAATGCAATATCAATTTATAATAATAATAGCGATAATCGCGTCATAATAATAATAAAAATAAATATAAATATAAATATAAATATAAAAGTACATAAAAAAGCATATAAATAACATAAATTCTAAATATTTAAAAAGGTAAAGAAAAAATAAAAAAATAGTTCATAAAGGGGGAAATTAAATAAATAAAGGACTGAATTGGAATTTAAATGAAATTAAAAGCATAATTGTAATAAAATAAATAAATAAATTAATAAGGCAGAATAAAGAACCAAAATAGAACGAGCGAAAAGGAGCAAGGATCAAATGGGAAATTATTCCCAAACTCATTAAACGCACCGTTTCCAAGAGGGACTAAAATTAAAAAAATCCAAAATTAAATGGCATAAATTTTAAAAAAGAAAAAAGATCAGAAATAGGATTGTATTGAAAAGTGTTTAAAAAGCGGAAGGACCAGGGTCGCAATTAGACCTTGTTGCAAAAACATGTGGATCCTAAGGGATCCGGATCAGGTCAGCGAGTCTAGCTTGAAACGACGCCGTTTTGGCGTTTGAAAGTTAAGCCAAGTTAAGCCCAAAACGACACCGTTTTATAGGGCTATATAAACAAAAAAATAATTAAAAAAAATCATTTGTACTTGTTTTTAAAAATAAGCTTTGCTCTCTTATTTTTTTTACCCTCAAAGCTTCTTTGGTCCGGCCATGGGTAAAAAAAAAAAACCGTTTTCAGCCCCGTTTTAGCCCTTTTCAAACCTTTTTAACCCCGATTTGAAATAAAAATGACGAAACCCTAAGAAATCTTTAAGAAACCTTTCGGTTTCTCATCTGATGACGATGCTGTCTTTCATCAGAAATAGTGGCCTCAGCCTCACATGGCGAAGAACAAACGACGCAAGTAAGAAGAGATTATTTTATTTTTATTTTCACAAAAATAAAATAGATAAAAACAAGTTACCTCTTTTTTAAAACTTGTTGCTTTTTTGTATTTTTCTTTTGTACTTTTTCTCTGTAAAAAAAGTTACATGCCATTGCTATGGCTTTTTTACCCATGTAACAAAATATTTTTTCTTCTTTTTCTGCCATTTCTGCTTTGCTTCTTGTTTCTATGTTGTTTCTATTTTTTTCCCTTTTTGTGTTTCTTGTAGGGGCGATGAAAGGCATCGGGGTTGCTGCTGCCCTTTTGGTGCAAGGGGGAAGGTTTCGGGCACTGTGTCTGCTGACATGTCAGGAGCGGCGTGGTAAGGGGGCTAGGGTTTTAAGTTTTCTGAAAAATTTTTAAGTTATGGGCTTGGGTTAATAGTTTGGGCTGGTCTATTTTGTAAATGGGCTTTTTATTTATTTTTTGTTTTATTTGTTGGGCCAGACGAAATTGAGATCTAATTAATTATTCAAATTTATCATACTCAATTTTTTTTTCTTTGAATTTTTTTCAAATATATATAGTTTCAAATTTATATGCTTTAAAATGGAATTAGTCATACTGTAACAATATTTTTATTTGACATGTTTAATTTTTAAAATTTAACTCAAACAATTTTACTATATTAGACTCGACTTGACTCGAATTTCATTTCACTCAACTTGATTTGAAAATATTTCAAAATTGAGTTAGGATGATAAAATAAGACTTGTGAACTCGATTAACTTGAAAATTTTTCACTCAATTTGATCGAATGCTCACCCCTAGTTATACCTAACAAAACAAACAATATCCCATTTAATCAGAGGGGCCAAGATACTTACTTGACCCCTAGTTATACCTTAAATTGGGTTTTGTGATTTTGTTAGCCTTTGTATCATTGTAGACGTTAGTCGACAATTGTCGTAAGTCATTTTATGAAATAAAATGTTTAATAAAAAAAGGTGGGTCGTGTAACACCTTTATCCCGTAACCGTCGCCGAAATAGGACAAGGCATTACCAGAAATCAGAAAACAGATTATACAGAATTTTTTTTTTTACTACTTGATATTAATACTAAGTAACAACTCATATAACTTCTTCAAACCATACATTCATATTCAAGAACTATCAAGCCATTTTCGCATGGCTATAATGTCTACAATTCAAAAAATACAATTCGATTCAAAAGAGTGAGCGTAGCCTATACATGCCATTGATTCAAAATAAATTATCGAAAGTACCAAAATAGCGACTATAGTGTGGATGATAAAAACTAGAATCCCCGAGCTCGTAGCCGAAAACAGAAATCTATAAGACAGAAGAAAACACAACTACGAGTAAGCTTTCATAAGCTTAGTAAGTCTTAAGTAAATCAAATAACTTTACTGAATTAACACATTAATCTCATATAGAAAATCTAAGTGAAACCTCATTTGGCCGAATAGGCCTAACCAAAATTTCACAATTTATAATTTACATTTCTTTGGCCTTGAGTTTGATGTCACAAAATGTTTTCATCCAATATCAATTTACATTCATTCATTCTATTCAATGAAGTCAAATTAGAGTTCCTTAACGAACTATAATTTCTATAATCACATCACATAGCCATCACATATACTTTTGTGATAATGTCCAAAATGACCGAATATTCACAAGCACACGATGTACACTTAGCATACAAATTCACTTAACTTCAAATTCATATATCATAGGAAATACAATATATGCACATAATTTCATATATTGGCCGAATGTATCATAATCAAATAGATGATCTTAATACTCATCCACACACACACACATATATATATTTATATACCTCCCATTACACACTTGAGATTTAATCCTAATCAAGCTCAATTATGACTACAGGATACATACCTGGCCAACTTAATGTATTGAACTTATTTTATTACCAATTTAGCACAAGGTTGTATAATCTTTGACTTTAATTAGTTCACTGGCATTTAGTCCGTTTAACAAACTTTCTCTTCAAGTCATTTAGAAAAGTATAGATCTCTGATAGGCCTTATACAATGCCGACGTCCCTGACGCAGTCTTACATGTTATTCAATATCGATGCCACTGTCCCGGACAGGGTCTTACACGAAACACAAGTGATGCCAGTGTCCCAGACACGGTCTTACACACTATCACAAATCAATGCTTTCGTCCCAGACGAGGTCTTACATGAAACACAAGTGATGCCAGTGTCCCAGACACGGTCTTACACACTATCACAAATCAATGCCTTCGTCCCAGACAAGGTCCTACATGATCTCATTTCACACACTTAGTGCCCACTGACCGATCTCGCACACATAGTGCTCGGTTAAAGAACTCGCACACACAGTGCCCAATGACCGATCTCGCGCACATAGTGCTCGGTTAAAGAACTCCCACACACAGTGCACAATGACCGATCTCGCACACATAGTGCTCATGTTCATTTGATTTTACACATTGAAATGACTTAACCAAGTCCAGAAAGCATCAAACATATTTAAAGTTATCAAAGCATATACTGCACATCAAATCTATCACCACTAGATGACATATATATATTTCGCCCATACACATAAAATCTTGAATCAAAATATAAATTCTTTTGCATTCACATCACAATTATCCAAATATACTTCATATACCACATATACTTTCATGTATACGCTTTGTATTGGCTGAATATACATCTATCATTTTCCAATGAATAATTCAATTTCAAGCCATACTATCATTTCATATTCGAATACTTATAAACTTATAATTTCACAATTTTAACATTAAAGATCCATCTAACACTCATATATCATTTCCTAATATCACAATTTAAAATTCACGTATAGGTTTAATCAATAGCTTATAAGCAACTCAAACAAGTTTTTATCAATGTTTACAACATAATCACAAATTCTCTACAAGTTGTCTTCCTGAGCAACAGTCATTAAATTATTTGTAACTGGAGCTACGAAACTCCAAATGAAGTGCCGTTAATTTTCCATAAAAATAAACTCATATATCTTCTATCCATAAAATTTTCAGAATTTTTGGTTTGGCCAATCAATACCAGATTTTTCTTAAAGTTTCCCCTGTTTCACTATTTGACTATACTGACCACTCTTCACTACGAATTAAATTTCTCATTGTACATAATTCAAAGTATGTTATTGTTTATTTCATTTGAAACTAGACTCATTAAGGTGTCTAAGCATATAAATTTTATCTTATAACAATTTTTGTACAGTTTATAATGATTTTCTAAATACAAAACAGGGGATTTTGGAGTCATTCTGACACTGTCTCACACAACTTTAAATATCTCTTTATAGGAAATTCCTTTGCTTACACGGTTTCTTTTATAAGAAACTAGACTCAATAAGCTTCATTTTCATATTTATTCAGCTTCTAACTCGCCTTCTACAATTTTTGGTGTATTTTCAAAGTTACACTACTGCAGTAACTCAAATCTGTCAAGACTAATTCGGCACTTAGACTATATAAATTCATCCTTCTCGCTACTAGGTTTATTTAATCTTTAAGCATACTAAAGTAAAGTTCAAACACTTAAGAACTTACCTCGGATACTGTCGAACAATTACAAAACGGCTATTCGATTATATTCGCCTTCCCGCTATCCAAAAATTGATTCCTTTTGTTCTTGAGCTAAAATTAAACAAATCAGCTTGTTTAATTATTTAATTAATTTTATTTTCATTCAAAATTTACACGTTCAAATACATTAATAGTTCCCACAACACAAGCAAACACTCATCGAAGTCATGTACTTACGTTTCACATAACACAACTACATTCATCAACTAAATGTTTATTCAAGAAAACATCTGCATTTAAAGGTTGTATCGTGGGCAACTTAAGAGGACTTAAGTCATATAACTTAGCTGCTGTAACCTATCCCCTTTTTGGGAAGCTAATTCAGACAGCAACAAGAATATGATACTTAGACCACATTGCAACGTAAAAGTTCGGACAGCATCCTTGCCACATTTGGACAGCATAAACAGGCATTAATTAACGATATCAACAAGACAAAATCTGGACATTAACGTTAAGTAATCAGCAGCAATTATTAAATTTTCTAACTGTTTAGATGCGATAATAATCATGAATACGCAACAGCAATTATCACATCTTTGGACAGCTTAATCACAACATTGAATTCACTTTAACTTATGTTTTAAAAGCACATAATTCATATCAGCTCACACCAAAATTACGGCACCAAAACACCAAAATTCCAGTCATTAAAATTCTTCCATTTCAGCTTAAGGACACGTTATTTTCAGTATTAAATCAGCCCAATGCTCACCACATCATTCGGCAACTATATAAAAAAAATTCACTTCAATTTCATTACACAATACCATTTAATGCAAGGTCAGCCCCTAATAGTTCAATTTAAATATTTGGCAGCACAAAATCTCAAACAAATCAGCTCATAAAATCAAGCTAAAATCGGTCAGCATGCATGGAATTCACATGTTACAACAGCTCACTCACTTTGGTTCATATTCGGCAAACATTTGTATACATACTAACCATTTAGTTATCAATTCCTAATATTAAGCACAAATCCCACATTTCAACATAACAACCGAATGTAATTTACTCATTTTAGCCACCTATAGCAAAATTTAATTAGTTTATAACCACATATAATCATCTCTCATTACACAACATCAAAAACATCAACAAATCCACATTGAAACCATGGCCGAATATAAACTTTGCCACAAACTCATGAATTCATATATTCACAACTCAAAACCTTCAATTATCACATAATTCCCTCTATACAAAGCTCAATTTAAAAAAATTAAGCATGAATTATCAATGTTTAACACCATTTCAAAATTTAACAAATTGCCGTAGGTAATATACTCAAAATTTCATGGATTTAAGCCATGGGTTTACTACAAAATGCACTTAATAACTAAATTTCATGAACAATTAAGAAAATCACAATAACATACCTTTAAATTATGCTTCAACATGGCCGAATATCTTAGGCTATTCTCCTTTCTTTTCTTTCACTCACGGCATAACCAAGGAAAAAAAATGAGCTTCTCCCTTCATATTTTGTTTTCTATTACATGCATATCATTTATTATCACATTACCAAATTACCCCCACTTAACAACAAAACATCTCCACTAGCTCAAGGCCAAAATTGTCCATGTAATAAGTCTCTTGGTCAATTTCCATCTCCACGCCCTCATATAAAAAGATTATTTGCAATTTAATGCTCATGCAAAACCTTGTTTTTATCACCCAAATTTATTATTATAATAAAATGTATAAAATATTATTTATCATCAATCATTACCGTCCACTACCAAGAGAAATGGGGTATTTGACATGCAAATACTCCACATTAGTACCATGCATTAATTGGTCACTTTCAATTTTTACCTACCACATTTTCAATTTCTCACAAACAAATCCTTTTTAGTTAATTTCACATCCAAATGTCAAAATTCAATAAATCAAAATTTCACACATGCAATTACACATATAATAGACATGAAAATTAACACTCAATTATTTTTGTGACTCGATTTTGTGGTCCCGAAACCACTTTTCGACTAGGGTCAAATTTGGGCTGTCACATGTCGTACTCGTACAAAATTAAATTTGCACTCAAATCAACCAATATTACATATTGCACTACTAAAAAGAACTAATATTCAAACTTTGAAGATAATATTATTGATAAGGACATTCAAAAACCCTAAAAAAAATAATTTCCGAAATCGACATAAAACATACCTTTTGTACTCACCCAACTAACTTAAAAAATCATGTTTTTCATCGACATAACCATTCAAAAAAAACACTATATTTGTTACTCTAATGTCGTTTTCCTACACACCATCTACATTACAATTAACAACAATCCATGAACACTTCAAAAACTCAAACCCAATTCAAAATTTTCATTACAAACAATCTTACAACTCCCAAAATTATGCCAACATATCCCTCCTTTACAAGTTTTAGACCGAACCGAACCCGGTTCGCAATGAATAACAGACCGAAACCGAATAGCTATCGCCAAATCAACAAGAAGTGCAGCAAATACAACACTGGAGGACAAAGTAACAGAGTAAACAAGAAGAGTAATGGTAGGGCATTTCCCTTGTATAGGCCAAAATTTAATGAAATCCATGAACTTCAACAACAATATAGTAACAACCCAAAGGTGGTTCCAATTGGCTGCAAGTGAATCAGATACCCGCATTGCTATGTGAGCAAGTAAAAGCAAAAACAATATGACTAGCAGCATTTATGTATTTATAGAAGTATGTATATAGTGTGCATTAATGAGAGGGTTGAAGCTAGAAGCGCTTGGAAGACTCTAGCTAGGCAAGGTTGTAGATTCGTGTGGATGTGGTGAAATGGAGTTGGTGCCAACCTGGGTGAGGTTTTATAATGGGCACTGCAATGGCGGCCGACTTTTAGACTTGAAAAGGGATGTGGTGGCACGTGAATCTAAGGCATGTCCACTAGGTATTACTTGTAAACAATTGAAGCAAAAGGGAATTAAATCTGGACCAAATTTAGGGAGATTTAGGAGTTATACGATTGAGGATTGAGATAAATTTAAAAAATAGGGGTAAAAGTAAAAAAAAATTGTATTAAAAAAGGACTTAAATTAAAATTTGAACTTTTGAGAAGGGTCAAAATTGTAATTTTCTTATTTAAATAAAAGCTAAAAGGGACTAAATTGAACAATTGACATTTAGGAGGCACTATAATCAAATTATACCATTGACTCATGGTAAAGTAAAGACCCTGCTTGCTCCTTCGCTACGCCTTTAACCAGACCGACCAGTTGAATTAAATCGATCATAAGCAAATCTGGAGAGATAGGTAGGGACCTTAGTCCCCTCAAATAAAAAAAAAATCTTTTATTCCCTTTATAAATAATAAAATTACACTTTGATTCATATAAAAATGAAAAAAAAAAAATATAAATCATAAGTTAATAAAAGATAAAATTCTACTTTAACCTCACAAGAAAAAAATTATAATTCAATTTCAACCTCCTAAATTTTTTTTTATTTCGATCCTTCAACCTATAAGATTGAAAGAAGTACGAACTGGTGCAAAATCAATTGAATCAAGTAAAAACGGTTAGTTTGAACCTAACTAGTTTAAATATTTAATTCTTTTTATAATTTATAAAACAAATGTTTCTATTTATATATTTTTTAATTTTCTTCATGCTTTTTTAATTTTATTTTAAAATTTAAGATAATATATAACAATTGAACCAACAATTAAACGAAAAATTATTGATATAATCGATTCAATTATCGATTTGATTCTTAAAACATCGAATAATAATATTCAATATCTCATTTAATTATATGGCTCAAGTTCTTCTCAGCATTGAATTGAAGTTGTAACCCTATAGAAATGAAGAAGCAAAAAGATTAATTTGTTTTTGTTGAAGATATTGTTTTCAAAATCGGATTAGATTGATTAAATTAAAAACCGAACACGATATTAATCTAAAATAAAGGATGAATCGATTTGGCTATTTTTAAATATTTTCGTTTAATACTCGATGTATTCAATTACAAATCGGAATCTGAAAATCTGAAGAAAAACCCAAGTTATGAATGTGATGGCATTTAAAGGGTGATAGATTTTGAGATAAGATACATTGGAAGCCTTCACAATCCAGAACTATCCATTTGCTAACATTAACTTCATCAAATCGCTATCATATCTCCTTCGATTATAATTTAATTTTTATTTTCATTTTCTGTGTCTAAATTATAATTTTATTATAATTTTTTAGAATGCTTTGATTTTATTTTTCATTTTTCGTTCTCAAGTAACAATTCTCAAAAAGAATCTTTTAGTAATGTTGATTAATATCGATATTATTGTCAATACAAGAAGACGTGAGTTTAAATACGTTGAAACGTATTATCCTCTTATTTAAAGATTGAGGAGGGACTATGAGTAATTTTAGGTATTATATAAAAAAGAGCAGATATGATCGGAACTTAATCTCTTAATAATTTTAGTTTTTTATAAGCAAATCCAAAGAGATAGGTAAACATTACCTCGTAAATTTAAAAATTAAATTCCTTCCTAAAAATTATTTAGTCCGTTTAAAAATGATAAAATCATAAATTAGTATATTATAAAATTATGTTTGAACTTCTAAAAAAAGTTTTTGGATTCGCCTAAAGATAATAGCAAACTGATATAATATTACACAGGCTTGATGTTTGCTACATAATATTTTGAAAATAGCATAATTTAATTTAACGAATTTAGCAGTTATCATTTGATCAGGATTGAAATTTCAAAATATGAAAAATATAGAGACTAAAAATAACTAAATTAAAGTATAAGGTCTAAATTCAAAACACACACATAATACAGGAACAAATAGCAAAATTTAACCAAAAAAGAGAAAAGCAAATAAAATAAAACGTCGGCGTTCTGATGATTTTCATTGTACGCATTGTCTTCATGGCTGTCTTGTCCCCCAAGTTCTTTCAGTCAAAAACACAGTCCTTCTCTTTACATTTTTCGAAACATCAGATCGCAAATCAAAAACCAAATCGATCCTTCAACACAATCTTGTCTTTTGTTCGAAAAATAGACCAAACAAAGTACCGAAATTGAACGAAAAAAAAAAAGGCGTAAATATCACTGGGAAAAAAGCTTTAACGAAAAATCATGGCGAGATATGATCGAGCAATTACTGTTTTCTCCCCCGATGGTCATTTATTCCAAGTGGAGTACGCTCTTGAAGCCGTCCGTAAAGGTAACGCTGCCGTCGGAGTTCGCGGCACTGATATCGTCGTCCTCGGTGTCGAGAAAAAATCCGCCGTCAAGCTCCAAGATTCCAGGTACTGAATTTCCTTTTAAATAAGCTTATCTTCTCAAATAAGGTTATTCTTTTAGGTTGTCGATTGAATATTTTATGTTAATTTATCGAATTTCATTCCTAATTTGTTTAATTTCCTTAATTATCATTTCTAGTTTGAAACATTCTAATTTAGTCCCGTATCGTACCAATCAGTTTCTTTTATTTGCTTGTTGATTAGGTTTAGCGTTGAATGTAAGCTTAATTTGAGTGTTTTGGGGGCCAAATGATAATTTACTATTTTGGGATATTTTTATCTTTGTCTATGCTTGTTAATTTAGAATTTTAAAGGGATTAAATCGAAAATTTTCATCTTTGGGGGGCCAAATGGTAATTTACCATTTAGACCGATGGATCAAAAGTCGGTAATTTGAACAATTCAACCACTGATTCGATTCTGAAAACATTAACTATTGCCTATAGGTTCAACTAACTCTTTTATATATGATTATGAATGGTTGTAATAATGGGATTTTGAAATTATAAGCTCAGTATAATCTTTTTTCTTATTTGTACTAACAGAAGTGTTAGAAAGATTGTGTCTTTGGATGAACACATTGCTCTGGCTTGCGCGGGTTTAAAAGCCGATGCTCGAGTCTTGATCAATAGGGCTCGAATCGAATGTCAAAGTCATAGGCTTACAGTTGAGGATCCCGTAACTGTCGAATATATAACACGATACATTGCCGGTTTGCAACAGAAGTATACGCAAAGCGGCGGTGTTAGACCATTTGGTCTCTCGACGTTGATCGTTGGCTTTGATCCCTATACTGGCGTTCCTTCTCTTTACCAGACCGATCCATCCGGAACATTTTCGGCTTGGAAGGCTAATGCAACTGGGAGAAACTCCAATTCGATGAGGGAGTTTCTCGAGAAAAATTATAAAGAAACTTCCGGACATGAAACGATCAAGTTAGCGATCCGTGCTTTGCTTGAAGTAAGTTTTTGCTTTTCATATGTGATTACTGCAATTGTAACTTGATATTGATATGATTAGGTTTTGTATTCGATCGCTCCACGTACATCTTTTATGGAGGATCAGTTTGCTCTTTAATCTAACGTGTAGGGACTATTTTACTCATCTTTTGAGTAAAAGAAGCAAAATGCAATCCTTCTCCAGTACAAGTGCCTCCATGATACTTTTACCTCTGTTATGCAGTTTGTGTATTGAATTTGTTGAGTGACGATGGTGAATGCATTAGTGTTTGCCATTGGTTGATGATCGCGTTCGGGCGAAATAAAACGTCTCGCATAATTCATTAATGCATTATGTTTGTTGTTTCGGTTTATCTTCGAATGAGAACATATGTGGTTTTCCTTTCGCTTAACAATTAGGTCGTCGAGAGCGGGGGAAAGAACATCGAAGTTGCCACAATGACGAAAGAGCATGGACTGCGGCAACTAGAAGAATCCGAAATCGATGCCATCGTTGCGGAGATCGAAGCGGAGAAAGCAGCTGCAGAGGCTGCAAAGAAGGCCCTGACCGCCCCTAAAGAAACCTAGTTTGATATCGGATATCTCTCCGATCGCCCCAGCTTGTGTCCTGTCATTAGTTAGCCCTTTTTAGCTGCTTTCAAAAACTATATATATATATTTTCAGCATCATGCTTTTGTTTATAGGGCTTGATTGTTGTTACAATTAGAGACTAATATATATCAATCCATTTTTGGGTTTAATTATGGTTTTAGTACTTTGTTATGCTTAACTTTTTAAATTTAATATTTTACTTTAATTGATATAATTTGGTTGGATACTATTACCTCCATGTTAGTAACATCGTTAGTTGCTAAAGCGTTTGGTTGACATATAAAGGTTAAAATATGCTTTTAGTCCTTATATTTCTATAAAATTTGAGATTTAGTCCATGTCTTTTAAAAGTTAAAAATTCATCCTCTTACTTTTTCAAATTAAAAATCTTAGTCCAATTATGATTGTCACTAGTAGTTGTCCCTATCAATCATATGGCGTATCACATGAGAACAGATTAATCAACATATTAAATTTATAAATTTTGATAGAAAATAATTACAATTTTAATAATTGAACTGTGATTTTTGAATCAAAATAGTTGAAGTTCTTAATTCTAGCTTTTTAAATACATAGTCTAAATCTTAAATTTTGTCGAAATACAAAGACTAATAACATATTTTAATCACATATAAACTTATTATTGGTTTGACATGATCGACTAGATTTTAATATGACTAAAAATAAATTTATGTCATCATTTTTTTATTTTAAAAAAATCATATGATTTAATTTAACAAAAGGCTTTTTAGGATTTATCAATTAAACTTTAATTATTAAATAAAAAATTTAGTAAAATTAAATTTTAAATGAGAATTAAGCTTTTACATTTCAAATAAACAATCATATAATCATATTTAAATTATTAACATGTTAAATTTTAATATAATATAAATTATTAATATATAAAAAAATTTATGTATTTGATTTTATGTACAGTAGTAGATGTACTTATGAGTCGGATTAGATTAGACTTATTTGTGATATTAACACATTTTATACTTACCTAAGCCCAATTTAAATATAAGCTTCAATATTTTCCTAGTTTTGCTCGTATTTATAAATAATTATTCCAAGTCCGTTTTAGATTGGCTCATATTCAATAAATTGTTTTGTTTATAAAAATTTTAAATATAAATAATTTAATAATTTTTAATGTTTACATTATAGTATTGTATATTATTATAGTTTTAATTTTTATGGGTTACAAATTACAAAAGAATATAATATAATATACTACAAATTTTAAAAAAAGGGTCAAGTCGGGTTGGCTTGAACCTTAAATGTTTAAGCTCGAGCCTCTTTTAAAATTTAAATTGTAATAGGCCAATTGAACGTCGGCCATGGACCTTCGCCAGCCATCAAACGTCAGCCATGGACCTTCACCGGGGCAACACATTTCTCATTGATTTATGGAATGAAAGTGATTTTGCCAATTGAACTTAATCGAAAAAAATGTTAAAAGCTATCTGTTATGGTCAGATGATACGAGCTTAAGACAAAGAGGTTCATCCTAGAGAATTCCATAAGGGGACCCGATATTGAAGAAGATCCTTCTTATACGAAAGGACTTCGGAGGAAAGTGGATGCCAAACTGGGAAGGACCTTATGTAGTAAAGAAGGCTTGTTTTGGAGGAGCATTGATATTGACCGAGATGGATGGCAAGGACATTCAGATTCAGTCAAGAAGTATTTTACCTAAAAGGGGAGAGGCCAAGGTGAAAACCCACAAAGAACGCCTTAAGACCCAAAAAAATAATAAAATAATAAAAATAAAAATAAAAAAAATCAAAAGAAAAAAGAAAAAGGAGAGGCCAAGGCGAAAACCCGCAAAGGGCGCCTTGAGACCAAAGGGGTTTTAAGTTGAAAACCCGAAAAGGACGACTCAAATTTTGAAGGTGAGGTATGCAATAGTCTTGCTATGCCTGAATTAACAAGAAAGAGGTATACTACATCTTGGGGCATCGACAAAGTACTCTAGATCTCCTAGACACATGTTGAGCTCAAAAGGTCTTCGAGAAGTTTTGTGCGGAGAAGCTCATGCTGCAATATCTGGGGCACCTATTTTCATCTTATTCATTTTGTATCTTAGCAAAATTTGCAATCTCGATCAGTTTATTCATTTTGAGCTTTGCTATCAATAAAATTCCATCTTGTCAATGGTGATAATCTTTTTCAAGCATTTTTCATTAAAATAATGATTAATAGACTAATAATACTTTCACAAAAAGAAGTTCTGCATATTACTCTGGAAGCCTCTAAATAGTATAGGAACCTAAAATAGGACTATTATTTAGAACTCACCAAACCGAAGGGTTTGGAAATGCTTAAGAAAAAAGAGTCTAAGTTGTAACTATTTCTTCGAATTTTCTGTCAAAGATACCAACTAAACAAGAAGGTAGGGTAATACGTCAATAGTAAAACCTTGATGAACAACAGGCAATGACAACCCTAAGCATTAAAAGGGACCATTCTAAAAAAAATGACATTCTGCATTCATGCAAATATCATTCATACACATCCAGTCAGGAGCATTTGATTCATTTCGATCATGACATCCTAATCATTTGGCATAAATAGGCCCATGAAATAGAGTTTATAAGTCATGTTCCCCAAATAATGGTGTAACAGACTATGGAAACCGAAAATCTCATATCTCTGAAGTTGCAGTAGGTCAGATCAAATTCATCATGGCGAATCTTATCTCCTTGAAGATGCAGTGGAGCAGATTGAAGCCACAAATCCTATACCTCTGAAGTTGCAGTAGGTCGGATCAAATTCATCATGGCCAATCTTATCTTCCTGAAGATGCAGAGGAGTAGATTGAAGCCACAAATCCTATACCTCTGAAGTTGCAGTAGGTTGGATCAAATTCATCATGGCGAATCTTATCTCCCTGAAGATGCAGTGGAGCAGATTGAAGCCACAAATCCTAAATTCATCATGGCGAATCTTATCTCCCTGAAGATGCAGTAGAGCAGATTGAAGCCACAAATCCTATACCTCTGAAGTTGCAATAGGTCGGATCAAATTCATCATGGCAAATCTTATCTCCCTGAAGTTGCAGTGGAGCAGATTGAAGCCACAAACCTTATCTCCCTGAAGTTGCAGTGGAGCAGATTGAAGCCACAAACCTTATCTCCCTGAAGTTGCAATGGGGCAGGTTTAAGTTACAAGTCTTATATCCCTGAAGTTGCAGTGGAGGAGACTGAAGATAGCAAATCTTATTTCCCTGAAGTTGCAGTGGAACATATTAAAGCTATAAATTATGGCAGATCTTATCTTCCTGAAGTTGCAGTGAAGCAGATTGAAGCCACCAGCCTTATCTCCTTGAAGTTCCAGCAGAGTAGATCGAAGCTACAAATCTCTTCTCCCTGAAATTACATTAGAGCAGATCAAAGCACTAATTTCTATACCCCTGAAGATGCAGTGGGAGGGAATGGGGCTACTCGAAAGAAAGAAGCACCAAAAACTCAAGACTCGACAGGTCCAGGCAAAATTGGCAATTTTAAATTCTTTGCTCCATTCTCGTTACACGACAATAAGCAAAGAGGGGTAGCTGTAATAGGCCAATTTTGGCCTGGCCCAAATAAAACAATAAATAACCAATGAATAAAACCCAATGTCCAAATTACAAATTGGATAATAGGACCACTACCTAACAAAACCCAACAACAAAAACAAACCCAAATTACTAAACCCATTATAGCCCAATCTAACCCTAGCCCACTACAAACCCAAATCAGAAAACTAAACACAAATCCTAGCCTCCTTGTTTAGCCGTCGCATGCTTGGCCTATGGCCATCGCTTTTTCTGACACACTTCCGTCACCTGCAACAGCAAGGAATACACGCAACAGCAGAAGAACCAAGTAGAAATGGACAAAAAAATAGAAATGAAACAGTTTGTAATCTGCTATAAAAGCCTAAAATTTATCTTTGTATTTTTTTTAGTCATGAACACAGATTAATCAAAAAACAAAAGTTAAAAAAAAATGTGAAATTCGTTTGGTCTTTCCATTGATTTTTACTTTCAAGTTTTATTTCATTATTTTTTTCTTACTTTCGAAAATAATAAAAAGGGAAAGAGGAAAGAAAACCCACCTGAATCGTCTTGCGGTCTCGTCGTCTGAGACCCTTTTTTCGACGTTGAAATCAGACCCAATGAGAAAAGGAATGACCTTTTCTTTCGGCATTTAGGGTAAAAAGGGCATGGCCTTCGAGTATGTTGTAAAATGGGGCTTAAAGGCCCACTTTTGCACTCCGCTGGTTGTCGGATATAGCGGCGGTGCTGCGTACTGACGGACCGTCGAGAGACCCATTGGGCTGGAATAAGAAAGGGGTGAGAGTTTTAAAAGCTTTTTTAGTTTTTCTTTTTTAGTATAGGGCTGAAATGAAAAAAATAAAAAATTTTGGGCTTTTATGGAGGCACGAAGCGGTGTCGTTTTGCACCAGGGTCACCAGTGCCAAAACAGCGCCGTTTAAGGTGACCCGTGTGAACCCGACCCGTTCCGAAAAGGGGATCCGCATTTTTTTATTTCCGGGTTATTTTGCACAGCGGATCCTTTCGCTTTTTCAACCCTCTTCAATTCAATCGTTTTTTTCTTTCTTTTGTTTTTTTAAGTTTTACCCCATGAATTTCGTTTTTGTTTCACTTCAGTCCTGCATGAAACGTGCGCAGGGAATTTGGGGAATAATTTCCTGATTGATCCCTAGTTGTTTTCCACACGCCCGTTTTAATCCTGATTTAAGCTTTATTAATTTTGCAATTTTTAATTACTCCCTTTATTTTATTCTAATTTGTAATTAAATCCTCAATCTTTTAACTTCATTTTTAATATTTATTTATTTTAAACTGTTTTTTTATGTTATTTATTTTCATTTGTTTTATATACTATTTATTTTAAATTGTATCATATGTTATTTATGTTGAATTGTTTCTATATGTTATTTATTGTAAACTTTTTATATACTATTTATTTTGAATTTCTTTTTACACATTTTTTATTTTAAACTTATTATATATTATTTTAAGTTACCTTGTATACTATTTATTTCAAATTTTATATATACGTTATTTAGTTTAAACTATTTTATATGCTATTTTAAAATTTGTTATATTGATTATTTTTAAACTGTTTTATTATTGTTTATTTCAAGTTTTCATATATTAATTATTTTAAATATATGCATATATATATCATCTATTTTAGTTTTCTTTTTTATTGCATTTATTTTTAAACTGTTATTTTTAAATTTCTTTTTTACATATTATATCTTAAGCTTTTATATGTTATTTTAACTTATTTTATCAATTATTTATTTTAAGTTACTTTATATATTATTTTATTTTAAATTGTTTTATTTATTAATTATTTTATACTATTTATTTTAAATTGCTTTTATAGTATTTACTTTAGATTTATTTTTTATGTATTATTTGTTTAGAATTGTTTTATATTTCATTTTAAATTGTTTTATATTATTTATTTCATTCTTATTATTAATGTGGATATTAAATGATGTAGGTGGGTGATTATTTTCATTGTATGTACTATGATTTGATTATTCGTGTTTTCATATTATTGTCATTCACTTGTATAATATTTTATTCATATATTATTGTTCCATGTTTATTATTATATTTCATTCCATCGCATCGTGAATTACACTCTAACGCATTTATCCAATAGATCATTTTATTTTAGTTCAACTAAACAAATGTACATCGTTAAGTGTTGTAATCGCTATTATTCAAAGGAGGAAAATTTTCAAAATAAGGCAATATTTCGCGTTTTGAAAATTCGAGAACTCGTGCCTTAACTTACTGGGTTTCGATTTTTCTCGTTTAACCTAAATAACTGAATATCCTTTTAAAATTAAAATACATGATTTTTAAAAATTAAAAGACAAGCTTATTCTCGAAGGTTTGAAGTGTCGTGTCTTAACTTATTAGATGTGACATTTTATTACTTCGAGACGAGAATGTCTTTAATATCCGTTTCGATTTATCTAAGTTTTTTGTAAGATTAACATTAATAAAAAGGGGATTGTATTTTTAATTCTTTCCAAATTTTCAACATTCGATATTAAGACTTTAGTTAATTAACTAGGTACAAATTTTGAACGTGTCGAGGGTGCTAATCCTTCCTCGCACGTAATCGACTCCCGAACCCTTTTTTCGAATTTCGTAGACCAAAATCGTCGTTTTAGTAAATCAAAATATTTTATTAAAACGATCAAATTTTACAAGGTGACCCGATTACACCTCATAAAAAAAGATTAGTGGCGACTCCCGTTTTAATTTTCATTTTCAAACAAACTGGAGAACCCTTTTTTCAAAAAAATAGTTTCGACATAAATAATCTAATTTCTTTTGTGTAAATTCATTTTTCGATCTTAATATTTTTATCCCTTTAGAGTATTTTCAGAATTTTATTTTTATTATATTCTTCATAAAAATAAAAATGAAGTGGAGAAATAAATTTTATTTTCAAACCCTCAAATTTACTAAATAAAAGTTTTTCAATAAATAATTATTTTTTAATTAATACTGAGCTGATTATTAAAGGAGAAAAAGAAACTAATGGAAGCTTTTGATGTCTCTACCAAACACCTTTGAAAAAGAAGCAAAGAAATTATAAAAGTGATGGTGAAATGTGAATTATTGAGAAGTAACTCATTTTTCTTCAAGTGAGGTGTCATTCATATCTATATCTATATCTATATATCTATATATATTAGTGGTCTAATTAGATAATGATCTATAATTTGAAGTAATTAAGGACAATTATCAATATAATCGTAAGTAAAAATATCGTGGAAGTCTCTATATTAGAAATTAAATTATAATTTTTATTTAAAAATTAGAATATATCTAAAC
Source organism: Gossypium stocksii (assembly GCA_020496765.1). NCBI lineage: Eukaryota > Viridiplantae > Streptophyta > Magnoliopsida > Malvales > Malvaceae > Gossypium > Gossypium stocksii. The sequence goes on from CM035624.1 coordinate 128,210,054, forward strand.
TTAGATTAAAATAAATTTAGATAAAATCTACTTATAATAAAACTTAAACCCAGAATCGTTTAAACACTTGAAAGTCTCGACTTTCAGTTTTGTTAATACTACCAAAATTTTATCGACTAATAATCCGAAATGAAAATCGATAAATTTATGTTTAAAATTTTTAAAATCATCAAATATTATATAGAAAAATCCTAAAAGAAAATTATCAAAATAATCGCAAAAGATTCACTAAATCCTAAATCCTCTTTCTAGAAGTATATATCTAAGTGGTTGATACCAAGAACATTATGGAGTCATACCTAATATTGTTTCTAGAACAATTAGTAGTTTAATTGGGGTTTTTTTCCTTAAATTATGAGTTTAGCTTTTCATGAAATCAACATTCGAACTTCCTAGCTTCATCAAGGGGCGATGTTCGATAAATAAATTAGTACAAAGACCCACGTTTTTCAATATATATATATATATATATATATACACTCAAAATTAGTGGTGGAATTAAGAAAGGGTAGGTAGTGACTTTTACCCGGTATAAAAATGGTATAATTATTTTATAATATCTTTTAAAATTTGTTGTATCCCTTTTAGAACATAACACGTGACTAGTTATGAGATAAACTAATGAAGGCCTTCTGTGAACCTCCCGTAAATAATGAATCTTTATTGATGATCTATGGATTATTCGTAGAGAACCCTTTGTAAATTGTCTGCGGATGACAAATCACTACATATAGTTTGTGAACCATCTATAAAAGGACCTCTTGTGAACCTTCTAAATAGACCGTCCATGTGAGACTCTTCTATGAACTTCTAAGAAATCATCATTGAGAGTCCGTTGCAGATTCTTGTGGGGGACACATAGGTGTAACAACCTTGTACTACCTAGTACAACTCCAAGGACAAAGAATGTCAAAGTATGACCATGCAGTACGTTCCATAACGACAACAAACTTATAACGACCCTGCCACCACGCCAGATAAATAAAGAAAAACCTTATAAAAAAATTAGCTTTTTTCTTTATTGTATTAGCATTCGATTAAATCATAACATCAATCCAATCCTATAAATATTCACTTTATGAATGTAATTAATAATGATTAATTATTTATAAATAAAAATAAAAATAATTAATTAATTATAATTTAATTTAATAATAAAATTATTTTTTTATATTTTTATATAAAATTAATAAAAATTCGTAAATAATAGAATTTAAACTTAAAATCCCACATTACCATTTCAACCCGATTTTATTTAATTCTCATATAAATTTTTATAAATATAATTTTTACATATTTTTTTAACTCATAATGTTCAGAATCTAATATATAATAATCTCTTAACATCACTTATAACATTAAAAACTCTATTATGGAATTTCATAAAATTAGACTCTCTTTGATTTAACCCATAATCTATAGATATTGTTTGGGGGAAAATAGCTCAAGTGATAACATTCCTACTCATTAATACGTTTTAAGTATATGAGTTCGAGTTAAAGCATGCACGATGTGTATTATTTTTTCTATTAAATATTTAATAAGACACTTCTACTCATTAAAATCATTATCGATGCCACTTTAAATATTTGGACTCTCATCAAAATTTTTTTAAAAAAAATCCCATAAAATTAATATCAAATCAATAAACGATCCAACAGTCCGAACCAACGATACTTCATAATTTCTCCTAAGAAATCCAGCTCCCTCAAGATATACATTAACCATATGTAAAGACAAAATTAGAAAGATTTTTAAGCTAATAATAAACTATTATAACATCCTTCTCATTTTTCTCTCCATCTACCACCAGATTTCAACCCCAAGAAATCATAACCATTACCATCGTTCTTGCTCTTGCTTTTGTCCAGGCTACTGCTCATGATTGGCTCTGTTGGGGGACTTATTCTCAAGTCCAAATTCAAGTCTGGGATTTTCTTCATCTCATCATCATCATCTTTGTTGATGAATTCATTAGGGTTTTTAATATCATAATTGCTGTCTTCTTTGTTACCTTCATAATTAACGCCGTTGCAACATATTGTATTTGCAACATGACGTGCACTGCTTTCATTGAGTTGCTTATGAGTCAAAGGATCGACCCCTCGGTTCAATAGCTTCCTTCTTATATGTGTGTTCCAGTAGTTCTTTATCTCGTTATCTGTTCTTCCTGGTAATCTCGCAGCTATAAGTGACCACCTATATAAAAAAAGAAAAAAAGGTTAATTTATTATTTGGTACCTGATTTGACTTTGATGTTCAATTTGGTACCTAGATTTGGTTTCAATGTTGGTACCGAGTTTTTCAATTTGGCACTTGAGTAATTTTTTTTTCCTGGTTAAGTATCTGAATTTGGCATCAAAGTTTAACTTTTTTTTTTATCTAAATTAAGTACCTATCAAATTGAACATTAAAGTGAAACTTAATATCAAATTGGGACAAAAAAACTTGGCTTCGGTACCAAATTTTATATTGTTCCATCAATATTTTTTAAATATTTATAAACTAATTGCACCCAATGTTCCCAAAATTATGATGTAGATTTTAAATCAATTCTTAAATTTCAAAACGTTTTTAATCAAGTCCTCAAATTACCACTATCATATCAATCAAAAAGCCCTTTATGTAGCATAGTTATGAGCCTAAAGATGATGGTTGAACTGATGGAACGATTTGATTGATACAATATTAATACTTTAAAGACTCATCAATTAAAACAGTTTCGAAATTTAAGATAAACTTAAAATCTTGTAATTCAATTAACCCAAGTTTTATACTACTATAAGCAACCAAAGTTCCAATTAAGATGAAAATGGGAGGGTATACTTACTTATTACCAAGAAGGCTATGAAGCTTGATAATGAGCTCATCTTCATCCTCAGTGAAATTGCCTCGTTTAAGGTCAGGTCTTAAATAGTTGATCCACCGAAGCCGACAGCTTTTTCCGCAACGAAGGAGGCCGGCGGCTTTAGGAAGGGAACGCCAACAACCTTCGCCGTGGGCTTGGATATAAGCGATGAGGCGATCATCTTCTTCTTTGGTCCATGCACCTTTGTTTGTATGAGCTTTCTCACAACATGGAGACCTTCCCATTTGATTTCAGCAATAAACCCACAGCAATGTTTATATATATAGTACATATAAATATACAAATTAAAGTTGTTTTTCAGTATATAAATATATATATATATATATATATATATAGAGAGAGAGAGAGAGAGAGAGAGAATTTATCAAGTAGTAGGCCGGTCCTGAACACAGCTTTAGAAGTGGTTTTATAGACCTCTTACTACTGTTGCAGCATTCGAATCCGAAAATTTCATTTGATTAATTTTAATTTTAATTTTAATTTATTCAATTTGATTGATTTTAAAAAATTAATAATTCAAATTGATTCGAGTAAATTGAACTTAAGCTAATTCGAACTTAAATGATTCAAATAAGTAATCAGAAGTTATTAAAATTAAAATATGATCTGAGTTTATAATGCTCTGATTTGATAACTCAAAAATTTAAATTTGAAAGGACTTACTAACAATTCAATAGTGAGGCACAATTGAATTGTTGACAGTGTCTTCTCATCAAGTTCCTCCCGCTCTGTCTGATTATCACCCGCGGGCTTTTGCCCTATAACAACATTTTTCAAACTGTTCTGAACCAGATTTGTCGTCATCTGAACTTGTCATAAGTTAAATTTGTGATCACATCGAATTTTTCGATATCATACCTCATTGTCATCTCTAAATGGGTTAAATGTGAAAATCGAATCAAGCTCTGATACTAGTTTATTGGATCGAACCCAAGTTATGCAACGAATAAACCAAAAACAAGAAAATTGAAAACAAATATTTACGTAGAAAAATCTTCTGAATAGGATCAAAAGTCACGAGCAAATAAAAGCTTCACTAAAATGGCAAAAACTGAAAAGTGGAGTACAAGATGGAAAATCAAATAAACACTAAACCCGAAATACAAAGATTTTTCGAAACTCTCACAAACTCTCTCTTAATTTTGTTGTTGTTATTCTAAACTATCTAGGGTTGCTAAATGACCTATTTATAGGCTGAAATTTGTTTAACGAACATATGACTAAAACATCGCTAGAATAAACAGAGTTAGACTGAGAAAATATAAAAGAGTTTAACTAGGAGAAGAAACTCGGTTGAGTAGGGAACACATCGCCACATCGTGACGTGGCATACTGCCTTGTCGGGACGTCCTTTATCTTGTCATCAGGACGTGGCGAATCTTCTTGTCGTGACGTCGATGTCGTGTCGTCGGGACATCAACTCTTCTTCACCTCGACGCCAACCCTGTTTCATCCAAAATACGAGGCATACTCCACAATAGGCAATATCCTTATAGCGCAAAAAGCTATACATTTGATGTGGATTTGTAATAAGAAAATGGGTTGGAGGCAATAAAAGTATACTTGGAAAAAGGCTTAAGATAAATCTCATTGGATTTTATGAATGATACTTTGGTTGATGTGGGTCTTTCTACTAGAATGATCAATTTTATTATGAATTGTATTTCTTTATCTTCTATGCAAGTTTTATGAAACATTACTTTAACTAAAAACCTTTTTTATCTATCGGAATTCGTCAAGGAAATCCTTTATCTCCGTATTTATTTATGTTGTGTATAAAACAACTTTGAACATAATATTCGAAAAACAATATCAAAAGGATCTTGGAAGCCGTTACAGTTGAAAATTGGTAGTCCTAAATTATCGATTTTTTTTTTTCGCCGATAATCTGATCTTATTTTGTCAAGCATCGATGGATGAAGCCTTGATGGTGCACGGAATATATACTACCTATCATATGATTTACCATATCATATAATGCATGGAAGAGAATATTAAATTATATAAAGAGATTTAAAAAAAAAAAGTGGGTTTCTAGAAGATTTGGAAGTTGGGTTTTGGTTGTTTGTGGACTTTGGTTCACCTGCCATTTTTGTTTTGTTTTCACTTGTTTTTAAAAGAAAATAAATGTATAAAAATTATTTTTTATTTTAATTAAATAAAATTAATATCAAAAGTAAAATGTGGGTTTATATTTGATTTTTATTAAGTTAAAGGTGTAGATAATATATTTAAATAATTATAATAAAAATCACCAATTATAAAGCATCATCTTACTATAATTAAAATATATTTTATTTTAAATTACGAGTAATTATTTGTACACAAATTGTGAAAATTTATAAGTCTAACCTGATCATATGTTAGTTTTGTCTAAATTTATTTTCATTTTGGTTCGGGTATATTTTAAATGCCCCATAGTTTCTCTTTAACTTATAAATAGGAGGATAATGTGCTTTACTCATTTAAACTCACGTCCTCTTACATAAATAATAATACCTATACCGATCGAAATAACACTCAATTGATATATATATATATATATATATAATTTTTTATTTTAATATTTGGCTAAAATTTGCATATGAGTATTTGTTACTTACCCACCACACATAATATTATAACTTTTTCACCTACTTCATATACTTTTTATATATATCACATGATATAACATTATATATATATATATATATATATATCACAATTCACCTACTTTTTCACCTTTCCGACTGTCCAACACTGGCCTCAAATTACATGGGGGAGGCACCATTTGAGATTTTTTATTATTATTTAGACATTATACTATAATATAATTATAGTATTAACTCAAAACAATATAAAATATAAACGAGCTAAAAACCTAGTAATTCAAATTAAACCAGCACATGATAAGACTAAATCCACATATGATAGAGCTTGAACTTAGGTACATAAAACTCAAAATTTCAACTTTTACCGATAATGCCAAAGTTTTACTGGCACCATGTGAGTTTCGGATTAAGATTAGGTCATTATTTTGTAGTTGATTAAGGGTTAATTGCACTAAATATCTTGGAGTTGTTATCTAAATTTTAAATTGATCTTTAAATTTCAAAACGTGTTAATTGAGTCATTAAAGTATCGGTATCACATCAATCAAATCATTTTATCAACTTAGCCGTCAATTTAAGAGTTAAATATCAGTTTAGATCTAACATGGAGCATATTTAAAATGCATGTATGCTTACCACATTAGACAATTTTGATCTGACATGTCAAAGATGGTATCAGTAAAATTTAATAGGGTTATTTCTTTTCTTTTTTTAACACATTAAATTCAAGCTATCCATATAATAAGCACACACATATTTAAAATTTAATTCATGTATTTTAAATATACTTTGCATCATAGTTGAGTTGTCATTTATCACCAAATTACTGACTAGATTGATAGAATGACCTAATTGATACTTTTCTATACTTTTCAAAACTCAATTGAAATGTTTGAGGATGTTTAATACAATTAAACCATACATAGAAAATAAATATCTTGTACCAATACAAAAATGATTCTTAATTGATGTTTTAAGTTTATCTACTTGTGTTTTTATCTTTCAAAATAAAATTAAATTTAGGGTTATGAGTATGGAATAGTTTTAAAATTCGTGATCAGCATCTAAGCTTTAATGAATTTACCGAATACAGAGAATTAATTATTGTCCTCACTCCAATAACCTTGCGAGTATACCATTGAAATTTTAAGAAATAGATGAAATTAGTGGTAAAAATGATGGATCAAACATATACCTGAACGCATTAATTGGTTGGATTGGTGCCTTCGTCGTCGCAATTAATTTAGGTTGGCCTTTTAAACCAAGTTTTTCCTACTCATAATAATATAATGCTTTGATTAAACCCAATTACACCGACCAAAATTTATAATGGACTTCATCAACAAAGTGTCCATATGCACATTTTTTTTAATAAATTTAAATTTAAATTAAATTGAGGTGATTATTGTTTTACTGTTCTTATTTAAAGTTATGTGTTGTCCTTTTCAATAATGTTATTTTTACGGTTTAAAATTAGGTTTTCTCTTTGAAAGTGTAATTTATCTTATCATTGGACCTGAGTTTGGCTTCAATTTTTACTTTGGTACTTGAGTTTTTTTAAATTTGAGACTTGAAATTTTCTTTTATCTCGTTTAAATACTTGAGTTTGAATTCAATGTTTAATTTAGTACTCGAGCTTTATTTCTTTTGTCTCAATTAAGTACTTGTGTTTTTTCACAATAGTACGCGTGCTAAACATTCATTGGATTGTTTGATTTGGATACCAAATTGGACATTAAATTTAAACTCATATACAAAATTGGAAAAAAATTAAGTACCAAATTAAATATTAAAACTAAGTTAAAGTAATAAATAGTATATTAACCTTTTAAAAAATTATATATTAGAAGTTTAATTACAAAAGTTCATAACGAATAACTAACATAATCTAGTTTATATTTTGGTTTACTCTTTGTGTCGAGAGCAGTTAAAACCCTCCTAAAAAGTATGCTTTCCTACGGTTCAAACTAGCGGTCTAACCTTTACAAGGGTGAGGTAACTTCATAACCTATTTTAACTAGTTACAAAACTGTCTTAATCATTGTAATCGATAACGTTGATATATATATATATATATATATATATATATTAGCAATTTATATTTATTTGTATTTAAATTTTTTTTATCTAATTCATATTTTAACTTGAAAATCGTAAACTAAGTTGATATATTTTTTACGTACTTAATTAACACAGTTAAAATAAGGAATTTAAAATTTATTTAAATAATTAGATTTTTTTGTCGTTTGGTTAAAATGTGAGACTATTATGTGACACCATGCTTTTGGTTGCCAATATCACATCAGCACCACATTAGCATATTTTCATAGTGTTAACCAAATACCTAAAAATGTATAAGTTCACATACAATTTCTAAATTTAGGTGCCAAATAGTTATAAATTACTAAATATTTCTTTATATATAAACCCTAATCGATTTGAACTAACTCAACAAAAACTATCAATTAAACCGAACCGACTTTCACATTGCCTATCTACCTCCCCTCTTTACCTTTTGGTTGCTCACATCACCACTAGGGACTTGGGAAAGATCAAGTTCAAATATTTCAATGGGTTAGGCCAAGTTTAAACTCAAACATTCAAGACTCAAATTCAACCTGTTTTTCAAGTTTATAAAATATTTATAGTATTTCTTTTTAGATATTATGTACTTTAGAAAATATAAAAGTTAGATCTATAAGAATATATAATATTATAATGTAAATATTTAAAAAAAAAATGTTAAGCTGTTTATATATAAAATTTTAATAAAAAAAATATAAATCTATTATATATTAAATAAAAAAATAACATATTTTTAAAAAATAGTATGAACAAACTTAAAATGAACTTAGGTTAATCATTTATAAATATGAGTGAACTTTGAACAAAATTTTTTAAGTCTATATTTGAGCCTGAATGAAGTTTAGACAAACATAAAATGTGTTATATCATACTTAAACCCAATCTATAAACACTTTGAGATCTTGCTAATGGGTAACTCTGAGCTTTCAACGAGGTGGCAAATCTAGAGTTTGAGAAAATCTCTGAACAAAAACATGAAATAGAGCAATTTGTAGCTTTAATTATCCCCCTAACCACAAACGAAAGCATTTCGTAACAGAAATGTCATGGATTGAAGTGGCTCGAGAGCATTTATCCATGTTATTTACTTCAAATACATGACCTTAGAGTATTGTGTCGATCTTTTACTGCCAATACGGTTCGTAGGGTGCGATATCATGTAGGAGAAAACATGAACTACATAACTATTAGCCAGATGATTGGACTAAGTTCTGCTAAATTTGTAATGGATGTTCTGTTCTAGAAAAGAGTAATATGGCTTTCACTTCATTCTTTTGCGGACCTCGTAAAAGTAGCTTAGGATCACCACTGCAGCGGCAACAGCAACCCCCACGGCACCCTGTGCCAATACAGTGCTGTCCTTCACCATTACCTTGGAGTGAGCTGAAGTGGGAGTAAACCCGAGTTCCGAAAGTTTCTTATGAGATTCGGCATAATCTCTGAAGAACGCATCCTCATCCTGCCAAGTTTAAAAGATCGGCCAAATTCCATTAAAATCACATGATGCAGAATTGGTATTTATTTACATGATGTCTCAGTCCAACATTGGTCTATAACACCCAAAGGGGTGCCCGAAACATTTGATAGTGGTTAAGCCTTTCAACAATGTTCCGGTTTGGTTAACAATAGACTAGGATCAAGCGGAAACATCTACATGCAATAGATTAATAACATAAAAGGGTCTTTATAACAGCAGAAATCAACTCGAAGCAAGGTTGAATTTGGTCAGAAGAGGACAAATGATTTAACTGCTCAAATAGCTGTGCTGCTAGAATCTAGTTATTTCGACTAGCAACTGGCACACATAGAAACAGTAAAAGCAACAAAACAATCTTCCAAGAACAAAGGTTTAATAAGACCAGACAGAAAACCTTATTGAATACCAAGGCAAGTACATTATAAAGTGACATCGACTAGATCGCTCTTGAAGTATAGGTAAGACAAAAGGAAGCCATTCGGTTATAGTGTTGTACCTTGGCATAGAGCTCTACATACTTGCGGAACTCAGGGTCATCTAACAAAGCCTTGTCAGTTGGAAGTTTCAAAAGCCCTTCTGATTCCCCTTTTAGCAGCTCCCTGGTACAATAATAGTAAATGGATTCATATGAATTCTAAGAAGGTAAGTTAAATAGTTTGCAAACCACAGATTTAATCTTACACAAAGTAAGAGTTGTCGAACTTCAGGGGTTCACTGGTCCAAGGGCCATCAAAACCTGATCTCTCAGGATGAGCCCTTCCCTGTAACACCAAAGCCAACACCAAAGGTTTGATATTGATCATATAACAAACATAACCAGGAATATAGAAAATCGAAAACATTTTAAAAATTAAAATACCAGAGTGTGACCCCCAGATAATGCCACAATATCTTTGTCAGAAAGACCCATTCGATAGAAGATGTCCCTCAGATGAGGTGCACCTAACACCATGATTCAGAAGGGTAAAGAAAAGAGAGATGCAACATATAGAGCACACAACTTCAGACTATAGAAACATAAGCTTCGATATGCATTTAAAATAAGGTTATAAGATGTGGAGAAATGTATTCAAAACGAGGGTAACAGTAACACAACAGTCATAACTCAATCTATTCGATGAGGATCATATTTAGTACATTAGAACTGCAGAAAACACTGAAGGTAAGAAATCACATAAATATTAGCCATAAGACAATAGATATGAAAATATATTTACTATATAGATCATATAAGTATCAAAATGTAGAAATATTCAAAGCATATGGAAGTCAGAATTTACAGTTCTCAGAATGTGGAAATCAGAAATTCAAGTTATTGTTCCACAAATGGCTTCAGAAATTTATTTTACCTCTTTTAGCATCTGGAAGTCGGCCTTCCCTGGGGCAAATGTTTGAATCCTATTAAATTGAACAGCGTTAATCAAATAAATTAAAGGGGAAACAAGCTACATTTGCAAGAATAAACCCCTACAAGATACCTTTCTTCCGGGTACAAAGTCAATGGTAGGACCTCCAGTGACTTCAACAGCAACAACACCAGCAAGCTGAAAATGAAAATGATACAATTACAGATCACTCATCATCCAACACACAACCAACAGTTTCAATTTAAGCTATGTGCAGTCATTTGTGTGGTGTGCCATATTATGATGAAACATGCCGTAAAGAAACAGACTGTTACTACTGTAAGTACAGCAAACATTCTCTAACTCTACAACACCTCTTAAATAATTACTTATACATTTCTTATTTCAATATTTCAAGCTACTTTTCAGCAAATCACAAAATCAACCAAACTTTGTAACCTCTTTCTTTTCATTTTAACAAAAAACTACAGTCACCAAGCTTCTTCTTTCTTGTTAAGTACTAGCCATCATCTCAAAATCTAAATCAAGAAGTTCTTTCATAGAACAATTCTATTAGGTCAATCATTTAACCTACCAAATAGTAGTTTATATATACTGTACTATAGAAAGAATCTAGTTAATTAGATAAAAAATTATGCCTTCCTCTAAAGAATCTAAACCACAGACATTTGCCTCAAGCTCTAGCAAGGATTTTAGATTGAGTTTTAGGGACTAATAAATGTGTAAATATTTCTTTATTTCCCCAATGCGCTCATAGAAGAATAGAAGCAGAGCCATTTTCCTTGAAGTCTAATTACAGGAAGCATGCAATGATATCCTTTAAAAGCCAAAATATATTAGACATTTTTCTTGATGTTTCTCAAGCAACATCATCCTGTGTCCTTAATGCTATAGCTCTGTCATTTAATTTCCTCATCTAAGAATTCTTTCTATAAAATCAAATAGAATACACTGTACACTTATGAATTCCTCAATGATGCAACTAAATCCCAAATAAAATGCACGTTAACTCTTTCAACTCCATAATCACCTGGTATAGGTCTGCATACGTAATTTTAGGATGTTTAGCCTTCACTTCCTCTGAAATGTTTCAAAGAAAATACTCTTCAGTCAGAATAAACAAATAAATAAAATATGTTCTAGTTTGAGATGTATATTCTAAGACAAACTACATGCTATATGTATGAAGATATGTTACATGCATGAGCATGAAAATGAAAAAATGTAGTAATATATATATATATATATATATTCAAACACTTGTTAGAAATTCAGCTCATATAGTAGCTGGTACAATTTACACAAATGAATCACAAAGGTTGACATCTTTCTACCACCAAATTCTGAAGGTCACAACTGACTATCCGACAATGAGACAATAGCTCACTTTAAAGGAGATGATTCTTTGCCGAATGAGGGAACAAACAAGGTACCACCTAAATTTCAATGGCTAAAACCTAACAGAGGCATGCAAGTTCAACCTTATATAGCAAGATCAAAATAAGATCTCCCCAATCACTTTGAGTCCATGCTATGTTCCTTTTTTGCAATAGGATCATACAAATAACATTACCCTGAGCTAAACTTTTAAAAAGAAATTACATCAGTCCTGCCATACTCCTTTCGAACAATCAAGTCATGCTTGTATCTAAGATATTGAAGCAAATGGTTCTGTTGTTAAACTCTATGTCAACACCACTCATCAACATAATTGACAGTTGACACTCCTGCTTACATCTTATAAAATTTCTAACCCTTAGAAAAGGAAAACAAAACCCCTCTCTAGTGAGTGAAAAAGTTAAAAATCATTTCAGCATTCCAGATTCAGAAAACTCTATATCAACATGAATGGACTTGAAGCCATACCAGTCTTACTCGTATTTTTCATTCCTTTAAAACTCTATGTTCAACAATTGATTCTGAATGTCAGGTAAAACATGCACGTGGAGTGTTTAAACTGCAATACTAATCCTCAAGATTATGTTGAAATAAGATAATCTATATTCTTCCAATATGGAAATGCTCTTAAGATGTACATTCTTAGCTAACCAATAGCAGCTTAAAACCATCAAATGATTTTAAACTTGTTCATACTAACTAGGAATCAACTGTTGCATTGCATACTAATCCATAAACATTTTATACGAATTTGACAGTTATATATTTACACCAAGAAAACAATAATAACAATAATAAGCATTAGAATTAGAATCTGACCACAAAAATCAATAGCGATTTTCAAGCCGCTATTGGCGCCATGAGCGAACTCTTCTTCATTCCTTAGAGAGCCATTTGGACCTCCGGTTTTAGTGCTCACATCATACGTCCCAGCATCGTGCCACCTTCAAGAAAAATAATACTCCTAAATGAAGAAGTCATCGATACGAAGTCAAAAAAATTAAAAAAAAAAGAAGTAATAATAGTCATCGATACGAAGTCAAAAAAATTAAAAAAAAAAAGAAGTAATAATACTCCTAAATGGCTAAATCCACTATTTTTTCAGGTTTATCGGTTATTTCTCAATTAGTATCACGAGATTTCAAATTTCTTTTAGCTATCTTCCTTGAATCTTTAATAAACAGCACAAAACGAAGACGAAGATAAAAGGGAAAAAAAATACGCTAAGCGAAGCATGATAGGAGCGCAATTCTTCAAGGCGATGAGAGCGCGAAGGTCTCGACGAGCTTTATCGATCTCCTTGAGATACTCGGTATCGACTACTGGAAACGCCATTGAAGTCTTCGTCTCAGTTTCAAATTATCAACAATCAACTGATTTTTGTGTGTGTTAGCCTTTTGGAAAGTGAAGAAATGGTCAAGAAATTAGCTTATTTATTTTAGTATTTTTTTTTTTTTTGTGATTTTATTTATTGTCTTTTGGTTTTTTGCTTGTTTTCTTTGGATTCTAAAAAAAGAAGATAAGCCAATGAAATTTAGATATGGGTTTATTTACTTTTTTGGACTATTTGGGAGCTAGAGGTGTATATATTTTTATAGAATTATTAAATTTAATGAAAAATCTTTTTTATTATTTTTTAATAGTAAAATTTTTTAAAATTTGTCCATTGAGTTTTAGTTCAATTGGCATGGATATTATTACCAATGCAGGAGAATGTGAGTTTAAGTGTACTGAAACGCATTATTTTCCTATTTATAGGTTGAAGAGATGCTATGAATAATTCTAAAAAATTAAAAAAATAAACTTATAACTAGAGCTTAACTCTCCTTAACAATTGGTTTTCATGCACTGCATATTCAATGTTATGACTTGTCTATTGATCAGGTCGGATTCTAATAATATTTTAAGTTTAATTGATAGGTTTGAATTCGACCCAACTTAAAAAATAAGTTTAAATTTTTGTCCAAGTTTAGCCCGAATAAAAATGCTAAAATTTGGATTCGATCGGCCTGTATACATCAAAAATACTAAAAACATTAAAATAAATGTTTTCCAATAAATTAAAAAAAATTTTAAAAAGGTCTTTATACTTAAATAATACTAAAATAGGTGCAATTTAACAACAAAATGCCTCTAAAATAGTAATTAAAATTAACAATAAAACAAGAGTTATATAATATTTAAATAATAACAACAATATAATAGCAACATATAAAATGACAACAAAACAATAGAAAAATAATAGGAAAATAACAACAAAACAATAGAAAAACAACAATTTTTTTGTGCAAATTCGGGCTAGAGCCAGCCCAAAAACTTTATTCAAGACCCGACTCATTTTCTAAACGAGTATTATTTTTTACCAACGCCTATATTTTTGCACAAACTCTCTCACTTTTCAGCTGACTTTGGCCCGACCCATGGACAAATCTAGTTATGACCTTACTTAGAGGTATTCATGAGTTGAGTCGGGTTGAATTCAAGTCAACCTTAAACATAATATTAATACAAGATATAATTGCCCAAGTTTAGCCTGACTTGATATATGAGCCTAAAATTTTGTCGAAGTCTGTCTATATTTGTAAATAGTTAACCTAAATCTATTTTAGACTTGTTCTTATTTTTTAATTTTAAAAACATATATTTATATTACCTTAATTTAATATTTAATTTTATTAAAATTTTATATATAATTATTTTAATATTTTTTAATATTTATATAGAGTAATATTATATATTACTATAAAAGAATTTTTTACATATTAAAATAATATAATATAAAACTTTTATGAATTTTAAAAACCAGGTGTAACAGGCTTGAGCCGAGACGAATTTAAGCTTCAGTCTAGCTTATATTTTAGACTAACCTAATTTTTATAACAAGGGTATAGCTAAAGTAGCTTGGGCCTTGACCCCTTAGTTAAATGGGAAAACTTTCCTTTGAACCCCTCTTAAACTTAAATCATTCTATTTAGGTCTTTTAGTTCTTATTGAAAAGAAACTTTTCATTTTTGGCCCCTTCGAGAAAACTAAAAATGCAATTTAATCTTTTTTTAACTTTTGTACGTCCAAAATTTTAGCTGTGACCCCTCCAAAAATTTATAATTTTATCTCATCTTCCAAGTGAAATTTCTAGCTTTACCCTGTTTGAAAACATCAATGAAGAAGTCATTCTATCAATTCAATGCTTTTCGTATAGTATCTACACATATTTACAAATTGATCCACGTATTTTACATGCTTCACATCAAATACTGATAATACGAGGGCTCAATTGAAAATTTTAAAATCTGAATCATAGTTTGAAAGCTGAAAGTGTGGGGTGCAAAGCGCAATTAACCTCGATTATATTTTCTTAATTTACAGAGAAGTCCCTCAACTACATATAAATTGACAGCAAAATGACGACTTACCAGAAAACTACACACACACACCCAAAAAAAAAAAAAAAAAAGGGACGCTGGAATCTCTGCAACTAAAGCGTCTTTCTGGTCCGTCCATTTCAAGATCTTCATAATGCCATAAATTCACCATTTTTATTGACTTTTTTCTGCAATAAAAATTCATAATTTATTGTTCTCGTATACAATAAGTTCACTTTCTTGTTACCCAATTCTTACTTTTCTTCCAATCAGTCCTTAGTCTTTGCGCCTTTGTTTTTAGCTCTTTAAAAAAACGAGCCGCCTTTTATTTTCTAGGGTTTCAAATTATCGAAAATTCTTTGATTACGTTGCTTTGTCTTTGATTCTTTGATTTGGGTTCCTCTTTGAACCTTAGATTTTATCGAAATTGTTCGACCCATCACAGGTTTCTCAACCGGCTGAGTTTAATTTCCGGGTAAGACCCATTTCTTCTTCTTTTTGTTGATGGTGATAATTGTGGGATTCATTTTCAGTGTAATGTTGATAAAAAGCATATATGTGTTTTATTAGAACTTGTACATACTGTTAATTTTGTTTTTTTTTTTTTTATGTTGCTACTTGGTAATTGGGCATGATTTATTATCTGGGTCAGGTTCAAAATCGTGAATTGATCACTCCTTCGAGGGGTTTTAGTGTTTTTGTACCTGTAATGGACGACGGGGAGCTTGATTTTTCGAACCAGGAAGTGTTTTCCGGGCATAACATGGGTGATATCCCAAGCAGTTGTTCAATGGACAGTTTTTTCGATGAATTGCTCAATGATTCTCATGCTTGTACCCATACACACACTTGTAACCCGCCTGGACCGGATAATTCTCATACACACACTTGTTTCCATGTCCATACCAAAATTGTGCCTGCCTCAACTGAAGATAAGGCTTCAATCGATGACACTGCTGGTTCTAAGGAGAAATCGAAGAAACGACCGCTGGGGAATCGAGAAGCTGTGAGGAAGTATAGGGAAAAGGTTAAGGCACGAGCCGCATCACTGGAGGATGAGGTTATGAGATTGAGAGCAGTGAACCAGCAGCTGTTGAAGAGATTGCAGGGTCAAGCTGCATTGGAGGCTGAGGTTGCAAGGCTTAAGTGTTTGCTTGTGGATATCCGAGGGAGAATAGAAGGGGAGATCGGTTCGTTTCCATATCAGAAATCGGCAACTGCTGTTAATGGTATGAACATGCCTGGTGCTTATGTGATGAATCCCTGCAATGTGCAATGCAATGATCAGATGTATTGCCTTCATCCTGGAGTCGAAGGGAGGACGGGAGAAGATGCGGCGCCGAATGGACAGGGATTTAATGGGTGTGACTTTGACAATGTTCAGTGTTTGGCAGACTATAACTCCGGAGCAAAGGAGCTTTCTACAGGTGGGGTTGGAAGTGGCGGGTCCAATGGCAATTCTTCTGGCACTAAAAGGAGGAAAGGTAAAATTTTGGGTTTCTTTGTCTTAAATTCTTTATATAATTCTGGTCAGTAACATCATCAATTATTAGTTTTTTAGAATGATCAATAGAGGCATAAAGTTTTTTGCTTGGTTTGTGCTTTGTTGTACCTTCTCAGGGCTGCTATAAGTAGTTTTGTTCTTGTGTGTTTATGTTGAAGTTATTTGTTGTAACTATATGGTTCATTTATTGTTTTAAGCATATCAACCATGTGGTAGTTCTGGTCCATAACAACTTCAATTATTAGTGATTAAATGATCAATGGAGGAATGAAGTTTTCTGCTTGGTTTGTGCTTTGTTTTACCTTGTCAGGGCTGCCATAAGGAGTTCTGTTCTTGTGTGTTTATGTTGAAGTTATATGCTGTAATTATATAGTTCATTTATTGTTTTAAGCATATCAACCATGTGGTAATCCCGGTCAACATCATCAATTATTAGAGTTTGGAATATGATCAATTGAGGAATGAAGTTTTTTGCTCGGTTTGTGCTTTGTTTCACCTTGTCAGGGCTGCTATAAGGAGTTTTGTTCTTGTGTGTTTATGTTGAAGTTATTTGCTGTAACTATACAGTTCGTTTGTCAGTCTAAGCATATCAACCATACGGTAATTCTGGTCAATAATGACATCAATTATTACTGTTTCGAATGATCAGTAGAGGAATGAAGTTTTTTTCTTGGTTTATGTATGTTTTAAATAGGCTTGCTCTCTCATACTGAGCAGTCTTCATAGTGTAAAGAAAAACAGCATATTTATTGTTCAATGCAAGACATGTCCAAATCCTTTTGGTGCATGAGCCCTACTCAGAAGATATATGAAGAAGTTCTTGCAAAATCCGGAACATTATGAACTTTGGTGATTGTTTCCAAACTAATTGTTGCCGCATACAATGTGTAGCACTCTTGTTTCAAGTATTCTTTGCCTATGAGGCTGATACTTGTTTTCTTGGCAGGTGTTCGTCCAGCCACAGCAGGTTGAAAAACTGTCAAGTATCATCCAGAGTCTGCGGAGTACAAGATTCGTCTTCCATCAAGCAGTTTTCTTGGGATGCAGCACTTTTTTCTCTCAGGTCGCATTGTGTTTTTATTTTTATTTTTATCATTCTTCTACTAGTTATTTTTAACCCTACTTATGGGTCTTGTCTTCTTAGTTTATATCCGTGGCATATAAATAATTCTCTTCCAACAAGCTGTTTCGCATTGCCTTTTTATTATCTTTTTCATTCCGGATCTTTTTCTTTTTTTGTTTTTTTGTTGAATGGTCTTCTTAGTTTATATGGTTTAAAGCAGACAACCTTGTAAAGCTCAAACTTTTCTGGATTTAATAACTTGTACCATTTTCGAGCAGTGACTGATAGTCTGGTTTTCTTACCAAAAGCAAAACTCGACCGAAATAAAAGGCGTTATCTTGTCTTTTTACTCGCATTGCATGAGTATTCATTAGTAACTACTGTCGATGATGCTAAGCTTGGCTGATTTTCTTTTTGCCTTGGTTCTGGTTCTGTTTTTCTAAGCTATATGGATCCTTTTATTGCTGAATTACAGCATTAGGGAAGATAGAATATCTTTGATGATGTTTTGCTACTGTGAGCCCTTATCGGGTGAGTTACGAGTTTCAGTCACTGTTAGATGTAACATGTCATTCATATGGGAGGCTGCAGGTTAGCTTCCATATACCTTTTAGCCATTTGTATTCGGCTATTCCAGTTTTGCGTGGCATTGACAGGAATATTGTTTTTGCCATAAGTATTCTGTTTAGGAAGGGTATGAGTTGCAGTCCCGAGGGAAACGCCGCATCATTGTCCGATTAAAACTTACTGATAATTGTAAAAGATGGCGTAGTTGAGCATTGCAGGTGTTTCTTTTTGTTTCATGGACTGATGATAATCCCGGAGAGTAGTCGGCTTCTTAGCTTTCTTGGAGCTTACAAGTTACAATTGGAACGAAAATGGGGAAAAGGAGAAAAAACGTGGCATTCTGATATATATATATATATATATATATATAAAGTGGTTGGATTTTGAGGATTCAATGAACTATTAGATCTTGAATTCCCTTTATAAGTCCTAATCCTTGACCTGAACTTAAAATGAATTTCGTTAAACTTGAAATGATTTGTAGATGAAAAAATCTGGATATCTTGGGTCGCTTGAATGAGTGAATCGTAAACAAATGTCGGAAACACTGGTTTGCAAGGCTTTTCGGGTCCTATTCTTCTCTTGTGTTTAAGTTCAAGCCCAGTTAATCTTACCCTAAGTGGGCTAAGTTCGGAAACAATTTCAATTTTCGATTTAACCGTTTAACTTAAAATATTGGGTATTTAATAAATTCATTAAATTACAAGTCATAATGAAGACCTAATAAATAAGAATTTGGCTTAATGGTAACGTTGAGTTCTTTGGAATTTTATTTAGGTAATGCATGCTTGATTGCTTGTAGCTCAAGTAGAGGTGACCGGAAATGGGTTCGGTTTGGTTCACTTAGTTAGATTAAGTATGGTTTAATTTGTCTGTTTTAAGCCAAGAGTTAAGGGATTGGAGTGATATATTACGAGAATCTTTGAAATTCAATATAAATTTACGAATAATACTCTCTATCAATATGATGAATTTTAATTTAATTCATTGGGTTAAATAGGACTTGTTATGGATATGCATCACCTTATTTTTGAAGTATTGTTTCATTTTCAAACGTCAAAAAGGAGAAAACATGATAGCCATCCCACCCTCTATTTATCATGATGACTACAAAAATAAATAATATTTGATAATTAATAAAAAAAAAGAAAAAGGGTTATAGTCAATGCTTTTGTTGGTGGGTGTAGTTATGGTGAAAAGTGGATGGTACTAAGTCAACTTTCAAAAAAGAAAAAATAAAGATGTTGATTTTGCTTGCTTTAAAGAAACGTTACCAACCCATATTTTCAAGGCCTTTTTTATTTAATATTTTCAAATTGAAAATATAAAGAATTAGGGTTTAAGGTTTTAAGAGAAAAATTTAGAATATTATTTGTTAAAAGTTGGTGAATTTTTTAACTGATTGAGATTTCGTCTCGCAAGTGTTCGAGGTTATTGGAACGATTGCATATTTATTAAATGTTGAGGTTTTATTTTATTTTTTAAATGTGAAAAAAGTTTAAAAAAAATCATATCAATTTAAGAATAAAACAACATTTAATATTTAAACTTAGTATGGTTTTTTAGTTTGGTCCTTGAAATTTTTTTTGTTAACAATTTTAACGTGATAATATGAGATTATTTCACATCATTATCTAAAAATTTTAAAAAGCTTATATAAACTGTAAAAATACAAAAAATAAAATAAAAAATTCAAGTGATATAATATGATATCAGAGTTTCACATTATAATATCTTAATAAAATTCAAAATTTAGAAACCAATTTGATTAAAACTACTAAGTTCAAAAATTAATAACGTGTACTTCAAGAAAAAAAATGAAAATCTAATAATGTGAATAAAAAAATTCATGGACCAAATTGAGAAAAAAATGTTAATCTCAAGAATTATATGTGTTATCCCTAATATATATGCAGGCAGTCGAAGCAGCAGGAGAAAGCACAGAAGCAATGCAATTTGTTTACAACCTTTCATGAATAGCATTAATGAAAAAATGATGATTTTAAAGACAGAAAGAAGGTATAGTAGACATGTGTTTCGAATTTCGTCTGGTGGTTGCTCGCTTCATTCTTTAATTATGAGGTCAAAATTGATCCTTGTTTATGAGAATAGAGTACATTTCATGATCAGCTGTTTACATTTTTGAAAAACACTTACGACGAGAGGATTAGTTACCACTATTTTTTTTTTTTTTGTAAGTGTACATTCTAATTTTATAGATACTAGAAATCTTATTAATTATATATGTGTGTAGAAACTACGTATTTAGAACACGTATGTTTAAAATTAACATACAATAAATAATGAAATGTAATGTTTGAAACTAATAATAATAACAGCACATATGTAATATGTACAAAATTAAAATAAAAAATAGTATGTGCAATAATATTTGTTATACTATACGTTAATATATAATGGCAGTAGCAATGATTGCAAAGAAATAAGAAATAAAAAAATAAAAACACGTAAATTTTACGTGAAAAACTCTTATCAGGAAAAACCACGGGCAGGGGAGGAGAAACTCACTAATGTTAAAAAACAACAATATAAGAGGTTTGCGACCATGTGCATTTTTTAAGAGTTAAACAATCTATCTAATAGAAGAAGTGTAATCCTATACGGATTCAACTTGTGCGGACATTCGCTCCCACATATCCTCATTTCTTTAACAAGTGAGTTGCACATCGAACTTTTCAAGTCGAATCAAACAGGATTCAAGTCACACAACTCTAGCAATATCAAAGTTTTTTAGCTTCTTTCATCATGCTTTGATTCAAGCTTGTTAGGTTGAAATGTAAAGATTTAATTTTTTTTTTTAACAATCTTATTATAGGTTTTAATAATATCTATTTTTTTCTTAATTATGATATTTTTAAAAATATTAGACAAAATACATTATATTTTCAATGAGAGATGCAAGTTCGAAAAATTTTAGAGATGACATTATTAATAAAAATCTCATAAACTTAAAACATAAATCGTAAAATAAAATAAAAAAATTAGCTTAGTAAACCAACTAATTGATATAAGCATCATTGGCTGCAGAGATTCATGCATATAGTGGGTCAAAGTCTTCGCAATTATTATATTATCATATATTAGTATGATGCATGCAGTCTATATATGACATTGAGGATTGAATGTATATCTCTCTCTATGTTTCCAGCCCACCAATTCCATATATAATAATACATGTATCAATTTAAATTTCTATCCTTTAGTTGATTGAGTTTTAACTCGATTAGTATGGGTATTGTTGTCAATACAAAAAGACATGAGTTCGAGTGCGCTGAAACGTATTATCCTTCTATTTTTGAGTTAAGGAAGAATTAAGAATAATTCTAAATATCGTCTCAAAAATAACGGATAATCAGAATCTATAATAAAATTATTTAAAATTTTTCTACACAAATATTGAAGTCTCAAATTGTGGACTTAATTGCAAAGTATCACTCATTCACAAGATGCCACTTCAATTAAATGCATGGGGTGGGTCACATTTGGATGGAACATTATACCTTATACCCCTGAGCTAGGCCTCCTAGGTCTAATCAAAACAACCCCTCATGTCTCTTTCAAAGTTTCCTAGTCTTCCACCATGAAAAGAAAAATGGTATAATTCTGCTAATAGTCCTTGTATAATGCATAAATTGTGGATTTGATCTCTATATGTTAATTTTTTTGGTGTAAAAACACCTTGAAATAATCCAAAAAGTTTACAAAGAAATAATCGGGGTCAATTCTCTTCTAAAATTACTTGAACCTCCATAGGAGGGATATCAAATAAACACAAATCTTCATCATCCGCAAGTCATTTTAGCTAATGCATCCGCTACATGATTATTTTCTCTAGCTAGGGATATACCGCACAAACCGCTTGTCTTCATGGGATAAAATTTGTTGGATTCTCCTAACAAATGATATACTTACCCTAGCTAATTGGCGATCACAAATAGCTTTAACAACCTCAAGATTAGCAGATTAGATGATGACTTTATTATGTCCTTGCTTATGAAAGAGGAGTAAACCATCCAGAATGCCCCACAGCTTAGCAGCAAAGACAAAAAGACTAAATTCATAAGGTACACACAATACAGGGGCTAATACTAGAATTTGACAAAAAAAATAGTAATGGCATTTTCCTTGATAAAGATTTGCTTTGCTTATTTCAATCCGCCTTTTATTTTTTTAACAATCTCATGTGATTTATTTGTTTTTTTTTTTTACACAATGCCTAGAATTAGGCATAGTCCGTCCTCAACTCATAAATAGGAAAATAATGTGCTTCAACGCACTCGAACCCACATCCTCTTGCATTGATAAAAATACTCATATTAATTGTCTAAAACTCAATCGACAATTTTTTTAAATATATAAAACAATCATAATCCCACAATAAGTATATAATGTAATCATAATTGAATTGTCAATGTCTTGGATTAGTTTTAGTATATGGTTGAAATTTGAGATTGGTCAAAGCAATTTAATGGAATTTAAAATTTAGGTTTGACAACTCCAGATGGTTATTTGAAAAATAAACAATGAAAATCAAGACTTGTAATCATTCACCAATTAATTCATTTTCTTTAGGTAATGATGAAAATGAAAGAATCCCTTAATTAGGGGAGGATTAAGGATAGTAGAAAAACAAGCCCACCGGCCGCATTGGAAAAATTTTGGCCTAATCGATGTACTTTTTAATCAAAATTTGAATTGTCTGTTCAAGATATTTTGATTTTGGTTAAAATATGTTATAATTTCTTGTATTCTTCATAAATTTAGAATTTAGTTTCTACACTTTTGTTTTCAGAAATTTAATATTTCTATTTTTTAGATTCCAAAATTCAAACTCAATTGTTAATACTATTAAATTTGTTGGCGTTGCATTTAAAAAATATATATATTCATTTGTTAGCAAAGTAACTAAAAAATGGCATTGCAATGAAATTGAATTTGACGAAATAATATTAACAGCATTAACAGTTTGATCTGAACTTTGAAACCTGAAAGGTAAAGAGACTAAATAATTAGAAATAAAAGTACAAGAACTAAATTTCTAATTTACAAATAGTGCATGGACTCGTGACATATTTTAACCCTTTATTTTTTTCATATCGAGGAATCGAGCTGAGTTGGACCCTTAAATAGGAGATAAACTACCAGAGGTAAACTCTCATAGCATTGTATTTAGAGATGACAATAGAATGGGACATGGGCAGATGTTGTCAAATTCATCATCGTTTCATTGTTGGTACGCGTTGCTTTATTACCTATTTCACTCCACTATAAATGTGTAATCTTGAAACTACTCTCACCTCCAAGGATATCGGATAGCATTCATCCCTACCCTGTTCCATCCCGACTTTAACTTCTTTTTTTTGCTAGTTATTTTGAGAATTTTCGAAGGTTTGAAATTTATACCTTCAAAAAAATCAAAGCTAATCGATTTTAAATCCATCAAACTGCTCGAGGTTTGCCATCCCTAATTAAAATTTCCATCCACAAGATTTAAACTCATAAACTTATTTAAATAACATCAAACTTTTTATTATTCAATCCAACAAGCATCAATAAACCCTAAATTTAGAGGCGAATAGTAATGAGAAAATTCTTTTTAGACCCTTACAGTTAGACCATCCAAAAATTTGAATTTCTCATTAATCCTTCAAAAATTTTCAAGATTTTTAATTAAGCCCCTCCAAATTTTTTGTCAATTGTAATTAAGTTTTTAAATTTTTTGAAAGTTTTATTAGACCTACCCAATTTTTAAACATTCTCATTAAATCCTCCAAAATTTTTGAGAAATTTAATTAAATCCCTCAAATCTCTAAACATTTTTGTTAGGCCCAAAAATACCAAGAGGTGGGTGAAGTGGTATTTTAAAATTCTTTGCAAACTTTTCTAAATGATAAGGAAAGAGAAGAAAAGCTTAGATGATTCGATCTATAGCAATTTGGCCCTAATTGCCTACCTCCACTACCTTGGAATGCCTCAATAAAAAATTTCTCAATTCACTGTACTTAAATTGTTACCTTTCAAGGAAAATGTATAACATTTACAATCCATGTCATTTTCACAAGGCTTAGATAGAACCTTTTCCCCCTAATTTTTATGGCTAAACTAGAAAATTTCTTAATTTTTATGGCTCAACTAAAACCCTCCCAATTTACAATTGGTGATTTGAAAGAGACTAAACAAAGAGACCTCTACAATGTATGTATTTACAAAATTAAGCTCTCGAAAAAATGAAATGAGAGTGATAAAAATCTAACAATAAGCTCCCAAAGAATATTTATAAGAGAAATGAAAGAATAAATATTTGAATACTTTTCTCTTGATCTTGACGTTTGGATATTTCTGTCTTGAGTTTTGAAGTGTATTTATACCAAGAAACAAGTTTGTGGGTATTTATGACTGTTGGGGATGAAATCTAGTTGTTAAAAGCATTAATTTCAAACTTAAAATTTGTCCCTACACGTCATGTCTCAAGACCTAACAAGATATCTCGAGACAGGGCTAGAAAATAGTCGTCATATAGCTGTGAGTAGGCCATGTTTCAAGACATGAATAATATGTTTCAAAATAATTTACCAATTATCTCTAAGCATACTGCACAATATCACAAGATAGATATCTCCTAAAATAAAGTTTTATTTTAAAACTTTCATATTTCGAGAGATATAATTATATATTTCGAGACTTACACATCAAAATCCATTAAAAATATTTTAAACATCTTGAAATAGTTTGTAATTAACCAATCAAAACATCAACTTTCACAATTCGCACTTTCCTCTCTTTCCAAGTTATTTCACTTAAACCGTAAAAACAAAAACAAAACCGTGTTTCCTACACGAGAAACTAAGCCAAAAATGGGGTTAAATCGTTATCAAATTGAAAACAAACATAGAGAAAAAAGAAAGCTTGGTGACACTTTTTTCTATGCTCATTGTTCTTTATTTTTTAGCCTTAGGTTCAAGATTTACATCACTCAAAGACCCAACTTTTGAAGTGGGGACGGCCTCCATTATGGGAATTGGGAAGTGAAATAAAAGAGGCTGCTACTGCCAAGATTGTGGGTCTTTGTCACACCATAAAAACATCACCAAGTCTAAAGCAAAACGAAAGCAAAGAGAAGTTGCATTTGGCACCAACTTCGAGATAGAAATAAGGTAAATTGCATTTAAAGAGGTACGTTTTTTTTAATTATTCTGCCTTAAAAATGTTATCTGAGTAAACTATTAAAAAAATTTTAATTGACTTAACTATTTATAAATTTTTATTTATGTCATTAAATTTTTATATATTTTTTTAAATTTAGCTAGCAAGTTCTAAACGATAATTTAATAATTTGTATGATGGGTTAAATTTATTGACGAGTAAAACATATCCTAAATCTAAGTCGATTTGACAATTAGTATTAGAGATAAGAGAAGAAAGTGTTTGAATTTTAATTCATAAATTCATAATGTTAAAAGTTATTTCATAAAAGAAAAAAATTAAAATTTAGAAGAGAAAATGAATAAGAACTTTTGATTGATGCAACTAGTGTGAATAGAGAATGTCATATAATAATGATTCTAATAATTCAATGTGTCATGTGTAATTTACCAAAAAAATCTGACTAAAATGTACAAATAGTTATTGGTGCATGCGGTATGAATAGGAAATATCATATCACAACATTTTAACAATCCAGTGTGCCATATATAATTTATCAAAAATATTTGATTAAAATATAAATTTATAAATAATTTAATAACTTCAGATAGAATTTACCAAAAAAAATGCCAAGCCAAAAGCCAAACGAAAGCAAAGGGAAGTAGTCGGGAAGCTGCATTTGGCACCAAGTACGAGATAGAAAATATAGTCTTTGGATTTTAGGTAAATATACTTAGTATTTGAATTTGATTTTAATTTCAAATTAGTACTTATGTTTTTTTCTTTTTTTCATATTGGTACTTAAATTTGACTTTCATTACACATTTTAATCAGTTTTTGTAATTCTATTAAAATGAAATGAGGTGAATTGACCAAGTTATTACACATGGCAAGTGCATCAGATGATGACGTGTTGTGTGTATCATGTGTTTGAACTTGATCAGTCCATGTCATTCAAATTTAACAGAGTTATAAAATTAAATCAAAATGTGTGGTGAAAGCAAAATAAATTTGGGTACCATTGTTACATGTGGTAGGACGTGGTATGTATGTCATGTCCCCAAACATCATTGGTCCATATTATCTGATTCTAAAGGAGTTACAAAAATGGACCAAAATACGTAATGAAAGTTAAATTCAGGTATAATTAGAATCAACAAAGAAATATAAGTACAAATTTGAACACTAAAATTAAAAAGTATCAAAAAGTATAATTTACCCCTTTTTTTTTGCAAACACTAAAAAAATAAAAAAATTTATTTAAAAAAAATAGTAGCTGGTCAATGAGGTAAAGTAGGCAGGTAGCTGGGAACTTGGGTTTTCTATTTGTTTTATTTTTATTGTGTGTGTATGTGTTGGTATTGGTGTCTTCACAATTTCACATGGTTTGCACCAAAGGATGCAGAAGAGTCTTGCAGGCAGGCAGGCGGGCAATGAATGTGGTGATTCTATTAGGAATAGAACTCATGGGTCTCCCACGGTTGGTGGGCAGCACATGGGACTCAATTGGAGTTATTAATTCTACTCCAAATTCAAAAATTCTATTCAATTAACTTCAACATAATTAGATTTTATTAAAACATATTAATTCAATTCTTGATTGAATTCGAAATTATTTGAATGATCTAAACTTATAACAATAGATTCGAAAACTCGAGTCTTGAGCTCAAATGACTAAAACTTAAAATTATCTGAATTCAAAATGATTTAAACTTGGAGTAACCTAAATAGAAGATAACCCGAATTAAAAAATGGCACAAATAAATAATCTCAAAATTATTCAAACATAAAGCGGCCATAACCCAAAAAGATCCACATCTATAATGACCAGATCAAAAAAACATTAGCTTCAAACCAAAATAACCAAATCCTAAGACGACATAAACATGAAACCATTGAACCTAAAATAATTCATACCCAACCCTATATAACCTATTCAAAATAACCCAAAATTTCAAAAACCAAATTAACACAATCCAAGTTATTCAACTCAAAACTAATTAAATCTATTGAATTCATAGTTATGGGGCCACCCTCCTCCCCACTCCATATGCCCCATTGGTGTCTCACCTCAACACAAGTTTCCTATCAACTTCCTTCTCAAATACAAATGGAAACATTGCTTTCAAAATAAAGATTGTCATTTCCGGCCTATTGAGTTTTAACTTAATTGATATAGGCACTGTTATCAATGAAAGAAATGTGAATTCGAGTACGTTGAAACGCATTATCCTCTTATTTATACGTTTAGATATAATTAGAACCTGTAATAAAATTGTTAAAAAAATTTATCATTTCTCACTCTTTTATTTTATAAGCATGTATGTAAATATAACAGTATGTATTTAAAAAAAAAAAAAATGCCTTGGCAACTGTGTTTCCCATTGCTTATGGACTTTTCTGCATGGGTGAGTAACATTGGACAAAAAAATTTCCGTGATTTAGGATCAATTGTTGAATTAGAAAAATGGTGTGTCTAAACCTTTTGGTCAAATTTTGTTATAGTCCCTATACTATGAGTAATTTGTAGATTTACTTATTGTACTCTAATTTCGTTGTTTTTAATCATTATACTCTTTGGATTTTAAAATTTTAGTCTTCACTAAACATTAATTGTTAAATTTATTTTCAGCACACATACTCTTATATGTTTAATGATATGTTAACTTGTTATTTTTCATATAATACTTGCAAAAAAAAAAACTCAAGTAATTTTAGTTAATTGATTTAACGGCTATCATTTCAGCTATGACTAAAATTTCGAATTAAAAAAAAAAGTATAGAGATTCAAAAATAATCAAATGGGAGAACATGTAATAAAATTACAACTTACGCATATTATAAGACTAATAGAAAATTTTGATTTAGCAGATTTAACTGTTATCTTGTGGTTAGGATTAAATTTTCAAATTTCAAAAAGTACAATCACTAAAATTAATTAAATTAAAATATAGGCCTATAGGGACTAAATCTATAATTTACATATAATATGAGGACTAATAATAAAATTTGACCAAAATCATTTTCATGGATTAGTATGTGGTGTTGAAACTGTTGATCCATGTGGAGTACCAGAGACACTGACAAATCATGTTATGGAGTAGGAGTTGTGGATTTTGGAACAATATATTATTAATTGATTTTTCCTTGTACAAATAATTCTTTCGAGACAATTTGTCTTGTACGTCAAAGCTACCTTCGAATAGCTCACTAGTATACCATTTAAAACATATATTAATTCAGTTGATATCGATGTTATTAAAAAATTAAAAAATAGACATAAAAGGAAATTTATTTTAAAGGGTTAAAATTAAATTATAGATATTTAAGAGTACGTAAGATGATTAACTCTTATAAGAGAAATTTTCATATTGTTGTTCATCGAGCAATGAATTGAGCCTAAATGATAGTATAGTTGTATGGTAAGGGCCGCATAAGCCTCGAATTGGTGGCTCAAGTCATCCCATGCTCAAGTAACACCGTTATTATTCTCCACCAACTGAGATGCTTCCTCCATGAATCGTACACGGCTCTTCATAGAGCTTAGGAGAAAACCTCCCTATATGAGGACAATACCTTCAATTGTTGGGGTCTTGCCAGTTGTTTGACAGACGATACTTCGAAAACTTCTCTAGAAGAAATCAACCCCTTCAACAAAGAGAGTTAAAGTATAATTTGATCTTTGTATATTCATATTATTTTAGAAATTTTAAAGGGGTTAAACTAAAAATTTATCATCTTAGTTGCGTCAAAGCACAGATTTACCATTACATTAACTTACAATTTAGAATTTTCAAAGATTAAAATGGTTCTTTGTTGGCAACCTATTCTAGTAGTCGTCCAATTAGTGATTTTTTTGGTTATTCAACTATGAAAAATTACAAAATAGTCACCCAACTATTTAATTTTATCTTGTTTTGGCCGCAAGCTAACTAATTGTGCCAACTTTTAAAATTGACATAATTATAGGGTTAGTACTCACGTGCTTACAGAGGGGATATACTCACACCACACACGCACGCATTACATTCAAAAGAAGCTACTCAAATAAAAACCTACCCTTTCTTTCTCGAAGATTCAAATTCGTGTGGATTCTAAGGATAAACAACCATTAGCTGAAGAGGGTTTGATTCGATATTTTAATTAATTGTAATAAAAACTTAAAATTTAGAATGATTATTTAATTGACCATTTCAGAGAGTTGTATTAATTCACACAATTAAATATATTAATTATTAATCCACTTTGAATTTTTCTTTTCAATTTTGAGATTAAAATAAAAAACAAACTAACAAATGCCTCTGAAATCTCTGACCCGATAGTTTAGTCACAATATCTGCATGTGTACGTAGTTGCTTAATTATATGATTAGTTTTAAGGCATAAAATAGGCTTGTTTTTTAGTTAAATATATATATAGGGATGATATAATGTTTAGTACCCTAAATTTTACAATTAGGTCCATTTGGTACTTGCACTTTTTTGGTTCACTTTAGGGTTAAAATATACCATAATTTAAACTTTAAGTCTAGGAATTTAGTCCTACTTTTTTTTTTTAAATTTTAGGTCAAAATTGTTAACACTGTTAATTTTTTTATTAAATTTGTTGGTGCTACGTTTTGAAATTTAAAAAAAGAACCTCACTTGGTAGCAATTTAACTAAAATAATGACGTTGCAATAAATATAAATTTAACAAACAATTAAACTTGAATTTCAAAATATGAAAAGTAAAAAAACTGAATTCCTAGAAATAAAAATGCAAGGGCTTATGACATGTTTTAACCCCACTTTAGCATCTAAACTTGTCAGCCACCAAATTTAGGAATCAAAATAGACCAAGATGCAAAGTTCGAATACCGAAGTGATACAAAAAAGTATAATTACCAAAATGAACCTAATAGACAAATTCAAGGACTAAAACTTATATTAACCCTATATGTATATAATATTTCTACATAAATTCACAACTTTGAGTTCACCTTTTTTTTTTCTTATAAATAGACACCACCGCCCTTCATTTCCTTTTTGTTTTCCCTATGTCTTTAGTTTCTTTGATCCAAAGGAAGAAAACCCCTTTGAATCTATATTAAAAAGCAAAGAAATTTGAGTGAAAAAAAAAAGGGTTTTGATTTAGTTTTTCATTTTGGTCCTTTTGAGGGATTGTTTTTGGTTTTAATTGTTTGAAAGTTCAAAAAATGGCCATACAAGCTCAGTTATATTCAGATAATATTGGTTTCCCATTATGCAGTTCCTACGATTATAATGGTGGCAATGGCAATGATGGTTTCAATTCATTTCATTTTGGTCCTCAATGGAAACCACAGCTACAATTTCAAGAACAGCTTCAAAATCATGAGATTGATGAGTTCATCAAATCACAGGTATTTTGATTTATATTTTTCAAAAATCATTTCTTTTAATAAATTTTGATGATTGGGTTTTGGTTTAATTTTTTCAATTTTGTTTTAGGATGAGAGATTGAGATTATTATTACAAGAACAAAGAAACCAACAAGTTTCAACCATGGTGAAAAAGCTTGAATCCAAGGCATCTTTTTTAGAAGAAGAGATCACAAAGGCCAAAAACAAAACAATGGAGCTTCAAATTTTAATGAATAAGCTGGAAATGGAGAACCAAACATGGCAAAGAGTGGCACAAGAGAATGAAGCCATGGTTATCTCTTTGAACAACATGCTCCAACAATTGCAACAGCAATTAGACAATGGTGTCGATGATGCAGGGTCTTGTTGTGAAGAAACAGAGGAAAACAGAGGATTTGGTGTCGTTGAAAGGACAATGATGGTGTGTAAATGTTGTGATTCTCGAAATTCCTGCGTTTTGTTCCTTCCTTGTAGACATCTTTGTACATGTAAGGATTGTGCAGCTTTTCTTGATTGTTGTCCTGTTTGTAGAACAGTAAAGAAAGCTAGTATTGAAGCTTTGATTTCTTAGATGCTTGAGCAGAAAATTTTCTAGGAAAATTGAAAAGGAAAAACAATGATGATATAAGACATAAGGTAACCCATGTTGATGCTAGCATTAGAATTTTTATTTTATTTTTCTGAATTTTTTTTTAGATTGAAATTTGTATTTAAGTGGGGAAAAAATTAACTGAACATAAATTTCACAAGAAAAAAATTATTATTATGGTTAATATAAAAATTTATACTTAAGTTTGATTTTAATGTTCAATTTAGTACTTAAGTTATTTTTTTGTCCTAATTTGGTACTTGATTTTGACTTCAGCACTCAAATTGGTAGCTTTTTTTTTTCAATTTGATATTCGAGTTTTCTTCTCAATTAAGAGTACTTGTGTTTTTTTAATCTTGATTAAATACCCATGTTTTATTATTAGAGCACACTTGTTAAATATTTATTGGGTCATATGGTATCATTTGGTTTAGGTATTGAATCGAACATTAAAGTTTAACTTAAGAACCAAATTGAACATTGAAAACAAATTCAAATATGGAGTAGTATATTAATCATATTGGTTATTTACATAAAAAAAATTCAAGTTATGGTCCAAATTAAAAGTTGGTTTTTAAATTTTAAAATGTTTTAATTGAATTATCAAAAGATCAATAAAATAATTGTAATGTCTGTTTGAATATGATGTGAAATATATTAAAAATATTAGGATCAAGTTATAAACATGTGCGATATGTGTGCTTATTGCGTTTACAGACTGAATATAATATGTTGAAAAAAAAAAATACTCTCTAAACTAGCAATCAGACTAACAAGACTGAAGTGATACAATACTGGTACTTTGAGGATTTGATTAGAATGTTTATAGTTTGGAGATCATTTTAAAATTCAAGCTATAGTTTAGGGACTTTCTGAAGAATTAAACCGAATATCAATTTAATCCATTCAAAGTCAGCCAAAAGGTGCTTATGATCAGTTTAGGGATATTTGATTATTCATTTAGTTTGATTTGATCTGAACTAAATTATACCTTAAAATCCTGATCAGTCCAACATAATTTAATCAATAAAATATTTCAAATAAATTAATATTTTTAATAAATATTAATTTATGGAAAGAGCAGGGAAATTTCTTTAATAATATTATTGACCCCAAGAATTTGTGATGTATGTGTTGCAATTGTATTGATATATAATTTTTGCATCAACCAATTTAAGCAAAAAATATTCTCCTCTAGATCAATGGAGACTATATCCAAAAAACGTAGCACCGGCCGAGCGAGGCGGTAGCGCGAGTGCTGGCAACACCATCGTTAGTGCGTCCGGCTGCACGAATGCTAACGTGACCGTTCACTATTGCCAATAGCCCCAGGAACAAGCAAGGGTAAGTGTACCACCCTTGTTGCTCGAGTCCGGATAACTTTGATGCGAAGTTAATTGAAGATTACCAGACCGGCATCATAGGCTGCAACAACGGCACTTGCTGTTTTAATTGAAGATTACCAGACCGGCATCATAGGCTGCAACAACGGCACTTGCTGTTTGAGTATGGCCGATTGATGGTGGAGCCGAAGTAGCAAAGTGGTCAGGCCCTGAAAGGGTGTGTACCCAAAAGGGAAAGAAAGCGGTCCCGTGCAGTACTTGGTTCAAGGCCTTGCAGGCTTGGACGTTTGTTTGGGTTCAATTGAACTAACAACCAGAACACAATAGTTAATATTTTGGGGCTCAAAGTTAGTAACATTCAGGTCTACCGGGATATTCTCTATATTCGTTTTATGGTTCATGAAGTTTAATTTTTTCTCTTTCGAAATTTGGGACTACCTCTCTTAATTATATCACTTCAAAGTTTGAATCTAAATTTTCTCACTAATATAATATACTTGTACATAATACTCGACGGTGTGAGCTAAATTATTTTAACATCTTATCGGAGTGGCTTTGGCTGGATGCCAGGCCAACGCTTGATGGATTGAGTCCTACCAAGCGATGATTAGCTCGCATGGTCGGCTGTACTACAACCTTTTGATGCCAAGCTAACCCTTTTCCTGCACACCTTCTTTTTCTTTATTTATAAAAGGATAAAACAACATTCATTCCCTGAATTTAATAACTTTTTCATTTAGTCCCTAAATTTGGATTTTATTAATACGTAATGACGCGACATTTTAAGATTATGATACATCATCACTTGAAAATTTTAAAAACACAAACAATTATTAAAAAAATTTAAATTTGCTTAGAATGTCATGTCATCACATTTTAATTAAATCTAAGTTCAAAGACCAACCTATAAAAAACTTCTAAGTTTGGGGATTAATCTAAAAAAATCAGACCAAATTGAAAAAAATACTAAATTGAGGGACTAAAATTTGCTTTATCCTTTTATGAAACAAAGCCATAGCTTTTTCACCTCAGCTCTCCAACAACTCAAAACTTTTTCTTTTTAAAAGGGTAAAATACACCCAAAGTCATTAAACTATTGGTAAGTTTATGTTTTGGTCACTCAACTTCAAAAAGTTACAAAATGGTCACTGAACCATTCAAAAAAATTTATTTAAGTCACTAGGCTCTTTAAAATCATTACGGTATGGCCTCCTCTGTTTGCACTGCCTAAACCAATCGAAAGTTCTCTTTTCCTTTCTCTTCTATAGTTCAATTTGTGTTTATGAAGCAAGTTTGAACATCATGAATCTACAAATTAAAATTCAAACAAATTCTTCTCTGATCTTCAACACTGACTGTCAGACCAACTTGAATCTAAAATATGTTCTTCTACTCGTCGATGGGTACCGATCTACTATACAGATCATCGAATCATCGCTTAGAGCTCACTAGTTGTACTTTCTTTTTTAAAAAAATTAACATCTCAATGACTTAAATAAAAATTTTCAAATAATTTAGTGACCATTTTTATAAAATTTGAAGATAAGTGACTAAAAGGTAGATTATCCTGAACCCAATGTTCAGCCCAAAACTACCCTTTGCTTACTAATTTAAATCCACCATTTTCTCCTAACCTTTGAGAAGACCATTTTAAACCCTCCATTTAGTTACACATACGTGCCAAAAAAAAATGTCCAAGGAAGTAACTGAAGAAGGGCAAAGCCGAAAGGACTATGTAGACCCACCACCAGCACCGCTGGTGGACATTAACGAGCTCAAGCTCTGGTCATTTTACAGGGCTCTCTTCGCCGAGTTCATAGCCACACTCCTTTTTCTCTACGTCACAATAGCCACCGTAATCGGCCACAAGAAACAACACGATGCGTGCAATGGAGTTGGTCTTTTAGGCATTGCATGGTCTTTCGGCGGGATGATCTTTATCCTCGTTTATTGCACCGCCGGTATCTCAGGTGGTCACATTAACCCCGCCGTGACTTTCGGGTTGTTTTTAGCCCGTAAAGTGTCACTAATAAGAGCTGTTGCTTACATGGTAGCTCAATGCTTGGGTGCTATATGTGGTGTTGGGCTAGTCAAAGCTTTTATGAACCATGAATACACCACCCTCGGCGGTGGTGCTAACACCGTGGCTACAGGCTATAACAAGGGAACCGCTTTGGGAGCTGAGATTATTGGTACTTTCGTGCTTGTTTACACTGTGTTTTCAGCTACTGATCCTAAGAGAAATGCCCGTGATTCCCATGTCCCTGTGAGTAATTTTATGCTTCATTTTTTTATCCGTTTTATTGTTCATGTAGGCTAATGCATTTTACATTGTTGTTTTGTTCGAGGGTTTTAGGTGTTGGCTCCACTTCCTATAGGGTTTGCAGTGCTCATGGTTCATTTGGCTACTATCCCCATTACTGGTACTGGTATTAACCCTGCTAGGAGCTTTGGTGCTGCTGTTATTTACAACAATGGCAAAGCCTGGGATGACCATGTAAGTTCATATACATATATATATATATATATATATACATACACAGAGAGAGACACATTTTTACTTGGTTTGTGAATTGACCCATTGGTGAAATTGTGATGGACAGTGGATTTTCTGGGTTGGTCCATTTGTTGGAGCTGTTGCAGCAGCTGCATATCATCAGTATATCCTTAGAGCTGCTGCTATCAAGGCTTTGGGGTCCTTCCGCAGTAACCCCACCAACTAAAGAAGAGTGTGTGTGTATATATATATATATATACACATAGCTCTGTCTACATTTGTTCCTTGGGATCATTTTGCTAAATTTGTAATTTGAAACTGTTGTTTTTAGGTTGTCTTGTGTGTGTGTCATTGTTCGCGAGTGATAGTGGTTTTTGTGTGTGTTTTCACTTTTGACCCTTTTTTTGCTGTTGTGTTGTGTAGTTGAAATTTTTATGATCTTTGGGATTAGATTTCCTTATCAGTTTGTCCTAAGGCAAAATTGGCTTCCTAAATTATTAATTACTACATGACAAATGGAAACACAATTAAAACCAAACTTTAATAGGAACTAAAATTTAAGGGGAAAAGATTTCAAGAAATTCAATGAATCGAATTTAAAATGACTTAAAACTTTAAATGACTTGAGTATCAATTAATTAAAACTTAAAATGATATGAATTCAAATAATTGACTCGAAATGACCTTTATCTCAACTTACTAGAACTCAAAAAAGAAATGAACCCTTAATAATCCAATTTCAAAATCTCGAGCCTTGAACTTTGATAACTTGAATCCAAAACAATTTGAATCTAAAATGATTTAAATTTGTGATCAAAATTCAAAATTAACCTCAATCTAAATTAACTTTAATCTAAATAAATCAAAATATTTAAAAATAAAATTAATCCAATAAAAAATCAAGTGGATATATCTATAGACCTTCACGAGAAAGGATTGTATGGAACTGTATTCCACATCATCCTTATCCCTTTCCAATAGGAGAATGAAAAATCATATTTTTTCTCTTGGTTTTTAACATTTTTAGTTGGATTTGAATTTTTTTTAGGAGGAAAAAACTGAAAGGGATAATGGATAAGGATGACAGGGAATCAAAGTTTCATACAATCCCTTCAGATCCTCATAGCTCAAGTTGCAATTTAATCTTCTCTATCTCCTCTTGAAATATTAAATATCAATATATATCCCTCCAATCTATAAGAGTCTCTATATGTGTCATAACGTCACCTTATCTAAATTAATTACAAAGAGTCACTTGCCTACCAATATCCCAATCACAACATGTGACATTTCAAAATAAGATAACACTAATATGTAAACCAAGATCCCCAGTAGACAAGTAACCTAGAAATATGTTACCTTCCCACCTATAACTAATCCCTCACCATTATTCCTCCACTCTCCTTCCACTTATTTTTGACAACCATACGACTTTTCGTCCAATCAGGTGAACCATCTTAGTAGACCACTTCTTTGTGTACCAACAAACACATGGCTGTAACTTATTGGCTCCTCTTTATGGTAAAAAGAAAACATCATAGATGCCCCCCACTTCCCACAAAGTAGAGAGGTGTGTTTCAAAGGTGTAACCGGGCCTGCCCTTTCCAGGAACCCCCATTTTTTACCCTAAACCTCTCTAGAAGAAAGCTCCACCAAGGAACCAACATCAATGGTTTCCTTTTTACTTTTAGACCATATGGGTGGGTCCATCCAATGTGACTAACCAAAACCAAAAGCAGTAATTAAAAAAAAGACCCAAAAAGACAGGGTCATGAGAGCATTAATGGAGGGGGTCAGATGTCATGGTTTTCACATGGTGTGGGGTAAAAAAGCAAAAAAATAACAGAGTACGTTTACTATAAAAAAGGGTTAAATCACATTTTTGAGGCTTGAAATTGACAATTTTTTCTTATATTAGGATTTAAATTAGACATTTAACTTGACAATTATTTCTATATTGAGACCTAAGTTTTTTTTTGTTTAAATTAAGCCCTAAACTTGACAAATGTTCCAACATTGGAACTTGAAATTTTTTTTCTAAGTTAGCCCTTGAAAACCTTAAAATTCAAGTCTCAATACAAGATCAGTTATTAAGTTCAAACCCTAATGTGGGAACATTTGCCAAGTTCAGGGCATAACTTAGACAAAAAAGAAATTCAGACCCCAATATGGGAAAAATTGTCAAGTTTAAGTCACAATGTGAGAACAATTGTCAAGTTCAGGACTTAATTTAGATAAAAAATTTAAACCTCAATATGAAAAAAATTATTAAATTCAGGTCCCAAATAATAATTTAACCCATTAAAAAAAGTAAACAACTGTGTATTCCCAAAAACCAATAGTGGCAGGTGGTGGTGGTATAATGTAAAAATGGAGGTTCATGGACTCTGTTTATACGAAAGGTAAGAATATTGGGAAAATTTTCAGGCTCATTGCCACTGATGACTGCACCTGTGAACTCAGACCATTCCACCATTGTGGTATGGTCCACGGTCACAATGTTGGGTCACGAGAGGTGAGAGGTCTTTGTGGTTTAAAATGAATCATGTAAATTACATGTCACTAATTATTAGTAATTTTTTTTATTCAAACTTAATTATAAAAAATTATAAAATATCATCTAACTATTAGTAAATTTCTTTTTATATCACCAAACTATTAAAAGTTACAAAATGGTCACTTAATATTCAATTCTATCTTTTTTTATCAACAACTTTCTAACGTGCCTTTAAAATTGGCATTATAGTAAGTTTAACTTTCAATATTTATAAATTATGTCAATTTAATCTTTGATTCTAAAAAAAATTTAACCCTTAACATTTATAAATTATCCCATTAATTTTTTATTTTTTTAAATTATAAATTTTAAGGATTGAAATTATAATTTCACCTTTGTATTAAATTGTAACTTTACAATCTGGTTCATGGCTACCCTTCACTTTCAATATTTAAATTTGAGTTCTCTATAAATAATAACACGTCATCTAATTAATTGAGAATGTATAAAATTATCAACTATTATTACATCAAATATAAATTTTGTAAATTATATTTTAATTATTAATTTACATTTTACTTTTTGAAAATTATTTAATTAATTTGATTTCAAGCAAGCGGATGAAATTAAAATGTTAAAATAAGTTGTTAGCCCCTATATTTTCCCAAAAAATTAGATTTGGGCTTTTAAGTAAAAAATTAATTATTTTTTAAATTTTTTAAAAAAATTATTTCAATTATTAATATTGTTAGCATTTTACATTAAAATTTATCAATTTGGCACGTTGGTTAAGCTCTCTTCATGTGTTGTGATTAGAAGAGTTTATAAGTCGGGTTTAGGTATGATATAAACACTTTATGCTTGTCTAAAGCCCAACCCGGCTCAGGATATAAATTTAAATTTTTATCCAAACCTACTTATATGTGTAAATATCTAACACAAACTCATTTTAGACTCACCCATATTATTTTTGTAGAAAAATAAAAAAAAAGCTATTTATATTATTTCAATATGATGTTTATTAATTTTATATCTTTTTTATTTGTTAAAATTTTACATAAGGTTATTTTAATATTTTTTAATATTTACATTATTTATATAAATTTAATTTTTATATAATATAAATTACATAATATATAAAAATAAATATAATATAAAACATTACAAATTTTAAAAATTTAACGTGCAAGGCCAAATTCAAGCCTTGGTTCAAGTTTGAGCTCAATTCATATTTTTAATAAACCTAATTTTTTGCTCAATCTTATTTTTCGAGCCTAATATACTTTCCCAAACAGATAGACCGACCAATAAATAGATCTAGTTGAGATATTGAGACTTGTGACGATGAAAATTAATCATATTAAGTTAATAATTTTTGACAAAAACTTGATGATAATTAGATTAAAATTTTTAAATTGAAAAAGTAACAAAATTTGAGCCGTAGGATTAAATCTCAAATTCTATAAAAATAGACAAACTAATAGCATAATTTAACCAAATAAAATAATAGTGTAGATAAATACATTTAAATAATAATAGGATAAGATGCAAAATAAAACAAGTCCTCACAATATTTAAGCCTATTATCAAATTAGCTCTACAATAAAAACCTAATTTTCATGACACTATTTTTCAAGTATCAAAGGTAAGGTAAAATAAATAAAACATCAACATAAGTAATGTCTTGCTTTGCAAACACCATTACAAGATCTCATCAGCCAAAGATTTGCCCTGAAATTTATCCGTAATCGACGCTATGGTCGAAATTGTTTTGTCCAATTCCGAACACTGGTGCTCGATTTCGTCTAAACGAGCCTTGGTTTCCGCCACTTGTTCTCGAGCATCCGCAGCTTCTTTTTCTTTTCGAGCTAGTTCGTCCATTTTCGACTCTAGCTCTTTCTTTACCGACTCTAAAGATTGATTGTACTTGGTCTTTTTGGCTTCGAAAGTTTGACGTTGATTAACAAGCTCGAGAGCTTCTGAGATTTCATTGAGTAAAGCACGAAGCCAATCAACGTCGATGTGCGCGGATTCTACGTCTTTGAGAACGGCGAACATTTCCTTTATTTTTGCTTTAGTTAGTTGCTTGAATGGGATGGAATGTAGCTCTTGAATCACGGCACACAAGCATTCTAAGTAATAAGCACGCATCGAAGCCGATTCTAGTTGACAGTTAGCTGCTATGTCTCCATATTTTTCGAAAATCGATTGTAGGATCGTGGAGATGCTTGCTTTGACATGGTATTTTCCGACTGATACACATGAATCGGAGATAACAGATTCGACTTCTTCCGCCTCATCGTCGCTCTCTTCGTGATCTTGGCCGATTAAGAAACTAAAAGCCGAGCTAATAGCATTTACTTTCTCATCGTTCATATTTGCATCGGAACTTATCTTCGGGGAATCTTTTACCTTCTCTGTTTGTGTAAATTTGGTCGGTGTGTCGGCAGGAGGCTGTAAGAGAAGACGGCAACTAAGAATAATTAATGGTATCATGTGCAAGTGTGTCAACACGCTAGTTTTCCAGTAAGAAAGGGACATACCGTGATTTTCCCAGACATATGCAGTGGCTGAGAGTACTGAATTGGCGCCTTCTCAAATGATTGATCTTGGGAATATATCTCGCCAGAGTGTTGCTCGGAAGATGAAAACGACTCACCATTTTCTGCTTCCATTTTCTTTCTAGAAAAATGAGAACGAGGTGACCTAGGGCCACCAGGATAAACTGCACCTATTGCAGGGGTAGTCTCGAGTGCTTTAGGGGATCTCAGCAGAGAGTCAGATCCCTTCTTTCTCCGGCCAAAGCTTCTGGAAGCATCAAGAAATTTTGAACCTACGATGATAAGAACTTTAGTAAGGAACATGATGCAACAATGTATGCACTCAAACCCGGAATTATCATTCCTTTCGTTATGCACAACTTTTCTCAGGTTTCTAGTGTAGCTTTATGAACGTGTCGGTATCGGCCAACCTAAAGTGAAAATACAACCGAGGGGAAACCAAGTGCTAAGACAATAAGAAGAACATTAAGAGCTTCATACCGCGAGCTTAATAGTACAAATAGTACAAATTTCTCGCAAAAAAATTTAATTTACTCATTGATCTAACATAGAAGGATTAATCTATTTTTTTTAGTAGAATGAATAAAATGTAATCTGACTCCTACGAGCCTCCATAATAATTTACCGACAATTCCGACTCATATACTTTCAAAACAGCCCATGCCCCACAGATTAAGAGCCCCTTTGAACGCGATATGCTTAGCTGCGATTAGTGTAAAAATAATAGTGGCCCTAGAATTAGATATTGTAGTATAAAACAAATACAAAACTAAAAACATCGCTCCGTAAGTAAACGCCCGGGCCATAAGTCGGGTCATAACAACATTGCACACCTAAAAAGGCTAATAGAATTGAACTTAAAACAGCCATGACGCAGATTCAATGGGGAAAAAACAAACATTTAACAAACTTCCATAAAAAGCTAAAAATAGAGCAAATAAAGAAGGATGAGATTGATTTACTTAATGACTTTTTAGTTTCTTTTGCCTTTGGTCCTTTGCCTTCAGCAATCTTCTCTAAGCAGAGTCCACCACATTCATGGTAGGGATTTGCAGCATTAGGACAATCTGGGTGAACTCTTCCATTCCCATCCATGGCCTTTTACCTTTGTATAAACACAAATAAATTAATTAAAAAAACGCAAATTCACTAAAAAAAATTTTCACATGCAATTGAAATTGTAAAAGCACAAAAGATCCTTGCTATGCTATGATCTTTTTTCACTTGTTAATTACAGCTTTTAACATGCACACCAACTGTTTAATCCTTTATCCCAAAGAACCCAATTTTCTTTTTCCAAAATATATATTGATATCAATCAATTATGATAAAAAAAAATTAGACCCAAAACTCCTTTTGTTTCTTTTTTTTAATTTCCAAAACCAGAATTCAACTAAAAAAAAGAACCCAGAAAGCTAAAGATTAGATAATGAATTTCTTTGTGTTTTCCCACACTTTCCCACCATCCAAACAGAGGATGAACGAACTAAAGAAACATAAACCAAGAACAAAAACCACCAGGCAAATAAAACCCAACACAGATGAGCCTATGCAGTGGTAAATAAACAAAAAAAAGGAAAAAAAATCAAAAGGGGAAGAATACCAGAAAGAAAGCTATGAGATGAAAGATAGAGAGACACAGAAGGAGAATCCAAAGGAAAATGTTTTTCACAAACTGGATTTTATTGTTGATTTTCTTTAAATTTTCTATTCTGAAAGTTTGACTAATGGCATATTTTCAGAAAACTGAATAAAAATATATATAAAAGGACAAAAAAGAAAAAACTAAACTTTTTGTGTCTTCGGGGTTGTCTAAGTTTGACCGT
This sequence comes from Gossypium stocksii, assembly GCA_020496765.1. Classification (NCBI taxonomy): domain Eukaryota; kingdom Viridiplantae; phylum Streptophyta; class Magnoliopsida; order Malvales; family Malvaceae; genus Gossypium; species Gossypium stocksii. The sequence continues at coordinate 128,252,195 of CM035624.1, forward strand.
CATTAACATCTGGAAATTTCAGGGTTTTGTAATTCACCATCTAACTCGAGAATGGCAGATTCCTTTTACAACCATTGTACTCGTAATTGTATTTGAATTAGATGGGTTAATTCAATAAACATCCTTAAACTATGATTTAACTTTTGAATTGATCCTTCAGCTTCGAAACGGTATAATTGAATGGGATAAAGTGAATTTAGTCCTTAAACTTGAAACATTTTTACATCTTGGTCTCTGAATTTCTTTTTGATCTATTTTTTTTTCTAATTTAGTTTCGATTCTTCTAAGTTATGATGATGTGGCACTATGAAATAACATTACATCATCACTTGATTTTTTTTATATTTTTTTGAATTTTTTAGTGATGACAAGATATAATCTCAAAGTATCATGTCACCTAGGGCGTAACTAGGGGGTGGCAGGGGTTCGGTTCCCCTAAAATAGAAAATTTTTATTTTGGCCTTTTAAAATTTTTAAAATTTTAAATTAATAAATGTAAAATTACATTTTAGCCATCCAAAGAATGATAAAAAAATTATAAAGATATAGATTATTAAAATAATAAAATTGCATTTTTACTATTGTAAAAATTAAAATTTAATTTCACCCCTGCATGTCACTGTATCTTAATAAAATCCAAATTCAATGGTCAAACAAGGAAAATTTTGTCGAGTTGCGAGATTAATGTGGACAAAGAAAAAGTTCAAGGACCAAGTTTAAACAAGGACTAATTGTTGCTTTCATCCCAAATTGAATCCTTCAAATATCAATGTTGTACTATTAAGCCCATTCATCAATCTCGTCATTAACTTTGATGTTAAATGCTAGGTCAAATACGAAATGAAGCATATTTAAAACACAAGACAACATGACTCGAATTGCAAACACGTACTTATAGTTTTACATGTTTTAAAAATACTCAATGTCATATCCAAATTGGTATTTTAACAACGGTTTGAAATTTAAGGATTGATTTAAAATCTTGACAATAATTCAGGGATGTTTAGTGGAGTTAACCCTAATTAAGTCTTACGCCATATACTTAAACACTTGCGTATATACAATACACGTGTTCCATTTATTTTATTTTTTATTTTAAAGCTATTTACTTTTTTTATTTATATGTGTAATATAGAGCTACAGCAGTCAAATTTTGTCGTTCAACTATATAATATTATTTTAAATTAATGTTATTGTTTTTATTTATTTATTTATTTATATATTATGATAAATAAAAATTATTTATTTAGTTTAAGAAATTGTCAAAAATGGTGGCTTGCTTTTTTTAAACAAAAGGTGGCCTTTTTGTTGCTTATTAAGTAAGACGTAACATGGTGTGGTATTTAGAGGGAATATTACTTTTTTTATTATATAATCCATTTAATAAATATAATAAATAACAAGACAGAATAATGCAATTATTTTAAATATATTTTTATCAACAAAAAAATGGTCTATGAATATTGAAAAATGGTCCATCAAAAAAAACCTTACACTCATGTCCACTGTAAAATATGGCCTATTTTATTTTAAGCATTCTAAAATTTTTCCCAATTTAATCACTTTAATTAAAAAAATTTTAAAATAATCACTTCCGTTAAAATTTATGTTTTCTTCTAACAAAATGTTGATGTGGCATAATAACCCTCACATGTAGCATTTTTTTTTTTTAACTTTTCAAACTCCACTTAAGCAAAATAATTCTCACCAAGACAATCACCGTCGTCAACCTTTGTTAACAAACTTCCATCCCCGTTTCATTCACTTGCCACTGTCGCACGTTCCACACCGACAACAACATACACAGGGAGTGGTGGGTTGTTGATTTCATATTACATTTTGTCTTTTCTACTAAAAAAAAGTAAAATTACCTCTATATATTAAATTAAAGATTAAATTAGTCATTTTTATTAACAATTTTAACTATTTATACTGTTAAATATTTATGTGACTGATAATTAACCAAACAATGACACATAACATGTCACGTGTATCTTATATTAATATATAATGATCAATTTACTTTTTAATCAATTTACATACAAAATACAAACACTGCAAAACACATTTACCTTAAAAAAAAAAAGCTATCAACAAAAAGTTTTAGAATAATCATTTTATTTTTAGTAGTATTATTGCGTCATTCATGACGCAAAGATGTTTGACTTTGAAGCCACGCAAAAAGGTCTGTCAGTTACAGCACTAAGTGGGCCCCGCATGAAGAGGAAAATCAAAGCGAAAATATAAAATAGACTACGAGACGACGACGACGACTTTGTAATGAAATTACAATTAATGCATGGATTTGGAATTTTATATTTTCTTCATTTAAAGCCAAAACAAAAGCTAAACAGCCATACATATAACAATAAAGGGAAATTATTTTTCATATATTATTCTTGTTTGAAATATATATATAATTGAGGATAATTAATTTTACTTTCATCAAGAGAAAAATCATTTTTTTTCTTTATTATATTTTGTAAAATTATAATTTTTAACGATTATTTTTTTCGTAGTAATATATAATACTAATTCTCTTTACCCATTTGTAACGATTCATTAATAATATTATTACAAAATTAAATCACAATAATATACAAGTTTAATTTTAAAAACATGATAAATGATATTAGACTGAATTTAAATAAACAATTTGTAAATTTTATAACAGTATATTTTGTGAAATTCTATTTTTATATACAGTTTCTAACTTAATTTTAATTATTAACTAGTAAATATAAATTTTTAATTAAATTTAAATATTGTGACAATTAAAAAAATTATTATAACATTATTTATATTTTTAAATATTTAATTTAATCTTAATAATGTATTTAATTTTTTAAAAATAATGACAAACTCGAAAAGATTTTTTACAATTTTAAAATTTATAGTGACTTATTATGTAAAATTATAAGTTGAATTATCGAATATAAGTAAATTTGAAAGATTTATTATAAAAATATAACTTAGAGAACACCATAGGAACTTATATATATATATATATATATATATATGATAATAAAAATGGTATAATAACAATGAACCTTGACATCCATTAGAGTTGGGATTAGAAGTTCGAGGAGTGTGCTTCGTATTTTCAGAGAAATAGATGGCAATATCGTGACATCACGACATATTCTCTTATTTGGCAGTCGCATTTTAAACTTTAAGCAGGACTTCTTATCCCAATTAGGCTCTGATTATTTCATAGATATTTTAATATGATTGAGACTCTAATCTTAGCTTATTTGGAGGGGCCATTGTATCCTTGTTTTGTGAAGCTAATCAGCAAGGGCTTTTCTTGAGGGCAATAAGATGTAGTTACGTATGAGTTTTGATACAAGTTTTCATGGTAATTATAGAGAGAAATTTATTCCCGAGTTAGAGCTTTATTTTCGGGGTTTGGGTATATACGTTTAGTACATTTAGGTTTATTTTCTCCATATTGTACTCTTGTTTGTTTACTCATTTAATGAAAAGCAGAAGCTTCATTTGCCCATAGTTTTTTCCTCTTTGAGGGTTTTTCACGTAAAATATTTGTATTCATTCTTCTCCACTTTTACTATATCATTGCTTATACAGTCAATCCCCAACAACATCAAATTTATCAATCGAGGTTCTCTTTCTTTTTCTCTTCCTTAATCTTGATGAATGTTTGAAAATAACTATATTTAAATTTTTACACTGAGATCGAAACGTATGGGTGTCGATCTACCCTTAAAAAAATTGTTTTTAAAAAATTTGACAAAAAATTATAGTGAAAACTGTTGTTTTAATTTTTACAAAATTTGAATTTTCTTAAAAAAAGTCTTCTAAAAATATTTAAATATTTAAGAGATTTATTTGACTTTTAGATTATTTTTTGGAAATTACAAAAAAGAAAATAAAGAATTTTGAGAATAAAGAGTGGTGAGTATTTGTTTGGTGGTTAGATGTCAATATGTGGATAAAGTTATGGGACCATATATTATGGACTTTTAATTTAATTTGGTGTTAACCCTAATTAAATTGCTTCACATTTATTTTGTTGAGTTGTTCAATTATATCCCTATTTCTTATTCATTGTATTTGGACAATAATAATATGATTTTCACTAAATATTGCTTAATAGATGAAAGAAATCTTGAAAAAATTAAGTATCATTGAATTTGATTTATTAAATTGGTACTTCAATAATAATTTATGGTGATTACAAATATTAGTTATTCTCTATTGATTTATTTACTTTAGATCTTAATTAATAGATTGGAAAATGAATTCCATCCACAAATAATTGGAAAATTGATGGCATTTATTAGAATTTATTGGGAAATAAGTACCTTTTTTATAGAATAAAAAAGGTTGTGTATTTTTTTTTTGATAAACATATGGACCAACAAGAAATTGCTTCATCAATCTGGCAAGAGCATGTGCAATTATATTAGCCTCTCTTGAGACGTATTGGATTACTACTCTTCATTGTCTTCGACAGAGTTCAATAATTCATATAACTAAATCTCTATTCAATTGGCATTGAAATCTATCTTGAATGAATTCAATAGCAAGAACACAATTTGTTTTGACGATGACATTTTTCCATCTTGCCTTTCATGCAAGCTGAAAGTCATCATGAAGAACCCATAACTCAACTTGCTCAATGTTACTTCTCTTAATGTTTCTTTCGATTCCCCAAAGCTAATTGCCGCATTCATCTCTAACCACAACCGTTGAAGATGCTAGCCCGAAAAAAGATTATGTGTCTAAAAATTAGGTATTTATTAAATTATATGTATTATATTTAAAATAAAATAATAATTTCAATATAAATATAATACAAGATTCACAGCATGCTAACTAATTATATAATAGTATATATTATATGCTTAATTAGACAATGTGATAATTATGGCATAGCGTGCTTTTGTATATTCATAAACCCAAATACGACCAGATTATTTAATGCCCACTAAGATTGTTCATGGATGAGTGAGTCAGATCATGATGGCAAAAAAATGTTTTATTCTTTTTAAGGAATTTATAAAATTAATTATAAAAAGCAAATGATTTTTTAGTTAAAATAGCAAAGTACTTGTATTAAAAATTAAGACTCAAATGGCATGAATATCAGAATTTGTGGGTTTAAGTAATATTTTTTTGTTAATTTAGTCTTGATTTTATTTTTGAGCTAAATTTAGCCCTCACTTCTTTAAAAATAGTTGAATTTAACCATCAACTTTTCAAAAATAATTAAATTACTGGTTTTTTAAAGGAAATATTGATTAAAATATTAAATTTTTAAACATAGCAGTTTGCATGACAATCCATATGCATCTCATGCTATTTTTTAAATTTTATGAAATTTTTTATAATTTTTTTAATTTGAATTATTTTTTATTTTTTAATATTTATTAACATGGCATATAAGAAAAATAATATCATGTTAGCGTGAACTACACGTGACAATCGTGCGGGTTGTTACGCAAACATCATTAAAAATTTAATATTTTAATAAATATTTCCATAAAAAAGGAAATCTATCTCTTTTTATAAAATTAATAATTAAATAAACAAATAAATAAATATTGAGAACTAAATTTATTATTACATGAAAACAAGGGCGAAACTAGGGGGCTGGCAAGAGCCTCGACCCCCCTAAAATATAAAAAATAGATTTAATTCTTTAAAATTTAAAGGACATTGACTATTAAAATAATAAAATTACATTTTTACTATCATAATAATTACAATTTAATTTCTACCCCTAATAAATTACAATTTAAAAAGTTTCCCCCTTGAAAAGATTATCCAAAAGTAGCCCCCTAATGAGGCTAGAAAAAGTAAATCACAACCCTTTAATGAAATGATAGCGAGACATCGAATGTGTTGTTCACAATGAATTATGATGATAGAAAGATGCTTCAAAGTTCAAACAAAAGGTACACAGGTATCAAGTTTTGTCTTCGAGTAACAACGACAATACACTGAAGCATGGCCATAGATTATAATTTAAGCAAATTTTTTCACATCCTTAACTATGTAGCCATTCAATCCTATAATAGCAATAGCTGGAGAGAGATAAGTGAAAGAGTTGATAGGTTAATTAGTTTGTAATTTTCAAGTTTTCTAATTATTAATATTGCATCAATCGTGTAATTTGTTTACAGCGTTAAATGCTTATTCTAATTTAATATAAAACATGATTGAAAGACGTGGATCAAATTGTAAAATATTAATATATTAATTGGTATCTAAGCTTGATTTTACTATTTAAATTGGCATATGAGTTTTTGTTACGATTTGGTACCTAAGTTTGACTTCAATATTCAATTTGGCACCAAATCAAACGACATCGCGTGACACAATGAATATATAACACATGCGTTCTAGTAAAAAAAAAACACAAGTATTTAATTAGAACAAAAAAAACTCAATTACCAAATTGAACATTGAAGTTAAACTTAGGAGCTTAATTGGACAATAAAAAATTCAGGTACCAACTTGAATATTGAAGCCAAACTTAGGTACCAATTTGAATATTGAAGCCAAACTCAAGTACCAAATTGAACATTAAAACCAAACTTAGATACCAATTAATATATTAACCCAATTGTAAATGTATTTGTAGCTTATCCCAAGAATAACTTGGATTAATTTAGAATTTATGATTGCTTTGTGTGGCCCATTGGAGAAGTACTAAACTGAATATTAAAGTCAAATTTAGGTGCTTAATTGAGAGAATAAAAAACTCAAATACAAAATTGAAAAAGAAAGCATGTACTAATTTGAATATTGAAGCCACGCTCAAGTACCAAATTGGGATAAAAAAAGTTCATTAATTAAATTAAACATTAAAACCAAACTCAGGTAACAAATAATATACTAGCCCAACTGAACAACATGCGTAGCTTATCCACGAATAACTTGGATCCAATTTGTTGAAATAATCGTTGATAACATTTAGAAGGACTTTTTCTTTTATTTTTATTTTTAGAAAATCAAATCCAACTTCTCCGTACAATAAGTACAATACGTATTTGCACTTTAATCCGTGTCGGATTTGGAGCTACCATTTAATGTTCAAGTTAATAGTTAAATTGATAGAAAGAACTTATTGATATAATATTAATAATTTGGATATTCAATTATAATGTTTATAAAGTTCAGGATCAATTTAGAATTTAGAGTAATTTCAAGGACTAACTTGTAAATGATTGCTTTTTTGGCCCATTGGATAAAACTTATTTCCAATGGATCATCCACTGTATTGTCAAGCTAGTCCAATGTTTTCCAAAACTTAAAAATGAAAGAACCTCCAAAACCCTAAACCATTTCCCCCAAAAAAATACCCCAAAACTTCAAACAAGGAAAGATGGCTACTTCCAGTGGAGGCCGATTCAAGCAGTTCTTGAAGAAATACGGGAAAGTGGCACTCGGCGTTCATTTCACGGTCTCTGGAGTTTCAATCACCGGCCTTTACGTTGCCATCAAGAACAACGTTGACGTTGAATCTTTGTTCGACAAATTACATCTCCCAGGCTTTTTCAATGATCAAAAGAACCAAAATCCACCACCACAATCGACGGAATCAGATGGGTTTTTGATTGAAGAACCGATCGGGGAGAAATCAACGGCGGTGGTCGGTGAGAAGCAGAGAAATCGGACGGCTGAGCTTGCTGCTTCTACCGGTGGAGCACTTGCATTGGCTGTGCTTTGTAACAAGGCGTTGATCCCTGTTAGGGTTCCGATCACCGTCGCGCTTACACCTCCGATCGCAAGGTTTTTGGCTAAGAGGAGGATAATTAAGAATAGTGTATGATTTTTTACAACGAATTTGCAGTAATTATTTACTTGGAAATCTTTAGAATAGTACTGTGATTCTTCCGTTGGTTGATTCATGAGTTTATTGTTATACTTGAATCATTTGAGAGCAAATAGTATTAGATAATAAGCTCGGAAAGGCAAATGCAGACTTGAATACAAAATACTACTAGGATTTGTGGCACAATGCTTGAATTTGCCCTTTCAATCTCGAACTCTCTTTTGCTTGTTTAATTGTTTATCTCGGTAAATCAATATTTTGTTAAAAATTTCATTATTTTTGTCGTAAAAAATTAGTGCATCTGACCTAGAATGATGAAATTATTCTTTGATGTGATGTTTAGAGATTAAATTATTCATCTTTTAATAGATGAAAGTAAAATGCAATTTGTTAGGTTTTTATGATACTTTTATCTGTTTGTTGTGGTAAATGCAATCTTAGAAGATTCTTTGAAAGGCCTAAGACAACATATAGTGGTTAATGAATTTTAAATCCAACCTATAGTTGAATAGGTTAACTTATTAGTATTGTTAAAATTAGTGTAGTTGGTAGAATAATTAGATAGGCACGCCTCGTATGTAACATGTAACTCATTGTGATATATTATTTTTTATTTAACGTATAAAAATTAATTAGATAGAAAAAATAAAGTGCAATCTGATTACTAATACAAGGGTTTTGTATGATTCTTTTACATTTTAATTAGCACAAAATCAACTCTCATTTATAAATTAAAATGTTAATGATTTTTTTTGATATTATAAATAAGTGTATGAAAAGGTTTTAAACTTCCACCCTAATTATTTTATATATTATAATTTAATTAAATTTTTAAAAAATTTATGGTTAAAAGTTATTTAATTTTTTTATAAATGTTAATTTTAAATAAAAAAGGAATTAATTGAATTCAAATTAAATAGAGCCGAAGATAAAAGTATCATGGAATTTATTTTTATATTAAAAATAAATAAATAAATTCTTGTATATTAGATAAAAAATAATTTGGTTATTTTATAAAAAAAATTAACCATTTTACTATTAAAAATTGATTTCTATACGGTAACACAAAATATACATGACACACTGTATGCTACTATCGAGTTATTTCATCAGCCACATTATTTACTCTTTAATCTAATATATAAGGATTAAATTTTCTTTTTATTGAATAAAATCTAATCTAACTTTTAATAGGATTTTCATAATTTAGAATTGAAATAAAAATCTCTTGAACTAGGCGAACCGCCCGGTTGTTTAATGTTTCAAAACCTATATTTCCAATGGTATAGATGAAGTGCCACACTGTACGTAACCTACACTCGAGAACACACTAAAATTTCTTCTCCAATTAACGCTACGCTACCAACTTAAGACTACTTCTCACCCATCTTCCTCTCTGAGATTACCGCCGGAGCGAAGATCCGAGAGGAAGAAATGATCGTGTGCGTCGCCGTCGTTGGCCATCAGGTACAGCCTCCGATCTCCATCGATCTTTCTTTCACACTTCGCAAATCTTTCTTCTTCTCTTCTCTTCTTTTTTTTTCCCTTTTAACTGATGATCTGTATTTGATATATGCTGAGGGGATAAACAGAACAATCCTCTCTACATACAGAGCTTCACTGACGCCGATGATGCTTTGAAACTCCACCATATCGTACATTGCTCCCTCGATGTTGTCGACGAACGAGGTAATACTAAATTTTACTTTAATCTAAGGATTTACTTTACTTCTTTTTTTTTTTCTTTTTTTTCACTTAGCTGAGATATTAGGATCTGGATCAGGCATCTTTAGGGCAAAATCTTTTGAAAATTTTGAATTGGTTAAAATATGCCATAAGTACTTGTACTATTAGTAAATTTGGAATTTGTTTCCGGTACTTTTATTTCTACGAATTTTGTACCTCTTCTTTTCAGATTTCAAAATTCAGCTCCATCTCTTAACACTGTTAACAAAAAAAAATCTAAGTTAAAATTTGAAATCTGGAAAGTAGAGGGACTAAATTCCTTTAAATAAAAGTATAGGGACTAAATTCCAAATTTGTGAAGAGTATAGGGACCTGTGACATATTTTAAGCTTTTGAAATTTATAAGTTCTAATTTTCAATGAAAATTTCGTTTATGTTTATTTCAAATTTATAGATTTTGATCATCTGGTGTTGGATTATACGTCGTGTGTAAATATATTTGTAGTGAACAATCCAAAAAAATCAGGACCGACATTGAATGAGACCTTTCTGGGATTACTTTATCCTACTGAGAATTATAAAGTGTAAGAAGTTACTAATTATATTTTGTTTTTCATTTGATTTGAAATTCTTATGTTGTGATTTGTAAGTATTGCAATTTGTAAGCTTGTTGTGTATTTTTGTGTTGGATGCAGTTATGGTTATTTGACCAACACAAAGGTGAAGTTCATTTTAGTGACTACGGATTTAGACGTTAGAGATGCCGATGTTAGAAATGTAAGTATTATTGTACCTTGCATTGAATTGTATTATAAGTCTATGAATTTATGATTTCCATTTTGTTGCTTAATTCGATGGAGATTAAGAATGTTGATTTACGGTAATGGCATTGTTTCTTTATTTTTGCTTCTCCATCTTTGCTTTATCATAATCAGAATTTTAAATGCTGTGGGTCTATGCTCTATAGTTATGTCTAAACTAAAAATAACTATATCAATAAGTGAACCGTCTGTAAATTTTAGGCCCTAGATGAAATGTGTAGAGAAAGCATGCATGAACTAGTGTTGGCATTATCTCGGTAATGGATGGATCTGTAGCGGAGTTTGTTCTCTTTAATGTTTACTCAAGACTCTGCCTAAGCTTTAGCCACTACTAAAGACGGATTACTAAGCTTTAGCCCTTACCTTGAAGTAATTTAAGGTTATACTCTATAGTTTTTGGATGATGACAATCTATGGAAGTAATTGCGAGTAAATTCTCATGATATATTTCTATATATAATGTTTGCCGGTTGATCATGAGACTTAGATAGGGACTTAAGGGGTTAGTTTTGCTTATATAGAAGCTCTGGGAAATTTTGATGGTTGTTTCTGCTGAAATCATACCTATTTCAGCCATTTTATTTGTTGATTTCCTAGCTTGTGATTTTTTTGCTCCATTGTAGATTTTCCTATGCAGAATTCTGCTAGGTGGTTCAGTTTCCTCGTAGAACTTTAGCCACTACCAATAATGGATCACTAAGCTTTAGCCCTTACCTTGAAGTAATTTAAGGCTATACTATATAGTCTTGGATGATGACAATCTATGGAAGTAATTGTGAGTAAATTCTCATGATGTATTTCTATACATAATGTTTGCTGGTTGATCATGAGAGTTCGATAGGGCTTAGGAGTTAGACTTTCTTATAAAGAAACTCTGGGAAATTTTGATGGTTGTTTCTGCTGAAATCAAACATATTTCAGCCATTTTATTTGTTGATTTCGTAGCTTGTGATCTTTTGCTCTGTTGTTGATTATTTTCCTACGCAGAATTATGTTAGGTGGTTGAGATTCATTGTAGAACTATAGGTTTGACTGTGCCATGCCCTCTTGTTGGATGATACGGTGGTTCCTAACCAATGTTTTTGGAACTGGACCGGTTTGATTGAAAAATTATTAAAAATTCAAAAAAATTAAAAAACGCCAGTTCAATTGCTGGTTCAACCAGTTTATTAGCCTGTTCAACTGGTCCATACTGGTTTCGGTGCCATTCTCTGGAATGGTACCTCGCCAGCCGATCCAGTCTGGTTCAAACATCATTGTTCCTAGCTAGTCACATGCACACATTTTCTAAGCATAAAATTGAGATGATTATTTAAGTGTTTTGCTGGTAATTCGGATCTATACTTTGAATGGTAGTTGAACATGTTATGGTGTCATCTGACTAGTTCTTGTGAATATATAGTTTTTCAGGAGGTTCCATGCTGCATATGTTGATGCTGTCTCGAACCCATTTCATGTTCCGGGTAAAAAGATTACATCCAGAACTTTTGCAGATAGAGTGAGCACCATTGTCAAGTCATTTGGTCTTAGTTCAGCTGTGTGATTCTGGTTTGTGTTAAAGTCCCTTGAATAGCTTTAATTTAACTAGCAAGTTCTGTTAATTTTTATATGCACCCTTTTCCTGCCTCACTTAGGAGTTTGAACATACTTCAGTATCATTTTGAGATTTTTTTACTTTCTTCATTTTTAAATATCCTTGTTCTATATTTTGTCTTATAGAAAATATTTTCTTCCGGTTCGTATAAAATTCTTCAATAATTCTCATAAAATGCATGTCATGATGAAGGGTGAATGAATTTGAGAGGTCCCTGTATTATAGGGACCTGGTTAAATTAGTCCTACTATTAATTGGATTAATTTAGTCCTTGAACTATTAAAAAGAATTAAATAAGACCAAATTGGAATAAAGTTAACATTTATTGTTTAATAGAAATAATATTTTTGAAGTTTTTATGGTTCTATAAATGATTTTTTATTTTTTGGAATTGAATTGCAATTGAAATAATAATAATTTTCAAGACATTTTTAGTAGAGTAAATGTTAACTCTGTTATTATTTGGACTTACTTGATTCTTTTTAATAGTATAAGAACTAAATTGATCCATTTAATAGTAGGACTAATTTAACCCAGTCTTATAGTACAGGGACCTCCTAGATACTTTAACCCGTGATGTAGTCGATAAACTGACTTTTGCATGTCATTGAGTTAAAACTCATTGTCGTCGTCCTCCCCGGTGTGCTTTGCTAGCTCTTGCTCTTGTTGTTGTCTTTCCTTCTCTCCTTGGCACTTTATTTTTCCTTGTGTGAGTTCGGTCGGAGCTGAGGCCTCGTTATTCATATTGAGGCAGAAAGCAACCCTAGAGTTGAATGCCATTTGAGGCTCAGTTGTAGATTAGATATCTCCTGTCTCTTTTGACACCATGCATCCATTTGTATGATCCAATGTCGCATTGATAACGCCATCTCTGATGGCCTTGGCTACTAGACTCTCGGCATTGGCAACAGTTTCCAATCTAAGCTTGTTGGCAACGTTATCGAGTGAGATGTGAGAATACGTGATACTTATGTTACGTAGCCTGGTCCGAATGATGTTATGCCGTAGCCCAACAGTTAAGTTATGGGTCCAGTCCGAACTGAAAATGCTCGAGAACTTCTCCGCAATTGATTTGAAGAGCTCCAAGTCCCTGATGCGTACGGCCGGAAAATACAATCCATTATTTGTGTTCTCAAAACTAGTAAACCCTACACTTCAGAACACCCAAAAGCCCTACAAAGAATAATTGGTCGATGAAACTATCCTAAGATTGGCCTTGCAAGATATCAAGACCATTCTCATTTCTCTAAAAATAATTCTTTGCCCAATAAAAATGTTGATATTTTTTATGTCAAATGTTATCATTTAAAATATTTCAATTTATTAAATTTTATAAAATTATACATTTAAAAACTATCTTATTGAAAGTTTTTATAATATAGTAATAAAATATCTTATGATTAAAAATAAATGCAAGGGGATGTGAAGTCATATGTGTTAAAACAAGTTCATTTTCTTATATTAGGGTTGGAAAAAAATTATATATAGTTTTAAGTATTGTATAAAATAAAGCTAAAATACCAATATTTTAAATAATAATATATTGATACTAATGAGACCTTGATTTAATTAGCAAAAGTGAAAGCCTTGAGTCTTGAATACTCAAGATTAAGACCTATCACGTGGCGTATTATGTGTAGGCATTCAAGTCTTTCATTGTGCGGTAGTCATAGGTTTTAGGCTAATAAATTTAGTTAACTTTGTTGGCTTTAATCTAGATTATATCTACTTATGATGTAAACATTATCCATTTGTAATAATGTAATACTCATAATTATTCGGACTTGTATTTATATTTTAATTGTATTGTACTTATTACAATTTAAAAAAATAACAATACATTGATACTTTATAACTTCAACTAAACAAAGGCAACCACTAGTACATTAACCAAACATGGGAATGGAAAAAATTAGTGGAAACAGTACCCATCTAATTCCAAATATTTTTTTAATTTCCCCATAAAAGTCCCAACCTGCTGATGTATCTCAGTAATATATATATGTGTGTGCGCGCGCCTGACAGATATATATTTCAAAGAGGAATTAGACCCTCTTGATTTCAACAGTTTAGGTTTACTAAACATCATTCAATTATCTGTTACTATCTGGAAACTTTGCCTCGTAGGTTTGTGGTACCTGCAAACCACAATGTATTTTTATTTCAGGAATAAAAATAGAAATGAAATTTAAAGCTAAAAAAGGAAATTATTTACCATGTATGTTGCCGTGATCATTTTTCCGGCAAACCATCTTCCATGTAAGTTCCGTTGCGCATTTATTGCACCTTGTGCATCTTCAAATCGTAAGTATACAAAACCAGCACTATTCCTGTTCAAGGAAGGAATGAAGGTTTTCAGAAGGTCAAAATATGCAGAGTCCCGGACCTTGAATGAACTTTGAGATTTAATCTCTACACTTAAAATTTTAAAAAATTAAATCCTATTAGTTTTTTGATTTAAATAATCCTAGTCTTAAAATGTTAAAAATTAAATCCTATTAGTTTTTCGATTTAAACAACCCTAGTTCAATCATTAACACTATTTTTCATCAAATTTTGTCATCAATACACTCATGCAACAATTTCAATTTCAGAAGCAAATCATTATGAACTCAATAAACATTCCTTATAGGAAGTAAATTTTGACACTAATGATGTCAATGACCTGACCAACATTTTTAAATCGAAAAAGAGGATTTAATCTTTAACTTTTGAAGTACAATGACTAAATCTCAAACTTTGCCATGCAAATTTAATCGCATAGAAACATTCTTGAAATCAGATTTAGTGCGTGTAGCAGCAGCAGGTCTAATTAGGAATTACCTGTCCACATAAATATGCTTCAATTTTCCGAATTTCGAACATTCTTCTTGAACATCTTCTTTGATATCCAAATCAAAATCGGGTTCAGTCTGTCACAAGAATATTACATGATTAGACAAATGAAGAAAAAAGCTCTACCCACTAGTTATGACACCAACCTCGAGACTTGGATCAAACATATTCTTCAACAATAGGCATTCGCTAGGGGTTCCAATTGTGTCGATAGTAGGGATGCCATTAGTAGGGATTTGTAGACCACCTGGAAGTCCAGGAATAGTAGGCATAGAAGCCTGTATGGTAGGAGAAACAAGGGGTTGCGCCGAAGGTGCAGCACCTAGGCCAGTGTTATTAACAGGCATGCCTACGGAGCCAGTAATACTGCAAATAAAGGAGAGATAAGTTTGTCAGCAAGATGACTTGTAAATAAAACAACTACAGGATTGATAGAGGCAAACCTTGAGGCAGTGCCACTGCGGTCCAACTTTGCCATGAGAAGTGCTCGAGATGATGAATTCAAAGACTGAAAATCATTAAAATTTGTCAGGTTCCTAAACAAGTCAGGGAAAAAATGCATGACAAAATGAACCAAAATCGTTAAATACAGATAAAGCTAGCAAATCAACGACAAATATGAGACATCCAAAGGGCCTTCCCTACGATTTTAGCATTGGTTGGATATCATTCTTGAGACAGCCAAAGGGGATATTCTTGTGACACCTCTTTAGATGTGGGGGAAAGAGATAAAAGAGAATAGATAATACTCACCAAGCCACCTTCATCATCATCAAGATCATCAGCATTTGTCCCAACATCTTGCAATGGACCTTGATCAGTAACAGTTGAAACCTAAACAGAAGGAAAAAGGAAAATACATATATAACTAAAAACTCTCATTCTTAAGGCTGTCTGGTGGCAGGGGAAAAAATCGATAACTGTATCTAGGTCTAATCCTCTACTAGTCCCTGTACTCATTGCAACTTTGAAATTTAATCCCTCTACCTAAGAATGTGTAAACTTAGTACATGTAATTGTTTGATTTAAAAATTTCCATCCTTAATGAAGGTGTTAAATATTGCTGTTAGAGTTTGAATACCAGCAATCGACATTGCCACATAGGGAATGATTTGGACAGTTTAATGTCCAATTGGACCATCTAAATAATAGAACTTCGTTCAGCTTTGTTTATATATGCATCTATCTAAGAAGCTGAGAAAGCTAGATAAGAAATGAATGACTAGTTATTGCAAGGATTGGTTATTTTTGTACATGCAGCCAAACAACCAAAACCGCAGATATCAGAATTGGGGACTTCAGGAACTGGTTTTAGAACAAACAGAACTTTTAGATTGCGTAGTGGTGCAGTTTAACAAAGATGGTGCCATGGAAGGTTTATTTAAATGCTTCAGAAGAAAGAAGATGAATTAATGATTCATTCATTCATTTGTACTAAATTCAATTGCCCTAAAGTTTTGATTCTTTAAATTATCAACCGAACCAGTGGTTTCTACTTAATGAGATTCCATGGAGCATTCCCACAAACTTCATAAAGATAGCTAGTGAACTACTACAGTGGCTTGCAACTTTACCTAAAGGCCATGGCAGATTGCTTGAAGCCCACCCCTTAGGTTTGGTTTGGGGATTTTTAGTTTGCAATTGCAACTTAGGGTTCAATTTGAGGTTGGACGGAGTTCAATTTGGGGTTAGATTTCAGTCGGATTTTGATTGGATTCCAATGGGATTTGTGGTTTGATCTCGGTAGGGTTTGCACCTTAGGATTGATTTGGTGACTTTTGGTTTTTGAAACCAGTATGGCTGGGTTTTGGGATTTTTGAATGTAACTTTTTTTTTATATGGATGGCCAATGTAGCTATCTGTATTATTTGGATGTTAAACTACCCAAGTCCTACCCAATGTGGCAATGTCAATACCACGTACTACATTACTGACAGCAATATGTAACACTGTCATTAATTGGACAAATTATTAAATCAAACAAGTACTAACTTTACACGTTTTTAAGTAGAGGGACTAATTTGCAAAGTTGTATTTAAGGTCCATGTAACAGCAGCTAAAAGAAAAGTCAAAAGGCAAAAGAATATAAAAGGCTGGATGTTTATAGAGTTATGGTCAATTTAGTTCAAAGTTGATGGTTCAAAAGAGGTAGGAACCTTAAAGATTTATAGTTCAAATGAAACTAATGGCGTCGTCTACGCCTGGTTACCTTGATTACTCGACCTCCAATCTCCAGTTGTCCATTCAAATTCAATGCATTCTTAGCATCTTCCAGTTGAGCAAACTGCAAGAAGAACAATAATTTGATTACCTTTCCAGAACAGACACTATTAAGCACATCGGAAATAAGGCCATCTCCAATTTAAGAATAGCCTAAGCAATTACAAACAGGTCAAAAAATTCGCTAAAGAAAAATCACAATAAATTTCTCAGATTTCTTTACATGGTATTACCTGGACAAAACCAAAACCTTTAGAATGACCAGTTTCATCAAGGGGCAACTGAACCAGCTCCACGGTACCAAAAGATTCAAAAACCTGAGCATTTTATACAAGATGGAAATGAGCAACATCAGTCCAGAAAAACCATAGGTGATCCCAAGGAAGTATCGTATAGTGATAGTACTTCAATATGAGGATTAGAGAGAGAATGGAATTTAAAACCCATAAAAGATCACCAAGAGCAACTACATTAACCAAAAATATCTCTAGAATAAGCAAACTAGCTAACCTTACATTAAAGAAATCATGTGAAAAAGCATATTTAAGAATTCATTCCATATTGCTTACCAACCTACTTGATCACTCCAACCCCAATGAATGGTAATAGTTATTTTGGTCAAATAGATGCAAATGAATGTAAAACGTAAAATCTAAAATCTCATCAGAAAGGGAGGGGGGCTTGAGTTTAAATCGTAAAAACTGGTCATGAACAACTTGGCAAAGAAACAAGAAAAGGGACAGTAGTTCAGTTTATCTCAAGTATTTTGAGATGGGCATTTTCTCCCCAAGTCAATGTTGCAACCAAGTCTTCACCATATTTAAGAGTTTCAGTTTTCCATAGCTAACTACTTTGAAGCTCCCAAGTTATTGCAAGGCATCTAATGCCATCTCCTTGATTAGAAGTTCTAAGACACATGAATGCCATGCCTAGATTTTTGTCCTATTGTATCTTTTTGAATATTTCCTCCATAAATCTTTCATTTTAACTCTTCTCCAGTTAGATCAGCATGCTATTCAGTTCCTAAATAAAGATTCCAGATTACAACCCAAAACCTGAGTAATGAAAAATTAAGAGCATCCAAAACCAATAATTAGGATCCTATCTCAAACACTGAAGTGTATATTACCACACTCCCTACAATCTTACCTGACGAAGTTGATCTTCTGTAATGTTGAAATGTAGGTTGCCAACATACAACCTTCTCGCTCCACCAGCATGTGAACCTGTCTGTCCAGCTGCCACAGATGTAGTTGACTGAGCAAGATTCTTTTCAGCTTCTGATGGTTTCACCATCACTGGTTGACCAAGAAGAGGCTGGCCAGAGAGTGCTATTGCCATAGGGACTGACATTACATCATAGAACTCAACATACCTGCATAGCCAAGTAAGCAAGAGATGTTTGAAACACAAACACATAAATCTTTTTTAATAACAATAAAGAAGGCTTACACTACGCAACAACAAAGTGGCACCTAAAACTTGCAAGTTAGTCATTAAGGTTTAGTATTATATACTTACGCAAATCCCTTCGAACGTCTTGAATTTCGATCCATTATGAGGCGAACATCTCGTACCTGAACATTGTGATTAATAAGCAGGCAAGGAAAGGAAAACACAACATCCATCATAGAGATACACTAACTTGTCAGTGTATTTATCTGTATTTGTCTATGCCTGTAATTATTCAAGTTTACTGCTTAATATTTATAATTAAAACTTTTGTTTAAAACAAAATCAACTGATTCTTTATAATCATCATTCTATAACTTAAACGTGATTTAAATAGTTTCAATCAGATTCCAAATTGAAAGATCAGTAAACCAGTTTAAATATAAGATCAAAAGCAATTGGAATGCATGAATTATGACAATAAAATAATTCACTCCAGCTCCATGGAAACTAATAACTACAGAGAATTTCAGCACCACCTTCCGGCAATTAAGATCAATTTATATATCCTTCATACAGATTACAATTACTGACAAATCCCTCAAGACATGAATAAAATGGTAATTAAATGAAAATGAGTTTTGTAACATAGAAAGTTAAGAAATTTGGAGATGGGACAATGAAGTTAAAAATAGAGATCACCTTGCCAGCCCTAGAGAAAAACTCATAAATATCTCTTTCACTAGCCTTCAAGGTTATCTGTCAGGTATTGTTTACAAAATTTCACATCAGTGTAGACAAGGAAAACCACCAGGGCCACAAAAAATGAGAACGATCAATACCTGATAAGCAAATACAGTTCTCTGATCCCTTTCTGGATCAACCTCAGCCTCTCCCCCATCTTCCTTTTTGTCTCTGTACCTCCTGGGAGAAGTAAAAACACAAAAAAGAAAGCCGTTCAATTGTTGAAGAGGAACTAGTCACAAGTTACAAAGATGCACAAGAAATGGTGAAGATGAGTGGGAAAGAGAAAAGTGTTTCTGCTTCTCGAAAGTAAAGAAATATCTCAAACCTATGTTTCATGCAATCACTGCCAAAAAAATAACAAAAACAGAACAGGAAAAAAATCCAGAAGGGCATCAATTTTTTCTCTCCAACATGCATAAAAATGCCAAACCCTTGTTACATGGTCCTGCAGGGAACTACACAAAGTCAACATTACTCCTTGACTCTATAACATCAAAATCAAACATACAATAGAAGAAAACACTATGGTTACCTAAAACCTAAAACTTCAAGACAATGTCTTAATAATTATATCCTGCAAAAATAAAAAAGAAAGGAAAAAGGGGTGGGCAATCTGGTTTCCACAGAACATGAAGATGAACTGCTTCTTTAAAGCTTAAGCAAAGCCCATCACAACCTCATCAGCATTTCTGCAACAGAATAGATAAGATTAAGCAGCTCATTTTTCGAAGGAGGATAACGGAAATCATAACATGATATCACTGCCCCAGTCAAAACCTCCAAGATTGGAACTCCTTTCTTGAAATGCAAGCTTTCAAATATAGTCTAGGAAGAAACATTGAAAACCCATGAACCGAGTTTCCAGTGACTGGCCCAATTGCCAGAAAGACCATCTGAGCATTGCTCTAGCACATCTGCGAGTTCCCAGAATCTAATGTTCAATATTCAAAATTTAGAAGACTGAATAAATAGCACAACTATACTAAACTTAAGAGCTGTAGAAAAACTCAAAAACTAAGTCAGATAAAGTATAAAACCCGTTAGACAAGGGAGATTTATACTTCAAGGAAACAGCTGGTAGAGCGTATCAATGGCAGAGAAAAGCTTGATAATCTAGATCTTCTACAAGGTTACACATCAAGACGGTTGTGGTGCTGAATGGGTCTGACATATAGCAATGCCAACTTTCAGAGAGATCAAGGGAAGCAGGACACGAAGAACAGAGAGAAAATATCCATATCACATTGGCTCACTAGAACAAGAGAGCTTGCATGGAATGAACTAATAAACTATCTCTTCACGCACCAACAATAACCCATCGCAACATCCATCTACAACTCAATGAAGAAACTTGCTATCCTCAAAGTTTAAATCTCTCAAACATAACCTACATTCTAACATCAGGGGAAAAGAAGAAGAAAATGTACCTAGTAAGCGATTCATATACATGTCATAATGTCATATACAATCATCATCAAATCACCCTATCAATGCACAACTATAAATAATTTACAATTTCAGCCACCCCTATTCCATATTACATTTGCAACTAAGAAAAAAGGTAAATGTAAGTAAAGGTCTCCCCAAGATCCTATTTCTTATTTCTAGGTACTAATTACTACAATCACATAAGCATCAGCTCAATAATAATTTCCTTGATATACCAAAAATTGCAATCAGCATAAGATAGCCAGCCTCAACATCCAGTGGGTGGCATTTTTGACAGTGTGCTACACTAGCATTCTAAAACAAATCCTAGCTAGCCATAATAGTATATGCAATTTTTGACCTTTTCATTGTTATAGATGCAACAAAATATCTTTTGAATAAATTCAGTCCTAAGAAAATAACACAAGGTCCTTACAAATTTAAGTTCCAAGCAAATGGTTATTGTTAGCCTTTTTCTCACCAATAAGGGATAACTGTTCAAGCAAATAGAGAATGTCAACCTAGGCCTTTTTTACTCAAGATCAGCATGTAAAAAGTACAATCCAAGATGAAGTCAAGTTGCATCTGAACCTGTTAAAGTTACTGATAAAATATGAACAACATAAAATAATAATATGTATCAAACTAACATTTATAGTTATGTATTACAGCACTTCTCAAGACAAACATGCACAAAGAAGCCAAAAGCTAAATAAATAGAAGTGGTAATAAAATGCACAGATACCTGCTCTCTCGGTCTCGTTCCCTTGGCTCTCTCTCCTTTTCTCTTTCTCTAAACTCCCGTTCACGACTCATCTCTCGTTCTCTTTCTGATCGACTCCTGCTTCTACTTGACCGCTCTCTCTCCCTTTCTCTTTCCCTTTCCCTTTCCCTGTCCCTCTCACGATCACGCTCTTTCCTATCTCGTTCGCGTTCCTTCTCTTTATCTCTCCCATTCCTCTCCTCCTTGTCCCTGTCTTTGACTCTATCTTCTCTGGTACTCCTGTGCCTATCCTTCTCACCATCTCTAGACCGTGACCTGTGACGAGAAGAGCCTCGTTCTTTATGCCACTCATGATCATACAATGATTCCTCTCGTGATTTTGAACGTTTGGAATGACTTCGATAATCTTCGTAATCATCGACTCTCTCCTCCCTCTTATGCTTTGAACTCCCACTTCGACTCCTCTCTTCAGACTTAACATTATCAACTCTACCATTACCATCTTCCTTCTTCACCTTTTGATGCTCAGGATTTTCAACCGTCTTTTCTAAATACTCATATTCATCAAAATCCATATTTACTCACTTAAAAGCTGCAACCGACAGACAAAACCCAAGAATTTAAACACAATAGGATTACCGAACTGAAACATCAAAGAAACTAATCAACTCAACAACTTTGAGTAGGTTAACCTAGAATTCGCTCTAATTCAAAACTAAAACTTAGTTTTCCCATTGAGTAACCACAAAAACCAAAAAAAAAAAAAAAAAAAAAGCTTATCCAAATCCAAATTCAAATATTTACTTTCTTGTTCGTCGTAATTTCTTCGCAGTGAAAAAGGAATTGTTAAAGCTTTGAAAATGAATTTTAAGAAATTACCTTTCGAAACAAAGCTCAACATCAAACGCGACCAATTAGAGATTTTTCTTTTCTTCTTTTTCAAGTATCAGTGGCAGTGCTACGTACCGCTAGGGCTCGCTACAGTGTGTGAACTTTAGTAATTCATGGTTAACTCGAATTATCGGATCAAAAAGAGAGCGGGTCAGTTTTCTGGAACCGAGTTTGGATCACATTTAAATTGGGCTTTTTCTATGAAGGGTGAAAACATGAGTAAACTACCCCAACGTCACTAAACTATTAGTCAGTTTATGTTTTAATCATTCAATTTCAAAAAGTTACAAAATAGTCACTGAACTATTTTAAAGTTTTTATTTAAGTCACTAGGCTGTTAAAATTGTTATTGTATGACCTTTTCTATTCACATTGTCTACAACAATAGAAAATTCTTCTTCCTCTTCTCTTTTATAGTTTAGTTGTTTCTTTATGAAACAACTTTGAACGTCACGAATATGTTGACCAAAATCCAAATGGCTTCTTCTTTGATATCCAACACAAATTGTCAGATCGACTTAGATGTAAGGTATGTTCTTTTACTCGATGACGGGCATTAATCCACTTCACCTATCATCGAATCATGGCTTGGAGCTCACTAGTAAAAATAAAAATAAAAACTTAACAATCCAATAACTCAAATAGAGACTTTCAAATAGTTCAATGATCCAAATGAAAACTTTCAAATAGTTCAATGACCATTTTGTAATTGTTTGAAGTTAAGTGATCAAAACGTAAACTTACTAATAGTTTAGTGACATTGAGTGTGATTTACTCAAGAGATATTTACCTCATATGTTTCGAAACATGAAAATACTTGTCAAGTCCCTCTATTATAAGGGTTGAATCATCTATTATTAAATGGATCAATTTTATATATGTACTACTAAGAAAATCAAATAAAACTAAATTGTAATATAGAAAACATTTATTGTTTAAAAAATGACATGGAAATTTTTTTTATTTCCAATTCAACCCTAAACAAAAGATTTTATTCACATAACCTCAAAAAGCTTTCAAAATATTAGCTCTATTAAACAATAAATTATGTTAACTCTTGTCGAAGTAATTGTAAATGTTAATAGAATTTAGCCTTTGAATTTAGGGTTTAAATGGCATCTTTTAAACAGTAAATATTAACTCTGTTACAATTTAGCTTTCAGATTCAAGGTTTATATTGAATTTAACATTTGAGTTTAAAATTTAAGACTTATATTAAATTTATATCAAACTTCACATTTTATCCCCGGATTTCAAAGAGAAAAATTTATATTCAGATAAAATTATTATTATTCACTCATAAACCTTTTATTAATTTTTATTTCACGGATGATAAAAATTCATATTATTGTTCATTTGACCGAACATGAAATTTAATATCCACCTGTGCGTATAAAATATTCACCCATACTCAACCAAATGTGAAGCCAAATTGTTTGTTTCCTCTTATTACAACAAAACAAGTAACAAAGAATGGCTGATATACTTTAAATCCCTCTATGATAAACACCTCAACAAATCCCTCTCTATTATTAAATAAATAATACTATTAAAAAATCTAAATAAAATAAAAATAGAATAAAATTAACATTTACCCTTTCTTTTTTCAAAATATCATTTTTTATTTACGAGAGTTAATATTTATAAAATTGTAAATGAAAGCTTTTATTTAATATTAAAATAACTTTTGTAAATATTAATTCTGTTACAATTTAAACTTATTTAATTATTTTCAATAGTATAAGGACTAAATTGATCAATTTAATGATAGAAGGACAAACTTGATCCAATCTCAGACCTCCAAAGTGTATTTTCTTCACTTCACCATATCATACAAATACAATGGTGAAGAGATGCATGCATATCATTGCTGATATAAAATAAAAGTACAGGGGCTTATGTAATGTTTTAACCTCAAATATTCACCCACTATATATAGATAGATACTCCAAATTGTTTGTTTCCTCTTATTATTGCAGAACAAGTAACAAAAGAAACGTATTTTCTTCTCAAATTCACCATATCATCCAAATACAATGGTGAGATGCATATGCATATCAATGCTGATACAATAAAACATCAATTTCTCTAATAATGATAAATAAATAAGATCTTCTCTTTTCTCCATCAAAACTGCATTTGCCATTTGCTATTGGAGGCAACAACAACAAAAATGGTATGGCATTATCTCCTACAAGCTTAGTTTGACTATGGCTTTCTATTTGAAGTACTACCGTACCTGTCTTGTCCAGCCATATTGCTGTCCGGCTTTCGGTCACCATCAAATTGTGAGCCACGAGTATTCTGATTAGCTCCATTTCCATTCATGCCACGATTTCTTAAGGATGCATACCTGTTTCCCTCGTTGCTCATGGGTGCATCCGGTGTTTGCTTGCCAGATGAATTTGCTTTCGAACCACTAAATATCCCAAAGCTCAGTGAGTTATTAGAGGGAGGCTTTGAAGATTCATTCTCAACTTGCTTCGTGTGTTGCACCAAGGATGTCGCATTCATGTTTTGGGGTGGTTGCCGTCGTTGATATGGGAACTGGGGTGCTGACCTAACTGTCTCTCTTGTGTTCTGGCCCATATTTTGTGGTGGTTGCCGTGGTGGATTCTGGAACCAGGGTTCTGACCTGACTGACTCTCTTGTATTCTGGCCCATATTTTGAGGTGGTTGCCGTGGTGGATTTTGGAACCAGGGTTCTGACCTGACTGACTCTCTTGTATCCTGGCCCATATTTTGAGGTGGTTGCCGTGGTGGATTTTGGAACCAGGGTTCTGACCTGAATGACTCTCTTGTATCCTGGCCCATATTTTGAGGTGGTTGCCGTGGTGGATTTTGGAACCAGGGTTCTGACCTGACTGACTCTCTTGTACTCTGGCCCATATTAGGTTGTTCCCGTCGTGGATACGGGAATTGAGGATTGGACGGATTCCTCGGTTCACTCCTTTTGTATCTGTTGTGGTTCTCAGGGGATGTATCTGGACAACAGGATTGAGAAGTATTTGATCCAGTAGATTCATCCCGCATTTGCGTCAGTGAAGACATAGGCAGCTCATCTTCATCTGAAAGCATAGTATCTTCAGACTCTGAGCCAGATTCAGTAGATTCATCATTAGGCAGCACGGGACTTTGGTTATCAGTAGCTGATTTGGTAGAAGTTTTGATCTTTGATTTTTTTCCACCACCTTTCTTCGTCGGGCCAAATTTGACATGCTTGACTATCACATAAGCATTTGTTTTCTCCACCTTCGGCCCACTTTCCACAACACATACATCTTCAATCTGAATAATTAACAATAAAAGGTTCAGAATCAAAAGTCCATGTGATGATACACTAAGAAAAATAAAGTGTAGGAATGAGAGATACCAAGTTAGTGAGACGAGACAAAATTCCTCCCAGATCATCGACTTCGTGCTCCTTGCCCTGCCCCATGGCCATACACTATTGAACAACAACGAAGTGCACCCATTAATATTCATTAGAGTTCCAAACCATAACAGCACCACAAAGATAAAAGTGGCTATAAAGCTTAATCACTACCCAACTCGGCCTAGTTATGCACCATTAAAACACATTATAAAATAATAAGAATCTATATCACTGTATTTAAATCATTAGTCCTTTATAAAGAAATATAAGTACCTTTACTCGGTAACCTCGTTCCATTAATCGAATAACATTTTCTGCTTTCAACTTTAGGTCATTTTCTGCCTGCAGAAGAACAAATTCGTCATGGTTCCCATCTCTGCTTCAGCTTTGCACAATTAACATCTGATGGATATGTATGGTTCAAACTTTCAAAAACTTTTATAGAAAATCTATATTTGTTGAAGATTTCAGTTGAAGATTAAAAAACAGCTTCAATTCATGTTTCGGGCATCAACAGTTCAGAAAAGCCATGGATAAATACTGAATACATAAAAAATTGGTCAAATTACACCAAAAACAAGAATGCCCCAATTATCTACACCCATGACGTAGGTTATTGGAGTGAACACCAGTGCTTCTAGACCAAGAGCTGGGGGTTTAATTTGATCAATTTTAATCCTGTGCTTTTTGAATTTTGAAATTTCAATCCTAACCAAAACGGTAGCAGTTAAATCTCCATTCATCTCGGACTATGTGTATGTTGTGGATTTAATCCCCCTCTCCAATTTGATCATTTCAGTCACTATACTTTTCGAAATGTTAAATTTTAGTCTTGACTCAAATAATAAGTGTTAAATCTATGTGGACATAACAAGCTAACATTGTATTACACATATGATAATATGTTTGTTGCATAAGATTTTGGAAGTAGCAGAATTTAACAACTACCATTTGGATCAGGACCAAAATTTGAAAAAACGAAGTATAAGTACCAAAGTGACCAAATTAGATTATAAAGACTAAATCTACGACTTAAGCATAACACAAGGGCTAATAGCAGAATTTGACCTAAACAATTTAATCAAATGCTCTTGCCAACAGTCACTCTGTTGGTCGGCATTAAAACGTATTTTGGTTTCTAATATCTTTAGCACTATCGTTGATTGATGTTTCACAACAAGGTTTCAAGATGTATGACTATTCAATGAACAACAAGAAAAAGAACTTACTATTTTCCCAGTGAATCGAATTTTGCACACTCCTTTCTTTATTGTCTCCCCTGACTACAGACAAATAAAATTATTTAAAAAAAAAGTATAGCTAACATTGTCTAGAAAACAAGCAGGTCCATGCAAAGACAAAATCACAAAATTACTTGCCATGAATTATGATGGTAGGTTCACTAACAGAAAAACAAATAATCAATTATGATGGTTGCTAAATGCATAGACAAAAACGAAAACAAATTTGCTATTTCATCTTGAGCTAAATAAACTTGAATCACACAAGTTACCTTGTTTTTAGCAATTTCCTTTTCCTTTTGACGTCGTCGGTACATTTCCTTATTATAGTCCATCAGCCTACAAACAGGCGGGCTAACCATTTTCTGAACCTACAAAAATAATAGAACTTCTATTAGATACCAAACAAGACAAAAAACTCTCACATAGCATGATGAAATAAAAGGAGTGGAGAGAATGTTCAGATACCAAACGGAAAAGCACCTAAAATTAATACATTTTTTACCTCAACAAGATCGAGACCTTTCTTCCTTGCCTGTTGCAATGCTTCTTGAATTGAGACGACGGAATGCTGACCTACAATTTCATAAATCATAACCTGAATTATAACAGAAAATGGCTATCATAAAATCATTTAAGACAATTCAATTCCATTCTTCTATCTCGTTTTCACTTCGGTTTCAAGTGTATCTAATCCTAAATCCTAACCTAATTGTAAGTTCACATTGCTATAAGTTTAATATGGGCATACGGAGAAGACCCTTTATTTTACTCAACAATATAAAACAATGCGTCAACCGTCACGTACCGTCTTCTGTCACCAATCTTACAACACTAGCAGTGATTTGCTTATTTAAACGCGGCTTTTCCTTGCCTGCCTCAGCCTTCTTGCTCTTAATAGCCTGAAATAATCAAACACGTCATCAAATTAACCCTCACCCTTAACACTCTAAATTCAAAAAAACTAATTACAAAATATCAAAATCAAAATACCCTTTTAAGTTATCAATCAAATAAAAAAAGGGTTAATTGCACCAGACATCCCCAAAACTAACAGCCAAATTCTGAATGGATCCCAAAACTTCAAAACATTCAAATTTAATCCTCAAGCTAATATATCACTTAGACGTCAGCTTTGGCGTTAAATAGCAGCTTGAATTTGATATAAATTCCTTTTTAAGCAATATATTGGATTAATAAAAACTCTTAAATTTTAAAATGTACGGGATGACCGGAGTGAAACGATACATTAAGCTACTGGAACATTTTGAATTTTACGACTAATTTAGAATTTGACTTGTAATCTAATCACGTCCGGTGCAATTAACCCAATAAAAATCATCAAAAACAAACAATGACACCTAGATTCAAGGGTTTTAAAACACTAAATTAACTAAAAGTTAATATAATTTTTGCGAAGTTACCTGAACTGGGGCAGCAAAAGATCTAACATTGCTGTAAAAATACGAGGGCTTATCTTCAATACTGCAAACAGGTTTCTCCAAAACACGGATCCTCGTTTGATGAAGAGAGGAAGTAAAGGGAGCTTGAAAGTAAAATCTCCTGTATTGATTCGATATAAGTTGAAGCTTAGATTGATTGATTCTACGCCAAAACGCCATGTTTCTTAGTTTTAATGTACCCAAAAAAATGGCATTCTTTTGGGAGCAATGCTTCGGGTTTTCGATAGAGAGAACAAAAATGAACCTCCAAAAAGAAAAACAAAAACCCTAGATTCCGTGGGTTTTTTCTCAACACGACGATAGCTTCACAGAATAAAAAGTGATTTCAACTATGCAATTTCAACGAGCCTCGAAAGCATTGGGCTTTGAGTTTCGACCCGGTTCACCGCCATTTTGGGTTTTATTTTAATCTTTTTTATGGGTTGAATGTATTTTACGGCCCATTTTCCCTATAAACCATATATGAAAATTTATTTAAATTTATTTATAATATAAATATTGGTATTTTAATATGTTTTGCCCAAAACCCAAACCGCCCAAGCAGATTTTTTTCTTTTGAAAAGTGGATGTAAGACAAAGCGATGTAGGTTTTTTCTTTCAGATAATGTGTATGGAACGGTAATGTTAATTTCTTGCCCCTACCCTAATTTACTTCACTATATAAAATTATTATTTTGTCTTTATATATATATATATATATATATATATAAATTATTAAAAGAATAAAAATGTAATAACGCAATATAGAAAAAATTTATATATTTTATGTTTAAATATTTTTTTTGAAGAATTATGTTTAAATATTTATTTGACTTTAAAAAAGATTGAAAATATTAAAGATAAATAGCACAAATTAAATTAAAACGGAACAGGGTGGGGTGGGGCGGGGATGAATGTATCCAACATCCATAAAGGTGGCAGTAATTTTTAATATTATGCATCCATAATGTAATTGGATAAGTGGTGAAGCAGAATGTGCCAATTGAGGAGCAATGATGAATTTAGCAATATTTACTCCATTGTCGTCCTTAGTTTTGCCAACTAGATATTAGATTAGTGTTAGGGGCAAAGTCAGAAAATTGATTTAGGGGGCAGAGATCAATCATAAATTTTTTTAGAGCCAAAGTGCAAATTTGCTATTATTCTAACTTGTATTTTTTTTAAAATTTAAAAAAGACTACAAGACAATTTTACCATTTTGGGAGACAAGGCCACCGCTTCTTACTTAGTGTCATCATTGATGATGTAAATTTTTGAAAGTTACGGGTTTGAGTGAACTTAAATATTTAACATCTTCCTAATCCGAGCATATAATACTAATTTGACCTACTTTTGGGAAGGACTTAGGATTAGATTTTTTATTCTTGGCTCGACTAAACTTGGTTCGTTATATTGTTTAAAAACATAATAATTAATATTTATATAAATAAATTTAGATATAGGTTTGTTATTTTTTAAACAAAGAAATATCTTATTCGAATAAATTGAACTAAACTAGAATTTAAAATTTTTTTAAAATCAAATATACATAGTCTCTGCCCAATTCTTGAAAAAAACAGATAATGCGCTTCAGCATATTTAAACTTACATCATCTTAATTATATCAATTAAACTAAAAATTAATCTGACAAATTCTAAAATTATATTATGTTTTTTAGATATTCCATATTAAATGTAAAAAAAAAGACGGTCCAATATGGCATAAATGTTGCATAACATAAACTAAGCACAAAATTGTTTTAAGAGACTGCATGACATCGTTCAATGTTATGATTTAACATTATCTGAATTGTCCCTATCTGTTTTCTAGTGTTTGAGATAAGGCCTCAATGAACATGACTGCATGATCTTTTCTGCATGTTTCAGAATATTATTTTATATATATATCTTTGATTATATATGGACCCTTCATTCATGGGACATATCTTCTTATCGTAAGGTTTGTAAGATTTGGCATCTGGTTTTAATAATGACTTGCTACCCTCCGCAACATTGACCATATATAAGAAGTCGGCCTAACTCTCAAGAGGTGATATTATTTTTTTATTGTGGTTTATTTTTCGATTTTGTGAAGAGTTCGAGTGTTTAACATTATTTGAAAAAGTGACGGATTCAATAGAGTGAGAATGTATAGTCGAAATGAACCGTATGTGGTGTACGACCACATACCACGGAAATGCGAGCAATTACTCTTAGTCGGGTTTAAGTCTTTGTCCTACAACATATAAAAGACACTTGTGGATAGGGGCAAAGCTATTTATTATTGAAATTTTAGCATTTGGAGGAGCTAAAATATTATTTTACCATATATTAACTTAAGATTTTATAATTTATCGGGATTTAAAGAAATAATTTTTCATTTTAGGGGTGGCCCTTACTTGTGGGAGCTTTTCACATAATTGAGAGACAAAATCTCGAGTAATGATAATAGTGATTCGTTGAGGTGTTTATTAACCTTAGATAGACGGCACTTCGAAAACTTATTCTATAGGAATCCACATCCATCCCCTTCAATGATGTGTATATATATTTGGATTAAAGTATTTAGGAGGTCCCTATAATAATGAGATTTGATCAAATTAATCCATATACTATTAATTAATCAAATAAATCCAAATTATAGTAAAATTAACATTTACTATATAAAAAATTGACCCCTATATCGACCTTACTATTTAATGGAATCCTTGACCACAACATTGAGTAGTTGTATTATTCATATCTATTTGTACTATTTTGCATTTATGAAGGAAAGAACAAGTTGGGCTTTATGTAGGACCCCAATGGAATTGAGAGCCTGAATTAAATTCCAAGCTGTTGGGCTTTCATTTTTTGTTTTATTTTTTTTCTCACTTCATAATTTCATATCATTATCCAATCTTATTTATTTTCGGGATACAATTATCCAAAATTTGTGTGCCACTTGTTTAGACAGTAGTGGAGCAAAAAAATTTTTTGAAGGATTGGAATTAAATTGTATATTTTTACGATAGTAAAAATTCAATTGCATCATTTTAATAATATATTCTTTATAATTTTTAAAGGATTCAATTAAATTTTTATTATTTAGGGGGTCAAAATATAATTTTACCATTACTAATTTAAAATTTGATAAATTATTTAGGAGGTTAAATTTGTGTGCCTTTTAAATTTTTTGAATTTTTTAATTAGATTCTCAAATTTTTGAAACTACTAATTAAGCTCTACAAAAATTTTAAATTTTAAATTGAATCCTTTAAAATTATCAAACATTCTCATTAATCTTCTAAGAAAATTATAAATTTTAATCATACACCGTAAAATTAAAAAACTCTCATTTAACCCTAGATGTTTGAATTTTATTTTATTAACCCCTAACTTAAAAAAATAATAAAACTTCTCAAAAATTAATATTACATTCTTTCACTGTTTATCACACTCATAATATAAAAGCATTTGCACCAAGGTTTTTAAAACCAAATCGATGATCGAACCAGCCAGATCACTGGTTCTTGATCTAACCAGTTATTTAATTCAATTGAATAAATTATTAAAAATAAAAATAGAGAAAATCAATCCAAATTTCGGCTCTCGGTCCAACCAGTTTGTTTGATTCAATTGAACAAAATATTAAAAATAAAAATATTAAAATAGAGAAAATCAATTCAACATGCAACTCAATTAATTCACAAATCAACCATCCAGTCGTTTATTTCGAACTAATATCATGATCAATTTTTAGTTCAACTAATTCAACCGACCTATCTGATCTACTACTGAAAACAATAATTCATGTTTAAATTTTTCGATACCAAAAATGAACTAAGCATTAAGAATCAAAATAAATAACATTGACATATTTAGCATCTATAATTATTGATTTTGGGTAAATTGAATAAAGTAGAAAAAAAAAGGAAAATCCATTTTCTAATAAATTACGATACTTAGCAAACTGCTAGATAGACATTGAACAAAATTAGAAACACATCCAATCAAATAGATTGGACCGTCCTTTTTAATGTATTTAATTTTAATTTTATTTTACATGTTAGGTGAAGGGACAAATCTTTTCCTCTTTTTTTTTTTTTTCTTTTCCTTTTATCCAAACATTGTCTCTATCACTCTCCCAATTTTTTCCTCTCCATGCAATTCACGATACAATTATGTTATATAAATTCAAACTAAGCAATAAAATAAAATATTTATGTAATATTATTTTCAACATATATTAACAATTTGTAATAATTGGAATGTGACACATTCGGGGAAGGTCTTTTCCAAATGTGATGAATCATCAAATCAGCTTTAATTACAACTATAATATAAATATAATTTTGATTGAAACATTTATAAATGAAAAATATATTGCTTTCTTATTTTTAACAATATTCCCACTATACTACCGTCTATAAGTTAAATTAATACACTTTTTATGGTCCAGTTTAGGATTTGTGGTTGCTCCTCTTAATAATGTTGGCTTTAATGTTTGAATCTGAATTCTCTTTTTGAGAATGTAATGTGCCTTACCATTATAGGAATTTATAGAGCTTATCTTTTAGTATTATAATTAGAATATACTTAGAGTCAAATTATAATGGTTATTAAGAGAACTCATTAGAAATATTCATAGATCGAGTAACTTTAACTTATATATATTTTTTATCTTAAATCGATTTAGTCAATTTTGTTATTTGAAAATAGTAAAAAGAATAAAAAATTTTATATTGATATTTATGTAATTTTATAATTAAATTTAAATTAAAAAATTTATTTTTCAAAAAATAAAACAAGTTATTTTGGCAACCTTAGCAAGTAAGGCTCGAGCTCGAATATGATTTTTCTTAATCGAGTCCCAATTTATACATAATGGAATTTAGAATTTAAGATAAAATAATATTAATGACAATCCATATATAATTTCAAACTCATTGAAAGTTAATCTTTAAAAATGACTTGCATGAAATAATTTAAAAATAAATTTTAAAGTCCTTTCTTAAGATTGTCAGTTCTTGAGTTCATATCGTATAAGGTCTAGGTCATTATAGGTTCGGGTCATTCTAATTTGAGATTCAAATCATTACAAATTTGATCATTGACGGTGCTTTGTGTTAGAATCATTTTGGTTTCAAATTGTTTCAAAATTGGATCATTAAATTCGAGCTAAATTCCCTTTCGAATCAATTTAAGTTCAGATTAAATAAGTTGAAGTGGTTAAGTTATTCGTAATCAAATATTTAGATCATTATAATCCACGTTTAACACCATATATGAACAGAACTCAAGAAGAGGTAAATAAATCAATAACAAAGCTCCACAAATACACTTTATTTTTTTAATCAAATGCAATGAATATACATCATGAACATGGCTTTATCTTCACCCACAAGAAATGCTACTGAATACTTTTCATTTGCCCCTTCCTCTAAATTTCTCGCGTTTACTAACGCAAAAACACAAAAAGAAATAATAAAAGAATTTTCCCGTTAAAATTGGTATCAAATTTATTATGAGTGCAGGAATATGTAGAATTGAGTATATATACTCTTATTTAATTATTGGAAGGGGCTATAGATAAACTATTCATGGTCGGGTTATCCACCTAAGTCTGAAGGCCCTAAAATTTAGGAGGGTTCGAACAAAAATATTAGACCAAAAAAATAAGATTGGACAAAAAAGGTGCTCGTTTAAAGTATAGATCGAACTTAAACTTGAACTTTCAAGGCCCAAACCTGACCTGACCTAAACCATTTTTAAGTTTATAATAATTTATGTTATGTTATTTTTATAAATTATATAACTTAGAATGCATTAAAAAAATAAAATTATACTAAATATAAAATATTATTTTAATGTTTACATTAAATAATGTTAAGATGATTATAAAAAAAATTCAATAAAGAAAAAAATGTATAAAATTATTAAATATTAAAATAATATAATATAAATAATTAAAAAAAGTAAAAATAATATGGACGAGCATAAAATAGACTTGTGTTAGTTTTTTGCAAATACAGTAGGGTTTAAATAAAATTTTATGTTCATATTTCGGGTCGAGACGGGCTTGAATAAATATAAAATATGTTAGTATCATGCTTAAACTCGATCTGATCTGACTCATAAGTACATTTAATTATAGATAAATCTAGATATCATGTTAAAAACAAACACTATAAATCGAGATAAGTAAATAAAATACATTTTTATTTCTTTGTCAGAAACATTTGACGTGCACATCACCCTAGTGTCTAGATATGGATGCAGAAATTTTTATTGTCTTGGTCTGGTACTCTTTGTCTTTGCTATTTACCTTTTCCAATGGTTAGTTTTAGTTTTAAGTCCCTGTATGTACACGTACGTTGCAAATGTAACTAATTTGGTTTTTTTTTTTTAATTTTTTTTCAAATTTTCAAACTTTAATATTTATTTAAATAATAGCAGTTAAATCCATTAAGCTAAATTTTATTATTAATATTATAGTTACATATAATGAGAAATTTAGTTTTTAATATTTGTTTTTTTGCCAGTTTGATCATAATTTTTTTATCACTTTGGTCCTTAATTTTTAGAATTAAGTACATTAAAATTTTAATGGCACTTATGTTGCAATTCGTGTTATCTACATATATTTCATAAAAAAATTCAAAAAAATTTATGAAAATTAAAAAAACCATATTTCATCAACAATGAATTACGCATAAACTAACACACAAATTATCACGTCAATATCTTTAAAATTTTAACAATTTAACTAACTTTTTTTTTATAATGGACTAAATTTAAATGTTGTTGACCAAAATAATAATAAAAAAACTAAAATTGGAATGAGAAAAACGAATAAACTTTAAGAGCTAAATCTGTGATTATGCCCTCTTTTCATATAAAATTATTACTTTATTTTTCATAATAAAAAAATATTTTTAGGAAATTCTCTTCTGAAATATGGAAACTTTGGGCTTAAGAGTAAAATAAATAACCTGTCTAAACTACCTTTTAATTTTTTTTTCAATCACCTAATTATGAATTTTTTTAAAATTTATCACTCAACTAATTAAAATTATTATTTTCTCTATTTTCGTTAATTGCACTAACATGAAGGTGACATGACAGTTGAAAATTTGATTAGTACAATTAACTGAAATGACCAAAGAAAAAAAACTCCATCGGAAATAGACTGAAAAAATAATTTCGATTAATTGAGGATCAAAATAAAAAAAAAAAACCCATAGTTGGATGATTGAAAATATATCATAATTGAGTCTATCAATTTAAAAATATTCGCAATTTTGTTTGTTTTTATTGTACGTTTTCAAATCCATGGTTGCTAACGTTACGTAAATTACAAGTATTTTGTATTTCAACATTCTCCCAATACTTTCTAAATTGAAACTTAAATCAAAATCAATATTAGTATATATTATTTATTATGCAAGTAAAAATAAAATATTTTATATAAAAAATATTTTTTAAAAAATAGTTATTCATCGATAGAGTGGTAAATAAATTATGTTTAACTCGTGTTAATACGAGTTCAATATTTGAATATATTAAAATTTAGTTGTTTTATTTAAATATTATATAAAAGTATGAAAATATAAAAACACCGTTATAAGTATATATATGCCAAGACAATAAAAAATTTGGGGTAATAATTGAATTATAAATTATTAAAGGATCAAAAAGTAATTTTGTTATATTATTAGAAATTTTCAAAGGATGTTAAAAGCAATTTTACGATTTTGAGGTGAGTAGACCGGCTTTTGTATTTGCTCATATTTCTTTAATTTACTTGGTGATTGAAAACTTTTATTTTGGGACACAACAATTGAGTGTAATATTTAGATCTAATTTTTTTAATTTTATTAAATTTTAATTATTTATTTAATTTTTGTTGGTCTAACAATTAAATTGATCAAACTAATTGAATCGAGAATT
Source organism: Gossypium stocksii (assembly GCA_020496765.1). Classification (NCBI taxonomy): domain Eukaryota; kingdom Viridiplantae; phylum Streptophyta; class Magnoliopsida; order Malvales; family Malvaceae; genus Gossypium; species Gossypium stocksii. Next base: position 128,288,328 of record CM035624.1, read on the forward strand.
AGTGGTCTGACCGGTTCAACCACTTGTTCGGTTAGTAAAACATTGTATGTGACATTCAAATATTATACCATCTCATCAGCTAGAATTATATATATATATATATATATATTAAATTTTAAGTAATGATGTGGCATAATCTCAAAGTGCTATATTATCAAATTTTTACGTTTTTCAAATTCAACGATCGAGATGTATTTAGTTGCCAAGTTCAGGTATAAAAGTAGATTAAAAAGAATTAAAGGTACTAAATTAGACTTAATTGCCAAAAATTATATTATCCCTAATATTTCACATCTATATGGTTTTTGCTGAAATAAAGGTTTAATTCTAATTTGAGTCCCTTTACAATATTGGAATTCGGGAATTTAATTTCTCCATTATAATTTTGCATAATTGTATTTCTCTATTTAGTAATGTTATTTGCGGGTTCAAATTAATAATATCGTTAATTATTGCGGTTATAACAATATGATTTATTTATTTTTATTGTTATTTGATTGTACAATTATAATCATTTGTTTTGTTTTATAAATCATGTCATCATTTTAGTAGCAACAACCACAGGTATTTTCAATTCATCAAATTATATTAAATTAAAGTAATTAAAGTAAAGGGATTAAAACTCAATTCCAACGTAATATAGAGATTACAATCAGATTGGACATTTTACAAATACATTTCAAGTACAATTACAAATGTAAAATATAAATAATACACATTTGAATAACTATCGACGAAATTAACTATTACAAAGTACGATTAAAGTGATAAGCATAGGACCTAGACCATAATTAATCTAGAAAGAGCCTACACATTATGAGACGAACAAAACATCCATGCATAGTTTGTATCAGTTAGGAATTGACCATAAGATGACAAAATTTGGTAAAAGTACTATGAAGGTCCTTATATTAAATATTTTACTCCATTTACTAAAAAAATGAGTAAACTAATCTATCTACATTAAATCAAAAAGTAAATTGTACATTTCTATTAAATATATCATCTATTTCTGCTATTAAAAAATGGTGTGATTGGTGAAATAACTGGATAACACTAAGTGTACCTCATATAAACGTATAAAGACATGTTTTTAACAGTAAAAAAATAATTTAAAATTTAACAGAATGCTCAAATTACTTATTAATTTAACATACAAATTTTCTAATACTTTAATTTTATCATTAAACCAACACTTATTGAGATATTTAAAATAATAATATCATTAAATGTGATAATGGATGATTTTACACATTTTGTTACAAAGTGCTTTTATGACTTAGTTGTATCAATAAAACCATCAAATTAAATTATCAACTACTTCATTTAATGCAAGAGTATTTTCTTTCTATAAATAGCAACTAATGTTATAGGTGTAGTATTAGCTAATAAATTCTTAATAAGGTGAACTTACTTGTGGAATCCTTTTATTATAGAAATTAAATCAAATTAGTCCATTTATTATTAAGTAAATTAATTTAATCTATGTACTATTAAAAATAACCTAAATAAAAATAGAATTAGTAATTAATGTTTAAAAAAATATAATTTAAAGAAATTTTAAATAACATAAACAAACTTATTTATGAAGAAATTAATTGAACATAATTGATCTAATTTGAAAAAAAATATAAATTAACAAATATCCAAATATTAATAAATTATTCTTTATTCTAGATTTTTTTTTCTTTCAAAAGTCCATGAGTAGTTAAACTACCAAAATTATCTAACTCTATCATTATTTACTCCAATGACGAAAATGCCCCTAAAATAAGCATCCTATTGGCTACTTTTCGAACCTACGTTAGTCACACCCGTAGATAAGCAAAACCAGATTTGGAGAGATAGCGATGAATCAAGCAAGGTTTGACTCTGTTACTCGGTTTCTAACAGCAACCTGTAATAACAACCACCGCCCAGTGCACACAATTTCATACTACTTTTCATGAACTAACACGTGTAATGACAAAGTGGACCGAAGATGGAAACCACCTGTAATAATAAGGTTCGTGGCAAACAAATATTATGCCACGTGTGACCCCTATAGATCTTATTTCTTGGGTTACTTTGTTAACGTGGTGATGTCATTTAGCGTAAACCCCTACAATAATAAATCTATTGAAGAAAAAAGGTAACAGTGGACTTTTCCATAAGTATTCCAATATTATTATTTGGGTTATTAATAATTTTACATTTTAATTATTTAATTTTAAAAAATTATAAGATAGCCATTAAATTATTTTAAAGTTTTTGATGAAAGTTCACATTTTTGAAAAAAAAAAAAGCAATGGACTTCTTTTCACAAATATTTAAACGAAAATCATATTATCGAGTGATTATTTTTTTGAATAATCTTATTATAGGTTCTGGTTATATTTATCATTTTTAATATAATGTCTAAAATTACTTATAGCCCCTCCTCAACCATAAATAAGAGGATAATATATTTCAGCGTACTCGAACCCACCTCTTCCTGATAATACCAATACTAATCGAACTAAGACTCAATCGATTTTTGAGTGATTATTAAATCTCTTGTTTTAAGGGATATACTAAATGATATGACCATGATAATATATTTATTGTATAATATTTTAGAAATAATAAAAAATAATTAAATGCATAGTATAAATATATTAATAGAAAAAGTTTAATTTTTTATACACATTTGTGATTTTTTTAATTAAACAACCACTATATATTTTAAAAAATGCAAAAATATATATGTCATGTCACCGCATCCCAATAATTCGAAAAGAAAAAAGATTAAATTATAAACAGAGATTAAAGTAAAGGGACTATATATAGAAATTGACATTTTATGGGGTTTTCTCTATGTTTTACCATGGGGGTATGTGGAGCCCAAAACTGGACCTTTGCTTTGCTGGCTTCAAGCTCTCCATCGTTGGTCTTTTATGGGTCTTGTCTGCTGAGAAAAACAAGAGATATACAAAAGAAAGATAAGGGAAGCAGAAAAGGAAAGAGTTTTTATGTGTTTTTTTGGGGACCAAAACCAAAAACCCTTTACATAAATGGACCTTTTTTGAAGAAAAAAAAAAAAGAACTCATCCATTTTCATTTCTATTTTTTCTTCAATTATCTCATCACTTGTTGAAAACCAACCAAATAAAAAAAAAAAAAATTTCTTCGATTTGATTGATCCATAGATCTACATGAAGTTTCTAGCTTTTTTCAATTCCCAGATCTTCTTTTTTTCAAGTATGAACCAAAGTGGTCAAATTTAAAAGGTAAGCTGCTGCTGCTTCTTTTTTTTTTTTTTTTTTGCTTGAATTATGATGATTAATGGGTTTTGTTTAAGGTTCTCAATGTGAAACATTAGACCTTAGAAAATTAGAAAAAAAAGGTCTTTGACTTATTCTCTTGTTTTTCCAAAAACCCTTAGTGTTTTTATTGAAATTTTCAGCAAGGAGCAGGTACGGTGGTACGGTTATGACTTTTTAAGGCAAGCTGAGAAAAACAAGGTGGTTCCTTGTACCTTGTAATTGATCTTTTATTAGTTATATTTGCAGCTTAATTTTGCTTGGTTTGAGTTTTATTTTTGAGCTGTTATGGTTCATTGAACTGTTGTGCTTTGTGCTTGTTGTTGTTGCTGCTGCAGTGTTTTTAGTGTTGTGTTGAAGCAAAAAAGGAGGATTTTCGGTTCGGTTTTCGGTTTTTTAGGGTCTAGTTTTTAAATGAGAATTGGAGGTTTTTGTGGATGAAATGAGGGATGTTATCAGGGTTAATGAATTTATTGAGGGCTTGTTTTTTACCGAGATCTGATAGACACGTTCACACGAGTTCCGAAACCGGAGGTCGACAAGATGGTCTTTTATGGTACAAAGATTCAGGGCAGCATTTCAATGGTGAGTTCTCAATGGCAGTGGTTCAAGCCAACAATTTGCTTGAAGACCAAAGCCAGCTCGAGTCCGGTTGTTTGAGTTTACACGAGTCAGGTCCATATGGTACTTTTGTTGGTGTATATGATGGACATGGTGGCCCGGAAACATCCCGGTACATCAACGATCATCTCTTTCAACATCTCAAGCGTAAGCACAACGCCTTGTTCCTAGTCGAAATCGAGAAATATCTTTGTTATTTGTCTGTGCTCACTTTTGTTATGTTCAGGATTCACTTCGGAGCAACAAGGGATGTCGGTTGATGTGATACGTAAAGCATATCAAGCAACAGAAGAGGGTTTTTTGTCACTCGTTACCAAACAATGGCCGATGAAACCACAAATTGCAGCTGTTGGATCTTGCTGTCTGGTTGGTGTTATCTGTAACGGAACTCTTTATGTTGCTAACCTGGGTGATTCTCGTGCTGTTTTGGGGAGAGCTGTGAAGGCAACAGGGGAGGTTCTAGCTATTCAGTTGTCAGCCGAGCATAATGTGTGTATAGAGTCTGTAAGACGAGAGATGCAATCATTGCACCCTGATGACTCACAAATTGTAGTATTGAAGCATAACGTATGGCGTGTAAAAGGTCTCATACAGGTATGCTTCACCATGTGTATATTTTTTTTTCCTTTTGTAGTAATTTAACTGCTAAGATGAGTAGGTAACGGCAGCATTTTCTGAACAATAATGCTTTTGCATAGCTGTGATAAGTGGTTCGGGAAAAAAACCCGATGGAGGAACTGATGGAGCAGGTGTCACTTTCGTCATTGTGCAGATGCATAGAGAGCTTGAATAGTTTCTTGTCCAAATTGAGCACCATAGAGCATGCTGTTTTTGAAATGTTCGAAAAGTTTGTTTTTATAATTAAAAACTGAAACAGGACTTCAATTTTTCCTGAGGCAAGGAGGTGCATCAGCTGCATGACTGTATATTCCGAGTGGGGAACTAGTAAGATCAGGGGTGATCTCGGAGTTGGTTATATTTTAACATAGGCTTTTTAGTTACCCTTGGGTTTACAGTTATGTGGTTTCTGGGTCTTATAGAGAGTAAACGACAAATTCTGGTTGCCTCATCATGACAACTATGGAAGACGGAGAGCTACCCCTTGACAAATATCTACCACCGAAGCATGTAGGGATGTAGTTGATGGCTCGAGATTGTAGAGATGGTTCTTTTACTGCTGCCTGTAAAGTACTTATTTAAACGTACTTTCCCGGCTTTCTAACTTTGGATTAAGATCTATATCTAGGCTATGAAACCTGACAGGACACTTCTCACTTTGAATTCCTTATTAACTGATGGTTTAAATCATGTTTCCGATGCTTGATCAAATTGGTCGAGCACCTAGAATTACAATTAAGTACATTCCACAAAAGTATGCAGTATGTTACTTTCTCTTGTTTTCCGTGGTTTGTTCTTGTGTCCCCTTTTTTTTTGAGTGTTTACTGATAGAGTTCTTGACCTTACAGATTTCCAGATCGATCGGTGATGTATATTTGAAAAAGGCGGAGTTCAACAGGGAGCCTTTATATCCAAAATTCCGCCTTCGTGAACCTTTTAGGAAGCCGATATTGAGTGCAGACCCGTCAATATCAATGCACGAGCTGCAGCCACATGATCAGTTTGTGATATTCGCATCTGATGGACTTTGGGAGCACCTAAGTAATCAAGAAGCTGTCAATATAGTTCAAAATCATCCACGGAGTGTAAGTTTATGACTCGATGTTAAATTTCGTTTGATCTTAATGCACGCATATACATGTCGACAAATGACATACGCTCGTATATCATACGAATACATACTCATGCAGGTATGAGGGACGATATTAAAAATTAGGGTACCAAAATAACATCGTATATAACCTTTCGGTTTTTGGGCTTTCATGCAGGGAAGTGCAAAGCGGCTTGTAAAAACTGCACTACAAGAAGCAGCAAAGAAGAGAGAAATGAGATATTCCGACTTGAAGAAGATTGACCGTGGTGTCCGCCGGCATTTTCACGACGATATCACAGTAATCGTGGTGTTTCTCGACTCGAACCTCATGAGCAGGGCTAGCTCAGCAAAGGGCCCTAATCTATCCATTAGAGGGGGCGGAGTTAACTTCCCTCCGAATATACTAGCCCCGTGTGCCACGCCAACCGAACCCGGCGGCACTTGATCATATATATGTCTATGTCCTCGTGGTGGTTTTTTTTTTTTTTTTTATCTTTGTTGTATCATTTTCTTATGTGAATACCAGGTAGCTTCCGAAGAACAAGCCTTCGATTCTTTGATGTACACCACCGTTACTTTTAACCGGAAAAACTAATACCTGCATTTAGTCTTTGTCTATGTCGAAAAACTCAAAACAAACCTAGAGAAATAGTACAAGGTGTTGATTGTTATAGTTATTACTGGGATAGTTTTTTTCTTACTCTTATATATATATATATATATACACTCTCCTTTTGTTCTTCAGTTAATTTAGTTTACTATTTTGCAGCAATGTAGATAATATTCCATATAAATTTTATATATTTACCTTAATTTAATTTGATACCTTATAAAATTTAAAAAAACTTAAAATTTAATATAATTTTCAATTAAATAAAATGTAATTTCTCCGAATTTTTATAAGTTCTTTTTTTTTTTAATTTTAATTTATTGTTAATGAAAATAAAAAAATTCCGAAAAAGAAAAAAAATATAAGGGTTCATCCTACTAGAAGAGCGTTGGCTTCTTTTAATCAATCCGATTTAAATTGATTTTGATTTTAATTTTAATTAAAATGTAAAATAAATTTAATTTTAATTAGATTATATTTTGTTTTTTTAAATAATTATTCTACATTCTATTAAAATTTCTATTCTATTTTATTATTAAAAACCAGCGTGATTAGTGAAATAACTAAATAATTATATCATGTATATCTTATAACGAAGTACAAAGATAAGTTATAACTACATAAATGAACATAATTATTAAAAAATGACTATTCACTCTTTGATTTAAGATACCAATATGAAGAAGTAAAATGCAATTTAACTTTTAAGATAATGGCTAGTACGGTATTTTTACCATTTCCAACTAATCAAGAAGGTTAACAACTTTGAAGTAGTTATTTTGGCCCCGCCAAAATAACAAGATCCCACTAAAAGCTCCTCTGCCTTTTCATTTTCATGCTCTGCCATTTTCCCACCAAAATTCTCTCAACTTTGTCCGTAACTCTGCTGAAACTCCTCAACCCAAAAAACCCCACCAAAACCCCACAATTCGGTTGCTACTCTTAACAGTTAAAAACTTAGAGCCGTCACCAAAGAATTCGGAATCTGTTTAAAGAATGAGAAGGACGATAACTCGGCTTGGGCCATGGCAGCCACACGAAGAGGTGTTGAACCAAATAATTCTCCTGTTGCTGCTGGATTATTTGCCATTTTCTACGGTTATTAGGACTCAGATTCGGATGCAGCTTCTGCATTTCTCTTTGTTCGGTGATTTCAACAACTATCTTGCCTTTATCCTTTCAAGAGCTAAGGTTTACTTCATTTTTTTTTACTTCCCTTTCTTTGCTTACTAATTATTTTAATGGTATCTTTTCTTTTTTCTTGGTTGGATTTTCGTGTGTTTTTGAGGAACTGGATTATCGGTATTGATTGGATTATATGTTTGTGGAGAATTATTCTTTTGTGGAAGTCTTTTTCATTGGATTGTGTTTCTTTAGAGAATACTTTAGTCGTGGAGTTGACAAAGATTGATTGTATATTATTTTTGGGGTTAAACAAAGGTTTTATTGGGAAATATTGGTCATGGCATTGCTTTTAATTAGGGATGTTTTATAAATCAGGTTGTTAGTTAGTGAATGGTAAGGCATATTGACTCCCAAAGTGAGAACTTGGGTTCAAACTTTGGAGATGATATTATTGGGAAGGGCAGCCATGTAACTTGAAAGGATAAATCTCTATGGACTATAAAACGGATATGGAAGATATATTGGTTCCACAAGAAAAAATGATATCCAGTGTGTCCTGGTCTTACCCTATGTTGGTTTTAAGTGCAAGAAATTACCTTTGGATGTGTAATAATATATGTTTGCCTTCATATGGTAAGAAAATTGTTTTAATTTCGGAAATTTATGCAGGATGTACCTGCAGAGATTCGAAAAGTTGCTGGTCTGCTGCTGAAAAATGGGCTAATGGCTGAATACAATTTGATAGAGCCTGAACACCAACAATATATAAAATTACAACTGTTATATGGTTTAGGAGAAGCAGATCAACACATTAGGTCAACTTGTGGGACGACTATATCAATTGTTGTTCAACAAGGGGGAATTTTGGGATGGCCTGAGCTGTTTCATACTCTTCTACATTTCCTTAAGAGTGGTGATCCAAATAGAAATGGAGGTGCTATGGATGCATTGTCAAAGGTATGAAATGAGTAATTTTCTAATTCTACCATCATTGAATAGAAATCAACCATAAATCATAGATGTTAACTTTGTACTCATTTAGTTACATTTAACGCATCAACCATTCCTTTGTAAAACAGATCTTTGAGAATACACCTGAATTGTTGGATTCTGATGATGCCTGGCCAGGTCAAAGGCCCATCAACATATTCCTTCTTGAATTGTTTGAGGTGAAATGCATTTTCTTGTGTTAAAATTCGTTCATGCATATGTAAATTTGCTAATTATGTTTTTCTTCTTCTTCTTTCCCTATGAGCAGTTTTTTCATTCGCCACATGCTAATTTGAGAAAGCTTTCTTTGCGTTTTGTAAACAAATACATTATCTCTATGCCTTCGGTAAGTTGCAAGTTTATATTCTTAATTTTAATGGATGTCATTTTGATTCTTTTGGGCTATACTTCATGTTATACATTATTTTCTTCCAGGGACTATACACATCCATGAATAAATACCTTGATGGTTTGTTTCTCCTTGCCAATGAGCCAGATGCAGTAGTGCGGAAATTGGTTAATAGTTTCTCTTTTTCTATTGTTTTCTTATTTGTAACTATGATTCAGTCTCTGGCATGGAATACTCAATTGTTTAATAAAAATTTCCTAACCTTCCTTATCATTTACTGTTGATGCAACTATATAGAAGTTTGATATACTCTCTGGACACTGTAAATATGTTTATCATGTAACTCACATACTAAGAGAAGAATTGTTTCTATCTCCTAAAAATTTCTTTTATATAGTATTTTCAAAATTTTAGTATTGTAAACTAGTGATGAATTGTAGAAAGCTATCATATTTGTTCCAAACTTGTGCATGTTCAGCTCAATGCTTTTTTTTCCCGGGCCAAATGATCAGGTTTGTACTGCATTGCTTCAGCTAGTTGAATTCCATCCATCTGTTCTAGAGGTGGGTATCAGATATGTTGTCACGTTTTCTTTAGTTTCTTTGTCATGCTCTTATTGCCTATTTAGGCCTTCTCAAAAGTCAAAACCACATTTCTTTTCTTCCCTGATGCGACTTTCACTATTTCACAGCCCCGTTTGAAGGATGTAATTGGATGTATGTTACAACTCAATAAGGACAACAATGATGTAGTGGCACTTGAAGCATGTGGATTTTGGTAACTTTCTTTGTGTGGTTTTCTAAAGCCATTGTTTTCATAACTTATGCAGAATGAAAGCTTCAAACAAACTGTTTTGGACAAAATGCAATGTCTTGATTTCTTATATGTATATGTATATGTGCCTTCAACTCTATGTGTTATTATGTAGATTCATTTTCTTGCATCTAAGCATGGAGAGCCATGCATTTAACTTTACTAGCACTTTATGATTCATTGTAGATCATGATTGGCAGGTCTAAATATTGGGATGCACAGATGCCATCTGAGAATTTGAGAGAAAATTTGCCACGTTTAACTCTAGTATGCAATTTTGACCGTTTTAATTTTTCATTTTTTGCAGAGCCAGTTACAATATCTTTGTTATTAGTTTCTCACATTTCTTTTTCTTTTTCTTTCTTTAAAGATTTTGTTGTCAAACATGGCTTACGCTAATGATGATAATTTACTTGCTGATGCTGAGGTTATTGATGCTAAGGTTATTTCTTGTCACCTTCTGCTTTCATATTATCTGAGTTGCCAACTTTAATTCATAATTTACTTGGAATTGATTCTATTTTGTAGGAAGACGAGTCTATTCCAGACAGACATCAGGTTAATATAATTTACTTTTGTTCCTAGTTTTCTGTACTATATTCTAGTCAGTATTCTATTTTGCTGAATTTGGGTTTTGATATATTCTCTCATAACATTTCTTCTTCAGGATCTGAAACCCCAACTTCCTTGTTCTGATGAAGTAAGTAATCTTTTCTTTTTCTGTGTACGTCAATCAGAATCAACTAACATAGGGAAGCTCCATGTTTTTCTTAGTTTTGGAAAGATCTGTTTTTTTAGTGGAAGTTTTTTCCTAAATGATCATTTTGGTACAGGATGATGACACTTGTACCATCTGTAACTTACGGAAATGCAGTGCCTTAGCTCTTGATGTTCTATCAAATGTGTTTGGAGCTAAAATTCTTCTTACATTCATGCCTATTATCGAGGTAACTTACCTGTTGGACAATGTCAAATTTGGATCAAGGAAATTGTATCTGTTTTGTTGTTGGTTCGATATATATTTTGCATTATGAGTTCATCTTATCTAAAATATGTTTACTTTGATTGTTTCCTCCTTGAACTTGAATCGTTTGCTATAAAATATATATGCTATTTTGGATCATAAAGGTTATTTCTGTTTATGCCAAAATTTTTATTCCCCAATGTTCATAAACTTAATGAAAGAAATTATAGATCTTAAAAGTCAGTTGAATTTTAATGACTTATAATAGGAGTTAGACAAAAAAAAAGTTATTCGGATTTTTGCAGGAAAACTTATCTGCTACTGGTGATGAAGCCTGGAGGGACAAGGAAGCTGCTGTTTTGGCTCTTGGCATAATCGCTAGAGGTTGCATCAATGGTCTTTATCCTCGTTTGTCTGAGGTAGTACTCGTCTAGTTTTTGAGACAGATTATGGAATGATGCATATAAAACATTCATCTGTTTTTAAATCATGTTATGCTCCTAAATTGATAATTGTTGTTAAATATGTTTATGTGTGCAGATTGTGGCATCTCTAATTCCCCTTTTAGATCATAAGTTTACTCTCATAAGGAGTACTTCTTGTTGGACACTTTCTCAATTCAGCAAATACATTGTTCAGGTATGAATGAAAATTAGCCTCCCTTTTAATGCTGTGTGGTTGTCAATACCGTTTTCTGAATTAGTAATGAATGATTAATAACCCCCTTGACCAACAATATAGTTTATGTGTTTGCATCATATGCCAATCATTTGTTGTTCTTGGCACATACTGCCGATAAACTTCTTTTATTGGTTTCTTTGGCATTGGATTTTATGTTGAGAATTCTCATGTTTCATCCATTCAGGATAGTGGTAATAAAAAAGGCTATGAGCAATTTGACATGGTTCTTACGGCTCTCCTGCAAAGAATATCGGATACTAACAAACTAGTACAAGGGGCTGCTTGTTCTGCTCTTGCAATACTTGAAGAGGTTGTAAACTTGCTGTATGACCAGTTACATTTTTGGGATTTAAATTCTTACAAGTTTCAACCTTTGCCTTATTCATTATTTCATTTACAGGAGGCTGCCGAAAAGTTGGCACCAAGGTTGAAAGAAATATTACAACATCTTATGCATCCTTTGGGCGATTATCAGGTTGTTTTTATGGCCTCTACATTGTAATAAGCTCTTTTAGTGTTGAAATTATGACTTACTAGACCTGGAGGTTGTCGGTTCTTACCTTTACTTTTATTTAGTATTCTGCTTCATTTTCATCACTGTATGAACTTTTTTTTTATCATTTATGTAAAACCATTACAGAAACGGAACCTGAGAATTATTTGTGATGCTATCGGAACTCTAGTAGATGCTGTTGGAGAGGAATTGGATCAGGTATCAGCATGCTAAAGACAATAATATTTCTTACACTTCGTCTCTTCATTTTTTCGAATACTTGTCTTATTGTACCTAAAATTTACCTGTCAAAATGGCCTGTTGGGTTGGTTTTGGATCAGGTCAATCCGGGTTTTAAAATTTTTGGGTTATTTCAGGTCTGAAATAGTAGGATTTTTCCTATCAGTTCATCTAGGATATGGATCATTTTGGGTTACTTCTTTGAGTCATTTTGGGTTTGGATTATTTTAGGTTCAGATTGGTTTGGATTTAGATGAGTTGAATTGTGTTTTCGGGTTTGGGTCAGAATTGACAGGTCTACCGAAAAGCCATTGCACTTGTGTGGTGTGTTTGTTTGTTATAATAAAGAAGGTTCTCTCCACTAATTGGTTTTATCATTTGCAGCCTGTTTATGTTGAAATTCTGATTCCACCACTCATTCAAAAGTGGCAAAATTTTTCAATTTTTGACAAAGATCTCTTAACACTTCTTGAGTGCTTCACATCCATCGTGCAGGTTACAGAATTGTTATTCTTTTACCTTTTTATTTATTTATGGAGGGGGAGATATGGTCATGTTCTGTTTTAACCTTGATGTAGTCATTTATGAACATGCTTTCTATACTATCGACTGAGTGAGATGTGAATCTCAAAAAAGCCATGTCTGTTCTTTTCTGGTTGCATCTATTGATTAGTTTTTTCTGCTCATTTAACATCTTAAACAGGTCTCCCGTCAGTAAAAGTACCATGGAGGCTCCTGTACTAGTAGTTGGATTGCATTTTGTTCCCTCTACTCAAAAAATGGGAAAATTAAATTAAAGAGCGAACCGGTCCTTCTATTAAAAATTTATCCATTCAATTCTACTGTTAAAAATTGGTCCTTGTACAGTAGCATAAGGTACAAGTGACCCACCACGTGTCATTTTCTAGTTATTCCGTCAATCACGCTAGTTTTTAGTAGTACAAATGAACAAAATTTTTAATAGAAACGACAAATTTGTCTTTTGATTTAACTTACAGGGGCTATTTTGCCCCTTTTATGAGTAGTGGGGTACTAGGGGCCTCCATGGTACTTTTGCTGTCTCCCTTCAGAATGTGGTTATTGGCTATAATGGATTATTGAAGTGCTCAGAAACAACTATCTCTTATTAATCTCAGAGCTGAGGCAGTCCACATTGCTTAATTTGTTTTAATCTGCTGAGCACTATATGTTTCTTAAACATTTTACTACTAGAATGAATCGATCCAGTTTCGTGCATTTCTGACTTTTATTCATTTCTATCCTCATATTAGTTGTTTGTTCTATATGTTTCGATAAGATGATGCCTGTACACAATTTTAGTCGAGTTACCACGAGGATTAATGTTTTCTTAACTTTTCAGGCATTGGGTAGCATCGAATTCTCTGAGTTTACTGAGCATTTATTCAGTAGGTGCATATCTATCATCGAGGCTCAACAGCGGTTGGTCAAGGTTTTGATAGATTCAACTTTTAATTCTCTAGTAATCAACAATTGATCTCTTCGATAAAGCAGTATATAGTATGCTAACGATACTCTTCACTGCTTGATTTTTAATGCAATTTGCTTTCTATTTGCATGCTAATGTTGCTCCATCTACTATCGTTTTTATGACATATAAAGATACATAGTTAAGTTTTTTTGAAGACATTGATGGGAAATTTTTTGCAGGCTCATCCTTTTTCAGATAAGGACTTCATTACATGCTCGCTTGATTTTCTATCTGGACTAACAGGGTGCTTTGATAGTGGAATAGAGAGTTTGGTACTTGCTTTATCTTTTGCTCGAGAGATGTGATCCCTGAGCATTGCTTTTGGCCTCTATGGGATGTTTTTATTTAGTGTAAAATTCATATTCTTTGAAACTTTCTTACACTATGTCATGATACCTAGGTGATGACTTATCCGTTTTGTTCCGGATATTGGTGCTGTGAACTGGCTATTCCCATTAATTATTAAATTTATGATTACATAAACATGTTCATAACATTTTGACCTAGCAAAATTTTCTATTATATGTAGGTTTTACAGAGCAATTTGAGGGACATGCTTCTGAAATGTTGCAGGGATGGTGCTCCTGATGTTCGACAAAGTGCCTTTGGTCTTCTAGGGGACCTAGCAAGAGTAAGTCAAAAGTGAACTTAAAATTTCACCTTCCCTCTTTCGCCAATAAGAGGGATTCCGGGGACATGAAGCTTGTAACATAAATAAGCCTCGAGCATGGGCGCTGGTGATACACTTGAAACTTCTTATTGTATTCTTATGGTGTTTGAGTAATTTACTTTAACTTTATTCGAATGTTGACTTTGATTAGGTTTGTCCTACTCATTTGCATCCTCGTGTACCTGAGTTCCTTTATCTAGCGGTGAAGCAATTGGTACGGACTCATTTTGGTATTCCAAATCTCAGTTTGCCATGTTTATTTTATTAAGTGGTATTTGTCCATGCAGAAGATTCCCAAGTTAGAGAAAACCATTTCAGTAGCAAACAATGCATGTTGGGCTATCGGAGAGCTAGCCGTTCAGGTATATGAGCTGTTCATTCTGCATTTTGATGAAATAGAATAGTTATACCATTTTATTCATTTGTGAATTTCAGGTTCCTCGAGAAATTTCTCCGTTTGTCACAACAGTGATCTCGTGTTTGATTCCAATCCTTCATCAATCAGAGGTTATTCCATTTTCGTTGGCATGAATGCCCCTATAAGCATAACAATGTGTTAGTACATTACTTCCTGTAAAAGTCATTTTGATGCCGTAAACTCATCTGTGTATGTACGCAGGGGGTGGAGAAGTCAATGGTTGAAAATAGTGCCATTACTCTAGGGAGGCTTGCATTTGTCTGTCCAGATATTGTGTCGCCACGCATGGAGAAGTGCATGCAATCGTGGTGCATTTCTTTATCTACGTAAGTATAATTTATAGTTAACCCGCCATTATCGTCAGGTGCATTTTCTTTCTCTGTACTCATCTAAAAAACAATTTGTGGCAGTACACGTGACGGTATCGAGAAAGAAGATGCCTTCAAAGGTCTTTGTGCAATGGTATGCATCTGTTTTTGTTATAATCTTTATTAACACTGAATCATTTATCTAATTTATGCTTTGGATGATACTACACCTTTCCAGGTCAAGGCAAATCCTTCAGTTGCTCAGAGTTCGCTTGTTTACGTATGCAAAGCTATTGCAAGCTGGAAAGTAAGGATGCTGTTATTTATTGTTTCTGAGGGTCGTATATGTTGAAGTTTGAGCTTACGACTTTCTTTTTCCGCAGAAAATATGGAGCACAGAACTGAATACAGAAGTTTGCAAGGTCATGCATGATTATCAACAGGTTAGGCACTAGAGCAGTTGTCCCTCACTGGTTTTTCATTTGTTGAACAATTACCTAAATGATTACAACGCGGAAGCATTTATTATTCTCACTGAGTCAGTCGATAAATGTTCTTGCAGACGCTTACTAACGAGGCATGGGACAAATTTATGTCCGATTTGGATCCACTCGTGAAGGCTAATATTGCGAAGTATCTAGTTTAAGATCTTTGTGATCCATGATTGTCATCGTTCAGCAGTATCCATGGTTTCTTCAAAGATATCTTCTATCAGCATCAATACTGTTGTATATTTCGCGCATCATCCATCGGAGCTGCGATCGATATAAGAAAATGTTAGTATGTGCCAATGATTCTTTTCCCAAGGCAAAGTATCCATTCCTAAAAACTTAAAACAAGCTGACTTTGTTCCCCATTGTGCATCTAGGATTGCAGCCCTCCAAAGCTTCAAGAGGTGGTTTTTTTTTTTTTTTTTTTTTGGTGTTTTAGTTGAAGGATCCGTGAGGTATCGGGTTAAAGCATTGCGGAATTTTCTCTTATTAAGTTTTGGTCTCCTATTTCCATAGATTTTTGTTCAAGTGCTTTAGATGTGGATGACTGAAAGCTTTTTAGCTGTCACTTATGTAACCATTAAGGTTCTCAAAACAAATTATAGGATATTGAAGTAGCATAGATTTTTTGTGCATACCGCAGCAATGAGATTGGGGTTATAAAGGGATAATATAACTATTAGTCCCTGGAAATTTCATGAATTCATGCAAACTGTGTATCATTTGTTTTCTATATACGCGTTTTACCGTCTATAAAAATTGAGTTTTTGAGGTTCATAGCTGCCCCTCCAAAGAATATTATTTTCAAAGTTTGAACCTTATTTCCAAAAGAGAAACTACATTAAACAAGAAGTGTATGCAAAACTTACACTACATCTATTACAAGATAATCATTCTTTGCCAGGTAACTAAACTAATTGTTACTGCCGGATTGAAGACAAATTTCCGGTGCAGTTCATCCTTTACCGAGAAAACTTGCTGTTCTTCCACACATGAAACCTGAGGTACATATTATCTGAAAAAGGAACTCTAGATAATCTTATGCAACATTGAAGGAATACATATATATAAGCATATATATATACATCTATGGTGTTCTTTTGAGGGTGTACTTCAATTATGATGGGGTTTTTCTAAGCAACAAAGCTAAAATATAGCAGAGGACGGAGTCAACTGATGACAGTGCAACAATGAGCCCGGCTACGAGAACAAGAGTTAAAATAGCAGTCTTCAGCTACAAAAAAAAAAAAAAAACGGATGATGAAAATGCGTAAGTTTGGGCATACAAATTTGTTATCAGAACAAAAATTCTTCGACTTCCAAATGCAACTTAGTTTTTCAATACTTACCGTGCTCACAAAGCTTGGCCATTCTATGTATTTCAGTTGACTGGGTTGCTCAACCAGAAACACAAACAAAGATCTTAAGCCCCTAAAAGCATCAAGCACCAGTTACTCAACAAAGGCAACATATATATGCGCGCGCATACACACAAACTTGTACATTGATGATAAAAGTACCATGAAGGCCCCTGAATTAAGAGTTAGATTACATTTTTGCCCCATTTACTTAAAAAATGAGCAAATTAGTCCCTGTATTTAGATCCAAAAGCAACCTAATCTTTTCAGGTAAAATTTTCATCAATTTCTACTGCTAAAAAGTAACAGAATAAGTAGACAGGTACACGTGGTGTGCCATGTGTACCTTATGCCGACGTACAAGAACCTATTTTTAGCAGTAGAAATAGAAGAAAAATTTAACAAAAGGACCAGTTTTTCCTTTAATCTAATGTACCGGGACTAATTTGCCCATTTTTTGAGTAGAGGGGGCAAAATGCAATCCAACTCTTAGTAAAAGGGCTTCTATGATACTTTTACTTATATCGATAATTTACATGCTTATATCATCAAGCAGAAGCAACATTATCTATCGCGAGCCTCTTAAAGTGCAAGATGCTACAATAACAGGGTAAGGGATAAGGAAAAAGAGAGCATTCTTCGGTGAATTACCATATGGTTTCTCTAACCAGACTTAGCCAGAAAGGTTCCTCGGGTAATTCATCAGCGAAACTCAATTGATGACGGTTACCTCCTACAGACACGACATGCCTGCTCGTATGAGGCTTCCTAAGAGAACTTCCTCTACAAAGCTATAAGAATATAAAGAAGGATTCAAGAATTGAATAAGCAAATACTGCCTAACATGGTGATCATATACAGGGATTTAAGACAATATAGCAGATAAATATTACCTGATTAGGATTATAACAATCAAATTTAGTTCTTTGGTACCTGTTAAGCTGAACAGATAGCTTATGATAACTAGGATAAAGCAAACCTACAAAAGTAGAATAGAAAAAAAAAATGAAAAGCATAATCCAAAGCATTATAAAATATTAAAAAGGTTAAATTCTACTATTAGCTCCTGTACTATGCAAAGATTGTGAATGTAGTCCTTGTATCTAATTTGATCATTTTTTGTCCTTGTATTTTTCGAATTTTTAATTTTTTAGTCCTAACTAAATGGTAATCATTAAGTTCATTAAGTTTTGCTATTTCTAAAATCTAATATGGCAAACATATTATCACATGTATAATGACATGTTAGCTTGCTATTTTCACACGATACTAGAAAAAAAACTTGTTAATTGATTTAATGCTTGTTGTTTGAGTCAAGATTGGAGTTTTAAAATGCCAACAGTATGGGGACTAAAACATGACCAAATTGGAGAGCATGGATTAAATTCATGGACTTTTGCAAAGTAGAAAACTAATAGAAGAATTTTAACAAACAAATTTAACTTGCTAATTAAAAAAGTATAGGGATTAAAAGTGACTAATTCGAAAGGTATAAGGACTGAAATTGATCAAATTAGAGTGCATGGATGAAATCCACAACTTAGCATACTATAAGGACTAATAGCAGAATTTAACCTCCAAAAAAACTTAGTACAGAACTAAAACCTGAACAATTTGCTGGCAATCTAGAAGCAATCACCATTGCGCCAAAGTTGGTTGCTATTGTAATCTTGCCTATCAAGCACGAAATAGAAGAAACATACAGTAGATAATGTCATATATATTGCTATAAATTAACCTAGAAATAACAAATACCCAGATAGCAAAACCATGATAAATCCACTTCTATCATTTCAATTTCCCTTTCCACACGTGCTAATCGTTCTAGAAAAACTTTAAATTTAATGTAAACTCCCAAATGTAAATCTTTCACCCTACCTTTTTTTTTTTGTGGTGCAAAGAAAAGAACCAGAAAGGAACAACAAAAGGAAAAAGAAACCCAGAAAATGAAGCACACAGTGAATTAGATGGTACCGTTTGATTGGAGAGGAAGATAAATGAAGCTCAGCTGTGGGTTGTCTTCAAAAACCCAGTCGCAAAGTGAGAGGTTTTAGCCATTAGAGTTTATTTTTCCATGACCAAATCCAAGATATAGCATATTCAGGGCATTGCATTAGGCCCATGAAATGAGCCCATACAAAATCTTTGTTTAATCCGAAATGAAAGGAAATAAAACGATAAATTGCGCGCAAGTCATTAAACTACTTGTAAGTTTACGTTTCAGTTACTTAACTTCAAAAAGTTACAAAAAGATACTTAACTATTTGAAAATTTTCATTTAACTTCAACAAATTGCAAAATAAATTATTAAATATTGAATTACTAACCTAGTAATTAAGCATTCTTGCAATTACTTTATAGTGTCCAAACGAACTCTAAGTATGTCAATTGAGCAAGTCGAGTTACTTTTGCAATTATCTATTTTATAATTAAGTCTATTTTTATCCCTAAATTTAAAAATTATAAAAGTTTGATGACATAGCCACGTCATCACTTGAAAATAAAAAAAATATATATAAATATTCAAGTTATGATGTAGTACAATCTTAAAGTGTCACATTTAATATTTTAATCACTGAACTAATGGTTAGACATGTCAAACCACCAATTCTCGATGAAACTAGTTCAATTGGTCTGAATGCTAAACCAATAATAATTAAATAAAAAAATTATTAAATCAATTCAACCTATTCAATTGTTGATTTTTGTCCTGATTTTCGATTTTTCCATCAAGCAGTTTCTAAGTCAATTGACTTAACGCCTTTGTTTAGACCGTTATATCATTCAATTCTCTATTCGATCATTCCAATAACATTGGTCACATCATCAAATCTTAATAGAATTCAAGTTCAGAATAAAAATAGATCTAATTGCCAAGTTAAAGAATCAAAGTAGATAAAAATATATATAAATAGCAAAATGAACCTAATTGTCAAGTTGAGGGACCTTAAACTATATTATCCCTTTTATTTAATCAACTCAACCCACCAGCCCAATCCGTTAAAAATAATACTCTTTATTTTCCCTCAATAATCACTTCTAACAGAGACAACCAACGACCTTAAAAATTGCAGTTCCCTGAAACTTCCTCAAGATCAGTCACTGCACAAGCAAAAGAAATTCTTCTCTCTTTTTCCCTTTTCTTTTTATGTTAGATCAGTATTAAGTGCGTGTGTGCGTGTGTGCGTGTGTGTGTGTGTATTAAACATATGGAAAGACAGCCATTTAAACAAAAACCTCCATTGTTAAAAGCTTGACATAAAAACTCCCCTCCAAATATAGAAATTAACGATTTATTTAGATTCAAAAATCATTCCTTTTCTGATTCATGGATATACCCAGTATTGAAAAACCAAAAAAGAATCTCGATCATCCCTCAATAAACTCTCATTCACCGGCTTTTCTCTTACACAACAACGGTTTCAGTTCATGTTTAGACATTGAGATGATCGCCGTGAAATCAGTTTCTTACATCAGTTTGAAAGACTTGATGCCGGCGGCGTCATCTTCATCGCAGTCGTCTCCGCCACAGCAAGCAGCAGCAGCGGTTAGTTCTCCGATAAAGAGTAGTAATTCGAGCTGGAACGAAATACCCATCAAGAACCCGCTGGTGAAACAGGCTGCTTTGGCTTACTTGCAGCCTATGTCGAGCCCACCGTCGGCCGGAGAAAAGGGTTTGTTGGAGAAAATCAAAGACAAGTGTTGCGGTGAATGCGGGTGTGTTTCGTGGATATACGATGTCGTTTGGAGGAACATCAAGGAAGTGTTTTGGGGAAGTAGAGAAGATTTTAATGGCGATTATTATGATGACGATGAAGACGATGATAAAGTTGACTGAAACTGAGATCGCACCGGTTTTTTTTTCCAGGCAGGTTGAGGTTTGACCGGTAGATATTGGTTTAATTTGTAAATAGAGAATTTCTTTTTTCTATTTTTATATTTTTTTTTGACTTTTTGCTTGTGCAACTATAGTGGAAAAAAATAGAAGAAATTATTGAAAAATTCAATGTTCAAAGCTTCTTGAAGGAGAATCTGTAGGGGTTTTTAATTAAGAATTCAGTCCCTAGTCCCTATTTTAATAAAAATTTGATTTTTGTATCTAGTTATTACTAAACATATAAATTTGAATTGCTTAGTTGATTTTTGCTAATTAAATGCATGCAAATTACTAAAGGCTTAGTGGTACCAAATTGGACTAATTTGATAAATTAAAGTGGAGGGATTTATAGGGGTGAAGATAGAAATTTTATTTGGGGAGAGATAAAATTATAAAATATTGGAGGGGTAAAGGTTTAAAATTTTGTGTTAAAATGTTTAAATTATATTATAAATTTTTTGGAGGGTTTAAAATGCAGATTTTCCATTTATTCAAAAGTTGAAGGACCTAATTTGAATAATTTATATTATGGGAGGGGCTGAATGGATATTATTCCGTTTAATCCAGAGGGCCAAGACCCACCTTCGGCTTCGTCAAGAGGGATTTAACTATGTTGGAGAGCCGAAGTTAAAACCCTTTATTGACACCTTAATTAAATTATCAGGGTTCAAACATGACATTCCTCCACTTTGTACCAAATTCATAAAGTATTTTAGTCTAATTCTTTGAATGGCAATACTTACAACATAAATCAGTAAACCCCTCAGCAAATGTTCAATATTTGGGTTTAGTCCTATTATTGTTGCTTAATTATTAAGTTTGGTGAATTCCATTATATATTTTATTTTGCATTTTAAATTAATTATTTTTTGTTACATTTTATATCTTATTATTTAAGAAAGTGAGGGGAATAACATTATTTGCATTATGGTATTTTAAACTACCATAACCGCTCCCTACTCACTATCTAAAATAAAAAATTTACCTCGCCCCACATCCACTTTTCAAATAAAAAAAATTCACTCCATTTGGAGTAGAGCAGTTCGGAATCCATGGGATTGTTCGGGTTTTGTCATCACTAACCCCAATAGTGGCAAACTTGAGCTTGAATTGAAATTCGAGACTCAATAATCGACTAGAGCTTGAACGAACATCAACTTCTAAGCTCAGACACAACTAAAGACATAATCAAGCTACTCGAGTTTGATTAAACTTGTTTGTCAAATTTCATACTCAAACTAGAATTCGAGCTTAGTTAAGTTCATTTGCAATCAAACTCGAACTTGTTCACACTTAAGCTTTTTCTACATAATAAAGGTAAATTTTAATTTCACAATATAGAAATGTATTAAAATTAAAAGCTTGATTTGGATAGTGAACCATTTGAATTAAGAAATAATGTGCTTGAATTCAATCCATGCGATAGCTCAAGCCTCTCGAACTTGAGTTTGGCTCTATAATTATTCATAATTTCGTTTCAAATTGAGTTAAATCACTATTTGGGGTTTGAACTTGACAACAACTCTCACATTGGGGCCTAGACTGTTTTTTTTCAAGTTAATCCTTGAATTTGGTAATGGTTCTCATGTTGAGGCTTGAACTAGACAAATGTTCGCATATTAGGGCTTAAACTATTTTTTAGTCTAAGTTAATCCCTAAATTTAACAATTATTCTTACATTAGGACTTAAATTTAAAATTTCAAAAAAATATCAAAGACTAACTTGAACTGAACTAATTATCAAATTTATGCTCAAAAAGTGAATTAAGTCTTTCAATTTTTTTGAAGTATTTTAGAGTGGTTAAACTATGTTGGGGGAAGGAGGGGTTGGTGGTTAGGCAAGTTTTATTGTTTCAATTTTACATGTTAAAACTAATTACTAATTGATTAATAACTAATCAATGTTTTGTCCCAATTAGATTTTAGTTGGTGGACACCAATTCATCCCTTTGACTGTGACACCAATTTTTTCTCTTAACATATAATATTACATGGACCTTTCCACACTATTTGGTCATGGTCAAATTTGTTTCACGTGCGTTAACGTGGCTTGAAACAAAAAGAATAATTTGGATAGCTATAAGAATTAAGTCAAAAAAAATTTTTAAGTCAGAAATTAAATTATATATTTTATGATAGTTAAAATGTAATTATATTATTTAATAATTTATATTTTTATAATTTTTAGAAGATTAAATTAAATTTTTATTATTTTTCGAAGGCCAAAATATAATTTTAATTGTTATTAATTGAAAATTTTATAAATTATAAAGGACTTAAATGGAAAGAAAATCATTTTAGGGAGCTGAGACCCTTGGCACCCTTAGATCCGCTTCTGATGGATATATAATTAAAATTCATCATCAACTTTTTTTGTATTTTTTATTATGAAAAATATAATAATTTAAATTCTTTTTTTTATTATTATATCTCACTTTTCGAGTTTAATATTTTTATTTACACTTTTTCAAATTTCAGATAAATATTTGAATTTGACCTTGATTGATAACTCGACTTTTGAACAGATTTAAAAACGAAGGAAGATTTTTTGAACCAATATGTTTCCTTCAAATGCCAGTTATCGTTAGTATAAGAAAATTAATAAAAGTTATTTCATTCTTGACAACGTAATATAGACTTCACTTCTAGTAAAAAGTTTAATATCTTTTTAAATAAATTTTCGAATTTTTTTATTTACTTCTTTTAATATGAATGTAATATTATGATTTTTAATTTTTAATTTATGATATAATGCTTAGAATTACTCATTGTCCCTCCCTGACCCTTAAATAAGAGGATAATACATTTCAGCGCACTCAAACCCACATCTTCTCTCAAGCAGCAATATCAATATTAATTGAGTTAAAGACTCAATCGAAAAATAAAATTTTGAATTTAATAATTATGAATAAAAATTTCTCCTACCTTTGTTTATGGACCGACAAATATAAAATAATTTTTGAAAGTTAAGTGGATGAGGTGCATGTGGAATAAAATAACTTGGTTTGGTTAGCTTTTTTTATGCTTTACCAAAATGTTAAAACGTCATACAAAGGAAAAAGAATATTCATCATTATTTCCTAGGGAGCTTAGGTGTTCGTCTTTGAAACAAATTTGTGTTCTTTAAAACATCTTTGTCTGTGTTTCTTTTGGTAAATTATATTTGAAGCCACTAAATAATTAATAAATTTATATTTTAGTCACTTAATTTTTAAAAATTATAAAAATGATTATTGAATTATTTGAAATTTTTTATTTAAGTTATTGAGCTGTTAAAATCATTGTTGTATGGCCTTTTTTTTCGCACCATTTGCAATAATTGAAAGTTACGAAATAGTTTTGAACGTCACGAACTTATAAACAAAAATCCAATTATCTTTCTTCTCTGATCTTTGAAACTGATTGTCAAATCAACTTGAATTTAAGGTATGTTCTATTCACTGACGGGTATTGATCCACTGGACCTATCGTCAAGTCGTTGCTTGGAGTTCGTTAGCTAAACCTTTATCATTATTAAATAATAGCCCAATAACTTAAATAAAAACTTAAGAATAGTTCAGTGATTTAAATGAAAACTTTCAAATAGTTCAATGACCATATTGTAACTTTTTGAAGTTGAGTGGCCAAAACATTAACTTACTAATAGTTGAGTGACTTACAGAAAAATTTACCCTTTTATAGGAAAAATGAGAGTGACGTAAATTTAGTCGGTGGAAAAATACAAACGTAAAATCATTATCTTAATTTCGCCGCGTAATCGACACTACTTCTTTATTTTAGTATTTTATTACTGATATGTGGGTTTTATATTATTTATTTTAATAAACCTTTGAACTAAAAAAATAAAATAAATTTTATAGAAAATGATAAAGGGTTAATATACCAATTGGTACTTGTTTGTTCTAATATTCAATTTGGTACTTAAATTTTGTTTTGTCTCAATTTGGTATCTAAGTTTGGGTTCAATATTCAATTTGGTACCTAGATCAAACAAAATCATTTGAACCAATGAATATTTGACACATATGCTTTAGTAAAAACAACATATAGTTAATTGAGACAAAAAATTCAGGTACTAAATTAATCATTGAAGCTAAACTTAGGTACTTAATTAAGACAAAATAAATTCAAATATCAAATTGGAAGAACTCAAGCACCAATTTGAATATTGAAGTCAAACTCGGGTACCAAATTGAAATAAAAAACTTAAATACCAAATTGAATATTAAAACTAAACTCAGATAGAAAATAGAATATTAACCCTTTGAATAAATTTGCATGCAAGAAAAGCAATTCAGCCTTTTTAAAGCCCATATTTATTTTGAGGGAAAGAAATCACCAAATGCACTATTATTTGAAATTTTCGGGTCTAATTATGGGTATAGTTAATTTATTAAGGTAAAATTTGGGATTCATCCCTCTACTTTAATCTAGCATAATTTGATATTTTATTTTACTTTTATCATGTTATTAGTAAATACAAATTGATAACATTATTAGTTGATATTGTTAAATTGATAATGTAAATTTTAATTTTATTGTTATTTAATCACAAAAATAAATCAAATAATGTCAACCAAAAATTTAAACTTGTTTTTTTTTAAAAAAAAAATCACACCATAGCACTTTAACGAATGAGAAAATCTATTTAGATATACTAATAACATTTAGAAATGATAGAAAAAAATATTGATTGAGTCTTAGCTCGATTGGTACGGGCATTATTGCCAATGCAAGCACATTATCCTCCTATGTATGTGTTAGGGAAGGGTTATGGGCAATTCTAACCATTGTCTCAAAAAGAGCAGATTTAATCAGAACATATAATGAGATTATTTTTGTCGAATGTTTTTTTATTGCTAACAAATAATTCATTGAATTGGAAATCATTACAAGGAGATGAGTCGTAAGATCTTAGTACATCAAAGAGAAAGTCCAAAGAAATACAATAGAAATATTATGAACGTTTGACTGAAACTTAAGTCCTATTAGAAGATTGTCCGACTTTAAAAAAAAGTCGACAAAAATGCATATGTTATAAATACAAGTCACTTCATGGGTGCCATGCCACATCTTAATTTGAATGTCAATTAACATAAATGACTATCATGAATTGATATGTTGTATCTGCCATGATGACATTGTCATCCTCATTTAATCATGTGAAACCTTATAGTACCTTAAATACATCAAATAAGATATAGTAAAAAAAACGAGTCGGTTTAAACTTGAGAATCCAAGTTGCCATGAACTCGATCGAGAAGATAGAGTTAGTGCAAACTTGAGAAACTCGAGCTCTTACCCACTCGAAAAACCTCTCTCCTACGACTAGGAGGAGACAAGAGCCAAAACCCTAAGCATAATTATTATTCCGTGAAAAACAAGGCCTCTCGATACGGAAAAAAGGAAGGGCGACCGGCGAAAGAAGTGGCAAAGCAAGTGTCGGCGAGGGGGGAGGGCGAAGGGGATGGATGAAAGGAAAGAAGGGTGAGGAGGAAAGACATGAGCTAGGTAACAAAATTAAATCAATAACAAATCAATTTGGGTTTTTAAGAAAAAAATATGAATTTTTTTATCACTATTCTTTATGTTTTTTTTTTTTTTTAAAACTAAAATCTTCATTCCTCAGGAATGCTTTGAAGCTCAGGGCTCCAACAATGGCGGGTCTTCTTTTTAATTGCATTAGACCTTAAAAGCTGCTTCTTTCGCAAAAGATTCAAGCGTTCTTCAACAGAAATCGAAGGTGGTGATGATTGGTAATAATAATTATTATTATTCTTACCAGTACCACCATTGATTATCCCCAGCATTTGCCTCAAATCTTGCTTCTTCACTACAATCTTCACCCTCAAAGCACCATTTTCGTGGATATGAGAGACGACACCACCTCCACGATTGTTGCTAGCATTCGCAATGGCTTCCAGCAAGTAACTATTATTACTACTTCTTGTTAGAGATTTCTGGTTTCGACTTTTTGATTGTTTGAATTCTCTCTTCGGTGATGCTTTTCCTTCCATTTCTTTTTTCAATATCGAAGAATTAACGTTTAATGCTTATGGTGTTTATATACTTATCCGCCATGGAAACAAACACGTATAAATGCAAGGTTGGCAAATTAATGAAGACTTTAAAAATTGAGGGTATAAAGTAGTTGATCATTGCTGGTAGAGTACCAAAATTGTCATATTTTAAAGCTTAAGCTGAGGAACATTTGCATGTGCCATTCCATCTAAAAGTCAACATCAACGTAATCCTACTCTCGTTAAAAGATTGTTTATTATATCAGTTTTAGAACTATTTATAGTCTCTCTCAATTATTAAATATAAGAGGATAATGAGTTTCAGTACACTTGAATCTACGTTTTCTTATACCAGTAACAATACCAATGTCAATCGAGCTAAGATTTAATCAGCCAAGTACCCTTTGTTCATTAATTTGTTGCGTTAATTGTACCTTAAATCTTTAAATTATGATATGAATTTTGAATTAGTCTCAAATTTTATTAGGATTAGTCTATGCATGGTATCAATATCATGCATAGTTGCCCTAATCTTGTCCGGTTTAAGATTTATGTAACACCCTCTTACCCGATACCGTCACCGGAATCGAGTAGTGAGAATTACTTGACTTATCGGAGAACAGACTCATGTTTACAACCAGATTATTACAGTTTTACCCTTATATCGAGGGTTTACTATCGCAATACTAACATCTCGGATGATTAGGATTCAAATCCCATTGCGTCAGAAGCTTGAAAATTTTTTCGCTTTTGAAACAACGTCACACGCCCGTGTGACACATAGCACGGCCGTGTGATAAGGCCGTGTGGCCTTCACACTCCCATGTCTAACGACCGTGGTCGAAATTGTCAAATTTGCCACGGTCACCCCACACGGTCGTTTGAGGGCCGTGTACCCCACACGGTTGAGACACACGGCCGTGTCTCTTGCTTGTGTGGTACTCAAAATTTAAAATCAAGGTACAGGGGAGGCACGATCTAGGAACATACCCGTGAGGTCAGACCATGTGTCACACACGGCCTAGGCACGCCCGTGCCATGCGCCCGTGGAGTATTCTGTCAAACCCTACACGGCCATGTCGCACGGCCGTGTGCCCTGACGGGTAGACCGTGTTAGGCTATTTACCAAGCCTTTGCCTCCCTGAAACTCATTTTCACATACACACCATTCATTTCAATCAATTCCAAGTTACATACTCAGAATAATTTCATCCATAACATCATTTACAAAACAAGTATCACATGTACACCTATTCTCTTTGACTTACAAAACAATGCTTAAACAAAGACTAGCCACCTATACATGCCAAACTCAAAAAAACAAAACCATGTATACATATATACCAAGGTAGCTTGATAGTGTGAGACGAGCCTCCTTCGATCACCAATCCCAAAATGTTCTATGCTCAACAATCTAAAAGAAAAGGGAAAAAGAAAGGGGAGTAAGCTACAAGTAGCTTAGTAAATCATAAGTAAATTAATAGCAAATACACAATAATTAGTTAAGGTATTTAATTTCTATATGTCATAATGCAACATCCATATACTTACTTATGCACATTCTTACCAAAAAGTCCAAATATAAACATTCACACACATAACATGTTCAATTCATTTTTAATTGCTTAACTTGCACAAATGTTTCACATAACCAAGTTAATTCTCGTTGAACATTCAGAACAGAAACGGATATACAAAGGTTAGCACCGAAGTGCCTCACAGATATGTGGCCGAAGCCAGTACAAAGGTATGGCAAAAGCCATCAGAGTATGTAGCTGAAGCCACCAGAATATGTAGTTGGAGCTACCTCAGATCATAGAATTACAGACGTAATCCATGGGCCTGCTCACATAAGCTGATAGGTGACTACAACACATGCTAGTGCACCCAGCACCCGGAATATGGAATCAGACAGAATCAGAAGCCTTCAAGTGACATGTCACCGATATCCGGAGTCATTCTTACAGTTCAAACGAGATTTATACAAATATACACAATCATACAATTTCATAATTTATAAGTCATTTTCACATATTATCACTTTGAAATCATTAAATAATTGACGATGATGTAAATGTACTATAATTTACTCATGACTTACCTCGATGACAAAACGACTAAACCTCGAATTAGTCGACTACTTTTCTTTTCCGCGATCACGATCGCTTTCTCTTCTTTCTTGATCTAAATAAACACATTTAACACATTTTATCAATTTCTTACTCAATTTCATTTTTATTTTCTGACATTTTAAACTTAGCTAAATCCTTTTTCACAAAAACAGTCTAAAAATCACATAATTTCATATACTTGTGAGCAAATTTTCATTTTTCTTATTCTAGTCCTTTAGGGATGTTTTTACCGAAAACTATCCGGAAAAACTCATAATTAACACATCAAAGACTCATTTTCTACCATTTCTCATCAAATCATAAATTTCTCAAGAATGGGTAAATTTTTTGAAACTCAATTTCTCTTCAAATAAATGGTAAAATCATGAAATTTAAGCTTAGAGGAACTCAAAAATATAAAAATAATCAAAAACGGGGCTCAAATGTACTTACAATTTGCTTGACAAAGTTCAAAACCCCTTTGGCTATGGAAGAGAGAAAATCGGCAGACAATGGAGAAGAAGATGAACACTTTTCATCTTTTTCTCATCTTTTTATTTGTCTTTTAACCATTTGGACAAAAATGCCCCAACTCATGCTACACACAAAAATTATAGAAATACCCTTTTGTGTCCATGTCACTAACTCATGGTATATTTACCATTTAAAGACCTCTAGTTCAAACCCCCATTTCAAATAAGTACTCACACAATAGAACTCACATTTTGCAATTAATGCAATTTGGTCCAAAAATAAAATTAAGCACTAAATCAATAAATTTTTTAAACGATTTTCACACAGAGCATATTTAACAGATCAGAAAACATAAAAATTTTCAGAATTTAACTATTTTTTATTCGGATTTGTGGTTGCGAAACCACTATTCCGATTAGACCCTATTTTGGGCTGTTACATTTCTCCCCCTTAGGGATTTTCGTCCCGAAAATCTTACCAGTAAACAGATGGGAATATTGATTCTTCATAATATCTTCCGTTTCCCATGTTGCCTCTTCCATTCCATGACGTTGCCACAATACATTTACCAGAGCAATTCTTTTATTTCTTAATTGTTTCACTTCTCGTGCCAGAATCTTAATTGGTTCTTCATCATATGACATATCTGATCGAATTTCAATTTCAGTAGGTGAAATCACATGCGATGGATCAGACCGATATCGACGAAGCATAGATACATGAAACACATTATGAATTCTTTCTAACTCCGGAGGTAAAGATAACCAATAGGCCACTGGACTGATTCTTTTAATACTTCATACGGACCAATATAGCGCGGACTTAATTTACCTTTTCGGCCAAATCTTAAAATTTTCTTCCATGGAGATACTTTCAAAAATACTTTATCTCCTACTTGAAACTCAATTTCTTTTCTTTTTAAATCCGCATACGACTTTTGTCGATCAGATGCAGCTTTCAAACAATCTCGAATTATCTTTACTTTATCTTCAGTCTCTTTTACCAAATCAGTCCCATGAACATACTTCTCACAAAGTTCAGTCCAATACAGCGGAGTCCGACATTTTCGTCCATACAGAGCTTCATATGGTGCCATTCTAATACTTGACTGATAACTGTTGTTATATGCGAATTCAATTAAAGGCAGATATTTATCCCAACTAACTTCGAACTCTAAAACACAACACCTTAACATATCTTCAAGCACTTGAATTACTCTTTCTGATTGCCCGTCCGACTGAGGATGAAAAGCAATACTAAAATTCAATTTAGTACCCAATGCCTCTTGTAACTTCCTCCAGAACCTTGAAGTAAAACGCGGATCTCTGTCGGAAATAATGGATACAGGCACACCGTGCAATCTAACTATCTCAAAAACATATAACTCTGCTAATTTATCCAAAGAAAAGTTCATCCTCACCGGAACGAAATGAGCTGACTTAGTTAATCGGTCAACAATTACCTAAACAGAATCTTTCTTCCTCGGCGTTAAAGGCAATCCGGAAACAAAATCCATGGTAATTCTTTCCCATTTCCATTCAGGAATCAAAATTGGCTGGAGCAATCCCGAAGGTAACTGATGTTCTGCTTTTACTCTCTGACATACTAAACACTTTGTTACACATTCAGAAATATCTCGTTTCATGCCCGGCCACCAATATACTTTCTTTAAATCTTGATACATTTTCACACTACCCAGATGTACCAACCAACGGCTATCATGAGCTTTACGCAAAATCTTCCAAATCAGTTCAGTATTTCTCGGTACATATATTCTATCACGAAATAACAGACAATCACTTACATTAATTTGAAAATCAGAACTATCATTTGTTTCACACTGAGTTTGCTTTGCTAATAAATTACGATCTAATTTCTGAGCTTCACAAATCTTTTGCAAGAATAACGGCTTTGCTACTAATTCGGCTGTCAACGAACCGTCACCAGACAATGACAAATCCGTATTTAAAGCTCTCAAAGCAAACAAAGATTTTCTACTTAAGGCATCAGCGACCACATTTGCTTTACCCGGATGATAGTCAATCACAAGTTCATAGTCTTTCAATAATTCCAACCACCTTCGCTGTTGCAAATTCAAATCTTTTTGAGTCATTACATACTTCAAACTTTTATGATAGTATACACTTTACACCTCTCACCATATAAATAACGTCGCCAAATCTTCAAGGCGAAAATTATGGCAGCTAACTCCAAATCGTGAGTCGAATAATTCCTTTCATATGGCTTTAATTGCCGAGAGGCATAAGCTACTACTTTTCCTTCTTGCATCAAAACACATCCAAGTCCATTCAGAGAAGCATCACTATAGACAACAAATTCTTTCCTCGAATCAGGTTGCACTAACACTGGTGCCTCAGTTAAACACATTTTCAACCTTTCAAAGCTTTGCTGACACTCATCAGTCCACACAAATTTAACCTCTTTCCGTAACAGTCTCGTAATCAGAGAAGCTATTATCGAAAAACCTTCTACAAACCAACGGTAATACCCAGCTAAACCCAAAAAACTCCTGACTTCAGACACAGTTTTAGGAGGCTTCCATTCTATAATTGTCGAAATCTTATTCGGATCTACTCGAATACCTTTTTTTGAAACAATATGCCCTAGAAATCCAACTTCACTGAGCCAGAACTCACTTTTACTGAACTTAGCATACAGTTTCTTCTCTCTCAAGGTCTGAAGTATAATTCTCAAATGTTCAGCATGCTCAGATTCACTTTGAGAATATATCAAAATGTCATCAATGAAAACCACTACGAACTTATCCAAATAAGGTTTGAAAATTCGATTCATCAAGTCGATAAAAATGGCCGGAGCATTGGTCAATCCAAACGGTATTACCAAAAATTCATGGTGATCATACTGGGTCCTAAAAGCAGTCTTAGGCACATCTGATTCCCTAACCTTCAATTGATAATACCCCGATCTCAAATCAATTTTAGAAAACACGGAAGCACCCTTAAGCTGATCAAATAAATCATCAATTCTAGGCAACGGATACTTATTTTTCATCGTTACTCTGTTAAGCTGACGATAATCAATACAAAGTCGTAATGATCCATCTTTCTTTTTAACAAACAAAACCGGAGCACCCCACAGAAAAGAACTAAGTCTCACGAATCCCTTGTCAGTCAATTCTTGCAACTGTGCTTTCAATTCCTTCAATTCTGTCGGCGCCATTCTATACGGAGTATTCGAAATCGGAGCAGTACCCGGAAGCAATTCAATGCCGAATTCTATTTCTCTATCCAGAGGCAACCTTGGCAATTCTTCCGGAAATACATCCAAATATTCACATACCACAGGCACAAATTCAATCTCCTTTTCAGACACCTTAGTGTTTAGCACGTAGGCCAAATATGCTTCACAACCACTTTTCAAACATTTATAAGCAGACATTGCGGAGATCATAGTCGGAACACAATCTGACTTATCTATTTTAATTCGAAGTATCTCACCATTACTATAATTCAATTCAAGAATCTTTTGCCTGCAATCTATTTTAGCACCATGCACGGTTAACCAATTCATTCCTAAAATAACATCAAATTCATCAAAAGGAAGCAACATTAAATCAACAGGGAAACAGTGATCACGAATCATCAAAGGACAGTTTTTACAAATTTTGTCTACTATTACATGTTTTCCTAACGGATTCGACACTTTGACCAAAATTTCAGTGGGCTCAATACACAAATTCTTATCAGACACTAATTTCACATATATATACGAATGAGTTGATCCCGGAACAATTAAAGCAAAAACAGAATTATCATAAAGAGAAAATGTACCAGTGATCACTTCAGGTGAAGACGCTTCCTCACGTGCCCATATGGCATATGCTCTTGCTGGAGCTCTCGCTTCAGATCTTGCAATCGTATCTTTCTTTTCGCTTTTACTACTATTTCCAAATCCCACATTCCTTGAAGGTCTTCCTTTGCTCACATTACTCGGACTCACATTTTGAGATTTCTCAAACCCTTCTCTTTCAGGACAATCTTTAATGAAATGATCTTGAGATCCACATCTAAAACAAGCTCGGTTATGCAGATAACATTCACCCAGATGTCTTTTTTCACAGTGTTGACATTCGAATCAATCAGATCTAATGCTACTGACACTTGTTACGGAAGTAGATTGCCCCTTCGGATTGGAACATTGCTTACCACGATCTCTCTGAGAAAAATTTACCGAAACATTTGATTGAGAACTCATTTCTCTCGATTTCTTTGACTGAGACTGAAATGATCGACCCATTGATCTCTTTCTTGCATCTCTAGCTTCGCTTTCAACCTTTCTTTTCTCTTTGTTCAATGCATCGGCCTTAATGGCCCGTTCAACAAGCATTACTAATTCTTTTATTTCCAGAATTCCCACAAGTAATCTAATGTCCTCATTCAGTCCATCTTCAAATCTCTTACAGAGTATTTCTTCAGTAGTTACAAACTCTTGAGCATACTTACTTAATCTAACAAACTCTCTTTCATACTCAGCTACTGACATATGCCCTTGCTTTAATTCCAAAAATTCTTTCCGCTTCTGGTCAATAAACCGCTGACTAATGTACATTTTACGAAATTCTTCCAAAAAGAAATCCCACGAAACTCTTTCTTTCAGAACCACTGATATCAAAGTCTTCCACTAGTGATAAGCAGAGTCTCGTAACAATGAAGTGGCATATTTCAAACTTTCTTTTGAGGTACAAGACAATTCATCTAACACTCTCATAGTGTTCTCTAACCAGAATTCAGCTTTCTCTGGGTCATCATCCACATTAGCTCGGAATTCTTCAGCCCCATATTTTCTGATCTTATCTACCAGAGGTTTAGACAGTCTTACCACTTCCGTTCGTGGAGAGGCTATGGGAACGGCTTGAAAAATATGAGGGGGCGGAGGAGGTTGAACATTCAGATTCGCCGGAATGAACTCCGTATACCAATTACTCATCATATGGAGAAAGGCTTTCCGAGCCTCATCTCCCTGACCGTGAGTCTCAGGTCTACTCTCAACAGGCGCTGTCCCTTGCGCGAGACCAGGCGCATTGCTCTAAGCATCATCAGCAGTATCTCGATTGGGATCCATTTACTATAATAAAAAATATTTCAAAATCATTAGAAGCCGTCACACTATCAAGTCTCAAATATGGCACGTATAGACTGACTATTACACTTACTACATTAGTCTGAGAATCGGCTAAACCATGCTCTGATACCAATAAAAATGTAACACCCTCTTACCCGATACCATCACCGGAATCGAATAGTGAGCATTACTTGATTTATCGGAGAATAGACTTATGTTTACAACAAGATTATTACAGTTTCACCCTTATCGAGGGTTTACTATCGCAATACTAACATCTCGGATGATTAGGATTCGAATCCCATTGCGTTAGAAGCCTGAAAATTTTTTCACTTTTGAAACAACGTCACACGCCCGTGTGACATATAGCACGGCCGTGTGATAAGGCCGTGTGGCCTTCACACACCCATGTCTAACGACCGTGGTCGAAACTTTCAAATTTACCACGGTCACCCCACACGGTCGTTTGGGGGCCGTGTACCCCACACGGTTGAGACACACAGCCGTGTCTCTTGCTCGTGTGGTACTCAAAATTTAAAATCAAGGTGCAGGGGAGGCGCGGTCTAGGAACACACCCATGGGGTTAGACCATGTCCCACATACGGCCTAGGTACACCCGTGTCATGCGCCCGTGGAGCATTCTGTCAAACCCCACACGGCCATGTCGCACGGCCGTGTGCCCTGACGGGTAGACGTGTTAGGCTATTTACCAAGCCTTTACCTCCTGAAACTCATTTTCACATACACACCATTCATTTCAATCAATTCCAAGTCACATACTCGGAACAATTTCATCCATAACATCATTTACAAAACAAGTATCACATGTACACCTATTCTATTTGACTTACAAAGCAATGCTTAAACAAAGACTAGCCACCTATACATGCCAAACTCAAAATAACAAAACCATGTATACATATATACCAAGGTAGCTTGATAGTGTGAGACGAGCCTCCTTCGATCACCAATCCTAAAATGTTCTATGCTCAACAATCTAAAAGAAAAGGGAAAAAGAAAGGGGAGTAAACTACAAGTAGCTTAGTAAATCATAAGTAAATTAATAGTAAATACACAATAAATAGTTAAGGTATTTAATTTCTATATGTTATAATGCAACATCCATATACTTACTCATGCACATTCTTACCAAAATGTCCAAATATAAACATTCGCACACATAACATGTTCAATTCATTTTCAATTGCTTAACCTGCACAAATGTTTCACATAACCAAGTTAATTCCCGTTGAACATTCAGAACAGAAACGGATATACAGAGGTTAGCACCGAAGTGCCTCATAGATATGTGGCTGAAGCCAGTACAAAGGTATGGCAAAAGCCATCAGACTATGTAGCCGAAGCCACCAGAATATGTAGCCGGAGCTACCTCAGATCACAGAATTACAGACGTAATCCACGGGCCTGCTCACATAAGCTGATAGGTGACTGCAACACATGCTAGTGCACCCAGCACCCGGAATACGAAATCAGACAGAATCAGAAGCCTTCAAGTGACATGTCACCGATATCCGGAGTCATTCTTACAGTTCAAACGGGATTTATACAAATATACACAATCATACAATTTCATAATTTATAAGTCATTTTCACATATTCTCACTTTGAAATCATTAAATAATTGACGGTGATGTAAATGTGCTATAATTTACTCATGACTTACCTCGATGACAAAACAACTAAACCTCGAATTAATCGACTACTTTTTCTTTTCCGCGATCACGATCGCTTTCTCTTCTTTCTTGATCTAAATAAACACATTTAACACATTTTATCAATTTCTTACTCAATTTCATTTTTATTTTCGGACATTTTAGACTTAGCTAAATCCTTTTTCACAAAAACAGTCTAAAAATCACATAATTCCATATACTTGTGAGCAAATTTTCATTTTTCTTATTCTAGTCCTTTAGGGATTTTTTACCGAAAACTATCCGAAAAAAATCATAATTAACACATCAAAGACTCATTTTCTACCATTTCTCATCAAATCATAAATTTCTCAAGAATGGGTAAATTTTTTGAAACTCAATTTCTCTTCAAATAAATGGTAAAATCATGAAATTTAAGCTTAGGGGAACTCAAAAATACGAAAATAATCGAAAACGGGGCTCAAATGTACTTACAATTTGCTTGACAAAGTTCAAAACCCCTTTGGCTATGGAGGAGAGAAAATCGGCAGACAATAGAGAAGAAGATGAACACTTTTCATCTTTTTCTCATCTTTTTATTTGTCTTTTCACCATTTGGACAAAAATGCCCCAACTCATGCTACACACAAAAATTATAGAAATACCCTTTTGTGTCCATGTCACTAACTCATGGTATATTTACCATTTAAAGACCTCTAGTTCAAACCCCCATTTCAAATAAGTACTCACACATAGAACTCACATTTTGCAATTAATGCAACTTGGTCCAAAAATAAAACTAAGCACTAAATCAATGAATTTTCTAAACGATTTTCACATAGAGCATATTTAACAGATCAGAAAACATAAAAATTTTCAGAATTTAACTATTTTTTATTCGGATTTGTGGTTGCGAAACCACTATTCCGATTAGACCCTATTTTGGGCTGTCACAATATAGACCTTAAATTTTGCCTAAACATATTCATATTTATAAATGGCTAACTCAAACCTATTTAGAATTATTTATGTTATTTTTTATTTTCAAAATATAAATTTTTATTTTATATTTATAATTGTATATATCTTCTACTATAATTATATATTTATTATTTTATTAAAGTTTTCAACATAAACAACTTAATATATATTCTAATATTTACACTATATAATGTTTAGCATTTTTTTTTCTTATGATATATAAGATCTTATATAACATAAAAATAATATTATAAACTTGAAAGAGATGGGGCTCAGGTTGAATATTTAAACTTGAGTTCAAGCAACATCTTAAACAAGTTCAATATTTTTTTTTTTTTTTGCTTAAGTCTATTTTCCAAGTTTAATATATTTGTCTAAATTAAGGTTAACAATTTGAATTGCGAATTTGAATACATGTGAATATCTTATTCAAATATCATGGATTAGACTTTTAAAATTACTATCCATTGTAGATTAGGAGCAAATGTGGATAGGTACATTGAATATCCATCATACAAATTTGAATTATTTATTCAGATAAGAGATGCATATTCATATTCAAATATTTAAATCCACTGATTATCTATACTATTATTTAAACTCCAGACTTAGTTGGTGTCAAGAGTTAATTGAGCATCAACTCGATTAGAAATTTACGAGAATGCCCTTTTGTAATTAAAATAAGTAATATTATTTGAGGGTATTTTAGTCTTTTCACTTTAAAAAACCAACAAAAATATACATATGATGGGATTCAAACCCACATCAATTGTATTAGTAAAACATTTGATTTACTACACAACTAAAGATTTAGTTTGATATTTTTTTACATTTTTATTTTTATTATGCACACTTTATTATCTTCATTAGTTGTATGTATCTATACTATTATTTAAACTCCTGACTGAGTCAGTGTCACAAGTCAACCGAACACCAACTCAGTTAAGAATTACAAGAATGCCCTTCTATAATTAAAATAATTAATATTGTTTGATTGAGTTGTCACAAGTTAACTCGACACCGACTCAAGATTGATGACACCACCATGATAAACAGCTTAAACTATTTTTTTATTTTAATATAATTTACATATTTCATGTGTTATTATTAATTAGTTTCAAACCATAAGTTTCATTAGTTATTGTATGTTATCACGTGTTTGTATATACATTAAAAGGGAATTTTAGAGGATTCGAATTCATATTTTTGCAAATTTGGATACCAAAAAATAATTAAAATTTTAAAATCAAAATTTTTGCGGATTTAAATGTCTTATGGATAGTAATGCTCAGATAATTTGTGAATCATAAATGGATTTGGATTTTTAGGTATATTGGATATTCATATAATTAAAAAAAAAAACAGATATCCGACCGCTATCATTCCTAATTGAAACCCTCCTAATTTTGGGTAGGTTTTTGGACTTAAGTAGGTAGCTCGACTTTTGAACAAGTCTAACTTTAATTAAGTTCTTAAAGAATTAGTATTAGATCAAGTAAGTCTTTCCATCAACCTAGTCTTTAGCTTGATGTTAAATGCCAATTTAGATCTAATGTGAAGCATGACTAAAACATGGATCAAATTATAAATATGTGTATACTTGTTATTATATGGACACCTTGGATTTGATGTATTAGAAAAAATAGCTCTCTTAAATTTTAAGTACATTGTTCATCTTTTTAACACATCGTATGCAAGCTATCCATATTGTCGGTACAGATTTGTCTACAATTTTATCGATGTGTTCAAATATATCCATATATCATATTTGACTTGACATTTTAATACTTAAATTGACAGATAAACTGATAAAAATACTTGATTGATAAATTGAATATTGATACTTTGATGATTTAGTTAAAACATTTTGAAATTTAAAAATTAATTTATAAACTACGAAGTAGCTTAGGGGCATTTGGTGCAATTAACCCTTTATTCATTGACAGCTTGATAATAAACGTATAGCGAAATGCAGCCGACCTTTACATGCAAAAATAAATAAAAATAAAACCTTGTTTGTTGAGCTGGAAAATGCTCAACTCGTTTACGTTAAAGGAAGGGGTGCTTAGGCCTTTATAATATAATGAATCACCAAAGTTATGAAATAAATATTATTTTGGAATTCTAGAATTCGAATTTCATTATTTTGTTTTATTTTATTTTTGTGCCTTTTTTGGTATAAAATAAAAAAGAGAGTAAAGGTGGGGATGGCATTTTTTAGGACAAAAGATAAGGTGGGTGACCATATTATTTTTCAAAGGAATGTTTAAGATAGGAACTAATATAGGTCTAAATTGAAAATGGTCAAATGGGGTTGAGCTGTGTAATAGCTGTGTGTGTGGTCAATTATTCTTTATCTCAGCTAACACCAATTCGGATATATATTGAAAATTATAATGTACACTAATTCTTTTTTTCTTTTTTTGTCTTAGAAATGGAATGAGATAGAATCTCTTGTGTTGGAATGATTAGGATGTTTATTAAGAGTTCGAGTTGTGTTAATTGTGTTGTTGTTAGAGTTTTAATTTTTTTTATAATTAAAAAAATGGAATAAGATGATCCCCACTTATAAAATCAATTATCATTCCTTTTTTTTATTTGAATTTTGGGTTTTTTATTGTTTAATTAATACTTTTGAAAATGAATGTTGTTAATAGAGTTATTGATGGATCGGATTATTTGTTTCAGTTCGAAGGGTTCGTTCGAAATTTTGGATGATTTAGGTAAAAATATTAGGCTTGAATAATGGACTTGGACAAAAAAATTTATACCGATTTAAAATAATGGATCTGACCCTTTTTTTTTAGTTTGTAAGGTTTTATATTATGTTTTTCTTTTACATATTATGTAATTTATAACACATAAAAATTAAATTTATAACAGTAATACTACTATAATGTAAACATTAAAAAGTTAAGATATTAATATAATATATAAAATTATAAAATATCAAATTAAAAATAATATTTTTTTATTTTTTAAAAATAATATAGGCGGGCCTAAAATGGGTTTGAGTTATCTATTTACAAATATAGACGGGTTTGGACAAAACTTTTGGCCCATATTTTGGATTAGATTAGGCTTGTGTTAATTCATGTATAGACCTAGTCCAAACCTAACCTAGCCCATGAACACCTTTACTTACTAATACAAAAATGAAGTTATGGTGTTGGTTCACTCAAAGGGTGGAGAGCAATTAGGAAGATTGAAAAAATATGGGTATTCACGGAGGATTGAAGAGAAAAAAAAAAAAATGATGAGAGAGAGCTGAAAGTTTTAGAGTATAGAGAATGTCATGAGCTTCTAGCTAAATGCTCCTTGGCTTTTAAAGAGTTGTCTCTGATCATTCTCAATGTGTCACGTGTTCCCACGTGTTAATTTTGAACTCTATAAGGATTTAGCTTACGTATTGATATATTTTCATTATAGGTATGATCATTTTGGAAGGTTTAGCCTTTATGTAAGCAATCTTTAAAAGTTGGGACTTAATTTGAGCATTTAGCCCCAAAAATATGTTAAGTTGTCTAAATTTTAAATTTTCATAGAAAATCATTTAAAATATTACATTAAAAACAATATGTATTTTTTTAAAAAATATGGGTGGCTTAAAACGAGTTTGAGTTAATCATTTATAAATACAAACAAGTTTATGCAAAATTTTAGGATAATGTTTCAAGCCTGAACTTGGCAACTATTCTCATATTGGAGCTTGAACTTTTTTTAGTCCAAGTTAAGCGATTATTCTTACATTGGGCCTTGAACCTTTTTTTTCTCCAAGTTAGGCCTAAACTTGACAATTCTTCCCATTGGGGCTTGAATTTTTTTGTCCAAGTTAATCATTGATATTTTCTTAAAACCCTAAAGTTTATGCTCCAATGTGTGAACAATTGTCAAGTTCAAAGATTAATTTGGACAAAAAAAAAGTTTAAGCCCCAATGTGAGAACAGTTACTTAGTTCAGGCCCTAATGTGAAAACAATTATCAAGTTTAAGGCCTGGCTTGAATAAAAAAATTCATATATCAATGTGAGAAAATTTACCAAATTTAGGCCTCAAATAATAATTTAACCCTAAATAATATAGATTATTAAATATAGGAAAAGCATTGTGCGCGCAACTTCGACAATATTATTCGATTCCACTATTTATCTAATGAACATGCGTGGTCGCGTGGGCGTACGATATGAACAAGTGGTTACAAAGCCCAAAGCAAATAATGAAATTAAAAAGAAAAAGGGGACATTTTCTAATTTTCTATTCAATCCAACTTCTCTTTATTGCCTAACAAAATCTAACCCACATGACACGTGCACTCCAAACATTCTTCTTACTTATTTTTCCTCACTTTCTCGGGAAAAATGTTAAAGTAACTGAAACAGAAGTGGAGATGCTGTGTAAAAAGAAGGTCATGCTTTGAGTAAGAAAAGCATAATTGGAGTTGCTGTTGGTTTATGTATGTTAGTGTATTTTTTTAATAAAAATTGGTAAAAGTATTATGAAAGTC
Organism: Gossypium stocksii; assembly: GCA_020496765.1. Classification (NCBI taxonomy): domain Eukaryota; kingdom Viridiplantae; phylum Streptophyta; class Magnoliopsida; order Malvales; family Malvaceae; genus Gossypium; species Gossypium stocksii. The sequence goes on from CM035624.1 coordinate 128,329,661, forward strand.
TCTGTATTAAAAGTCAGATTACATTTTGTCTCATCTACTCAAAAAATGGATAAATTAGTTTTTGTATATTAGATTAAAGAGCAAATTGATTATTTTATAAAAAAATTGCATCTAGTTCCACTGATAAAAATTGGCCATTGTACATCAACATAAAGTACATGTCTCCTTCTAGTTATTGCGTTAGCTATGTCAATTTTTAACGGTACAAGTGAATGAATTTTTTTTAATAAAAATTGACCATTGATTTAACGTAAATGAACTAATTTATCTATTTTTTTAGTAGAAGAGCAAAATACAATTTGACTCTTAATATAGGGTCCTCTATAATACTTTTACCTATAAAAATGATGAATCCTATATAATTGAAATCATCCCAAATAAAATTATATACCATTAAAGTTTACTTTTGAAATATGAGGCCTATTGGTCCGAGTTAATTTTTTCAAGAATTGTTTGGGTTTGAATCAGAAGAATGTTGTTTGTATATAGTGTGCGAGTAGTACAAAAAAATAATTTCGAAAGTAAATTAAATTCTGCTTTTAGTTTCTGCACTATACGAAAGTTGTTGATTTAGTCAATATATCTTAATTTGAATTTTTTAGTCTTTATATATTTTTAAAAAATTTTGAAACTCCAATCCTAATCAAGTGATGGTTGTTAAGTTTGTTAAGTTAAATTATGTTATTTCGAAAAATCTTATGTAGCAAAACATATTATCACATGTTCAATATTATGTTAGGTTGTTATTTTTACATAATCCTCACACAAAGACCATGTTATTTTAGTTAATAAATTTAACAATTATCGTTTGAGTTAGGATTAAATTTTCAAAAGTTGAAAACATATGGACTAATATTGATAAATTTGAAGAATATAGACTAAATCCACAACTTATGAGACTAATAAAAGAATTTGACCCAACAGATTTAATTGCTACCATTTGGATTATAATTAAAATTTCAAAATTTAAAAATACAAGAACTAAAATTAACCAATAAAATTAATATAATTGAAATATATAAACTAAATTCCAAACTTTCATATAGAAACTAACAACAAAATTTAATTATAAAATTAAAAAGACAGAAAGACTAAATAAATTGATATTTTTCAAAGCAAATTAACCAAAATATTGTTGCTAAAAAAGCAGCAAATAAAAAGAAAATCATGAAAAAAAATTGAAATTTGTATTAAACCCAAATTCGGATAAATAAAAAGTATATTAATTATTTGTTCAATAATTGGTCTAACCTTATGTAAATTTCAAACTGTAATTAACATGTAATTCAGTTAGAAAATTTTTTTGAGGTCAGAATTAAATTATATATTTTTACTATCGTAAAAGTATAATTTTATTATTATAATAAATTATATTTTTATCATTTTTAAATAATTAAATTAAATTTTTATTATTTTAAAAATTAAAATATAATTTTACTATTATTAATTTAAAATTTTATAAATTATAAAATCAACTTAAATTCAACTATTTTAGGTGGGGATGACGCACTGGCTCCCTTAGTGTCTCCGGCACTGCCTTCACTCTAAATTAATTGAAAATCGTCTTCAGTTAATTAATTTTATATTGACTTATGGGGTGCACATAGATGATTTTGTTGACGTGGTGAAGGTTGAGTAAATTAATTGAAAAATAAATTATTTTTAATCGGGATAACAAATTTTATGGGCCGTTAATTCGAATAACAATTAATTTTTTATAAACAATAATTAAATAAGTTACGAATAAATGTTTTTTTAGATATAAAACAATTAACCATAAAAATTAATAAGGTATAATAATAAATTTAGCCTTCAATGTTTATAATTTTTATTAATTTAATTCTTTTTTATACTAAATTTAACCATTAACCTTTAAAAAAATAGTCAAATTGCTATTTATTAATTGAAGTGCTAACTAGATTATTAATTTTTAACAATGTTGGTTGGCAATCTAAGTAGCAATCTTTTTGTATTTCATGCTTATACAACACAATTTGTCTTATATTTTTAAAATAAAAAAAATAGCAAGTAGGACACATGACTTGCTATTTGAGTTGCCATATTTAAAAATTTAATGTTTTATTTTATATTTATATTAAAAAATAATTTAACTTTTTTAAAAAGGTCAAGCGTAATATTTAATTAAAAAAAGGAATAAAAATCAAATTGATAAAAGATGTAAACATCAATAACTAAATTTATCAATATTCATTTTAGTACTTATATTATCAATAAAAATAAAAATAAAAGTAATGTTAATTGTTACTGTTAGCTTCTTATAGGCGCTAATACGCATAGCTAGGTATATAGTTCTTTTTTAATAATCTCATTATAGGTTTTGGTCATATCCGTTTTTTTTAATATAATGTCTAGAATTACTTATAGTCTCTCTCCAACTCATAAATAGAAGCAAGGGCGAAGCCAGAACAATTTTTTGGGGGCGAATGAAATTTTAATTTTTTATAGTTTATATCTTTATAATTTTAAATGATTAAATCAAATTTTTTATAAATTTAGGGGTCAACGTGCAATTTTACCTTTACTAATTTAAAATTAAAAAAAATTAAAAAGCCTTAACAATTTTTCATTTTAGGGGGAGCAGAGGTCACTGTTAGCCTCTCTAGATTTACATCTGAATAGAAGAATGATGCGCTTCGATACACTTGAATCCAAGTCCTCCTGCATTAGTAACAATGCCCATGCCAATCGAGTCAGGCTTAATCGAGTATAGGTTTTAATATAATATTTTGTTTTTTGAAATAATTAATATAATCTTATTAAACCCTTATAAATTAATGTTTTTTATTGGGATATTTATCATACGAATGCATATAATTATTATTCAAATACAAATATAGTTGGGAGGCAGACTTTTTGCATCTTCCGTTAATTGTCAATTTTAAAGAATAAAAATATCGAAAGGGAAAGAGAAACAAAATATCCAATCTGACGTCATGGATGTCGCTCCTTCTATCTCCTTTATTATTTTAAGGTTTAATTTTGACTTCAGTCCGTATACTTTTAGGATTTATGAAAATTAGTCAATTCTTTTTTTTTTTAATTTTAAGAATTTATTCCATCTATTTTGCTGATTTAAAAATTAAATTCCAATTGATAACATATTATTTGACTCGTGTTAAATTTAAATTTATGTTTCCTATTAGATTTTAATTTTTAAATCAGAAATATGAATATTAAAACATCACATATTCATATTTAAGAGAAATTCATTGAAAATGTTATTAATTATACTTTAATCTTCAAATCTAACAAGTAGAGAGTAGGGTTGAAGCCAAAAATTTCATGTTGGGGGCCAAGATAAAATAAAAAAATTAAGAGGGTCCATAGGTAAAAAATGTTGCTAAAATGGATTAAATTAAAGTACTTATTTTTGGAGGGCCACGTATGAAAATATTGTTTAGCTAAAGCTGGAAAAAAGGATTGAATTGAACTATTTATACTTAATAGGAATTAAAAGTGAAACTATACCATTTAACTACCGGGAGCCAAGGCCCACCTCTCTCGGCGTGGTCCCTCGTAGGAGGCTTAATTAGTGGAAGAAAAGGATAAAGTAATATTTAGTCCCTCAACTTGCTTACCTTAGTCCCAAAATTTTTTTTGGTTCGCATTAATCTTGGAATTTAGTAGCTCTTCTCGATTTAGTTCTTGAATTTGGATTCCGTTAGGTATGATAATGCGGCACTCTAAGATTGTGTCAAGTCACCTCTTGAGTTTTTTTTTTTTTTTTTTATAATTTTCAATAGTTTTTGGTATTTTCTAGATTTTAGATATATACATTTTTAATTTCTAGGTGATGACGTGGTACATTCTCATAGTATTACATCATCATACCATGATAGAATCCAAGTTCAGTGACCAAATTGAAAGAAAATTTCCAAGTTCCAAGACTAATATGGACCCAAAAAAAATTTTAAAGACCAAGTCGAAGGACTAAATGTTATTTTATCCCTAAAAAAGTCTAATTATAAAAATTTAAAGAATACGAGAATTGATACCATAATTAAACCTCAATTTTAAATATAACAGTGCCAAAGTAGTGTTGCTCAGCACTATATAGGAGACTTCACTTTTTTTCATTAAATCCAAAGAAAGAAAAAGAAACAACGAGAGGAAAAGAGAGAGAGAGAGAAATGGAGAAGAAGGTGAAAGCTTTAAGTCATCTATACGTGACGGTGTTCTTGTCGGGTTTTGCGAGCTTTATAGTGGTTCCGGCCATAACCGACGTCACCATGTTCGCACTTTGCCCCGGCACCGATGAATGCTCCCTCGCCATTTACCTCTCTGGTTTCCAGCAAGCTGTACGTTTTCTTCTTCGTCTTCGTATTTTTTTAACCTAATTTTTTTAATTTCCCCTTCAATATCACACCTCAAATTTCTGCGAAATTGCAGTTTTTTTTTTTTAAATATATATGTTTTCTGTGTTCTTCATAAGTTTAATCCTCTTCCCCTCGGTAAAATTACAACGAAGATCCCTGAATTAGGAGTAAAATTGTATTTTGCCTTCTCTACTTAAAAATAGGTAACTTATTCTTTGTAAATGGGTAAATTAATCTTTGTACATTAGATCAATGAGAAAGTTGGTTCTTTCTGTTAAAAATTAGCTTTTACACTAGTTTTTAACAGTAAAAATAGATGTAACTGTTAACCGGGGCCAATTTACTTTCTAATCTAATGTACATAAATTAATTTATCTATTTTTAAGTAGGAGTCTCCATGGTATCTTTACCTCTTCCTCTCTTTTCTTAAAAGCATAAAAAATTCATTCGTAAATTTTATCTCTCAACTTTTTGAAAATTAAGAAATTAATCCTTTTATATCCAATTTGGTATTATCGTTAAATTAATGATTAATTTTTTTCCAATTTTTGTGAAGACTAAATTTTAATAGCAAAAATTGATGAAATTTTTACAAAAATAGATCAATTTACTTTTTAATCTAAAGCATGTAAATTATTTTATCTATTTTTTAGTAGAATAGACAAAATAAAATTTGAATTTTAGTATAAGGGCTTCCACGGTAATTTTACCTTTTCCTCTCTTTTATAAAAAACATAAAAAAAAGATAAGGTTTAATCGAGGGGCGAAGCCAGAACAAATTTTTAGGGGGGCCGAATGAAATTTTAATTTTTTATAATCTATATATTTATAATTTTTAAAGGATTAAATAGAATTTTTATAATTTTAGGGGGGCCCAAGTAAAATTTTACCTTTATTAATTTAAAATTTTAAAAAAATTTGAAGGGCCTAAATATAAAATTTCCAATTTAGGGGGGGCCAGGGCCACTGCCACCCACCTTATTCGCCTCTGGTTTAATCGTGAATTTCATCTCTCAAATTTTGGAAAAGTAAGAAACTAATCCTTTTATTTTAATTTATCTAATTTTGGTATCATTGTTAAATTGCAGATAAAGAAATCAGTAATTTAATAATTTATACGAAGCGAATTGGTTAAAAAATAACAGTTCTACACTAGTTTCTTAGTGTTGTAAAAGTATGAGAACCAAATTTTAATAAATTAAAATAAAATGGTTAGTTTTTAAATTTCTTGTAAAATTAAGGGATGAAATTCAAAATTAGCCAATTTTAATACATAATCTACAGTTATGCTCGAACATGTAAGGTCGTTGTACACGCCAATTCCCACCATAAATCCACGTGTCGCATTCCACTAGTACTAGTTTAAATTTAGCGCCCGGGTTCCCGGATATTTCCATAATCCAGACAAATGATTTTTCAATTTTTTTTTCTTTTTCTTTTATAGATATATTTTATTTAACTTCATTTATTTTTTAAATTTATGTGATACATTGAAAATGAAATTTTATTAACTTTATAAATTGAATTAAAATTTTTTAGGTGTTTCATTAATTTATTATCTTATAAAATATAAATTAAGGATATACAAGAAATTGATTTTTATAGATAAAAATGACACAATTTAGTGAATTAAACAATAAATATTTTTTTTAAAAATTTATTTATAATAATTATTTTTAAAATATTGCTTTTCTTTTACTCAAATGGGTTTATGAATTCTAATATTTTAAAAATGTGTTATTTTACTAATTTTCACTTATGTAATATTTAAAATTTATGGATTATAAATTATAATTAATATTTTAAAAGAACGAAAATAAATAAATTTTATATAATATTTCCTTTCAAAGTTTTTTTTTTAATTTTATTTTATAAAAAACTCAGTTTCGTAAAGTAAATTCCAATCTCTTTAATTTAATTTGTGTGTTTAGCTAAATTCCAACCTCTTTAAATTTGTTTTATCAATATTTGATGGGATATTAGTTTTCATGGAATTAATGCTGAAGTTGTCCTTCGTAAACAAACAGATTCCCAATTTTGCAAGGTTCCATTTGGGAAAATTGAAATGTGAGTGCGACTTTTACATATGCAAACAGAGGCATGCATGCATCATTATAACCATCCAACAAAAACCTCTTTTGCTCACTCCACTAGTCCCTCCTTCGCTATCATACACACTTGTAGTTAAATATATACATGTATTTTTTGCACTTTTATTTTTATAAATTTAGTCCCTTTATAGATTTTAAAGTTTAGGTTCAATTGATAACACTATTAAATTTATTTTGTTAAATCTGTTGGTATAACGTTTTGAAAAAAAAAAACCTCACGTAGTAGCAATGTAACAAAAGAAATGACATTGGAAGGAATCTGAATTCAATAGAAGAAGTTTAACGCAAGTAGGGGTAAAGTTAGGAAATTGTTTTAGGGGGCAAAATCAAAAATTTTATTTTAGAGGGGCTAAAGTGAAATTTACCATTATCTTAATTTTTTATTTTCTAAAACCTAAAGGACTAGATAAATAATTTTTTATTTTTGAGGAGCAATGCCAAAGCTAGAAAATTCCTTTAAGGGAAAAAATGAATTATAAATTTAGGAGGGATTAAACTGTAATTCTATCATTATACTAACTTGTAATTTAACAAATTTGAAGGAATTAAATGAGAAATTTACCATTTTGGGACCTACACCTTTATTCTAACTTGTTACAATTAAACTTGTATTTTTAAATTAAAAAAATAAAAACATAAATTTTTTAAATAAAATTAAAATAACTAAATTTCAAACCTGCAAAATAAGAAATGTTTGTTGCGTGAGATTTGAGAAACATGGGAACCATCCCAAAAGCTTAATTATTAGATGCAAACAACTTGTGACAACTTTGCCAATAGGGACCATTTTCATGTTTTGTCATTTATTGTTTAGTTCAATTTAACAACTTTTGGGGTTTCTTTCAAACTGAACCAATTAGTCTTTGATTTTGATATTGTGTGTTTGTCGGTAGATACAGTTTATTACAACATTCTAGTATAAATGTATGTGTCAAATTGTGACTTTGGTCCTTTTACTATGTTCAAACTTGGAATTTAGTGATTGTTTTTCTAAGTTTCTACATAATTTAGTCACTTTGTTTTTAAGTTAAAATATGATCCCAGCCTTCATATTATTTATATATTTGGAATTTGGTGAAGGTACTTGAGAGATCCCTGTATTATAGGGACCTGATCAAATTAGTCCCTCTATAATTAAATGGATCAATTTAGTCCCTTTACTATTAAAAAGAATCAAATAGGTTCAAATTGGAATTGGGTTAACATATATTGTAAATGAAATCTTATGTTTGTAACTGAACTACAATTGAAAAGAATAATCTTCAAGACATTTTCTTTATATATTAAATGTTAACTTGTTAGAATTTGGACTTATTTGATTCTTTTTAATTGTATAAGGACTAAATTGATCTATTTAATGATAGAGGGATTGATTTGATCTAGTTCCTATGATACAGGGACCTCCCAAAAACTTTAACCTTAGGAATTTAGTCTATCTACTTTTCAAATTTAAAATTTAGTCTTTATTTTTAAATTTTGATATAATTTGATCTCTTTTATTTTTATTTTATCATTAGTTTATACAATGTGTCAATACCTTAAGCTATTCTAGTTATATTGATGTGATTTTTTTTTTCTTAAAAATGCATAATGTTGACAATAATTTTTTAAAATTGGAAATGGTAATTTTAAGAAAAAAAAAAAGTTAATGGTGTTAATAATGACATTGTAAAAACAAAGTGCTCAAATTATGTCAATTAAAATATATAAAGATCAAATCTCAAATTTGATTAAAGTAGAGGGATCAAAACAAAATAAAACCAAATAGGTGTGAAAAAGATATGTTTTAGAAGAGTAAATAATTTACTTTAAAAATAGATATCATACACGTATATATCTAGAAAAAATAAGAGTGATTTAATCAAAAGAATCTATTGCCTTGTTTTATCTATTAGAAAAACAACAAATATTAATAGGAATTTTTTTATAGTTTTATCCACTCTTATCCGAGAAAGATTATATGAAATTGGGATAATACCATTTTTCAATAATTTTATGTAACATCAGTAATTTCATCTTAAATTTCAAGATTTTCATTTTAATTCGATTTTTTTCGGGCTAAAAATATTAAAATTCAAGATGAAAATATTGATATGGCATAAAACTATTGAAAAAAAATACAGATTACTGTCCTATTTCATAAAAATATCAATAAAAACTTTCTTTTTAATTTTCTAAAATTTCATTTATTTATTTTTCAAAATATAGTAATTGATAAATCTAGTATATTACACGTCACATAGAGAGCACGAAATAATTGAGCTCACAACACAACGTCCCTGTGAGCACATCTATGTTAATATTTGCTCTATAATGGTATCCTTAAAAAATAATAATAAATTAAAAATCACTATTCTATTTTAATAAAATATAAAAAGAATTGTGGTTTATCGAGTTAAGTTGGGGTGAGTAAATTGATATTTTGTTTTGAGTTTAGTCGGAATTAAATGGTTAGAATTGAAAAAAACTTATCTCGACCCATTTCGCTTAATTGTTATTTTTATGTGTGACTCTAATGTGATGTAACGTATGCAGGTGATAGGAGTTGGGACCGCTCTGATGATGCCACTTATTGGAAATTTGTCGGATCAATATGGAAGAAAATCACTCCTTACGCTACCTATGACTTTGTCCATTATCCCTTTTGGTATGTATGCCACACATGAATACACATTTCATTGATTTCATTCTCTCAATAGTAATCAATTGTTATTTTATCACCACTTCGTGTGTATATATATATATATATATATTTCAAATTCATAAATGAATAGGTGTTGAATACGAGCATTTAAAGTAAAATGAACATTCTTGATAACTTAATGTTTCGTAAAGCATGTTTGGGTTGTGCATGTTAGTGTCATTTCTTTTGTTATAACCTTATGCCATGACATTTTGAGGATATCACACTAGTACAAATGGTTCTAACTGCTCAATTTTGTTAATCTCGAAAGTAATTTTATCTATTTCACTCCTCATAATATAATGTCAGTAATTTTGTCTATTTCACTCCTCATAATATAATGTCAAATTTAAATCACATCTTAGAATCTATAATCGACAATAAAAATGAACTCTCTGAAATAAGAATTTTTCTATAAAAGCCTACAGACAAGAAGCACAAGCAAAAACTCTTTGATAACCTCTGGAAAACCATCCTTCACTAAGATTAATGACTCTCCACATCTCTGGCAAGAATTGCATTTGTCACGGTGACTCCATACTCCTTTCCTGTGTAAACAACCATTACAAGCCACCCACATCCTAGAAAATCTAAGCAAATCGAAGAATTTGACTTTTTTTTTTTAAGACAAAAGATTTATATTTTATGTAAATCGCATTCAAACTCAGTCCTTTTTTAACTTTTGAATACATAAAAATTTTACATTTTTAGTCCTTTAAAAAATTAATAACGTAACTTAAGTATTTTAATACAAAATTTTTTAAATTTAATCTTTCCAAAGTTTTATAATTTTATCCCACCCTCTTTAAATAAAACTTCTGATATCGCCCTTACCTTGCTCTATGTATAAGCTTTCCGCACTTCTCTCCCATGAACTACACCCATCACAACAACTTTTCACAACCTATACGGTGTAAACTGTCACTGCAAGACACCCACATCCTTAAAAATCTAGCAAATCAAAGAGTTCTATTATTTTGAAGACAAAAAGATTGATACGTTATGTAATATGTCTTATTTTTTTCATGCAGCTGTATTGGCATGCAGTACAACAACCAATTATTTTTATGCCTATTACACCCTCAGGACACTCACTGCCATGATCTCCGAAGGCAGCATTAACTGCCTTGCTCTTGCTTATCTGGTAATTAACCTCTAAATCATCATTAATTGCTTTGTAATTTTGGTACCAATGCACATATTCACAAGCTGTTTAATGATGAAAAGCCAAATCTATAATATCTTTAACACGATTACGACGTATTGCAGGCAGACAACATATCCGATACCCAACGAGCATCTGCATTCGGTATTCTTGCAGGTATAAGCTCAGGTGCATTTGTATTTGCGACACTCGCAGCTCGTTTCCTCTCCGCCGGTTCTACATTTCAGGTTGTTTTTTCCCTTTCTCTACAACCTCTAAACTTCACCTTTCCTCATTGTTGAATCTGAAATTTTCTTTTCAGGTTGCTACATTTGTATCAATGCTTGCAGTAGTTTACATGAGAATATTCCTCGAGGAAAGTATACCAGATCGAAACGACGGTATGACAGAACCGATCTTGAAAGAAACCGAAGGTGTGATTCAAAAAGATGGCAATGTTGATACAAGAAATATGCCTGTATTCAAGACCATTCCATCCTTGAAAGACATTATTCGCTTGATAAAGAGCAGGTATCTATTTTCGAGTGAACTCTTGAGATATTGTTTAAATTATATCAATGTCAGCAGAAAATGACCGATCAATGTTTGTAATTTCAGTCCATCATTTTCTCAAGCAGCAATTGTTGCTTTCTTCCAGAGTCTTGCAGAAGGTGGAATGATATGTTCGATAATGGTATATGCCTTTTGTTTTCGGTAATTTGTACCTAAGCTAACATTTCTTGTAAATAAAGACTCATATAGTTCGAAAATTCATGATCCTGCAGTACTACTTAAAGGCTCGTTTCCACTTTAACAAGAATCAGTTTGCTGATTTGATGTTAATTGCCGGAATTATATCGACCGTTTCACAGGTACGAACGTTGTCAATACATTTTGCATAACTATTTTCGATTCTTATATGTTTTGAATCGTATTTTTGCAGTTGTTTATCATGCCCTTATTGGTATCTCCTATAGGAGATGGAAGGTTGCTTTCAATAGGACTCTTAGTTAGCTGTCTAAATGTAAGAGTTGTTTTTTTTTTTTTTTTCAATATTTTATAACATTGTAGTCATTTCTTGGAAGACAAGCAACTAATGAATTTTTACCTGGTTTTTTTTTCTTGCAGTCCATTCTTAACAGCTTGGCCTGGTCAGCTTGGGTAATTTCAAAATCCGGAGTTTAACTTAATCGAATCATACAGTGATTCCCATTCATCCGTATTTATACTTCATTTACATCGAATGATTCGATATTTGCCGCAGGTTCCTTATGCAACTACTGCATTATCTATTGTAATGGTCTTTACAACACCATCTGTAAGTTTCTTTTTGCCATTTCATGGTGAAGCTTTAGTTCTATTACTTGAAAGCAATGGGTATTGATTGAATCTTAATTATGAATCATACAGTTACGTAGCATCGTTTCGAAACAAGTCGGCACCACGGAACAGGTAATTGGATCGGATCTGTGCTGTTTCTGAATCCTTTTTCTTCATGCATGAACTTTTAACTGGGTTTTTGTAAATCAGGGGAAAGCTCAAGGATGCATATCAGGTGTGACTTCCTTGGCCAACATCATTGCTCCATTAATATTTAGTCCTCTTACAGGTTTGTAAAGATTAGTACTTTCCAAAAATTTTATATTTTTTTGGGTTAATATAACTTTTAGTCCCTGAACTAAACAATTAGATCCACTTTGGTATCAACTTAAGGAACCAGAATAGACCTAATTACCAAGTTTAGTACCAAAGCAGACCTAATCGCCAATTCAAGGACTAAAAGTTTTATTAACCTTCTTTTAACTGTTGAACCTCAATTAACCATTGAACATTTCCTTTATGTTCATCCCAGCATTGTTCCTATCTGAAGAGGCACCATTTCATTTCCCTGGGTTTAGTATCTTGTGCATTGCCATCACATTGGTATGAACTTTTTTTACTTGGTAAAAAAGTAAATAAAGCATTTTTTTACCACTGTAAATTTGGTCTTATGTAACTAAAACAACTTTTTTTTTTCATTCAACAGATGATTGCCTTCATTCAGAGTTTGACAATAGGGAAGACTCCTTCGAATTCAAGGGATGAAAACTGCAGCAATAGCATGGAGGTTTAGACAGAAGAAAGCTATAGAAAAATGTATTATTGCTTTATATAAATATGTAAATACACGAGGAAAAAACTCAAATACGAAAACCCTAATGTTGAACGTAAAAGCTGTTTGTTGTGTACAAGTATAGTTACGAAACAGGTTGCTACCGCATTATGATTCAACTAAAAAAGTCCTCCAGACCAGAGACATTGCCTTCATCGTCCGAAGAAGCATCGTTGTTGATGTTGAAAGTCAACATTAGATCCATAAGTTCTTGCCTTTCGGATTGCCATGAAAGTAACTGCAACATCAGGTCTTGGAGTGAAGTTATTCGATTCACCCGGCCACTAGATTTCGATTTCAACTGGAGACTGAAAATGCAAAATTACAATCATCATTAATCATTAGCATCATTATAACTGGAAAGATTACTTTGTGCATCGCCATTGCTATCATCGCCATCATTGTCATCATCACCGTCATTATCATCATCGGACCAGGTCAGGTTCGAGTTGAGTTTTCGATTTCGGGGCAGAATTGACAACTCTGCAACTGGTGCATCATTGTCCTCACTGTCATCATCACCATCATCATCAGTAGCTTTAAAAAGATCGTCGTCGCCGTCATCATCATCATCATCATCTTCTTCACCGTTCGACCAATCAAAGGAGAACAAATGACGGGAAGCCCGTTTTTGAACCTTTTGCAAAGAAGTAATAGCAGAGAGATCAGCTCCTTTGCTTCTCATACATCTTAAAAAGAATTGTGGATATTGCCGACAAATCCGTGAGAAAATTAAGCTATCTTATTTATTACTAAAGTAGTAATGCCAGTTATATTATTCTTCTTTCAATAAGAGATTAGGATGAGGCATACCTGTCCGATGTTTGTCGGAAGAACAGCTTTTTCGATGGCCTTTGGAGTCCATATTTTGATATCACGCTCGATTCCACAGCTAGCAAGAACTGTGGTATGAGGATGAGATTCGATACAGTTGACCACATGCTTATCTGCTTCCATAACACGAACTAGCTCTCCGCCTTTCTTCTTCCAAATAAATATTCGGCCACAGTCCGATCCACTAACCACATACTCGGATTTTGGTCCAAAGAAGTTCACACCTTTCACCGTCTGACAGTTTCTATGTCCCTTATAAACTTGCGGATCAGCATCCATAGCAGCAAGTTCTATTTCACTTGCTTCACTACATGCAGACGATGATGATGATGGGACTGGATTTTGCTCCAATCCCATATCTCACATAAAGAGATAGATGAACTCGTTATTGTAGGAAACTAGAAGCTCGCTCTCATCTGAAAAGGCCAAGCCTGTTATTCCAACCTGATACTCACCGATCAAATGCCGAGGACAAAAACAATCAAAAGGTAGACCAAAATCAGTTGAGTCATCCGACTTATATTTACGTAGATCATAAAGGCGAGTATACTCATCAGATCCTCCAACTGCAAAGAGATTTGGGTTACTTGGATCAATCGTTATAGCATTGAGGTTGATAACTCGCGTGTAAACCCTGCTATCATCAATTGGACAGCATATGAAAAGTTCGGTAGCTGTTGCAGTTCGGAGATCGATCTGGAATGCAAGTGATAGCGTAATAGAGCCATATAAGTTGCTATATTAAAATCCAGACAAAAAAATCAGGCTATTAGAGCAAATGTCATCATACAACAAAAAGGACAGAGAACAATAATGAGAGTGCAGCATTGAAATTGTGTTCTTCCATCGAAGAAACTGCTTTATCTGCCGAACAGTCATGGATAAGAAAATAGGTAAAGAAAACATAGGAAATGATTTTGCAATTAAAAATAACTCACATGCTGCACTAATCCGTCTTCGCCGCAAGTATAAAATATATGAGGGCTTCCTGGTTCAATGGCCAATTTATAAGCTTGTCCCTGATGTTGAGAGAGCACCCTAGTTTCGACTCCACGTTCCAAAATTTGAGCATGTCAAACCTGCAATTAAGTAACAGCTCCATTAATTCACTACATCAAGGCCTTTGATTAAGCACACGATGCATGTTATCTGCATTGCACCCAAATTTGCACATAACGGGACAAGATTCAAGTAGCAAATTGATCCTAAATAAGAAATTCAGCTCCCCATCTGCAGCACAGGTAACCAAGCTGCGATCATCCGTGTAAGGCATGAATTTTGCTTGCAAAACATCGTTGAGATGACCTGACAGGAAAGAAAGCTTGGTATCTGTTTCCCAATCCCATAAAATAACCTGCGTGTCATCGGAGCCTGAGACTAAAACATTGCCATCAGCGTTAAAGCTCACAGTGTTGACACAACCTTGGTGCTTGTCAAGTTTCTTGTAAATGTCAAGCCGGAGCACAAGATCCTGGAGCATAAACCAATTAACAAATTAATACATAAGTTTGCTATGCATTTGCTTGCCAGTCTATTGGACTTGGACTAGTAGTATGAACATATTATCAATCCAAAACAAAGTAACAAGCAGTAAAAGTACCATTGAAGTCCCTATAGTAGGAATCAAAGTGCATTTGCCCCTTCTACTAAAAAATATGGGCAAATTAGTCCCTATTTGTTAAATCAAAGAGCAGACTTGTCCTTATATTAAAAATTCTATATTTTCTGATTATTTAGTCAATCACAACCGTTTTAAAAATAGATGAAATTTTTAACATAAAAGACCAGCTCATTGATAACGGTGATAAACAACAAATGCACCAAATGACAGTAACAATGCGCATTGAAATGGCCAGTGCAATTACTAAAAGAAAAATTGCTCACTTCCAAGCAAATTTTGAAAGAAAAAGGATAAAAATTTTCTGATACAATCCATGTAAAAGAAGACCATTTTATTACTAATCATCATGATTTGGCAGTCATCATTTACTTTTACAACCCCAAAGCAATAACAGTTTATAAATCAACAAGATCAACTAAAATCTCCCCTAAATTACATTCACACATTATCAGTTACATAAACAAAAATCTCCCCAAATCATTCATTCGTTGAAAACACAATTGAAAAGACACCACAAAATAAATAAAGAACAAGAAATATGAAAAACGGCTATATTAGACCTCAGAAGCAGCAAGGCGTTTGACGAAATTCCTAGCCGAGATTTCCCCTACTTCACGTTGCCAAACATCAACAACCGCCTTGCCTAAGCTGATCCTTGCCCTTTTATTACTCATTATCGATTAAAAGCAAAAGGAAAACAAAGCAATTTTTTGAGGAAATATATTTTTCTCATTAAAGAAAGGATAATAAAAGTACTAAATATCTACTTTGATTCT
Source organism: Gossypium stocksii (assembly GCA_020496765.1). NCBI lineage: Eukaryota > Viridiplantae > Streptophyta > Magnoliopsida > Malvales > Malvaceae > Gossypium > Gossypium stocksii. Next base: position 128,345,319 of record CM035624.1, read on the forward strand.
CATTTGAAACCCAAAAAGGAGCTTAAATAGGATTTTCTTTTTTAAAGAGACAAAAAGGGATAATTAAATGCTTTGGGTTTTGTTGGTAAAATTTCCTCCTCAATCCCTCTCAAATGAGAAATTTATTAAGTGGTCTCCTTTAAAACTTTTAGAATAATTTAATATCCGTCCATTTTGGAAGTGAATAATAAGGAAAATTAATCATGGTTAATTATATATAATTTTGATTGATATAATAATAAGAATAGCCCTTGATAATAATATATTTTATCAATTTGATCTTAATTCTAAAAAAATCAACAAATTTAGCCTTAAAACTTACTGTAAGTTCTTATAGGATCCTTTTTAAACCAATAGTTGTGGTTAAAAGACAGCAATGAAGAGATTATAACCATTTGATAAAGCCATGTCATAAAATTGTGTTGTGACTTGGAATTTGTTGAATCTATTATCAAATAAGTTGCTTTCTTTGGACATCAATTTCTCTTTTAGTGTTAAAACTAGTTCAATTAGTTAAAAAGAAAACTCACATTTCTCCTTTTTAACCGAATAGGTATTTATTTTCCTCTTTGTTTTTATTTCAACTATTGATTTAAAAGTGTCTCACCAAATTTCATTATAATTTGATCTTTACATAAACGCTACCGACATTTACATAGGCTAAATTTGTTAAAATTAGATTAAATTGATGGAATTTATAAATTTTAGGGGTTAAATTTATTATTTACAATAAAAACATGGACTATTGACACAAATATTTTTAGTTTCCCAATTTTAAAATTAATAGAAAATATTTTTTATAGGATTAATTTACTCAATATTAATTATGATGAGTATTGATAATAGTTTGACACGTGGTGTTTTTTCAATGGTAAAATTTTGGTACTAAAAAGGAAAGCTTTTTCAAGGTGAACGGATTTAGGAGAGGATCAGATGGTAATAGGAATCTTAACGTTAACTATTCCCTCGTCATGGAACCACCACCGCCGCCACTGCCTCCGCCCAACTCCACCCCTAATCAAATGTGAAAGCGGAGGAGTGCCACTAACAAAGCAAGCTCACTGCTTCTTCTCTTCATTAACATCTACGGCTGCCGTCAACGACCCCGCCACCGCTAACCGGTTGATAAAGAAATTCGTAGCGTCATCTCCAAAGTCAATAGCTTTGAACGCCCTTTCTCATCTTCTCTCTCCCCGTAATTCTCACCCTCACCTCTCCGCCATTGCCTTCCCTGTAAGTCCGCCGTAAGTTCCACCACTACAAATTTCATTTTTTTCTTAATTCTAACATGGGGTCGTTTTTCTTTTGTGATAAAAAGACCTTTTTAATCTTTCAAATTCGAAATTGAGCAGATATTAATCACCAAGATATTAATGTTTTGCTTTGTACATTATTTTTATTGATTTAGTAACAAATTTAGTTTTCAAAGTATATATATGTTGATGCTGAATTTGTTAAATTTATTAGAATTAAGGTTAAAATGATAAGATATGTAAATATCAAAGGCTAAATTTAATATTATATTAATTAAAATTATGTGCAATTAATGGAAAACATTAATGTAGCTTTTAATTGTCTTTAGTTGTTCACTTTTGAAATTGAAAGATCGAATTGTTTCATTTTTGAAATTGAAAGATCGAATTGTTTCATTTTTTAAAAAAAATTAATTTGCTCAATTTCGAATTTGAGAGATACTAGAAAGGTTTTTTATCTTTCTTTTCTTTTTAACAGTTGTATACTAAAATAAGTGAAGCATCATGGTACAATTGGAACCCAAAGCTAGTTGCAGATTTAGTTCCATTGCTTGATATACAAGGTAAGCACGATGAATCCCAAGCTTTAATTTCTCAAGTTGTTTCAAAACTCAAGTTTAAAGAGCGAGATCTTGTTCAATTCTATTGCAATTTGATCGAGTCTTGTTCCAAACATGAATCAAACCAAGGGTTTAATGATGCTTATGGTTACTTGTCTGAGCTTGTTAACAATTCTTCATCAATGTATGTGAAAAAACAAGGTTATAAATCAATGGTTAGTAGCTTATGTGAAATGGGTCAACCTAATGAAGCTGAGAATGTAGTTGAAGATATGATAAAAAATGGGGTTAAGCCTTCATTGTTTGAACTTAGGTTTGTTTTGTATGGATATGGAAAAATGGGGTTTTTTGAAGATATGGAAAGAATGGTTAAAAAAATGGAGATTGAAGGATTTGGGGTGGATACAATTAGCTCAAATATGATTCTTTCATCATATGGGGCTTATAATGCACTACCAAAGATGGTTCCTTGGTTGCAAAAAATGAAGGCATTGGAGATTCCTTTCTCAAAAAGGACTTACAATTGTGTGTTGAACTCATGTCCTATGATCATGTCATTTGTTCGAGGCTCGGGTGGTTTCCCGGTTTCAGTTTCGGAATTGGTTAATGTTTTGGATGAAGATGAAGCATTGTTGGTAAAGGAATTGGTTGAATCATCTTCAGTGTTGGATGAGGCAATGGAGTGGGATGATTTAGAGTTGAAATTGGACTTGCACGGTATGCATTCGGGTTCGGCTTACTTGATAATGTTACAATGGATCAAGGAGATGAAATCGCGGTTCAGAGTCGAAGAATGTGTGGTTCCTGCACAAATTACAGTTGTTTGTGGCACTGGGAAACATAGTAGTGTTAGAGGAGAATCACCTGTGAAAACATTGATTAAAGCAATGATGGTTCAAATGAAGAGTCCAATGAGAATTGATAGGAAGAACATTGGTTGTTTTATAGCCAAAGGACAAGTTGTGAGGAATTGGTTAATCCAAAGCTTGGATTAATAACGTCTGCTATTTGTTTTTAGTGTTTTGGTTGATTTTGATTTTGTTTTGATCTTTGCTGATGCTGGTTTAGGTTTTAGCACGTTCATGAAAATAAAATGGCATGTGTTAAGATCGGGTAGAAATACATGGAGGACTTTATGTTAGATTGCATTTTGTTTTTTTATTCAAAAAATAAGTAAATTAGTCCCTATACGTTGGATCAAAGAACAAACTTGTCTTTTTTCTTAAAATTTTTATTCATTTCTACTGTTAAAAACTGGCGTAGCTGATAAAATAATCAAACAATTATATGTGATGTGCCATGTGTATTTCATGTAAATGGATAGAATTTTTAACAAAATGATCAGTTTATTATTTAATCTAATGTGTAGAAAATTAGTTTGCTTATTTTTTGAGTAAAGGGTGCAAATATAATTCGATTCCTGATCTTCCATAATACTTTTATCGTGTTTTAAATGGTATAGATGTAAATTCATGAATGAATAACATAAATCTAAGTAACTTTAAGACTATACATCCAACATTATAGGTAAATTCTATGCATGAAAGCACATAAATTCAGGTTTCTATAATGACAGACATAAAAAATCAATTATCAGAATGGTTAATAAGAATGAGCTGTGTTCGGGTGGTACTTGTTATGCGTTTGGTTTTATTTGGTGTTTTCTTTGGAAGATCTTTCAAGGTTTTTATATGAAATAAAATTTAGGAGAAAATATGCCATAAGTCCTTATATTTTTTAAAACTTTGGAATTTAGTTCCTATACTGTTATTTTTAAGAATTTAATCTCTCTACTTTTCATATTTTAAAATTTAAATCTAAATGTTAACACTATTAAATTTTTATGTTGAATTTAGGTTAATCACAACATTTTTTTTAATTACATCATTGTCAAGTGAGTTTTTATTATCATTATTATTTCAAAATGTCATAACCACGAATTTAACAAAAAAATTTAACAATGTTAACAATTAAGCTTGAATTTTGATATCTAAAAAGTAGATCGACTAAATTCTTAGAAATAGAAGTATAAGGACTAAATTTTAAATTTTTAAAAAAGTAAAAAGACTTCATATTTTAATCTAAATTTTACTTTTACTGAGCTCAAAAAAAAATCTATCATCACTTATCTTTATTACAAAAAAAATAATTTTTTTTATAAAACACTTAGAATTATCTACACTGGCAATAATATAAGTATCAGTTAAGCTAAGATTTAATTGATATTTCAATACATATATATATTGGTATATCACTCCATTTAATATAATCTTAGAATACACGTATATTAATGCATAAACAGATACATGAAAAAATTTCAATACAATATTAACACAAGAGTGTGTGTATATATATATACACATATAACCACATGCATACAAACACATTTTCCACACTTGCATACAAATATTATGTGTTTAAGTTTATACTTGTTTAAGTAAAAATATTAAGTTCAAAAAATAGGTTTCAACAAATAAATTAGATTCATCTAAAATATTGGCCAAGCTTAGGCTTGAGTATTTAAAGCATGAGTTCGACCCAGTTCATTTTCTAATTTGTAATATATAGTATGTAATTTATTACACATAAAAATTAAATTTTTGATAATATATATTACTATAATGTAAATAATAAAAGTCAAGATACCCGAATATAATATTGTAATAAATAAAAAATAAAAAATTATTAAATATTAAAATTATTTTGTTAAATTTAGATTTATTATAACATTTTTTTAGTTATATTACTATTAAGTGAATATTTTTTAATTTCAAAATGGGATATCATTAAATTTTAAAAAAATAACAATGTTAATAATTGAACTTTAATTTTAAAATCTAAAAAATAGAGGGACTAATTTCTAAATTTGTAAAGGGTAAGGACTTGTGATATATTTTAAAAAGCTAAAGACAATTGTTGTTATTACAAAAGGGCCGTCCAACTGTTTGTCCATTTTAATGGCATATTGGTCTGAACTCCCGCCAGAGCTTCTAACTCTAATAGCCGAACGTCTCGAAACCCAATTCGACGTTCTACGATTCCGATCAATCTGCCGTTCATGGCGTTCTTCGTTTCCACCAAAGCTTTACCTTTTACCCAAACGCCTCCCTTCATCAAAAAAAACCAAAGCTGGATGCCGATTCTCCCTCAACCAAATCACCATTGCCACCTTGTTCCTCGTTAGATTGCCGCCGGCCACTGAGAATCGAAGTAACCAAACCGACCCTTCTTGTTGGCTGATCAAAATCAGTGATGGGAAACCGTTGAATCCGCTTACAGATTCTGGGTTGAACGCAAATTTACCAAAGGTATTGGATTTGATAAATTGTCAAGTCATTGAATTGGGTCATGGATATGTAGGTCGATATAGTGTTCATATCAATTATCGCTTCCGGGGACTATATCGAAATTACATAGAGAAAGTAGAGATTTTGCGATTAAGTCCCGACGGCGATGATTTCATGGTGGTCGGGTTGTTTAGCCACGGTGTGGAGTACTTGGCTTTGTTGAAATCAGGAGAAAATGAATGGACTGTACTTGAAAATATGCATGGTATTCAAGATATTATCACATTCAATAATAAATTCTACGCCATTGAACAAAATGGAAGAACTATAATCGTTGACCAATTTTTCAGCGTTGGTTTCATACAACATGCTGTTGGCTCTCCCACTAACAGGAAATTCTTGGTTGAATCTAGTGGGAATTTATTGATTGTGGAAATGATTTTCCTGGAAAATTCAGAATCCAATGCTGGTTTTAGAATTTTCAAGTTAGATGAAGAAATCAGAAGTGGGATGAGATTAAAAGCTTGGGGGATCAAGTTTTAATGCTGGGCTTGCATCAAGTGGTTTCAGTATCAGCTTATGAATTTCAATGGGGTGATCAAGGGAACCTTATATTCTATTCCATAGATGGTAATGTTGAAGATAGAGTTATGTATGTGTTTGATTTAGAAAAGGGTATTTCAATTCCTTTAGAGAATTATCCTGTTTATTGTAACTTGTTTTGGCCATTGCCTGTGTGGTTAAATTCTTCAGAATCAGTGGTTTCTTCTTCAATGGAAGCTACACCAGGAACTGAATTTGCAAATTTAGGAATATGTGAAGATGTTGGTAGTAGCTTTTCAAGTTCAGAGTGCTTGTTCTGATTTTTGTTGTTTTAAACTTGTGTAGTTCCAAATTCAAAGGCCATTTTTAGAACTGATTTTTTTTTTTTTTTTAAATTGGGTTGATGATGTTTCATTGCAGTGGTTTATTTGTGATTGTTCTTTCTCATCAGTACAGTAACTTATTTGTGTGGCTTATTCATTGGCTAGTTAGGAGTTAGGATATTTGATGGTCCCTACAGGTGATTCAAACCAGTTGGAAATTTTGAGAACTATTTGGTATATTGGCCTGGATAAAAGAAATGAATTTACTTGAATCTACTTTTGAGCGAATCGTTCGAAAACAATAAAAAAACAAAAGCTGAGATTAAAAAACTCATGGTTGAAGCGGTTAATAATTTTTTAGTAATTTTGATCAATTATTTACTAATTATTGAACCAATGATTAAACCAATTAAATCAAAAATTAATGATATAACCAGTCCTATTTGGACAAATTAGCGATTTAGTATTCCTGTCAATTTAATTCGAACCAAATTCGAGCTCATTTTGGATTTAAATTTTAAGTCAACTTGAGATGCAAACCAATTTGGGAATTGGGTTAAATGACTTAATTTGGTCGTGTTTTTTTTTTATAATCAAATTAAATTAGATCGAATTAGAATTTGAGTTGATTGAATCAAATTTTTAGGTTCGGGACAGAGAGACATGTCAAATCGATCGATACTAGCTTCGACTCCACTCGAAAAATAGGACTAATCTTCCTAATGCAAAGAAATATACAAATACTAGATATACCAATATTTCTTAACCAGTCAGACACCCAACTAAACTGAGTTACTTCTACTATTTATAGAACTTTATCTTACATGGGATCATGAATCTTTGATTTCAGTCTCTCTCCGGTGCATTTTCTGAAACCCTTCTCGCGCTGAGGCTACCTGTATACGACCACACCTTCTCAAATTCACTCGCGAATGGTTTTTCAAATTTCCGGTCAGGTTCTTCCTTAATATCATTTCTCTTCAACGAGGAAGTAGCTCGCCGTGGACTTCCGGTGAGTGGGGTTGGAGAACAAAAGGTCGGTGTTGCGAAAGGAGAGGCATAAGGAGTGTGTTGAATTGAGAAGGGACTAGGAGACAATCGCCTTTGGATCGGACGACCACTGAAACCGCTCCTGCTGAAAAGAGAAACCGTTTCTGCCGCAGCACATTGCTTGATAGCATCATCAACATAAAGAACATCATCTATCCTTGCCATAATGTTGAAAGCCAGACTCTCCATCACCCTCGAATAGCTTTCAAGAATTGACTGCCCAACATCCTGCAATTATACGGTAAGATCGATTCAAACAACAATGGGAACCACAGTTCAAGAAAGATTGCCATATTTGTAAATTCACTCAATATAGGTCCTATTACGCCCATTAAAAAGCTGTGGTCCCAAAGAACATGGATGGTACAAATTTGTAAAAAGATACAAGGAAGCAACATAAGTTGGTTCTATCCTTCCTAAGGAACTACCAAATCACATTTATTAGGCCACATGGTTAGATAGATACATGCTACCAAATCCATACTTGTGTTTCTTGTTTTATTTATATTGCCATAAAGAGAATTGGTGCAAAATACCTTATTGTATTGAATTTTGTTCATATCCAATGCTGTTTGTGGAAGGCCGGGGAATCGAACCCTCAAGCTATGTAAAAGAGTCTCGGCTCTTTGTGATAAAAAATTGTTCTTCTCACTGTCGGACACAAGGCCCTTGACCTTTCCTCCCCACGACGAGCGCTTCCCTTTGGTGTGATTAATGTGTTTCCTCTGATCTTTCTGCTTCCAAACATGTACTGCTGCCTCAATCCTGTTAGCTATTTCCAGAGTTTGATGTTCTGTTGACAGATCAAGGCAATCAAGGAGACATTCTGGCGAGAACTGATCGGCTGTAATGTAGCGGTAAATGATATCACCCAAACAATCTTTTCCGTTCTGATGACAAGGAAAATGTGTCAACCATTAAAGCAGATGTAAGAAAAGTATGCTAGATAACAATTGGTAGGCAATAACAGTCAGCTAGTCCATTTTCAACTATCATTCAATGCTACATCAAAATGCACCTCTTTTCTAGACTTCTGCATGAAATTGTCAATCATACTTTAAGCACCTTGCTTAATTAACAGGTTTCTTGATAGAGATGCTCATTAAGAAATTTACTAATACCCGAAATGACATAGAAAATATGTTAACCCTTCAAGCAAATGTAAGAAAAGTTATGCTAAATAAACAATAGGTTCGCAATAACCATCAACGAGCTCATTTTTAACTATTATTCAATGCTACATAAGAACACACCCGTTTTCTAGACTTTTCAATGGGAGAAACCTAATCATGCAAGGACTTTTCAATCATAATTTAAGCAACTTGCCTAATTAACAGGTTTCTTGAGAGTGATGCTCATTAAAAATTATTAACACCCAAATTGACAATAAACTTTGAGTACCTAATATGAACAATCACAATTCATAAGCAAGGAAAAAATATATGATAGTTGATACGGTTTTCAGCAAGGCACCACAAATGTCACTACTTGAGGAACAGTGACAGACCTTTGGTAATGTCTCCAAGTAAGCAGTAGGAATCTCCATCTCAGCGAGCACGCTGTTATTGATAGCCATGGCAGCCTTTAGTACTTGGTTTGTGCTATCCCTACATTGTTGCAGCTTCTTCCTTGCATCTTCAGACAAACCATTCGGTGGAACTTTCGGACACGGCAACCACCACTTCTCTTCCTGCCTAATTGAGGGTCTCCCTCCAGAAACAGACGATGAATAAGCACCACAGTCACCACCATCACCCACAACAATACCCCGATCAACATACCAAAACTCCGTCTCACTAAAACCATCAAGCATGGTAATCAAAATCGCATCAAGCTTCTTAAGGGCCGGAAGGTTCATATACAAATCCAACCGTGGCCTTGTCACCATGACTTCATAAGTGCCCCCTCCAGGGAATTCTTGTATGGATGGTACAAGCTCAACAATCGAATCACTCACACACAAGAGCCACTCCATTTCCCTCTTCCACATTTCTTTCTTCTGTGGTGCTAATGGTTCTAATCTCCACAATTCACCAAAGACAGTAGCTGCCGTTACAACGAAGAGTACCCATTTAGCTTAAAAGAAAACTACAAAACATACACACACACACATATATATACATAGTACAATAAATTATAAGCAAAATCAAACAAACCAGACAGATTTGTGATTGCATTCGAAATGGCAAGTGCGGTACACACTCCTTTTCCACCTCCAGACATGTCTTCTCCTAAAAGAAGCTTTGCAAATCTCTCCTTCATCATCTCAATTCCTACATAATATAAAATAATAATAATAATAAATACAAAACCAGTTAAAAAATCACCATATGATGTATAAACCACCGTAAACAATAACAAAACCAAGCATATAAGCTCACTGAACACTAAAATGGAACATTTAAAGAGCAAGAACCTGCAGTTTTTTTTTTTTCAAAATGCTATAGCAGAGAACAAAAGATTGAAGCAACAAACCAATCTTCCTCAGTTAAATGCTTAATTACCCAAAAATTCCTTTAAAAAAAGTAAAATTAATACTTAATTAGCTGAAATTAGGAAACAAATCCTTGATTTTACTTCCATACTTGGGATTTTTTTAATTCTTTTTCACCTTCATTATATTTTAGCAACAAAAATGGAAACAAGCAAAAACACGTTGCTCGGAGATATATACTAAACCATAAATCTCGTCTCTATCAAATTTCTACTGAAAAAGCGGAAGATTTTATTCTAAATATAATGAAAAAAAACCGCGAAATACCGGACAAATCGGCGTCGCGTTTCTCAGTCTTCTCGTCATCCCAAATCACGACATCCTTCCCTCCGATCACCGGCAATTGAAAACCGAACCCTCCTCCTGCCGCCATTAACCTCGGAGATGACGTCATCGAACTCGAACAACCTTCTCCATCGAAACGCCGACACGAGAAGCTACTGCAACTCTCTGACTCGCTGACGTCAGCACTCAAACTGTAGCTTCCGCAACGCTCGCTCTGCTGATCGGAGCCATCGTCGTCAGAATACACACTCGCCATGTGATCTTTTTATAGATCAAGCAAAAAAAAAAAACAAAACCCAACTGCCACCTCAGCCGCACATTAGGTAAACAGCTAGAACTAAAAAAAACACACAACTGGGTCTCCGTCTCTCTCTCTCTCTCTCTCTCCCTCCTGTTTGTAGCAGTGAAGTGAAATGTTGGGAATTTAGAATTTAGAAAGAAAAAATCAACGAAGACGAAGAAGAAGAAGACGAAAAATAAAGTGAAAAAGAGACGAGAAATGCTTCACATTATCTCATATAACAAGGTATCATTCATTCATTCTTTTTTTTTTTTTGGTTCACCTTTTTTTTTTCTTTCATCTTTGGGTTTTCTCTATCTCTTAACAATTTGTTTTTACAGTGAATGTGTGTGTTTGTGTGCAAAAAGCTAAAGTGACGGAGTTTGACAGTGCTTTTATCTTTCCGTCAAAGCTCAGCCATGGCTGTACCCACCCCCCGACAGGGGACCTTTTCCTGTGGAGTTTTGGCCCCCACTCCACCCGGTTTCCTCCTCTCTTTTTTTCTTTTTCCCTCGTTCCTCAAATGCCATGTGGAATTTATTGATTATGTGACTATTTTTTTAATGTTATTTGAATAGGATCGGATTAGAATTGATTGAAGTATCACTTAAGAGATATGCATAAATCAATTAGTACTTGAATTTGTATGAAGCTGTTCAATCGAATTAAAAATTGATTAAATTGATTGTTTTTATTTTTCATTTTTAAGTATTTACTTAATTAACTTGAAATAATCAATTGAACAAATAAACTAGTAACCTGATCAATTCAATCATTTATCAAATTTTGAAAATCTTAATTTTTGTTTTCCAAAATAGCATTTATTCTGCCTATTTAGCTCCACTTTTCTGAAATCATTGCATGATTAGTTCTATCAACAAATGTTTCAATTTTCTTGTGTAATATTATATTGTTTGATATGTGGATTTATGATATTTTTACGTACATTTGTCATGGATATTGTTATACCCTTAGGGTTAGGATACATATCATCACAATGAGCCACTGAAATTAGTTTTTTTACCCCAACCTTTTGATCCCCTTGACCCTTTGCTCACGTGACAAAGCCACTCGCTCAACAAGTCACCTCATCAACCACCCACTTTTTGGAGTCAAGCACTTATACAAGTGCGAACGCGTCTCTAATGACAAGTAGGCCACATTAAATACTAACAATCTTGTAATGCTTGGGACCATTACTTTTGCATCTTACATTCATTGTCAGCACGTTCGCCATAATACTCGGCTACATCTCACTGCATGAAAAGAGAACTTTGCCTGTAAATGTCTTCTAACGATGAAGAGTGGATTGATCTTTCAATTGGATCCTTACTTTGAGTAATCAGCCTTATATATCTCTATCTTTCTAGATGAATTAGCCTCATTAACAGTACTGAATTTTCTTTCTTATTTTTGCCCTATCTCCTCCCCTTATTGTTCATTGTACCAATAGATATATTTTATTTTTTTCAAAATATTAATTAAATACAAATATTGGTTTTTTAAGCTTGTAAAATTAAAAAAAAAATCCACTTCTAATGTATTGAATAAAGGGTGAGTTTTTAGTACATTACCAGTATATTATTTTTATTTCACAAGCAACATTAAAAAATTTGACACATGTCTCTTCTTTTAAATATTTACTGTACCGTTATAGGATACTTGTCAACTCCTAACCCTGCTTACAGTCTAAAAACTCCACAGCTAGTCTAACAAATAAATTCCCTTAAATATTTTTTTATTATATTAAAATATCATAAATCATATTTAAAAACTTTATTTAATTTGCTTGTAATTATCAACATATTCGATAATCACATTTAAAGATAATATTCATTAATAATTATCAACAACTCTTTATTTATTTGCTCTTTTATATATATATATATATATATATATTATTTTTTGAAATTTTAATTGAGTTAGTAACATATAAGTTAATCAATTTTCAAAAAATATTAAAAAGCCAATTGTTTTACATAATTATATTGTTGTGAATATTCTAGCATAAATTATATAAAATTCTAGAGATATTTGAAATTAAAATATCAAAATTTTAAATATTTAATTTTATTATTTTTAATATTTATATAATTTTTAATTTTTTTTTCTCATTTTTGTGAAAACCATTACAATTAGTTTTCTATTTATTTTTAACCTTGAAAAGTGAAAACAATAAAATATAATATAAATAAAATTATTTACAATGTATTGATGAATTAGATGACCTCACCTGCCCACCTTGGCATTCCAGGTTGTAGATGACATGGCGCGAATTTTATTTTCGTGTGAAAAACACCAAACGGCGGTTACTTATTTTGCCGTGGGGTGTGAGGGTTAAGAAGCGGACGTTTATACTTCAAATAATATGAGCTCGCATCTCTATGGCGTTCGATTGATTAAGAAAATAATTGGCAGAAATGCAATTAATGTGGGTTTGGGAGTTTGAGGGGGTGATGATTAAATGCAATCTGAACCGTTAAAATTAGTGGGACCCCCTTGTTTTATTTAACGATCAGGATGTGAGGAACGGAAGGAATCTTTAGCGGCTAAAAGCCTGGCTTGTGCGAACGTGAAGTAATTGATGTCGGATATGGTTGCTACGTGTTCAAATATTGACACGTCATATAATAGATCAATTGCATCCTAACACTCATGCTTGTGTAAGCTGGACTAATTAGATCGGAAAGTTATTAAGATATTGGTCGGGAAAAAGCATTAGATCTGTTAATTTAAAAATTAGTATAATTTGATTCAATCGAAAATTTATTTTTAATATTTTTATAATTTTTAATAATTTATTTAATTTAACTAAATATAAGATTAATTAACTATAATTTTGTCAATTTAACCGTCATTCAAACATTATTAAATTAATGGTTAATTTTTTATAAGAATAATTTAAATTTTAAATTAGTTCATGCATTTTAAAATATATTAATAAAATCTTGTAAAGCATTTAGATGTACCAATTAAGTCAGATATCAACATAGTTATCAAAATTCGTATTTAATGCAGTTTGATCAATAAATTTTGAGTGTAATAGTAAGATACACTATAATTCTAAAGGAATAATTTATATTTGAATATTGAAAATATCGTTGTTTGAAGGGGTAACTACAAACCCTAAAATGATTAATCTCAATGAATCGTAATATGTACATGAAATATATATTGGTTGAAAAAAAAAAGCATTTTGATTTTGATATGGAGCATACTTAAAACATGTATGTATTGTCCACGTTGATAGCTTAGATATGACATCGAAAACATCATACAATATTATTACAATTCAAGAGTCATGTAGTAGATATATACGTATTTACAATATAACATGCATCTTTTAATGTATATCCCACATTAGTTTCAATATGATATTTACCGTTTAATCTCATGACTATACTAATGAAATGACTTGATTGATACGATGTTGATGTCGTAAAAGCTAAGTCAACACATTTTTAAGGTTAGTGATTAGTTTAAAATCAATGCCATAATTCGATATGCATATGTTTACACATTGATCCCTGTGCTTAAAATACGTCATGTGATATATGATCTGCATTTAAAGTCTTGGCTAATTTTCAATATGATATTATTTTAGTTTAACCTCTTTAAAAGTTTATAATTCAATTTTATTTTGTCCTTGGTAACAAATAACTAGACTGAAGAAATAACTTAATTGATATAATACCAATATTACATGGACTCAAATAAAATATTTTAAAGTTTTGAGACCAATTTAAAATCCAAATCATAGTTTGAGGACTATTGATGCAATTTATACACATCAGCATCCAAAAATCAGCTGATCTTACTTGTGTCCCTTTATTACTTGTCTGATTTCGTAGCAGCATATTGTTACTTTTGGCGTTTATTTTAAATGAAACAGATCTGACGGTTGAGATGAGGAGCATCATCAATGTAGGACCCGCGTGATTAAGACCATAGGATGAAATTATATTGTCCCTTAGTGATTGGGGACCACGTTGATAGCTATAATTAAAAATAAATAATAATAATAATAACACGCACATATTTATAACGGTGGAGTTTGATGCACGTGATCAGAATTTGTGAGATAAGGGCATAGAAAAAACATCATAGGTCGGCTGGTCGGATATACTATAATGGAATTTGAGCTTTTTGACTACTTAGCTCTAAATAAGAATAAAGCAAACCAATATAGAAAAAAAAAAAGAAATTATTATTCACTCAAAAATTAAATTGATTTTGAAAAAAAAAACCAATAATTGTAAGAGTTAATTATATTAGATGTGTTCGAATTTATGATTTAAATTGTAATTAATTTAAGGAAAGTTTGGAATTTTAGTTAGGGAGGATGAAAATGGTAAATTTTTAATTTAGGTTTTTTATAATTTATAAAGATATAAACTATTAAAATAATGAAATTACATTTTTATTATTGTAAAAATATACAACTTAATTCCGGCATTCTCAAAAAAAATTTAAGCTTTGCCACTATCAACAAATATAAATACATCTAAAAATATCTATTGGAACGAGTTTAATAATTAGTTTTTCACATTTTATAGATCCATTAAGAAGAAAAATATTTGCCACAAATTTTAAAACTGCTCCATACTTAAGAAATGGTCGAAACCTCGACCACTAATTAAAGTATGAAAGAAATGGTCGAAACCTCGACCACTAATTAAAGTATGAAAAGACTCTTGACATATCAATTCACGTATTTTAAATATACTTATATTAAAATCAATCTAACATTTAATGTTGAAACGATGGAATGATTAAATTAATATATCTCAACCCAACATTTTGAATGGTGCTAAATTAAAATATAGACCATGCTTTAGCAATGTATAGTGACTTTAATCGTTTAAATAATATATGTGTATACCCACCAAACTACAATCATAAGTATAATATATATAAATACATGCTCAAAAGTAATTATAACGTGAAATTAAGTGATAAAAGTATTATAGTATTCATTATATATTAAAAATAAATAAATTAATATTTATATGTCATAATAAAGAGTAAATTATTTTTTTATTAAAAAATTAATTAAATTGTACTGTTAAAATTTAGCATGAGTAACACATAGATCTGATGTATACTAATTTTTAATAGTATAAATGAAGAAAAATCTTAAAAAATTAATCAATTTACTATTTGATCTAACATATAGAGATTAAATTGTTCATTTCTTGAGTTCGATTCATAGTACAAGGGCATCTATGGTATTTTTATTGAATTAAGCTGATATAAAACACAAATAAACAAAAAAAAAAAGAATATAATTGAAATAAGAAAGTAATAAAGTGAAGTTAAGACTATAACTGTGCGTGATATCTGTATATAGCGAGATTAAAGACTCACATATAACAATAATGCATGATAAAACTCAGATATAAATGTTGAATTTTTGTCAATAATATTAAGTTCTCTTCGGAGGATAAATGACGATCGTATTTGATAGGTTAGATGATGGTTGACTTTATCATATCGAGGCTTTTAATTAAGGGGTAATTAATAAAATGTTAATTGGGATTATTGGAATGGGGAGTTGGTGGTGCCACTGATTACAATATATTTTATTATGTTAATAAATCCCGATGATATGTGTGAGGATGATAACCACACATGGTTGCAATTGGTATTGGTGATGACGTTAAAAAAAAAAAACCCTGTAATTTTAGATATTATTTAATATGATGCATTTAGTATAATTTTTTTATAAATAAAATTATATTATTTTAGGGATAGATATAAAAATTATATATAAATTTTGATTTAATGTATAATAGTATACGTGAATTTTAATTTTGTATGATTTTATATAAAAAATTTTAATTTGATTTAATTTTCACAAATAATTAACAATATTATCAAATTAACATAATTTTACTATTATATTAATCAAATATAAAAATAAATATATGTATTTATTTATTAATTAAAATAAAATATTTATATATATAGGAACTTCAATTTAATTTTATACATATAATTATACATTAACTCAAAATTCACGTATAAATTTAATGTTTATTAAGAAATTAAAACATTTGCCAAGTCCCTAATGTTAATAGCTTTACAAGCATGAACTCATGGAGGCCCAAGCACGTTAGCGAGCTGAGTCCAACTCGGACAAGACTCGGCTAAAATATTAATGCAAGAACGTTGTATAAGCCCAAACATGTTTTTTCTTATAATTTTATTTAACAATATTGAGAAAATTTGAGTAATAATTAAATGGTCTAATTTTAAATTTCGTCCCTCAACATTATAAAACTAAAAATGTAGTTCATTTATTTAAATTTGTTACAATTTAATGTTCATATTTTCTGAAAACTGAAAAATTAATCCAAACATTGGTAATTACATAAACTTAAATTTCGATTCTTCTATTGACGTTTTGAATGTAAGTTGCCAAATTATTCATTTTTCTTGACTTATTATATATATAGTTATTGAATTAATGATTTCAATAGGTAAAAATATATCATAAGTCCCTATATTTTTCATAAATTTAAAATTTAGTCTTTAAATTTTTATTTTTATGAATTTAATCTCTCTATTTTTTAGATTTTAAAATTCAAGTTCAATTATTAACATTGTTAAATTTATTTTGTTAAATTCAAGTTCATAACAACACCATTTTTTTAGTTACATAGTTACCAATTGAGTATTCTTTTTATTTCGAAATGTGTCACCAACAAATTTAATAAAAAAATTAATGGTGTTAACAATTAGATCTGAATTTTGAAATATAAAAAGTAAAAGAACTAAATTTTTAGAAATAAAAGTATAGGAAGTAAATTTTGAATTTGTGAAGAGTAGAAGGACTTATATCAGATTTGAACCATTTTAATATAGAGTTGATTTGACATATTATTTAAATGGACTAATTTTTAAACTTTCAATAAAAAATAGGATTAAATGGAAAAGATTAATTTTTTTAAATTTTATAAAATAGGAGGATGAAATTTAAGCGCCAACTTTAACCGCTATTTTGACAAGTAAAGCGCGAAATCATATCGAATATTCTCTCTCTTTTTTCTAGCTGACCTTAGATAGAGTTATATTATTACTATTATTATTAATTAATTAATTTTTCAATAACATTATTTAAAAAAAAAAGAAGAAAATCTCAGAAATCGACGACAAGATGCCGAAGAAGATGAGCGTATATAGCAAAGCCGAGGCGGCTCGTGCGCGGAAGTGCGCCACCGAAGCCGATCGGAAGGAGCTGGAAGCCCGGGAGAAAGAGGAGCAGTACTTTTCACCCAAACAAAAGAGGAGCAGTACTGGCGCGAAGCCGAGGGTACGAAATCCAAAGCCGCGGCTCGCCGTGCTGAGGTGCGTCGCCAGGCCGATATGGAGGAGGAAGAGATCGATAAAGCAATGAAGAAACTATACAAGACGGCGAACCACGTTGCGGTTCCGGTGACGAAGGTCACGGAAGCGGAGCTGAGGAAGAGGAGGGAGGAGAAGCAAGCAGAGATGGCGACGAAAGCGGAGAAGGTCAAGAAGAGGTAGAGTAAACGGCGGCGGAAGAAGAGTATGAAAGGATGATGTCGGTGTCGAACACGAATAGGGATGATTTGGTGGTCGAAGCGAGAAGAGCATAGGCAGCAATTGCGCATATGTCGGTGACCGATAACCTTCCCGCCGATAGCCATCCTGAGAGGCGGGTTAAGGCCTCTTTCAAGGTACATTAAACACTTCGCCTTATTGGTTTTTCAGTGGTTACCATTGTTTATTGTCTTAATATTTAGCTTAGTGCGTAGCATTAGTTGTATTAGTTGGTATTATCAATGTACATAAGCATTTGAAGGAGCTGAGCTTCCCAAGCTTAAAGAAGAAAAGCCTGGTCTTACTCACACTCAATACAAGGATATGAGCCTCTTTCAAGGTACATTAAACACTTCGCCTTATTGGTTTTTCAGTGGTTACCATTGTTTATTGTCTTAATATTTAGCTTAGTGCGTAGCATTAGTTGTATTAGTTGGTATTATCAATGTACATCAGCATTTGAAGGAGCTGAGCTTCCCAAGCTTAAAGAAGAAAAGCCTGGTCTTACTCACACTCAATACAAGGATATGATATGGAAGCTATGGAAGAAATCTCCTGGCAATCCTCTAAATCAGCAAAGT
This sequence comes from Gossypium stocksii, assembly GCA_020496765.1. Lineage (NCBI taxonomy): Eukaryota > Viridiplantae > Streptophyta > Magnoliopsida > Malvales > Malvaceae > Gossypium > Gossypium stocksii. Next base: position 128,363,541 of record CM035624.1, read on the forward strand.
TTATAGCCAAGTTTGAACCATTTCTTTGTGTATTTCCCTTTGCTGACTTCGTATGACCTGATGGGTTGATTTAGTTAAGGTATCTCCTCTACCAATGAACCATTGCTTCTTGTTTTTGATGCATAACTCAATTTTTGTTGTGTGTGTTCAGCTTGCTGCTGAATGATCACAATATGTTACTATGGGCAGAGATGCATTTGTGGTATATATAAACTTGTGTGGATTTCTGCCCTACTATATGTGCAGAGTCTTCTTAGTGCTTAAAACTGAATTAAAATAGTTTTATTACTGTTCAAGATCCTACCTCTTTTGTTTAGCTTTTAGCTACGGTTCGTTGCCCTCCATTCTTTTGATTTCGCTAAGGCTGGAAAAGATTGATGTACACGTAGGGAGAGAGTTCATAGTACTTGGTGTGGAAGAACTACGGATTAAGTCGCAAAGATAAGATAGATCTTTTGTAAGGTTTACATTTCTCTACTTGTGGATTGAGGAAGATTGTTACACGATATGCATGTGTGACTACAAAAATAACTTTAGGCTTGCTTTTGAACTCTCTACTGCACGCTATTTAAAGTTTTGAAGTCAATATAATGCCATTGGACAGATTGTTATTACTTATTAACGTGAAAGTCTTCTAGCCTTGGGATGAAGATAATGGCTTTTGCAAAGAATGTTGTTTCAATGACTGTAAAGGTTCTGAGGAAGCTTGCTTACTGCAATTTCGATGCAGTAAGTTGATGAAATGTATTCATCTTGAAATGTAGGGATAATATCCTCTTTCATCTATTTGAGTGTCTTTTGGTTAAATGCTGAACATCATAGAAGCATGTTGGCATTGGCTTATTTGAAGATGCTTTAATTTGAAATACCATTTGGTTCTGTCAGTTAGAGAATATGGTGCTCATCGAACACCATTGTTTCAGTAGGCTAAGTCCAATTGTGGTTGAATGACCCTCGTTATTTCTTAACGTGCACTGACTGCTTTCTTTTAATGACGATTCCATGTTGATGGTTAATTTCTTACTTGTGACTGGTGGAAAAGTGGGCACGGGTTCCTCTTTTAACTTCTAGGGATGAGCTGAACAACAAGGCTCCTTCCATCAGCAAATTGATGTTCTCGTGATGTGACATTCAGCAATTCAGTGGATTTTCATGTGATGCAATAACTCTTGTTTTATGGTACTAGAAATCCGCTCTTCTTTATGATATAATTGACTGATGCTCGGGTCAGGTGGTAAGATATAGTAATTGTTTTAAACATGCATTGTCTTCAAAATTTCAGCGAAGCTTGTGACTTCTAGTCAAGCATAATTGCTGGAAGGAATATTGTTCATTGTTCATATTGTGATTTCTTGCACAGGAGGGGAAGCCCCAAAGGGACTCTAAGCAGATCAAACCCTAAATCTGACCTTATAGTTTAAGCCCAAAGGTAAGTTTGTTTTGAGTTGGATTAATTTAGATAAAAGTCAATTTGGATTTTAAAATTGTGTCATTTTCGTTTGGAGTAATTTTCGATTCATGTTGTTGAGGGTTCTGAGTGCTTCCAATTAGAGTTGTTTTGAACTCAAGTTATTCGGTTTTGAGTTCGATCATTTAGATTTGAGGTTCTAAATTTTTTGGATTATGTCATTACAAGTTCAAATCAAGTTCTAGTTATTGTAAGTTTGGATTTATTTTGATAGGTAGTCTTGAGTTTAGTTAGTTGATTTTTTAAATTTACAATTATACTTATCCCTTTTACCATCCAAGATTAACATTAATTAAGTCGATATTCAAATAAAATCTTCATTAATTTTGAGTTAATTTTATTGATTTATTAATATAAAATTAAATTTGATTGGATTTGAATTTATATTCATCATGTCGGGTTTCATATTTGGGTCAAAATGGATGAGGCAATTTGTGAAATTGCCCCTTCATTTGAAACTAGTCTAGCTCTATATTCCTCAGCCAAAAGAAAATAAAAAGACTAATAAAACAATTTTGGTGGACAAGATCAATGACACCAATATTGTCCTAACCCACAAGGCCTAAAAACCACCAAAAAAAAAAAATGAAAATCAAAATGGATGGCGTTTCTTATCCCAAAATCTCCCATCCTCAAGATTACACTCACTGTGGACCATGCTTATGCCACTTCACATTTCCTTCTCCAACTCTCCAAACTCACTTCCCTTTCACCACACAGCCTCTCAAACATGGAAACTCTCCTCTTAAACCAAACTCTATGCCGTCTCGACCTTTCCCCTAAACCAAAACGCCCACTGTGTATTGCTCCTCAGATCTTCCACTTTAAACCCAACAAAAGCTTTGCCCTCTTTGCTGTCCAAAACCAAGAAAGGGACTTCCAAGAAACAGGGAACACACTCCAAGCGGACGTCAGCGATGAATCCTTCGGTGAAGTCAGTAAAATCATCGGCAGCAGAGCAGTCCCCGGCGGGAAAGCCATGGAATATTTAATAGAATGGAAAGATGGTCACGCGCCTTCATGGGTTCCACAAGATTTTATAGCTAAAGATGTGGTGGCGGAATACGAAACCCCATGGTGGACAGCGGCCAAAAAAGCCGACGACAAGGGGTTGGCTGAACTTTTAGCAGTGGAGGATGATTGGCGCGACGTGGATGCTGTAGACCCAGATGGTAGAACAGCTCTTCTGTTCGTATCCGGTCTTGGGTCAGAACCGTGTGTTAAGGTCTTAGCTGACGCCGGAGCTGATATTAACCACCGTGATAACGCCGGTGGGTTAACAGCTCTTCATATGGCAGCCGGGTATATAAAACCCGGTGTAGCTAAACTGTTGTTGGATTTCGGGGCGGATCCCGAAATCGAAGACGACAGAGGTTTAACACCTTTAGCTTTAGCTAAAGAGATTCTAAAAGTAACACCCAAAGGAAATCCAATGCAGTTCGCTAGAAGATTGGGGCTTGAAAGTGTGATAAAAACATTAGAGGAATCGATATTTGAATACGCTGAGGTTGAAGAAATAATGGAGAAGAGAGGGAAAGGTGAGAACTTGGAGTACTTGGTGAAATGGAAAGATGGTGGTGATAATGAATGGGTTAAAGCTAAGTTTGTGGCGGAGGATTTGGTGGCGGATTTTGAGGCGGGGTTGGAGTACGCGGTGGCGGAAGGGGTGGTGGGGAAGAGGATGGGGGATGATGGGAAGAATGAGTATTTGGTTAAATGGATTGATATGGAACAACCGACATGGGAGCCTGAGGAGAATGTGGATCCTGAATTGATAAAGGAATTTGATGATGCAAGTCAAGGGAACGGTGGGGTTGTGAAGAACAGTGGGGAATCAAGTGATGTTTCATGAAAATTTCTCATCATATAGTGTTTATATAGCATTTTTGTGTTCGTAATTTTTGTTTTTGTCAATGAGGAGGTTTATTATGTGTTGATTGGAAGTGTAAAAGTTAAAAACTTTGATCACTTGAGCTTAAAATGATTAATTGCTTTAGTTCTCACCAAAAAATAGTGACGACATTTGAAATATCATAATTTGGTCCAGCATCACGAATGATAAAATTAAAGTTTAAATCTTCAACTCTGGGCTGTTAGTAAGTGTTATTTTGTACATCCTCTTTTGTTCATGATGTAGTTTACATCTTGTGTTCTTATTGTACCGATAGTTTATATTTGACTAGTTTAGGAGAAGAAAGTAATATTTATATAATCGGTACGTGTCAAATTTAAAATTCTCTTTATATTTAAAATTTAATTTGATTTATGTATGAATTATCAGTTTCATTTTGTAGAATTACGATGTGCTTCTGCTATATATGAGTTTTGTTCAAATTATTTTTGATTTTATCTAATTTTTTCTTATTCTTGTATTTTGTATTGATTTGATTTTACATTATTATTGTTTGATTGTGTATTTATATTTGTAAACATATTTATTGAGAGGGTTGACTCTTTTGAATAAGTTTTTGAAGTGCTTTATATTGCTCAGCTAGTCCTGCCCTCAATAATATTTGGTATTGTCTCATTCGAAAAAAATATTCAAAGTGTCATCTATTAGATAGTTAGTTGGACCTTTAACAATGTTAGGTCTTGTCCTTCAGTAGAGATTTTGTCCCATGTATTTTGTTGAGAGCTAGTTAGGGGTGAATTCAGAAATTTTTAGGAAAATTCGAACTGAATTGGATAACTTTATCTTTTATTCACTTATGATTTTATTACTTAAATAGAAATCTTTTTATTTTTAGGAGATTAAAATGTAATTTTATCACATAGTAACTTCTAATTTTATCATTTATTAGGGATTAAAAATAATTTTTTCATTTGAGGGGCCAAAGCTCTTGCTTCTCCTTCTAAATTTGCTCTTTGAAGTCAGTTTGTATTAAAAGATTTGATTCACAATGTTATAAACATCTCAATTGGTGAAGATATAACTTATAAGACTTATAAAATAGATGATAATATTGTACATAATAATAATTATATAAATTACTTAACTTATGCACGAAGGGAAAGACTCAAATTATCAACTTAAAACTTATAAGACACTTGTTATTATGGTACCACTTGTGTTTCGTGGTCCATATCTTAACTCAAGATGGCTTTTGGAGAAACAAAATGACTTACTAAATAGAAGAGGTTTTGGATTGTGTGAGGTTGGCGGTTGTGAAAAATCGGTGATGGGTTGACTCGTCGAATTAATTGCTCGTGGGGCTTCAAATGACGGAAGGTTAAAAAGTCTTCAAGTTCTTAGTTACTATTCTTTTTGATTGGGTTTATTGGACACTATGATGGTGAAGATATATTTGTTTTCACCTTTAGAGCTTTAAGAAAGGTGACTCATGGTTAATGTTTTTTAAATTAGATTAGTGGTTAAATTAGTTAGGTCGGTAATTTATTGGTTCAATTAACTAGATTGATTCAATTAAATATTTTTAAAAATTTTTTAATTTCAATTACTCAATTTAATTGGTTTATTCTGATTCTTAAATCCTACAGTTGAAAGCTTCCATTTGGATGAATATCTAATTAATTTTGGATTCCATCAATCCAATCAACGATTAAAAAAGATTGTTAATGTGTTTGCGGTTTTCTTTGGTTTTGTACCATTTATTTGTTTGATTGTTTGGTTGTGTTCCCATGACTTAAGACTGCCAGTTATTTGATTAAAAAAAATTAATAATATTTTCCATTTTTTCTCATTATTTCCATTTTTAAAGAAAAATATTATAGAAAAAAAACAGAGGCAGAAATGGAACTATCCCTGTGTGTCTCGTGACTCGAGAAACAATTTAGAAACTCGAAAAACCTCAATAACACAAACAGGGCAACAATTCCTTCACTCTTCTCTTCCCCTTTTTGCTCAGCAAAAAAGAAAAAGTCCCAAACTTGATTTCAAAACTCATAAACTTCAATCTTACTGTTGATCTGAGAGCATCAAACCCACAAAAATGCATGCAAAAACTGATTCAGAAGCGACGAGTATCGACAATTCATGGCCACCAAGGTCACCACCACGAAGGCCGGTTTACTATGTTCAGAGTCCTTCAAACCACGACGTTGAGAAAATGTCGTATGGGTCGAGCCCAACTGGTTCACCAACTCACCAGTATTACCATTGCTCCCCTATTCACCATTCCAGGGAGTCTTCCACGTCGAGATTCTCGGCTTCTCTTAAGAACCCGAGGAGTCTTTCGGGTTGGAAGCATGTCAAGGTTGGTCACGGCGGCGATGATGTGGAAGACGACGACGACGATGGTGGTGAAATGGACGGTTGTGATGAATGCAAAGCTAATAACTTCAGGCTTTATATTTGTCTTGTTTTATTGTTTTCCTTGCTGTTTACGGTTTTCTCTTTGATCTTGTGGGGTGCTAGTAAGAGTTACGAGCCTAAAATCTTCATTAAGGTCAGTGTTTTTTTCCTCTCTGCAAATTTGGTTCTTTTGCGACTCAGTTGCGAGTCAACTCAGTGACTCATTTCACGAGTCCCCAAACCCCCTTTTTAAATATAATATTGTTAATTGTGTAAATTATGATGTGTGCAGCACATTGTGTTCGAGAGCATCTATTACCAGGCAGGAAATGATCAATCAGGAGTGCCAACTGATATGATTTCACTGAATTCAACAGTTCTGATTTCATATAGAAATCCAGCTACTTTCTATGCCGTCCATGTTGCCTCTACTCCATGGGAGCTTCACCATTTCCAGCTCAAAATTGCCTCTGGACAGGTTCGTGTATAACCTTTTATTTTGCCTTTTGTTTTCTAGTCTTTGTTTCATGGTTTCAATTAGTAGTAAAAAGTATGGGTTAAAAATGGAGCATTTGGAGTTAGCTGTTAGCACTTAGCAGCCTAGGGAAGTGGGAAAACTTTAGTATGGGAAAAGACTACACCTAACATAGTTCAATGGGGGTCCCCCACAAATGAAACCTGAAAGTGAAACCTTATGAATATATAGCCGTTTGCTTTGCAAGCTTTATCAATGTGCCTTTTGGTACAAGACATTAGTATGTTGTTTGCTGTTTAGCTGTCTTTTTTTCCGGGCTTGGGGACAGAACGTAGTTCAAAACTTAGCCCCTGGTATACCTATGCAAGAATGTTACAAAGTTTTAAAAACTGAGGGTCTTGCCACTTGTGAGGCTTGATTAAAAGATTTTTGGTTTGGCTAATGGCTACTGTATTGGTGTTTATATATACTCAGGGTGTGTTTGGCTTTAGCATAGTTTTTGGCTGTTCAAAAGCATTTTTTGACAGCAAAAGCAATGTTAATAAAAACTTTTTTTCCATTAAACTGGTCGGCAATGTTGTCAAGGGTGCAAGGCGTAGTATAGGTGCTAGAACCTTTATATTGCTTCTGGTGCAAGGTGCAAAAAAGCACTAGCCTGAGGTAAAGCGCAATAGGTATGTATGAGTTTTTGCAAGTCTGTGTGTATATGTAATATATAAATCTTAAGAGATATTACTAAACAATAAAGTTTGGTCTTGTTTATCTACAAAACATTCAATGTTTTTATTGGTCGATATGCATGATTTCTTATGGTCAATGTCTGTTATTGAATGCTCAATGTTGAGAGTATGGAGTCTGATATGATCCCTTTCTTACTAGTCAAGGTGTATAAAATGAAAACGAAAAATATTAAAGGGAAATTCAATCAAGTGGGCATTCTTTATGCCTATCGCCTTACAAAAAAGCATGCCTAGGTGCAGGCCTTGACAACACTTCTGGTTGGTAGATACTTTTCAATAACGCTTTTCAATTGTATTTTCCGAAAGCACTTTTCAATAGCAACAACAATGCTAAACTAGCGCTCGATTTTCTTTCTTTTAACCCAATTGGATTGTCATCGAAGATGAAAAGTTGGTTTTTTCATTGCAAAAGAAGAAGATGCATGGTGTTGAACATAATGGTTTGTGTTTATCTGATATAAGCTCTGCTATTTAATATATGAAATAGATGAAGAAGTTTACACAATCAAGGAAAAGTGGGAGGAAAGTGGTGACAATTGTGAAAGGGTATCAAGTTCCATTATATGGTGGGATACCTGTTCTTGCAAACACAAGAGAGCACAAAGAAAGCATAGCAGTGCCATTGAACCTGACATTTGTAATGAGGTCAAGGGGTTACATTTTGGGCAGATTGGTGAAGACCAAGTTTTATGGGAAAATCAGATGCTTTGTTACTCTCAAGGGAAATAAGCTTGGGAAGCCCCTTAATTTGACAGATTCATGTGTTTATCAGTGAATTCTCTCCTCTTTTCTTTATAGTTTTAGGGTATCTGATATGACTGATCTTGATTTATTAACATATTTTACTTTTTGGAACCTTCATTTCCCAATGGTTGAAATCTGAGTTAGTGTTCATTGATGGTTTGAGATTTGGTGATGGACTATGTTTAGTAAGCTCCATTTTTTCTGCAAGATGATATTTTCAGGTTTTTCATGGTTGCCGGACAAGTTGGATTGGAAATTAGTTGGGGTAATGGTACGGAAGAGGGATTAGATCGGTTGAACTGCCAATCGAGAATTGGTAAAATGTTTTTGGGCTAAAATTCTTGGCCCAAATTGGAAAAAACCCAACCCTAAACCATTAACCAACCAGCCCAAATGCGACCCAAATCCCAAAAAAATGAATGGAAAATGAAAAACCTAAATTAATAAAAGTTTAACCTTAAATCTGCAAACAGATTGTGAACCGGTAAAATGGTTTTGGGTCAAAATTCTTGGCTCAAACTGGCAAAGTTTCTCAACTCTAAGCCACTAACTAATTGGGCCAGATGCAGCCTAAAAGAAAAAAGATGAATTCAAAAAAAAACTCAATGAGTAAAAATATATTTTTAATAATTTCATTATAGTTTCTGATTATATCTGGTTTTTTTTGATACAATGTCTAAAATTAGGCATAATCTTTTCCCAAGCCGTAAATAGGAGGATAATGAGCTGTAGCACGTTCAAACCTGCATTCTCCTACGCTGACAATAATATTCATGCTAATCGAGCTAAGACTCAATCAACATGAGTAAAAGCAACCCTAAGTTCACTAGCCAGTTCAAAATTAAAAAAAAAAATAAAAATAAAAACTAGATGAATAAAACCCCGCCTTCAATCCACTAAAATATTGTTGTTATTTAAATGTATTCATGTTTATTTAAATATTTTTTGCTGAAAATTTAAGATTTTTTTCAATTTTTCTCTGTTTTTCTTTTTTTTTTTAATTTTTTTTAATAGTGAACGACTGGACCAATGGTAATATTAATCAAACTTATCAAATTAAAAATTAATGATTTGATCGGTTCAATTCACTACTTTTGATTTTTTCTATATAATATGGATAAAACGTTCAATTGCTTTATTAGTTAATAATTACCGAGGATCGAAGAAGCTAACTTCAACGCCTGTATCAATAATAACATAAATCCCAGCTGCCACTAAAACCCCACTTAGAGCCATCCCTAAGAGACCCAACACCCAATTTAGGCACCAAATTGGTGTAAAAGCCTTAGGTTTTTTAACCTTAAGCCACATGAAACATGGATAAACTAAGGTGACTGGTAATGCTATGCCACCAACTAGACCAGCCAAGCTTGCTAAGAATGGGATTGCCACCGCCACGAAGAAGCATCCGTACCCGAACATTGCTCGAAGAATTGCTGGGAACCACCATGGCAATGCCTTCTTCTTCTTCTTAACATATACGGATTCCATGCCGTCGAAAGTTGGCATGCCATAAATTTGGAATGAGCTTAGCGCGTTGATTATGACGAATAAACTTGTTAGTCCTAGGATGAATTGGGAGGTGTCTTTGCCATGGAAAACAAACAAGGCTGTTAGCATGCCCCTGTTTTCCGGAATCTGTTCAATGATGAATAAACGTTTTAAAATTGATTGCACGAAGAAACCCGAAATTAAATTCGAAGACATATAGTACCCTTTGACCATAAGCCCAATAGCCTCCGATTGCAAGAGGGAATAAGCACATTGCAACGAGTGTGTACGCAATCTTGACTCCCTTCCACATCGGGACTGACGAGGGATGTTTCTCGTCGGACGGCATTGTCGCCTGCAAAAGAAACAACATCTGCTTAAAAATTTTGGCCATTTTTAATTGCTAATTTAATCATATTTTTCATATGTGAAGTTACTTGGATCTCAAGTATGAGATTGTGGCCTCTGAAAGCAAAAGAAACGATCCCAAGTGTGTTGAAAACATCGAAAATGCGAGTGACTTCGGTGCTTCCTCGTACTGGATTGTACGTTACACCTTCTGTTCTTCCCTCAATAACTGAGACAACCCAGATCAGGGTACAGTACCCGAAAGCTGTGATGGCTCCGATTAGTGACACCCCGGCTATCGAGTTCAAGTTAGGCAGCTGAGATAGAAGGACCGCAGCAGAAGTGAATATCAAGAACCATTCCACGATGGTTGGTGGCTCAGCGGTGCACGTTCCGCCACATATGACATCGAAGAACATCTTACAAGTTTGGCCCCCGATGATGATCAAGACCACGCATGTTCCTCCCGATAGGTACATGATGGGAAATAGAGCCAACCATTTTGCTAACTTCTCACCTACGACATTCATGGATCACAACTCGCATTAACTCGTATCCAAATACGTAATTCATGTCATTTAACTCGATCTTGTTTCACATGGTTTCATTACCGAACGTTGCACTGCAAAGCTGCATGTATCGACTGTAACGCATCCCGGTTTCGGTAGATTCGTGGAGTTGCACCAGTAAGTATAGGGTGTAAAGCTGCCATATGAAGGCTAAAGTCAAGGGTATGATTCCCCAAGTCCTGTAAAAGAATTGTGACTACTTACCACCCAAGAAATGCGAAAAATCGAAACAGAAGTGTCATTGATTAGTGAAAAGTGATTACTTACCACCCAAGAATCGTGAAAGCAACAGGGAGCACGAGGGCTTGAATACCGATCCCCGAACAAAGAGTATGAAATGCAGCGTAATATGCATTCCCATTTCTTGACTCGGTGATCGGAAGCCAAGCATCGTGAGGATCGAGCCTAGTAAGCTGTAAAGCCCTCCTAATAGGAGTCCCCAAAGGGGTAACAAACCTTGGAGTACTTATTCTAGGTGTTTTATTTGCAGGCTGTATATGATCATCCGAGGCAAGAAGTGGTGATCGAGAAAGAGAAGGAGAGTGAAACTGTGAAGGGGGGGCCGATATAGGCGGTGTCGTTCCCACAGAAACCGCCTTGTTGGAACCTATTTCATTAACATCACCCATTTTTGTATACTATGTATGCACTTAAAAACATTTTGCCTATATATATAGAGAGAGAGAGACCTTTGGGTGCAATGCATGGATTGTGCCTCGTGGTTTGGTCTTAAAGCTTTGAATAAAACATAATTTAATATTTGGTAATGGGGACAAGTTGATATTAGAAACAGGGTATTAAAAATGACTTGAAATTGTATTTAAAGTAAAGCATTAAAAAAGACAGTGGCAGCTAACCAGAACAACTTGTTCTTACTTATAATTGATTGATCTTTTTATCCTTTGTGTTTCTTTTTTGGGATTTGACTTGGAATTTTGTGGTTAATGAAAGAATAACTAGCTTTGTTCTGTTGCTTGGCCACTCTCACCAACCAATATTACATACATACATACATACATACATGCATGGCAATACCATATGAAAATGGTGTAATAAACGCAGCATATTGGGTATAATGAGTATACCCAAGAATCAAATACAAAGAGTCAAACTCTTGCAAATAAAGAAGTCAACAGAGCAAGGTAAAAAAGAACCTAATATCTTAGAGCAACTTATATTCCCATAGTCATGAAATTTGCTTCTATTATCATGAGTTTCACACTAAGTGGAGTTTCATGTTTATGCATTAGTTTGACTTTGAACATTATTATATTGTTTATATTTATATATAATTTCTTTGAAAATGCTAATTGCATATCTATTTTAATCACATGTGAAAGAATTACTAGAAAGTCATGGGAATTTGGTTGGTGATAATCCAAGTCATAGAGAGGAAAAAGGGTTTGAACCTAATTCCTCAATATCATAAATAACAAAGCAAATTATATTATAAAGATCTAATTATGGTTTTAGTCCATCTATTATGTTGAAATTTTAGATTTAATTCCTCTACTTTAATTTGGTAGAGTTTGTTCTCTTTATTTTTATAATATTGTTATTAGGTCCAATTAATTGATAATACGATTAGTTGCTATCATTAAAGTGATGACACTGATTTGTAAAATTATTATTGGTTAAACATGATATTAGATTTCCACGTAACCTTGACTATATGGTATATAATAACAATAACAACAATTCACGTCATCACTTTAACAACAATTTACAATGTTATCAATTTGAACCTTCTAATAACATCATAGAAGTAGAAATACCAAATTATGCTAAATTAAAGTAAAAAGATTAAATTCCAAATTTCAGTAGAATAGAGGGGCTAAAACCACAATTACATCCAAAGTCCAAGAGAAACTAACAGTACTGATTAACAATTTGGGTACTCTCTCGTATTGTCACATGGCTTTGGGCCTGGCTACCTAAAATCTGTATTGAGAACTACATGGAAGAGATTGTTTCTCCACATTAAGACATGAAATAAATCTCATCTAAACAAGATCCAAAGTCCAAGAGAAACTAACAGTACTGATTAACAATTTGGGTACTCTCTCGTATTGTCACATGGCTTTGGGCCTGGCTACCTAAAATCTGTATTGAGAACTACATGGAAGAGATTGTTTCTCCACATTAAGACATGAAATAAATCTCATCTAAACAAGATCCTAAATATCTGTTGAAATCTGTGGTGAACTGATCATGAGTCAATAATACTGGACCTTATTGTTGCTAAGCTACTTGGATGATATATTACAATGTATTTATGCACTTATATATAAATATATATATATATATATGCTCCACCTTGTTGGGTTAACCATCCAATAAAAGCAAACATGCCCACCTTGCTGATTACACCACATATCTGCCAATCACATGCCTTTGTTTCCAGTGGATACCTGCATTGTACTATTCAACATCTTCATCAGTACAGAAAGTATGACAATCTGCTGTTAGTAATCACTTGGAGCCATTAACAGATTATGATAATAGATATCTGAAAGCATAACAGACTGGAAATAAAGACATCTCAAACTCCTGTTTAAGACTTGTATATAACCCATCAATCCAGGGTTTAGTAAATTAGAACCAGATTTTTTTCTTATTAGGTTATATATTCAGAACATGTGGGGTACTACAATGCCTGGTCTTGCACTCCACTTTGCATACATGCCCAACTGGAAAGCTCTTAAATAATCAATTACAATTTATAACCACATGGTTTTGCTTCCTTTGAGTTTCTTCATTGGAAGGACTTACCTTGGGACGTTTGTGTTTGTATATATACTCATCTAATCCCCATTTTCATCATTGCAGCACCAAAAAAGGTATTTCATAAGATCCTTTAGATTCTCTTCCTTCTCTTTTCTTACCAAATATTCTCCCTTGTTTTAGGAAAGCAAACAAGATGATCAGTGCAAGGAAGCTTATTAAACTGGCAAGGAAATGGCAAAAAATGGCAGCAATTAAGAGAAAAAGAATCACATTCTCGACTACAGCATCAATGGTGGAGAAGGGTCACTTTGTGGTATATAGCGCTGATGAGAAGCGCTTTATGCTTCCATTAGAATATCTGAAGAACGAAATGGTGATGGAGTCGTTCACCTTGGCAGAAGAAGAGTTTGGAATTCCAAGCAATGGACACCTGATTTTGCCCTTTGATTCAACCTTCTTGGAATATACTATTGGATTGATCAAAAGGAAAGCAAGTAAAGAAGTGGAGAAAGCTTTGATTATGTCTATAGTTAATGACCGTTGCTCATCATCATCATTGAATCTCTATCAGCAAGAAACAAGGCAACAGTTACCAATAAGGAGTTTCTAAAGCCAAATTTTGTTTTCAGTTTTGTAAACGATAACAGTTAACACCATTGTACATTTAATATATATAATGAGAAAACCCATGATTTTTATTTCATATTTAGTTGTCTGCTTCCATGGAAGTTGCTCTTTTACCTGCACTACGACATTAACAACACAATCCTACGTATTCCTACGTGACTGCTGCACTGAATCCATTGTTTGGGCCTTTTCTGAGAAAACATAAGACCCAAATTCACCTTGGTGGATATGGATGAAGCAACTAATGAATTTTTAAAACTGGGTTCAATTGGATACGAGCCTGGGATTCTTCCAGATTCTAGGCCGACAGGCAAAATGCCACCACCACAAAGTCTTGTTTCGTTACCACTCATTTATATTTCAATGGAAGTAGTAACATTCTGTTGCATAGAGATTAACGACACAACAAAAAATGCTTACAACTTAGTTTTTTGCTTCTCTTGTGCTCTATAAATACCCCCATCAATTACTTTCCATCCCAAAGCAGTGTTACGTCACCGAGGAGTACGAACCGAAGCATGGGCGCTGCCGATTGGCATATCCCAGCAAGAAAGCAACAAGGACAAGAATATTACAAGGCTGCATCTTTGTAATGAGCAAATATTAGTTGGTTGATTAGTGTTTATGTTATGCCATTGGAAGTAAAATTTTGAATTATTTTATTGTTGTCCTGCACACTTGGTTACATAGTTTTGACCAAGACTTGGCCTCACCTAGGATATAGTTTATCAAACAAAGTGATATGCCTCTTTCTTATCACTTGGTTTTATACCCATGAGAAATCTTTGTAGTAATTATTTAACTCTAGACAAGTACTGCTGAACTCAAACTGTCATTTTTAGAATTAAAAAAGGTAGAGCATAACCTTCCAAATTGTGAAGAATCATAGTTAGTTAAATAGGAAACAACCACATTGTGACGCAGAAGGATTGTTCCCTCTTGACATTCAAACTCCATGTGCTAATAGCAAAGTGAAACTAACAATACAGATCAACAATTTGGGTACTCTCTCGTACTGTCACATGGTTTTTCCTTCCTAAAATCTGTATTGAGAACTACAAGAAAGAGATTTTTTCTCCACTTGGAGACATGAAATAAATCTCATCTAAACAAGACCCTAAATATCTGTGGTGATCTGATCATGAGTCAATAATGCTGGACCTTATTGTTGCTAAGCTACTTGGATGATATATTACAATGTATTTATGCACTTATATATGCCCCACCTTGTTGGGTTAATCATCCAATAAAGCAAACATGCTCACCTTGCAGATTACGCCTCATATCTGCCTATCACATGTCTTTGTTTCCAATGGATACCAGCATTGTACTAATTCATTAAAGGGACTGTCTCTCACCTTGTGATTATATATACATCCCATTTCCATTGCCTCATATTCAGCATAACAACAGCATTCAGAAATTCAGTGTTTCAATACCTAAATCTTCCCTCTTTTTCCTATCATCCCAGAGTCTCTCCTATTAACCTTAGAGTAAACAAGATGGTCAGTGCTAAGAAGCTTATCCAGTTAGCAAGAAAATGGCAAAGGATGGCTGCAATCAAGAGAAAAAGGATCACATTACCTACAGCCACCTTGGATACTGACACAAACAGTAGCAGCACATCCACAGTGGCTGAGAAGGGCCACTTTGTTGTATACAGTGTGGATCAGAAGCGCTTTGTGCTTCCTTTGGAATACCTCAAGAATGAAATAGTCATGGAACTATTCAACTTGGCAGAAGAAGAGTTTGGTGTACCAGGCAATGGACTTCTTATCTTGCCTTGTGATGCAACCTTTATGGAATATGTAATAGCTTTGATAAAAAAGAAACCAAGTAAAGATGTGGAGAAAGCATTGATCCTGTCGGTAGCCAGTAGTCGTTGCTCGTCATCAAATCTTTATCAGCATGAAACGAGCCAACAGTTGCCAATATGGAGCTTCTGAAGCAAAATTTCTTTTTCTTTTCGCATCTTGTAATTGATTCGCAACTTTGTAGATTAAAGTATAAAATGGAAAACATCAGAATTTTTGTTTCTCTACAACATTACGTCAACAATTTCATTCCAAACTAAACAGTTATACTCAAATATATATTCAGAATTGGTCTCTGTAAATATAATAAAAAGATAACACTCTAACGAGTTCTTCATTAGCCCTTTCTATATTCCCTGTTGATGGTTAGTCTTATTTTCAAACAAACCAGCACTACACAAACACTTGTAATTATACCATTTGTGTTACAGAAGGAGTGGAAACCAAAAATGTACAGGAATTCAAATGATCTGCCATGTATGATAGTATTACTTGTTTTATAAACAGGTGATAATTGAACTCCCATTTTACTCACCATAGGACCTGCTTCTAATACTTTCTAGGTGACATAGAATGTAAAAGTAGATTATGATATGAGATATTTGAAAGCATAATAGCCTGGAAATAAAGACATTTTACCCTAAGTAGAGTCATTTGAGGGCAACTCCAGTTTCATACTTGCATAACCCATCAAGCCAGGGTTTACTAAACTAGAACCACAAAGGTAATGTTATCCAGGACATGTAGGGTACTGCAATGCTTGGTCTTGCAGATGCCACAATTTATAACCACATGGGTTTGCTTCCCTTGAGTCCCTACGTTGAGTTCCTTAATTCAAAGCACTTCCTTTGGGTCATTTTTGTGTCTAACCGATTACAGTATTTTATTAAGTAAAAGCAGCTGAAGTAGATTGAAACCTATTGTCTGGACAGCGGATTGAAGTTAAATGCCACCATATTTGACCCCAGAGTTCCTTAATTCAAAGCACTTCCTTTGGGTCATTTTTGTGTCTAACCGATTACAGTATTTTATTAAGTAAAAGCAGCTGAAGTAGATTGAAACCTATTGTCTGGACAGCGGATTGAAGTTAAATGCCACCATATTTGACCCCAAAATTCAAAACCTTCAGTACTGCAAAGTAAACCTGAATATCAGGACCACTGCTGTTTGCAATCTCTTCAAGCCATCAACAGACAAAACAATGTGAAGTAGATTTCTCTATGATATATCTAAAAACATAACAGCCTGGAGATAAAGACATTTCAATCCAAGTATAGTCCTTTGGGGGGGGGGGGGGGGGCAAATCCTGTTCTAGAAATCATAAAAACCCATCAATCCAAATCTCCTTGTTATGTAATATATCCAGAACATATGGGTCATTGGAGCACTTCCATTACCTTCCAGACATGCCCAACTGGCCACTTTCCAAGTGTTGGTCCAACTACATGGTTTTGCCCCCTACATCTAATTGATTCATTAAAAACATTGCTTTTGGAAATTTTGTGCATCTATATATATGTATTCACCCCCTTTCAAATTTCATCAGTGCAGCACAAGAAAAGCTTTTCAGTTCTCTAACATCTTTTACATTCTCTTCCTTCTCTTGTCCTACTAAATATTCTCCCTTCTTTTAAGAAAGCAAACAAAATGATCTGTGCAAGGAAGCTTATTAAACTGGCAAGGAAATGGCAAAAATTGGCAGCAATTAGGAGAAAAAGGATCACATTCTCGGGCACATCGCCAATGGTGGAGAAGGGTCACTTTGTTGTGTATAGCGCAGATGAGAAGCGCTTTATGCTTCCTTTGGAATATCTGAAGAACGAAATGGTGATGGAGTTGTTCAACTTGGCAGAAGAAGAGTTTGGAATTCCACGCAATGGGCACATCATATTGCCCTTTGATTCAACCTTCATGGAATATGCAATTGGATTGATCAAAAGGAAAGCAAGTAAAGAAGTGGAGAAAGCATTGATCATGTCTATAGTTAATCGCCGTTGCTCATCATCATCGAACCTCTATCAGCAAGAAACAAGCCAACAGTTACCAATATGGAGTTTCTGAAGCCATTTTTTTTTCAGTTTTGTAAACTCTAATACCAATTTTGTACATTAAGATATACAATGAGAAAGCTCCCAATTTTTGTTTCATTTTTAGTTGTCTGCTTCCATGGCAATTGTTCTTTTTAACTTCACTACTACATGAACAACACTATCCAATAACCTCAAAGCGACCAATGAGTATTTGGATTGTTTGGGCCTTTGCTGCGAACACAGAAGACCCAATCCACCCTGGTGGGTATAGAAATGGGCCTGGGACTCATCCAGATTCTAAGCCATGCCTGCAAAAATATCTTTTCCATGCTCTACAGTGAATCAGATTAATTTAATCCGTCAACTTTCCCATGGGAACCTAGCATGAATTTTAGCCCTTTTGGTCAAAAGCCTATGCTTCTTAATACTTCAAACTATTTTGGGTGGCTACCTGCAGTTCCTTCGAATCCAAACCTTTGACCATTATTTATGGTTTTCTTTATTAATAAACGGTAAGTGCCTGGTTATACATTTATTTCAAGGGAAGTAATCACATGCTGTTGCATAGAGATTCACGACACAAGAAAAATAAAGGGCTTACAACTTGACGATTTCTTTGTTTCTGCTGTGCTTTATAAATACCCCATCAGTTCCTTCACTTCAGCACAAAAAAAATACCCTTACTCTCTTCTGATTCATACAATTTCCATCAATTAGCCACTAAACAAACAAGTATGGTTAGCACAAAGATTTTTATCAGAATGGCAAGAAAGTGGAAGAAATTGTCTGTTATTGGGAGAAGGAGAATTACTTCATCACTTGTTGATAATGGGCATTTTGTTATTTACACAATTGATCAAAAGCGATTTGTGATACCCTTGGCTTATCTAAGAAACACCATTTTCATGGAGCTCTTGAAGATGTCTGAAGAGGAGTTTGGATTGCCAAGCGATGGGCCGATAACATTTCCTTGTGATTCAGTTGCCATGAATTACATTGTCTCATTACTACGAAGGAGTTTAGCTAAGGATTTGGAGAAAGCTGTGCTGAATTCTGTTGCAACCTATCGTTGTTCATCAACTACTAGTTACTTCCATCAAGCACATACAGACCAACAGTCACTTGTTTCTGGATTCTGAGGAAATTATTCTTTGTTATTGTAAATGCTTTATTATTTATGCTATAAGATCTTGTAAATGATGAAAACCACAGTTTATGAAATGTAATAGTGTTGGTGTTAGGAACAAGTATTCTAGAAGAAGTATGTTTTCTTGAACATCAACGTATTTAATCCGGAGAAAGAATGAAGGAAACTTTGAGAATCAGGTCTGGAGTTTTTAAGCAAAACAGAACTAGAATTGAAAAGCAAAAGAAAAATAAGCAAAGGAAATGGAGAGGATATTAAATGAAAAAGATGATGGTTTTTCATTAATTGAACATTGACAAACTGCCATTACATATATCAAACAAA
The DNA here is from genome assembly GCA_020496765.1 of Gossypium stocksii. Classification (NCBI taxonomy): domain Eukaryota; kingdom Viridiplantae; phylum Streptophyta; class Magnoliopsida; order Malvales; family Malvaceae; genus Gossypium; species Gossypium stocksii. Next base: position 128,382,297 of record CM035624.1, read on the forward strand.
AGTTTATCGTTACAAGTCAAAATGTTACCTAAACATTTACCTAACACCACTAATTTCATAGAAACTTGGTAAAATAACTTGTACACATAATCAAAGCTGATTTGTCAGCTCAGTCACTTTCTAATTACATCAAATTCATCATCAACAAGTTCAAATTAAACCAAGTTACAAACTATAAAATTAAAGTAACAAAATAAAACAGTAGCACTCGGTTCAGCACATAACACATACTTTATGTAAAGTAAGGACAGCTTAATTTGCTTCTTCATACTTCACCCGCATAACTTGTGCTCCTTGTCTGCATGAACTGCATGGCCACCTTTTCTGGTTCAAGATGCATACTTCACCCGGTAATAATACAACAGTTTGATCTCTTTTCTTTACAGCTGCATGCATGGCTCGGGCTGTTTCTTGACACTTTGGTTTCTTCACATGCTGCATGTAGGCCAACTTCAACAAATAGCCATTTTTTAAGGTTTATCAGCAATAGTTACCACACTATATTTCCCCATGTTGTCGGGAAAATTTGATGCTCTCCAGGGTTCAAAGCTATAGTACATGTGATAAACGATAAATTATACATATTTTTACCTCATGTTTAGCCTATATTTTGGATGAATTATCATTAATTTTGTGAAAATTGGTGGTCTTAATCTTTCTTTTTCATATCTTATACTCAAGAGAGCATAGGGAAGAGAAAAGAATGGAAAATGGACCAAAAACGAGGAAAATGGGCCAAAATGGAAAAACGACACGGTTCAAGGAGTCACCACACGGCCGTGGCACATGGCCGTGCCACATGAAGACCACACGGTCTAGCCCCCGACAAGCACAGCCAGGCCACACGACCGTGCCTCCATCGATAGAATCTCACACGGCCTCTTGTCGTGGCACACGGGTGTGGCACACGGGCGTGTCCCTGTTGTGAGGAAGAGGAATTTCACTCGGATTTGGATACTTAGGGGTTAAGAAAGCCATTCTAAACTCTATATAAAGACCCCAGGAGGCAACTCTAAAGATATACTCTTTTCTCTCAGGAAAGAGTGCCATATTTTTGCCAACACAAAGAGTGAAAGCAAGGGATTACTCCAAGGGAAGCCGATTGATTCATCCCAGAAGCCAGAATTCTACATCAAGATAAAAGATCTCCCTAAATTCCTTCAAGGGTTTTCAGGTTCTTTATGTTTTGTTATTTTAATTCTTCTGAGATGTTTTCTTTCTTTATTATGAATTAAACCCCTCAAATACTTGAGGTGGATGAAACCTAAGACGAATCTTGTTATTATTTATTCTTGAGTTATATGATAAATACTTGAGTTGTTCTTAATTATGTGTGCTTAATTCTTGTGTTAATAAGCCTAGGTATTAATTCAAGAAACGGATGTGCTTAAAGCAGAGGAGCAAAAGTCCCTGTGATAAGAGTAGATCTACCATAATTAAGCGGAGTTGCATGCAACCCTAGACATAAGGTGACATAAACCTGCCGGATTAGGGTCAAACCTAATATGGGGAACCATAGATCGAATTAATGCAACCTAGGCTGTTAATTAATAAAGAAACTTTAGTTAACCACCTAGGCCTATTTGCTCTTCGCCTTGATAGAGGGTTTAGCGTAAATTAGGGATCTCTACGGATCAAGTCAAGTGAATAAATCGTCTAGCTCAAGAACCAATAACAAGTGAAGTCTAGGTGGATTCTCCCTTAAGTATTGCTTATATCAATCAGCTTTTCCCTAAAGTTTTCCCCAATTTACTTTTTGTGCACTTTTAGTTAGTTTTAGAATTAGTTTCAACAAAACCTCTTTTATTTTTAGGCTAGATAATAGAAAGGAAGTAAGTATTAGTACTTTTAGTTCCCTTGGGTACGATAACTCAGTCTTGCCGCTAAACTATACTACTGTTCGATAGGTGCACTTGCCTTTAGGATCGTGATATTAGTTAGTTTTAGTGTGATCAGTTTTTATAAGTTTTATTAATTAATATCGCGAGACGTTATCAAGTTTTTGGCGCCGTTGCCGGAGAACTAAAATATTAAGAAAACTCGATTTCTATTACTTTAGCCATTACTATATTTATTTATTTTCAGTTTTTATTTATTTTTATTTTTATTTTTTTCTTTTATTTTATTATTTATTTTTATTTTATTCTATTTTTCTTTGCTTTTTCCTTCTAGGCATTTCTAGTTTATGACTAGAAACAACCCAGCAGGACCATTGCTTTTTGACGAAGATTTAGAAGCAACAGTTCACAGAACTCGCAGAGAGTTCAGACAAAGCCTACATTATCCAGAACAAGGACAAGAACACAGGCCAGAACCTACTAAAGAGATGGAAGCAAATCAGGATAATTAGCTACTTTCTGTAGTAGCCGCAAATCCTGTTGAGCAAAATCCTACTCCGCGTACTATGTATGATTATGCTAGACCTAATTTAGCAGGCACTGAATCTAGCATTGTTAGGCCTACTATTGCTGCAAATAATTTTGAACTAAAGCCTAACACTATTCAGATGATACAAGAATTAGTGCAGTTTTTTTGGTTTACAGGATGAAGATCCAAATTCACACATAGCCAATTTTTTGGAACTTTGCGATACCTTTAAAATAAATGGTGTTTCTGATGATGCCATTCGTCTAAGGCTATTTCCATTCTCTTTGAGAAACAAAGCCAAACAGTGGTTAAACTCTTTACCACGAGACTCAATCACCACATGGGAACAGATAACTGAAAAATTTTTACTTAAATATTTTCCTCGAGCTAAAACAGCTAAATTGCGAAATGATATCTCTTCTTTTGTGCAGATGGATCTAGAGACACTTTACGATGCTTGGGAGAGATACAAAGATCTTTTGAGAAGGTGCCCTCACCATGGGTTGCCTTTGTGGTTACAAGTTCAAACCTTTCATAGCGGTTTGAATCCATCAACAAGACAGATGATCGATGCGGCCGCCGGAGGAACAATCAACAATAAAACACCAGAAGCAGCTTATGAGTTTATAGAAGAGATGCCACTGAATAACTATCAGTGGCAAGTCATGAGGACAAAGCCAACAAAGCTGTAGGAGTTTATAATATTGATGCTGTCACCATGCTTACTAACCAAGTAGAACTTTTAAATAAAAAGTTTGATAATTTTGTTGGTTCTACGCAGACACATCCAGTAATGCAGTGTGACGCAAACCAGGGAAATATTTCAATCCAGATTACTCCTCTTATAGACATGGCATGGAAACTGAGCAAGCCAACTATGTAGGTAACAATTCTAGACCTCAAAATAACCCTTATAGTAATACTTATAATACAGGTTGGCGGAGTCACCCCAATTTTTCATGGGAAGGACAAGGAAATCAAAGACAACCGCCTCCTCCGGGATTTCAGCAGCCATCACCACAACAGGAGAAAAAGTCGAACTTGGAAGAGATGTTCACCAAATTTATGGCCATGTCAGAAACTCGCTTCCAAAATACCGAAACGACACTAAGGAACCAGCAAGCATCTATTCAATGACTTGAAACTCAAATAGGCCAGCTTGCCAAGCTAATCTCTAAAAGACCGCAAGGTGGGTTATCAAGCAATACTGAGACTAACTGTAACGACCTCAAAAGCATAGGTAATTGGAAAATGTGTTATCGGGTCTCCGTTTTTAGTAAGACAGACTTGCAAATATTTTTAATAAATATTTGCAAAGTCATTATGTGTTTAATTAAGTTTTGATTAGACGGAATTAGTTTAATTTAGAGAAATTAGTAGAATGGACTAAATTGAAATAGGAGTAAAAGTTGAATTATAGATTGAAAGAAAGTAGAAGGGGCCAAAATGGCAAATATGCCATTTGGCAATAGTTGAGGCGGCAAACTTAGAAAAAATTCTAAGATTTTTCTTAGATCTTATTATTTATTATTTGTATTATTAATTATGGTTTTATATTAAATATTATTATATTATAAAATAAACTAAAACATGACAAATGTATGGTAAAATTTGTGACATGTGTAATAATAAAAATGTGTACAAATGTAATCAAAATATTTGTTATTAAATAATTTTTTTTTAAAAAACAACTATTATTATAAACTAATATATATATATATATATATATATATATGATATAAAGCATAAAACAAAGAAAGGAAATAAAAAGAAAGAAACAGAATAGGCAAACGTGAAACAGGGGAGAAAGAAGGAGAAAAAGAAAGGAAAGAAAGAAAAGGGAAAATTCAAGGTTTGAAGCTTTAAAGTTTAATTGGTAAGTCAATATAGCCCTTTCCTTTTAATTTTGATGTTTCATAAGCTATAGAACAAAGTTTTGATGAATTTAAGTTAAGATCTTTGAAGTTTTAAGGTTTGTGAACATAGTATATGTTGAACAAAAAGTTGGAATAGGGGTTTAATTGATAGAATTTTAAGTGAGAATGAAAGAGAGGATTAAATTGTAAAAGATGACATAAATTTTATGTAGTAGGGATTGAATTGGAATAAGTTTTAAATTTGAGTTCTAATATGAATATTGAATAGTTAAGTTAAATATGGGAAGAGATTAAGTAGAATTGAAGTATGAATTGAGTTGTAAAAGTAAGTAAACTTAGTTAGAAATTATATGCAAAATAAGCTATAAGAAACAGTTTTAGACAGTAACAGAATCTTAAATTTGAAAAATCACCAAAAATAGTATAAATTGAATTATAAGTTGAATGAGATATAGAATTAAAGCTTAATGAGTCTATTTTCAGATAAAAGAAACAGAACAAGCAAAGGAAGTCTATAAATTGAGATATTTAAATTTTTGTAAGACTGGTTTAGGAAGATTTCGAGATACTCTGTTTTAACTTTAGAAAATCATTAAAAATTGTAAAAAAATATTTATGAGTTGTAATTTATATGTTCAGAATCCTCAGTGAGTCTAGTTTCAAGAGAAATAGACGAGAACATTATCCGAGTCCTGAGCTATGAGATAATTGAATTTTAGTACAGTAGGGTCGGAACTGTCAGACAGTGAATCAGGGGTAACTTTGAGGAATAAACTGTATTAATTGGAAAAACTAAAAATTCTGGAAATTTTATGGTAGAAAGTTACATAAGTCTAGTTTCAGGGAAAATTAATGGAACTTGAATTGGAGTTTCGTAGCTCCAAGTATAAATAATTTAGTGACTGTTGTGCGGGTAGACAGCTTTAAAAGAATATATAATAGGATTGTGTAAAAAGAAAAGTAGAATGAAGAGGAAGAATAAGAATTGAATAAAAGTTTAATTATTTAAATTTTAATGCTGTAATTAATAATGTAAATTATTATTATTTCCGTAGTAAATAAAGAATTCGAGACATCGAGCAAGGAAGGAAAAGAGAGAAACAAATGAGGAGTAAAAACGAGAAATCCAGGTTAGTATTACTATAATTCAAATTTGATTAATTGTTAACTTTTAAATTGATATGTATATAATAAGCAAATTGAGGTAAGTAAAAGAATAAATTGTATGTGAATTACATGGAAATTCCTGGTTAATATGGTTTGAATTAGAAGAATTAATGTGGTATTGAATTTTATATATATATATATATATATATGGGATTGAGTAATTGATTTGAATGTGAACATTAGAAATTATAAATTGAATAATATTGAAATGAAGTATGAACATATATAAGCATTTGATAAAATATTGATTGGAAAGTGGAAAATGTATTGAATTGAATACATGAGGAATTGTGATTGGAATGCCTTTGAATTGAATCAAATTGAATTGAATGTCATTGAGTTGAAATGTGACTTGGAAGTAAATAATGTGAATATGTGAATTTGAACTTGAATCTGAATGATTATGATCAATCGAAAGTGAAAATGATATGGATATGTGATTTCGGTACCCTATTAACTTGTCGGACTAGATTTGATACAAATGGCATGCCATTGGATTTGTGATGTGATGAGGAGATTTGTAGCTCGGCCGAGAAGATGATTCTGTTATTATATGCTTCGGTTTATCCGAAGAGGCATTTAATGCCTTATTGGTGTGTTTGGGAGGATATGATATACTGGTGTGTTTGGGAGGCTATATTATACTAGTGTGTTATGGAGGATTTATATTATTCTGGGTGTGTTTGGGTTGGATATTCTGGTGTGTTTTGGTGGAATCCGCGTATCTGTCAGAGTCCAAGCCTTGTTAATAGGGTGTATAATTGAAATGAGAAATTTATAAAAGTTTGATTGGTTAATTGTACTATTGAATACTGAAATGAATGAGAAATTAAAATGTGAATTGAAATTGTGGTTGGAATTAAAAAACATGAACTAAATGTTCAGGTAGCAAATGTAATTGATGTTATGACATATAGATAAAATTGATACATAATTAAAGTATGATATTATTGTTAAGATGGTTTAAGCTTTAAGCAGAAATGTATAAGAAATTCAATTGTTATATGATTATTAATAAAACTTAAATAAATATGATTAATTGAACTATGGAAGAAATGAGAAAGTGAAATTGTGAATTGATATGGAATTTGAGAATATGAACCTAAGGTTCACAATTTGATTAAGATTGAATTTCTGATATATGATATTAGTGGTTACAAGTTGATATAGAAATGATATTGAATAAAGTGATAAATTACAATAAATTGTTTATAAGATGAAATGAATTATTGGAATAAAATGTGAAAAATCTAAAGAAATAGAGTTAATGAAGCAAGATATGAATACAATTAAATACAAGATTTGAAATACTGCTTATTGTTAGTATTGATCTAGCTAGTTTGAAGTATGGGATAAATTCTGAAAAATTTTAAGCATAATTTGATTGTATAGAAATTATCGATTAATGTAATAGATTTGAATTATGGTAATACCACTGAGTATATCTATACTCAGCGTACGGTTGTTTCCGTGCACAGGTTAAATGAATGCAGTGTTTAGTCCAGCATCCAGATCAACCCCGACTTCAGAGTATTATTAATAATGTATTTTAGCGTTAGTAATGGTAGCATGTACCTAGGTAATGAATAGGTTGAGTAAATGAATCTTGTGATTATGATTGTGAAATGATGATTTAAATTATTATTTGTAAACTAATATGACATATTAAATATAAGTATGAAATGGAATTAACTAAAGTTTATTTTTATGAATTTAATTAGTGTATGTATGATTAATGAACAAATAGATAAATAAATTGTTTAAAAATGGTTAGATATGTTTATATATGTAAATATATTGGTTGCTACATAAATTGTACATTGATTTTGGGTTAAAATGTGCAGAAAGGTTAATTTGGTGTCTAAGACTCATAATGGAGTCCACACGGCCTGGCACACGGGTGTGTGGATTGGCCGTGTGTGAAAAATCAGAATGCTCCATGGGTAAAGGACACGGGCGTGTCCCAAACCACCATGGCTGTGTTGAACTACACGGTTCATCAACACGGGCATGTCATGGGGTCACACGGGCGTGTCCCCAAATCTACACGGGCGTGTAAGCCCAGTATTTGAGAAAAATTTTAAAATGTTCGTAAAATTTCCTGAGTATTCGAATTAGTCCCGAATACTTTTAACTCGTATTTTTGGATCTCGAAGATCCATACATGGGACTATAAGGATAATTTATATTATGTTTGTTAATAATTGTGTATTAATTGTAAATTGTCCAGTGATTCTGGTAATGCTCCGTAACCCTGTTCCGGCGATGGTTCGGGGTTAAGGGTGTTACACTTGTAACGTCCCCACACCCGAGACCGTCGCTGGAGTCGAGTTTGAGGTGTTACTAAACTTAATTTATCATTAAACCAACTTTACATTATTTATTTTAATTTTTAGAATATGCAGAATCTCTGCATCATGGTCGCTTAAAAAATCATATCTCGAGTTAAGAAACTCGAAATCAAGATCCGTAAATTTTCCCTGAATCTAGACTCATATATCTATTCACTAATTTTTTTCTAGAATTTTTGGTTGGGCCGATTTGTACAGTTTATTAGTTAAAGTTACCCCTATTTCAGAACTTGACTGCACTGACCTCTGTTTACTACGAACCACTTTTATCTCTGTAAAAAATTCATATGATTATGCCGTTTCCTTATTTTGAAACTAGACTAACTCAGGATTCTGTACATATAAAGTAAACCTCTTAACAATTTTTTTACAATTTATAGTGAATTTTCAAAGTTGGAATAGGGGATCCAGAAATCGTTCTGGCCCTGTCTCACTAAAACTCAAATATCTTATAACATATAATCCCTTCACCTATTTCGCTTCTTCCATTTGAAAGTAGACATAATAAGCTTCAATTTCATAACTAATCCATCACCAAATTCGATTTCTATGATTTTTAGTGAATTTTCAAACTCACGTCAGTGTTGCTGCAATGTTCTGTTTTATGGTTAATTTTCATTTTCATAAAAGCTTTCATGCACTAGATAACCTATTATCCTTTCATGACATCAAACATAATCTATATTAGCCATTTCAATGACTCATCATTATCAAGCATTTCCTCAACCAAACCACCACCATATCACAAGATTATTTACACAAAGTAGGTATATTGCTATACATGCCATACTAAGTTTTACAAGCCATTTACCAAAAGTCCTTCGGATAGTGTGATTGAGCCTTCGACCTATCCCGATTCTCGAGCCGGCTTGTCCAAAACTACAATGAATGAAAAGGAGGGAGTAAGCATAAATGCTTAGTAAGTTCACATGCAAATAACAAGTAACATAACAAGTCATTATGCCAAACAACGTTAGCATGGCATCACCAAAACATATGTCACAATTCTAATCATCATACTTCATCTTACCACATTTTGTTGTTGTGTCGAGTTTCAACCCGAGGGTTAAGTACATACCTGTCCAATATGGCCATTTCTCAACATTACCGAATTGTCACTTACATCTTGAGTGCTTTTCCATTTCACTTGAATTTTACCCGTTGAACACATTGGAATACAACTCAGATACACGGATCATTTGCACATAAGTGCTATATATGTAATCAATCAATTATGTAACCCGCCCATAAGCGAACTCGGACTCAACTTAACGAGCTCGGGCGTTCGCATCCATAAGTGAACTCGGACTCAACTCAACAAGCTTGGATGCCTAGTTACATTTCACGAACTCAGACTCAACTCAACGAGTTCGGATATTCGCATCCATAAGTGAACTCGGACTCAACTCAACGAGCTCGGATGCCCAACCATCCTAGTGACATGTCACTTGTATCCTAATCTATTCCCAAGGTTCAAACGAGATTTTCCTCAATCACATATCCTTGCCGTCTTCCACAGAATACCGAAACCAATACTCAGTAGCAATTTATATTTAGCAAGTAGCACCCATAATTTGCATATTATTCGATAATAACCACAAAGCATATATTTCATGATAAAAATCAGCATATCATATAAATAACATCAATTAACTTAAAAATAACAATTATGTTACATTATTTACACATGAACTTACCTTGGTACCAAAATACAAATATTTTGCAATTTAGTCCGCAATCTTTTCATTTCCTCGATTGAGGTCGATTCCACGTCTTTCTTGAATATGAAGCTTGAAAGTTGAAGAAACCCTAGCTATGAAGAGAGGGAGAATTCGGCAGCAACCAAGGAAGATGATAACTAATTTTGTGTTATTTTTCCCTTTTTATTTCATTAAATATCCAAATGACCAAAATGCCCCTCCTTACTAAACTTTTGAAAATTCCTTCCATGTCCTAATTTTGTCCTTGAACTTAAAATTGGTCTAATTACCATTTAAGACCTCCTAATTAATATTTCAAAGCAATTTCATCCTAAAAACTTCTAGAATGCAAGTTTTGCAACTTATTCAATTTAATCCCTAACTTCAAATTAAACACTTTACGCTTAGAATTTCTTCACGAAATTTTCACACCATCATAAAATCATATCATAAACATCAAAATAATTATAAAATAATTATTTCTACCTCGGATTTGTGGTCACGAAACCACTATTCCGATTAGGCCCTAATTCGGGATATTACAACACTAACCCCAAAGAGCAACTTAATGCCGTCGATACGATAGGTAATGAGGGGTTAACCAAAACCAACCCAGATCCATGCAAGGAGCCTGTGGTAAGTAAAGGAAAAAATGAGGTAAGATACAAAGATGAAATTACCAAAGAATTTAAACCTTCTATCCCATACCCAAACGCGCTAAAGAAAGACTGTACAGATGAGCAATTCGGTACGTTTCTTAAACTCTTAAAGAAATTACATATCAACTTACCGTTTGTTGAAGCAATTTCGCAGATGCCAAAGTACGCAAATTTTTTAGAAGAACTTCTCACAAATAAAAGGAAGTTGGAAGAACTGTCTACAGTGGAACTCAACGAGGAATGCTCAGCTATTCTCCAAAATAAACTGCCAACCAAACTAAAAGATCCAGGGAGTTTTACTATTCCTTGTTTATTTGGTAGCCTAGATACCAAAAATGCTTTAGCTGATTTAGGGGCTAGTATAAATGTCATGCCTTATAAACTGTTTAGACAACTAGGTCTTGGAAAACCTAAGCAAACTAAGATGAGCATTCAACTGGCTGATAAAACTATTAGGTCTCTTAAGGGAATAATTGAAGATGTGCTTGTCAAAATTGATAAATTTATATTCCCAGTTGACTTTGTTGTTTTAGACATTGATGAGGATAGCAATGTACCCTTAATTCTAGGGCGACCCTTTTTAGCAACTGCCAGAACAATAATTGATTTAGGAACAGGTGAACTTACACTACGTGTAGGTGATGACAAAGGTACTTTACAAGCTCGAAACTCGAATAAGACTATTGATAACAATATAGTCACGAGTCATTGTAAAAAGAATAATCTCACTACCCAATCTTCTATGCAGAATACACTCCACATAAAGGCAACCCAATCACAGACAAGTCCATCCAAGGGAGATGCACCTGGAAAGCGAATGCTTCAGATCGAGGAACTAGATGAGTGGCTGAACTATCATGAAAAGCCCAAAATATACCACAATAACCTAGAGCATCACCAAGACGACCCTCAGGTACAAACGAATCAACTCAAGGTAGGGGATCAGGTAATCTTAGGGGAAGACGACCCTCGAATCTTAAATTCAAAAGAGCATAAAAGTGATACACCTTACTTTATGGTAATGAAAATCTTCCCCTATGGTACAGTAGAGATAAAACATGAGTCACTCGGCACTTTCAAGGTAAACCACACTCGACTCAAATCTTACATTGAAAATCAGGTTTTAAACAGGATAGAGGAGTATCAACTGTTTGAACCGCCGTGACTGACCAAGCTTAAGCATAGTCGAGCTTAGACTCTAAATAAGCGCTTCTCGGGCGGCAACCCGAGCACTGACTTAGTAAATTATTTTATTTTAGCTTTTTAAATACATCAACTAACCCTTTGAATGCAGGATTTTTCGAGCCACACGGCCATGCCCACGGGCGTGCCTCAGGCGGTGTGTACACTTTGAGCAGAGACACGGTCGTGCAACTTGGCCGTGTACAAGCAGGGTAAAATTTTCCCTAAGACACGGGCTACGATAACTAACCACGGCCTTGCAATATAGCCGTGGCCAACACTGTCAATTCCAACATGGGTGTGTGGCCCCATACACGACCGTGGGAGAAGCGAACATTGAAGGACACGACCGTGTGACACGGCCGTGTGCCTCAACACGCCCTCGCAACACGGGCGTGTGTCTCGAGCAAGGGCGCCAAAATCCCTGAGATTTTTATTTTTCCATTTTATTTTATTTTATCTTTTTCTTTATTTGAATTCTAGTATTCTCAGAACTAGTTTATATTATTTTAATTATTTTATATCGGTTATTTCCTAACAAGTAATTGTTCTAATTCTGAAATACCTAAAATCCCTTAAGTGCTATCGCAGTTTCAAAACCATGAACTTCAAGTATTCCTTCCTCCAAGACAACTTTCACAATTCAAAGGTTCCATCCAATATTCAGGGAGTTTTACTTCTCTCCCTAACTTATGATCTTGTGCTTCTATTGCTATTAATGTTATCTTCGTACATTGAGGGCAATGTACATCTTAAGTGTGGGGGAAAGCTCACTTTCATTCTTTATATTATCTTTGAAATCCCTGAAAATTGCTCTCAAATTTTGAATTCTCTGCATTATCTTCAAATCTCTTGTTAAGAATTAATTCTGATTGATTTATAATTTTTATTGATGCGTTGAGAATTAAGACATAGGTGCTTATGCTTTGATTATTCAAACTTTAAAACACTAGGGAATCAAACATGCTAAGTTGAAATTTTTGAGAATTTAAATTTTTTTCTAGGTTATTTTCCCTAATTTTAAGTATTATCTTGAGATTTGAAATTCACAGGATTGACATCAAAAGCCATAATTCTGGTGAGATTTTTGAGCCTTTTGAGCATAAATTCTTTCGTGCACACTTTTATTATTGCTTTGAGTGAGTCAATACTGATTTGTATTTCTAAAACTTGCTTCGACTATACATGTCAAGACCACATCATTGATTTGATACACCGAAATGATAAAGGCACCTAGGATTTAACCCACTTACTCCACAAAAGCCTACCTCCATAAATTAACCCCTAGTAAACCCATTGAGTCAAACAACCTTTTCTTTGACTTACCTCTAATATTAACCTTTCACCCATTTTTTGTTGAATTCTATTCAATTATTTTGACCCCTATTTTTGTCGAGATTTGAGTTGAAATTTTCATCTAGCTTTATTCTCTTTTCCAAAATGTAAAATTTTATTCAATTTATTGTATTATACTTGAATTGTTCTTAAAAAAAACGAATGTATTCAGTTGTAATCTGTAATAGTTCAATTAGTTTTTGCATATTTCTATTTTAAGGCTACCAAGGTGGAAATGATGTTATCATAAGAATTAGCCCGAAGAATATGTTCCAGTGATAGAGATTTCTCTAGCTAGGTGATTTTTCAATTCAATCTCGATTCTAACCCTCTTTTTCAGCTTGTGACAACACCCCTAACTAAAGCCCCATTACAACCATTACAAGACCTTTTGATCGATGTGTCGTATCAATCTAAAGTGGTGGAGATTTGATTTTCTTGCAAGACTATGGTAATAACTTTTCAGATTGACTAGAGAGTGCTTAATTCTTGAACCCTAAACACTTTGAGTGGATAGAGTGAACCCTTAGTGAGGATGTCAAAACCTGTTGATTTCAATTGAGAGATGATTACTTAGAAGAAGGGAAGAAACTTATGTTCCAATGATAAAATTCTCAACTTAGAGTGATTGAATCTTTAATGTTCTTTTGATTGAATTATCATTGTATGATTACCTGTGGATTAGTTTGAAACATTATTAACAAAGATTGTAAGTTGAGAAGAATGATTCTTAATTAGGGATTGAGATTTTACTTGAGGACAAGCAAAGGCTTAAGTGTGGGGGTATTTGATAAACGATAAATTATACATATTTTTACCTCATGTTTAGCCTATATTTTGGATGGATTATCATTAATTTTGTGAGAATTGGTCCTCTTAATCTTTATTTTTCATATCTTATACTCAGGAGAGCATAAGGAAGAGAAAAGAACGGAAAATGGACCAAAAACGAGGAAAATGGGCCAAAATGGAAAAACGACACGGCCCAAGGAGTCACCACACAGCCGTGGCACACGGCCGTGCCACATGAAGACCACACGGTCTAGCCCCCAACAAGCACGGCCAGGCCACACAGCCGTGCCTCCATCTACAGAATCTCACACGGCCTCTTGTCGTGGCACACGAGTGTGGCACACGGGCGTGTCCCTGTCATGAGGAAGAGGAATTTCACTTAGATTTGGATACTTAGGGGCTAAGAAAACCATTCTAAACTCTATATAAAGAACCTAGGAGGCAACTCTAAAGATATACTCTTTTCTCTCAGGAAAGAGCGCCATATTTTTGCCAACACAAAGAGTGAAAGCAAGAGATTACTCCAAGGGAAGCCGATTGATTCATCCCAGAAGCCAGAATTCTACATCAAGACAGAGGATCTCCCTAAATTCCTTCAAGGGTTTTTGGGTTCTTTATGTTTTGTTATTTTAATTCTTCTGAGATGTTTTCTTTCTTTATTATGAACTAAACCCCTCAAATACTTGAGGGGGATGAAACCTAAGACGAATCTTGTTATTATTTATTCTTGAGTTATATGATAAATACTTGAGTTGTTCTTAATTATGTGTGCTTAATTCTTGTGTTAATAAGCCTAAGTATTAATTCAAGAAACGGATGTGCTTAAAGCAGAGGAGCAAAAGTCCCTGTGATAAGAGTAGATCTACCATAATTAAGCGGAGTTGCATGCAACCTTAGACATAGGGCGACATAAATCTGCCGGATTAGGGTCAAACCTAATATGGGGAACCATAGATCGAATTAATGCAACCTAAGCTGTTAATTAATAAAGAAACTTTAGTTAACCACCTAGGCCTAGTTGCTCTTCGCCTCGACAGAAGGTTTAGCATAAATTAGGAATCTCTACGGATCAAGTCAAGTGAATAAATCGTCTAGCTCAAGAACCAATAACAAGTGAAGTCTAGGTGGATTCTCCCTTAAGTATTGCTTATATCAATCAGCTTTTCCCTAAAGTTTTCCCCAATTTACTTTTTGTGCACTTTTAGTTAGTTTTAGAATTAGTTTCAACCAAACCTCTTTTATTTTTAGGTTAGATAATAGAAAGGAAGTAAGTATTAGTACTTTTAGTTCCCTTGGGTACGATAACTCGGTCTTGCCGCTAAACTATACTACTGTTCGATAGGTGCGCTTGCCTTTAGGATCGTGATATTAGTTAGTTTTAGTGTGATCAGTTTTTATAAATTTTATTACTTAATATCGCGAGACGTTATCAACATGATAAGCCAGTGGTTTAACTTCACCTATGCTCTCGTAGAGACAGAAAAAGCTAAGAGACAAAGCCATTTACTTCATTGAATGTACTTTTGAATGTACTTGAGAGTTCAATCTATTATAGTGACTTGATCAAATTAGTTTCCCTACAATTAAATGATTCAATTTAGTCTCTGTACTATTAAAAATAATCAAATTAAGGCCAAATCGAAATAAGGTTAACATTTAGTGTATAAAAAATGTCATTTACTTTTTAAAATTTTTATGGTTCTATAAATAAAATTTGATCCATTTAATAATAAAGAAACTAATTTAATCCAATCCCTATAATATAGCCATCTCCTAAATACTTTAACCCATTAACTTGTCAATGTTCTATGACTCTATCCTCTTTAGATTTGTATCTCCCTATTCTCATCATGGTTGCTAGAATGGGTCTCCATCAAGGCTGTAGTAGCTATGTTGCTTGGACTCTTTATTTTTCTTCAAGAAAAATTAACGTACACCTATGTCCGACTCATATTCGTGTTTTCATATGAGGGTATAATTCCACAATATAACCAACTTTGATAGGAACAGGATAAAGTAATGCATTTTATCAACCATGCTTAGCAAGTAACAGTGATAATTCCAAAATGTAACCAACTCTGATAGGGAACTTTCGAATGCTTTTGCCCCCTTGTTCCACATGTCCTTTTGTTGTTTAATATCTTCATCTAACTAATTACAAGCTAGCATTGAATATGCCACCACAACCAAGCACATGGTTTTATCCGCAGGCTTTGGACTGCATCAAGGTACATCATCAAGGTGCAACATCAAGGCATGAATTCCGTACTCTTTACAATACTTTATAGGATATTATAAAGTTCGTTATCTTCAAAATTTCACTCTTGGAATAGCCTAATTGGTCATAACTAGCATCGAAAATCTCATTCAGAGTTGCAAACGTAAATTCCAATCGGAAGTGATTACAAGCTTCAGCATTGAAATACACACAGCACAAGGAAAGCATCGCAAGGAATTATAGTTCTTCAGGAGTGACTTCTTCTTACGAAAAATCGAATACGAATCGACCTTCTTTTCATTTTCTTGCTTTAATATTTCCATCCACAACACATACACTAAGCAAGTACGATTACTACAAGGAAGCTTATTGGAGTGGCTGGAAAATGGCAGAAGATAGCAGCCGTTGGAAGGAAAAGAATTACCTGTTCAAAGTGGCAACTTCAGCAGCATTAATGCATCCATGCGAATCATGCATACGTGCATACTTTATGTGGTTGAAGTGCAGTTTACAAGTTTTCACGTACTTTATCTGGTAGAAATATGTTTTGTCCATCCACCGACCTGTGAACTGATTTGACAGAAACTTTTTGACTAAAAAGGCTAGTTAGCTGCTCAGTTCTATTTTAGGCAGGTCCTAGGTTATCATTAAGTTCATTTAATATTTGTTCACTTGCTCAAGTTATTTTTATTTGTTTTTCAAATATATTTGAAAGGTGTAACTAATGTTCATGATATAGAGAGAGTTGATCTTTTGTTCTTAAAAATTTTTTTTCTCTGTTTTGCTTCTGCTTTGAACCTAAGAACACAAGCTTTTCTTGCTGTTCATTTGATCCAACACCAATTACCTACATAGGTAATCTGTGTTCTCAGTATCAACACTAATTACCATCATAGGTAATACATGCTTTCCGTGTTCTCAGTATCAACACTAATTACCATCATAGGTAATACATGTTTCCAACCCCAACAAATGGTATCAAGAGCCTAATTCTTTGAGGACCTTGGTTGTGTTTTTGTATTCGAGTGAAAAGTGTTTGAAAGAAGCAGAAGCAGAAGTTTTTCGTTGGTTTGTTTGTTTGCTGCAAAAATGAGCTTTACACCACCACCACCACCCGTGTTTGCTGGAGAAAACTACCACATTTGGGTAGTCAAGATGAAGACATACCTCCAAGCACATGATTTGTGGAGTGTAGTCGAAAATGATGCTGAACCAGCTCCATTGAGAGCTAACCCAACCATTGCACAGATGAGGCAACACAGTGAAGAGTGTGCCAAGAAGCATAAAGCAATGGCCTGCTTGCAAAATGGGGTATCCGATGTGATTTTCACTAGGATAATGGCTTGTAGCACACCCAAGGAAGCATGGGAGAAGCTGAAGGAGGAGTTTATGGGGTCAGCTAAAACAAGGCAGCAATAACTTATCAACCTTAGGAGGGATTTTGAGAACCTTAAGATGAAAGAGTCAGAGACCATTAAGCAGTACTCTGATAGGATAATGGCTACTGTCAACAACATAAGGCTCCTTGGAGATGATTTCAGTGAGAGCAGAGTTGTTGAAAAAGTCATTACAACTCTCCCTGAAAAATTTGAGTCGAAGATCTCTTCATTGGAGGACTCGAGGGACTTGTCAACCATCTCCTTGTCTGAGTTGGTAAACTCCCTATATGCACTTGAGCAAAGAAGAGCCAATAGGCAGGAAGAGCATCCTGAAGGAGCTTTCCAGGCAAAGGCTAAGGAAGCCTCAAGTTCCAACTACGAAGGGAAAAAGCCTTGGGTCGATAGAAGGGAGAAATCGAAGAAAGATGCAGAAAAAAGGAGGTTTCCACCATGTGTTCACTGTAAAAGGAACACATATCTAGAAAAGAACTGCTGGTATAGACCGGATGTTCAATGTAGAAGCTGTAAACAGTTTGGACATGTTGAAAAAGTGTGCAAGAACAAAGGCAGAACACAAAATCAGCAGCAAAACCAAGCTCAAGCTGCTGAAAATGTTCAAGCTCAGGAGGAGTATGTTTTTACAGCCTCAAGCCTTGAAACCACAAGTAAAGCCAAATACAGTTGGCTTGTGGATAGTGGCTGCTCACATCACATGGCAGCTGATGAAGGCTTATTCAAGGACCTTGACAGGACTTTCACCTCAAAAATCAGGATAGGCAATGGGAACCTGATTGAAGCTAAAGGCAGAGGTGATGTTGTGATCAACACTGGTTCAGGTAACAAAGTTATTTCTGATGTGTTTTTTGTTCCTGATATTGATCAGAATTTATTAAGTGTTGGTCAATTGGTTGAAAAAGGGTACTCATTGATTTTTGAGAATGGTACCTGCACTGTTAGAGATACATGTGGTCAGGAACTGGTCTCAGTAGCTATGGCTGATAAGTGTTTCATGCTGGATATGAATCAGCTTGAGAAGAAGGCCTACACCAGCCTCATTGATAACACTGGCTTATGCCACAGGAGATTAGGCCATGTTAATTACAAGTCACTTGATCAGCTGCACAAGTTAAACTTGGTTGAAGATATGTCTAAAGTTGAAGTCAGTGAGAATGTTTGTGAAATTTGTCAGCTCGGGAAGCAAGCAAGATTGCCTTTTCCAACTAATCAAGCATGGAAAGCTCAAAGCAAGCTTGAGTTAGTTCATACTGACATTTGTGGACCGATGAAGACATCTTCTCTGAATGACAGCAAATATTTTGTGCTGTTCATTGATGATTTCAGCAGATTCTGTTGGATATACTTCTTGCGGCAGAAGTCTGAAGTATTCGAAGCATTCAGCAAATTCAAGGCACTGGTTGAAAATCAATCAGGCTGCAAAATTAAAGCCTTGAGGTCTGATAATGGTGCTGAGTACTTATCAGAAAAATTCCAGAAGCTGTGTGAACAAGCTGGAATTCACCATCAGCTGACAACAGTCTATACTCCCCAGCAAAATGGAGTATATGAAAGGAAAAATCGAACAGTGCTCGACATGGCTAGATGCTTATTGTTTGAAAGCAGATTGCCAAGCAAATTCTGGGCTGAAGCAGTAAATACTTCAGTATATTTGCTCAATAGATTGCCTACTACTGCTGTTAAGGATAAAACTCCTTTTGAAGCTTGGCATGGACTTAAGCCAACCGTGTCACACCTAAAAGTGTTTGGTTGTGTTTGCTACACTCTCATTCCTGCTGAGAAGAGAACCAAACTTGAAAGAAGATCAATGCCTAGTATCTTTGTTGGCTATAGCAGTATAAAAAAGGGCTATAGGGTGTATGATCCTTCAACAAAGAACATTATTGTGAGCAGAGATGTGAAGTTTGATGAAGGAAGAGTTTGGGATTGGAATGGGACAGATGCAAGCTTGAATGAGGAAAATCAACAAGACAGCAACTTAGAATTAGCTGAAGAAGGGCCAGTTGATGATGTTGATGATGCACCTGTGAGAGGCACAAGAACTATTGCTGATGTTTACCAAAGGTGTAATGTTGCAATAGTTGAGCCTTCCTCTTATGATGAAGCAGCAAAGGAAAGTTGCTGGCAAGAAGCAATGGAAGCTGAAATGAGGATGATCCACAAGAATGACACATGGGAGCTTGTTGATAGGCCAGAAAAAAGAAAAATTATCGGTGTCAAATGGGTGTTTAGGACTAAGAAGAATGCAGATGGGTCACTGAATAAGCACAAGGCCAGATTAGTTGTGAAGGGTTACAGTCAACAGCAAGGGGTCGACTTCTTTGAAACCTTCGCACCCGTTGCAAGGTTAGACACCATAAGGCTGTTGTTTGCCGTAGCAACTCAAAGACAGTGGAAAGTGCATCAATTGGATGTTAAATCAGCATTTCTAAATGGACTTCTAAAGGAAGAAGTTTTTGTTGAACAACATGAAGGTTTCAAGGTTGCTGATGAAGAACACAAAGTTTACAAGCTGAAAAAGGCTTTGTATGGGTTGAAACAGGCTCCAAGGGCCTGGTATGACAGAATCGATGACTACTTATCGAGGCTCGGGTTCACAAAGAGTATAAGTGAGCCTACTCTTTACATCAAGAAGGCTGGAGAGGAGACCTTGCTGATTGTGTCTCTATATGTTGATGATTTGTTGGTCACTGGTTGTAAATGTGAATTGATTGAAGACTTTAAGAGGCAAATGCAAGAAGTTTTCGAGATGACTGATCTTGGCTTGATGACATACTTTCTCGGTATGGAGGTAAATCAACTTGAGGATGGGATTTTCATAAGCCAAAGAGCATTTGCAGAGAAAGTCTTAGACAAATTCTCCATGTTAAAGTGCAAACCTGTTAACACACCTGTTGCACTAGGAGAAAAACTGCCAAGCACCAGTGAGCATGATCGTATGGATGAAAAATGGTATAGAAGTATGGTTGGTTGCCTACTCTATTTGACAGCAACAAGACCTGACATTATGTATGCAGTGAGCCTTCTCTCGAGGTTCATGCACTGCAGCAATGTTGCACATTTAAAAGCTGCAAAAAGGGTTCTAAGATATGTCAAAGGAACCTTAAATTTTGGTGTGAAATTTGAAAGAGCAGAGGAGCTGAAGCTTGTTGGATATTCAGACAGTGATTGGGCAGGCTCAGTCGACGACATGAAGAGCACATCGGGTTACTTCTTCACTCTAGGCTCGGGTGTTTTCAGCTGGAGTTCAAAGAAGCAACAAACAGTAGCTCAATCTACTGCTGAAGCTGAGTATATTGCAGCTGCTACTGCTGTTAATCAAGCCATTTGGCTTAGAAAGCTGCTTGAAGATTTGAATGCTGGTCAAGCAGAGGCAACTGAGATCAAAGTTGACAATCAGTCAGCTGTAGCAATTGCCAAGAACCCTGTGTTTCATGGCAAAACGAAGCACTTCAAGATCAGATATCATTTTATAAGGGAAGCTGAATTGTCAGAAGAAATTAGCTTGGTTCATTGTTGTTCAAGAGACCAACTTGCTGATATTTTAACCAAACCATTGGCTGTCACAAGGTTTGAGCTTCTGAGAAAAGAGATTGGAGTTTGCTGCCTTATTGCCAAGGAGGAGTGTTCAAAGTGGCAACTTCAGCAGCATTAATGCATCCATGCGAATCATGCATACGTGCATACTTTATGTGGTTGAAGTGCAGTTTACAAGTTTTCACGTACTTTATCTGGTAGAAATATGTTTTGTCCATCCACCGACCTGTGAACTGATTTGACAGAAACTTTTTGACTAAAAAGGCTAGTTAGCTGCTCAGTTCTATTTTAGGCAGGTCCTAGGTTATCATTAAGTTCATTTAATGTTTGTTCACTTGCTCAAGTTATTTTTATTTGTTTTTCAAATATATTTGAAAGGTGTAACTAATGTTCATGATATAGAGAGAGTTGATCTTTTGTTCTTAAAAATTTTTTTTCTCTGTTTTGCTTCTGCTTTGAACCTAAGAACACAAGCTTTTCTTGCTGTTCATTTGATCCAACACCAATTACCTACATAGGTAATCCGTGTTCTCAGTATCAACACTAATTACCATCATAGGTAATACATGCTTTCCGTGTTCTCAGTATCAACACTAATTACCATCATAGGTAATACATGTTTCCAACCCCAACATTACCTCAGCAAGGACTAATAGAAAGGTGGCTGCTGATGCTGTAAATCATTATGAAAAATAATCAGTGGTTGTTAAAGGATGCTTTGTTATATTCACAACGAATAAGAGGCGCTTCATGATTCCCTTGGCGTTTCTTAGCAACTGCATTTTCCGTGAACTCTTCAAGATGCCTGAAGAGGAGTTCGTACTGCCAAGTGATAGACCTATAACATTGCCGTGTGATTCAGTTTTCATGAACTACATTGTCTCCATTGTGAAACGAGGATTATCCAAGGATTTGGAGAGAGCAGCGGTCAATTCCATTTCTACATATCCTTCCTCGTCATATACTTATTTCAATCAAGATTATCCAAGGATTTGGAGAGAGCAGCGGTCAATTCCATTTCTACAGATCCTTCCTCGTCAGATACTTATTTCAATCAAGGACATGACGATACACAGTCACTTGTTTTTGGATTCTGAGTGATTTGGCTATGAATCTTGTAAAAACTATGATATACAAAAACATCTTTTCCGGGTGTAAATTAGTCAGTATCATATTGTATTGCCAAAAGATGTTTCATTTTAAAATCATTCTAATTTTGCAAGTTGCAATTGACATTGTTGAGAACTAATTTTCACCATATCTTTACTCGTTTTCTGTATATAATGTTATGAAATCTCCTATTTCTGTTGCACATCATTACTCAATTTCCATATATAATCTTTATTTAACCAACAAGAGAGAATATGTCAAAGTAATCACGAAGCAGCGATACGTCACTGAGGAGTACTAACTAAAGATGGATACTGCAAATTCGCACATCTCAGCAAAGCAACAAGGACGAGAAAAGTATAATTCCCTGACCTTGTAATGAGCAAAATTAGTTGGTGGATCCTGGTTTATGGCCATCGGAAGTAAAATTTACAATATCTTATTCTTGTTCTGCACTCTTGGTTACAAAGTTTTGACCAAGATTTTGGACTCACTAAAGACATAGTTTATCAAACAATGTGGTCTGCCCTTGTCTTATCACTTGTTTTTATACTAACAAGAACATCATTTTAGGTACATATTTAACTCTGAACAAGTACAACCGAACTCAAACTCTGTCATTTTCAGAACCAAAAAAAAAGGGGTTCATAACCTTCCAAATTTCCATATAGAAATTACTGATTTTCCTCTTAGTCTATATCTGAATAATCATAGTTAGTTAAATAGGAGTCTGTCCTCCAAAAATCTGTCTTTGTCTATAATGAATCACATGTTTGGTCCAGTAGTCATAGTTCTACTACCAAATATGTACAGAACAAGGATGACCCAGTCTGCCTACTTTTGCCAACTATCTTATTTTTATTTGGTTAGCAATTTTTCTTAACTTCTATGGTGTATAAAGATTGTTGGATGTTAGATTAGAACATGATAAGTTCAACAGATGCAGCTGTCTAACAAAGTAAACGTCCCCATCTCACAAAAAGTACCTCTCCACCTCACAACTTTCAATTGCATGGCTTTGTTTCTCTTGTCCCCGTAAAGAAGTGACAGGATGGTCATGATATAAATATAATCTGAACAGGACCATAAATGCGCCTGCTGAAATTTGTGATCAACTGACCATGAGTTAATACTACTGGACCTTATTGTATATATAAAGATGTGTGTATGTACTTCTTTAAGTGCTCCACCTTGTTGATCTAATCATCCAATAAAAGAAAACATGCCCACCTAGCAGATTACACCTCATATCTGCCTACCACATGTCTTTGTTTCCAATAGATGCCAGAATTGTACTAGTTGATTAAAGGGACTGTCTCTCACCTTGTGATTATATATACATCCCATTTCCATTGCCTTATATCCAGCATAACAACTGCATTCAGAAATTCAGAGTTTCAATACCTAAATCTTCCCTCTTTTTCTTCTCATCTCAGGATCTCTCCTATTAACCTTAAGAGTAAAGCAAGATGGTCAGTGCTAAGAAGCTTGTCCAGTTAGCAAGAAAATGGCAAAAAATGGTTGCAATCCGGAGAAAAAGGATCACACTACCAAGTGTCACCTTGGATACTGACATAAACAGTTGCTGCACATCGACAACGGTTGTGAAAGGTCATTTTGTTGTATACAGTGCGGAT
This sequence comes from Gossypium stocksii, assembly GCA_020496765.1. Classification (NCBI taxonomy): domain Eukaryota; kingdom Viridiplantae; phylum Streptophyta; class Magnoliopsida; order Malvales; family Malvaceae; genus Gossypium; species Gossypium stocksii. The sequence continues at coordinate 128,405,623 of CM035624.1, forward strand.
CAGAAGCGCTTTGTGCTTCCTTTGGAATATCTAAAGAATGAAATAGTCATGAAACTATTCAACTTGGCTGAAGCAGAGTTTGGTGTACCAGGCAATGGACTTCTAATCTTGCCTTGTGATGCACCCTTTCTGGAATACGTAATAGATTTGATCAAAAGGAAACCAAGTAAAGATATAGAGAAAGCATTGATCCTGTCGGTAGCCAGTAGTCGTTGCTCGTCATCAAATCATTATCAGCATGAAACGAGCCAGCAGTTGCCAATAGCAAAATTTCTTTTTCTTTTCACATCTTGTAATTGATCTACACCTTTGTAGATTAAAATATACAATGCAAAACATCAGAATTTTTGTTTATCTTCAATATTACATCAACAACTTCAACACTCTAACAAGCTCTTCATTAGCCCTTTCTATATTTCCCGCTGATGGTTAATTTTATTTTCAAACCAGCATGCCACGGATCCTTGAAATTATATGGTTGTATTACTAAAGGAGAGTGCCCCAAATAATATATAGGAACTCAAATTATCTGCCATATTACAATAGTTTTATGTTACTCACCATAGAAGCTGCTTTCTAATACATTTTTATACATTTTGATGAGCTTAGAAGATAGAAAGCGAAAAAGGCAGGGGAACAAATTATGGGTTGTTACTTTGTTTATGAGTAACCTTGTCCAAGAAGTAGTGAAAATAAGATATCATCTCAGTCAGAAAGTGGATACTCTTTTCTTTTCAGCCTAAATACTTGCAATATTTATCATCCGGTTAAAGCAGCTGGAGTTTTACAGGCAGGAAAGGATTAAGATGTAAAGTTATGCTAATTGAGGAGGGTGTACCATGCACATATGCTTTGGAGCCTATGATTTGTTGGAACATTTTCAAATATTTATAGTGTTAAAAAAAAAACTATAAATGAATAGGTGTAATTAATCAAAAAATTATATTATTTGATTTTTTGAAAAGAATTATAACTATTTAAATAATATTGTTTGAATAGTTATAATTAAATGAATAATTATGTAAAGAATTATAACTATTTCAATAATATTATTTGAATAGTTATGTGTTTATTTTAAAGACATTATTATTCAAAAAGACACCTATTGATGAAAGATGCCTCTGTGAAGAGACATGAAAATTTCTATAAATAAGAATGAGATTTCATTTGGAAATCATTCCAAGAATTCTAATATTCTTTCTTTCCTTCCTTCATTTTCTAATATCATTAGATAATTCTATAAAGTTTTACTGCAAAAATCCTTTATAGAAATTAAATTTTCTTGTCATAACATTGCTCAGTGTATAGTGGGCTATTCTCGTCAGTGCAAAACGCAAATAGTCATTGGCTTTATTGTATCCTCGAGGTTAATTTGCTTGGAACTCGTTTGCACATCGAAGATAGGTGGGGGCGAATATAACCTTAAAGATAGTGGTTTAATAAACGCCTTGGAGCCTTGTCCTATTTATTCTTCTGTTCGAGTTTCGTTGGTGTGTTCCAGATTTTTCTCACCGGAGTTTTATACTAACAATTTTAAGGTTATATTTCATGATGACTACCACAAATCATGAAAGTGGAACACTAAGGGAGTTGGCTTCCAATTTTGTCAAACTTGATCGGTTTGATGGTGGCAATTTTCGACGATGGCAGAAAAAGATGCACTTTTTATTATCAACTTTGAAGATTGCTTATGTTTTGGATACTCCAAGACCTGGCGAGACTGAAAATGAATCTGTTGCTGCAACCCGAGAAAGACAAAAATGGGACAATGCTGATTACATGTGCATGGGCCACATATTGAATGGTTTATCTGATGGTTTGTTCGACACCTACCAAAACGAGGTCACCGCTAAAGAATTATGGGACAAATTGGAGACAAGATACATGACCAAAGATGTTACAAGTAAGAAATTTCTTGTCAGTCGTTTCAATAATTATCAAATGGTTTATGGTCGTTTTGTTATGGAACAATTCTATGATATTGAAAAGATGCTGAATCAATTCAAGCAATATGATATGAAAATAGATGAAATGATTGTTGTATCTTCCATAATAGACAAACTTCCTCCATCTTGGAAAGACTTTAAAAGAAGTCTAAAACATAAGAAAGAGGAAATATCTCTTGAGGCTTTGGCAAATCATCTTCGTATTGAAAAAGAATATCAAAAGCAAGATCAGAATTTAAATTTTGAAAATGCCAAAGTGCATGTTACGGAGGAAGTACAGACTACTAAACCATTCAAGAGAAAGTTCAAACAGACTGATAGAGCACCTAAGTTCAAAAAGAAACAAAAGGGCTCATGCTATCATTGTGGTAAGCCGAGACATTTCAAGAATGAATGTTGATTTTTAAAGAAGAAATCATCTTCTAAGGCTGATAATAACGAAAAATTCATTGCAATGATATCTAAAATTAATATGGCACAAGATGATGATACATGGTGGATTGATACCGGAGCAACCAAACATGTATGCAAAGACAAAAGCATGTTCACAAAGTTCACACAATGTGAAAATGATAATGTCTTGTACATGGGAAATTCTTCCACCGTAGCAATCAAAGGCAAAGGGTCTGTTGAACTACAATTCACTTCTGGAAAGGTTTTAACCTTAAATGATATATATTATGTACCAGAATTTAGAACGAATTTAGTGTCTGGAAGTCTGTTAAATAAGTTTGGTTTCAAACTTGTTTTTGAAGCAGATAAGTTTATTTTGTCTAAGGGAGGAATTTTTGTAGGGAAAGAATATATGTATGAGAGTATGTTCAAACTAAATATTATTAATAAGAATAAAAATACTATTTCTGCTTATATGGTTGAATCTCTTTGTTTGTGGCATTATAGATTAGGTAATTTGAATTATAGAAAATTGAATGACATGTCTAAGTTAGATTTAATTCCTGTTTTTAATAATAATATTGAAAAATGCAATACATGTATGTTGACTAAAATTACAAGAAACCCTTTCCCTAAGGTTAAAAGGAAAACAAAATTGCTTGATTTGATACATAGTGATTTATGTAACAAGCATAATACTCCTACATTAGGTGGCAAGAAATATTTTGTTACTTTTATTGATGATTGTTCTAGATATTGTTATGTATATTTATTGCATTCAAAAGATGACGCGCTTGATAAATTTAAAATTTATAAATCTGAAGTTGAACTTCAGTGTGAATTGTTTATCAAGTGCTTAAGATCAGATAGATGTGGAGAATACTATAATCCAAGTTATTTTGAATCCATTGGGATTGTCCATCAAGTTTCAGCCCCTTACACACCACAACAAAATTGTGTAGCTAAAAGGTGATAAACGCTAAATTATACATATTTTTACCTCATATTTTGCTTATATTTTGGATAAATTATTAATGATTTAGTGAGAATTGGTGCTCTTAACCTTTCTTTTTCATATCTTATACTCAGAAGAGCATGGGGAAGAGAAAAGAACCAAAAATGGACCAAAAATGAAGAAAATGGGCCAAAAATAGCTTAATGCACGGCCCAAGGATTTACCGCACGGCCGTGTGCCACGGCCGTGTAACATAAAGATCACACGGTCCATTCCCGACAAGCACGGCCAGGCCACACGGCCGTGCCCCATAAATAGAATATTACACGGCCTCTGTCGAAGTCACACGGGCGTGGCACAAGGGCGTGTTCTAGTCGTGAGGAAGGGGAATTTCACTCAAATTGGGATGCTTAGAGGCTAAGAAAGGCTCCCCACAAGCTCTCTATATAAAGACCTCATGAGGCAGAGGCAAAAGGGCGTCTAGAGATATATTTTTCTTCTCGTTTTTCTGCCACACTGAGGGTAGAAGCAAGGGATTACTCCAAAGAAGAAGCCGATTAATTCATCTCAGAAGCCGGAATTCTGCAGCAACATAGAGGATCTCCCTAAATACCTGCAGGGGTTTTTGGTTTCTTTTATGTCTTGCTATTTTATATCTTCTGAGATGTTTTCCTTCTTTATTATGAACTAAACCTCTCAAATCCTTGAGGAGGATGAAACCTAAGACAGATCTTGTTAATTATTCTTGATTTGATAATCCTAGGTATTATTTCAAGAATTAGATGTGCTTAGAGCAGAGGAGCAAAAGTCCCTGTGATAAGAGTAGATCTACCATAATTAAGCGGAGTTGCATGCAACCCTAGACATAGGGCGACATAAATCTGCCGGATTAGGGTCAAACCTAATATGGGGAGCCATAGATCAAATTAATGCAACCTAGGGAGTTAATTAATAAGGGAATTTTAATTAACAACTTAGGCCAAGTTGCTCTTCACCTCGACGGAGTGTTTAGCATAAATTAGGGATCTCTACGGATCAAGTCAAGTAAAGAAATCATATAGTTCAAGAAAATAATAACAAGTGAAGTCTAGGTGGATTCTCCTTTGAGTATTGTCCATATTAATTAGCTTTTCCCAAAAAGTTTTCCCAATTTACTTTTTACGCTTTCTTAGTTAGATTTAGAATTAGTTTAAACAACTCTCTTTTATTTCTTAGGCTAGATAATAGAAAAGAAGTAAGTACTAGTACTTTTGGTTCCCTTGGGTACGATAACTCGGTCTTGCCACTAAACTATACTACTGTTCGACAGGTGCGCTTGCCTCAACGTCGTGATATTAGTTAGTTTTGGTGAAATCAAGTCTTTATAAATTTTATTACTTCATATCACGCGATATCAAGTTTTTGGCGTCGTTGCCGGGGAACTAAAATATTACAAAAGCTCGATTTCTATTACTTTAGCCATTAATATATATATATATATATATATTTATTTATTTATTTATTTTTCTTTTACTTTTATTTTCAATTTTTATTTATTTTTATTTTTATTTTTCTTTTCTTTTAAATTTCTGAGTTTTCTTTCTTTTAGGTATTTTTAGTTTATGACTAGAAACAACCCAACAGGACCACTACTTTTCGACGAAGATCTAGAAGCGACAGTTCGCAAAAATCGCAGGGAAATTAGACGCAGTCTACATTATCCAGAACAAGTGTAATACCCTCTAACCCCAAACCGGTCCCGGAATAAGGTTACAAGGCATTACCAGACAAATCAGACAATTTACAGATAATTCTTAATAAATAAATAAACAAGAAAATTATTATTTAACAATCAATTTTAGTATGATCATATTTTACCTTATTAATTAATTTTATTCATAAATTTTTTTTTATTTTTATAAAAATTTCGGCAGCATTTTTGCTTATTTTTACATAAACCTCCTGCAAGTTCCAAACCAGAAATAAACCATTCCAATTCACTTCCACATAACATATACTTATATACCATTCATTTCATAAACTTAGGAATCATCCATTCATACGTCAAACTCTTTAAAGTTGTTACATCATCTTTCACATTCAAAGCATTAAATATGTACAAGCGACAACCTAAAACCTAGTACATGCCACATTATCAGAAGACAAGATTTTCACCACAAAATGAGCTGGAGTCGGAGATGATTTTGAATGCAGAGCCGGGCTCTACTTTACCTAACCTGCGCACGGAAAACAACCGTACGCTGAGTATTGGAAATACTCAGTGGTATTATCATAATTCAATTCATAACATTAAATCAAGTTCAAAGCATAAATGCACAAGTAGTCAATTGAATATGCCAATTCATATCACATTAATATCATTCAAATGATTATAAAATTTTCAACAACATGTAAGCACTTAATTCATAACACTTTCATGTATACATAATTTATAAACATGAAGTTCATGCTTTCAACTTCATAGTACAATTTCTTTTTACATTTCGTATCATCATTTCCTTTCACCTTTCATTCGATAATTCAGATAATCAGATTCAGATAATTTTGCTCATTTCACTTATAGGCCCTATTAACCTGACTCGGACCAAGGTGGATACGCGGATCCAACCAAACACACCAGAGTGGCGACCAACGCCTCATCGGATAGTTCGAAGTAAATCAGATCTATGGCACACCAAGTACCTCATCGGCTAAGCCGAAGCAATGTGGCTACCAAAGCCTCATCGAAACTATCCGAAGTAAATCTATGGCACACCTAGTGCCTCATCGACTCGAGGTCGAAGAATCCCTGAACACTTCCAATCCTATGGCATGCCAATTATATCCACTAAGCCCGACTAGTTAATAGGGTTTCGATCACATTTTCATTTCCGAAACATTTTCACATATCAATCAATTCTCTTATATTTCTCAATGTAATCACAAATAATCAACAATTCACATTCAAGTCATTTTCATGCACATTCATATATATATATAAACAATTAAATATACAATAATAAATACTTTGAATTATGATAATACAAACCGATTTCTCCGAGCTATTCCTCGACCACTTTCTCTTTCCCCTTCGTATTGGATGCCTCGGTTTCTTTGTTTGCTACGAAAATTAGCATAATTATAATTAATTAATATAATACAATTCAATTTAATTCATAAGCCTAAACATGCAAATTTGACCATTTTTAGGATATATATACTTTCACCATTAAGCTATCTATTTGCGTCATTGTTACTAAATTATTTATATCTTGAGCTACGAAACTCCAAATTAATATCCGTAAATTTTCCTTGAAAGTAGACTCATATATCTTCTCACCATAAAATTTTAAGAATTTTTGGTCTAGCCAATTAGTACAGTTTATTCATTAAATACTCCCCTATCACTCCATTTGACAGTTCTGACCTCTCTCTACTAAAAATCAATTATTTCATTGTACAGAACTCGAATAAGGTTCTTGTTTATCTCTTTTGAAACTATATTAATTAAGGAGTTCACACATATAAATTAAAATCCATAATAATTTATTTACAATTTTTAATGATTTTCCAAAGTCAAAATAGAGTGTCTTGATATCACCCTGAACCAGTCTTACAAAATTTCAAATATCTCTTGATTCATAAATTCATTGCTTACATTGTTTCTACTATAAGAAACTAGACTCAATAAGCTTTAATTTCATATCTTATTCATCCTCTAATTCAATTCCTACAATTTTTAGTGAATTTTCAAAATCAGACCATTGCTACTTCCCAAAACTGTTTTAATGTAAAATGCTAATAACCAAATTTATAACATCAATTCACACCTTATTTCTATTCAATTTCCATCAAAATATTCATATAACTATCAAATTTTCATCATTTTTCCATAATTCCGAATTTCTTTCAATTTAATCCCTAAAACTCAAAACTTATGGCTTGTTTTACAATTAAGTCCCTAATTCAATTCAAATTCATAATTCTATCAAATTAATCCCTAATTTCATCATTTCTTCAACATGAACCCTAATCAAACCTCCATTTATTTTCAATATTTTCTCATGAATTCAAGAAAATCTTTCTCTAGAGCTTCAAAAACATCAAAATTACAAAGAAAAGGGCTTAGTTAGCTTACCAAATTAAACTCCAAGCCTTAATCCTTCAATTTCCCCTTTTTCTTTCTTTCTTTCCTTTTTCTTTCTTTCTCACGTTTCTTCTCTGCAACTTTCTTTCTTTTCTTTTTCTTGTTTTCTTTTATTAATCCCTTTATTTGTTTTAACTAATTTTTTTTTATTATAAAATATCTAATATAATAACTTATTATTTGTATACATTTGTACACTCTTACACTATTACACATGTATTCATCCTTACCATACACTTGTCTCCATTAATTTTTTTTAATAAATTATAATATTTAAATAATTAGATATTTACTTAATTAAAATCAAATAATTAACTAATTAAAATTACTTAAATTCTAAGTAAATACACACATAAAATACAATTGGACCAATAATACACATACACATGTATTTATTCATCATTAAACACATGTCACTTTTATGGTTTAATTACTAATTTAATCCCTTAATAATTTTTCTATTCTATAATTAAACTTTTGCACTTTATTCAATTTAGTCTTATCTACTAATTGTTTCTAATTAAATTAGATTCACTTAATCAAAATCTAATTTAACTCCTAATTATCCTCATAAATATTTTAAATAAATATTTACGGACTTAATTTTTCCTAAGACAGAGGCCCTACGACTCGTTTGTTCCGGTGCCCGGGAATTTGGGTCATTACAACAAGAACCTGAGCAAGAGCCAGAACCTACAGACGAGATGGAAGCAAATCAAAATGTTCCACCACCTCCCGCAATAGTCGCACCGCCAGCAAATTAAGAAGAAGCTTCTCGCACTATGTATGATTATGCAAAACCTAGTTTGGCTGGTACCCAAACTAGCATTCTTAGACCAACTATTGCTGCTAATAATTTTGAGTTAAAGCCTAACACTATTCAGATGATACAGCAATTGGTGCAGTTTGATGGTTTACAGGACGAAGATCCAAACTCACACATAGCTAATTTTTTGGAATTTTATGATACCTTCAAAATAAATGGCGTTTCTGATGATGCCATTCGATTGAGGCTATTTCCATTCTCTTTGAGAAATAAAGCCAAACAGTGGTTAAATTCTTTACCACGAGGCTCAATTACCACATGGGAGTAGATGACCGAAAAATTTTTACTCAAATATTTTCCTCCAGCTAAAACAGCCAAATTACGAAACGATATTTCTTCTTTTGTGCAGATAGATTTAGAAACATTATACGATGCATGTGAGAGATACAAAAATCTTTTGAGGAGGTGCCCTCATCATAGTCTACCTTTGTGGCTACAAGTTCAAACCTTCCATAACGGTTTAAACCTGTCAACTAGACAAATGATCGATGTAGCTGCAGAAGGGATGATCAATAATAAAACACCTGAAGCAGCTTATGAATTTATTGAAGAGATGTCATTGAATAATTATCAGTGGCAAGTCATGAGGACAAAGCCAACAAAAGCCGTAGGAGTTTATAATATTGATGTTGTCGTCATGCTTACTAACCAAGTAGAACTTTTGAATAAAAAGTTTGATAATTTGTTAGTTCTACGCAGGCACAATCAGTGATGCAATGCGACACGACTCAAGGAAACACGTTTAATCCAGATTTTGCATTTTATGGGCACAGCATGGAAACAGAACAAGCCAACTATATGGGTAACAATTCTAGATTTCAAAATAACCATTATAATAATACTTATAATGCAGGTTGGAGAAATCACCCAAATTTTTCATGGGGAGGACAAGGAAATCAAAGACAACAGCTTCCTCCAGGATTTCAGCAACCACCACCGCAACATGAGAAGAAGCCGAATCTTGAGTAGATGTTTACCAAATTTATAGCCGCATCAGAGACACTTTTTCAAAGCACTGAAACGGCACTGAAAAATCAGCAAGCATCAATTCAAGGGCTTGAAAACCAAATTGGTCAACTTGCAAAATTAATTTCAGAAAGACCACAAGGAGGATTACCAAGTAATACTGAGCCAAATCCCAGAGAACATGTCAAAGCGATTACTTTAAGAGATGGAAAGGTCTTAGCCGAACCCGAAAAGAAGACTATCCCAGAAATTTCAGAAGAAAAAGCAGCGGAACCCGAGGATAACACTCCACCGCCACTCAAGGAATACAAACCGCACATCCCATATCCGGCAAAATTGAAGAAAGACCATACAGGTACTCAATTCGGCAAGTTCCTTGAACTTTTCAAACAATTACACATTAACTTACCTTTTGTTGAAGCAATTTCACAGATGCTGAAGTATGCGAAGTTCCTTAAAGAACTTCTGACAAATAAAAGGAAATTGGAAGAATTGGCCACGGTAGAACTCAACGAGGAATGCTCAACTATTCTCCAAAATAAATTGCCAGCAAAACTGAAAGATCTAGGGAGTTCTACTATCCCTTGTCTGATTGGTAGTTTACTTATTAATAAAGCTTTAGCTGATTTAGGTGCTAGCATTAATCTCATGCCTGAAAAAATTTTCAAACAACTAGGTCTCGGGGAACCCAAGCCCACTAGGATGAGTATTCAATTAGCCGATAGATCTGTTAAATATCCTAGAGGAATCATTGAAGATGTGCTAGTAAAGGTAGATAAATTTATATTCCCTGTTGATTTTGTTGTGCTTGACATGGATGCCGATATTGAAGTACCTTTGATTTTGGGACGACCATTTTTAGCTACTGCTAGAGCTATTATTGATGTAGGGGATGGCAAATTAGTACTTAGAGTTGGCAAGGAAGAAGTTGTCTTTAAAATTTATGATGCCATGAGATTCTCTAAAGAACAAGATGATTCGTGTTATTTTATTGATATTATTGATTATTTTGTTCAAGATAATCTCCAAGAACTTTCTCTCATAGACACGTTGGAACTGTGTCTCGTTTAAGGTGGGGGGAAAGATGAAACCGCCCCTGAAATCGAGGAAGGAAGGAAAGAATTAGATTCTAATGAAATCATCGCTAGGCACATAAGTTATGAGAATTTAAAGATGGGTGATGAATTGAGACAGAAACCTTCCATTACTGAACCCCCTAAATTAGAACTAAAACAGCTGCCAGATCATTTAGAATATGCCTTTTTAGGGGAAGAATCAATTTTACCAGTCATTATTGCATCTGATTTAAGCCTTGCAGAGAAAGAGGAACTACTCCATATGTTAAAAGAACACAGACGTGCTAGAGCTTGGAAAATTTTAGATATCAAGGGAATTAATCCTTCTTTCTGCACCCACAAAATTTTAATGGAGGACGAATTCAAACCATCAGTGCAAGCACATAGACGATTGAATCCCAATATGAAAGAACTTGTAAAAGCCGAGGTAATTAAACTTCTAGATGCAGGTATTATCTATCCTATTTCTGACAGTTCTTGGGTAAGTCCTGTGCAAGTTGTTCCTAAGAAAGGAGGATTGACTGTGGTGTCTAATGACAAGGAAGAGTTAATACCTACAAGAACAGTCACAGGATGGAGAGTTTGCATTGACTACAGGAAGTTGAACGATGCCACTCGAAAAGATCATTTCCCATTGCCTTTTATTGATCAGATGTTGGAAAGATTATCAGGTCATATGTATTATTGTTTCCTAGATGGCCTCTCTGGTTACTTCCAGATCCTGATAGCTCCAGAAGATCAGGAGAAAACTACATTCACATGTCCATACGGTATGTTTGCTTATCGCAGAATGCCTTTTGGTTTATGTAACGCTCCTGCTACTTTTCAGCGATGCATGCTAGCTATTTTTAATAAATTCGTGGAAGACATCATGGAGGTATTTATGGATGATTTCTCAGTTTTTGGTAATTCTTTCCAACTTTGTCTTAATAATCTAGAACGTGTTTTGATCAGATGTGAAGAGACAAATTTAGTGCTAAACTGGGAAAAATGCCATTTTATGGTTCAAGAGGGTATTGTTTTAGGACATAAAATTTCTAGCAAAGGGATAGAGATAGATAAAGCGAAAATTGAAACTATTGAAAAACTACCTCCTCCTAATTCAGTTAAGGCTATAAGAAGCTTTTTAGGACACGCCGGTTTTTATCGAAGATTCATTAAAGACTTTTCTAAAATAGCTAAGCCTTTAACTAAATTATTAGAAAAAGACATACCCTTCAACTTTGACCAAGAATGTCTGGAATCTTTCAACAACCTCAAGGAAAAGTTAGTTAACGCCCCGATTATGATTTCACCTGATTGGAATCTACCTTTTGAACTAATGTGCGATGCAAGTGATTTTGCAGTAGGTGCAGTTTTGGGACAGCGAAGGGACAAACACTTCCAGCCAATCTATTATGCTAGCAGGACCTTGACAACTGCTCAAGCAAATTACACGACCACAGAGAAAGAATTGCTAGCTGTTATTTTTGCATTTGACAAATTTAGATCTTATTTAATTTTGTCAAAAGTCATTGTTTATACTGATCATTCAGCTCTTCGCTACCTCTTAACTAAAACTGATGCAAAACCTCGATTGATAAGATGGATTTTATTGTTACAGGAATTTGATTTGGAAATAAAGGACAAGAAAAGAGCCGAAAACTTAGCAATAGATCACCTCTCAAGGCTAGAGACCACACAACCCAAATATCTGACAAGATGAATGATTTATTCCCTGAAGAACAACTCTTAGCCTTAGCAGATACGACACCTCATTGGTTTGCTGATTTTGTGAATTATTTAGCGGCTAACATAACCCCAAAAGGGCTAAACCATCAGCAAAAGAAGCGATTCTTCGCTGATGTGAAAAACTACTTTTGGGAAGATCCTTTTCTTTTCCGAATTTGTGCAGATCAGGTTATACGAAGATGCGTTGATGACACAGGAACATATCAAATTTTGAATCACTGCCACTCAGGACCCACAGGAGGACATCACAGTGGAACTAGAACTGTTCATAAGGTACTCGAATCAGGTTTTTACTGGCATACACTTTTCAGAGATGCCAACAGGTATGTGACCTCTTGTGATAAATGCCAACGAACAGGTAATATCTCTCAGCATAATGAAATGCCTTAGAACTATATACTTTCATGTGAAATATTTGACGTATGGGGTATTGATTTCATGGGTCCATTCCCTAATTCATTTGGGAATAAATATATACTAGTAGCAGTAGATTACATGTCAAAATGGGTAGAAGCCCAAGCTCTACCTACAAATGATGCTAGGTTGGTAGTACACTTCTTGAAAAAACTTTTTTCTCGATTTGGAACACCTAGGGTAATCATTAGTGATAGGGGTACACATTTTTGCAATACTCAATTTGAAAAGGTTTTGAAAAGGTATGGAGTACACCATAGAATAGCTACCCCTTACCACCCACAAACCAGTGGCCAAGTCGAAGTGACAAATAGAGAGCTGAAACGTATCCTAGAGAAGACAATAGAAACAAATAGGAAAGACTGGTCAAGAAAATTAGATAATGCATTATGGGCTTATAGAACTGCTTTCAAAACACCCATAGGAACATCTCCCTATAAACTTGTTTATGGAAAAAACTGTCATCTACCATTTGAACTTGAACATAAAGCATTCCGGGCTATAAATTTTTTAAACTTTGATTTTAAAAGTGCAGGAGAAAAGAGATTAAAGCAGTTGAATGAGCTTGATGAATGGCGCTTCAATGCTTACAAGAACTCGCGACTATATAAGAAAGCCATGAAGCGACGCCATGACAAAAGGCTGGAACAACCAAAGCAATTCAAAACAAGTGATCTCGTCTTACTCTACAACTCAAGGCTGAAACTATTCCCTGGAAAACTCAAGTCAAGATGGTCAGGTCCTTTCACTGTTCTAAATGTCTTTCCATACGGCACCATTAAGGTAACTCACTCTAACCACGGTACGTTCAAGGTAAACGGCCATAGGCTTAAACATTATAGAGGTGAGAATTTTGCAGAAAATAGGGAGGAGCTTCGGCTCCATCACACCCCTTCTTGACACATCCAGGTAAAGTCGAGCTTAGACTCTAAATAAGCACTTCTCGGGAGACAACCCGAGCACTAAATTAGTAACCTTCTTTTCTTTAAAATTTTTAGTATTTTTTTCATGCATAAACTAACTTTTTGAATGCAGAAATTTAGGACTACACGGGCGTGCCTTAGGCCGTGTGCGCACTTGAAACAGGGGCACGGTCGTGCACCCAGACCGTGTACAAACAGAGTAAAATTTCTCTAAAACACGGGCCATCGATAAATCTCCACGGCCGTGCGATATGGCCGTAGCGACCTTACGAATTCCACACGGGCTATCAACACCTCCCCCACGGCCGTGCTATATAGCCGTGGCAACTCTGCAGTATCAACACGGGCTTGCACAAATCCCCACGCTCGTGTCCTAGCCCGTGGAAGACATTGCCAAATTTCACATGCCCGTGGCACATATCACACGACCGTGGGATACACGAACACGATCGCACACGGTCGTGGATACTATCACACGACCATGTGAGTGACGAAGACCTGATCGCACACAGCCGTGCGAATCAACCACATAGGTGTGTTCATCGGGACATGGCGCTCTAAAACCTCCGATTTTCGAAAAACACGGGCTGAATACGACTCACACGGGCGTGTGACATACCCGTGTGACCCAAAATGTATAAATATGAGGCATTTTTCACTCTCCCTTTTCACTCAAACCCTAACATTTCTCACCCAAACTCCCCCCTAAACCACCACAAACGCCTCTACAACCCTCCAAATGCCACCATACCAGATTTCATCCTCCCCACGCCCATGTAACTCATGATTGGTTCTATTTTCTCATTTTTCTCATTTATTTTGTTTTATTTCACTTCTTTAAGTTTTCATTTATTTTTACTTTAGTCTAATTGTTGATTTAAGCATGGAATTAGGAAATATATGATGAATACTCTAGAATAATATAGAATCAATTAGGATTACATGCCACTTAATTTTATTTTTGCTTGCCATTTAGATTCCATTTTATTTTGCCACTTGGACACATATTTGCATGCCATTTTTTTTCATAAAAATCACTATATATACCCATAATTCCTAGTTTTCTTTGTTATAAGTTTTTAATATGATTAGATTTTACTATTCAGGTTACTTCTTATTTGTTATTTTAGGAAAAATATCAATTTTAAATTATTTCTAATCTTAATTTTTAGAACTAATGCTCGTGTTTTGTTATTTCAGATACTATGTCATCTTCACGTGCCAGAAAAGCTACTGTCCCCGCTTCTAAAAAACGAAAGGGACCCGGAAGTTCTTCATCGAGGCCTACCTCCGAGACACGCCACCCGTTCCTCACATTTCCGCAGGACTCCCAGGAGGAACGCTACCAGTTACTCCGAGCACGCACTATCTCGATGGGCCGATGCATTGACAGGGAGGCCCTAGTGCAAATCAACCTGGTGGACGATGTCCGAGCTCTGCTAGCCACCGACCCATGGGTCAGTTCTTTAGGATTGTGGAGCCCATCTACCTAGAACTCACTCTCGAGTTCTGCTCTACATTCTACCTCCAGACCGTCATGAACAGATTCGACGATCCCGGCACGGTCTAATTCCGATTAGGAGGTCTTGTGTGACAACTAAGTGTCCCAGAGTTTGGCACAGCTCTCGGTCTCTATGCCGAGTAGTTCATGGCAGAAGAAGACTTCCCCACCCTCTCTCGTCGCATCCACATCCGGCCCCTCGACTGCTGGAACGAGATCGCCTCAGGACGACAAGTTTATAACCCTAGCGTCAGCAAGGCGACCGCCCTCCCTCCTTCTCTCAGGTATATTCACGCCCTCCTTGCTCACACTTTAATAGGTAGACGGGAGAGTACAAGCGTCATCAACACTCACGACGTCTATTTCCTCTGGTGCATGGCCAATGGCCACCCCATCGACCTCGCCTACTTCATAGCGTTGGCCATGCAACACTAGACTGAGAGGCACCGGAGAGGCGTCATTTCCATGGGCCTGTACATCACGAGACTAGGCCGTTACTTTGGCCTATTCAACACCTCAGCCCAGACATCCTCGTACACCCTACTTAGCCAGATGTCTTCCCAGAGTATCCAGAGCATACTCTCCATGAGGATGGTAGAACGACGGCCAGGTTGCAGCCACTTTCACTTCCGTATTGTCCAGGAAAGCGAGGACCTAGAGGACGTTGCTGATGATGTCCCACCGCCACCGCCAGCAGAGGATGAGCCTGCCGAGCCATCACGCCCCAGACGACCCGCCCACACAGCAGCCCCACACGCTGACATACACGAGCGCCTGAATCGATTTGAGCAGCGCCTCGATTACATCGACGCCACTTTAGCGCAGATATGTCAGCACCTCGGCATCACCCCACCGCCACGAGATCCATCAGAGGACTAGATCCTCTTTTATCTTTATTTTTATCTTTATTTTGTTTTATCTTTTATCTTTTATTATTACTTTATTCTAACTCTTAAACACTGATCCTTATTTTCACATTTTCTTCTAACTTTATTTTCCTTTTTAGGTTTATTTTTCATTTTTTCTTTCTTTATTTGAATTTTCATTTTTTATTTATTCTGTTTATTTTATTTTCTTCGGCCATATCCTAATGAAGTAACCCCTCTTCATCTTAACCTCCCACGACTAATAAATCCATTCGCAGTTTCAAAGGAGCCTTATAGCTTAAATCTCTACAGAAATGGAACACCATGCCATATATGCCAACTCTTCCCATATCTGTCTCACAAAGCCATCCACATTTCAGGGAGTTTCATATCTCTCCCTGTCTTATGATATTATGCTTTTATTGCTAATATTATCCTTGTACATTGAGGGCAATGTACATCTTAAGCGTGGGGGGAACGTACCTTAAATTTTATTTTATTCTCTTTGAAATCCCTGAAATTGTTCTAACTAATTGCACTGTCCTCAATAGCATGATCTTCAGTCTACTATTAGGAATTAATTCTAATTGATTTATAATTTGTATTGATATGTTGAGAATTAAGATATAGGTGCTTGTACTTTGATTATTCAAACTTTAAAACATTAAGGAATCAAGCATGATAAGTTGAAATTTTTGAGAACTCCAATTTTTGCATAAGTTATCTTTCCTAATTTTAAGTACTATCTTGAAATTTGAAATTCGCAGGATTGACATCAAAAGCCATAATTCTGATGAGATTTTGAGCCTTTTTGAGCATACATTCTTTCGTGCTTACTGTTATTATTGCTTTGAGTGAGTCAACACTGAATTGTTATTCTAGAACTTGCTTTGATTATACATGTCAAGACCATATCATTGATTTGATATACCGAGATAATAAAGGCACCTAGGATTTAACTCACTTACTCCATAAAAGCCTACTTCCATAATCTAACCCCTAGTAAACCCCATTGAGCCTAACAACCTTTTCCTTGACTCACCCTCTAATTATTAACCAATAATCCATTTTTGTTGAATTTCCCATTCAATTACTTTTGATCCCTATTTTTATCGAGATTTGAGTTGAATTTATTTAAGCTTTATTCTCTTTTCTATATGTAAATCTTTACTAATTCATTGTATCACTTGAATTGTTCTTAAAAAAAAAAACATGTGTATATACAGTCAAATTTAGTTGTAATGTATAATTGTTCAAATTAAGTTTTTGCATATTTCTCTCTTAAAGCTACCAAAATGATGCTATTAAGCTTTGAAATTATGTTCCAGTAATAGAGATTTTTCTAGCTAAGATAATTTTCAGTTCAATCTCGATTCTAACCCTCTTTTTGCAGCATGTGACAACACCCCTAACCAGGCCCCGTTACAACCATAAAAAGACCTTTTTGATCGATGTATCATATGAAACTATAGTGGTGGAGATTTGATTTTCTTGCAAGCTTATGGTAATAACTTTTCAGGTTGACTAGAGAGTGCTTAAATTTTGAACCCTAAACACTTTGAGTGGATAGAGTGAACCTTTAGTGAGGATGTCAACTCCTATTAATTAAGATGGAGAGATAACTACTTAGAAAGAAGGAAGAAACTTATGTTTTCAATGACAAAATTCTCAACTTAAATTGATTGAATCTTTAATGTTCTTCTGATTGAATTTTTCATTGTATGATTACCTGTAGATTAGTTTGAAACATTATTGATAAAGGTTATAGGTTGAGAAGAATAATTCTTATTAGGGATTGAGATTTTTCTTGAGGACAAGAAAAGGCTTAAGTGTGGGGGTATTTGATAAACGCTAAATTATACATATTTTTACCTCATATTTTGCCTATATTTTGGATGAATTATTAATGATTTAGTGAGAATTGGTGCTCTTAACCTTTCTTTTTCATATCTTATACTCAGAAGAGCATGGGGAAGAGAAAAGAACAAAAAATGGACCAAAAATGAGGAAAATGGGCCAAAAATAGCTTAACGCACGGCTCAAGGATTTACCGCACGGCCGTGTGCCACGGCCGTGTAACATAAAGATCACACGGTCCATTCTCGACAAGTACGGCCAGGCCACATGGCCGTGCCCCATAAATAGAATATTACACGGCCTCTGTCGAAGCCACACGGACGTGGCACACGGGCGTGTTCTAGTCGTGAGGAAGGGGAATTTCACTCAAATTGGGATGCTTAGAGGCTAAGAAAGACTCCCCACAAGCTCTCTATATAAAGACCTCATGAGGTAGAGGCAAAAGGGCGTCTAGAGATATATTTTTCTTCTCGTTTTTCTGCCACACTGAGGGTAGAAGCAAGGGATTACTCCAAAGGAGAAGTCGATTAATTCATCTCAGAAGCCAGAATTCTACAGCAACATAGAGAATCTCCCTAAATACCTGCAGGGGTTTTTGGTTTCTTTTATGTCTTGCTATTTTATATCTTCTGAGATGTTTTCCTTTTTTATTATGAACTAAACCTCTCAAATACTTGAGGGGGATGAAACCTAAGACAGATCTTGTTACTTATTCTTGATTTATTTGATAAATACTTGAATTGTTCTTAATTATGTGTTCTTCATTCTTGATTCGATAATCCTAGGTATTATTTCAAGAATTAGATGTGCTTAGAGCAGAGGAGCAAAAGTCCCTGTGATAAGAGTAGATCTACCATAATTAAGCGGAGTTGCATGCAACCCTAGTCATAGGGCGACATAAATCTGTCAAATTAGGGTCAAACCTAATATGGGAAGCCATAGATCAAATTAATGCAACCTAGGGAGTTAATTAATAAGGGAATTTTAATTAACAACTTAGGTCTAGTTGTTCTTCACCTCGACGGAGGGTTTAGTATAAATTAGGGATCTTTACGGATCAAGTCAAGTAAAGAAATCATATAGTTCAAGAAAATAATAACAAGTGAAGTCTAGGTGGATTCTCCCTTGAGTATTGTCCATATTAATTAGCTTTTCCCAAAAAGTTTTCCCAATTTACTTTTTACGCTTTCTTAGTTAGATTTAGAATTAGTTTAAACAACCCTCTTTTATTTCTTAGGCTAGATAATAGAAAAGAAGTAAGTACTAGTACTTTTGGTTCCCTTGGGTACGATAACTCGGTCTTGCCACTAAACTATACTACTGTTCGATAGGTGTGCTTGCCTCAACGTCGTGATATTAGTTAGTTTTGGTGAAATCAAGTCTTTATAAATTTTATTATTTCATATCACGTAATATCAAAAGGAAAAATAGAGTATTGACTAAAATGGTAAATTCAATGTTATCATATTCAGGTCTTGGACAAGGTTTTTGGGGAGAAGCTGTTCTAATAGCTTGTCATATATTGAATAGAGTTCCTAATAAGGAAACTAAAATAACCCCTTATGAACAATGGAAGAAAAGGAAACCAAACCTTAATTATTTAAAGGTTTGGGGTTGTAGAGCTATTGTCAAAGTTCTAACACCTAAACGTAAAAAGTTAGGTGAAAGAGGAATTGAATGCATATTTATAGGATATGCACAAAATAGCAAGGCATATGGGTTCATAGTAATTGAACCAAATGATTCGATTTCAATTAACACTGTTATTGAATCAAGGGATGCTGTTTTTGATGAAAATAGATTTAATTCTATATTAAGACAATTACAGCCACAACAATTGATTCATTCTTCAAATGATAATGAAATTCCATTGGAACAAATTGATAATAATGATGAATCTTGTCAAGAATTAAGAAGAAGTAAGAGGATTAAAAAAGTCAAAGATTTTGGACCAGATTTCATTATGTTTCTTGTAGAAGGAAAAGGTGAAAGTATATGCAATAAGATACCTTATTATTATAATACAGAATCTGATCCTATTACATTTGAAGAGGCACTAAAATCCCAAGACTCTGCTTTTTGGAAAGAAGCAATAAATGATGATATGGATTCAATAATGGGAAATCAAACTTGGATTTTAGTTGATCTTCTACCAGGTTCTAAACCAATAAGTTGTAAATGGATCTTCAAAAAGAAAATAAAGGTCGATGGAACCATTGATAAGTTTAAAGTAAGGTTAGTGGCCAAAGGTCTTACACAAAAACAATGTATTGATTACTTTGATACCTATGCTCTAGTACCTCTATATATAATTTGGTTGTTCACCAAATGGATGTTAAAACTGCAGTTTTAAATGGTGAATTGGAAGAGGAAGTGTACATGGAACAACTGGAAGGATTTGTTGTTCCAGGACAAGAGCATAGGGTATGTAAGCTTGTTAAATCTTTATATGGACTTAAACAAGCACCAAAACAATGGCACCAAAAGTTTGACAATGTTGTTTTAACTAATGGCTATAAAATAAATGAATCCGATAAGTGTATATATAGCAAATTTGAAAATGGAAAAGGTGTCATAATTTGCTTATATGTAAATGACATGCTCATTTTTTGCATGGATTTGGAACAAATAGAAAACAGAAAGAAATTCTTGTTAAACAACTTGGCTATGAAGGATATGGATGTAGCAGATGTTATTCTTGGGATTAAAATAACCCGAGACGAAAGCACTATAGCTTTATCACAATCACATTACATTGAAAATGTGCTTAAAAAGTTTGATCTTTTCAACTGTATACCAGCATCTACACCTATGGATCCTCAAATAAAATTAGTATCTAATGCTGGTAGGAAAATTAATCAATTGATATATGCAAGTCTAATTGGTTGTTTTATGTACATAATGACTTGTACAAGATCAGATATTACATATGTTGTTGGAAAATTGAGTAGGTACACAAGTAATTCAAGTAGTTTGCATTGGCAAGCTTTGAATAGAGTACTTAGGTAGTTAAAGAAAACTATTAACTTTGGATTATGTTATAATGGATATCCTCCAATTTTAGAAGGGTATTCGGATGCTAGTTGGATTACAAGTTTGGAAGATCATGCATCTACTAGTGGATGGATTTTTATTCTTGGTGGAGAAGCCATTTCTTGGGGTTCCAAGAAACAAACATGTATTACTGATTCCACCATGGTAGCAGAATTTATTGTATTAGCCGCTGCATCTAAAGAAGTAGAATGGTTAAGAAATTTGCTTTATGATGTACCTTTATGGCTGGTATCCTCGTGATAAGAAGTAATAAAATTTATAAAGAAATTGATCAAACCCAAACTAACTAATATCACGACGTTTAAAGGCAAGTGCACCTATCGATAGCAGTATAGTCTAGTGATAAGATCGAGTATCGTACCCAAGGGAACCGAAAGTACTATTACTCACTTCCTTTCTATTATTTAACCTAGAAATTAAATGGGGATTTATTTTAAAACTAAATTCTAAAATCTAAACTAAGAATTAAACAAAAGAAAAAGTAAATTGGGAAGACTTTTTAGGGAAATCTGATTGATATGATTAATACTCAAGGGAGAATCCACCTAGACTTCACTTGTTATTATCTTCTTGAATTATACGAGTTATTTACTTGACTTGATCTGTAGAGATCCCTAATCTATGCTAAACCCTCCGTCGAGGTGAAGAGCAACTAGGCCTAAGTTGTTAATTAAAGTTCCTTTATTAATTAACTCCCTAGGTTGCATTAATTCGATCTATGGTTCCCCATATTAGGTTTGACCCTAATCCGGCAGATTTATGTCGCCCTATGTCTAGGGTTGCATGCAACTCTGCTTAATTATGGTAGATCTACTCTTATCACAGGGACTTTTGCTCCTCTGCTCTAAGCACATCCAATTCCTGAATTAATACCTAGGATTATTATTAATTCAAGGATTAAAACACATAATTAAGAACAATTCAAATAATTATCATATAAATCAAGAATAAATAATAAGATCTTTCTTAGGTTTCATCCCCCTCAAGTATTTGAGGGGTTTAGTTCATAATGATAAAAGAAAACATCTCAGAAGTTATAAAATAACAAATCATAAAAGAGACCAAAAACCCCTGAAGGAATTTAGGAGAATCCTCTATGTTGATGCAGAATTCCGGCTTCTGAGATGAATCGATTGGCTTCTCCCTTCAAGTAATCCCTTGCTTCTACCTGTGGTGTGGCAGAAAGACGAGAGGAAACGAGTATAGAGGGTGTATAAAAGTGGGAAGAAGCTCTCTCTATGTTGCCTCATGGGATCTTTATATAGAGAAGTTTTGGGGACTCTTTCTTAGCCCCTAAGCATCCCAATTCGAGTGAAATTCGTCTTTCCCACGACTAGAACACGCCCGTGTGCCACGCCCGTGTGGGTTTCGACAGAGGCCGTGTGATTTAGCACGCCCGTGTATATTGGCCGTGCTTGTCGGGATTTTGTCCATGTGAGCTTTGTGAGGCACGCCCGTGTGGAACGGCTGTGTGTCACCTCTTGGCCAGTGTGATTCGTGTATTTTGGTTCATTTTTACCGTTTTGGGCTCGTTTTCTATTCTTTTATCTTCCCTAGGCTCTCCTGAGTATAAGATATGAAAAAGAATGGTTAAGAGCACCAATTCTCACTAATTTGATACTAATTCATCCAAAATATAGGCTAAACATGAGGTAAAAATATGTATAAATTAATGCTTATCAAATACCCCCACACTTAAGCTTTGCTTGTCCTCAAGCAAAACCTCAATCCCTAAAGGAAATCATTCTTCTTAATCTACAATCCTTATCAATAATATTTCAAATTAATCCACAGGTAGTCATACAATGAAAATTCAATCTAAAGAACATTCAGGACTCAATCACTTTTAAGTTGAGAATTTTATCATTGAAAACATAAGTCTTTTCCTTCCTTTCAAGTAATTATCTCTCCATCTTAATTAACAGGAATTGACATCCTCACTAAAGGTTCACTCTATCCACTCGAAGTGTTTAGGGTTCAAATTTAAGGCACTCCTTAGTCAACCTGAAAAGTTATTACCATAGGCTTGCAAGAAAATCAAATCTCCACCACTATAGTTTGATATGATACATTGATCAAAAGGTCTTTTCATGGTTGTAACGGGGCTTGGTTAGGGGTGTTGTCACAGGCTGCAAAAAGAGGGTTAGAATCGAGATTGAACTTGGAAAATTATCTAGCTAGAAAAATCTCTATCACTGGAACATATTTCTCAGCTAATTCTTGTGATATTATCATTTCTGCCTTGGTAGCCTTAAAATAGAAACATGCAAAAACTTTGACGAACTATTTACAATCTATAATTTACAATCGAAGTTTACTGTATGTACTTTTTTTTTAAAGAACAATTCAAATAATTACAATAAATTGAACAAAACTTTACGATCTGGCAGAGAGAATAAAGCTAGATGAAAAAATTCAACTCAAATCTCGACAAAAATAAGGATCAAAATAATTGAATGAAATTTAACAAAAATGGGTTATTGGTTAATAATTAGAGGGTGAGTTAAGGAAAACGTTATTAGGCTCAACGGGGTTCACTAGGGGTTTGATTTATGTAGGAAGGCTTTTTCTGTGGGGTAAGTAGGTTAAATCCTAGGTGCCTTTATCATTTCAGTATATCAAATCAATGATGTGGTCTCGATATGTATAATCAAAGCAAGTTCTAGAATAACAATTTAGTATTGACTCACTCAAAGCAATAATAAAAGTGAGCACGAAGAAAATGAATGCTCAATAGGCTCAAAATCTCACCAGAATTACGGCTTTTAATGTCATTCCTGCGAATTTCAAATCTCAAGATAATGCTTAAAATTAGGGAAAATAACTTATGCAAAAATTGGGGATTCTCAAAAATTTCAACTTATCATGCTTGATTCCCTAATGTTTTAAAGTTTGGATAATCAAAGTACAAGCACCTATAACTTAATTCTCAATATATCGATAGAAATCATAAACTAATCAGAATAAATTCCTAATAGGAGACTGAAGATATTGCTATTAGGAAAAGTTCAGGGATTTCAAAGATAGCATAAATAGTAAGTTACCCCCCACACTTAAGATGTACATTGCCCCCAATGTACAAGGAAAATATTAACAACAATAAAAGCATAAAATCATAGGATAGTGGAGAGTATGAAACTCCCTGCTTTGGATGGATTTAGTGGAAGAGCTGGTAGATCTGGCACTGTGTTCCCTTTTTTGGAAAGATTTGAGCTGTAGAGCTCCTTTGAAACTGCAAAGGGTTTTATTAGTCGTGGGAGGTTAAGATGAAGAGGGATTATTTCGTTAGGAGATAGCCGTTATAATAATAAAATAGTAAATTTACTAAAATTCAAAATAAAGAAAATAAATAAGAAAATTAAAAAGCTGTAAGAAAAACTAACATTAAAGGTTAAGATAGTGTGCACTTAGGTAAAGAAAATAAAGAAAAACAAAAGATAAAAGAAAATAAAATAAGATAAAAAGTAAAACTTAAATAAAATAAAATAAAAGAGGATTTAATCCTCTGGTGGGTGTCGTGGTGGTGGGACGATGCCAAGGTGAAGACATATGTGCGCTAAGGTGGTGTCGATGTAATCGAGGCGCTGTTTAAAGTGGTCTAGGCATTCGGATATGTCAACACTGGAAACTGCCGTCTGGTGTGATCGTGTAGGGCATGGTGGCTCATCTGGCGCATCCTCGGCTGGTGGTGGCGATGGGACATCATCAGGAATGTCCTCTGGATCCTCGCCTTCTTGGACAAGGCGGAAGTGAAAGTGGTCGCCACCGAGTCGTCTCTCGACCATCCTCATCGAAAGCATGCTCTGGATGCCCTGGGAGGACATCTGGCCAAGTAATGTGTAGGAGGAGGTCTGGGCTGTGGTGTTAAATAGGCCGAAGTAACGGCCTAGTCGAGTGATATACGGGCCCATGGATACGACTCTCTTTCGGTGCCTCTCGGTCTGATGCTGCATGGCGAGGGCGATGAAATATGCAAGGTCGATGGGGTGGCCATTCGCCATGCACCATAAAAAGTAGACGTCGTGTGTGTTGACGACGCCTGTGCTCTCTCGGCGGCCTGTAATAGTATGAGCAAGAAGTGCATGAATATACCTGAGAAAAGGAGGGAGAGCGGAGGCTTTGCTGACGCTGGGGTTGTATAATTGTCTTCCTGGGGCAATCTCTTTCCAGCAATCAAGGGGTTGGATATGGATGCGCCTAGAGAGGGTGGGGAAGCTCTCTTCAGCCATAAACTGCGCGGTGTAAAGCCCGAGTGCCACACCGAACTCTGGGACGCTGAGCTGTCGAACGAGTCCTCCCAAACGAAACTAGACCGTCCCAGGATCGTCGAACCGTGTCATCACCATCTGAAGGTGGAATGTAGCACAGAACTCGAGAGTGAGTTCAAGGTATGTGGGCTCTACGATCCGAAAGAACTGGTCCCAAGGGTCAGTGGCGAGCAGGGCCCGAACATCATCTGCCAAGCGTACTTCTGCGAGGGCACCCCAGTCGATGCATCGGCCCATCGTGATATTGCGTGCGCGCAACAGCTGGTAGCGCTTTTCCTGAGAGTCTTGTGGAAATTGAAGAAATGGGTGGCGCATCTTGGAAGTGGGCTTAGTTGAAGAGCTCCCTGGTCCTTTTCGTTTCTTAGATGCGGGGACGGCAGCTTTCTTGGCTCGGGAAGATGACATGGTATCTACAAAAATTTATTAGGAAAAGACAAATAATATAAAAGAAATGTAAATATTTAAAATAAAGAGGCTGAGGAATAAAATGAACATGTTCCTAATATGAAAATTTACCTTGGTAGTAAAATCTAATCATTTTTTTGAAGTTGGGGATGAAAAAAAAAATCTTCTATGAATGGATGTATATATACTAAACTAAATAACAAATAGCATAATTATGTGCGTTTAAGTGGCCTATTTACAAGGTATATTAAGTGGCAACTAACTATGATGTTAAATGGCAGGAAATTGTAAAATAGAATCTAAAATGGCAAGCAAAATTAAAATTCTAAATGATTCTAGATTATTCTCTATTTCCTAATTCTCTAATATCCTAAATCAATAGTATTAATAAATAAATAAAATAATAAAAGAATGTAATGTAAAAAAAATTGCAGGAAAAATAAATAAATGAGAAAAAGGAAGAAAAATAGAACCAAAATTGGTGTCACACGGTCGTGGGTACTGTTGCACGGGCGTGTGGATCGTGGAAATCTAGTATGGTGGCGGTAGGAGGGCTGGGATGGTGTTTGTGGAGGTTTGGGGAAGGTTTGGGGAGAAAATTTTAGGGTTTGGGTGAAATGGGAGTTTAGAAATGGCCCTGTATATATACATTTTGGGTCACACGGGCATGTCACACGCCCGTGTGAGTCGTGTTTAGCCGGTGTTTTTCGAAAATCGGACGTTTTGGCTTGCCACGCTTTGATGAGCACGCCCGTGTATAGTTTGAGCACGGCCGTGGAGATTGGTCCTTCGTTAAACGCACGGGCGTGGTGATGTTCACACGGCCGTGGAGATTGATCGTTCGCTAAACGCACGGGCGTGTAATAAGGTGCACGGGCGTGTCTGAATTGACAGTAGCTTCCACGGGCTTATAGCACGGGCGTGTGTTTCTATGTTTGCCGGTGTGGAAGGTGCAGGGTTGCCACGGTTATTTCGCACGGCCGTGAGAGTTTATCGGAAGCCCGTGTTTTGGGGAAACGGTGCTCTGTTTGCACACGGTCTGCCCACACGACTGTGTCTCTGCTTTTTAGTATACACATGGCCTTAGACACGCCCGTGTTCCTGGCCGTGTTGTCCATATTTTCTGCAGGAAAAACGTTAGTTTATGCAATAAAATTATGAAAAATTTTAAAATAAAAGAAACTTACTACGTTAGTGCTCGGGTTACCTCCCGAGGAGCGCTTATTTAGAGTCTAAGCTCGACTCTTCCTAGAGGTTGTCAAGAAGAAACGGGATGGAGCCTAAGCTCCTCCTTATTTTCTGTAAAGTTCTCACCTATATAATGTTTTAGCCTATGGCCATTTACCTTGAAAGTACCGTGGTTGGGGTGAGTTACCTCGACAGTGCCGTATGGAAAGACTTTGAGAACGGTAAACGGACCTGACCACCTTAATTTGAGTTTTCCAGGGAATAGTTTCAACCTTGAGTTGTAGAGTAGGATAAGATCACCTGTTTTGAATTGCTTGGGTCGTTTTAGCCATTTGTCATGATGTCGCTTTACGGCTTCTTTATATAATCGTGAGTTCTCGTACGCGTTGTAGCGCCATTCATCTAGCTCGTTTAGCTACAGAAGTCTCTTTTCTCCTGCACTTTTAAGATCAAGGTTTAGAAATTTTATAGCCAAGAATGCTTTATGTTCGAGTTCAAATGGTAGATGGCAATTTTTTCCATAAACGAGTTTATAAGGAGATGTTCCTATGGGTGTTTTAAATGCAGTTCTGTAAGCCCATAATGCATCATCTAATTTCCTAGACCAGTCCTTCCTATTTGATTCTATTGTCTTTTCTAAGATGCGTTTTAGTTCTCTGTTCGTTACTTCGACTTGACTGCTAGTTTGTGGGTGGTAGGGGGTGGCTGTTCTGTGGTGTACTCCATATTTTCTTAGGGTTTTTTCAAATTGGGTATTGCAAAAATGTGTGCCCCTATCACTTATAATTATCCTAGGTGTTCCAAATCGAGAAAAAATTTTCTTCAGAAATCGTACTACCATTCTAGCATCATTTGTGGATCTATACCCCATACATAAAATATTTCACATGAAAGCATATAATTTTGAGGCATTTCATTAAGTTGGGAGATATTACCTGTTCGTTGGCATTTATCACAAGAGGTCACATACCTGTTGGCATCTTTGAAAAGGGTAGGCCAGTAAAAATCTGATTCAAGTACTTTGTGAGCGGTTTTGTTTCCACTGTGATGTCCTCCTGTGGGTCCTGAGTGGCAGTGTTCTAAAATTTGATATGCCTCTATGTCATCCACACATTTTCGTATAACCTGGTCTGCGCAAATTCAAAAAAGAAAAGGATCTTCCCAAAAGTAGTTTTTCACATTAGCAAAGAATCGCTTCTTTTGCTGATGGGTTAGCCCTTTTAGGGTTATAGTGGCTGCTAAATAATTTGCAAAATCGGCAAACCAAGGAAGTGTCGTACCTATTAAATTTAGGAGTTGTTCCTCAGGGAACATATCGTTTATATTCTCAAGGTACCTGGGCTGTGTATTTTCTAATCTTGAGAGGTGATCTGCCGCTAAGTTTTCAGCTCCTTTCTTGTCTTTAATTTCTAAGTCGAATTCCTGTAAGAGTAAAATCCATCTTATTAAACGAGGTTTTGCGTCAGGTTTGGCTAAGAGATATCGAAGAGCTGAATGGTCAGTAAAAACGATGACTTTAGACAAGATTAAATAAGATCGAAATTTATCAAAAGCAAAAATAACGGCTAGCAGTTCTTTTTTCGTGGTGGTGTAGTTGGCTTGAGCGGCTGTCAATGTTCTGCTAGCATAGTAAATCGGTTGGAAATGCTTGTCTCTTCGCTGTCCAAGAACTGCACCTACGGCAAAATCACTTGCATCGCACATCAGTTCAAAAGGCAAATTCCAATCAGGTGAAATCATAATTGGCGCGTTGACTAACTTTTCTTTAAGGGTGCCAAAAAACTCTAAGCATTCTTGGTCGAAGTTAAAAGGTATGTCTTTTTCTAGCAATTTAGTTAAAGGCTTAGCTATTTTAGAAAAGTCTTTAATGAATCTACGATAAAAACCGGCATGTCCTAAAAAACTTCTTATGGCCTTAACTGAACTGGGAGGGGGTAGTTTCTCAATAGTTTCAACTTTAGCTTTGTCTACCTCTATTCCTCTGTTAGAGATTTTATGTCCTAGCACAATACCTTCCTGAACCATGAAATGACATTTTTCCCAATTTAGCACTAGATTTGTCTCTTCACATCTCATCAAAACAAGCTTTAAATTATTTAGACGGTGTTGGAAAGAGTTACCAAAAACGGAGAAATCATCCATGAATACCTCCATGATATCTTCCACAAATTCGTCAAAGATAGCTAACATGCATCGCTGAAAAGTAGCAGGAGCGTTACATAAACCAAAAGGCATTCTAAGATATGCAAACGTACCGTATGGGCATGTGAACGTCGTTTTTTCCTGATCTTCTGGAGCTATCGGAATTTGGAAGTAACCGGAGAGGCCATCTAGGAAGCAGTAATACATGTGACCGGCTAATCTTTCTAACATTTGATCGATAAAGGGCAGAGGAAAATGATCTTTTCGTGTGGCGTCATTTAGCTTCCGGTAATCTATGCATACTCTCCATCCTGTGACTGTTCGTGTTGGCACGAGTTCTTCTTTGTCATTGGACACCACGGTTAGCCCACCTTTTTTAGGAACAACCTGCACGGGGCTTACCCAAGAACTATCAGAAATAGGATAAATGATACCTGCATCAAGAAGTTTAATTACCTCGGCTTTTACGGCCTCCTTCATGTTAGGGTTTAATCGTCTCTGAGCTTGCACTGCTGGTTTATATTCATCTTTCATTAAAATCTTGTGGGTATAGAAAGAAGGATTAATTCCTTTGATATCCGAAAATTTCCAGGCTATGGCTTGCCTATGTTTTCTTAATACTTGGAGCAGTTCTTCCTTTTCTCTAGATCCTAAATTTGATGCAATAATGACCGGTAAAGTTGAGTTCTCCCCTAAAAAGGCATATTCTAAGTGTTCTGGCAGTTGTTTTAATTCTAACTTAGGGGGTTCCTCAATAGAAGGTTTCTGTCTTAGCTTATCATTCATCTTTAGATTCTCATAACTTATATGTCTAGTGATCGTTTCGCTAGAATCTAATTCTTTTCTTACCTTCTCTACTTCTAAGGTGGTTTCACCCTCCCCCTGGATAAGACACAGTTCCAGAGTGTCGGTGATAGAGATTTCCTGCAAATTATCTTAAACAAAGTGATCAATTATATCGACAAAATAGCACGAATCATCTTGCTCTCTAGAAAATTTCATAGCATCATAGATTTTGAAAATGACTTCCTCTTCACCAACTCTAAGAACTAATTTACCATCTCCTACATCGATAATAGCTCTGGCAGTGGCTAAAAATGGGCGTCCTAAAATTAAAGGTACGTCAATGTCTTCATCCATGTCAAGCACAACAAAATCTACAGGGAATATAAATTTATCGACTTTTACTAGCACGTCCTCAATGATTCCCCTAGGATACTTAACAGATCTATCCGCTAATTGGATGCTCATCTTAGTGGGTTTAGGTTTCCCTAGACCTAGTTGTTTGAACATTTTATAAGGCATGAGATTAATACTTGCACCTAAATCAGCCAATGCTTTATTAATAATTAAGCTACCAATTAAACAAGGGATAGTAAAACTCCCTGGATCCTTTAGCTTTGTTGGTAGCTTATTTTGGAGAATGGCTGAACACTCTTCGTTGAGTTCTACTGTGGCTAATTCTTCCAGCTTTCTTTTGTTTGTCAGGAGCTCTTTTAGGAATTTCGCATATTTCGGCATCTGTGAAATTGCTTCAACAAAGGGTAAGTTAATATGTAATTGTTTGAAAAGTTCAAGAAACTTACCGAATTGGGCGTCTGTTTGGTCCTTCTTTAACCTTGCTGGGTATGGGATGCGTGGTTTGTATTCTTTGAGTGTTGGAATAGCATCATTCTTAGATTCCTCTACTTTATCTTTTGGCAGTTCGTAGGCATGCTTCTTTTCTGGTTCGGCTAGCATTTTACCATCTCTTAGGGTGATTGCTTTCACATGTTCTCTAGGATTTGGTTCAGTGTTGCTTGGAAGCCCACCATGAGGTCTTTCCGAAATTAACTTTGCAAGCTGACCAATTTGGTTCTCGAGTCCTTGGATAGAGGCCTGTTGATTCTTTAATGCTGTTTCAGTGTTTTGGAAGCAAGTTTCTGAAGCGGCCATGAATTTGGTGAACATATCTTTAAGATTCGGCTTCTTTTCCTATTGTGGTGGTGGCTGCTGATATACCGGAGGCTGTTGTCTTTGATTTCCTTGTCCTCCCCATGAAAAATTTGGGTGATTTCTCCAACCTGCATTATAAGTGTTACTATAAGGATTATTTTGAGGTCGAAAATTATTACCCATGTAATTGGCTTGTTCGGCGTCCATGTTGTGTAGATGGTCTGAATTGAACATGTTTCCTGGGGCTGCATCACATTGCATCACTGGTTGAGCCTGCGTAGAACCAACAAAATTATCAAATTTCTTATTCAATAGTTCTACTTGGTTAGTGAGCATAGTAACAGCATCAATATTATAAACTCCTGCGGCTTTCGTCGGCCTTGTCCTCATGACTTGCCACTGATAGTTATTCAATGACATCTCCTCAATAAATTCGTAAGCTACGTCAGGTGTTTTATTATTGATAGTTCTGCCTGCGGCTGCATCGATCATTTGCCTAGTTGACGGGTTCAACCCATTATGGAAAGTTTGAACCTGTAGCCACAAGGGTAATCCGTGGTGAGGGCATCTTCTTAAAAGATCTTTGTACCTTTCCCAGGCATCATAAAGCGTTTCTAAATCCATCTGTACAAAAGAAGAAATATCGTTTCGTAATTTAGCAGTTTTAGCAGGGGGAAAATATTTAAGCAAAAATTTTTCAGTCATTTGGTCCCATGTAGTAATGGAGCCTCGTGGTAAAGAATTTAACCACTGTTTTGCCTTATTTCTCAAAGAAAAAGGAAATAGCCTTAGACGAATGGCATCATCAGTAACGCCATTGATTTTAAAAGTATCACATAGCTCCAAAAAGTTTGCTAAATGAGCGTTGGGATCTTCATCCTGTAGACCATCAAATTGCACAAACTGCTGAATCATCTGAATAGTGTTAGGTTTTAGTTTAAAATTATTAGCAGCAATAGTAGGTCTAACAATGCTAGTTTGAGTACCAATCAAACTAGGTTTAGCATAATCGTACATAGTTCGAGGAGCTGCTTCTGGTTCGGCTGGTAGTGCTGGAGGTTGATGAACATGTTGATTTGCGGCCATCTCTTCAGTAAGTTTTGGCTCTTGCTCAAGTTCCTGCTCTGGATAATATAGACTTCGTCTAAGTTCTCTACGATTTCTACGGACTGTGGCTTCCAAATCTTCGTCAAAAAGTAGTGGTCCTGTCGGGTTGTTTCTAGTCATAGACTAGAAAAATCCTAAAAAGAAAAGAAAATAAAATAAAATAATTAAAAGGAAAATAAATAAATAATAAAAAATAATAAAAGTAAAAATAATTAAATAAATAAATAATGGCTAAAGTAATAGAAATCGAGCTTTCATAATATTTCAGTTAGTTCCCCGGCAACGGCGCCAAAAACTTGATATCCTCGTGATAAGAAGTAATAAAATTTATAAAGAAATTGATCAAACCCAAACTAACTAATATCACGATGTTTAAAGGCAAGCGCACCTATCGATAGCAGTATAGTCTAGTGATAAGATCGAGTATCGTACCCAAGGGAACCGAAAGTACTATTACTCACTTCCTTTCTATTATTTAACCTAGAAATTAAATAGGGATTTATTTTAAAACTAAATTCTAAAATCTAAACTAAGAATTAAACAAAAGAAAAAGTAAATTGGGAAGATTTTTTAGGGAAAGCTGATTGATATGATTAATACTCAAGGGAGAATCCACCTAGACTTCACTTGTTATTATCTTCTTGAATTATACGAGTTATTTACTTGACTTGATCCGTAAAAATCCCTAATCTATGCTAAACCCTCCGTCGAGGTGAAGAGCAACTAGGCCTAAGTTGTTAATTAAAGTTCCTTTATTAATTAACTCCCTAGGTTGCATTAATTCGATCTATGGTTCCCCATATTAGGTTTGACCCTAATCCGGCAGATTTATGTCGCCTTATGTCTAGGGTTGCATGCAACTCTGCTTAATTATGGTAGATCTACTCTTATCACAGGGACTTTTGCTCCTCTGCTCTAAGCACATCCAATTCCTGAATTAATACCTAGGATTATTATTAATTCAAGGATTAAAACACATAATTAAGAACAATTCAAATAATTATCATATAAATCAAGAATAAATAATAAGATCTTTCTTAGGTTTCATCCCCCTCAAGTATTTGAGGGGTTTAGTTCATAATGATAAAAGAAAATATCTCAGAAGTTATAAAATAACAAATCATAAAAGAGACCAAAAACCCCTGAAGGAATTTTGGAGAATCCTCTATGTTGATGCAGAATTCCGGCTTCTGAGATGAATCGATTGGCTTCTCCCTTCAAGTAATCCCTTGCTTCTACCTGTGGTGTGGCAGAAAGACGAGAGGAAACGAGTATAGAGGGTGTATAAAAGTGGGAAGAAGCTCTCTCTATGTTGCCTCATGGGATCTTTATATAGAGAAGTTTTGGGGACTCTTTCTTAGCCCCTAAGCATCCCAATTCGAGTGAAATTTGTCTTTCCCACGACTAGAACACGCCCGTGTGCCACGCCCGTGTGGGTTTCGACAGAGGCCGTATGATTTAGCACGCCCGTGTATATTGGCCGTGCTTGTCGAGATTTTATCCGTGTGAGCTTTGTGAGGCACGCCCGTGTGGAACGGCCGTGTGGCACCTCTTGGCCCGTGTGATTCGTGCATTTTGGTTCATTTTTCATCGTTTTGGGCCCGTTTTCTATTCTTTTATCTTCCCTAGGCTCTCCTGAGTATAAGATATGAAAAAGAATGGTTAAGAGCACTAATTCTCACTAATTTGATACTAATTCATCCAAAATATAGGCTAAACATGAGGTAAAAATATGTATAAATTAATGCTTATCAATGGCCTAAGCCAATTTCACCTATTTCTATCCGTTGTGATAGTGAAGCTACTCTAGCAAAGGCATATAGCCAAGTATATAATGGAAAGTCTAGACACATTAGATTAAGACATAGTTATGTCCGACAATTAATCTCTGATGGAGTGATCACTATTAATTATGTGAGGTCAAGTGAAAATTTGGCGGATACTTTGAAAAAAGGTCTTGCTAGAGATACAGTAAAAAGGACATCAAAAGGGATATGACTTAAGCCCATTAATTAGAGTCACCTATGATAGAAACTCGACTCAATGCTTGGTATAACGTCAAGTCTTGAGTTCAATGAGACAAAGTACATCATTAGTATGTGACTGTTAGCAATATAAATAAATCCATCCTAAGATTAAAGTGCTAGGTACCCTTAATGATAAGGGAAGGATGAGTAATATACTCTTAATGGACCCATAACATAAATATATTAGAGTGTTATAATTACGAGAACACTCTTAGTGGGATCTACCTATGTGAGTGGAAGTGTGGCCGCTTCTTGGAGCTCAATGGCTTGGCTCTGATAGCACTCATGAAAAGAGGACACAGACACATGGCCATAATAGTGTCCTGATATGCGTGATATGAAGTAATGAAATTGATAGAGAACTTGATCGCACCAAAACTAACTAGTATCACGACCTTAAAAGCAAGCGCACCTGTCGAACAATAGTATAGTTTAGTGGCAAGACCGAGTTATCACTTGTATGTTCTTTTGAATTCAAGATTCGAGGATCGTTTTCCCCTAAGATTACCTTATCCCCTACCTTGAGTTGATTTGTTTGTACCTGAGGGTCGTCTTGGTGATCCTCTAGGTTGGTGTGGCATATTTTGGGCTTTTCATGATAGTTCAGCCACTCATTTAGTTCCTCGATCTGAAGCATTCGCTTTTCAGGTGCATCTCCCTTAGATGGACTTGTCTGTGATTGGGTTGCCTTTATGTGGAGCGTATCCTGCACAGAAGGTTAGGTGGTGAGTTCAGTGTTTTTACAAGGATTCGTAACTATATTATTATCAGCAGTCTTAATCGAGTTCCGAGCTTGTAAAGTAATTTTGTCATCACCTATACGTAGTGTAAGCTTACCTGTTCCTACATCAATTATTGTTCTGGCAGTTGCTAAAAAGGGTCGCCCTAGAATTAAGGGTACATTGCTATCCTCATCAATGTCTAAAACAACAAAGTCAACTGGGAATATAAATTTATCTACCTTTACTAGCACATCTTCTATGATTCCCTTAGGATATTTAACAAATCTATTAGCTAGTTGAATGATCATATTAGTTTGCTTAGGTTTTCTAAGACCTAGTTGTTTAAACAGTTTATAAGGCATGACATTTATACTAACCCCTACATCAGCTAAAGCATTTTTGGCATCTAGGTTACCAAATAAACAAGGAATAGTAAAACTCCCTGGATCTTTCAGTTTGGTTGGCAGTTTGTTTTGGAGAATAGTTGAGCATTCTTCGTTGAGTTCTATTATGGACAGTTCTTCCAACTTCCTTTTATTTGTGAAAAGTTCCTCTAAAAATTTTACGTACTTCGGCATTTGCAAAATTGCTTCAACAAATGGTAAGTTGATATGTAATTTCTTTAAGAGTTTAAGAAACTTACCGAATTGCTCATCTGTGCGGTCATTCTTTAGCGCGGTTGGGTATGGGATACGAGGTTTAAATTCTTTGGTAATTTCATCTTTGTAACTTACCTCATTCTTTCCTTTACTTACTATAGGCTCATTGCATGGCTCTGGGTTGGTTTTGGTTATCCCCTCATCATTTATCGTATCCACAGCATTGAGTTGCTCCTTAGGATTAGTCTCAGTGTTGCTTGGTAACCCACCTTGCGGTCTTTCAGAGATTAGCTTGGCGAGCTGGCCTAATTGAGTTTCAAGTCCTTGAATGGATGCCTGCTGGTTCCTCAGTACCGTTTCGGTATTTTGAAAATGGGTTTCTGATACGGCCATCATTTATCGTATCCACAGCATTGAGTTGCTCCTTAGGATTAGTCTCAGTGTTGCTTGGTAACCCACCTTGCGGTCTTTCAGAGATTAGCTTGGCGAGCTGGCCTAATTGAGTTTCAAGTCCTTGAATGGATGCCTGCTGGTTCCTCAGTACCGTTTCGGTATTTTGAAAATGGGTTTCTGATACGGCCATAAATTTTGTGAACATCTCTTCAAGGTTCGACTTTTGCTCTTGTTGTATCCCGGAGGAGGCGGTTGTCTTTGATTTCCTTATCCTCCCCATGAAAAATTGGGGTGGTTCTGCCAACCTGTATTGTAAGTATTACTCTAATGGTTATTTTCAGATCTAGAATTGTTACCCATATAGTTAGTTTGCTCAGTTTCCATGCCATGTCCATAAAAAGAGTAATCTGGATTGAACGTATTTCCCTAGATTACGTCACACTGCATCACTGGATGTGCCTACGTAGAGCCAACAAAATTATCAAACTTTTTATTTAAAAGTTCTACCTGGTTAGTAAGCATGGTGACAGCATCAATATTATAAACTCCTGCAGCTTTTGTTGGCTTTGTCCTCATGACTTGCCACTGATAATTATTCAATGACATCTCTTCAATAAATTCATAAGCTGCTTCAGGTGTTTTATTATTGATCGTCCCTCCTGCGGCTGCATCGATCATTTGTCTGGTTGACGGGTTTAAATCGTTGTGGAAGGTTTGAACTTGTAGCCATAAAGGTAGACCATGATGAGGGCACCTTCCCAAAAGATTTTTGTATCTCTCCCATGCATCGTATAGTGTTTCTAAATCCATCTGCACAAAAGAAGAAATATCGTTTCGTAATTTGGTTGTTTTAGCTTGAGGAAAATATTTGAGTAAAAATTTTTCGGTCATCTGCTCCCATGTGGTAATTGAGCCTCGTGGTAAAGAATTTAACCACTGTTTGGCTTTATTTCTCAAAGAGAATGGAAATAGCCTCAATCGAATGGCATCATCAGAAACGCCATTTATTTTGAAGGTATCACAAAGTTTCAAGAAATTGGCTATGTGTGAGTTTGGATCTTTGTCCTGTAAACCATCAAACTGCACCAATTGCTGTATCATCTGAATAGTGTTAGGTTTTAATTCAAAATTATTAGTAGCAATAGTAGGTCTAATGTTGCTAGTTTAGGTACCAACCAAACTAGGTTTAGCATAATCATACATAGTGCGAGGTGCTTCTTCTTGATTTGCCGGTGGCGCGACTATTGCGGGAGGTGGTTGAACATTTTGATTTGCTTCCATCTCTTCAGTAGGTTCTTATTCTTGATCTTGTTCTGGATAATGTAGGCTCCGTCTAATTTCTCTGCGATTTCTGCTAACTGTCATTTCTAAATCTTCGTCAAAAAGTAATGGTCCTGTTGGGTTGTTTCTAGTCATAAACTAGAAAGACCTAAAAGGAAAAAGCAAAGAAAATTTAAAATTCAAAAATAAAAAAATAAAAAAATAAAAACTGAAAATAAATAAATAAATAAATAAAGTAATGGCTAAAGTAATAGAAATCGAGTTTTCTTAATATTTTAGTTCCCCGGCAACGGCACCAAAAACTTGATATGCGTGATATGAAGTAATGAAATTTATAGAGAACTTGATCGCACCAAAACTAACTAATATCACGACCTTAAAGGCAAGCGCACCTGTCAAGCAGTAGTATAGTTTAGTGGCAAGACCGAGTTATCGTACCCAAGGGAACTAAAAGTACTAATACTTACTTCCTTTCTATTATCTAGTCTAAAAAAAAAGAGAGTTGATTTAAACTAATTCTAAAACTAACTAAAAGTGCGCAAAGAGTAAATTAAGGAAAACTTTCGGGAAAACTGATTGATATGAGCAATACTCAAGGGGGAATCCACCTAGACTTCACTTGTTATTGGTTCTTGAGCTAGACGATTTATTCACTTGACTTAATCCGTAGAGATCCCTAATCTATGCTAAACCCTCCGTCGAGGCGTAGAGCAACTAAGCCTAAGTTGTTAATTAAAGTTTCTTTATTAATTAACTCCCTAGGTTGCATTAATTCGATCTATGGTTCCCCATATTAGGTTTGACCCTAATCCGGTAGATTTATATCGCCCTATGTCTAGGTTGCATGCAACTCCGCTTAATTATGGTAGATCTACTCTTATCACAGGGACTTTTGCTCCTCTGCTCTAAGCATATCCGTTTCTTGAAGTAATGCCTAGGATTATTAATTCAAGAATGAAGAACGCATAATTAAGAACAACTCAAGTATTTATCATATAACTCAAGAATAAATAATAACAAGATCTGTCTTAGGCTTCATCCCCCTCAAGTATTTGAGGGGTTTAGTTCATAATTAAAGAAGAAAACATCTCAGAAGAAATAAAATAACAAAACATAAGAAACCAAAAACCCCTGAAGGAATTTAAGGAGATCTTCTGTCTTGATGCAGAATTCCGGCTTCTAGGATGAATCAATCGGCTTCCCTTGGAGTAATTCCTGGCTTTCACTCTTCGTGTCGGCAGAGAGACGACTCCCCACTTTAGGGAAAAGATTACCCTTGGCAGGGAGAAATCAAGTACACCCTTAGAGTTGCCTCCTAAGGTCTTTATATAGAGTTTTGGGGAGCCTTTCTTAGCCTTTAAGTATTCAAATCCGAGTGAAATTCCTCTTTCTCACGACTAGAACACGCACGTGTGCCACGCCCGTGTGATTTCAACAAGAGGCCGTGTGATTCTATCGGTGGAGGCACGGCCGTGTGGCCTGGCCGTGCTTGTCGGGGGCTGGACCGTGTGATCTTCATGTGGCACGGCCGTGGCACACGGCCGTGTGGTTACTTCTAGGGCCGTGCGTTTTCACATTTTGGCCCATTTTATCTAGTTTTTGGTCCATTTTCCGTTCTCTTCTCTTCTCTATGCTCTCCTTAGTATAAGATATGAAATAGAAGGATTAAGAGCACCAATTCTCACAAAATTAATAATAATTCATCCAAAATATAGGCTAAACATGAGGTAAAAATATGTATAATTTATCGTTCATCATGTCCCTAGATACTATGCATTGACCGATGTTGAAATCATTATGTGAGATGTGTTCGGTTAATCAAATGAAATAGTTGGTTCAAAGCTTAGTGATATCGGCGTGATATGAAGTAATAAAATTTATAAAGAACTTGATCAAACCTAAACTGACTAATATCACGACGTTTTTAAGGCAAGCGCACCTGTCGACAGTAGTATAGTCTAGTGATAAGATCGAGTATCGTACCCAAGGGAACCGAAAGTACTATTACTCACTTTCTTTCTATTATTTAACCTAAAAATTAAGTGAGGGTTTATTTAAAACTACTCTAAAACTAACTAAGAAAAGCAGGAAAAATAAATTGGGAAGAACTTTTTAGGGAAAAGATAATTGATATGGTCAATACTTAAGGGAGAATCCACCTAGACTTCACTTGTTATTATTTTCTTGAATTATACGAGTTATTTACTTGACTTGATCCGTAGAGATCCCTAATCTATGCTAAACCCTCCGTCGAGGTGAGGAGCAACTAGGCCTAAGTTGTTAATTAAAGTTCCTTTATTAATTAACTCCTTAGGTTGCATTAATTCGATCTATGGTTCCCCATATTAGGTTCGACCCTAATCCGGTAGATTTATGTCGCCCTATGTCTAGGGTTGCATGCAACTCCGCTTAATTATGGTAGATCTACTCTTATCACAAGGACTTTTGCTCCTCTGCTTTAAGCACATCCAATTCTTGAATCAATACCTAGGACTATTAAATCAAGGATTAAAAACACATAATTAAGAACAATTCAAGTAATTCTCATAATAATCAAGAATAAATAACAAGATCTGTCTTAGGTTTCATCCCCCTCAAGTATTTGAGGGGTTTAGTTCATAATAATAAAAGAAAACATCTCAGAAGTTATAAAATAACAAATCATAAAAGAAACCAAAAACCCCTGAAGGAATTTAGGAGAATCCTCTATGTTGATGCAGAACTTCGGCTTCTGAGATGAATCGATTGGCTTCTCCCTTCGAGTAATCCCTTGCTTCTACCTGTGGTGTGGCAGAAAGACGAGAGGAAAAGAATATAGAGGGTGTGTAAAAGATGGAAGAAGGTCCTCTCTATGTTGCCTCATGGGGTCTTTATATAGAGAAGTTTTGGGGACTCTTTCTTAGCCCCTAAGCATCCCAATTTGAGTGAAATTCGTCTTTCCCGCGACTAGAACACACCTGTGTACCACGCCCGTGTGGGTTTCGATAGAGGCCGTGTGATTCAGCACGCCCGTGTGCAGTGGCCGTGCTTGTCGGGGCTTTGTCCGTGTGATCTTTGTGAGGCACGCCCGTGTGGCGCGGCCGTGTGGCACGGCTTGGCCCGTGTGATTCGTGCATTTTGGCCTATTTTTCACCGTTTTGGGCTCGTTTTTTGTTCTTTCATCTTCTCTAGGCTCTCCTGAGTATAAGATATGAAAAAGAACGATTAAGAGCACCAATTCTCACTAAATTGATAATAATTCATCCATAATATAGGCTAAACATGAGGTAAAAATATGTATAAATTAGCGCTTATCACTTAGTCTACCATGCAATTTCGATTAACTTTAACATGTTTTCACTAAGTGAAGGTTCAATTGTAAGATACCTTCATTTATGCAAATTGATTTCCAAGAATATCAAAATCTAAAATATTTTGAAAATGGGGGGAGATTGTTGGAACATTTTTAAATATTTATAGTGTTAAAAAAAAACTATAAATGAATAGGTGTAATTAATCAAAAAATTATTATTTGATTTTTTGAAAAGAATTATAACTATTTAAATAAAATTGTTTGAATAGTTATAATTAAATGAATAATTATGTAAAGAATTATAACTATTTCAATAATATTATTTGAATAGTTATGTGTTTATTTTAAAGACATTATTATTCAAAAAGACACCTATTGATGAAAGATGCCTCTGTGAAGAGACATGAAAATTCCTATAAATAAGAATGAGATTTCATTTGGAAATCATTCTAAGAATTCTAACATTCTTTCTTTCCTTCCTTCATTTTCTAATATCATTAGATAATTCTATAAAGTTTTACTGCAGAAATCCTTTATAGAAATTGAATTTTCTTGTCATAACATTGCTCAGTGTATAGTGAGCTATTCTTGTCAGTGCAAAACGCAAATAGTCATTGGTTTTATTGTATCCTCAAGGTTAATTTGCTTGGAACTCATTTGCACATCGAAGATAGGTGGGGGCGAATATAACCTTAGAGATAGTGGTTTAATACACACCTTGGAGCCTTGTCCTATTTATTCTTCTGTTCGAGTTTCGTTGATGTGTTCGAGATTTTCCTCACCGGAGTTTTATACTAACATGATCTGAGTATTGAAGTAAAATGATACCATACCCAAACCCACAATTCAAAATCTTTATCAATACAGAAAGTATGAAAATATGCTGTTAGAAAATGTTGGAGCCATTAACAGACAAATGAATGTGAAGGTAGATTATGATATGAGATATCCGAAAGCATAACAGCCTGGAAATAAAGACATTTTACACTAAGTAGAGTCATTTGGGGTCAACCCTATTTAGGGTTCAGTAAACTAGAACCACAATTTCTTGTTGTTAGGTAATATATCCAGACATATTGTGGGGTACTACAATGCCTGCTCTTGCACTTGCAATGCCACAAATTATAACCACATGGTTTTGCTTCCATTGAGTCCGTACATTGAGTTGCTTCATTCAAAGGACTTCCTTTGGGATGCCTATTTGTGTGTATATATATTCATCCAATCTCCGTTTTCATCAGCTCAGCACAACAAAAGCTTTTCAATTTCCTAAGATCTTTACATTCACTTCCTCCTCTTGTCCTACTTAATATTCTCTCTCATTTTACAAAAGCAAACAAGATGATCAGTGCAAAGAAACTCATCAAGTTGGCAAGGAAATGGCAAAAAATTGCAGCCATTAAGAGAAAAAGAATCACCTTCTCAAGAACTAGTGGTGATGTTGTTGACACAACCAGTTGCAGCACATCATCAGAGGTCAAGAAAGGTCACTTTGTGGTATATAGTTCAGATGAGAAGCGCTTTGTGCTTCCATTGGAATATCTGAAGAACAAAATAGTAATGGAGCTGTTCAACTTGGCAGAAGAGTTTGGTCTATCAGGCAATGGGGTTCTCATCTTGCCTTGTGATGCAACCTTTATGGAATATGTAATTGCTTTGGTCAAAAGTGTTGGGGATTTGGCTACTGCATGTGCTGCATGGGAACTAACTTCAACAAAAAGGAATCCAAGTAAAGCTGTGGAGCAAGCACTGATCCTTTCTATAGCCAGTGATCATTGCATATCTTCGTATCTTTATCAAGAAGAAACAAGCCAACAGTTACTAGTATGCAGCTTCTGAAGCAAAACCATTGTTTTCTCATCTTGTAATTCACCCACACCATTGTAGATTACAGTATATAATGCAAAGATTCAGAATTTTTGTTTCAAATGTTTAGTTTCTTGAATCTAATATTATTTACAATTTCATACAAATAAAGACTTTGAACAAGAAGTTTTTACCCATCATTCAAAACCTCTTATCATGTCAAACAATACTATAATCAAACACTTTCAAACCCCCAAAAGAAAACTATATAAAAGATTCAAATTGAAATCCTTCTCTTTTATCCTTGATCAGGCCTTTCCTTTTTCTTGGTGAATTGGTCTTATTCTCAAGCAAGACCCAAATCCTTGAAAAAATTCAAACAAATGAAAGCCAAAGTGATTCAGCTCCCAAATTGGCTGTTGAAGATTGGTTAGCATGCAGCAACATGAAGCTGGTCATGCAAACTCTTATCAAGTATACAGCAACTATAGTTTCTTATTGCTGTTGAATTTGAACCAATGTTTTGTTATCTAGTTTTACTCCAACTTTGTTAGGCTGATATTTTGATGTAATCCATTGATTGATGTAGCTGTCAACTAGCTTTAATTAAGTGTACAAGCTATGTCTTCTTTTTTCTAAGTCTAAGTAGAGATAGGTATGTGATTTGATAGTCATTTTGACTTGTTCACTTCACCTTTTATTTTTTGA
Organism: Gossypium stocksii; assembly: GCA_020496765.1. Classification (NCBI taxonomy): domain Eukaryota; kingdom Viridiplantae; phylum Streptophyta; class Magnoliopsida; order Malvales; family Malvaceae; genus Gossypium; species Gossypium stocksii. Next base: position 128,448,130 of record CM035624.1, read on the forward strand.
TATATGTAATGGCAAGATGCCAATATTTTCATATGAATGAAAATATCTTCCAGCTTTTCTTCTTTTTCATTTTCTTGCTCGTTTTCTGCTTGCTTGCTTAGCAGTATTGAGACTTACTGTCCAATACAAGCATTACCATCATAGGTAATTAGCTTCCTCTTCACGAAGGTTCATTCCATAGCACAGATTACCTACATAGGTAATACGCCTTTTCTCACCAACATTCATACCAGCAAAGACTTGCTGTCAAAACAAAGATTACCTCCATAGGTAATACGTGCTTCCAACCCCAACAATTCATCCATCTTCAGTTTTCATCAGTGCAGCACAAGAAACGCTTTTCAGTTCCCTAAGATCTTTTAGATTCACTTCCTCCTCCCGTCCTACTTAATATTCTCCCTTGTTTTACAAAAGCAAACAAGATGATCAGTGCAAAGAAGCTTATCAAGTTGGCAAGGATATGGCAAAAAACTGCAGCCATTAAGAGAAAAAGAATCACATTCTTGAGCACAGCATCAATGGTAGAGAAGGGTTGTTGGGGTTTTGAAGCAAGTATTACCTATGGAGGTAATCTTTGTTTTAGCAGCAAGTATTTGCTGGTATGTATGTTGGTGACGAGGAGGCGTATTACCTATATAGGTAATTAGTTTTGTTGGTGAAACCACGTATTACCTATGTTGGTAATCTGTGCTTTAACAGCAGGCTTGTTCTGGAATGAACCTTGGTGAAGAAGAGGCTAATTACCTATGATGGTAATGCTTGGCTCAGGCAGCAAGCCTTAATACTTGAAAAAATATAGAAATTTGCTAAGAGAACAAGAACAGAACGGGAGAAAGAAAATGGAGCATAAAATTGAATGAAATTCTGATATTTTTCATTAACAAGACAATGGCATAATGCCAATACATAAAAGGGACTTTCACATAGTAAAGTCAAACAAGTTTTCATCTAAAACTTACCTAATACCACTAAATTACATAGAAACTTGAAATATTAGGCTTACATATAAGACCATAGCTAGTAATCAGCTATATCAACATCAAAATACATCAATCATTAAATAAATCTAGTTCAAAATGAACTAGAATACAAAATAGTCATTAAAGTAACAAAATGAAACAGTAGCACTTGGTTCAGTACAAAACACATACTTTATGTGGCGTAAGTATAGCTTAATTTTCTTCTTCATACTTCACCCGCATAACTGCTGCTTGGCTACTGCATGTGCTGCATGGGAACTAACTTCAACACTCCTCCTTAGTTTCCATGCTGCTAACTCTCATTTCAAACCTTTTGATACTAATTGTTGCTGATCATTCTTTTCCAGCAGCTCTTTTGACTGTAACTTTTCTTTTACAAGTTTGGCTTGTTTCTTCAACCATTGCCTTTTAGCCCTTTTACGAGATCTTTTATTTTTCTTTCCAGAAATTGGATATTCTTCAGCAGTGGCCAATTTGCTTTTGTTCTTCATAGAGCTTGGAAGTTTATCTTGTGCCTTTCTTTTCTTTGTCGAATCTTCATCACCCTCTTTATTGCTACCTTCATTGTCATCATCATTATCCTCAGATTTCTTACTAATGCTAGGTTCTGATATCTTGCCAAATTTTTTAACAGCATCAGGTTTTCCAGCATTAGCCTTGGCTAATTTTGCATCTAGCTTAGCTTTTCCATTTACTGCAGCAGTAGTGATAAGAAGTTCCTCTTCTTCCTCAATTGAATTGGTGAAATTTTCAACCAATTCGTTTTTGGCTAGTTGAGCCGATGACTTGTTGTTGGCATTGCTTAGCCCCTTGTGCCACAGCTTAGATTCATTTGCAGAAGCTGTGTATGCTGAGTCTGAGGCTTTGTTCCAGTCAATAACAAAGCTTTTATCAGCCATTGTGACTGTCATGTGCTTGGATCCATTGGGATCACTTATCAGACATTCTTTGCCTTTGAACATAACAGAATAGCCTTTCTCTAGCAATTGAGCTATGCTAAGAAGGTTTCTGTCAATTTTAGGCACTAGCAACACATTTGAAATGAGCTTATTACCTGTAGGAGTGCGTATCAGCACATCTCCTTTGCCTTCTGCCTTGATGAAGTGTCCATTACCCACTTTCACCTTTTGTTTGAAGTTTCTGTCAATTGATTTGAAGATGGCAGCATCGTAAGTCATGTGGTTTGTACAACCACTATCAATCAGCCATCCTTTTGTAGCTTTTTCTTTAACAGCTGAGCAAGAGACTGCAAAGACTTGCTCTTCTTGGTCGCTGTCTTCTTCAGCTACTTGAGCTTCAGCCTTTGGCTGTTGTTGTTGATAGTATCTTGGTCTGCCTTTATTTTTGCAAACCCTTTCAACATGCCCCATCTTTTTACAATGTTGACATTGTGCATCTGGTCTAAACCAGCATCTTTCTTCTGGGTGACCAGGCCTTTTACAGTGCCTGCATGGTTGGTCATCGCTAGTTGTAGCATCAGGCTCAGGCTTGTTTTTAAAAGCCTTTTTACCTATGTAGGTAAATGAGCTCGAGTCTGGTTTTGCTTTGGCTTGAAAAGCACCTTCTTGGTACTCTTCATGTCGACTGGCCCTTCTTTGCTCTTGAGCATACAGAGCATTGATGAGCTCTGTTAAGGATATGCTGGTTAAGTCTCTCGAATCCTCAAGGGATGAGATCTTTGCTTCATATCTCTCAGGTAGAGTTGAGAGCACCTTCTCCACGATTCTTCCCTCACTGAACTGTTCACCAAGCAATCTTATGCTGTTTACAACAGCCATAATTCTGTCAGAATATTTCTTGACAGTTTCTTCTTCCTTTATCTTCAAATTTTCGAAATCCCTTCTCAAATTTAGAAGTTGCTGCTGCCTTGTTCTTTCGTTACCTTGGAACTCCTCCTTAAGCTTGTCCCAAGCCTGTTTTGGTGTTTCACATGCCATTATTCTGGTGAAGATTACATCAGAAACACAGTTCTGAATGCATAACATGGCCTTGTGCTTTTTTGTTTTCTCTTCAGAGTGCTGCTTCATTTGAGCCACTGTTGGGTTAGCTCTAAGTGGTTCTGGTTCAACATCTGAGTTGACCACCTCCCATAGGTCGAATGCTTGTAGGTAGGTCTTCATTTTGACCACCCATATGTGATAGCCCTCTCCATTGAAGACTGGTGGAGCAGCTGGTGAGAAGCTTGATGAAGCCATTGTTTTGAAGGTTTGAGTATAACAGGTCCACTAAGAAATGAGCTCTGATACCAATTGTTGGGGTTTTGAAGCAAGTATTACCTATGGAGGTAATCTTTGTTTTAGCAGTAAGTATTTGCTGGTATGTATGTTGGTGACGAGGAGGCGTATTACCTATATAGGTAATTAGTTTTGTTGGTGAAACCACGTATTACCTATGTTGGTAATCTGTGCTTTAACAGCAGGCTTGTTCTGGAATGAACCTTGGTGAAGAAGAGGCTAATTACCTATGATGGTAATGCTTGGCTCAGGCAGCAAGCCTTAATACTTGAAAAAAAATGGAAATTTGCTAAGAGAACAAGAACAGAACGGGAGAAAGAAAATGGAGCATAAAATTGAATGAAATTCTGATATTTTTCATTAACAAGACAATGGCATAATGCCAATACATAAAAGGGACTTTCACATAGCAAAGTCAAACAAGTTTTCATCTAAAACTTACCTAATACTACTAAATTACATAGGAACTTGAAATATTAGGCTTACATACAAGACCATAGCTGGTAATCAGCTATATCAACATCAAAATACATCAATCATTAAATAAATCTAGTTCAAAATGAACTAGAATACAAAATAGTCATTAAAGTAACAAAATGAAACAGTAGCACTTGGTTCAGTACAAAACACATACTTTATGTGGCGTAAGTATAGCTTAATTTTCTTCTTCATACTTCACCCGCATAACTGCTGCTTGGCTACTGCATGTGCTGCATGGGAACTAACTTCAACAAGGGTCACTTTTGGTGTATAGCACTGATGAGAAGCGCTTTATGCTTCCTTTGGAATATCTGAAGAACGAAATAGTGATGGAGTTGTTCAACTTGACAGAAGAAGAATTTGGAATTTCAAGCATTTATGGACACCTCACGTTGCCCTTTGATTCAACCTTCATGGAATATGCAATTGGATTGATCAAAAGGAAAGCAAGTAAAGAAGTGGAGAAAGCATTGATTATGTCTATAGTTAATGCCTGTTGCGCATCATCATCATCGTTGAATCTCTCTCAGCAAGAAACACGCCAACAGTTACCAATATGGAGTTTCTAAAGCATTTTCTTTTTCCAATTTTGTAAACGATAACATCGTTCTACATTAAGATATATAATGATGAAAGCCCCCATTTTTTGTTTCATGTTTAGTTGTCTGCTTCCATGGCTACTGCTCTTTTAACTTTCACTGCGACATAAACGCCACAATCCTATAACCTTAAAACGACTGCATGAATCTGTTGCTTGGTCCTTTCTGACAAGCAGAAGACCCAAATCCACCTTGGTGGGTATGGACGAAGCAAAAAATGGATATTCTAAAACTGGTTCATTTCGATAAGGGCCTCGGGTTCATCCCAGATTATTTCTATATGCTCCACAGTGTATTAGATTACTTTAAACACGTCGATTCTGATCCAAACCCAAAAGCTCAATTGATTAATCTGAATTTTAATCTAACTCAATTCCACTTAATCATAAAATATAAGAGTCAATTACACTATTAGTCACCGAATTATTAATAGGTTTTTGTTTTGGTCACTGAACTAAAAACAGTTATAATTTGTAACTGAATTACCAAAAGTATTGATTGCACCGATCAAAAGTTTTCTTTTTAAGTATTTTCCCTTGTGATTCAGCCTTTATGGAATATGCAATTTTTTTATCAAAGGGCATGGGGCTAAAGATATGAAGAAAGCATTGCTTATGTCCATTGTAATACTGTAGTCTTAGATTTAAAACATTCAAATAAATTATTTATTATCTTCACTTTGGCTTTCATTTGTTTTATTTTTTCAAGGATTTGGATCTTGTTTGAGAACAAGACCAATTTACTAGGAAAAAGGAAAGGCAGGCCAAATCAAGGACTAAAAGAGAAGGATTTCAATTTGAATCTTATATATACTTTTCTTTTTGGGGTGGAACTGTTCAACAATGGTACTGTTTGACATGATAATTAGTCTTTAGTTGTATGAAATTGTGTGACTAATATTATAGCTAAGAAGTTATTTCCATGTCAAGATTCAAGAAAACTAAACATGTGAAACAAAAATTCTGACTCTTTTGCATTATGTACTTCAATCTACAATGGAATGGGTTGAATTACAAGATGAGAAAAAAAAGGTTTTGCTTCAGAAGCTGCATATTGGTAACTGCTGGCTTGTTTCTTGTTGATAAAGATACGAAGATATGCGATGATCACTGGCTATAGAAAGAATCAGTGCTTGCTCCACAGCTTTACTTGGTTTGCTTTTGATCAAAGCAATTACATATTCCATAAAGGTTGCATCACAAGGCAAGATGAGAGCCCCATTGCTTGATAGACCAAACTCTTCTGCCAAGTCGAACAGCTCCATTACTATTTTGTTCTTCAGATATTCCAATGGAAGCACAAAGCGCTTCTCATCTGCGCTGTATACCACAAAGTGACCTTTCTTGACCGCTGATGATGTGCTACAACTGGTTGTGTCAACAACATCACCACTAGTTCTTGAGAAGGTGATTCTTTTTCTCTTAATGGCTGCCATTTTTTGCCATTTCCTTGCTAATTTGGTGAGTTTCTTTGCACTGATCATCTTGTTTGCTTTTGTAAAACAAGGGAGAATATTTAGTTGGACAAAAGGAGGAAGTGAATGTAAAGATCTTAGGAAACTGAAGAGCTTTCGTTGTTCTGAGCTGATGAAAACGGGGATTGGATGAATATATATATATACACACAAACTGGCATCCCAAAGGAAGTGAATGAAGCAACTCATTGTAGGGACTCAATGGAAGCCACACCATGTGGTTACAAATTGTGGCATCTGCAAGTGCAACAGCAGGCATTGTAGAACCCCACAATATGTTCTGGATATATTACCTAACAACAAGAAATTGTGGTGCTAGTTTACTGCAACGTGGATTGATGGATTGTACAAGTCTGAAACAGGAGTAGACCCCAAATGACTGTACTTAGTGCAAAATGTCTTTATTTCCGGGCTGTTATGCTTTCGGATATCTCATATCGTTATCTACTTTCACATTCATCTGTCTGTTAATGGCTCCAACATGTTGCTAACAGCTGATTGTCATATTTTCTGTATTGATAAAGATTTTGAATTGTGGGTATGGGTATGGTATCATTTTACTTTAATGCGCCAAGGCCTATGTGTATGGTACACACTGCTCAATTAGCATAACTTTACATCTTAATCCATTCCTCCTTGTAAAACGTCAGCTGCTTTTACCGAATAATAAATATTGCAAGTACTTAGACCAAAAATAAAGTATCCATTTTCTGACTGAGATGATATCTTATTTTCACCACTTCTTGGAAAAGGTTAATCATAAACAAAGTAACAAACCATGATTTGTTTCCCTGCCTTTTAAGTTTCTGTCTTCTAAGCTCATCAAAATGTATAACAAAGTATTAGAAAGCAGCTTCTATGGTGACTAAAATAAAACTATTGTAACATGGTATATAATTTGTTCCTATATATTATTTCAAGGGTTCGTGTCATGCTGGTTTGGAAATAAGACTAACTATCAGCAGGAAATATGGAACGGGCTAATGAAGAGATTATTATAGTGTAATATTTTTATTATATTTACAAATACCAATTTTGAGTATATATTTAGGGTAGAACTGTTTAGTTTGGAATGAAATTGTTGATTTAATATTGAAGATAAACAAAAATTCTGATGTTTTGCATTGTATACTTTAATCTACAAAGGTGTGGATCAATTACAAGATGCGAAAAGAAAAAAAAATTGCTTCAGAAGCTCCATATTGGCAACTGTTGGCTCGTTTCAAGCTGATAAAGATTTGATGGGGAGCAACGACTACTGGCTACAGACAGGATCAATGCTTTCTCCACATCTTTACTTGGTTTCCTTTTGATCAAAGCTATTACATATTCCATAAAGGTTGCATCACATGGCAAGATGAGAAGTCCATTGCCTGCTAGACCAAACTCTTCTTCTGCCAAGTTGAATAGTTCCATGACTATTTCATTCCTGAGATACTCCAAAGGAAGCACAAAGCGCTTCTGATCTGCACTGTATACAACAAAGTGGCCCTTCTCAACTGCTGTCGATGTGCTGCAGCTGCTTGTGTCACTATCCAAGGTGGAACCTGGTAAAGTGATCCTTTTTCTCCTGATTGCAGCCGTTTTTTTCCGTTTCCTTGCTAACTGAATAAGCTTCTTAGCACTGACCATCTTGCTTTAGTCTAAGGTTAATAGGAGAGACTCTGAGATGAAAGGAAAAAGAGAGAAGATTTAGGTATTGAAACTCTGAATTTCTGAATGCAGTTGTTATGCTGAATATGAGGCTATGGAAATGGGATGAATATATAATCACAAGGTGAGAGACAGTGCCTTTAATGAATTTAGTACAATGCTGGTATCCATTGGAAACAACGGCATGTGATAGGCAGATATTAGGTGTAATCTGCTAGGTGGACATGTTTGCTTTTATTGGATGATTAGATCAACATGGTGGAGCATATAATGAAGTGTATACACACATCTTTATATATACAATAAGGTCCACTATTATTGACTCATGATCAGTTGATCACAAATTTCAACAGGCATTTATGATCCTGTTCGGATTATATCTATATCATGACCATCCTGTCCCTTCTTTATGGGGACAAGAGAAACAAAGCCATGCAATTGGAAGTTGCGAGGGGGAGAGGTACTTTTTTGTGAGATGGGGATGTTTTCTTTATTAGACAGAAGCATCTGTTGAACTTATCACGTTCTAATCTAACATCCAACAATCTTTATGCACCATAGAATTTAAGAAAAAATGATAATAATAATAAAAAGATGGTTGGCAAAAGCAAGCAAATTGGGACATCCTTGTTGTGTACGTATTTGGCAGTAGAACAATGACTACTGGACCCAACATGTGATTCATTATAGATGAAGATTTAACTAACTATGATTCTTCAGATATAAACTAAGACGATATCAGTAATTCCAATGTCCACAACTAAAACAAGAATCCACCAACTAATTTTGCTGATTACAAAGTTAGGGCCTTGTACTTTTCTTGTTAAGTGACCGAATAATAAATATTGCAAGTGCTTAGACCAAAAATAAAGTATCCACTTTCTGACCGAGATGATATCTTATTTTCACCACTTCTTGGACAAGGTTAATCATAAACAAAGTAACAAACCATAATTTGTTTCCCTGCCTTTTAAGTTTCTGTCTTCTAAGCTCATCAAAATGTATAACAAAGTATTCGAAAGCAGCTTCTATGGTGAGTGAAATAAAACTATTGTAACATGGCAGATGATTTGAGTTCCTATATATTATTTCAAGGGTTCGTGTCATGCTGGCTTGAAAATTAAGACTAAACTATCAGCAGGAAATATAGAACGGGCTAATGAAGAAATTGTTAGAGTGTAATAATTTTATTATATTTACAGATGTCAATTTTGAGTATATATTTAAGGTAGAACTGTTTAGTTTGCATTGTATACTTTAATCTATAAAGGTGTGGATCAATTACAAGATGCGAAAAGAAAATGAAAATTGCTTCAGAAGCTCCATATTGGCAACTGTTGGCTCGTTTCATGCTGATAAAGATTTGATAAGGACCAACGGCTACAGGCTATAGACAGGACCAATACTTTCTCCACATCTTTACTTGGTTTCCTTTTGATCAAAGCTATTACATATTCCATAAAGGTTGCATCACATGGCAAGATGAGAAGTCCATTGCCTGGTACACCAAACTCTTCTTCAGCCAAGTTCAGGAGTTCCATAACTATTTCATTCTTGAGATATACCAATGGAAGCACAAAGCGTTTCTGATCCACACTGTATACAACAAAATGACCTTTCACAGTCGCTGTCGATGTGATGCAACTGTTTACATCAGTATCCAAGGTGACTCTTGGTAATGTGATCCTTTTTCTCCTGATTGCAGCCATTTTTCGCCATTTTCTTGCTAACTGGATAAGCTTCTTAGCACTGACCATCTTGCTTTACTATAGTGTTAACAGGAAAGACTCTGAGATGAAAGGAACAAGAGTGAAGATTTAGATCTTGAAACTCTGAATTTCAGAATGAATTTGTTATGCTGGATATGAGACAATGGAAATGGGATGAATATATAACCACAAGGAGAGAGGCAGTCCCTTTAATGAATAGTACAATGCAGGTATTCATTGGAAACAAAGACATGTTGTTGGAACAAAAGGGAATTACCTATGATGGTAAGTAGCTTTGTTTGAACGAGAAGGGCAATTACCTATGATGGTAATGTATGAACAAATCAGTGACCAACACAAATAACAACAAGATAGCTGAAGAACTCTATGAAACCGTGAGTAAAGCTTGAAAACACTAAAAATTTGAACAAGAATCAGATGGGATGAAAATTCATCTATTTCATTGATAATAATTCAAAATATATGTATTACAAAGTGGATTTGACAGTTACTTAACAATGTAATTTCTCACACCTATATTTGACTAAGACTTAGCTAAAGATTACACATGAAATATAGCTGCTATACTAGCTATTACATCATAAGATATCAAAAAATCTTACTAACTTGATTACAAGTAACCAAAGCAACAAAAGACTTGTTACATTTGAGCAAAAGAAACAAAATGAACAAGCTGCTACTGCGCTCGGTTCTGCTTGAAATTTGCTGCTGGTCACATGTTGCATTACAGGCCAATGCTTCAACACTCCTCCTTGGACTGTATGCAACATAAGCCAATTTTACTCCTTAAGTTCTCGAACCTTGATGTACCAAGTGGCTTAGTCAAAATATCAGCCAATTGGTCTTGTGAGCTACAATGAACAAGACTGATTTCTCCTGATTGTTCAGCCTCTCTAACAAAATGAAACTTAATTTTAAAATGTTTGGTCTTGCCATGGAAGACTGGATTTTTAGCAATAGCCACTGCTGATTGGTTGTCGACAAAGATCTCAGTAGCTTCACTTTGTTCTTCATTCAAATCAAACAACAATTTTCTAAGCCAAATTGCTTGATTCACTGCTGCTGCTGCTGCAATGTACTCTGCCTCTGCAGTGGATTGTGCAACAATTTGTTACTTCTTCGAACTCCAGCAGAATACTCCTGATCCAAGTGTGAAAAAATAGCCTGAGGTGCTCTTCATGTCATCTGCAGAGCCTGCCCAGTCACTATCTGAATATCCCACAAGTTTAAGCTCATTTTCCATCTTAAACATCACGCCTAGCTTCAAGGTTCCTTTAACATACCTAAGCACCCTTTTAGCAGCCTTGAAATAAGATATGTTACAACAATGCATGAATCTAGACAACAAGCTAACAGCATGCATAAGATCAGGTCTAGTTGCTGTCAAATAAAGTAAACAGCCAACTAAGCTTCTGTACTCCTTCTCATCAACCCTCTCTTGATTACCAAGGCTGGTTAACTTCTCTCCTTGAGCCATGGGTGTGCTCACTGGTTTGCAATTAGACATACAGAACTTGTCTAAAATTTTCAGTGCAAAAGCATGTTGGCCAATGAAAATACCATGATCAGACTGAATCACTTCCATTCCAAGGAAGTATGACATGATTCCTAAGTCTATCATATCAAATACTTTCAGCATTTGTGTCTTGAAGTCATTGATCAAATCAATTTTACTTCCTGTCACCAAGAGATCATCCACATAAATTGAAACAATCAACAAGGTTTCATCTTCATTTTTCTTCACATAAAGTGTAGGCTCACTTAGGCTTTTCTCAAACCCGAGCCTTGACAGATACTCATCAATTCTGTCATACCAGGCTCTAGGTGCCTGTTTCAGGCCATATAATGCATTCTTTAGCCTATAAACCTTGTCCTCTTCTCTTGGAACTTTAAATCCCTCTGGCTGCTTAATGTAGATTTCTTCCTTAAGAAAGCCATTCAAAAAAGCTGACTTAACATCCAATTAGTGAATTTTCCATTGTTTCTGTGCAGCCAAGGCAAATAAAAGCTTGATTGTGTCAAGCCTTGCTACTGGAGCAAATGTCTCCATAAAGTCAGTACCATACTGCTGACTATAGCCCTTCACCACTAGCCTTGCTTTGTGCTTATTCAAAGAGCCATCAGCATTGAATTTGGCTCTAAAAACCCACTTGACACCTATGACTTTCTTCTGGTCTAGCCTATCAACCAAGTCCCATGTCTCATTCTTCCTGATCATGTCAAGTTCAGCTTCCATAGCCCTTTTCCAACATTGGTTATTTGCAGCTTCTTCATAGCTTGAAGGCTCAACTAAAGCAACATTGCATCTGTGGTAAATATCAGCCATGGTTCTAGTTCCTCTCACAGGTGGATCATCAATGTCAGCATTTTCAGGTTCATTTTCAGCTGGTTCTAAACTGATCTCAAGATGATCTTCATCAATCTGACTTGTTTATGAACCATCCCAACTCCAAAATTTGTCCTCATCAAATTTGATGTCCCTACTCACCAAAATCTTCTTTGTTGAGGGATCATACACCCTGTAGCCTTTTTTGGTACTGCTGTAGCCAACAAATATGCCAGGGACAAACCTTCTTTCAAGTTTGCTTCTTCTTTCAGCTGGAATAAGAGCATAACACACACATCCAAAAACTTTTAGATGAAAAACAGAAGGTTTGTGACCATACCAAGCTTCGAAAGGTGTTTTATCCTTCACTGCTCGAGTTGGAAGCTTGTTCAACAGATAAACTGAGGTGTTGACAGCCTCAGCCCAAAATTTACTTGGAAGCTTACTTTGAAACAGCAAACATCTGGCCATATTCATCACTGTTCTGTTCTTCCTTTCACAAACTCCATTTTGCTGTGGAGTATAAATAGTGGTTAGCTGATGATGGATCCCTGCATCCTCACAAAGCTTTTGAAACCTCTGAGACAAGTATTCAGTCCCATTATCAGTTCTCAAGGCCTTGATCTTACAACCTGTCTGGTTCTCTACTAATGCCTTGAATCTGCTGAAGGCTTCAAATACTTTAGACTTTTGCTTCAAGAAGTAAACCCAACAGTATCTGGTCAAGTCATCAATGAACAGCACAAAATACTTGCTGTCATTCAAAGAAGGGGACTTCATTGGTCCACAAATATCAGAGTGCACAAGCTCAAGTCTCTCTTGAGCTCTCCATGCTTGGTTTACCGGCATAGGTAATCTGGCTTGTTTACCAAGCTGACAGATTTCACAAACACTGTTACATGCCTCAACTTTGGACATGTCCTCCACCAAATTCTGTTTGTGTAACAGGTCAAGCGATCTGAAATTAGCATGGCCTAATCTTCTATGCCATAGACCAGCATTATCAGCTAAGCTTGTATAAACTTTCTTCTCAAGCCGATTCACATCAAGCATGAAACATTTGTCTACCATGCCTACGGTTATCATCTCCTGGCCATAAAGGTCCTCAATAACACATGAACCATTTTTGAAAACTAGGGAATACCCTTTTTCAACTAATTGACCAACACTTAACAAATTCTGATCAATGTCAGGTACAAAGAGCACATTTGAAATGACTTTATTACCTGTGCTAGTATTGATTAGGACACTGCCTCTGCCTTTGGCTTCAATTAGATCACCATTGTCTATTCTGATTTTTGAGCAATAGTTTCTATCAAGATCCTTAAACAAGCTTTCATCTGCAGCCATGTGGTGTGAGCAGCCACTATCCACTAGCCAATTGCACTTAACTTTGCTTGTGGTTGTAAAGCTTGTGGCTGTGAAAACATGCTCCTCCTGAGCTTGAAGATCCTCAACAGCTTGAGCTTGGATCTGCTACTGTGCTGGTGCCTTTGCTTTATTCTTGCAAACTTTCTCAACATGACCAAATTGCATACATTTCCTACATTGGATATCTGGCCTAAACCAACAAAAATTTTCAGAATGGTTGGTCTTTTTGCAATGGACACATGGTGAATATCTCTTCTTGCCTGATTCTTTCTTTGGTTTGTCTCTCTTGTCAAGCCAAGGCTTCTTTCCTTTCTGACTTGTGCTGTAGCTGTCTTTGGCCCTTGCTTGGAAGGCTCCTTCAGGATGATCTTCCTGCCTATTGGCCCTTCTCTGCTCTAAAGCATAAAGAGAGTTCACCAACTCAGATAAATAGATGGTTGTCAAGTCCCTTGAGTTTTCGAGTGATGAGATTTTAGACTCAAATCTCTTAGGGAGTGTGGTGATAACCTTTTCAACCACTCTACTATCACTAAAGTCTTCACCGAGCAACCTTATGCTGTTGACAGTAATCATAATCCTGTCTGCATATTGCTTGATGCTCTCTGATTCTTTCATTTTCAGGTTCTCAAAATCTCTCCTCAAGTTAATCACTTGTTGCTGTCTTGTTTTATCTGACCCCATGAACTCCTCCTTTAACCTTTCCCAAGCTTCCTTAGGTGTGCTACAAGCCATGATTCGGGTGAAGATAACATTTGTCACTCTGTTTTGCAAGCAAGCCAAGGCTTTGTGCTTCTTTGTGCTCTCCTCAGTATGCTGCCTGATTTGAGCAATCGTGGGATTGGCCCTCAATGGAGGTGGCTCAAAGTCATTCTCAACTACACTCCACAAGTCTTGAGCTTGTAGGTATGTTTTCATTTTGACTACCCAAACATGGTAGTTTTCACCAGCAAACACCGGAGGTGGAGGAGGTGTGAAACTCATCTTGCTGAAATAAACTCAACAGCTTCGATTTCTTACTTCTTAAGCTTATATCTTCTCAACAAAGCAACCAGCAAGCAGAGGCCCTCAAAGACTTAGGCTCTGATTACCATTTGTTGGAACAAAAGGGAATTACCTATGATGGTAAGTAGCTTTGTTTGAACGAGAAGGGCAATTACCTATGATGGTAATGTATGAACAAATCAGTGACCAACACAAATAACAACAAGAAAGCTTAAGAACTCTATGAAACCGTGAGTAAAGCTTGAAAACACTAAAAATTTGAATAAGAATCAGATGGGATGAAAATTCATCTATTTCATTGATAATAATTCAAAATATATGTATTACAAAGTGGATTTGACAGTTACCTAACAATTTAATTTCTCACACCTATATTTGACTAAGACTTAGCTAAAGATTACACATGAAATATAGCCGCTATACTAGCAATTACATCATAAGATATCAAAAAATCTTACTAACTTGATTACAAGTAACCAAAGCAACAAAAGACTTGTTACATTTGAGCAAAAGAAACAAAATGAACAAGCTGCTACTGCTTTCGGTTCTGCTTGAAATTTGCTGCTGGTCACATGTTGCATTGCAGGCCAATGCTTCAACACATGTGATAGGCAGATATGTGGTGTAATCTGCAAGGTGGGCATGTTTGGTTTTATTGAATGATTAATCCAACAAAGTGGAGCATATATATAAGTGCATAAATGCATTGTAATATATCTTCCAAGTGGCTTAGCAACAATAAGGTTCAGTATTATTGACTCATTATCAGTTCACCACAGATTTCAACAGATATTTAGGGTCTTGTTTAGAAGAGATTTATTTCATGTCTCCATGTGGAGAAACAATCTCTTCCATATAGTTCTCAATAAAGATGTTAGGTAGGCAAAACCATGTGTCAGTACGAGAGAGTACCCAAATCATTGATCATTACTGTTAGTTTCACTTTGCTATTAGCACATGGACTTTGAATGTAAAGAGAGAACAATCCTTTTACATCACAATGTGGTTGTCTCCTAATCAACTAACTATGATTCTTAAGATGTAAACCAAGACGAATAACAAGAATTTATAAAGAAAAAATCGAAAGGTCACCTTTACTTTTTATTCTAAAAATGAAAGAGTTTGAGTTCGGTAGTACTTGTTCCGAGTTAAATAATTACTACAGAGATTTCTTCTGGGTATATAAAACAAGTGATAATAAAGAGGCAAATCACATTGTTTGATAAACTATGTCTTTGGTGAGGCCAAAATCTTGGTCAAAACTATGTGAACAAGAGTGCAGGACAACAATAAAATATTCTAAATTTTACTTCCTATGGTCATAACATAAATAATAATCAACCAACTAATATTTGCTCATTACAAAGTTACAGCCTTGTAATTTTCTTGTCCTTCTTGCTTTCTTTCTGAGATATGCCAATCCGCAGAATCCGTCTTTTGGTTAGTACTCCTCAGGGATGCAACACTGTTTTGTGATTACATTGACATATATTCTGTTTAGCATCTTGGCCACCCACTTTATGTGTCCTGACAGCCGGTTTTTGGTAGGCCTTCTAGTTAGGGTAATGTACAGGTTCACCTACAGATTATTGTTGCTGGTGCAAAACTATTAAAACTTAGTCATGAATTTGCATAACATTATCATTAGATCAGATAGATAAATGAACTTCTAAATATTTTTATCACTGATGCTAGAAAAAGTAAAAAATCTATAAGGCCGTTGGATCTTCGGATATCGTTTCTAGAAGGTATTTTCATGCATCATAAAGCAAAAGGAAGTTGACTTCTTGACATGTTGCAAAGAAACAACTGATTTCAGTTCTCACCAATGTCAATTGCTTTTACAAAATTAGAATGATTTTACAGTGAAACATCTTTTGGCAATACGATATGATATGGACTATTTTACACCTAGGAAGAGATGGTTTCGTACAACAGAATTCTTTACAAGATTCATGACTAAATCACTCAGAATGCACAAACAAGTGACTTTGGATCTTCTTGTCCTTGATTGAAATAAGTATCCGACGTGCAATGATATGTAGAAATGGAATTGACCACTGCTCTCTCCAAATCCTTGGATAATCCTCGTTTCACAATGGAGACAATGTAGTTCATGGAAACTGAATCACATGGAAATGTTATAGGTCCATCACTTGGCAGTCGAAACTCCTCTTCAGACAACTTGAAGAGTTCACGGAAAATGCAGATGCTAAGAAATGCCAAGGGAATCAGGAAGCGTCTCTTATCCATTGTGAAGATAACAAAGCATCCTTTAACAACCTCTGATGATCTATTGTAATCATTTGCATCAGCGGCAGCTATCTCTGTACTAGTCCTTGCTGAGGCAGTTCTTTTCCTTCCAATAGATGCTGTCTTCTGCCACTTCCTTTCCTTTCTGATAAGCTTCTTTGTTGTAATCATGCTTGCTTAGTTTACATGTTGTGGATGGAAATCTTAAAGCAAGAAAATAACAAAGAAGGTTGATTGGTATTTGAAGGTTAGTAATACTGGATGAAGAAGTCATTCAGCTATTTATATGCTTGCTATTCTGACGCTACGTGTGCTGTGTATTTCAATGTCAAAGCTTGTAAACTTTTCTATTGGAATCTACTTTGGCAACTTTGCTTGAGATTCTTTCGATGCTAATTAAGACCAATTAGGGAATTCCAATAAAATTTGGAAGATAATGAAATTTATGATATCCTATAAAGTATTATATGAGTACGGAATTCATACCTTGATGCTGTAACTTGACAAATAAGAAACATAACCGAATCTTCTGTCATTTAGTCAATCCAAAGCTTGCAGATAAAACCATGTGCTTTGTTGCTATGGAATAAACAATGCTAGATTGTAATTAGTTAGATGAAGATACTAAGTAACAAAAGGACATGGAAACCATCGAAACAAGGAAAAGGTTTCTAATTACAGTTAATTACTAAGCATGGTTGATAAAATGCAATACTTTATCCCTTCGCTATCAGAGTTGGTTATATTGTGGAATCATATACTTGTATGCATACCCAAATATAGGTTGGAACTTGGAAACAAGTTTAAGACAGTTATACTTTAGGAAAAATGACAAGAGTCCGAGTAACATAACTGTGAAAGTCTTGGCGGAGACCGTCCTTTCCTGTCTTGTGGCTTAAGGATACTGATAGGACGAAACCGAACTTACCGAAGAAAGCTGAAGCACAACAGGGGGTTCTGTCTTCTAATAAATACAAGTTGGTAATTGTAACAATATATCTTTCAATCAATACAAATGAACCAGAAATATTCACAAACAACAAATCAAGTGAGACACACAATTTACATAATTTTCACCATTTTCTCGGCTTGAACTATAGATTTGGACCCTTGGGAGCATCAAATTTGAGAATATGAGGAAAATATTGTGTGGAAACAATGTTAGTTATAAAGCTTGAAACCTTGCTATCCCTAAAGCATTAAGACAAACCTACCTGTATTTCATATGCAAAGTGATGTTATTACTCTAAGATTGAAGGTTTGAAATCTTAAAGAAGAAAAGAATTAAAGACTCTTGAATTTGATGCTTGAATCTGTGAAGAGATATCCATTATAAACAGTAAAAAGAACAAATAATAGTTAAATGATCTTTTTTAGTCATCAATGAGGCTATTGCATTTCATTAAATGTGGATTTCAACATTTACAAGATATTATTACATAAACCATTTACAATATCAAAGAATAATTTCCTCAGAATCCATAAACAAGTGACTGTTGGTCTGTATGGGCTTGATGGCAATAACTAGTATTTGATGAACAGCGATAGCTTGCAACAGAGTTCAGCACAGCTTTCTCCAAATGCTTAGCTAAACTCCTTTGTAGTAATGAGAGAATGTAATTCATGGCAACTGAATCACAAGGTAATGTTATTGGTCCATCGCTTGGCAATCCAAACTCCTCTTCAGACATCTTCAAGAGCTCCACGAAAATGGTGTTTCTTAAGATAAGCTAAGGGAATCACAAATCGCTTTTGATCAATTGTGTATATCACAAAATGCCCTTTATCAACAAGTGATGAAGTAATTCTCCTTCTTCCAATGGCAGCCAATTTCTGCCACTTTCTTGCCATTCTGATAAGAATATTTGTGCTAACCATGCTTGTTTGCTCAGTGACTAATGGATGGAAATTGTATGAATTAGAAGAGAGAAAAGTTATTGTTTTTGTGCTTAAGTGAAGGAACTGATGGGGGTATTTATAAAGCACAACAGAAAAAAGGAACTCGTTAAGTTGTAAGCCTTTTTTTTCTTGTGTCGTAAATCTCTATGCAACAGCATGAGATTACTTCCAGTGATATAGCTATTTGGATACATATGTTTGCATATGTTAGGCAACCAAACAAGACTTGCGGGTGGGGGCCTCTTTCTTCTTGTCTGCCTTTTGGTTTAAAGACACACCAAGTTCTACATGTAATCTAATAAATTGTGGAGCAGGTAAAAGATATTTTTGCCTGCAAGGCCTAGAATTTGGAAGAATCCTAGGCCTTTATCCAATGGAAACCCCGTTTAAGAAATCCATTAGTTTCTTCTTCCATACCCACCAAGGTGGAGTTGGGTCTTATGTTTTCTCAGAAAAGGCCCAAAAAATGGATTCGGTGCAGCAGTCATATAGGATTCTGTTGTTCATGTCGTAGTGCAGGTAAAAGAACAACTGCCATGGAAACAGACAACTGAATATGAAACGAAAACCTTGAGTTTTCTCATTATGTATATTTGCTAATGTACAATGGTGTTAACTGCTATAGTATACAAAACTGAAAACAAAATTTGGCTTTAGAAACTCCAAATTGGTAACTGTTGGTTTGTTTCTTGCTGATTGAGATTCAATGATGATGAGCAATGGCCAGTAACTATAGACATCATCAATGCTTTCTCCACTTCTTTACTTGCTTTCCTTTTGATCAATTCAATTGCATACTCCATGAAGGTTGAATCAAAGGGCAATTTGAGGTGTCCGTTGCTTGGAATTCCGAACTCTTCTTCTGCCAAGTTGAACAACTCCATCACTAGTTCGTTCTTCAGATATTCCAAAGGAAGCATAAAGCGCTTCTCATCAGCGCTATACACCACAAAGTGACCCTTCTCCACCATTGATGATGTGTTCGAGAATGTGATCCTTTTTCTCTTAATTGCTGCCAATTTTTGCCATTTCCTTGCCAGTTTAACAAGCTTCCTTGCACTGATCATTTTGTTTGCTTTCTTAAACAAGGGAGAATGTTTATTAGGACAAGAGAAGGAAGAGAATCTAAAAGATCTTAGGAAACTGAAAAAGCTTTTCTGGTGCTGGGCTGATGAAAATTGAAAATGGATGAAAACATATATATAGATGCACAAAAGTTCCAAAAGCAGTGCTTTGAACAACTAGATGTAGGAGGCAAAACCATGTGGTTGGAAAATATGATCCATCACTTGGGAAGTGGCCAGTTGGGAATGTCTGGAAGGTAAGGGAAGTGCTCCAATGACTTACATGTTCTGGATATATTACTTAACAAGAAAAGAAAAAATTGTGGTTCTAGTTTGCTTAACTCTGGATTGATAGGTTTTTATGATTTCTGGAACAGGATTTGCCCCCCAAAGAACTATACTTTGGTTGAAATGTCTTTATCTCCAGGCTGTTATGCTTTTAGATATATCGTATAGAAATCTACTTCACATTGTTTTGTCTGTTGATGGTTTGAAGAGATTGCTAACAACAGTGGTCCTGGTCTTCAGATTTACTTTGTAGTACTGAAGGTTTTGAATTGTGGGGTCAAATATGGGAGCATCTTACTTCAATACACTGTCAGACAATAAGCTTCCATCTACTTCAGCTGCTTTTACTTGATGACTACTGTGATTGGTTAGACACACAAATGATCCAAAGGAGGTCTTTGAATTAAGGAACTCAATGTAGGGACTCAAGGGAAGCCAAACCATGTGGTTATAAATTGTGGCATCTGCAAGTGCAAGACCAGGCATTGTAGCACCCTACATGTCCTGGATAATATTACCTAACGAGAAAAAAATTGTGGGTCTAGTTTAGTGAACCCTGGATTGATGGGTTATGCAAGTCGAAAGAGGAGTTGCTCCCAAATAACTCTACTTTGTGTAAGTGTCTTTATTTCCAGGCTGTAAAACTTCAGCTGCTTTTACTGGATAAATATTGCGAGTGCTTAGACATAAAAAAGGGTATCCAACTTCTGACTGAGATGATATCTTTTGCAACTAAGCTAATAAGATCTTTGTGCTTACCATGCTTGTTTTCTCAGTGACTAATGGATGGAAGTTGTATAAATTAGAAGAGAGATAGGGTATTGTTTTTGTGCTTCAGTGAAGGAACTGATGAGGGTATTTATAAAGCACAACAGAAGCAAAAAAGCTCACAAAGTTGTGAGCCATTTTTCTTGTGCCGTTAATCTCTATGCAACAGCGTGTGATTACTTCCATTGATATAAGCATTTGGATACACATGTTTGCATGTGTTTGGCAACCAAACGAGACTTTGGGGTGGGGGCCTCTTTCTTCTTGTCTTCCTTTGGGTTTAAAGACATACCAAGTTCTACATGTACTCCGAGGGCCTAATCCAATGGAAACCCAGTTTCAGAAATCCATTAGTCGCTTCATCCATACCCACCAAGGTGGATTTGGGTCTTATGTTTTCTCAGAAAAGGCCCAAACAATGGATTCGGTGCTGCATTCATATAGGAATATGTAGGATTCTTCTTGTTCATGTCATACTCATAGTGCAGGTAAAAGAACAACTGCCATGGAAGCAGACAACTAAATATGAAACGAAAACTGTGAGTTTTCTCATTATGTATATATGTTAATGTACAATGGTATTAACTGCTACAGTATACAAAACTGTAAACAAGATTTGGCTTTAGAAACTCCATATTGGTAACTGTTGGCTTGGTTCTTGCTGATAGAGATTCAATGATGATGAGCAATGGCCATTAACTATAGACATAATCAATGCTTTCTCCACTTCTTTACTTGCTTTCCTTTTAATCAATTCAATTGCATATTCCATGAAAGTTGAATCACAGGGCAGTTTAAGGTGTCCATTGCTTGGAATTCCAAATTCTTCTTCTGCCAAGTTGAACAACTCCATCACTATTTCGTTCTTCAGATATTCCAAAGGAAGCATAAAGCGCTTCTCATCAGCGCTATACACCACAAAGTGACCCTTCTCCACCATTGATGACGTGCTCGAGAATGTGATCCTTTTTCTCTTAATTGCTGCCAATTTTTGCCATTTCCTTGCCAGTTTAACAAGCTTCCTTGCACTGATCATTTTGTTTGCTTTCTTAAACAAGGGAGAATGTTTAGTAGGACAAGAGAAGGAAGAGAATCTAAATGATCTTAGGAAACTGAAAAAGCTTTTCTTTTGCTGGGCTGATGAAAATTGAAAATGGATGAAAACATATATATAGATGCACAAAAGTTCCAAAAGCAGTGTTTTGAATGAATCAGCTAGATGTAGGAGGCAAAACCATGTGGTTGGAAAATATGATCCATCACTTGGGAAGTGGCCAGTTGGGCATGTCTGGAAGGTCAGGGAAGTGCTCCAATGACCAACATGTTCTGGATATATTACATAAGTAGAAAAGAAAAAAATGTGGTTCTAGTTTACTTAACTCTGGACTGATGGGTTTTTATGATTTCTGGAATAGGATTTGCCCCCCAAAGGACTATACTTAGGTTGAAATGTCTTTATCTCCAGGTTGTTATGCTTTTAGATATATCATATAGAAATCTACTCTGTATTCATTTGTCTGTCGATGGCTTCAAGAGATTTCTAACGACAGTGGTCCTGGTCGTCATGTATACTTTGTAGTACTGAAGGTCTTGAATTGGGGGGTCAAATATGGTAGCATTTTACTTCAATCAACAACCTAGACAATAGGCTTCAATCTACTTCAGCTGCTTTTACTTGATAACTACTGTAATTGGTTAGCTAAAAAAATGTCCCAAAGGAAGTCCTTTGAATTAAGGAACTCAATCTAGGGACTCACAGGCTGCAAAACCATGTGGTTATAAATTGTGGCATCTACAAGTGCAAGACCAGGCATTGCAGTACCCCACATGTCCTGGGTAATAATACCTAATGAGAAAAAGTTTCTGGTTCTAGTTTAGTGAACCTTGGATTGATGGGTTATGCAAGTCTGAAACAGGAGTAGCTCCCAAATGACTTTACTTTGTGTTAATGTCTTTATTTCCAGGCTGTTATGCTTTTGAATATCTCATATGATAATCTACTTTCACATTCATCTATCTGTTAATGGCTCCAACATATTGCTAGCAACCGATTTTCGTACTCTTTGTACAGATGAAGATGTTCATTTGTGAGGTTGGATATGTTTGCGTTTTGCTTCAATACCCAGATCATGGGATCTAAAGCTTATGTGTACAGTACGTCCTGCTCAATTAATATTAACTTTGCACATTAATCCACTCCAGCCAGCAAATCGTCAGCTGCTTTACACATTAGTGAGTTGCACCTCGGCTTTTCAGGCTGGATCAAACAAGATTCAGGTCACACAACTCTAACATTATTTGGTGTGCTCTCCTTTGGTAATAAGATGATATAATTCCAAGGGTTCACGTTGTGCTGGTTTGAGGATAAGACTAACCATCAGCAGGAAAAACAGAAAGGGCTAGTGAAGAACTAGCTTATATTTACAGATTCCAATCTCAAATATATATTTGGGTATAACAGTTTTGTTTGGAGATAAATTGTTGATGTGATACTGTAGATAAAAAAATTCTGATGTTTTGCATTGTATATGTTAATCTACAAAGGTGCGGGTCAATTACAAGATGCTAAAAGAAAAAGAAATTTTGCTTCAGATGCTCCACAATGGCAACTGTAGGCTCGTTTCTTGCTGATAAAGATATGACGATGAGCAACGGCCACTAGCTACGGACTGTTGAGCTATGGTCTGAAATGCAACATGTGACCAGCAGCTTCAGTCAAACAAATCAACATGAAGCAGAACCGAGAACAGTAGCACCTTGGTTCATTTTGTTATTATTTTGTTCAAATGTAACTTGCTTTATCATTTTGAAACTTGTACTCAAAGCTAGTATTGATTTGATTAAGTTTGATGTAATGGCTGATGTATTTCCTACCATTATAATGATTTCCTATTTTGTATTAGTCAAACATAGGCATGAACAGTTACATGATAGGTAACTGTCATACTTATCTTGTAACCTACATATATTTTGATATTATCAATGAAAAGAGGGTATTCAAGTTCTTCTTCTTCAAATTTTTCTCTCTGTTTTTAACTTTTGCTTCGGTTTCTCTTGCTATTATTCTTCTCAGAGCTTTGTTTTATTGTTTTTAATGCTATTGTTTTAGACAAAGCTAATTACCATCATAGGTAATTGCCTCTTTGTTCCAACAAATTTTAGACAAAGCTAATTACCATCATAGGTAATTGCCTCTTTGTTCCTACAAATGGTATTCAGAGCCTAAGTCTTTGAGGGCCTCTGATTGTTGGTTGTTTCGTTTGAGAAGACAAAGCACGAGAAAGCAAAGTTTGAAGCTGTTGAACTTGTTGCAACAGGATGAGCTTCACACCACCACCACCTCCAGTATTCGTTGGTGAAAACTACCACATCTGGGCAGTCAAAATGAAGACTTACCTTCAGGCGCATGACTTGTGGAGTATAGTGGAAAACGATGCTGAGCCACCTCCATTAAGGGCCAATCCCACCATTGCTCAGATAAGGCAGCATGCTGAGGATTCTACCAAGAAGCCAAAAGCTATGGCCTGCTTACAGAACGGGGTGTCAGATGCAATCTTTACTCGAATTATGGCTTGCACCACACCCAAGGAAGCATGGGAAAGGTTGAAGGAGGAGTTCATAGGGTCAGACAAAACAAGACAGCAACAAGTGATTAACTTAAGGAGAGACTTTGAGAATTTGAAGATGAAGGAGTCTGAGAGCATAAAGCAGTACTCAGACAGGATCATGACCATTGTTAATAGCATAAGGCTACTTGGAGTGGATTTCAGTGATAGTAGAGTGGTTGAAAAGGTCATCACTACACTTCCTGAGAGGTTCGAGTCCAAAATCTCATCACTTGAGGACTCAAGGGACTTGACAACCATTTATTTATCTGAGTTGGTAAATTCCCTTTATGCTCTGGAACAGAGAAGAGCCAACAGACAGGAAAATCATCCTAAGGGAGCCTTCCAAGCAAAGGCCAAAGAGAGTTCCAACTCAAACCAAAAAGGCAAAAAGCCTTGGTTAGAAAAAAGGGACAGAACAAAGAAAGATACAGGCAAGAGGAAGTTTCCACCATGTGTTCATTGTAAGAAAACCACTCATTCTGAAAAGTTTTGCTGGTTTAGGCCAGACATACAATGTAGGAGCTGCAAACAATTCGGGCATGTTGAGAAAGTTTGTAAAAACAAACCAAAAGTACCAGCACAACAGCAGACCCAGGCTCTTGCTGCTGAAGATCTTCAAACTCAAGAGGAGCATGTGTTCACAGCCTCCTGCTTTGTATCTTCAAGCAGAGCCAGCAGCAATTGGTTGCTTGATAGTGGCTGCTCTCACCACATGGCACATGATGAAAGTCTGTTCAAGGATTTAGACAGAAGCTATGGCTCAAAAATCAGAATCGGGAATGGAGAACTGATTGAAGCCAAAGGCAAAGGCAGTGTTTCAATAAGCACTTGTTCAGGTAACAAAATTATTTCAGATGTGCTTTTTGTGCCTAATATTGATCAGAATCTGTTGAGTGTTGGTCAATTGGTTGAAAAAGGGTATTCCTTGGTTTTTAAAAGGGGTTTCTGCATTGTAAAGGACCTTCATGATCAAGAAATGATTACAATAGGCATGGTAGACAAATGCTTCATGCTTGATGTAAACCAGCTCGAAAAAGGGGCTTACACAAGCTTAGTTGATAATGCTGGTCTTTGGCACAGTAGATTAGGCCATGCTAATTTCAGATCTATTGATCTATTGCACAAACAAAGTTTGGTGCAGGAGATATTCAAAATTGAGCCATATGACAGTGTTTGTGAAGTCTGTCAGCTTGGCAAACAAGCTAGACTGCCATTTCTAGTAAACCAGGCATGGAGAGCCAGAGAAAGGCTTGAATTGATTCACTCTGATATCTGTGGACCAATGAAGTCTCCTTCCTTGAATGACAGCAAGTACTTTGTGCTATTTATTGATGATTCAACCAGGTTTTGTTGGGTTTATTTTTTGAAACAGAAATCAGAAGTGTTTGAAGTCTTTAGCAAGTTCAAGGCTTTAGTAGAAAATCAGTCAAGGTGTAAAATTAAGGCCTTGAGAACTGACAATGGAGCTGAATACTTGTCTGATAGGTTTCAAAAGCTTTGTGAAGATGCTGGAATCCATCATCAACTAACAACTGTTTACACTCCACAGCAAAATGGAGTTTGTGAAAGGAAGAACAGAACAGTTATGGAGATGGCTAGATGTTTGCTATTTCAAAGCAAGCTTCCAAGTAAATTTTGGGCAGAAGCAGTTAATACCTCTGTTTACCTATTAAACAAGCTTCCAACTCGAGCAGTCAAGGACAAAACACCTTTTGAAGCCTGGTATGGACACAAACCTTTTGTTTCTCATTTGAAAGTGTTTAGTTGTGTGTGCTATGTGCTTATTCCAGCTGAAAAAAGAACTAAACTTGAAGGAAGGTCAACCCCAGCTATATTTGTAGGCTACAGTAGCAATAAGAAAGGTTATAGAGTGTATGATCCCTCAACAAACAAGATATTGGTGAGCAGGGATATCAAATTTGATGAGGAGAAACTTTGGAGCTGGGATGACTCAGAATCAAGGCAGATTGATAAAGATCAACTTGACTTCAGCCCAGAATCAACAGAAAATGAACCTGAAGTTACTGATATTGATGATCCTCCTGTGAGAGGAACTAGAACCATTGCTGACATCTACCACAGATGCAATGCAGCAATAGTTGAGCCTACAAGCTATGAAGAAGCTGCAAGGGACATATGCTGGAAGAAGGCAATGGATGCTGAGCTCGAGATGATTAAAAAAAATGAGACATGGGACTTGGTCGATAGGCCAGACCAGAAGAAAGTAATAGGTGTTAAGTGGGTTTTTAGAGCTAAATTCAATGCTGATGGCTCACTAAACAAGCACAAAGCAAGACTAGTGGTGAAGGGTTATTGTCAGGAATATGGCACTGACTTTATGGAGACATTTGCTCCAGTAGCAAGGCTTGATACAATCAAACTTTTGTTTGCCTTAGCTGCTCAGAAACTTTAGAAGATCCATCAGTTGGATGTCAAATCTGCATTTCTCAATGGTTTTCTCAATGAGGAGATCTTTGTCGAGCAACTAGAAGGTTTTGAAGTCAAGGGACAAGAGGACAAAGTGTATAGGTTAAAAAAGGTCCTGTATGGCCTAAAGCAAGCTCCAAGAGCTTGGTATGACAGGATAGACTCTTACCTGTCTATGCTTGGGTTTGAGAAGAGTGTTAGTGAAGCTACACTCTATGTGAAGAAATTAAAAGAAAAAACCTTGCTGATAGTGTCACTCTATGTGGATGATCTACTTGTGACTGGAAGCAAAGAGGAGTTGATCAATGAATTTAAAGAGCAAATGCTGGAAGTATTTGAAATGACAGACTTGGGAATTATGACATACTTCCTTGGCATGGAAGTAAAACAATCTGCTCAAGGAATTTTCATCAGCCAAAGTGCTTTTGCCTCTAAGATTCTAAGTCGATTCTGCATGTCTAACTGCAAATCAGTGTGTACACCTATGGCTCAAGGAGAGAAGCTCACTAGCAATGGAAGCCAAGAGAGGGTCGATGAGAAAGAATACAGAAGTTTAGTTGGTTGTTTGCTTTATTTGACAGCAACTAGACCTGATCTAATGTATGCTGTTAGTTTGTTGTCCAGATTCATGCATTGTTGTGACACAACTCATTTCAAGGCTGCAAAAAGAGTACTTAGATACATTAAGAGTACCTCTAAGCTTGGTATTATGTTCAAGAAGGAAAATGAATTTAAGCTTGTGGGTTACTCGGACAGTGATTGGGCAGGTTCTGCAGATGACATGAGAAGTACTTCAGGTTACTTCTTCACACTCGGCTCAGGAATGTTCTGCTGGAGTTCTAAGAAGCAACAAACCGTTGCTCAATCTACAGCTGAAGCAGAATACATTTCAGCAGCAGCAGCAGTGAATCAAGCCATTTGGCTTAGAAATTTGCTAAATGATCTAAATGAGGAGCAACTAGAGCCTACAAAAATTTTAGTTGACAATCAATCAGCAGTAGCTATTGCCAAGAATCCTGTTTTTCATGGAAAAACAAAGCATTTTAAAATTAAATACCACTTTGTTCGAGAGGCTGAGCAACTTGGTGAAATCAGTCTTGTTCATTGCACCTCACAAGACCGCTAACCAAGCCACTTGGTACTTCAAAGTTTGAAAGCTTAAAGACTAAAATTGGTTTGTGTTGCTTACAGACCAAGGAGGAGTGTTGAGCTATGGTCTGAAATGCAACATGTGACCAGCAGCTTCAGTCAAACAAATCAACATGAAGCAGAACCGAGAACAGTAGCACCTTGGTTCATTTTGTTATTATTTTGTTCAAATGTAACTTGCTTTATCATTTTGAAACTTGTACTCAAAGCTAGTATTGATTTGATTAAGTTTGATGTAATGGCTGATGTATTTCCTACCATTATAATGATTTCCTATTTTGTATTAGTCAAACATAGGCATGAACAGTTACATGATAGGTAACTGTCATACTTATCTTGTAACCTACATATATTTTGATATTATCAATGAAAAGAGGGTATTCAAGTTCTTCTTCTTCAAATTTTTCTCTCTGTTTTTAACTTTTGCTTCGGTTTCTCTTGCTATTATTCTTCTCAGAGCTTTGTTTTATTGTTTTTAATGCTATTGTTTTAGACAAAGCTAATTACCATCATAGGTAATTGCCTCTTTGTTCCAACAAATTTTAGACAAAGCTAATTACCATCATAGGTAATTGCCTCTTTGTTCCTACACGGACAAGATCAATGCTTTCTCCACGTCTTTGCTTGATTTCCTTTTGACCAAAGCTATTACATATTCCATAAAGGTTGCATCACAAGGCAAGATGAGAGCTTTATTGCCTGATAGACCAAACTCTTCTTCGGCCAAGTTGAATAGTTCCATAACTATTTCATTTTTGAGATATTCCAATGGAAGCACAAAGCGTTTCTGATCCACACTGTATACAACAAAATTGCCCTGCTCAACTGCTATCGACGTGCTGCAACTGTTTGCGTCAGTATCTGAGGTGGCACTTGGTGATGTGATCCTCTTTCTCCTGATTGCAGCCATTTTTGCCATTTCTTGCTAACTTGATAAGCTTCTTAGCACTGACCATCTTGCTTTGCTCAAAGGTTAATAGGAAAGAACTCTAAGATGAAAGGAAAAGGAGGGAAGATTTAGGTCTTGAAACTCTTCTGGATATAAAGCAATGGAAATTTGATGAATATATAACCAGAAGGTGAGAGACAGTCCCTTTAATGAATAGTACAATGCCGGTATTCATTGGAAACAAAGACGTAGTAGTAGGAAGATATGTGTAGTCTGCAAGGCGACCATGTTTGCTTTTATTGGATGATTAGCCCCCATCATATATAGAAGTTCATACATACATCTTTATGTAACTTCCAAGTGGTTTAACAACAATAAGGTCCAGTAATGAAGGGGTCAAACATGTTCTGGATTGATGAGTTTTTATAATTTCTGAAACAGATTTTGCCCCTAGAAGACTGTTTATCTCTAGGCTGTTATGCTTTTAAATTGTCTTGTGTCTAAATCTACTCTGCATTTATCTGTCTGTTAACTGCTTCAAGAGATTATGGGGTCAAAATATAGGCTTAAATCTATTTGAGCTGCCTTTACCCGATAACTATTATAACTGGATAGACATAAAAAAATATATGGTAAAAAGACCTTTTCAATTCCTCTCAATTTCGAATTGAGCAAATTGGTCCTTCTAAAAAAATCAAATCAATTTATTTCCTATCAACTTCGAAAGTTAGAAATTAATGTCAATTAGTCATAGAGTTAATATTTTCCATAGATTCTACATGACTTTGATTGAAATAGTAATAAATTTAGCCCTCATTGTTTATACATTCTATCAATTGGGTCTTAATTTAACAAATTTATCCTGCAACATTTGTGTAAATGTTGAGGTTGAATTTATTGAATTTTTCTAATATTGGCTATAAACTGAGCCTGCATGCTTCCTCACAACCATCTTGTTCTAAGCCAGATCAATCTCTTGAAGATTTAGTTGAGCCTTTCGCTAATACAACTCAACATTTGTAGGCAAACATGGAGAACCACTTCCAAAACATAGAAAATCAAATCAATCAACGCACGGTTTTAGTGTAGCAGATTTGAATCTCAAGAAGTTGACTAAGAGGCGGTCACTCTCAAGGAATTAATTGATCAGCATAATAGCGAAGAATCGAAGTTGTTTGCGATAAAACCTCCTCTAGAAAGTTTCACCGAACCCAGAAAGGATGAGGAGAAAATTCTTGAGACTTTCGACAAAATCAAACAGAAAATAGAAGATGAAGATTTGAGGGAAGAGGTTAAGGATGAAATAATAGTACAAGATGAAAGTTATTTTGTTGAGACTATACACATTGATTTTATATTTGCTCCAAATAACTTTGAGCCTCACGGAAAATCGATAATACTAGAATTTCTTCCACGAATTTTTAATTTTGATACTCTGATTTATTTTTATCTATTTTGCACTTTCTACAGGTTATGTCAAACAACCACCATCCTTTCAACTCAATCATGTACTTTTACTATATTAAAATTATAATTGGATTTGGGAATGGTTGATTAAAGAATCGAAGGAGGATTAAAACTCTAAATTATTAAGTTAAGACATTATTCGAATCTTTCGATGGCAATATTTAAAAATGTCTAGCCAAAAAAGTTAAACAAAGATGCTTACTGAGAGGCAATTCCGTGGTTAAATAATATTTATTTATTCATTACATTGCATATAGAATGCATCTTTAGGTTGTGTATGCATTTGCATTTTCATGTGCATTAGTGTTTTTTTCTTGAAGGAAAATAATAAGTCAAGCGTGATAAATCTCATAATTCATATATTTTGGACCCTTATTGCTTCGCTTTTCATTGCTTTTCAAGTAAAATATCATGTTTTAACTTCATTTGCATGTTTAGTGTTACATGTGCATATATTAACATTTTATCCTAATTTTATATGATTTAGTATTATTAATTAATTTAGTGTTTCATGACTTTAATTAGGTGCGTATGAAATTGGGTTACAAGTTTGAGGATCAATGGAAATGAAACTAATGAGCAAAAATGAGAAGTTTAAAATTTTATTTTTGATATTATATCATATATTTGACCTCAAAGTCGTTTTATTCAATTTAGTCATTTTTCTATTTTTCTTCGAAATCAAGTGTAATAAAAGAAAAGTTTCTACAATATATCAATGGAGCAACTTTAGAAATTTGGTGAGATAGTTTCAATTTGTTATTTGATTTTTTTCTCATTAAATTTTTGTTATCGTTGGACTTATTTGTTGAACACAAAGACAAGACAGATGCGATTGCGAAATTAATTCTTGAACTATAGTCACCCCTACATGGACTTATTTGTTTACTTGTTTCATTGGTATATAATGATATTTCCAATTGTCGATTTGAGGTAAGTATTTGCAACGCCCCTAACCCTTATCTATCACCAGAATAGGGTTACGGAGCATTATCGAACTTTTCAAATCAAATACGAACTTTTCATATCATTTAACATATATATTAGAAAGTAATCATAATCACTAATATTGTCTCTTATATGAGCCCTCCAGGCCCAAAATCGCATTTGAAATAAATCGGGACTAAACCGGGAACTCAAAATTTTTTTCAGAAAATGTAAAAAATTTTCAAAGGAGCAGGGGACTCATAGCCATATGGCCAGGCCGTGTGGATATTTTGAGCTGAACGGAAAGTAAACACAAAAGTTTGCAACAAATGTTGAACCTCTGTTTACTTGGGTAATTTGCTGTCATTTTCCTCCAATGCCGTAATTCTCTGAATGCCGAATGTACTCAAATCTTGCTGTCCATTTAAATCCAAATATTCAATTCAATTTAATAACTTTAACAATATTTTATTTTCAAAAATAGAATAAATACATAATACCATTCATCAATTCAATATAAATATTAAAGTTTAACCGTACGAACTTACCTGGGTTAAATTGTAAGATTTACAAAAGTTCAAGGACTATTCTACTAATTTTTCTTTTTTCACGAGTATCTACAGGCTCTTGATCTAAAATATAAAACTACTCATTCATTAGCATATATTTTAGTTCCCATTCACTTCACAATTAATACCACTCAATTTTTTAAAATTACACAATTACCCCAACTTTTGCAATTTAATCCCTTAACTAGTTATTCTATTAAATGAACTAATTTTTCTCAAGTGAGAATTTATCTAAATATTCTAGGCTATTATACAACCCTTGATAAACATTAATTTAATACCAAACCCTAATGTTTAATCTTTTCACAATTTGGTCCTAAAATTAATATCTAACAAAAATCACTTTATAAAATCATCATACAACAAAATCAAAGCTCTAAATACATGTTATTTTATCAAAAACATCAATGGTAATTTTAAAAATTCTCAATAAAATCAAAAAATAAGGTAATAACTAATTGGACCTAATTGTAAAAGTCTCAAAAGGGCAAGAATTAAACTCAATTATAAGAAAAGGGCAAGAATTAAACTCACTTGAAGTAAAAATATAAAAACCAGCTTAAGGAGCTCCTTATGGCTGTTTTTGGCTGAGAATTGAAGAAGAATTTGTCTAGAAACCTTTAAAATTTCAATTTGTAGTTTTAATTTTGCTTTATTTACTATTTTGCCATTAAATGGCTATTTTTATTATTATTTTCACTATTGATGCCGCCTCAGCCATTTCATTTTGGCTTATTTACTCTTTAAGTCCTCCATATTTACTATTTAAGCCAAATCTTCTTTTAATTAGAAAGTTTTACACCTTTTTCAATTTAGTATTTTTTAATTAATTAACTATCAAAACGTTAAAATTTTCTAACGAAAATTTGATACTATCTTAATGACACTCCATAAATATTTATAAAAATATTTATGGCTCGGTTTATAGAATTGAGGTCTCGATACCTCATTTTCTAAACCACTTGACCTAATAAATCCTTATAAAACACAAATTACTAATTCAAAAATCTTTCTAAAACCACAATTGACTCGCAAATACAAAATATTAAAATTTATGAGCTTACTCGTCGGATTTAGTGATCTCAAACCACTGTTTCCAACACCACTAAAAATCGAACTATTATAGTCTTTCTTTAGGTTGCATCTTTATTTGTATTAATTTCATGCTTGAGGACAAGAATAGTTCAGGTGTGGGGAATTTAATAGATGCATAATTTTCTATTTATTTATAATTTTTTTTGCTTTGAATTATGATATTTATATTCTAAATTATATTATTTATACCAGTAGTTTCACTTCACTATTAGCGTATAGAGTTTGAATAAGGAGAAAATATAAGAAAGTGATGACCTACTAAGTTGTCGATGTATTATATATATTAAATGTGTATATATATATATATATATTATAAAATAGGATCAATTGCAGAGCCAAGGACAGGTAGGGGCCTTGCCTTACCTCATCAAAAAATTGTAAGATTGTTTTATAGTTAATATATTAATAAAATTACATTTTAGCACCCAAATATTTATAGTTTACTTTTAAACTTCAAAAAATAATTTTTGGCATTACCTTTATTGGAGATGTTTATTTTGTTAGACAACAACATATATTGAACTTATAAGGTTCTATCTAATACCCATTTATCTTTATACACCATAGAATTTAAGAGAAATTCATGTGTCATGTTTTTTGTTCTCTTATATTTTGGGCAGGGGCGAAGCCAGAACAATTTTTTAAAATTTTTAAAAAATTTTAAGAGCTTAAATAGTAATTTTATGTTTTAGGGATGCCAGGGCCCATACCAACCCTTGACTTCGCCCCTGGTTTTTGGTGACATGTTTCATTGATTTAAGGAAAAAAATTTGGTTTTGACCAAACAAATGCATGTTATAAAAGCCCATTCTCATAAAGTTTGTTGTATTTTCTACACATAAAAAATTGTTATTAATAAACTTGACGTCGATGAAATTAATGAGCACTTGTTACTTTTATAAATCACAAGATGGGTCACCATTTGATTTTTATACATAATCAAATAACACTATAAAAGTTCTTTTTCTTGTTTAAGCTTCTTCCATAGATAATTTCTCTTATTTAATTTTTTGGACTACGTTGCCTTCAATATCTTAACGTAGTAGTGAAAGGAATACCAGTTGAAGGCAACCAATCCTCTTTACTCAAAAGGAATGACTGGATAGTGAAGTTCATGGCAGCCGCTCTATCAATCTTGTGGTAACCCTTCCAATTAACCCTTGCATTAAGGTTAGCTCCAGGGCCACGGTTGTTATACTCAGCATAGTAGAGGGTTTCTTCAAAATTGACTTTGTCAAGTCCTTCAAATTGCACCCATCCTTCAGGCTTAATGAAGTCTCCCAATGTGGACTCCATGATAACAGTTGTAGAGAATTTCTTCCATGGCCTGCCCAAATATGTTGCAAATTTGAACCTCTCATTGAATAGTTTTTGCTCAGGGACAATCCTGCAGTTTTGGATCACAATTCCGGTATTCTCATCAATAAAGTCCTTGCCTTGTGCAGTTATTGTGTTGAATTGATTATCCATTGGCCTCCTCACAATGAGCAATGAGTTTTGGATAAAGGTGGGAGAGTCACCGAAGATAAAGTCAATGGTTCCAGAGATGATGCAATTGCGAAAAAACTGGCGATTTGCTTGATTATACAAGGTGTCTTGGTAGGCATCCATCCTGCAATTGAAGAAGACTGACTTATCTGATTGAACACGAAGAGCCACTGCCTGGTGCTTTTTAGGACCAGCAGTGTTTTGGAATCCCATGGATTTGGCTATGAATCCATTTCCAATAGCAGCTGCACCATTAATATTATGAAACTATATTAGTATAAAATAATTATTACAAATGAGAATCATGATTAATTAATTTGCTTAAGTTGTCTTTTGCAATGTTATAAGATTATATTTGGTTACTTTGTAATTATATGTTACTTATTTGGTTTTCCTACAAGACCTCTTTTCTATCAATCAAATAATTATCTTAATTGAGTTAGAAAAGAATGATCTAAGTCTTAGAAACTTACAGAAAGTGGCTGTTTGCCAAGTCGTAATTCCACCACCGTTTTTGACACCTTTCCTACCTGTGACAATAGTTTTTCTTGGGCCATCACCATACATGAGTATATTGGTGTATTGTTTGCCTACAGTGATATACTCCTTATAGATTCCAGCCTTGATATAAATCACATGTCGGACATTGGAGTTCTTGGGAGCGGCAGCTAGAGCTGCAGCAATGGTCTTGAATTGGCCACTGCCATCCTTGGCCACTACAACATTCGGTTTCAAGTTGTTGTTATCAATCTTAGCCAAAAGATGACGGTCTTTAGCTGAGAACCATGGGGGATAACCATTTTTCTCGGCAAAATGAAGTTTACGGGTATTAGGAATATTGAATTGGATGCCAAATTTGGGAAGAATGTATACCAATTTTGTTACAATTGTCAAGGCATTGCATGTGAGTTCACTAGCATCAACAATACCTTTTTGTAAAGTTCTTTTCATGTCGTCATCATGTTCAAAACCATCCAAGCATGATTGTTGGTATGATATAACAGCACTCAACCAGGTTCTGAGATCGTTTATACGGTCATTAATGTTGCGTAGTTCATTACTAGTGACGTTAGAGTATGATGCTTGAAGTGAATCTATGGCATAGCTCATCATATCCTTACAATCATCTAAGGCCATCTTTGTAAGGCTATTGTTCTTGACCTGAACAATCAAGGAGTCAGAATAGTTGATAAACTTCTTGACTGCTTCATCAGCACCTAAGATAGCTTTGGCAATGAACTCTTTAGGATCAGTGCTATTAACGGACATAAGGGTCTTCTGGCATGATTTTTGGTAATAAGTAGATGAACAAAAGACAGAAACTTTCTTCATTGTTGGTGACAATTTGTCTTTGTCCTCATCATTGCTAGTCTGTTGAAATGTAATAGTAATGCCAATAATGACTCCCACCACAAGAATGAGCGAAGCCCCAGCAATAATCACTTGCTTCGACATATTTGTTATTTTTTTCTCTTTGTTGCTTTAATGAATATGATATTTCTACTTCGAGATGCTTATGGAGAGAACTATATGAAAGCAAAATATATGATTCCCAAAAGAAATAAGGAAGGAGAAAACTTTTTTGAGGAATGAAACTTTCCTTTCCTTCCCTTCCTTTCCCTTCCTTTCTATTTGTATTTGTTTTTGTTGTGTGATGAAATTCATTATGCATGGCAATGGGTTTTATAGCAAGTGAGACCTTCTAGAATTAAAGTTCTTTACATAGAAAGAGAATACGATGCCTTCCTAGATTGTTGTGACAGGTTATAACATATTAGTTTTTGACAAAGTGTTTAACAAATTAATGGTTAATTATCATTAAATTTAAACAAAGAAAAGTTTGGGATTGCTTTTTGTTAAAGTAACAAATTTGTTTACCCTACCTTTTTGTTTAATTAATTTGTTTTGGATTTTTTTTCTCAAGAAAAATAAGTTTAATTAAGAGAAATGACAAAAGATAAACAAACCAACCATATAACAAGAAACATAATACCGAAAACGCACCAAAATTAATTCAACTAAGCTTCATCACCATCATGCTTTGAAAACTAAGGGATCCCTTATACAAAGAGTTGGTCAAAGCGAATGCTGGGAAGTCTATCCCAACACTTAGAAAAGTGTCGGCATAGTGTTGGACAAAGATGACCCTTATTTAAGGGTTGCCTTAGGCATGCATATCTCGATTCTTATCAAAGAGTTATTTAAAGCGTATGTTGGCAAGTCTATTCCAACACTTAAAAAAGTATCGACCCAAAAGTGTCGTCTTAGGCTTATCTTGTTGTAGTAGAACTATGCATCGTAACTTTTATGAAAGCATTTGCCATATATTTTTTTAGCTCTCTACACATTTACCTACTGAATACAACTAGACACTTATCGATCGCCTTAAAAAGAGAGCAAATAAACCATGGCCTTAGATTTTTATGAAGAACCCTAGAGACGGTGAAAATTGAATTGGATTCAACACAAGTCTCGCTTTACCTACCCAACCAAATTCAAAGAAGATATTCAAAGCAATTTTGATAGAATGAGCTCCCACCTCATAGCCAGCAACAACAAACTTCGTTGCCCATCAAAATAAAAGTAAAACTGAAGAAAAAAAAATTTCAAATTTCACAATGTGTAATTATTGAGAGTTAATTTTTTTTTTTGAATCAAAACTAAATTGGCACAATATTTAAATAATTATGGTTAAAGTTGCTATTATACCATTTTAAAAGTTGTTATCTCCCCGTTACTAATTTAACATTTGGTGACCAAAAAAAAAATTCAAATAATTTGGTAACAAAAAAAATACTAATAGATAGGCGACTACCTATGTAATTTACCCTTTAAAAAAAGAGAGACCTGAATAATATTCACATATTGGTACCAACATGTTTCGATGTACCGTTTCGGGTTTATCGATGCTTTTAAATATTTTTCATATATATATATAATCTATTTTTTTAATTTCTTAATCAATTATATATTATTTTTATAAAAAATAAATTATATATATATTATATATACATGCAAATATATCTCAATTACATCCATATAAATATATTTATTTATAAATATAAGTTATAAAACTATTAATTAATAATTTAATTTAATAACATTTAATTTTAAATATAATTATAGACAAATGAAAATGGTTAAGATACTTAAAAATTAGTTTAAAATATTAAAATTTTGTACCATATAAATATATTTGTACGCACAAGCCAGTATTGACCGGAACGGGCTGACACACACCGACGTGGTTGAAATGTACTAGAATTTTCACCGAAATGGAACATACATTACTTGGTACCAGTTTAGGATTGGTACAGTACGTACCGGCCGATACAACCAATATCGATACAGTACCAGCTATCATGATTCACATTATTGTAGAATACAAACAGGTCAAATTCTACTATTAGTCCTTAAACTATGTATAAGTTGCAGATTTAGTTCAGATACTCTAATTTGGTTAATTTTAATTCCTGGATTTTTCAAATTTTGGAATTTTAGTCACCTAAATTTGATATGTCAAGTTTTGCTATAAGTCTCATACTATAAAAAAAAAAAAATTGTGAATTTAGTTTTAGCTCTGCAATTTGATCAATTTTAGCCTCTAATTTTTTCAAAATTGAAATTTCAATCTAATAGCTATTAAATTTATTAACTAAAATATTTGATTTTTTATAACTATCATATGAAAATAGCAAGTTGATATGAGATTACACATGTGATAATAAGTTTGTTGCATATGAAAATATCATAATTTAACTTTATGGATTCAATGACTATCATATAAGTTCAAATTGAAATTTCAAAATCCAAAAAGTATATAAACAAAAAAAATGTCCAAATTAAAATACAAAGACTAGATTCTTCGATTACACATGACAAGAATAGCACAGAAACTAATAGTAAAATTCAAGGGCGAATTTGAGGGGAAGGCAGGGGCCTTGGTCCCCTTCAAATGAAAAATTGCTATTTAAGTCCATTATAAGATGATTAAATTAAAAATTAATTTATGATAAAATTTCACTTTGACCCTCAAAATGAAAAAAAAATGTTTAATCCCTTCAAAAAATGATGAAATAATAAATGAATATATTATAAAATTATATTTTCATCTCTCAAAATTTTATTATTCAGTTTCGCCCCTTAAAAAATTTTGCTTGGTAAAATTCAATGTTTAATAACCAAATAGGTGATCGAATTAATCAAACCATTAATTCCCAATTCAACCGTTAATCCGATAATAATTAAATAAATAATTAAAATTTCATAAAAATTTAAAATATTTTTATGAAAGTCGATTCAACGATCGATTTTTTGTCTTGATTTCCGTTTTCTATTGTAATAGTTCGCTTAGATATTGATTCAACAACTTTATTTGAACTAATATTAAACACATTATACTCGACCTAACCGCCAGGTCCGAGCTATAGGATGTCACAGTTGTTGTCGAAACAACTACAATCAACTATATTTCAATTCCATCATTAAACATTCATATACGGGTGTTACATGCATCAAACACAATAAATAATCATTTCTGGGTCAAATATGAGTTTAAGAAAGCTCAATACCATCCTGAGGTTGAATAAGGTCTAAACTACAAAATTTTCAAAACTTCTCAGGTGGATGTCGTGACTTTCAGTGCTTGGTGTTGCAAATTTGGAGACAATAGTCAAGCTTACAACCCAAGTACCAATTTGTAAAGTTTTCAAAATAAAGCAGAGTCAACGTCGCGACGTAATAACCTGATGCCGCGACATTTAGGGTGTGAAGTCATGACTTCATGGGCAGATCACTATGTCTATTTTCCATTAATATCAACCTAGCATGGAGCAACAATGTTTGGCCTTAAGGCTCCAATCACCCATTCAACATCAATAAACATGATCAATAAACAACTGGCAAACCATTCATTTCTATGCATGGTTAAAACCATTTTCATATATTCACAATCCATTTACAAAAACTTGACCATTTTTAACCTTAAACAAGGTATTTCTAGGTACATGCCACTTAATCAAAATGAAAAGAGTTAGATATATACACTTAGTTGAGTCGAAAATGACAGTCCGAATGTTGACTTTATTTCTTGGGGCTTCAAATATTACCTATACCTACGCACGGAACAAATAACTTGTACACTAAACGATAAAGTTTAGTGGTACTTTCATGATTGAAGATAACATAGCATAAGTCACATGATCGTGTGTCCAGCCCGTGTGGCTCTTGAAATATTCTCTTTGTGTCTAATTTTCGCTCGTTTTTCACTCCTTTTGCTCCCAAATGCTTACCTAAATATAGAAACATGAATTCAAAGGATTAGGAGCATAAAATTCACCAATTTACATAAATAATCATCCAAAAACACATTAAAAACATGATTAAAATATGTTACTTTCATCACTCATCAACACGTTAACAATAGCAATTTAACATGATGCACATAATCCAAATGTCTACCAATACATATTCCCAATTGCAACATAATTACATGACCATTTCCAAATGAAAGGATAAATGTATCAAGTGTCAAACCAATTCATCTTTCAACGCAATAGAATGATCAACCCAATTACACATACCAAAACCTGTCTTAAAGCCTTTTAGCTATCAATACCAATCCATAATTCAAACATTTATAACCTTAACATTTTGACATTCATTCCCGTTATTCATGTTTCATCAATAGACCATCTAACATAACATTTGAAATCCTTTTTGGAGTCTACTGACTCATTCGCATACATTTCGGCCCTCGGGGCTAGTTTTTAACTATTATGTGTTTTTCTCAATTCATAGTCCATATATATGAATGAAATCAGTTCCATAGTATTACGAATTTCATTTTCGGTATCACATAATAATTTATAATTTATAACCCCTATTAACTCGACTCTAACTTAAAACCGAATCTAACCAGTTTGTATTCTGGTTCGGGTAAAACTTGAACTTATATTACGAAATAAATAAGAGATAAAAAATATGTGGCTGTCTGAAAAAAGCTTATCTTTCCAACTAACATGTTTACTGCAACGTATTTAAACGCCTACTTCCAGAAAACAAAACCGAAAACAGGGGATATTATCTCAAAAACAGAGGGAGGAGCTATGGCAGCCCTGAAACTGCCTCATTCTCCACGCCTAATTCATGGACGCCAATCTCTCGTTCCTTTTCCTGCATACACCATGTTATTTCCAAAACCGCCTTCTTCGCCCCTTTCTAATTACAGTTTTGCCACTTCATCTGGTAAAAGTTTCCTTCTTTTTTCTTGTTCTTTTCACTGTTCTTCGTTATACAAGCAATTTTATTGATGAAGTACACTCTTTGAACTATATTTTACTTCATTAGACAGAACCCAAGTGAGCAAAATAGTTAATTTCTTGCCTTCTCTCCTTGACTTGTAATTCATCTTTTGCATTCAGTTCATAATTGGGAAAAAAAATAATGCCAAATTTACTCATTTTTTTAATGCAAATTAGTGAAATCTAGATGTAGTTGGGTTTTTATATACCGAGTTTACTTATTTGAATGGTGAAATTTTCTGCTATTTAGTTAAACTTAACTTTACATTTTCTTATTCGGATGGGGATTTCAGTTTAAGCAGGGAGGACTCTTTCAAAATGGGTTTATATGCATTACTGAGATTTTTCTCTTTTTTCTTCTAGAATTTTAGTATTTTGAGCTCCTTCAACTTTATGTGTTTGGTTTCTTGGAATCTACTTTTGCATATGTAATTTTATTCTTCCATTGATTTTCTTTTTGTTAAGTGATGCATTATATATCTTTTAGGATTATGCATTAATTCCTAGATATTTGTGTAATTGTGTTCAAGTAAATGCAGGCTTTCTTACAAGAACGTTGGCCCTTTTCTCTCCTGGCATAGTGGTGTGTAAAAATAGTTCTTTGAGAGGAGTTCGGGGCAATCAGTTGAGAATTAGATCAGGTTACTATACTTAATTATCTATTCTTTCAGTCATGCTTTAGCTTTCTTTATCAGTGGATATAGTAGTTACCATGTGAATTTTCAGCATCGGTACAGCGCGTAGCTGAGGAATTGATGGAGGATCAATCAAAGTATTCTCTTGTCAGTGGGGATTCTATTCGCCAGCGATTTCTTGATTTTTATGCTTCTCGTGGTCACAAGATTCTTCCTGGTGCTTCTCTTGTGCCAGATGACCCAACAGTCCTACTAACAATTGCAGGAATGCTTCCTTTCAAGCCAATATTCCTTGGGAAGGTAACATATGAGATTCTTAATGAATCTACTGACTGCACCTTCACTCAAGCATTGAAAATCATGAGAATTATCTTTGCCTTTTCCTAGTAATTGTTAAGATTACGCTGCTGCTTTTATGTATTATTAGTTACATGGTATATGGAACTATTATTTAAAAAAAATTTTAAATGGTTCTTCACTTATTGTGAAAAGCTTTAATTATATGTTTGTAGCTAATTGATCATCTTTAGAGAAGCATCATGACATCGTTGTCAATTATAAGCTTGCTAAATGTTAAAGATAGCACTTAAATTAGTGTGTTAAAAGTGAGTTGACATTATTTTGATTGTTAGACTTTGATGTGATCTAACTAGCTCTTTATATTTAGATTCCTAGACAAGTACCTCGTGCTACTACTGCACAAAGGTGTATACGCACAAATGATGTGGAGAATGTTGGCAGAACAGCAAGGCATCATACATTTTTTGAAATGCTAGGCAATTTCTCCTTTGGTGATTACTTTAAGAAGGAAGCAATTCAATGGTCATGGGAGCTTTCCACCAAGGAGTAAGCATGAATTTAGTTTTGTTTTCTGAATGCCAAATTTTAGTATTATTTTTCTCTAGCATGTTGGTTCCTTATCACACATTCATTTTCTTCCATATGAAAATGAAAGTTATTTGTGCTTACAGATTTCAGTTGCCACCTGAAAGATTATGGATAAGTGTGTATGAGGATGATGACGAAGCTTTTGAAATATGGCACAAGGAGGTAATCCAAGATGCACTTTAGCACTTGTTAGAGTTTTGCTTTCATGAATGTTCTGCTTTTAGATGTGCTTTCTCTCTATATAAGTTCCCTTGATTGGTCAATGTGTCTTTTCCATCGTGCCTAGTGTTCGAGAAGCTACATTTTTATTTTTGAATGATTTAGACATAATATTTTTCATGTTATGTTAAATGATTTTGATGATACAAGTTCTCATCAGGTGGGTGTTCCTGTTGACCATATAAAAAGAATGGGTGCAGACGACAACTTTTGGATGAGTGGTGCTACTGGTCCCTGCGGTCCATGTTCTGAGATTTATTATGATTTTCATCCAGAGAGGGGAACTGCTGATGTGGTTGGTACTTACTCGCTTCAAACAATTCTTTTATTTCTTTCAGTTGGGTAGGGGATTATTCAGGTTCTGTCTGGGCATTGGTCAGGTTACTCATAGGTTTCTCATTCCAGTTTTCTTTTTCCCTTAACCTGGGTGAGTAATATGCAGGATCTCGGGGATGATACAAGATTTATAGAGTTCTACAATCTTGTATTCATGGAATACAATAAAAAAGATGATGGGACATTCGAGCCCTTAAAGCAAAAGAACATAGATACTGGTCTTGGCTTGGAGCGTATGGCCCGTATTCTTCAAAAGGTATTTATGATTTTTTTTTATGTCAGATTAAAATTATATTTTACTGAAGGTATGCCTCATTTGCAAGGTTATATGCTTTGAAATTAAAGATGATATTTTTTCCCCTTTTTTGCAGGTTCCAAACAATTATGAGACTGACTTGATTTACCCCATTATAGAAAAGGCATCAGCACTGGCTAATATCTCATATCCTTTGACAGATGAGCAAACAAAATTGAAATTAAAGGTAAAAGTTTCAGTCTGCTTGCAATAATTTTTGTTAGATTTAAGATATTATGGCAAATAAAGTTTCTTAATTTGTTTCATGGTCTCAGTGTTTTTTCTATTGCTTTTAGGTTGTAGGAGATCATCTAAGGGCAATAGTGTATCTCATATCGGATGGTGTTTTGCCGTCAAATATTGGTAGAGGTTATGTGGTTCGACGGCTTATTAGAAGGGTTGTTCGAGCTGGCAGGTCCCTCGGTTTAAAGGGAGAAAGAAGAGATAATCTTGAAGGAGCAGTTTTACCTATAATTGCAGAAAAAGTAATAGAATTAAGCACCCATATTGATCCAGATGTCAAGATTAAAGCGCCCCGTATTCTTGAGGAACTTAAGAAAGAAGAGCTTAATTTTGTGCAAACTCTAGAGAGAGGAGAAACTTTACTTGAAAAAATGTTAGCGGATGCATCATCAAATGCCGAGAAAAGTGGGACTGTGCCTTGCTTGTCTGGAAAAGATGCATTTCTTTTGTATGACACTTTTGGATTTCCAGTGGAGTTAACCACAGAAATTGCTGAAGAACAAGGCGTTACTGTAGATATGAATGGTTTTGATATAGAGATGGAAAACCAAAGGCGCCTCTCTCGAGCTGCACACAATGTTGTTAAACTTGCAGTTGAAGATGGTACTAATCTTACGAATA
Organism: Gossypium stocksii; assembly: GCA_020496765.1. Taxonomy (NCBI): domain Eukaryota; kingdom Viridiplantae; phylum Streptophyta; class Magnoliopsida; order Malvales; family Malvaceae; genus Gossypium; species Gossypium stocksii. The sequence continues at coordinate 128,491,409 of CM035624.1, forward strand.
ATATAAACAAAACTGAATTTGTAGGATATGATACCCTTTCTACTCAAGCAGTAGTAGAAAGCCTCATGGTGAATGGGAGTCCTGTGATACAGGTGTCTGAAGGAAATGATATAGAGGTTTTGTTGAACAAAACACCATTTTATGCTGAAGCCGGTGGTCAAATTGGAGATCATGGTTTTCTATATGTTACCGGAGGTGAAAAGCAACAAACGGCTGTTGTTGAGATCAAGGATGTTCAGAAATCCTTAGGTGACTTATTTATTCATAAAGGGACTATCAAAGAGGGGGTTCTGGAAGTTGGCAGAGAAGTGGAAGCTGCCGTGGATGCAAAACTGAGACAGCGGGCAAAGGTACTAGCTTAATGCTTAATTGTGGCTTTATTTTTGTGTTAATTGAATTGGTCATTTCATCTAACATAAACTATCTTAAGATGTTTTTTGTTCTTCTTCTTTCAGGTCCATCATACGGCTACTCATTTGTTACAAGCCGCGCTTAAGAAATTAATTAGCCAGGAAATATCACAAGCTGGTTCCTTAGTGGCTTTTGATCGTCTCAGGTTTGATTTCAACTATGGTCATGCCCTTACTGACACTCAGCTTGAAGAGATTGAGCAACTGATCAGTGGTTGGATTGAGGCTTCAACATCTCTTAAAACAAAAGTAATGCCCCTTAACGATGCGAAAGAAGCTGGTGCCATCGCAATGTTTGGGGAAAAATATGGCGAGCAGGTATGTATTTGTTCTTCATTATACGGACATTATCCATGCTTTGCTTAGCTTGTCTTGTGTTTGGGTTCATTGTACTTTTTGTTAAACTAGCAAAACAAATTAAACTTCGAATCATTTTCGGTTCATTCTTTAGACAATTGCTTGCCACTATATCCTAGCATTCTCTTTCTCACTATGATGTCTGAGCTAGAACTTGAATGTTTACGTGCTCCGTGTCTGTACTTGCTGATATAAATAGTTCTTCCTAATTTTATAATGCATTGCAGGTAAGAGTTGTGGAAGTTCCTGGTGTATCCATGGAACTTTGTGGTGGGACCCATGTCAGCAATACTTCTGAAATACGGGTCTTCAAAATAATCTCTGAGCAAGGGATTGCATCTGGAGTCAGGCGTATAGAAGCTGTTGCTGGTGAAGCCTTTATTGAATATATCAATGTCAGGGAATCACAAATGAAGAATCTATGCTCCATGCTCAAGGTGAGTTCTCTTTTTTTGCTTTTAACTGGAAACCTTCTCCCAGTGTACTTCATCGTAAAAGATTAAAGCCCATGCAAAAAACTGATCTGATCTTGAAACAACAAAAAGAAGCTTGGGTATGGCTTTTGGGTATAGCTTGGCTATTCTTATCTTCTCTCTTATCATGTAGAGCTTCTCTGTTTTGGAAAATGCCTTACTCAGCTGAACCTCTGATTTTAATGTTATTTAACTTCATCTTTGCAGGTGAAAGCTGAAGAAGTGACTGCCAGGGTAGAAAAACTCTTAGAGGAGTTACGAATGTCAAGAACTGAAGTTGCTAATTTGCGTACAAAAGCAGCCGAATATAAAGCACTAATGATTGCAAACAAGGCATTTGAAGTAGGAACTTCACAAAAGATAAGGTAATGTGTAATATTGTTTCAAAGATATCAGATTTTGCTATTTAATGGAACACATTTCTTATTTTTGTTCTTTGGCTTCTGAACATTTAACTCCAGGGTGCTAGTTGAGTTATTGGATGATGTGGATGCTGATTCACTAAAAGCTGCTGCCGAGAATTTAATCGATACACTGCAAGATCCTGCAGCTGTAATCTTAGGCTCCCGTCCAGATGAAGGGAAAGTTAGTTTAGTTGCTGCCTTCACACCAGCCGTGGTTGATCTTGGTATACAGGCGGGGAAGTTTATAGGCCCCATAGCTAAACTGTGTGGTGGAGGAGGTGGTGGCAGACCAAATTTTGCTCAAGCAGGTGGGAGGAAACCAGAGAATCTGCCGAGTGCCCTTGAAAAGGCACGGGAAGATATCATCTCAATTCTATCCGAAAAAACAAGCTGAAATACTAACTTTTTACATGGTCAAAATACCTTCAAAAAGATCAAATGCTAGGATTCTGTGTCGATAAGTGCTTAAATATTTCAGAGGCCAATTAGAATGCCCTTGTATATGATCAATGGACTGGAAGGAAAAGACTGTACAGGTAATTTTACATTCTTTTTAAAGATGAATACCATAGCCAAAATTAAGTGTTTCATAGGAGAATATTGGTTCCCTCTATTAAATTACTTGAATAGTTTAGCTAATGCCAGGGTAAGTCATAAATTGCACTATCATTGACGTTCATAGGCTGTCAGCCCTATTTTGTTTTTATACTTTGGCATTCCACTTTCATGCTTTAATTCTGCATTCTTTTTCTGGTTAAAGTAGGCTCTGCCTAATACAAATTTTTCAAGCGAAGTTACAATTGAATACTGTATGTATATAGGCACCCACAATCATATAGTTTTCTACGTGTAGCTGTCTTTGCACCATCATCAAGCACTATGTCTTGCACTGTGTACTTTAAATTTGTTTTGTATTGATATTGGTATCTACATGTTTTGGAGGTAAAAGTACCATGGAGGTCCTTGTACTAGGGTCAAAATTGTATTTTGCCCCATCTACTTAAAAAAAATAAATTAACCCCTATAAGTTACTTCAAAAAGCAAACCGGTCATTTTTGTTAAAATTTTCATTCAATTTTATTGTTTAAAACTGATATGGCCACATGTACCTCATTTTGACTTATATGAATCAATTTTCAACAGTAAAAATAGATGAATTTTTAATAAAAAGATCAGTTTGCACTTTAATTTAACATACATGGATTAATTTGTTCATTTTTCGCAAAATTGAAAAATGTAATCTAACTCTTGATTCAGGAGACTTTATGATACTTTCACCATGTTTTGGATGGTAATAATCATGTCATCTAAAAAAAAGCAAAATGAAGAAAAATGAAAGAAAGAGAACGCAATAGCCATTGATGGTTTTCAATGATCTTATGATTAAGTAGCCATATTATCTTGTTTGGTCAGCTGAGTTCCACCAAAAGGGACCCCAAAGCACCAGCCATCTTACCTACACACAATGGTTTTTATTTTATGACGCATGTAGCAATAAACTACCGGCTGCTGTGGTCAAATCCCATATTCATTGTTACATAATTTAAGTGAAACATTGAATGGTACAAAGGGATAAAAGCATCAAGTTTCAGGCAGCTGGATAAAGCATGATGGTAAGTCCACGTCAGAATCCATTGATCCACGTTATGATGCCACAGGCATACGTTTTGTTAACATATTGGATGATTAAAAGTCAGCAGGCAGTGAATACACTTCATTATTTCTATAGTGGAACAATGGTCCTTGGATTTTATAGCTTTGAAAAACAGGGAAGAAGAAGGGAGAATTTTGGGGCACTAAGCTGAGGAAAATTGATTGATTTGATCTCATCAAAAAAAAAAAAAAAAGGGTCAAATTTTGGTATAAGTACCAGATTATATTTCATCTATTCTATTTTTATTGATAAAAATTGATTCTTTTACATCAACATAAAGTATACAATACAAATAAAAATAATAATTTATTCTTTAATTTAATTTACATAAATTAATTAAAAAAATGCAATTTTCCAAAACTTTCACTTACATATCCATCAATCCCACTGTCTGAAAACTCAACAAAGTTATGTCCTATTTAAAGCTACACAAATCTTCAAGTTCATACTTCTTACAGCTACAAGGCACAGCTGTTTAGACATAGACAGAGTCGGTGACAAAAGTCATTATTGTTTTCATCTTTTTTAGTTTCCGCGTTTGAGCAAATACAAGTCCTTTTCCTTGTATTCAAATCCGAAAAAAGGGTTTTCTTTAAAGTACAGAAAATCAATCCATGGTTTTCCGGAAATGCTTACCTGTAGTCCACCACACTATAAATAAAACTCATCAACCCTATCTTTCTTTACTTGTCACTTACATTTCTCAATTCAACAAAAAAAATGGCTCAGCCTCACCTTCTTTGCATGTTATTGTTCCTTGTCTTGTCTTCAGCTACTGCTTGTGATCGATGCGTGCACCAATCCAAGGCTTCTTATTTCTCCGACGCCGCTGCATCATGTAACTTGCTGCCAAGTTCCTTCTTCTTGATTAATACCCAGACTTGTTTTCTTATATGAAAATGGATTTTGACAAAGACCCAGATCATATTTTTGTGAAAAATTGTGGGTAACATTTGTTTTATGGCTTTGATATTTGTAGCTGGAGCTTGTGGGTATGCTTCCTTAGCATTAGCCATAAGCGGTGGCCACCTTGCAGCTGGTGTTTCTTCGCTTTACAAACAAGGAGCTGGTTGTGGTGCTTGCTTTCAGGTTTTTTATACATTTATTATTGTTTTCTTTTTAATTCTTATAATGGAAAATTGAGGTTTGAGTTTTTAACATTGGCAGATAAGGTGTAAGGATTCAAAACTGTGTAGCAGTAAAGGAACAAAGGTGACACTAACCGATCTTAATCACAATAACCAAACAGACTTTGTTCTTACTAGCAGAGCTTTCATGGCCATGGCTAACAAGGGCAAGGGTCAAGACGTTTTGAAACTTGGGATTGTGGACGTGGAATATAAAAGGTGAGCTTGATTCAAACATAAAATAATGAAAAAGGTCAGGCCCTGCTTGAACCAACTTAACATATAATGGGGCACACTAATGGCTAACGGTCCAATATCTTCATTATTTTCCTTTGGGTAAACTACACTAGTAGCAGCCAAATATTAATATTTTTTTTTTGTCACCTGAAAGGTTATGAATTAATGGCACCTAATTATTAGTAATTTTATTGTTTGATCACTCAACTATGAAATGTTACAAAATGATAACTCAACTATTCAATTTTGTCTTTTTTGGTCACTTATTAGCTAATTATAGCAGCTTTTAAAATCAACATAATAGCAACCTTAATTCTCAACATTTATACATTGTGTCAATTTAGTCTTGATTTCAAAAAATCTAACCCATACACATTGTGTAATTTAGTCTTTTTTATAGTTTTTCTTTTGTTTGTGAACCTTTCACCTAAAAAAGTTAGAAAAATAAATTTATCAGCTAAATTTGATTGAAAGTATACAAAAAATAGAAACACCAAAAAATCTTACATATTATTGAATAGTTTAGTGACCATTTTATAACTTTTCATAGTTAGGTGACTACCGGTGTTATTTTACCCTATTCCTTTTCCATGCATGTTGAACTTGCTATTGATTTTGGTGATGTTGGTGATGTGAAATTAACAGGATACCTTGTGAATACAAAAACAAGAACTTGGCAATTAGAGTTGAAGAATCAAGCCAAAAACCATATTACTTGGCTATTAAACTGCTATACCAAGGTGGCCAGACAGAAATAGTAGCAATTGATGTAGCTCAAGTTGGATCATCAAACTGGAGTTTCATGACTAGGAACTATGGGGCAGTTTGGGATACCAGTAGGGTCCCAAATGGTGCCTTACAATTCAGATTTGTGGTGACATCTGGGTACGATGGGAAGTGGGTTTGGGCCAAAAATGTGCTTCCAGCTGATTGGAAACTTGGGGTTATTTATGATTCTGGGGTTCAAATCACTGACATTGCACAAGAAGGTTGCTCTCCTTGTGATGATGGGAATTGGTGATGAACAAGACCAAGAATAAAGCATTTTTTATTGGGGCTAAACTCTGATCCCTGGTTTCTGTAAATAAATAAATAAGCAAAGAAATAAAATTAACATTTCAAGTTCTTAAATATAGTTTGAATAATATTTTATAAGATTTAGTAAGAGAATGTATAATGCGTTTTTATCATTTAGTTTCTATGAAGATGTATAATATATATTTTTTATTCCACAAAAGATTACTACAAGCACTTTTTAGTTTGCGGCTGAAATACGAGCTTACATTCGATGGCAGGAAAAGTGACTCTTGCTAAATCGGTCCTCTTAGTGATCCCTAATTATTTTATGCAAACTTTCAGAATTCCCTCGGAGGTTTGCAATGAAATTGAGAAGAATGTTAGGGGATTTATTTGGGGTTCTAGCATTAATAAGAGCAAAACGACGCTTGTCAATTGATCTTCTTGCTGCCAACCGCTTGCTAATGGAGGCATTCGGATACGTAAACTTGAAAAACATAATAAGTCATTCCTTCTTAAAATTGGTTTTAATTTATCGACTAAATTTGATGCTCTATGAGTACAGGTCTTGCGTACTAAATGTAAAATTACAAATGTTTGTCTCGACACTATCAAGAGGATCAGCTCGACTTCTTATGTTTGGAAATCTCTAACTCATGTTTGGAGCTTCCTTTTACAAAATGTTTGCTGGTCTATTGGTGATGGTAAAGACACTCGTTTTTGGGAGATGTTTGAGTCCCAGATGTTGGCCCTTTGCGCGAGATTTCGAAAGATACTCAAGTAAGAGATATGGCCAGTGAGGATGGTTGTTGGATATGGGAATTATTTGCAGATCAATCAGACCATTCTACCATCTTAAAGGTTACGGCTATTAGACCTCCTAATAAGGTTGCAGGGAGGGATATTTGTATGGAAAAATTCTATATGACTGAAGCTTACAAAGCAATTGTGAAAGATAGTTGGTCACCATCTAATGATTTAATTTATGGCAGAAAATTTGGAAGCTTAAATGCCCGCAAAGAATCAAACACCTCTTGTGGCTGGTTTTGATAGGTAGACTTCTCACTAATAGTGAGAGGTGTCGAAGACGTGATCACAGTTTTTCTGTGTGCAGTTTTTTAAGAAATGTGTGGCAGTCAGTTTTGCGCCTTTACTCCGTTCATAGGGCTGCATGAACTTGGAGGCAAGAGTTTTGCGCCTTAATTGTTACTATTCTCAAGCTTGCTTGGAATGCATATTTGTATGTGATATAGAGACAGAGAAACAAGAGGTAATTTGGTGCATCTTTCTTGACTAAAGATGCTATCTTGGTGCAGACTAAAAATATTGTGCGGGCAAGTTTAGGAGGTAGACTAATTAATAGAACTATCTTGTCAATGCTTCATTTTATGTTTTTTTGGGTATCATTGATTAATTTATTTGTATAGCTTAAAAGTTACTATGAAATGTTTTTTATTCTTTTCTAACAGTTTAATTGCATTATTATTAGATTAATAAATCTCATCATTAATTCAAAAAATAATTACTTTTTTTATGGCGATATTTTTAATTATCAATATATCAAATTATATATAGTGATATAATCTGAATTTTATTAGAAATAATATAAAAGTAAAAAAAAAATTATACAAAATCATTTCACATGCAATATTTTTAAGGTAATTACTACAAATAGAAATAAATTACTACAAAAAAAATTTAAAAAAAAAACAATCTATATATATTTGCAAACATCTTATTTAAATTTTTTGGGGAAAAAAAGAAATGCCTTAGAATACAAAAAAAAAAAAAAAAAAAAAAAATTGTTTATGTAAGGTTAGTATCATCAGTCGATTTTTCTTGCTTATGGACTTGAGTACTTAAACCAAGATGAGCCATAATGAGAGCAACATGAGTGAGCAGCTCGCTACCATGCCTCAATTGTTGTGCATGTTGCTCCCATGTGCATCGACTTGCACCATAAACCATCATCTCCATCCATACATCACTTATCATTTCCCATTTCTCTTCATGATCCCACCTCTCTGTTATTAAGGCTTGTAATTTCTTGGCAAACTTCACTCCTTCCCATAACGCTCCAAATTCGAGTTCTGGTAATTGAGTATTCATAACGTCAGAGGACGATAACCATAGTGCTTCGATGAATTCCATCATTGCGGTCTGTTTCGATTTCGGTTGAAGAGGGATCCTTTGCATTTGGTTGTAAGTGTCATCGTTTACCCTATCACTGAACCCCTTCGGCAGCATTGTAGGACGGACCAAAATAAGGTACATCATGTAATCGGACAAGGATTTGCCGATCTTGCACATCGAACCACAGCTGTACTTTCGATGCTTCGAGAGATCGTCATAGTAAACGATCGAGGTAGCGATGTGCCAAATAAAGATCCGACGGGTGAAATCCGTGGATTCCATTTTCCAGTCCTCGTTCACAATCGGATCAAAACCTTTCCTCTCGAGGATGGCATCACCTTTCTCCCCCAACATCTTCTCAAGATGCTTTGGATTAAACTGTTTGTTACTAAGCTCGGTACGCATGTCGTTGAGGTGCCCATAGATGAATTTTTTCAACTCGATATCCACGTCCTTCCACTCTGAATACCAAAACCTCTGCAAAAGGTTAATAAAATCGATGGACTTCAACGCCCGAGTAATTTGGCTTGTCTTGGCCTTCAAGTAATACCCCAAAAGATCATGTTGTGCCATTCTCCGTATTCCCTTCTTCGATTTAATCGAACGTAACTTTTTCTCAGCGAACCAAAGGTACAGCCTCTTGAGTTTGTTTTTATTATTCGCGTGCCACATCAGCGTCCACTTGGACCGAATGTACATATGGAACGAAGAGCTCTCGAGGAAAACTGCGCTGAACAGCAGCACGTAGGTGACGACGAAGTCGACCGTGTGATCCTGGAACTTGTAATAAAGAGCCGAGAAAGCTATCAGCACAGAGAAAACAGAGTAAAAGCATATGAAGCGGAGCGCTAGGTTGCAAATATAGTGTTGATGATGTAGGGGGTTCTTGGTGAAGAGCAAATCGTAAAGGAATTCGAGTTCGATTTTAACGAAATTGAAGGCCTCCGCTGCATCCATATTACAACGGTTGAGGTACACCAATTCATCGTGAAACTTCTTCGAAATCTGGAACGGCAGATCCGTGAAGAGAGGCTTGAGAATTTCGAAAGATGAATGCACTTGCCGAAGAAACTTTACTTCTTCAGTAATGGTCGGATCTTCTATGAACCTTTCCCTTCTCGAAAGATCGTAAAGTCCTGTTCGGATCATTGTTTTCTTTTCGTCCCCGTCACTGCTGCTATCACTCGGATTTTTCGAACTCAGGGGTACATAAAAGGACTTCATGAGCTGTTTCGGACTTGCACATCTAAGAGCCCATATTCTTTCGAAGTACTTGAGAACTCCGGCAATAAACAACGGGACAGCCATAGCGTTTAGTTCGGTGTCCGATTGAAACCGGACGGAGATATAAATCGCCTCTCCGATCTGGAAGAACATCCCAAGAAAGTGGCGCAACCAAAGCTCATTATCTTCCAAAGAGTAAGCGGTGATATTGTAAGGACCGCCGAGATGCCATAGAAGAAAAGGGGTCCAGAAGACAACGAGTCCTTTTTCCAATCCAACACTGCCTCGAAGAAGGGTACTAAGCACAAGGGTTGCCATCCAATCTGCAGAAAGATATATTATCCAGGCACAGATTGCAATCAACGGAACCCGAGCTCCGGTATATTTCTTTCGCCTCTTCCCGAAATGAATGAGGAAAAACTGGAGAACAAGACTGAGGAGAACCATCAATCGAAGCTCCCATTCGTTCCAAAAGTTATTCACTATTTGTGAGAATACCCTCCTCAACACCGTGCCCTTTATCTCTACATAAAGTAGAGAGACGGCAACTGAAAATTCAAAACCATCCATTATTATTTCTTTTTCATTGTTACAAAAGGTTCACATAACAGGGTTTGAATCTATATGAGCTTGAATAATTAGGTAAAATAAGAAGGAAAAAAACACTTGGACAACATTTCAAAAAGAATTGACTTGTCATTTTTGACAAAAATACAGACTAAAATGTTAAGGTTTTAGACATTATAGTTCGTATAACAATTCACCTGTATTTTTTGTATTGAATTTCGAGTGTTTTTATAACTTTAAATTATTTGTTGACATGATATATAAGATAAATATATAGAGTTGTATTAGTACGAAGTATATGTGAAGTGTGAATGGCCACCAAATAATTTAAAAACCATTTGATTATTTTTAAAAGTTTAATGTCCAAATTTAACTAAAAATAATAATAAATATCAAATTAACAAAGGATATAAAGGTTGAAAATTAAATGTTCCATTATGCCAAAAAGAAATATCTTAACAAACTTTATGGATAGTCATCGAGAAAATAATCGATATCCTAATTGAGAAAGTTATGCCCAATACTTATACCTAGAGGTGATTATGGGTCAAATTGAGAGCATGCATTGTGTTAATACTATGGATAGTTATTCAAATATAATCATTTTTATTTAATATTTAGGAATTATATGTCTTCTACTATATGTTTGTATATATATATATATATATATATATCTTTAGTAAGATTTAAATTATAAATAACTTATTAGTAAATTTTTTTTATCATCCAATTATAAAAAATTACAAAATAATCACTCAATTTATTAGGTTTATCTTTTTTTTATCACCAATGGTTAATTGATTAACCAAAGGATGACCAAATATGTTGAGTTAATATCAAATTTTAAGGGTAACAGTTTATAGGTTACAATATGCTATAAGTCCTACTTTTCTATATTTGGAATTCAAATTTTTTTACTTTTTGTATATTTGAGAATTTAATCATTCTATTTTTAAATTTTAAAATTGTAAGTCCAATTCTCAACACCGTAGTAATTCTTCTATTTAACTGAGATTCATTACAATTTTATTTTTTTATTACATGACTACCAAATGAATATTTTTATTTGAAAACGTTACATCAATGAATCTAGCACAAGAATTTTAACAGTTAGACATAAATTTTAAAATCTAAAAAATAAATATAGAAACTAAATTCTAAATATACAAAAAGTAGGAGAATTTGAAGCATATTTTAACTACATGGCTCGAGATCCTATCATCAATCTAAATACACCTTTCATCACTAATTACATATTGAGGAGATTAATAAATTAATCAATGCTAAGAGAGAAATTAAAATGAACAAAATTTCACTACTACTCATAACAATAATATATACTTACTTGCAAAAAGCATGGATCACTGCTGTTTTCCAGATCTTGACTGTAAATATTACTGGAATTAAAGAAATTTCATGGAATTGAAGATAGATTGAAAGGGAAACTGTATAAGGAAAAATCATGCTTTGCTCCTTTATATTGAAACATACAAAGGAGGCAAAGAACGTGTAATACGTTGACATGAATATTGTAGGCCAAGAAAAGAACTTTCACTGAAAACCCTAACAGTGAAAAATAATTATTCATATATTCTTGGAGAAACAAAGACAAAAAGATGTTTCCAATCAAAATTCTTGGTGCTGTTGGGTAAAATGCATGAGAGGGGAATCAAGCAAAGCAGTGGGGAATTGGCATTTGAAGAAGAGTAATAAGTACATGAATTATTAGTAAAGCAAAGGATCAAAGCATAAAAGTTGAGCATATGGCTTTTTTCAATGGATTTATAGCTATTGGTTACTAGATAAAGAGGTACATCAATATATAAATTATATGAATGTTTGCCATTTCCAATTTATCATCAAGCGAGTGATTATGATTAAGATGCATGATTGGTTGGGTCAGAAGTGTTATAATATATATTGGTAACGATAGTAGTAATTATTGCAAAGCAATAAGAAAGAAAAATAAGAATAAGTGGATTTTACCTAAAAAAATTTTATCAGGAAAAATTACGGGCAGAGGAGAAGAAATTCACTAATATTGAAAACAACAATATAAGAGATGTAGGACCCAAATTTTGCCTGGGCCCCTAAGTCAACGAAAACTTAAAATTAAACCCCAAATCAAATCCAATTAACTAAGGCCAATTAACCAAGCCCAAGTAACCCTAGCCCAACTAGACCTAAACCAACTGCTAAACCAACCACTAAACCGACCACTAACTCTATCACCCCACTAAACCGACCACTAACTTCACCACCCCTGTAGCGACGTAAAATTTTTAGCTTAGGTCGCTAATTGTGGCGATTTAAAATCTTGAAAACGAATTTCGATTTATTTAAAGCAAAGGAGTCGCCACCGATCCTTTTTCTTAGGTGTGATCGGACACCTATTAAAACTTTTTTTGGCTAAAAAATTCGTTCTTTAAGTAAAAAGGCTAAATTTAAGTCCACGTTGAAATTCAGAGAAAAGTAGGGTTCGGGAGTCGGTTACGCGCGGGGAATGTATTAGCACCCCCGCGACGCCCAAAAATTGGTATCTTTTCAAACGCGAGTTGTCTAAATTTTCAAAAATACAAGTTCAACTTAAAATTTAGTTGTGATCCGATCAAGATACGAGCATTTTAAGGTTTTTATTTCCGAGAAGGATATTCTGTTTTTAACACGAGCCATCCGTGATTCACCCAACATAGCGATGAAATCACCGGCTTAATGTTAAAATCGGTATATTGCCTTGTTTATTAAATCATGAAAAGGTTATAAATGAGTAATATCGATGTAGAATTAAAGTATGAGCTGATATGCTAAAATTTGGAGACAGATAATGATAAAACTGAGAAATATACGAGATGAATAATGTATTAAACATATAACGATGCATGCGTAATAATAATGATATATATAGTGCGATAATAATGCAAATACAAGATCAAGCGTGTAAATATATATATATATAATACTAGGTTCATGAAAAATATGTAATATTATAGGTATATAAAAAGTATAAAAATAACTAACAATATAAGTATATAGATATATGCAAGAAGAAAAATACACGCATAAAAATATAATATAAAAAATGAAATAATATATATACAAAAAGGGTAATGAAATAAGATGTATGTGGTAAAAATAGATAGCGATAATAATAATAAAATACATGCGCGAACGTACAGATACATGAAAATAATATTAAAGCTACCTAAAATGAAAGATATATATATAAAAATACAATAATATTGAGACTACATAAGTAAAAACATGTATACTAGTATTAAAACTAATATTAACAATATATAGTATTTAAATATGAATACAATATATATATTAAAATATTAAAAAAAACCATTAATACTAATATTTACGTATAATACGTTAATATTAAAAGAAACGTACGTAAACTTATACATGATGGAATTAAAGAAACGTAAAATATATGCATAAATATTGAGCAAGAATAATACAAACATTAATAATAACAAAACATTAATAAATAATAAATTTAATAACAAGGAAAATAATAAATACAATAATAATAACATAACATCACAAAAATAATAGTAAACATAACAAATAATACTAAATAAAATATAAGAATAATGAATACAAAGTAAATAGAATTTTAAGGCAAATGCAAATAATAAAATACTATACTATATGTATGCGTATAAATATAATAATACTAATAATAATAAGAGTAAAAAATATAAATAATATATATACATAATAATATAATAGTAACAGTAAAATAAAATAATAACAATATTAACAAAAGAATAAATAACAATTATAGGATAATAATAACATAACACTAAGTAAAATACTATACATATACATATAAATATAATAATAATAATGACAATAATAATAATAATAATAATAATAATAATAATAATAATAATGCTTAAAATGAGAAAAATAAGGTAAAAGGACGAATTTGAATTGAAAAAAGAACTTTCGGGGCGAATCCATAATAAAAACGAAAGGGAAGGATGCATTTGAACGCGGGTTAAACTTAAGGGGATCAATACTGCAATTTGCCCGCCTCTCTAAAACGACATCGTGGCAGAGAGGATTAAATTGGAACCTGGGACGAATTCCTGGGCCGAATTGCAATACAAATAGGTCTTGATCGTTAATTTCAAAAACGCGGAAGGACCGATTGCGCAATAAGCCCTTCTGACGTCAGAGCACGCGGATCCTAGGCGGAGCGGGTCGGGTCGACCCGACCCAGGTCGGTTAGTATAAAAGGCCCCTTTTTTTGTTTTTAGTTCATTTGCTACCCGGGGAAGAAAAAAAAAAGAGAAGGGGAAGAGAGGAGAAGGGAAAGAAAGAGGGGGGGTCTCCGGGGAGTTCCGGTCACCGGACCGGTCACCGGCCGGTCACCGGCCGATGATCGGACCGCCACGTGCCGCCGGTCGCCGCCGTTCCGGCCACCGTTCCGGTGGCCGGAAAAAGGTAAATTTTTAGATTTTTTATTTTATTTTTTCAGTTATTTAAAATATATATGTACATGTACTTAAATATGCTGTGGGTGTGAAAAATGTGAGAAATAGAAACGGAAATCTAAGATTACCTCCGATATTAGGGTTTTTATTCTGATTTCGATGGTTCGGGGTGTTCCCTTTGCTGTGGATTTGTTAATATTGCTGCCTTTGCTTGGATTGATTTCCTTTTCTGTTTTTAGTATTCGGATATTGATTTGGTGCTAAACTTCTCTATTTTTGTATTCAAGAGAATCCGACCCTTTACAATGCGTTTTGAATCGGCTTTTATAGCCATTACATTACAAGTTGTTTATCTCTCTTTCTAGCTTTCTGTCTCGTCTCTTTAATGTCTTTGCAGGTACTGTGGCAGTGGATGTGACCATGGGCGGTTGTAGCAGCTGCTGAGTCAGAGAGCAGAGGCGGTGGCATGCAAGTGGGGTGACCGAAGATAGGGTTAGGGCTTCGAGATTGTTTGTAACGGGTAGGGGTTAGGTTAGTTGGGTCTGGTAAATGGGCTAATGTAAATGGGTTGTAATTAGGCTGATGTTAGGTAGTTTAGTGGGTATGGGGTTTTGATGTAATGGGTCAATTGGGTTAATTTGGTATTGGTTTGTAAACGGGTTTGAAATGTTGGGCTAAGATTATAATTGGGTTATGTTTGGGTCATGGGTTTGGGGTTATAATAAATGCAAAATTGGGCTATAACAGCTGCCCCTCTTTGCTCATTGTCGTGTAACGAAAATAGAGCAAAGACATAATGAAAGGCCAATTTTGCCCCATCCTGCCAAATCTTGGCTTATCTGGTACTCTGGTTTAGGTAGTCTCTTTCCAATCCACCGCATTTTGTCGCTTTGGTTCGATCCGTCGCGACTTCAGAGCTATGACTTGTAGCCTCGATCTATCTCTTCTTCGGGGATATGGAATTCGTCATGATCTACTCTTCTGCAACTTCAGAGACGAGGTCTTGATATCTTCACATTGTTCTGCTACAACTTCAGGAGGATGAAACTTGTGACTTCAGTTCGTTCCACTGTGACTTCACTGGGGATGCCAAGTCTATATCTTTGATTAGCTCCATTGTAACTTCAGGGATGAAATCTGGTGTCTTCGATCAGCTCCAATCTTTATTCTTTATCGAGGTGAAGTCAAAAATTGCTTGACCTGCACATTCTCGCAATATGGGGCAAATTTTGAAACAAAAATTGCAAGTACCTTAGTGTGCACACTGAGGCTCAACTCACTTCTCGCAATATGAGTTGACTTTTGAAAAGCGAACATTTGAGAATAGAATTTGAAAATATCTAGACATAAGGCCCAAGGCTTAACTCACTTCTCGCAATATGAGTTAACCTCTGAGAAACAAAAATTAATGACAGAAATTGAAAAGTCTCAACTCACCTCTCGCAATATGAGTTGATCATGAATTATGAAATTAAGAAACTAGAATTAGAAGAACTCAACTCACTTCTCGCAATATGAGTTGATTTTGGAACAGTAATTAAAATTGAATTTAAAAGAGCTCGACTCACTTCTCGCAATATGAGTTGAGCTTGAAACATAGACTGGAAACTGAAACTAAAAGAGCTCAACTCACCTCTCGCAATATAAGTTGATCTAAAACTGAAATTAAAAGTACCTCGACGTGTCTCGAGGCTCAGCTCACTTCTCGCAATATGAGCTGATTTTGAAAACATAAAAAACAAGATTCGAAAGTACCTCGGCATGACCTGAGGTTTGACTCACTTCTCGCAATATGAGTCAATAACAGAAATTAAAAATACCTCAACGTGTTTTGAGGCTCAACTCACTTCTCGTAATATGAGCTGATTTCTGAAAACATAAATTAAAGACGGATGTTGAAAACATCTCGTCGTGACTTAAGGTTTGACTCACTTCTCGCAATATGAGTTAGATAACAGAAATTAAAATACCTCAACGTGTCTTGAGGCTCAACTCACTTCTCGCAATATGAGCTGATTTTTTTGAAAACATAAATTAAAAGTACCTCAACGTGTCTTGAGGCTCAACTCACCTCTCGCAATATGAGTTGATTTTCGAAAACATAAATTAAAATCACCCAAAGTTTCTCACACGGTGGAATTCAAGTGTCTTCTTTTTCGATTTGGATGCAATTGTCATCGAAACCTCTTGTTCTGCTGAAATATCTGTATGTTATGCATAATGTCATCATGATATGCACCTATTTTCCTTAAATGCATTCATGCCTATATGAACATGTTATGTGCCTCGCGCTTGCTTATCGTGATCTCCTTTCATCGCGACTCTTGTAGTGATCTGATCTCATTATTTCTTGACCCTTTCCTTTAAACTTCGTATTCGTTTCCCAATTCCACGAGTAACCTTTGTTTCTTGGATAGCATTCTTTTGCCCCATTTGAGCTTTCGTTCTTGCTTCCGAGCTCTTGTTTTGCTTATCATGATGATCTGCCTTCATTGCTTGGATTCTTAAGTTTCTCTTCAGGCTTTATATCCATCTTTCAAGCTTTACAAGTAAACTGCGTTTCTCAGATATCACTTGTTTGGTATATGCTGAACTTTTGTTCCTGCTTTGAGACTCTTGCGTCTGTCCAGTTTTCTATCCGAGTAATACTCAACATTTCTTTTGTACAGAGCATGTCATATTACTATTTATCAATTAAATAAACATAATAAGATGCATGCAAATGATCAGGTAGGTACAAGAAAGAGACTTCACATTAATTTCGAAGGTAACAAACAGAGTCGACCAAGGATAATTGAAAGTGCCATAGAAGAAAAGGAACCATATTAGTGGATACAAATGTTCTAGATATTCAATGCATGAACTCTGCCACGTTTCTCAATCACGAATCTTTCTGAGCAAGGCCTCTTGTGTAGAAGATCTCGAGTGTTTCAGAAATGCTTCATACTATAGCATGGTCACTTGGCCCACTGTTCAAAATTGCTTCTGCCCCTTGGGCCTAGATTTGCTTTATTAGGACGCCCTTTCGAGTTTTCATCCTAATGTTCTGTGTTTGACCAAGGCGCCCTTTTCGGGTTTTCACCTTGATCTCCCCATTTTTTTTTAAGTGTAGTATTTCTTCACAACATCGGAGTTTACTGGATTTGGTAACTCCTTCCCATCCATTTCTGTAAGGATCAAGGCCCCGCCAGAGAATGCCTTCTTTACGACATACGGTCCTTCCCAATTAGGTGCCTATTTCCCTCGCAAATCTTTTTGTATTGGGAAGATCTTTCTCAAAACGAGTTCTCCTTCGTGGAATTCTCTTGGCCGTACCTTCTTATTATGGGCCGCAATCATTCTCTTTTGGTACATCTGTCCATGACAGATTGCCTTTAGGCATTTTTCTTCGATGAGATTCAACTGATCATATCGAGCTTAGACCCATTCTGCCTCCTCGAGTTTCGACTCCATTAAGACTCGTAAGGAGGGAATCTCGACTTCAATGGGCAGCACGGCTTCCATCCCATAGACTAGAGAGAAAGGAGTTGCCCCTGTGGACGTCCTCACAGATGTGCGGTATGCGAACAGAGCGAATGGCAGCTTTTCGTGCCAGTCCTTGTAGGTCTCTGTCATTTTGCCGATGATCTTCTTTATGTTCTTGTTAGCTGCTTCAACAGCTCCGTTCATCTTCGGGCGATAAGGCGAGGAATTATGATGCTTTATTTGAAATTGCTTGCAAACCTCTGTCATCATTTTATTGTTCAAATTCAAAGCGTTATCTGAGATGATTCTTTCAGGCAAACCATATCGACAAATGATTTCCTTTTTCAAGAACCTACAGACAGCGGCCCTTGTCACATTGGCAAATGAGGCAGCTTCTATCCATTTCGTGAAATAATCTATGACCACAAAAATGAATCGGTGCCCATTAGAAGCTTTGGGAGAAATCGGCCCTATAACGTCCATGCCCCACATTGAAAAGGGCCATGGAGACGTCATAACATGAAGGGGCGAAGGAGCTACGTGAATTTTGTCACCATAAATTTGACATTTGTGGCACTTTCTTGCGTAGCTAATGCAATCTTTTTCCATCGTTGACCAGTAGTACCCGAGTCTCATGATTTTCCTGGCCATAGTGAAACCGTTGGAGTGGGTCCCACATATTCCTTCGTGAACTTCTTCAAGTATTTTCTTGGCTTCAGCGGTGTCAACGCATCTCATAAGCACCTGATCTTTGCCTCTCTTGTACAAGGTGTCTCCATCAAGAACAAATCCCACTGACATTCTTCTGATTGTTCTTTTGTCATTCTCGTTTGCCTGTTCAGGATACGTTTGATTCTTGATGTACTCCAAGATATCATGGTACCATGGTCGTCCATCAGCCTCCTTCTCGATGCTATAACAATGTGCAGGGACCTCGTAATGCTCATCCTGAGGGGCATTATTTCTGCTTCTTTATTTGTTTTAAACATGGAAGCCAGAGTGGCCAAGGCATCAGCCAATTGATTATCTTCGCGTGGGAAGTAATTAAATGTTATTTCTTTGAAGTCTTTGATCAATTCAGCTACCAGATGGCTGTACTTAATCAACTTTTGATCTCTCACTTCCCATTCTCCGCGGATTTGGTAGATCACTAGAGCTGAATCCCCGTATACCTCTAAGACATCGATATTTCGTTCAATAGCTGCCTAAAGTCCCATGATACAAGCCTCGTATTCTGCTATGTTGTTGGTGCAGAAAAAATTGAGTCTAGCAGTGAAAGGATAATGATCTCCTTCCGGTGATACTAAGACTGCTCCAATTCCATGCCCTAGAGCATTCGATGCACCATCAAAGCTCATCTTCCAAGGCGTCCCTTTTGATGACTCACATTCTTTCTCTGTGATGCACATTAAGTCCTCATCCGGGAAATCAAATCTCAGGGGCTCATATTCTTCTGTTGTTCTTGCCGCCAAGAAATCAGCTATTGCACTCCCTTTCACCGATTTTTGGTTCACATAGATGATATCGTATTCTGATAACAGGATCTGCCATCGGGCCATTCTCCCCGAAAGTGCGGGTGATTCCATCATATATTTTATCGGGTCCAGCTTTGAGATTAACCATGTCGTATGATACAACATGTATTGCCTGAGCCTCCTAGCTGCCCAAACCAAAGCACAACAGGATCTTTCGATCGACGAATACCTTGCCTCGTATTCTGTGAACTTTTTGCTGAGGTAGTATATCGCCTTTTCTTTCTTTCCCGACTCATCATGTTGCCCGAGTACACAACCCATTGAGTTCTCAAATACAGTTACATACAAAATCAAAGGCCTCCCTGGGGTTGGTGGCACTAGCACTAGGGGGTTAGACAAGTATTGTTTTATTTTGTCAAAGGCTTCCTGACATTTCTCGTCCCATTCTCCAGAATTGTGCTTTTGAAGGAGTCGAAAGATGGGGTCACACTGATTAGTGAGTTGAGAAATGAATCGGGCAATGTAGTTTAGCCTTCCTAAGAATCCTCTGACCTCTTTCTGAGTGCGCGGCGGGGGTAGTTCTTGAATGGCTTTTATCTTTTCTGGATCTACCTCTATGCCTTTTTTACTGACAATGAAGCCCAGTAATTTTCCCGAGGTAACCCCAAATGTACATTTGACTGGATTAAGTCTCAGCTGAAACTTTCTCAGTCTTTCAAATAACTTTTTGAGGTTTACAATATGTTCCTCTTCTCCTCGGAATTTAGCAATCATGTCGTCAACATAGACTTCTATCTCTTTATGCATCATATCGTGAAATAATGTCACCATGGCCCTCTGATATGTGGCTCCAGCATTCTTTAGTCCGAATGGCATCACCTTGTAGCAGAATGTTCCCCACATCGTTATAAAGGTAGTTTTCTCCATATCCTCGGGAGCCATTTTGATTTGGTTATACCCCGAGAATCCATCCATGAAAGAAAATAATGAATGATTTGCCGTATTGTCCACTAATGTGTCGATATGTGGTAAGGGAAAATTATCCTTAGGACTTGCTCGGTTCAGGTCGCGATAATCCACGCACATTCGTACTTTACCATCCTTCTTTGGCACTGGGACAATATTAGCCACCCATTCTGGATATCTGGAAGCTTGTAGGAAGCCTGCATTAAATTGCCTCTTGACTTCCTCTTTTATCTTCAGCAGCATTTCGGGCCTCATCCGCCTTAATTTTTATTGGATGGGTTTACATTCAGGTCTCAGCGGGAGCTTATGAACCATTATGTCCCCGTCCAATCCCGGCATATCCTGATAGGACCATGCAAATACGTCTTTGTACTCATGAAGCAAATCAATCAAATGATGCCTGGTGTCCTCTGAGAGTGAGGTCCCAATCTTCACTTCTTACTTATTTTCATTAGTGCCCAGGTTTATTGTTTCAACAGATTCTTGATGAGGTAGAATCTGTTTGTCCTCTTGTTCCACCAACCTTAGCAAGTCAGGAGACGAGACATAGTCTTCGGCATTTCCCTCATCCTCGAATTCTCCTAAACAAACGGTCCTTTCAAAATCGATTTCAAGATTGGTAACGGGTTCGTTCATGTCATTGGCATCTGAACACCTGAAAATTGAATGGGAAAGAGAACACTATAGAGGGACATCCAAGTTTTGGCAACAACAAACAAAACATTATGGCATGGTATGAGGTAAGTGCAAGAACAGGCCATGAAATGAAAGAATAATTATGGAGTAGATGCAAATGCAAAAGGTTATGACAAAATGCTTCTTCATTAATATTCATTTAATAGATAAAGAGCAGACGACAGCTCTTACAAAAGAATCCCATTATATTTAGGGACACAAAAAGTGAATATCGGATATTACTCTGAGGAAGACTTGTAAACCACAAGGAGATCTTCAGCGGTCCAATTGTTCAACATGTAACCCGGGGGACAAGGGCGTATCTTTGAAACGTTCTTACTTGTGCCAGCTTCTTCATCAATGACATTTATGCAAACGTTCTGGAAAGCCTTCTCAATGAGTAACAATGGGCTGTGCACATTTTGTTGCCCTGGATACAAGATCCCAGCGGATGTGAATGTCCTTGACAAATGGGGGTACTCGATGGGTTCCCATTCCGGTTCTCGTCCTAGAGTCCTCGCAACCCTTCTTTCTTGCTCCTTCTTCCACTGTTTCTTCAAGTGATGTGCATTCGGTTGGAATCCTAGACCAAATCGTGCCTTATGAGGTACTGGCTTTAAGGCCCTGACTATCCCTTGACGATGTCTTTCCAAACCTTTCCTTGCTCGGGCCCCTCTCCCTACCGTCAGCTTGATTCCCATTTTAGTATTCTTCGACAGCCTAGGCACGGGAATTCTATTTCCTTCAGCCACAAATGTGGCGTTGACGAACTCAAAGGATCTAAAGGAACATTCCACGGCGTCTTTGTTCGCTTCGAGGTAAGGTGTGTCTGCAGAGATAGACGCAACAATATCCTCTTCACCCTCAACGGTGACCAAGCAGCCATCCATGATAAACTTTATTTTCTGATGAAGGGATGATGGAACTGCCCCGGCCGAATGGATCCATGGCCTCCCCAGGAGGCAATTATATGAAGGGGTGATGTCCATAACTTGGAACTCGACGTCATAGATATAAGGACCCACTTCTAGAGGGACCTCAATTTTTCCTATAACTTCTCGTCTCGTTCCATCAAATGCTCTTACCGTGGAGTGACACGGCCTCAAGTAGGACAAATCCATCGGAATTCTGGAAAGCGTGGCCAGAGGCATAACATTAAGTGCTGACCCATTATCAATAAGCACGTTTGGTATTATATAACCCTTGCATCGGGTTGTTATGTGCAGTGCCTTCACGGAGCCTCTACCGTTCGGTGGTATTTCATCATCACTAAAGGAGATGAAATTATCTGCGTTCAAGTTATTGATCCATCTATCAAGCTTTTTGACCGATATATTGTTTGCTACATAGGCTTGATTCAATACCTTCAACAAGGCATTTCGATGCGGCTCCGAATTCAACAACAGAGATAATACCGAAATACGTGCAGGTTGTTTACTTAATTGTTCAACCACGTTGTACTCACTGTGTTTAATGAATTTCAAAAATTCCCGTGCTGCTTCCTCATTCACAGGTTGTTTAGTCTCTTGCCGTTCAGGCGGACTTTCAGATTCAGCTTCAGCCTCAAGCATGGGTGCCTTTCCCTTTTGTTTTAAATCATTATTCCTCTTTACTGGTTCAACTTCTTTGGAATAGCATCTTCCACTCCGGGTAAAGTGACCAACTTCTCCGATATTTTCAGCCGTGCCTTGGGATTTTTCACTTTCAGGAGTGACGATATTGACATCGTATTTCCAAGGTACTGCCTTACTATCGTTATACGGAAAAGGCGATGGCACCTCAATTACCATTTTTGGTTTTACCGGTTCTCTCCTCGCATCATAATAAATTATCAGTGGTCGTTCAGCCGTGTAAGGGAGATCCGATGATTGACTATCAGAGGCACATATTTCTCCTTCATTGGCCTCTCTTCTTCTGTTGAAGATTTCAATTTCTTTGTTGTCCATCATGTTTTGGAGTAATTCTTTAAATTGCTCACACGACTGGATATTATATCCTTCGACTTCATGGAAATCACAAAAATTTTGACTTTTCATATTTCTTTTCTCGGTTACTCCTCTAAGACGACAGAGTAACCCTTTTTCGAGCAACACCTCTCAGATTCTCTGCAAAGGTGTGCCTATTTCCGAAACGACTCTTCTGGTTTGCAATTCACTTATTTCCTCCACTGCACTTACATTTCTTTCAGCATGATTTGGGAACGGGTCTCCGGTCGCACCACTAGTACCGTAGAAGCGTAAGACACCCGCATCGATTAGTCCTTGGACTCTTCGTTTAAAGGCAATGTAGTTTTCCGTAGAGTGCCCCTGGTTCCCCGCGTGGTATGCACAGCTAGCATTAGGGTCGTACCACTTTGGGTACGGGGGTTTCAACGGTGCCATATAATGAGGAGATATCAACTGTTTTTCCAAAAGCTTAGGGTACAGTTTCCCGTAAGATACAGGAATAGGAGTGAATTGGGGTCTCTCGGGGTTAGGCCTCGCTGCCTTGGTTCTCCTCTAGGTTGGCCTTGGTAGAGCCGGTATTTTGAGGAAACGTGGTGGCTGACCTCGGGTTGTTGGTTGCATAGACAGGGTAAGAAGGATAGGGAGGTGGTGGTTGGTAATAGGGGGCTTGTGGTTGATAGAAGTTTGGTGGCGGGTAATTTCGAGGTCGAAATTGATTAGGATATGGACTAGGAGCATAACGGTTTTCGGTTCCCACCATGTGGGCTTCTGGCTCCTTTTTTCTCATGGGGACTGCCTTCTTCGAACCTTCTTCTTCCATTCTTCCACTTTTAACCGCATTTTCTATTAGTTCACCGGATATGACAATATCCGAGAAGTCCTTTGTGGCGCTTCCCACTAATTTATCATAGAATGGCGCCTTCAGTGTATTGATAAACAGGACTGCTATCTCGGTCTTGGTCAATGGAGGTTCCACCTGAGCCGAGATGTCTCTCCATTTCTGTGCGTATTGTCTGAAGGTTTCCGATGGCTTTTTCTCCATTATTTGTAGTGTCATGCGATCGGGTACCATATCGGAGACGTGTTTGTACTGTTCGCAAAAAGCCGCTGCTAGATCTTTCCAGGTCCGGATCTTCTCTCTACTGAGTTGGTTGTACCAGCGGAGAGCTGATCCGGTTAAGCTGTCCTGAAAACAATGTATAAGCAGCTTGTCTTCATTAACATAGCCAGTCATTTTCCGGCAGAACATAACGAGATGTGCCTTCGGGCATCTCGAGCCGTCATACTTTTCAAAATCCGGTGCTTTGAATTTTGGAGGGAGGACCAAATCAGGTACCAAACTAAGTTCTTTAGCGTTTAGCGCCGAGAAGACTTCAATGCCTTCTATCGCTCTAAGTCTTTCCTCCAGACTTCTATATTTTTCTTGGACTTCATGATCCTCTATCCTTAGCCTAACGATTTCTGCCGGATCGTCGAGGTCTGGGACAGGTGGATCCATCGGAGCAGTTCCTGGATTTGCCACGAATACCCCCTGTCCTACAGGAGGAGGTGTTACAGGCCATTGTTCCAGGCCCGTGGATCCCTCTTGCGTGTATCCTCTATGTATCGCGTGAGGCGGAGTAAACCCAGGAGGGTAGGGCAGATCCTGATCAAGATTCACAACCTCAGGGTTCTGTATAGGTCCCTTTCCTTTGACTAGGGCCGACATCATTTCCATCATTTTAGCCAATTGGTCCTTCTGTTCAGTGGATTCTTCCCGAGACCTTATCATCAACTCTCTCGTCTCCTGTTGCGACCTGGCTAACTGTTCCTGTAATTCTTTCTAAATTCTCTCCATCCTTTCAATTCTTTCGTTAAACTCGACCTCCATTGCTCTAGCTTGTCGACGTGTTCTATACGTATGGTGTGATTCCAGGTTTACAATGTCGCAACTGCGCATTATATGATTCTACTCTTTAGCGAATGATCATGAGATATGCAATGAATGAATGAATGAATGAATGGATGTTAGTCATGAATGCATATGCAAAATCGGTGTTGATTCCAGACAGCCCCTATTTAGGCATTTCATTAATCAAAAGAGTCTATTTACAAAACGTTTTTTTTCATCATTTGATTCAGCTTTCATACAAACTTCCTCGCTACATTGCCATAATTTTTCACTCGTTCCAAGAATTCTGATATGCTCGATCTCTGTCTAGGCGGGAATTGGCAACTAAGACTCTCAGCTTCATCCGCTATTTGTACTATGCGCATGGCTGCCGCGCGAAT
Organism: Gossypium stocksii; assembly: GCA_020496765.1. Lineage (NCBI taxonomy): Eukaryota > Viridiplantae > Streptophyta > Magnoliopsida > Malvales > Malvaceae > Gossypium > Gossypium stocksii. Next base: position 128,516,258 of record CM035624.1, read on the forward strand.
CTCGTTGATCAAGTATTTGAGATTCTCATCCTTTTCGCAGAGGGCTCTTTCGTAAGCGTGGGTATCTCTATCGTACTGACCCTTCTTTTCTTCCAAAGCTTCCAAGAGAGTATCTAGTTGTTGTTGTCGAGCTTGTAGTGTATCTTCTAAATCCCGTATCATTTCTTTCAATTCTTGACGCTTAGCTCAACTAGTCATCAGTTCAACAGATGTAGCTTCATACTCAGCAGACTTCTTTCTTAACTCTATTACAGCCCGTGCAGCCTTTCCTTCTTCTTTCTTTGCTTTTCCTTTCCAAAATTCCACCCACCTTTGACATTACTCAATTCCTCTTTCCATTCCGCTGACGACTTGCCCAGCCCGCTGTTCTTTATAGTGCCTCTTAACTTTTTATTTTCCAGATGAAGATCTCTTAAGTCATTTCTTACGACCTCGGCTTCTTTTTGTACCTTCTCGGCCCTGGATCTTTCAATTTGAACATCGATCTTCAGCTGATAGTTTTCTTCCTGAAGGGCACTAAGATCCCATAACATCTTGGTCTTTTCGCGTTCGAATTCTTGTCTCGCCGTCTCTAGCTCGGATGGGATTTCTTTCGAGAAAGGATTTTGAAAGGCGTGATCTGCCGATGAGACTTGCAAACTACTCATCCGTTGCTTCCTCCATGCATCATAATCCTGGGTGATAGTATCGGCGTATAAAGCCAACTCCATCAGATAAATTCTTTTCCAAGCCTTTGTAGTGTCTCGGACTTTCTTCATGTAACCTTCACCCGCAAAAGCAAACTCTGACTGTGCTAGATCACTGGTGGCGGGTATAAACTGTCGTGAAGAGAACTGTCTTTGAACCAAAAGAGGGGCACAACCAACTCCTCCCCACAATCCAAGTAGTGGTACCCAATCTTGGTTTCCGACCTTGTATAACAAAAGCGAAGGGCGTATCCACGGCGCTCTTCAAATTATGTCCTCGGCACGCAGGTTCTGAAACACTGAGACCCAATGCTGTTCAGTAACCTCCTTCGGCCATTCTTTCTTAGGTTGAGCTTCCAACGGGGCAAATGTCTTCGAAAACATGTGGAACGGCGTGCGCTCTACCTTCCAAAAGTGACTCAAAATCCAAACGTTGAGTAGCTGCGCGCATCCGATGAATCGTCCTTCCCCTCTTTTTCTGCAACTGCTCAAAGATCTGAAAGTCTCTGCTAGGATGGTTGGGGCGGGATTGATACCTTGCTTTAACTTTTCGAAGAAATCCACTACCGCTACTTTTATATGTCTGAGAATCTTCGGAAAGACAACCAAGCCATAGATAGCCAAAGCAAACAAATTTATCCGTTTCAACATGTCAGGATGATTTAAAACCAGGTCTCGTAGGGAAAACCATGGGACACAGCTGATTTCATTCTTCTTCTTTATTTGCTTCTCGGCCCATGCATCGGTCATATCCGTCAGCCTTACTAACTTTTTCCTGAATGTCATCGGCTTGGGCTCTTTGACATATATTTTGTAGGTTTGCATGTTTTCGACACGCAGAAGAGCAGCATATTCCTCTATCGTAGGGGTCATATCTTCTTGGTTAAATGTGAAACACTGATAACCCGGATCCCAAAATCTGATCATAGCTTGAATCAATCTTTCGTCTACTTTGACAGCAATCAGATGGGCTATGTCCCCGTACCTGTCGGTGAAAATGCCCCTCGTATCTGAATCCCACTGATTCCAGATCCAAACCAAGTCTTCAAGGTTGTTTTGATGGACATTCACAGTTACCCGCTCGGGTAGATTGACAATGCATCCTTCTACCAGGCTGTCTCCCTTTTCTTTTTGAGTCCTCAGAGACCAATCTCGAACCACGGTGTTTGTCTCGGTCGTTTGTACAATTGACTCTTCCATTTGAAACCCGTTTTTGGCAACTAATCTTTAGTCAACACCGTCCTATTATGATGCCTATGATGCATGATGAAGAATAAAACAAAGACAATCAAAACACGATTAGTGATCAAATATAAATGAAAATGAATTAAAGCAATTTTAAACTACCCGATTCAATTTAACAGATAAATCCCTTCCCCTTATATACAAAGCGAAAGTACAAAAGGATAGAGGCGTTTCTCCCGTGTGCCTATTTTGGTATTTACTAAACGGACAGAGGTTCGGCATGGCTCTAGTTGGGTAGCTCGTACAGTTCATTATATGTAGTTTTAGGTTCTAGAAAGGTACCCGAATTGTCTGTACTGTCATCTACTAAGATTAGTACAGAACCTCGGTCATAGCCCATCACAGGCTTACGAGATCAATTCGAGGGATTACATTTACTTATGCCTGTGCGGAGGAACGAGTTATCTCACGAAAGCATAAGTCATATGTAACCCGAAAGTATTCACTAGCCTGTGCGGAGGGACGAGTTAACTCACGAAGGCGTAGCGTTTACTTTCACTTAAGAGGGACGGAGCCCGGGTATGGCGCTCATGTCATGCTAAATGCAAGTGCGCGGTGTGTGGGGAAAAACTCACAAACCTTTCGTTTTATTTTAAAAACTAGACTTAGAGAACCGAAGCTTAGAAATTTAGAGCTTCAAAACAAGTAAACAAGAAGTTAGAAAATATTTACAATAAGATGCAAGTACATGACTTTTGCAAAATTTTGAGGATCACGACTAAACATTAATTTGAAAAAGGCATTTCGAAAATTTCGACAACGCTTTTGATTTGATTCGACTCTCGAAAGCTGGTCCTCAGCGGAGTCGCCAGCTGTAGCGACGTAAAATTTTTAGCTTAGGTCGCTAATTGTGGCGATTTAAAATCTTGAAAACGAATTTCGATTTATTTAAAGCAAAGGAGTCGCCACCGATCCTTTTTCTTAGGTGTGATCGGACACCTATTAAAACTTCTTTTGGCTGAAAAATTCGTTCTTTAAGTAAAAAGGCTAAATTTAAGTCCATGTTGAAATTCAGAGAAAAGTAGGGTTCGGGAGTCGGTTACGCGCGGGGAAGGTATTAGCACCCCCGCGACGCCCAAAAATTGGTATCTTTTCAAACGCGAGTTGTCTAAATTTTCAAAAATACAAGTTCAACTTAAAATTTAGTTGTGATCCGATCAAGATACGAGCATTTTAAGGTTTTTATTTCCGAGAAGGATATTCTGTTTTTAACACGAGCCATCCGTGATTCACCCAACATAGCGATGAAATCACCGGCTTAATGTTAAAATCGGTATATTGCCTTGTTTATTAAATCATGAAAAGGTTATAAATGAGTAATATCGATGTAGAATTAAAGTATGAACTGATATGCTAAAATTTGGAGACAGATAATGATAAAACTGAGAAATATACGAGATGAATAATGTATTAAACATATAACGATGCATGCGTAATAATAATGATATATATAGTGCGATAATAATGCAAATACAAGATCAAGCGTGTAAATATATATATATAATACTAGGTTCATGAAAAATATGTAATATTATAGGTATATAAAAAGTATAAAAATAACTAACAATATAAGTATATAGATATATGCAAGAAGAAAAATACACGCATAAAAATATAATATAAAAAATGAAATAATATATATACAAAAAGGGTAATGAAATAAGATGTATGTGGTAAAAATAGATAGCGATAATAATAATAAAATACATGCGCGAACGTACAGATACATGAAAATAATATTAAAGCTACCTAAAATGAAAGATATATATATAAAAATACAATAATATTGAGACTACATAAGTAAAAACATGTATACTAGTATTAAAACTAATATTAACAATATATAGTATTTAAATATGAATACAATATATATATTAAAATATTAAAAACGACCATTAATACTAATATTTACGTATAATACGTTAATATTAAAAGAAACGTACGTAAACTTATACATGATGGAATTAAAGAAACGTAAAATATATGCATAAATATTGAGCAAGAATAATACAAACATTAATAATAACAAAACATTAATAAATAATAAATTTAATAACAAGGAAAATAATAAATACAATAATAATAACATAACATCACAAAAATAATAGTAAACATAACAAATAATACTAAATAAAATATAAGAATAATGAATACAAAGTAAATAGAATTTTAAGGCAAATGCAAATAATAAAATACTATACTATATGTATGCGTATAAATATAATAATACTAATAATAATAAGAGTAAAAAATATAAATAATATATATACATAATAATATAATAGTAACAGTAAAATAAAATAATAACAATATTAACAAAAGAATAAATAACAATTATAGGATAATAATAACATAACACTAAGTAAAATACTATACATATACATATAAATATAATAATAATAATGACAATAATAATAATAATAATAATAATAATAATAATAATAATAATGCTTAAAATGAGAAAAATAAGGTAAAAGGACGAATTTGAATTGAAAAAAGAACTTTCGGGGCGAATCCATAATAAAAACGAAAGGGAAGGATGCATTTGAACGCGGGTTAAACTTAAGGGGATCAATACTGCAATTTGCCCGCCTCTCTAAAACGACATCGTGGCAGAGAGGATTAAATTGGAACCTGGGACGAATTCCTGGGCCGAATTGCAATACAAATAGGTCTTGATCGTTAATTTCAAAAACGCGGAAGGACCGATTGCGCAATAAGCCCTTCTGACGTCAGAGCACGCGGATCCTAGGCGGAGCGGGTCGGGTCAACCCGACCCAGGTCGGTTAGTATAAAAGGCCCCTTTTTTTGTTTTTAGTTCATTTGCTACCCGGGGAAGAAAAAAAAAAGAGAAGGGGAAGAGAGGAGAAGGGAAAGAAAGAGGGGGGTCTCCGGGGAGCTCCGGTCACCGGACCGGTCACCGGCCGATGATCGGACCGCCACGTGCCGCCGGTCGCCGCCGTTCCGGCCACCGTTCCGGTGGCCGGAAAAAGGTAAATTTTTAGATTTTTTATTTTATTTTTTTAGTTATTTAAAATATATATGTACATGTACTTAAATATGCTGTGGGTGTGAAAAATGTGAGAAACAGAAACGGAAATCTAAGATTACCTCGGATATTAGGGTTTTTATTCTGATTTCGATGGTTCGGGGTGTTCCCTTTGCTGTGGATTTGTTAATATTGCTGCCTTTGCTTGGATTGATTTCGTTTTCTGTTTTTAGTATTCGGATATTGATTTGGTGCTAAACTTCTCTATTTTTGTATTCAAGAGAATCCGACCCTTTACAATGCGTTTTGAATCGGCTTTTATAGCCATTACATTACAAGTTGTTTATCTCTCTTTCTAGCTTTCTGTCTCGTCTCTTTAATGTCTTTGCAGGTACTGTGGCAGTGGATGTGACCATGGGCGGTTGTAGCAGCTGCTGAGTCAGAGAGCAGAGGCGGTGGCATGCAAGTGGGGTGACCGAAGATAGGGTTAGGGCTTCGAGATTGTTTGTAACGGGTAGGGGTTAGGTTAGTTGGGTCTGGTAAATGGGCTAATGTAAATGGGTTGTAATTAGGCTGATGTTAGGTAGTTTAGTGGGTATGGGGTTTTGATGTAATGGGTCAATTGGGTTAATTTGGTATTGGTTTGTAAACGGGTTTGAAATGTTGGGCTAAGATTATAATTGGGTTATGTTTGGGTCACGGGTTTGGGGTTATAATAAATGCAAAATTGGGCTATAACAACCCCACTAACTCCATCACCCCACTTGCTTGCAAATAAGTTGTAAATTTTGGCTATAAAAGCCATTCAAAACCATTGTAAAAGGGGAGGAGCTTTTTTCTTTTTTTTTTTTTTGAATAGTTACGAATACACGAGAAATCAAGTACACAAAAAGCAAAGAACTTTGAGACAGATTCAAAATATCCAAGGTGTTCTTTTCATTTTTGTTCTTTTTATTCATTTTTTTACATTTGTTCTTAAGGATAAACGCGAAAATACGGAAAAGGGGTAGAAATGTACCCATTTTGAAATCGTCGGAAAAAAGAGTTTTTTTTTTAGTTTCGGCCACCGTATGCGGCGGCGCCGGCAGCGGCGCGTTTTGGAAGGGAGGAATTATTTCCCATTTTGGTCCCTCTTTACTTTTCGCGCATTCAATGCGGTCCTTTTCCTTTTATTTACTTTCTATTTTTGCCCCAAAACTTCTGTTTTCGATCCAATTTAATCCCTTTTTGATTATTTTTACTATTTTACTATTAAATTAATTAATTTGAGCTTTAATATTATTATTTTATTATTACTGTTATTATTATTAATATCATATTTTTATTAGTATTATTATTTGCATTACTACTACGATTATTACTATTATTATTATTATTATTATTATTATTATTATTATTATTATTGATACATTATTGTTACTCTTATTAACATATTAATATTATTATTTTCTGCTTTATTATTGTATTATTACTATCATTAATATCACATTATTAAACTCCTTAGTTTTATATTATTATAATATTATATATTTTTCCTTTCGTATTTATTTACGTTATTATTATTTAAGTAGTACTAGTATTGTTTTCTATCATTATTATTATTAATTTATTATTATTACCTTTTTTATTACCTCTTTTATTTCTTTTATTTTTATTTTATTTAGTATTTTTCTCTCATTTTCTTGCTTATTTTCAACTTTTCTTTTTTATCTTATTATTTAAACTTTTTATTAATTCTCATTTATTTATTTATTGGTTTTACTAGCTTTTTTATTTATTTCTCTCCGATTATTTTGTTCTTGCAATGGTTATTTATTTTTTGCGTCTATTTTATTTCCACTACGCATATCAATGTTGCGATTTATTTTCACAAATTCGTGTTATATTAATTTTACTCGATACATAATTCTTTTCAAATAAAGGCAATGTTTCGTATTTGGAAATTCAAGGAATTGTGTCCTAACGTGCTGGGTTTCGGTTTTTCGTTTGACCAAATAATTAAATATCCTTTTAAAATTTTTTCCGTGCTTTTTAAACTAAAAACAAGGCAATTTTTCGTGTTTGGAAGTTCGGGAAATTGTGCCCTAATGTGCTAGGTTTCAATTTACCGTTTGAGCAAATAATCGAATATCATTTTAAATTTCAATGCAAGAATTTTGGAAATTATGAGATGATCTTGGTATCGAGGGTTTGAAATGTCGTATCCTAACATGCTGGATATGATATTTTATTCCTTCGGAACAGGAGAATTTCAATAACCAATTCAAATTATCCAAATATTTTTTTTGTATCTTAAAATCTTTTCAAATTTTCGACATTAGGACATTGGTTAGTAAATCCGGTACCAATTTTGGGCGTTACGAGGGTGCTAATCCTTCCTCGTACGTAACCGACTCCCGAACCTGTTTTCTTGGATTTCGTAGATCAAAATTAATTTCTTTTTATATAAAACAAAATATTTTATAAGGTGATCCGATCACACCTAAACAAAAAGGATTGGTAGCGACTCCATGTATTTTAAAGTCGATCCTCGTTTTTTTAAAATTTAAAAATGGTTTCGACAAGAGGATTGCTGTTATACACAATTTTTAAGGGTTAAACAATCCGTCTAATAGAAAAGTATAGTCCTATACGGATTCAACTTGTTCAGCCCTCGGTCATTCGCTCCCACAAATCCCCAATTTTGTTTCTCTATTTTATTTATTTAACAAGTGAGTTGCACTTCAAACTTTTCAGACCGGATCAAACGGGATTCGAGTTACACAACTCTAACAAGAAATATATAATTTATATATATATATATATATATATATATATATTGTTGATCATATATAGGCATCATGCACATGGTAACATTAAGCTAACATATCAAAAAAATCTTAAATTACTACATTTCGTTTAACATATAAAGGTTTAAACCTTTGTGGAGAAAAAAAGAATGCAATGTAAGTCTCATCATTAGAGTTTCTTCATTGCTTTCATTAACAACGTGAGTAAACACATCCAAAAATGAAGCTTTGTGGAGAGCTTACAGATTTGTACATGGCTAGCTAATGGCTTATCGGAATCAATGAAGGAGACTTTGTTAAGGCTACTTTTGTTTTCGTTTGATTTAGAACTGAGAAAGACTCAAAGAAGGTAATAGGGTTGGAAATTAGGGGTATTTTAAAAGAAATCTCACATTATCTCAAATTAGAAGGGGGTTTTGGTCATGTGGTCTGTCCATGTGTTCTAATTTCCATTTGTTTTTCATTCGTACTGCTCTCAAGTGTTTTATTAAGCATCAAAACATAAATATAAAGAATTAGGAGTACATAATTCACAATTAACACCACATAATCACTCAAAATATGCACTAAAAATGAGACTAAAATATGTTACTTTTGACACTTATCATATTTCAAGTTTATATAAAAAACTCAAATCCTTAATTTAAAATGTGTCAAGTGAATTTTTCACTCTCTCTTGTTAATGAATATTTTCTTCGTATGTCGTTATTTCTTCTTTTGTTTTTTTTAATAAAAATAATGTACAAAGCTTAATTTTTAGCTTTTGTATTATATTGCCGAAAGATTAAATTGTAGTCGATCGATGGGGGGCTTGGAAACAATGCCCTATAGATGTTGTGCTAGAAGATGTCCCTTTAAACGCTTGGCTTGAAAATGTTTTCAAAAGGGTTGGGTGAGAAGTGGGGCAAGTTTGTGATGCTCGATGGACACCTACTAGTAACAAAGAAAGATTTGACATTGCTAGGATGACTTTAAAATAGTTTTTTGCATTTTTCACTTTTCACATAGATGCATTGTGAGTGAATATATTTTCCATTTTTTCTTAAACTTTCGAAAATTTCTTAAGAATAAGAGCATGTCTAGTGATGGTAGCTTAGTTCTTATATTTTCCAATTTCTATTGAAATACGTTTTGGATGAAACGTTCAACATGCTGCCGATTGAGTTTTAGTTCAATTGGTATGTGTATTGTTGTTAATGTAAGAGGATGTGAGTTCAAATGCGTAAAAGTGCATTATCCTCTTATTTATAAATTGGAGAGGGACTATGAATATTTTTAAACATTGTGTCAAAAGTCAAGCAAAGATTTTAAAATTTTTCAAAATTTCTTAAGAATGACTGCATGTCCAATAATCCTTAAGAAAAAATTGATATTTAAGAATGTCTTTCCTAAAATCTTACGTATTGCACAAATTCTACATCAAATTGATGCTGATAATGACAAGATGATGGATGTCTTTCACATCAAAGTTTCAGAGATTAGGTTCAATAAATCTCTGAGGGCTCACATGCAAATTACAGAAGCCATAATATCTCTCTCCCTATCAAATTTAAGAGATCATAGATCCCATAAGGAAGTCCTAGCTAATATGATGAAGGGGGACATTCCTAGAACAAGTTTAGAAGGCAATGGGGCGTTGCTTGTAGAAATAGAGGTTAAAGATATGGACTAGCTTAATTACTGCCTGGTTAAGGAGGTCAAGATGTATAGCACTGACTTGGTGCAACAGGCTTTGCATGTAGATGGTGTCTACTATGCATACAATGTCTTACTGTTAAAAAAGAGATTAATCTTCAACATCATGTGATGAGACCTTTAGTTGATATGGTTAGGCAAAGTTTGTTTGCAATAACTCTGAAATAAATATTAGTAATTAATGCATTTATTTAATAATGAATTATTTTGCCTTATACCATAACATATTTGATATATAATTGATATATTTCAATTAAACTTTCAAAAGATATAATTAAGATGTTTTGTTTTCGTTATCAAACAAAACATTTTAATATAACTTAAAAGTAAAAATATCCAAAAAAATTGAATATTTTTCAAATTTTTAAAATTAATTCAACTCAAGTAAATAATACATTTTTCTATAAACTTTCAAAATATTGAAATTTTAAGCTAGATATAATAAAAATAAAAATCAAGATATTAATGTAACCACATTCATGTAGAGATGCATTTTATATTTTCATAAGAATAATATGGAGAAGGATCTGATTACGGTATACGTTCATAATATTCCGGAGACCATGCATTGGAAAGGTCTATGGACGTTGTTCTGGTATCATGGAGAAATCATAGATGCGTTCATTCCGGCAAAGAAGAATAAGAGTGAAAGAAGGTTTGGTTTCATGAGGTTTGACAAAATGGGGGACTTACGAAAGGATATCGAAAGGTTAAACGGTTCTGTGATTTTAGGGTACTATAGGATATCGGTATACATATTCGAGGGAAGGAGTCAAATTGGGAGATCAGTTCCATTTATGGGGAAATCAAGGCAGAATGTCGTAAACCATAAAGAAGGGGAGGCGAGTGGAAAGAAGGAGATGGATCTCGGATTGGAGTTAGGAGAAACATCTAACAGAAGTAGAGACGATTTGAGTATGATAGGAGTTAGGGATAGTAAAGGGGAAAATCAAGTTAAACTGATCAAGGGGCATATCGACGATGAACAACTCTGGAAGCTCCAGAAATGTTTGGTGGGAGAAACTTTAACCACATACATAATTTAGAGATATACGTAATCCAATAGGATCCACCCCAAATATTGACTTTAAAATTAGAGAAACATACACATTTTACGAAACATTCTTGGAAAATAAATTCATGGAATTGAAGATAGTTGAAAGGGAATTGTACAGGGAAAAATCATGCTTTGCAGTTTGCTCCTTTATATTGAAACATACAAAGGACAAAGAACGTGTATAATGTTGACATGAATAATAGCTTCCTACAGACAAAGAACAGAATTTTCAAAGACAACCTTTAAAAGTGAAAATTTCCTCGAAATTCTTGAAGAAACAATAGGAAAAGATGTTTCCAACTAAAATTCTTTGCTCTGTATGTCTTATTGTTTTAAAACTTGAATTTTTCACCAAAAGAAGCCTTTTTTTTTTTTTTTTTTTGCTGTAAGGTAAAATGCATGAGGGGGAGGGGGGGATCAAGCAAAGCAGTACATAAATTACCAGTGAAGCAATGGATCAAGGAATAAAAATTGAGCACAATGAAACCCTTTTTTTATTTAATGGATTAATAGCTATGATTTACTTCATATTATATGAATCTTTGCAATTTCCAAAATAAATAAACAATGAATTTATTATCCAGAGATTGGTATTAATGCTAAGTTTGGTTATTTAGCGTTTTAACACACAAAAAATGCAATTATTACATAAATATTTTGTCATAACATGCAACATATTGGGAAAAACAGAAAGCTCAGCCTACTTGTGAGTAAAGGAGTGTCCACAATTTACCATTTTAGATTTATTCATTTGTGTGGAATATACCTCGTATTTTCTAACGATATAGAGCTAATATCGTTATGAGGAAAACGACGTCACGACGTGTTTCCACATAAATTGAGTTTTTCTACTAGTTAAACTTTAATTATTTTTCTCAATCAAACAATGATTAATCTAGAATATTTTAGTTATATTTGACCTATGAATTTAGCCTATAAAAGGTCTTAGCAACCCCAGAATAAAGGACACAATATAACACAATTAAGAAATAACTTTAACAGAGCTTTAAGAGAATTTTGTATTTTAGTTGGACGGTTTTGTATTTGGGATTTAGAATTTGTTCTTTATTATCTTTATCTTGTACTTTTCAAACTACTTTCTTATTAGTGAAGCCTTCTTCTACGGGTGATTTTTTATCCTCTTGATTTGAGAAATTTTTTTACGTAAATATCTGTGTGTTTGATCTTCTCTACATTTTCTAATTTATTGCTTATACAAATCAATCCCTAACAGTAACTATGATTAATTAACCGGTTATTATTTCCAGATCTATGCTAGAAATCTCAAGGCAATATTAGGAAGTAAGATAACATTAAGGAAGAGAAAACTCGCAAGCTAAGCATTCATCAGACTTTCTTTAACAGTTACAAAATTGAATTCAAGTATTTGAATGGTTGATGTTTAAATTGTGGGTTGATATTTTCATATCTATGCTAGAAATCCTTTTTTTATGGTTTAATTTTTTTTATGAAACAGTTTTGAATGTTAAGAATATATGAATTAAAATTTAAATAATTTTTTTCTTCCATTTTTGATACTGACCGTTAGATTATCTTGCACCTCGGACCAGGCTTGGACAAATATCTTTGCACATTGGGTTAGCCTGAATTCAATCTAAATAATAAAAAAATATTTTAAATTTAAATTTAATTATAAATTAAAATATATAAAATATTAATTAAATTTTTTTTAATATTTTATTATTTTAAATAATGATTAGAGCTTTAATTGATATGATTAGGCAAAGTGTGTTGATACCATGCCTCAATTGCTGTCCATGCTCCTCCCATGTGCATCGACTTGCAGCATGAACCATCATCTGCATCCACCTTTCGCTTATCATTTTCCATTTATCCTCATTATCCCATCTCTCTTCGCTTACCAACATTTGTACTTGCCCCCCAAACTTGATCCCATCCCAAAACGCCCCAAATTCAGAAAAACTTGTAGGAACCACAGAGTGAGAGTACAATGACCCTAGTGTTTCAACGAATACCTTCATCGCGGTCTGTTTTGTTTTTGGTTGAATAACTATTCTCTTGGTTTGGCTGTAGGTCTCATCATGTAATCCATTGCATCATGGTTGAATAACTGAACCCCTTTGGCAGCATGGTTGGACGGACCAAAACCAGGTACATCATGTAATCCGACAAAGATTTGCCTATCTCGCGGTAATGATCCATTGCAGCTCTTCAATGCTTCGAGAGGTCATCATAGTAATAAAATTGTCACTCAACTATTTTGGTTGTCCAATTATCTTAGATTTTTTTGTGTTTTTGTTTTTACATTAGCTGACTGGTGATAAAAAAAAAATTGAATATTTGAGTGATCATCATTTTGTAACTTTGTAATTGAGTGACCATTTTGTAATTTTTCATAATATGAAAAACAAAACTATACTACATGGGTGACCTCTATTATAATTTACCCAATTAAAAATAAAAAGTTTTACTACTACTACTTACTCGTGACTAGCGTCGATCACAGCTGCTTTTCAGTGAACTTAAGGCATACGTAAAGTAGGAAACATCCTTGGAAAATAATTTCATGCAATTGAAGATAGATGAAAGGGAAAAGTCATGCTTTGCTCCTTTATATTGAAACATACAAAGGGCAAAGAAGGTGTATAATGTTGACATGAATATTAAATTCCCACAGACAAAGAAAAGAATTTTCACTGGCAATCTTAAATGCTGAAAATTTACTTACAATTCTTTGTGCTGTAGAAGACAAAGTGTGTTATTGTTTTTCCTTTTTGCTGTTGGGTAAAATGCATGAGAGGGGCATCAAGCAAAGCAGTAGGGACTTGGCTTTTGATGGAGAGTAAATAACTACATCAATTATTCGTAAAGCAATGGATGAAGGCATAAAAATTGAGCATATGTCATTTTCCAATGAAACCCTTTTTTAATTTAATGGTAGCATTATTTTAGAATTTATTATAAAAAAAGACTGTCACTTAGGCTTTTATAAATTAGCATTATGTGTTTCAAGGTTTGGCTTTGTTGTATTTTGATTATTTTTTTAATTTTATTTCTTGCGCCACTCAATTCTGTCCGTGTTCCTGTTTAGGTCACTCAAATTTAATTTTTTTTAATTCAAACACTAATGTTTGAATTTATTCTTATTTTGGTCACGCGCTATTAAATTTTCAACTGTTTTGGTCCCTCTATTTTTTTTTTGAAAACAAGAATAGTCCTTGGAAGACCTTATCATAATAGATCACAATGATGATACTTGTAAAATTGGAATCCAAGATGAGAAGGAGGATGGGCCATCTGAGACTGGACTTTTTTTACATCACTGACGCGGTAGATCTCTTGAGGTTCTTAATAGTGATTTCTTGATTGACCAAAATTCATCGTCAGATAGGCCTGGTTATGACAAGGCTTGGATGCAAATTTTAGCAATTTTATCAAGGTGAAACATCTTCAGTTCGTTTCTGAATTCTTCTAGTGTTGTGATTATTGTTGATTTGTCTTTCTCCACTTTGGTGATTATTTTGCAAACATAGCATTTGGGTATCAGTTTGTAGTGTTTTTATTTATCATTTGTACTATATGTCATATCTTTGTATTCTTATTGTTAACAGTTCCTATTAATGGAAGTATTTTCTTTAAAAAAATGCTCCAAAATTTTCTACTCTTCATACATATGAAATTTAATCCCCTACTTTCTTTTCAAAGAATTTAATCCTTCTACTTTTAAAATTTAAAAATATAAGTCTGATTGTAAATACCACTAAAATTATCTGACAAATTTAAGTCCATTACATCATTATTTTTCTTATCTATCAAATGAGTATTTATTTATTTCAAAATGACACATAAGTGAATTTAATAAAAAAAATTTAATGGTGTTAATTATTAGACTTAAAGATAAAACTTGAATAGTGAATTTATTACCCAAGTCAACCTTGAAAATATAGAGCATCAAACATAGTATTATAACCTTGAATCAATTGCATTTTTTTTAAGTGAAGTATATTTTGCAATTACAAGTAATTTGTATAAAGTACAATTAGACTTAGTTAATATAATACTCAAACCAAATCATAATTACAATCAATACATTTGTATAACTACAATTAAGATCAAATTATTAAATAAGAAATTGACTAATAATTAAAATCATAAAAGAAAAAGTTTAAAAAGGGGTGGGAAATGCAGAAGCACTAGCATGATCATCTGATTCAAGCCTTTGGACTTGAGTAGTTAAACCAAGATGAGCCATAATAAGAGCAACATGAGTGAGTAGCTCACCACCATGTCTTAATTGTTGTGCATGTTCCTCCCATGTGCATCCACTTGCACCATAAACCATCATCTCCATCCACACTTTGCTTATCATTTTCCACTTCTCCTCATGATCCCACCTCTCTTCACGAACCAAGCTTTGTAATTGCTTCGCAAATTTGATTCCATCCCATAATGCCCCAATTTCAGGAAATTCATTTAACTCAAAGGACAGTAATGCTTCATTGAATTCCTCCATGGAAACTTTCATATTTTTGTTCGGAGATATTCTCTTGGTTTGTTGGTAAGTTTCTTTGTTCACTATGTCAATGAACCCATTCGGCAGCATTGTGGGTCGAACCAATACCAGATACATCATGTAATCGGACAAAGATTTGCTTATTTTACAAACCGGATTGAACACCGTGCTCCTCCGATGCTTCGAGAGATCGTTGTAATAAACGAGGGAGGTAGCGATGTGCCACACGAAGATTTGACGGGTGAAATCTGTGGTTTTCAATTTCCAATACTCATCCTTCTCATCTAGATCAAAGCCTTTCTCTTGGAGCACATTGTCACCTCTCTCCGCCAATATCTTCTCCAGGCACTCAAGCTTAAACCGACCTTTTTCGAACTCGGAACGCTTCTCGTTCAGGTGATTATAGATGAACTTCTTTAACTCGATATCGACTTCCTTCCACTTCGTGTACCAAAACTTCTGCAAAAGGTCACCGGGGTCAATAAACTTTAAGATCTGAGCAAATTGGCTTGCCTCGGCCTTCATGCAATACTCTAAAAGATCATGTTGTGCCATTTTTTTTATTCCGTCCTTCGACTTGAACAAATGTAACCTGTTTTGAACAAGCCGATGGTATAGCTTACCCATTTTGTCTTCTCTAACAGCGTACCTGAGAATCGTCCACTTGGAACGAATGTGCATGTAAAACGAATAGCTCTCCAGCCAAACCGCTCCTAACAGCAGCATGTAGGTGACGAAAACATCAATGGTAGAATCTTCGTTCTCGGGATAGAGAACTGAAAAAGCTATCAGTACTGAAAGAAGAGAGAAAAAACAGAAGCAACGAAGAGCTAAGCTCACAATATGGTGTCTGTGTTGTATGGGGTTCTTGGTGTAGAGCAAATCGTAAAGGAATTCGAGTTCGATCTTGACAAAATTGAAGGCCTCGGCTGCTGTCCTTGCACTAGGATTGAGGTAGACCATTTGATCGTGAAATGCTGCCGAGATCTGAAACGGGAGATCAGTAAACAGAGGCTTGAAAACATCACACGCTGAATCTACCTCCCGAAGAAACTTAACTTCCGAAGTAATCATTGAATTTCCTATAAAATCTCTCTTTTTCGAAGGATCAAAAAGGCCGGTTCGGATCATTTCTCTCATTTCGCTTCTAACACTGTCGCTACTGCTCAGTTTTTCCGTTTTCGGGGCAGAGTAAAAGTACTTCATGAGCTGCTTCGGATTTGCACATCTAAGAGCCCATATCCTTTCCAGATACTTGAAAACTCCCCCAATGAACAACGGAATAGCCATAGCATTTAGCGCGGTATTCGATTGAAACTTCACATAAATATAAATCGCCTCGCCGATTTGGAAGAACATTCCAAGAAAGTGGCGCAACCAAAGCTCATTGTCCTCCAAAGAGTAAGCAGTGATATTGTAAGGGCTGCCGAGATGCCATAGAAGAAAAGGGGTCCAAAAGACAATGAGTCCTTTTTTTATTTCGGAGCTGCCTCGAAGAAGGGTACTAAGTACAAGGGTCGCCATCCAATCTGCTGAGAGGTATATTAGCCAAGCAATTATTGCTATCAATGGCACCCAGTTTCCAGTATATTTCTTTCGTTTCCTCCCGAAATAAACAAGAAGAAATTGAAGAATAAGACTCAACATAACCATAGAACGAAGCTCCCATTTACTCCAAAACTTTTTGACAATTTCAGAGAACACCCTCTTCAAGACTGAGTCCTTAATCTCTACATAAAGTAGAGTGATGGCAACTGAAAATTAAAAATCTCAATTAGCTTAGATAAAATAAGGGAAAAAAAAAGTTCATTGAAACGATATTCAATTTAATAGTTAAACAAATTCTTTTTTCTAATTATCGAAATAAGCCATATTAGTTGATTCTATGTACATAAACTATAATTATTATGTATGGTAAGTGCTAAAGTAATTTCATTCTTATGCTTAATGGAGTACTTGAGAGCAAAAAAAGTGAAAATCAGTGTGTCGAAACAAGCTATTGGAGCCACACAGGCTGTGACCAAAATCTCCCAACCCATAAATTAAAAGATAATGTGTATTAATGCACTCAAACCCACACCCTCCTGTATTTTTTATATTGACAACATTGCTCATACCAATCGAGCTAAGACTCGATCGACTCTTTTATCAATTTTCTAAGCATAAGCATCTCTATATATTTAATATAACAGATTTAATGTCTATAGAAACAAACTTTGGAATTTGAATGAAAAACCTAATCATATATGTACGATGCGTAACACAACCAATGTTATAAACATCTGGTTTAAAACAAGCAGCTGGATCATAAAATACCGTTTATAGACAGCAAAGAAAATAAAATACATACATTGAGGATGTTAATAAATTAATGAATGCTAAGTGAGAAATTAAAATGAACAAATTTTACTACTAATCATCACAGCAATATATACTTACTTGCAAATAGCATCGCCCAACTGCTATTTTCCAGTAAACTTCAACAAATATCTAATCCAATACCATCCACCCCATATCTTGACTGTAAATTTAGAGAAACATACATTCTTTTAGGAAACTTTCTTGGAAAATAATTTCATGGAATTGAAGATAGTTGAAAGAGGGGAATTATATGAGGAAAGAAAACCATGCATTGATCCTTTATATTGAAACGTACGAAGGGCAAAGAACGTGTAAAATATGGGCATGATTCATGAATATTGTAGGGCAAAGTCCCATAGCCCAAGAAAGGAATTTTCACCATAACACTGAAAATGTTCTTTATTATATTCTTAGAGAAAGAAGAGAAAAAGATGTTTCCCAGTAAAAGATTTCTTGTACTGTGGAAAAACTATATGAGGGAGTGTTTTATTGATTTAAAACTTGAAAGTTTACCAAATAAAAGGAAATATTTACATGTTTCTATGTAATGCAAAAAGCATGAGAGTGGAATCAAAGCAAAGCAATAGGAAAATGGCATTTGAAGAGCAATGGATCAAGGAATTAAAGTTAAGTATATGGCAGGATTTATAGTTACACTAGATAAGGGATATATATATATATATATATATATATGTTTTTTGAACATTAATCTTTGTTGAAACTATTTTTATTTTTGGAAAAACGGGGATCGACTTTAAAAAATGGAGTCTCCACTGATAAACATGTAATGTTGCATATTTTTTGTGCTTAATTTGGTTTATTGATGAAATGAACCCTACTAATTAAGTGTTTTTATGATTCAATAATTTTCAGGGACGTAATTGGATGGAAACAAGCAAAAAGTGGCCGAATTGAAAAACAAACTATGGAAATGGGGCCAAAGCAGAAAGATGGAGCAAGCCAAGGACTAATTACAATTTTGACTTTGTAAAAATACTAAAAATAGGAAGATATTTTAGTTTTATTTTAATTTTAATTTTAATTTTAATTTTAATTTTTATTTATTTTTATTTTATTTAATTAGGCTATTTTTAGTAAACCCTATCTATATAAACAGGGGGTTTTAGTTCTTAGAAAATCATCCCTCATTTTTGTATTCCTACTCCTATTTGGAAATACATTATCCTCTTTGCCTTCTTTTTCCTAATTCAAATTGAGAGTTAGATTATTTTGTCTTCTTTTTACAAAATTTGTCTAATTCTCTTTTTAAATATTTTTCCTATCCATTTCCACCACATTTTTCATATAATTTCTATCATTTCCCATAACCTTCAAGCATGATTAAATTCATGCAACACTAAACCCATTTCAGCTTTAAGCCGGTGTTAACCCCGTCAAAAACCCGTGAGATACGAACCCGAGCTGTTAACTCCTAATTTTCGATACTTATTATTTCTCCGGATTAAGAGTATGACTTCGTCAACTCACAAAGTCAAGCCAATACTAAGTCAAAAAAGACGTCGTTTGAGTTAGCGTGGCTAGACGTACCGTTGGAATTCCGAAAGGATCGATTGTCTAATTGGTTTTCCGAAAACACATTGGCGTGCCAAGTGGGGATTGCTGTTTGGTTCCGTCAAGGGAAGTAGTAACCGGATTTAAATGTCCCAAACATTTGAGGGCATTGGTTCGAGCTAGGCTTTTCTAGAACGTAAGGCTGCCGGAGTTCTAAATCACGAACGTTTCGTAGGTTGTTCGCTCGGCAAGGGTTAGTTATAGGACGTTCAATAACTAATTTACACAAGGAAGAGTTGGTGTCCGAGGCATCCTTGGTAGCTATAACTAGCTTATTGGAAAAGAGGAGTTCACATAATTTCGAAGACCGAGTTAAAGACGGAAGAACCCGTGCTTAAGGCTGAGCTAAGTTTTATTGATTTTCCTTCAAATTATTTCGTTGTTTATTTTTATTTCGTCTTTTGCTTTTTACTTTTTACGTTTTCTTGTGTTTATTTCAGGTTTTATATATTTCCCCCCTAAACGTCGCGGGCACGACAATTGCCCAGACAAAAATTTGGTCAAGAGATAAACAATTTTCCGTAAACCCAGTCTCTGTGGGATCGCTACTCCCTATACTGCTTTAATTTACGAATTAGGCGTAGGTTTATATTGGTGGAATCGACAGCCATCAGTTTTGGCGCCGTTGCCAGGGACTGGCAACACTTACAATTGTTTAAATTGTCTTCATGACCAGATCTTCATCTGCAGATCTCGAATACGACCCAGAGATCGAGAAATCAGCGCGAGCACGACGAAAAGAGACAGAAGCTCTTAAACGTGCAAGTAAATCAGGAATTGAGCTAGGACAAGGGATCCTAGAATCCGACATTGAAAAGTTTAGCGAAGTAATTCGTGCGGAAGCAATTCGACGTGGGAAACAAGTCGAAGAGGTTGAACTTGAGACTGAACAACTTTTTGAAACAAAAGGCAACCTCAGTGAACTAGAAAGGATGGCAAACCGAACCATTCGTCAACTAGCCGCTACTCCTAACGAGCAAACACCGTTATGCATCAACTATCCGACCGGAGGAACTCCTTTCGAATTGAAATCGGGCTTGATTCACCTTTTGCCCACTTTTCGAGGCTTGAAGAATGAGAATCCACACACCCACTTGAGAGAATTCCACATGGTCTGCTCAAGCATAAAGCAGGGAGTACCTGAAGATGAAATCAAACTTCGGGCTTTTCCTTTTTCTTTAGTTGATACAGCAAAAGAATGGTTATTTTACTTACCTCCCGGTTCTATCACAACGTGGGATGACTTATCTCGTGTATTTCTTGACAGGTTCTTCCCAGTATCATGAGCAGCCGAGCTTAGGAGGGACATAGTGGGAATTCACCAAATGGAGAGTGAATCACTCTACGTGTAACGCCCCCAACCCGAATCCGTCACTGGAATAGAGTTACGGAGCATTACCGGAGTTACTAATTTATTTATCAGATATTTTATTTCATTTAGCATTCATATTTAGGACCAATTAAAATCAAACATATTGTCCCTAAACATACTTATTTTTCTCGACATGTTTTACTTGAATTTTATTATTCGTCTCAGCATGCTTAATTTTTTTCTTGTATCATCGTATAAAAAATAATCACATATTTACATGTCAAGATGAATATCATTTTCTTGCCATTTTGTCATAAACTTAAATCAAGTAATTCATTATATCAAGATTTCGTGTATTTAAAAATACAATTCAAGCTACACTAATTTACTTTGTTGCTTGTTTATGTTTATAATTTCACTAATCCGATATCTTTTCTTCTTTTTTCCACGTTTAAGTCTCGTATTTTAGTTGCACGGATCTTTATAAATAAATTTAATCATCATTTTTATTCATTTCATATTCTAATACATTTAATTATTACTCTAGGCAAAATTTTCATTTTACCCTTAAAACTTTTAATTAATTACAATTTCATCCTTAATTTAGAAAAATAAAATTATTGTCATTTAATCCTTGTTTACAACCATTATTCTTATACATATTGATAAGAGCCCATGAATTTTATGAAATATTAGAATTTTTCATAATTTCACACTTTTCAATTTAATCCCTAAGACATATTTTCGTCTGATCTTGATCTAAATTAATATTTTCATTCAATTTTGTAATTTAAATAATAAAATAATCCATTACTTGCAATTTGATCATTTTTGACATTTTTACAAAATCTCCCATAAATTTCTACTTTTATTCAATTTAGTCCCTGAGCCTAAAACATGCAAATTAGCCATGCTAGTTGAATATTCATACATACTTTCCTCCTCCTCCTCTCCATTCCACATTCTTAATTTATATAACATGCTTATAAGTATCATTATCAATAATTTCACTATGTATATTCAAAACTGTCCAATTGAGTTATAGTCACTAAATTATTTATATCTTGAGCTACAGAACTCCAAATTAAGATCCAATAATTTTCCCTGAAACTAGGCTCACATATCTTCTTACCATAAGATTTTCAGAATTTTTGGTTTAGCCAATTAGTACAGTTTATTCATTAAACTCTTCCCTATTTTGCTGTTTGACAGTTCTGACCATTCTTCGGTAAAATTTAATTATCTCTTTGTAGAGAATTCAAATGATGTTCACGTTTGTTTCTTATAAAACTAGACTCATTGAAGAATCTAACCATATAAATTATGTCCCATAATTATTTGTATACAATTTTTAATTATTTTTCCAAGTCAGAACAGAGGATCCCGAAATCATTCTGACCCAGTCTCATAAAAATATAAATATCTCAGAATATAGAATTCATTTACTTGTTATGTTTATTTTATATGAAAATAGACTCAACAAGATTTAATTCCATATCTTATTCAACTCCTAATTCAGTTTCTACCATTTTTGGTGATTTTTCAAAATTAGCTTACTGCTGCTGTCCAAAACTGTTTTAGTGCAAGATAGTAATTACTAAGTTTATATCACCCTTATTTTCTTTCTCTACACCATTTCCCATCACTTTATCTTATTTTCTCTTCACTACCATATCAAGAACATAGAATCATATATAAGAAAACTCTACATTAACATCATTTACATGCTTTTTCAATAATATTAAACTTAAAAATACATGGAAATCTTGATGTTCTTACCTTGTTTTATTGTTTCCAAACTTTAACCTCATTTTCTCTCTCCTCCAGCTTCTATTTCTTGAATCCAACTTGATATTCTAACTCCTCATAGTCTCCTTAACATTTTTCTCCTTCGGTAGCTATAGAAATTCTTTTGATTTTTAGGTGAAAATGGTGAATTTTTGGTAGAAGGACCAAATTGTAAAGAAAGTAAAACTTTCTTTCTTTCTCTCTTCCCCTCACGTTGGTGCATAGAAATGGTGGGTTTCTTCTCTTCTTTTTTCTTTCCACACACACACATATATATATACTTAATAAAATAATAAAATAATAAAATATCTTATTAAAATATTATATTATTAATAATTATCTAATTAAATAATCATAAATATCACCAACATCATCATTACTTTCTAGATTTCTCTCTCTTCCAATTGACCATTTTACCCTTCATGATCTTTTAAAATTCCATCCTTGAGTCATCACTTAATTTGGTAAAATTACAATTTAGTCCCTCATAATTCTTCACCTATTCAATTTAGTCCTAATTCATCAATTTTTCCTTAGTTTCTAGATCATTCTATCCTTAAAATATTTGCACTATTGGTCCTTCAACTTTTCATATTTACACTTTTGACCCCTCAAATTTTGAATATTTACTCTTGGGCAACAAAATTTTTCTCACTTTTACAATTTAGTCCTTCCTTGAATTAATATGTCATAATATATTTCCTAATGACATAACTCAAATTTCCTCTTCTTGTCACTTTATTTCATTATTTTACTATATCAAGGATAATATTTCACTATAGAAATTTTCGGGGTGTTACACTACGACTATTGGGAGTGGTACAAAAAACTGTGTGCGAGTTGTCCTCAACATGGGTTGACCGAACAATCACTTCTTCAATATTTCTACGAAGGTTTGCTCCCTATGGAAATAAAGATTATCGACGCTGCTAGCGGAGGGGCGCTTGTCAATATGACCCCTCAAAGGGCAAGAGAACTAATATCCACCAAGGCGGCAAATTCTCAACAATATCAGCCAAATTCGGAACCGACAAAACGAGTTAATGGGGTAAACGTTTCAACTTTAGAAGATAAATTGGATAAGCTTACGAATGTTGTTCAATCTTTGCTTACAGAAAAGAAGAGTTTGACTCCACTATGTGGAATTTGTACTACGTCTAAACACCCGACGGATTTGTGCCCAATTCTTAACGATAATTCAACGGCACATGTTGATGCTATCGGAGGTTTTCCAGGACCTCCACAAAGACGCTATGATCCTTTCTCCAACACTTATAATCCCGGGTGGAAGGATCATCCCAACCTGAATTACGAAGCTAATCCCCGATATAATCCACCATACCAACCGAGACCTCTACAACCACCACAACAACAACACAAGCCGAGCACATCTCTAGAAGCTATCGTGGAAAGACTTGCTGTCGATGTTGCAAAATATCAACAGAGGACAGACGCATTAATACAAGAGTTAACTAATCAGGTTAGTAATTAGTAAACTCTCAATGGCAGTTAATCGCTTAGAGTATCAAGGTAAATTACCTTCCCAGACAGAGCCGAACCCTCGGCAGAATGCTAGTGCAATAACTCTTCGTAGTGGAAAGGTTCTGGAAACAGTTCCAGCCAAAGGTCCTGGGCAAGACAAGGAACGTGAAATGTAAATTTCCGATCCAACAACCAAGCCAGAATCAGAAATTCCAAGGCCAGTTGTGATGCCACCTTCTTTTCCAGGGAGGCTTGCAAGGGATAAGAAAAAGAAGGAGGAAAAAGAAATCCTCGAGACTTTCAGGAAGGTGGAGGTAAATATCACTTTACTTGACGCTATCAAACAAATACCTCGTTATGCAAAATTCCTCAAAGAGTTGTGTACTAGCAAAAGGAGGTTAATAGGTAATGAAAGAGTAAACGTAGGAGAAAATGTCTCCGCCGTGCTGCAAAAGAAAGTTCTGCCCAAATACAAGAACCAAGGTATGTTTGCTATTTCTTGTGAGATAGGTAATGTAGGTATTAAGAAAGCCATGTGTGATTTAGGGGCTTCCATTAATGTTATGCCTTATTCTATTTGTAGCGACGTAAAATTTTAGCTTTGGTCGCTAATTGAGGTGATTTATTGAAAACTTGAAAATTGAAGTTTGATTTTAAAAGGGGAGCCGCCACCGATCTTTTTTCTAGGTGTGATCGGACACCTAATAAAACCTCTTTTTAACAGAAAAATTCATTTCTTTTTAGAAAGAAGGCCGGGTTTAGGTCTACGTCAAAATTTAGAGAAAATAGGGTCCGGGAGTCAGTTACGCACGAGGAAGGTATTAGCACCCTCATGACGCCCAAAATTGGTATATCGTTAAACGCGTATTGTCTTGATTTTCAAAAATACGAGTTCAATATGAATTTTAATTGTGATCCGATCAAAACACAAGAACTTTTAAAATTTCAGTTTCTTTTGAGAGAAGGGCGTTCCGTTTTTAACACTAGCCGATGATTTACCCAACATAGCGATGAAATCACGGACTTAATATTAAATCAGTACGTTGCCTTATTTTGAAAATTAATTGAAAATATGAAAAAAAAACATTATAAAACGATGAAAAGTTCATAATAATGTTATAATTAAATGCAATTTACATATATATTCAATTCAGAAACATGCAAATAATAAAAACGCGAATACACGAAAAATAATAAACATAGTAATTACAAAACATTAACAAATACATACGATATTAGACAAGATAATAATAGTATTTTAAAAAAAGTACACATAATAGTATGGAATATATACATAATATCTAATACTAAAAATACAGACATAATAGAGTATTTATTTAAAAAAATACGAGATAATATAAAAAGGGATATATATAAATAAGATAATATTAAAATATACATAAGATAACATGTAAAAATACGCATATATAGTATGATAAAATAAAAATGTATATATAAAAAAATATTCCTAATATAGTATAAAAAATATACGTGATGTATACATATATAAAAAATGTTATAAACAAACTATTAACAAGATTAAATGAATACACGTACATAAAAAAACAATAGCACTATTAAAAGTATATAGGTGAAATATTAGAGATAATGATAATGAATAAGAAAAATATATAATAAAAAGTATTAGAAATAATACGAATAATGTTACAAAACAATTATTAATAATACTATATAAATATTTACACATATATATATATACGATTTATATACTTATGTAGTAAAACATATGCTACTAATAATAATAATATTAATAGTATTAAAGACACGTACATCATATAATACCAAAAATCTATGCATATATACACATTAAAGTGAATACCTAATAATATTTAAAATATGTACATAACCCCACTTTATATATTAGGAATAATAATGACACAAATTATTAATATATTATGTAAAAAAAATATACATGTACATATAAGTATAATATTAACATTGGAAAATAATATTACAAAAAAAAAATACGCATATACATACCAAATATATATATATAAATACTAGTAATAATATAAATGATAGTAAAATAATTAACCCTAATACTAAAATAACTAAAAAAGGATTGATTTGAATGAAAAACAGAATGTTTATGACGAAATTTAAAAAAAAAAGGGAACTAATGGATTAATTTGAACGCGCGGGAAACAGCGGAGGACTGTAACAAAAATTTCCCTCTTCCCTCAAAACGCGGTGCGGCGAGGAGGATCGATTTAAAAACTAAATAAACTTTAGGGTGAAATTAAAGGACCAGAAGAACTTAATTACAAAATATTAAAAGGCGGAGGGGCTAAATGCGCAAATAGCCCCTCCATAGAAGAAACATGCGGACCTTGTCTCCCACGGGTCGGGTAATCGGGTCTTATAAATGCCAAAATTTCTTTTTTCTTTCATTTGTTCATTAGTTCAGAAAAAAAGGAAAAGAGAGAAATTCTCTCTTCTCTCTAGGTTCTCTCCAGAACAGAACCAGGGGAAGGCCTTCGACAACATCGCGGTTCTCTGTTCTCCACCGTCACCGGTGTCGGCCACCGCACGCGGTGGCCGGAAGTTCAAAAGGTAACTATCTTCTCCCCTTTTTTTTTTTTGCTTGTTTAATCTATATATATATATATATATATATATATATATCATGTATAAAAAATAAAAAAAGAAAAAAAGAAACAGATTGGAAGAAAAAGAAACTAAAAGGAAAAAAAAAAACTAAATACCTTCCGATCTCGATCTTTTGTTCAAGTTTTATTTCTGTTTTAATATATATTGGAATATAATGGTGTGTTTGGGATATGATTATTCTATTTCAAGAAGAAAATGGCTGCCTCCCATTACAATCGATTTTGAAGGCTTTTTATAGCCATTTACAAGGTATTGCCCTCTGATCCCTCTGTTTTGCTTGCGTGTTATACTGCCTCTATCTCCACTGTGTTTGCTACTGTTTTGTTTGCAGGATATGGGCAACATTGAGCAGTTGGAGTGACTGGTGGCAGAGAGCAAGTAGGGAGGCTTGCGGTGTCAAGGGATTAGGGTTAGGCTAGGGTTTGTGATTTGGTTGCTCAATAGGTTAGGGTCGGATGAGTTGTATTTGGGCCGACCGGGTATGGGTTAGGTTGTAAAGGGTTAGACGGGTATTGGTCTAGGCTTGTTAGGTTTTAAGTGATTTTGGTTGGTGTAATCTATGTGGGCTGATTGGGTTAATTGGTTTAGTTTTGTAATTTAATTGGGTCATGGGTTTGGTTTTGAAATAGGGTAAAATTGGACTATAACACTATTTATAAGTTGATTAACGCGGGTCCTTTAAAAGAGACAGGAGTAATAATCCAGTTGGCGGACAGGTCAGTTATCCATCCTGAAGGGCTGCTTGAAGACGTCCTTGTTAAAGTTAACGAATTAGTTTTCCCTGCAGATTTCTACATTATTAACATGGAAGATGATAATTCAACTAATTCGTCTGACATTTTGCTTGGAAGGCCGTTCTTAAGTACCGCAAGCACAAAAATCGATGTTCGAAGCGGGATGCTGATCATGGAGTTTGATGGCGAAATAGTGAAATTCAACGTCTACGAGGCCATGAGTCATCCTAACTCACTATTAAATATTTCTAGCATCGATATTTTAGATTGTTTAACTCAATCTTACTCTGAATATCATAACTTTAATGAGTTGGAAACTGTCCTTTGCAAAAGCATTGACATTGATGTTTTACATCATCTCGAGGAATTGGCAATCATTAAAGATCCATTGCAAGAAGTTGTCAATCACTTGGAAATACAGCCATCGTTGACAAACCGAGGTAACCAATTCGAATTATTACCTTCCCAAACCAAAATGTTGCCTTCGATTTTGCAGCCACCGACCTTGGAGCTTAAAGTGCTACCAAACCATCTTAAGTACGTCTTTTTGGGAGAAAAAGACACCTTACCGGTGATAGTGTCAAACAAGTTAACCAAAGACAAGGAGGAAAGCCTAGTTCATGTGCTGAGAGATTATAAGGAAGCTATTGGTTGGACGATAGCCGACATAAAAGGGCTAAGCCCATCTATTTGTATGCACAGAATTTCTATCGAAGACGACGCGAAACCAAAGAGAGATGCTCAAAGGCGCCTGAATCCACCCATGATGGAGGTAGTAAAGAAGGAGATCCAAAAACTGTTAGATGCTGGAATGATATACCCGATTTCCGATAGCAATTGGGTTAGCTCGGTTCATGTCGTACCCAAGAAAACTAGCGTGACAGTGGTGAAAAACCCATTAGGAGAGCTGGTTCCTACACGAGTCCAGAACGAATGGAGGGTTTGCATCAATTACAGAAAATTGAATACGGCTACCCGAAAATACCATTTTTCGCTCCCCTTTATCGACCAAATACTCGAGCGGTTAGCCGGTAAGACTCATTATTGTTGTCTCGATGGGTATTCAGGATTTTTCCAGATTCCAGTGGCTCCGGAGGATCAAGATAAAACGACTTTCACGTGTCCCTTCGGAACGTTTGCATATCGACGGATGCCGTTTGGACTCTGCAATGCTCCAGCCACCTTCCAAAGATACATGGTGAGCATATTCTCTTATTACGTCGAGAAAATCATCGAAGTCTTTATGGATGACTTTACGGTTTACGGTAACTCTTTTAACGAATGTCTTAATAATCTTGCTAAGATATTACAAAGATGCCTAGAATTTAATCTTGTTTTAAATTATGAGAAATGTCATTTCATGGTTGACAAAGGATTAATTTTGGGTCATATAGTTTCCTCGAAAGGAATCGAGGTCGATAAGGCAAAAACGGACATTATTAACTCGTTACCTTACCCCTCATCAGTGAGGGAAGTTCATTCGTTTCTTGGTCATGCAGGATTTTACAGACGATTCATGAAAGACTTCTCGAAAATCGCGCGACCACTTTGCAGTCTGTTACAAAAAGATAAAGAATTTGAATTTGACCAGACTTGTAAAGACGCATTTGATGTGCTGAAGCAGAAATTGGTCTCCGCTCCCATAGTGCAGCCACCCAATTGGAACTTCCCGTTCGAAATCATGTGTGATGCGAGCGACCAAAGTGTGGGAGCTGTTCTTGGCCAAAGAATAGGGAAAGAGCCTCATGTTATCTACTATGCCTTGAAGACTTTGGATGCTGCCCAAAGCAATTACACAACCACCAAGAAAGAACTATTAGCTACTGTATTTGCCTTAGATAAGTTTAGATCTTACCTACTGGGAGCTAAGGTAATTATCTTTTCTGACCATGCAGCTTTGAAATATTTAATAGGGAAGAAGGAGGCAAAACCCCAACTGATCAGGTGGATCCTACTCCTACAAGAGTTCGACTTTGAAATTCGGGATAAAAAAAGGGTGTAAAAATCTAGTAGCAGACCATCTGAGTAGATTACCGATTCCAGTAAACGACACACCATTGAAGGACAACTTTCTCGATGAAAACCTATTTTCAGCAAATGCAGTTCATCCTTGGTATGCAGACATAGTAAATTATCTCGTCACAGGTACTATTCCTTCAGAATTACCGAGGTCTAAAAAAGATAAGATAAAAAAGGATGCGCGATATTACATTTGGGACAATCCTTACCTTTGGAAGCACTGCTCGGATTAGGTAATACGACGGTGTGTAGCAGAAACAGAGGTACAATCTATCTTAACTTTTTGTCATTCTTATGCATGCGGAGGGCACTTTGGACCCAAACGCACCGCACACAAAATTCTTGAATGTGGGTTATTTTGGCCAAACATATTTCGTGATGCCTTTTTATTCTGTAAAACTTGTGAAAAGTGCCAAAGAGTTGGCAACCTTAGTCGTCGAAATGAGATGCCTCTTACTCCTATTCATATTTGTGAAATTTTCGATGTATGGGGCATCGACTTTATGGGTCCCTTCATCTCTTCTTTCGGTAATTTTTATATACTTTTAGCTGTTGATTATGTCTCTAAGTGGATAGAGGCGAAAGCCACTCGCAATGATAATGCTAAGACCGTAGTTGACTTTCTTAAAAATTCTATTTTTTCCAGGTATAGCACTCCACGAGCATTAATCAGTGACAGAGGAACGCACTTTTGCAATAAGCTCGTAAGTGCACTTATGGAGAAATATGGAGTGACTCAACGAATTGCCACTGCCTACCATCCACAAACAAACGGGCAAGCTGAAGTGTCATATCGAGAGATCAAATCTATTCTGGAAAAAACGGTTAAACCGAACAGAAAGGATTGGAGCTTGAGACTGAATGACCCACTTTGGGCTTATAGGATAGCTTACAAGGGACCAATAGGCATGTCACCTTACCGACTCGTTTTCGGTAAACCGTGCCATCTTCCGGTCGAATTAGAGCATAAGGCTTTTTGGACAGTTAAGCAATGTAATATGGAAATGGAGTCTGCAGAAAAATCTCGGAAATTAGACATCCAGGAACTCGAGGAAATAAAAAATGATGCATATGAAAATGCTCGAGTTTATAAAGAAAAGACGAAGACATTTCATGACAAGTTCATCGCAAGAAAGCAATTTTCAATTGGACAAAAAGTTCTCCTATACGACTCCACCTTAAAAATCTTTGCTGGTAAGCTTCGATCCAAATGGATAGGACCGTTTATTATTACTAATTTATTTGCGAATGGTGCAGTGGAAATTCAAAGTGCAGAGACGCGAAAGTGCTTTAAGGTGAATGGTCAACGATTAAAGCCCTTCTTTGAGAATTTTCAAACCCACACAGTTGAGGATATTGTTCTCGATGAACCCCAAGTTTGAATAACAGGTTATCGAGCTAACGACGTTAAACAAAAGTGCCTTTGGGAGGCATCCCAAATTTATTTCCGTCTATTTTTATCTATTTAAATTTTTAGAGTTTAGGTTGTAAATAAATAAATTAATTCCTATTTTTACTTAGTCAAATTTGTGTTTTCAGGGGAAAAGGTCATAAATTTTCATGAGTACGTGGAGTGATGGTGACGTGGGCACGACATGCGTCAAATAAAAAAAAATTTCTATACCCAAATAACCATACTCAAAATACCACAAATTACCCAAAACCCAAAAGAAAAAAACCCAAAATCCAAATAACACCCATATCCCATACTATCCCTTAAACCCAAATCCTTTAAAATTCATTTACCCATTTACCCATAAAATTACCCAAATCTAGACCCAATAAACACAAACCCATTCCCATAAAAACCTAATAACCCAAAGGAAAAAAATTAAACCAACCCAATAATTTAACCCATTTTACTACCCATCCATATAACCCAAAAACAAAATAACCCAATACCCATAAACCCAATAACCAAACCCATTTCCCTAAAACCCACAACCAAACCAAAAATAAACAAAATAAAAAATAATTAATTAAAACACCCAAAATCCCCAAATTCCCAATCTTCATCTTCTCCATTTTTCTTCAAAACAAAACCTTCAACCCAAACCTCTCACGCCGCCGCCACCGTCGCCGGTCTGTAAGCAAATCGATTTCCCTACTCTTGAACTTCTAGATATTCATGATGCAGTGCTCCATTATTTTGATGCTATTGGTTGGACTCTATTTGCTAATATTACTTGTGATGCATATTATGAATTAGTATATGAGTTTTATACCACATTTAGCTTCGATATAAATGCTTTGCAAACTGTTCAAACACAAAATATAGTATGCTTTCGTTTGCTTGGGAAGGACTTTCGGATGTCCATTTCTGAATTTAATGTTGCCATGGGTTTCATCGACCCTGATGACATTCAATCCGATGCCTATCATTCTGCTCTTTTAGATGTTCCAAATGACTTCGATGCTCAGCATATTTATCGTGTTTTAACTGATTCTGACCAACTTTATAATCCAAAGACCACAAAAGCTTCTTTGACTAAAACTGAACTGTTCTTTTTATGGTGCATGCATTCGGGTTTTAAAGTTAACTTAGGATATTGGTTTGCACGAAATTTTCATGCCGTATTGAGTTACAACCGTCCACTTATACTTGGATCATTTATTTCAAATTTAGCCTCTCGACTTTTTGAATCTGAAATTGATTTCTCAAGCTTCACATGTGCATATCGTATGGACCACCTAGATAAACACTGTTTGGATTCTATGGGATTGCTTGCCGGCACCCCTACTTCGTGTTATTTTGTTCCTCCAGGTACACGGACAGCTCATGAAAATAGAGTTTTTTGCAAACATCCACACATTAATACGAGAGAGCAAGAGGAACAACATTTGACTGTGGAGGCCCGGTTAAGTCAAATCAAAGCTAGACTTGAGACAATGGAAACACAAGTCGCCACCATCCTCACTATCCTGCAAAGTCACGACTCTCAACACCAATGATGTCATTAAAATACACGGGGAGTGTTCTGAACTTTTTCACTTTTAATTAATTTGAGCTGCTGACTTTATTTTACATGCTTTAGGTCAAGCATAGTTTAAGTGGGGGGGTTGGATTGATATGATTAATTTTTGTTGCATGCCTTCCTCTTTTGCATGTATTCAATCTTACATTGAATTATTTCGACAATTTATTCGACATTAAGCCTTAAAACCTCATACTTAGTCGATTTAAGTAATTAGGCAAATTTTGAATTAAATGTTCAAGTATATAAATTGGTCGACATTTAGGATTTAAAATTGGTATATGTAGCTAGAATTTTTTTTCGTATGAATTGATTGGCTGAATAAAATATATTTGCTTGTGCATAAATAAATTAAATAAATAAATGTTCAAGCTATGAATGAAGTTTCGAAAACGTGACCAAATTGAGTAACCGGGGCAAGGTGTTTGGGTTGTCATCTTGTCTCGCGTAAAAAGGTTTGAGTGACAAGTCGATAACTTACAAACATTCCGCTAGCTGAATTTTTCCTATCAAAAAAAAATATTAAAAAAATTAAAAAATTAAAAAATTAAAAAAATAAATAAATAAAGACTGTTTGAACTGAGTAATCGGGATAGGGTGCTTGGGTTGTCATCCTAGTTCGCGTAAAAAGGTTTGATCTTGTCTATTAATTTTCTGATGCATAGTTAATTAATAATGCCATGCAAATTATTTAATTCAAACTCAATTTAGCGAAATTGTTTAATTGACATATTTCAATTTTATGACACTTGTTGATTAAGATATATACTTTGAACATTTATTCATTTTTTGCCTATGTTGTTTGAATTGATTGAGGATTTGGAAAAGGGGCTCGATTTTTAATAAATTGTAGAACTAATTCTAATGTTTGAAAGAACAACATGCTTGAGGGCAAGCATGAGCTAAGTAGGGGGGATTTGATAAACATGTAAAGTTGCATATTTTTTGTGCTTAATTTGGTTTATTGATGAAATGAACCCTACTAATTAAGTGTTTTTATGATTCAATAATTTTCAGGGACGTAATTGGATGGAATTACAAGCAAAAAGTGGCCGAATTGAAAAACAAACTATGGAAATGGGGCCAAAGCAGAAAGATGGAGCAAGCCAAGGACTAATTGCAATTTTGACTTTGTAAAAATACTAAAAATAGGAAGATATTTTAGTTTTATTTTAATTTTAATTTTAATTTTAATTTTAATTTTTATTTTTATTTTTATTTATTTTTATTTTATTTAATTAGGCTATTTTTAGTAAACCCTATCTATATAAATAGGGGGTTTTAGTTCTTAAAAAATCATCCCTTATTTTTGTATTCCTACTCCTATTTGGAAATACATTATCCTCTTTGTCTTCTTTTTCCTAATTCAAATTGAGAGTTGGATTATTTTGTCTTCTTTTTACAAAATTTGTCTAATTCACTTTTTAAATATTTTTCCCATCCATTTCCACCACATTTTTCATATAATTTCTATCATTTCCCATAACCTTCAAGCATGATTAAATTCATGCAACACTAAACCCATTTCAGCTTTAAGCCAGTGTTAACCCCGTCAAAAACCCGTGAGATACGAACCCGAGCTGTTAACTCCCAATTTTCGATACTTATTATTTCTCCGGATTAAGAGTATGACTTCGTCAACTCACAAAGTCAAGCCAATACTAAGTCAAAAAAGACGTCGTTTGAGTTAGCGTGGCTAGATGTACCGTTGGAATTTCGAAAGGATCGATTGTCTAATTAGTTTTCCGAGAACACATTGGCGTGCCAAGTGGGGATTGCTGTTTGGTTCCATCAAGGGAAGTAATAACTGGATTTAAATGTCCCAAACATTTGAAGGCATTGGTTCGAGCTAGGCTCTTCTAGAACGTAAGGCTGCCGGAGTTCTAAATCACGAACGTTTCGTAGGTTGTTCGTTCGGCAAGGGTTAGTTATAGGACGTTCCATAACTAATTTACACAAGGAAGAGTTGGTGTCCGAGGCGTCCTTGGTAGCTATAACTAGCTTATTGGAAAAGAGGAGTTCACCTAATTTCGAGGACCGAGTTAAAGACGGAAGAACCCGTGCTTAAGGCTGAGCTAAGTTTTATTGATTTTCCTTCAAATTATTTCGTTGTTTATTTTTATTTCATCTTTTGCTTTTTACTTTTTACGTTTTCTTGTGTTTATTTCAGGTTTTATATATTTCCCCCCCAAACGTCGCGGGCACGACAATTGCCCAGACAAAAATCTGGTCAAGAGATAAACAATTTTCCGTAAACCCAGTCTCTGTGGGATCGACCCTACTCCCTATACTGCTTTAATTTGAGAATTAGGCGTAGGTTTATATTGGTGGAATCGACAGCCATCAGCCCCCAACCCTTTTTACTTGAGTGTGATTGGATCATCTTTAAAAAATAATTTTGGTCTACGGAATAGAAAAACAGGTTCAGGAGTCGGTTACGTACAAGGAAGGATTAGCACCCTCATATGCCCAAAATCGATACCAAATTGATTAACTAATGTCCTTGTGTTGAAAACTTGAAAAGGTTTTAGAATGTGATCCTTTTGAGCTGGAATTTGAGATTTTCTTGTTCCAAAGGAATAAAACACCACATCCAGCACGTTAGGATATGACATCTTAAACCTCAAAACTGAGATCATCTCATGATTTCCAAATCATGCGATTAAAATGATATTTAGCTATTTTGGTCAAACAAAAAACCGAAACCCAGCACGTTAGGGCACAATTTTTCGAATTTCCAAGCACTAAATATTGCCTTGTTGTAAATGGTTTTTGAAAACAATTTTGAAACCAATCTAAAATGTATTTATTTAGTTTGCTTCGAAAAAAAAATGAAATAACTGTAAGTTGGTCAAAATATGCTAGGATTTAAATCGCTCTTCACTAATGCAAAAGAGAAGCAAAGTTACAAAATATAAAACAATATACATAGAAATATTATTGCACGAATGAACAAAAATAATATGAAAATACACGGAAACCAAATTAGTTCATATAATGGTAACATATCATACATTATATGAAAACAAGCGTCAATATTGAAAACTAATGAATTAAAAGACAAAGTTAAAAGAAAATACCAAATGAATTAACATAAATCAAAGTTAACTAAAAATGAGTGGGAAAAGTAATTTTAAATGATCAATATGCGAACAATAAATTATATGTATAAAGGTTTTAAAACAAGTGATATGCGTAAAAATTTGCAATAGGAAAAAAAACGAAGACAAAAATAACAAATTCATGAAATAAAAATAAATTTAAAATAAATAATATACAAAATAATATGTAACAATTCACATAAATAATATACATGAAATAAACTTAATATAAATAATTTATATATGTGAGCAAAAATAAATAAAAATATTTGAAATAAAAAATATTGTCTTTATAGGAAATAAATTGTACAAATAGATTTGAAATAATAATAAAAATATATACAGATAAATTCAAAAGGAAATATATACGTAAAATAATATAAAATCAATGATATATACATAGAGTAAAAAACTTTAGTATAAATTATGTAACACCCTATACCCGAGACCGTCGCCGGAATCAAGTACAGAGCATTACCGGACTTGACGAAACTTCACAGAACTTGATCGGAAATGAATATAAAATATTGTGTAATTTATTGTATAAACGTTCATATTAACTGTTTTCGGACTAACTACATACATCTCGGATGGTTAGGATTCGAATCCTAACAAGTCGTGACTTAGAAAATTTTTCATGAAAAAAAAAAGCATCGTCACACACGCCCGTGTGACTTTTAGCACGGCCGTGTTGTTAAATCGTGTGGCTTTCACAAGCCCATGCTAGGAACCGTGGAACATTCTGACTTACCCGACACGGCCACAAGCTATTTCGCACGCCCGTGGAGTCAGGCCGTGTGCTTCCCACGGCTATGGCACGTCCGTGTGCTCAGCCTGTGGAAGAATCTGTCAAATTCTACACGGTCTGGTCACACGCCCGTGTAACCAACCACTCAGGCCGTGTGAGGCTATCTACCAAGCCTTGGCCCTCCTGCACTTAAATACACAATTCATATCCCACTCATTTTCATATAACACTAACCCAATTGACATTCATTTCATTACAAACATTGTACAATACATAAGAACTATATTTGTATTCAAAACATAAAAAAAATTTACAAGTGACTCATACTAAACCTAGTACATGCCATAATATCAAAAGATAGATATATCACCACAAATTGGAGCTGAGATCGGGATTAACTTGGATGCTTGACTGAACCTCAATTTTACCTAACCTGCGCACGGAAACAACCGTACGCTGAGTATGGAAATACTCAGTAGTATTACCATAATTCAAATTATACAATAACTTATATACATTAATTTATATTTCAATTACTTAATAATTACTTCATACTTTTAATCAAATTACTTAATAATTATAAGCCTTATTTCAAACTTGTATTTCATGAAACTTATACATTAGATCACTACCCAAATTTCATTGAATTTTTCACATCTCATTTCATTAGCTCATTTCATATCATATAAAATTCACTAAATTTTTATCACTTTATTCAATATTAGTTTTATTGCAATTTAGGTTTACCAAAGCCTTATCTCCACCATAACAATTTCACTAATTGTTTTCATAAATCATCACTTTGCTTTAATCAATTCTTGCACATTTAGTGCATAATCCAAAATATCATATTTCATTTTCATTTTCACATACCAAATTCACACTCAATTATATAATCCAATTATACGATTCTTTTCAATTAAATTCTCTTATTATTTATTTATATAAATTTCACACAAATTATGGACTTTAATTTCATTTCTCAATCTCATATAATATTTCAATTCATAATCCAACTTTGAACACTTCATGAATCTTTAATTTAAGAATTCAATCTCATAGCACAAATCTCATTTTATATTTCATATCTTAAATTCACTTTCTTATTTCTTTTAATAGCTCAATCACATTCATTCAGAATTTATCATTTCACTTATTTACCCCTATTAACTCGACTCGGACCCTGACGGATACACGGATCTAATTAAACATATCAGAATGGCGACCAACGCCTCATCGGATAGTTCGAAGTAAAGTGGCTACCAAAGCCTCATCGGATAGCTCGAAGTAATTCTATGGCACACCTAGTACCTCATCGACATAGCCGAAGCAAAGTGGCTACCAAAGCCTCATCGAAACTATCCGAAGCAAATCTATGGCACACCAAGTACCTCATCAGCATAGCCGAAGCAAAGTGGCTACCAAAGCCTCATCGAAACTATCCGAAGCAAATCTATGGCACACCAAGTGCCTCATCGACTCAAGGTCGAAGAATCTCTGAACTGTTCCGATCCTATGGCATGCCAACTATATCCACTAAGCCCGACTAGTTAATAGGGTATCTGAATCACTTATTCATTTTACTTCCACTTTCAACTGAATCACAATCATTCGGATTCAAGTTCAAATTCACATATTCACATTATTTACTTCCAAGTCACATTTCAACTCAATCACATTCAATTCAATTTGATTCAATTCAAAAGCATTCCAATCACAATTCCTCATGTATTCAATTCAATACATTTCCACTTTCCAATCAATGTTTTATCAAATGCTTATATATGTTCATACTTCATTTCAATATTATTCAATTTATAATTTCTAATGTTCACATTCATATCAATTTCTCAATCCAACATATATAATTCAATACCACATTAATTCTTCTCATTCAAACCATATTATCAGAAATTTCCATTTAATTCACACACAATTTATTCTTTTACTTACCTCAATTTGCTTATTATATACATATCAATTTAAAAGTTAACAAATAATCAAATTTGAATTATAGTAATACTAACCTGAATTTCTCGTTTTTACTCCCCATTTGTTTCTCTCTTTTCCTTCCTTGCTCGATGTCTCGAATTCTTTATTTACTACGGCAATAATAATAATTTACATTATTGATTACAGCATTAAAATTTAAATAATTAAACTTTTATTCAATTCCTATTCTTCCTCTTCATTCTACTTTCTTTTTACACAATCCTACTATATATTCTTTTAAAGCTGTCTACCCGCGCAACAGTCACTAAATTGTTTATATCTGGAACTACGAAACTCCAAATCAAGTTCCATTAATTTTCCCTGAAACTAGACTCATGTACCTTTCTACCATAAAATTTTCAGAATTTTTAGTTTTTCCAATTAATACAGTTTATTCCTCAAAGTTACCCCTGATTCACTGCCTGACAGTTCCAACCCTCCTGTACTAAAGGTCAATTACCTCATAGCTCAGGACTCGAATAATGTTCTCGTCTATTTCTCTTGAAACTAGACTCACCGAGGATTATAAACATATAGATTACAACTCATAACTATTTTTGTACAATTTTTAATGATTTTATCAAAACAGAACAGGGGATTTCCGAGTCATCCTGTATCAGTTTTACAAAAATATAAATATCTCAATCTACAGACTTTCTTTGCTTGTTATGTTTCTTTTATCTAAAAATAGACTCAGCAAGCTTTAATTTCATATCTTATTCACCCTTTAATTCGGTTCCTACAATTTTTAGTGATTTTTCAAAGTTAAGCTTATGTTGCTGCCCAAAACTGTTTTCTTATAACTTATTAAATCATTTATCTAATTCTAACTTAAAATTCTTTCAATTAAACCCCTAATTCATTTTCTAATTCAACATAAACCATATTCAAAACCTTAAAACTTCAAAGACCTCAACTTAAACTCATCAACACTTTATTCTAAAGCTTATAAAACATCAAAATTAAAAGGAAAGGGCCTAATTGACTTACCAATTAAACTTTAAAGCTTCAAACCTTGAATTTTCCCTTTTCTTTCTTTCCTTTCCTTTTCTCCTTCTTTCTCCCCTGTTTCACGTTTGCCTATTCTGTTTCTTTCTTTTTATTTTCCTTCTTTTCTTTGTTTTTGTTTTATGTTTTATATCATATATATATATATATATATATATTAGTTTATAATAATAATTATTGTTATAAAAATCTATTCAATAACCAATATTTTAATTACACTTGTACACACACATTTTATTACACATGTATTTTATCAATACCACCCATTTGTTTTATTTTAATTTATTTCATAATTTAATTAATACAATTTATAATTTAATAATAAATAACAATAAATATCTTATTTGGTATCAAATACTAATATTACAATTGTACACACTTATATTTTCACATTTGTGCCAATGAATTTATTACAAATGTCATTATTTAATTTATTTATTAAATAAGAATATTTAATATAAAACCATAATTAATAATACAAATAATAAATACTAAAATCTAAGAAAAATCTTAGATTTTTCTAAGTTTGCCGCCTCAACTATTGCCAAATGGCATATTTGCCATTTTGGCCCCTTATAATTTCTATCAATCTACAATTAGGCTTTTATCTCTTATTCAATTTAGTCCTTTTTCCTAATTGCTCTCAATTAAGCTAAATTTACTTAATCAAAATCTAATTAAACACACGACTAAATTCATAAATAATTTTTGATAAATATTTACGAGTCCGTTTACTGAAACAAAGATCCGATAATTTACTTTCCGGTACCTGTGCTTTTGAGGTCGTTACAAATTATACATATAAACTATACTTATAAATAGATTTAAAATAATATATATATATATAAAAGTAGATTTGAAAGAACAAAATATAGAAAAAAAAAAAGAAAAAAAGGAAATCAACAATATATACATAGAATAATAATGTATTACAGAATAATATATAAAATATTTAAAATAAATCCTGTAAATTTTCAAATTGAAAAGATGTATAAAAGAAAACTAAAAATAAAAAAATATAATAAATCAATTTGAAGAAATATCTACCAATGAAAGTATAAAAATAAATTAAAACAATGTAGAATCAATGAAATAATTTAAAATAATATGTTAAAACAATTTTAGAAAAAATGAATAATAAATACTTTAAAAATAATAAAAGAATTACAAAGAATAGAAAATATAAATTAAAATAAAAAATACTCAACTGAAACAAAAATAAAATCAAAAGGACAATTTATAAATAAATAAAGTATTAAAACAGAATTAAGTATTAGAACGCAACGCGTATAACAAAAGGGGATTAAAAACGCAATTAACCCGAGTTACTGAACACAGCGTTTAAACAAAGGACCAAAGTAAAACAAACGTAAAATTACAGGACGGAATTTAAGAGATAAAAGAGAACTAGGAAAACCAATTGAAAATAGACTCAAAAGCGGAGGGACTGAGGGCCCAAATAGACCCTCAGTCCAAAACACGTGGATCCTTGGCGCTTCACGGGTCGGATCTCGGGTCAAAGCACCATATGGTGCCGTTTAACGTTTTTTATGAAGCAAAATAAAAAAAACCCTAAAACAAGGGTACTTAGCCACTCATGAAATGAAAAAACAGAGGTCGACCCCCATTCGGACGCCATTACGCCTACCAACGGCGACTAGCAATGTGCAAAAGCCCCGTCTATGACCAAGCTTCGAGAGTTACCAATCTCAGTCTCGAAATCCCACCCTTACTTCGATTTTTGACAAAGAAAATGGGCTCCGATCACCAAGGTAAATCTCTCTTTTCTGCTCTTACATGCAATAGGGACTAAATGATAGACCACAGAGGAAAAAAACCGAAAAGAAGAGAAATCGGCTCTAAAATCACCTTCAAACGATTTTGGATTTTTTTTCTTTGATTTCGTATGTGTGCGTATATACAAAAAAATGGGGATCCCTTTTACAGTGAATATATTTGGCTTTTATAGCCAAATGAAAAAAAAATGAGATACACATTTTTCTCTAGCTGTATTCTGTTACCATTTGCTATCAATTTGCTGTGCATTGCCATTATTTTGTTTCGCAGGTGTGAGTAGCATGGAGAAGCCTTTCGTGATGGTGGCGCACATGGGAGCAGTGGCGCACGTGGAGGTGAAGGCTGCGGCGGCCCTAGGTTTTTTGACTCTGTTTGGGCCATTTGGTTTAGCCCTAGTTTATTTGATTGGGCCTGTTGGGTAGTGAGTTTGTAAAATAATTGGGCCAATTGGGATTTGTTTAGTGGACTTTGCAGGGTCCGAATTTGGTTCTATTATTTGCGAAAGGACCAGGATTAGTTGGGGTTTTTATGTAATGGACTCTTTAAGACTTTGGTTTTTTATTATTTGTTTTTGGTTTTAATTTAATTTGGTTTTATTATTTTTGGTTTTTAATGGGTCGGGCGAAATGGGCCTGCTACAGCTGCCCCTCTTTGCTCATTGTCGTGTGGCGGGAATAGAGCAAAGACTTTAAAAGGGCCAATTTTCCTGGTCTTGCCGAATCCTGACTTCTTGGCACTTCTGTTCTTCGAGTAGCTTCATTCCATCCTACTGCATCTTCAGGGGCATAGGAATTAATGTTTTATCTGCTCTAATGCAATTTCAGGGAGAAAAGATTTGTAGCTTCGATCTACTCTGCTGGAATTTCAAGGAGATGAGAACTGGTGGCTTAAATCTGCTCTACTACTGCTTAGGGAGACAAGATCTGCAATCTTCAACCTACTTCATTGCTTTTCAGAGAAATAGGATTAATGGCTTCAATCTGCTCCACTACTGCTTAGGGAAATAAGATTCGTCGTTTTCGATCTGCTTCATTACTGCTTAGTGAGATAAAACTTGCATCTTCAACCTGCTCTACTATTGCTAAGGGAGATAAGGCTAATGGCTTCAATCTGCTCCACTACTGCTTAGGGAGATAAGATTTTCCGTCTTCGATTTTCTCCACTACTGCTTAGAGAGACAAATCTACAATCTTTAGCCTACTCCGCTACTGCTTAGGGAGATAGGACT
This sequence comes from Gossypium stocksii, assembly GCA_020496765.1. Classification (NCBI taxonomy): domain Eukaryota; kingdom Viridiplantae; phylum Streptophyta; class Magnoliopsida; order Malvales; family Malvaceae; genus Gossypium; species Gossypium stocksii. The sequence goes on from CM035624.1 coordinate 128,557,962, forward strand.
AGTGGCTTAAATTTGCTCCACTATTGCTTAGGGAGATAAGATTCACCATCTTTGATCTGTTTCACTACTGCTTAGCGAGATAAGATCTGTAATCTTCAGCTTACTCTCTTGCTATCTTAGGAAGATAAGACTACAATCTTCGATCTGCCCTACACTATCTCGAGGGGACAAAATCTGAAATCTTCAGTCTGCTTCCTTGCTATCTCAGGAAGATAAGACTACAATCTTCGATCTGCCCCACTACTATCTCGAGGGGACAAGATCTGTGGTTTTTACTGTGCTCCGCTGCAAACTTAGGACGTCAAGACTAATGTCTTCGATCTGTTTCACTGCAACTTCAGGAAGTCAAGATCTGTTGTCTTTAGTCTACTCCGCTGCAAACTCAGGGAGCTAAGACTGGTGTTTTCAATCTGCTTCACTGCAACTTCAGAAAGACAAGATCTGTTGTCTTTAGTCTGCTCCGCTGTAAACTCAGGGAGCCAATGGTGCTTTCGATCTGCTTTACTGCAACTTCAGGAAGATAAGATCTGTTGTCTTTAGTCTGTTCCGCTGCAAACTCAGGGAGTCAAGACTGATGTTTTCGATCTGCTTCATTGCAACTTCAGGAAGACAAGATTTGTTGTCTTTAGTCTGCTCCACTGCAAACTCAGGGAGTCAAGACTGATATCTTCGATCCGCTTCACTGCAAACTCAGGAAATTATAAAGAAATTATTTGAATTTCTTTTTAAATAATGATGATGTGACAATCTTAAAGTACTACATCATTATACCATAACAAAATCAAAGTTCAGAACCAATTTGTAAAATTTTACAAATGACTTGTTTCAATTTAAATTTCACAAATCATTGACATTGTTATTAACGTAATACCATTTTATGGTCGCATATTACATACATAAATAATTATATTTAATAGTTAATTTTTTCGAACTTATACAATTGAATAAAAATTAATTTTTTAATTATACAGTTGAACAAAAATTAAATTTTTATGTTTAACTATATCAAATCAAAATCTACGTATCTAATTATATATTTAATAAAAAAAAGAATAAAATATGATTATAATTAAACATGATTGATTACATTCATAAATATAATATTACCTAAAGTGGTGTATAACTTTAGCAAGATATGTCATTTTAAAATTCAATCAATTATCATACATGAAACACGAAACATGACTACACTTGACTACAAATTAATAAATAAATTTATAAAAAGAAAAATAGTAGTATATATATATATGAGACAATTTATTCACAATCATATCAATACTCAAATATATATACATACATCACCTCAAATATAATTACTTACCTTATCATATATTTTTCCACATTAAAAATTCAATATTACATTTAATAATAAATAGTTTGAGTTATAGTAATATAAACCGTAAATTTTCTCGAACTACTCATCGACTATCTTTTCCTTCCCCTTTTGTGTTAATGTCTTGGATTCTTTATTAGCTACGAAAATTAAGATAATTTACATTATTAATTACAACACTAATTTAAAATAAATAATTAAATTCTATTCAATTTATATCCTATTTTCAATTTAATTCTAACTAAATTTACTTATTTTCTTAACTCAATTCATATTTTATTTTTCTTCAAATTTCTTCCATATTCAATTCAACTATCTAGCATTCATAATAAAAACCTAACTTAGAATTTCTTTCAATTTAATCCCTCTAATACAAAACTTATAACTTACTTTACAATTTAATCCTTTTACTAATTCTAACTTAAAATTCATTCAATTCAAACCCTAATTCATCCATTTGTTCAACATGACCCGTGCCTAAAAATCTAATAACTTTCAAATTTTCAATTTAAATCAAGTAGTACTTCACTCTAGGATTTCAAAAACATCAAAATTACAAGAAATGGGACTAAATTGACTTACCAAATTAAACTCCAAGCCTTAAACCCTAAATTCCCCTTTTTCTTTTCTTTTTTCTCCTTTCCCTCTCTTTCGACATGGCTATTCTGTTTCCTTCTTTGTATCTTTTGTTTCTTATTTCTTTTATGCTTTATTATTTTATTAACATAATATAATATTAATAACATATATTAAAATATCTTTTACTTTAATATTAAGTAATTTAATAATTATATAACAAGTATACATATTTATATTTATTACAAATGTATGGTCTCATCACAGTACGTATGTCATTATTTAATTTATATAAGAGTATAACAATAATAATAATAATAATAATAATAATAATAATAATATCTATAATAATATCTATAATAATTTAATAAATATCTTATATTTACATAATATATGTATTACAATTGTATTTATTCCTATTAATACACTTGACTTTATCATTTCTACACACTTGCCATAATTTTATTTAATTATCATATAAAAATCTTATATAATAATTATTTAATTAATAAATATCTATTTAATTTAATAATATATATTAAATATCTATTTGCTTAAATAAGAAGTAATTTAATAAAATATTACAATTGTATAAATGTTATTATTACATATGTATATATTTATCACCTTATACTTGTTATAATCCTATTTTATTTACCATATAAAAATCTATTTAATATAATTATCTTAAATTAATTAATATAATTTATAACTAAAATAAAATAATATCAATAATAATAACTAATTAATTTAATTGACAAATTCGTAAGAAAAAATTTTAGATATTAACAACTTATGCCGCCTCATCTTTACTAATTGGCATAATTTTCATTTTAGTCCTTTATAATTTTTTAATTTGTAATTCAACTTTTAGCCCTTATTTAATCTAGTCCTTTCTCCTATTTACTCATAATTAAGTTAAATTCACCTAATTAAAATCTAATTAAACACACTACTAGACTCATAATTATTTCTAATAATTATTTACGAATCCTTTTCACTAAGACGGAGGCCTGATAATATACTTTTCTGATGCCCATGAATTTTGGCTCATTACAAAAGTATTATAACCTTGAATCAATTGCAATATTTTTTTTAGGTGAAGTATATTTCACAATTACAAGTAATTTGTGTAAGTACAATTAGACTTGATTAATATAATACTCAAACGAAATCATAATTACAATCAACACATTTGTACAACTACAATTAAGATCAAATTATTAAATAAGAAATTGACTAATAACTAAAATCATAAAAGAAAAAGTCTAAAAAGGGGTGGGAAATGCAGAAGCACTAGCATGATCAGCTGATTCAAGCCTTTGGACTTGAGTAGTTAAACCAAGATGAGCCATAATAAGAGCAACATGAGTGAGTAGCTCACCACCATGCCTCAATTGTTGTGCATGTTCCTCCCATGTGCATCGACTCGCACCATAAACCATCATCTCCATCCACACTTCGCTTATCATTTTCCACTTCTCCTCATGATCCCACCTCTCTTCACGAACCAAGCTCTGTAATTGCTTCGCAAATTTGACTCCATCCCATAATGCCCCAATTTCAGAAAATTCATTAAACTCAAAGGACAGTAATGCTTCATTGAATTCCTCCATGGAAACTTTCATATTTTTGTTCGGAGATATTCTCTTGGTTTGTTGGTAAGTTTCTTTGTTCACTATCTCAATGAACCCATTCGGCAGCATTGTGGGTCGAACCAATACCAGATACATCATGTAATCGGACAAAGATTTGCTGATTTCACAAACCGGATTGGACAACGTGCTCCTCCGATACTTCGAGAGATCGTTGTAATAAACGAGGGAGGTAGCGATGTGCCACACGAAGATTTGACGGGGGAAATCTGTGGTTTTCAATTTCCAATACTCATCCTTCTCATCTAGATCAAAGCCTTTCTCTTGGAGCACATTGTCACCTCTCTCCGCCAATATCTTCTCCAGGCACTCAAGCTTAAACCGACCTTTTTCGAACTTGGAACGCTTCTCGTTCAGGTGATTATAGATGAACTTCTTTAACTCAATATCGACTTCCTTCCACTTCGTGTACCAAAATTTCTGCAAAAGGCCACCGGGGTCAATAAACTTTAAGATCTGAGCAAATTGGCTTGCGTTGGCCTTCACGCAATACTCTAAAAGATCATGTTGTGCCATTTTTTTTATTCCCTCCTTCGACTTGATCAAATGTAACCTGTTTTGAACAAGCCGATGGTATAGCTTACCCATTTTGTCTTCTCTAACAGCGTACCTGAGAATCGTCCACTTGGAACAAATGTGCTTGTAAAACGAATAGCTCTCGAGCCAAACACCTCCTAACAGCAGCACGTAGGTGACGACAACATCAACGGTCGAATCTTCGTTCTTGGTATAGAGAACTGAAAAAGCTATCAGTACTGAAAGAAGAGAGAAAAAACAGAAGCAACGAAGAGCTAAGCACACAATATAGTGTCTGTGTTGTATGGGGTTCTTGGTGTAGAGCAAATCGTAGAGGAATTCGAGTTCGATCTCGACAAAATTGAAGGCCTCGGCTGCTGTCCTTGTACTAGGATTGAGGTAGACCATATCATCGTGAAATGCTTTCGAGATCTGAAACGGGAGATCAGTAAACAGAGGCTTGAAAACATCACACGCTGAATCTACCTCCCGAAGAAACCTTACTTCCGAAGTAATCATTGAATCTCCTATAAAATCTCTCTTTTTCGAAGGATCAAAAAGGCCGGTTCGGATCATTTCTCTCATTTCACTTCTAACACTGTCGCTACTGCTCGGATTTTCCCTTTTCGGGGCAGAGTAAAAGTACTTCATGAGCTGCTTCGAATTTGCACATCTAAGAGCCCATATCCTTTCCAGATACTTGAAAACTCCCCCAATGAACAACGGAATAGCCATAGCATTTAGCGCGGTGTTCGATTGAAACTTCACATAAATATAAATCGCCTCGCCGATTTGGAAGAACATTCCAAGAAAGTGGCGCAACCAAAGCTCATTGTCTTCCAAAGAGTAAGCAGTGATATTGTGAGGGCTGCCGAGATGCCATAGAAGAAAAGGGGTCCAAAAGACAATGAGTCCTTCTTTTAATTCGGAGCTGCCTCGAAGAAGGGTACTAAGTACAAGGGTCGCCATCCAATCTGCTGAGAGATATATTAGCCAAGCAATTATTGCTATCACTGGCACCCAGTTTCCAGTATATTTCTTCCGTTTCCTCCCGAAATAAACAAGAAGAAATTGAAGAATAAGACTCAACATAACCATAGAACGAAGCTCCCATTTACTCCAAAACTTTTTGACAATTTCAGAGAACACCCTCTTCAAGACTGAGTCCTTAATCTCTACATAAAGTAGAGTGATGGCAACTGAAAATTAAAAATCTCAATTAGCTTAGATAAAATAAGGAAAAAAAAAGTTCATTGAAAAGATTTTCAATTTAATAGTTAAACAAATTCTTTTTTCCAATTATCGAAATAAGTCATATTAGTTGATTCTATATACATAAACTATAATTATGATGTATGGTAAGTGCTAAAGTAATTTCATTCTTATGCTTAATGGAGTACTTGAGAGTAAAAAAAGTGAAAATCAGTGTGTCAAAAAAAGCTATTGGAGCCACACAGGCTGTGACAAAAATCTCCCAACCCATAAATTGAAAAATAATGTGTATCAATGCACTCGAACTTACGCCCTCCTGTATTTTCTATATTGACAACAATACTCATACCAATTGAGCTAAGACTCAATCAGCTCTTTTATTAATCTTCTAAGCATAAACATCTATATATATTTAATATAACAGATTTAATTTCTATAGAAACAAACTTTCGAGTTTGAATGAAAAACCTAATCATATATGTAGGATGCGTAACACAACCAATATTATAAACATCTGGTTTAAAACAAGCAGCTGGATCATAAAATACCATTTATAGACAGCAAAGAAAATAAAATACATACATTGAGGATGTTAATAAATTAAGGGTAAACTATAAAAATAGCCACTTTTGTTTGCTTCAGGTTACATTTTAGTCATTTATATTTGAAATGTTACGTTTTAGTCACTTATGTTATTATTTTGTTACGAAGTAATCACTCTTCCGCTAAGTTCCGTTATCTCCTTAACGGTAATCTTACGTGGCAGTCCAACTAGATTTTAAGTGCCAACTTGGATTTCCTAATGGGATGAGAATAGATTTTTTATTAAATAAATTTAATTAATTAAAAATTTTAAACCCTAAATCTTAGTTAAAAAACCGTTCATCTCTCCCTTTTTTTTTTAGTTTTACAAAAGATGATTCAACGGAGGGTCCAAGTATGTCTTCTTCACCAACAAATTTATGTTCTAAAACTTAAAATGAAGTGGTTGTCGACAAATAAGAAGATGGTAACCGTTTTTGTTCCTAATCATTGTATTTTCTAATTTTTCACGTTCTTGAATAATTGGTTTCTCAATTCGATTTTTTTATCTGAATCGGCTTGTTTGTTCACAATCCCTTTATGGGTATCTCTTTTTTCTTATTTGAAATTCTTTTAGTTGCTAATATTCATATCAAGAATTTCATTTTAGAATTTTCATTAAATAATAAAAAATCCAATCTTTTGTTTTTTAGTATTGAATAAAAGAGATAGAAGAATGCAAAAAAGACATACATGAACCCTCCATTGAATCCATTTTTATGAAGCAGTCAATTTGATTTCAACTATTTTGATCTTAATAATAATTTTTCCAGTCAAATGAAAAAAAACCATTGAAAAAAAGAAGAGACTGAAGAAAAATTAAAAAGAGGAGATGAACAGTTTTTTTAGTTAAGGTTTAGGTTTAAAATTTTTAATTAATTAAATTTTTAATTAAAAATATTTTTTCATCCCATTTAGAAATCCAAGTTGGCATTTAAAATTTAGTTGGACTGCTACGTAGGATTATCGTTAGAGAGATAACGAAACTTAACTGTAAAGTGATCACTTCGTAACAAAATAGTAACATAAGTGACTAAAACGTAACATTTTAAACATATGTGACTAAAATGTAACCTAAGTCAAACAAAAGTGACTACTTTTGTAGATTACCCATAAATTTAATGAATGCTAAGTGAGAAATTAAAATGAACAAATTTTACTACTAATCATCACAGCAATATATACTTACTTGCAAATAGCATCGCTCAACTGCTATTTTCCAGTAAACTTCAACAAATATCTAATCCAATACCATCCACCCCATATCTTGACTGTAAATTTAGAGAAACATACATTCTTTTAGGAAACTTTCTTGGAAAATAATTTCATGGAATTGAAGATAGTTGAAAGAGGGGAATTATATGAGGAAAGAAAACCATGCATTGATCCTTTATATTGAAACGTACGAAGGGCAAAGAACGTGTAAAATGTGGGCATGATTCATGAATATTGTAGGGCACAGTCCCACAGCCCAAGAAAAGAATTTTCACCATAACACTGAAAATGTTATTTATTATATTCTTGGAGAAAGAAGAGAAAAAGATGTTTCCCGGTAAAAGATTTCTTGTGGAAAAGCTAAGTTAAAAGGGAGTGTTTTATATTGATTTAAAACTTAAATTTTACCAAATAAAAGGAAATATTTACATGTTTCTATGTTATGCAAAAAGCATGAGAGTGGAATCAAAGCAAAGCAACAGGAAAATGGCATTTGAAGAGGAATGGATCAAGGAATTAAAGTTAAGTATATGGCAGGATTTATAGTTACACTAGATAAAAGGGATATATATATTTTTTTTAACATTAATCTTATTAAAGGTTCTTATCATATCTGCTCTTTTGATACAATACTTAAAATCACTCATAGCCCCTCCCCAACCCTTAAATAGGAGGATAATGCGCTTCAACGCACTCAAACCCACGTCCTCCTATACTGACAACAATATTGATATCAATCGAGCTAAGACCCAATCAACAAAAGAGCTATATATTTTATAAATATTTGTAATTTAAAAAAAAAAAAAAACTTTATAGTTATTATCATTAAGCTTAGTTGTATCATAAAAAGAACTATTAAACTTACTCATCAATGGAATTGGATTGCACTACAACAAATTGGTGGTTGATAATGTGAAAAATCATCTATACAAAATTTCAACCTTCCCTAAGTTGCACAAATTCTAATATCACCATGGTCCTTTCTAATTTTCTCTCCAATTAGCCTCAACGTGATTACATCCCTTATTCTTGAACTACTTGCAATTCCTTTCCTTCCAATTCTAGTAAATCACAACATGGCAAGCAAGCCTTGAGACAATGGAACTCAAAGTTTTACCTTTGATTTTAGTTACTACCCATTACATCTCATATGTCCAATGCCTTGCAAACCTTTTTATTGAGCAAATTGAATGCCTTTGAGTAAATTCAAAAAAAGAAAAAAAGGTTATCTCTTCTCTCCAAATATGAAGAGTACTATCAATTTGCATACTCTGGTCTAGCCAAATTGTTGTCATTTGTTCGGAATTATCATCCGGTAATGCTACGTTTGGCAAAAGTATTATTTTTCATCATGTTTTAGTATATGATTTAGCAATAAACTAATTTCAATCAATAATTTTTAGCCACTTACATGGCTTGTTTTGGAATAATAGGAGGAAATTTTTTCACTATTTCAAGTTTAAAAGTGCATTAACTAGTTTTTATCTTATGCCAAACTATCATGATATAATATATATATATATATATATATGTAATAAATAAAATATTTCCATGAATAACCAAACAAGTAGTACTCTTCAATTTTCAAAGCTGCCCTAGCTAAGGGAGGTGTTCTATTGTATCATTTTACCAATTCTTAAGCCAATAGTATCTATAATATTGTGTCCATTAACAAATGGACTCTAATTCCTTGCTATGATGTTAGGTAGATGTTTGGCCAGCTTCTTTACTAGCACTCTAGTGATGCACTTGTAAATGAATGAACAAAAGATATGGGTCAATATTCTTTAGCACTACTTGCATTAGAATTCTTTGGCATTGATACTACCATGCATGGTTGAATTGAAAGCTAGAGTTAGGTTCCTTATCTGAAAAAAAAATGTGAGCCTAGATTTTTGTCCAAAGAAAATTTCCTCGGCTTCCATTAGTTAGAAAACCCAATCAAACTGATAATCAAAATATATTTGGACCTACATTAAAATAATTCTAGACATGGTCTACTCATGATTTACTCAATGTCAAACTCGAGTCTCGGATCACAAAATTCTCAAGACCTCAACCTTACTATTAAACCAAAATCTCAATCTCACTAACATATAACTTTTAAATAAGGAGTTAATTGCACGAGACATCTCCAAATTATGACCCTCATTATAAATTGGTCTTTAAACTTCAAAATATTCTAATTACATCACTAAATTATTAATGTTTTATCACTTAAGTCTTTTCATTATTAAAATCATTAGTTTAAATATTAAATGAAACAACAGACCTACGTGGCATAATTTAAAATGAAAATTTTAAAGAAAAGTAAAACATTGGTACAGAACTTTTAAAAGTAAAAACCAAAAATAAAATAAAACCAAGAAAAGAGAGAGTAGATGATAAAGCTTCTGTCAAGGCATTGAAAACCTCAAACCAAGATTTTTACAACATCCATTTTCACAATATCCATTTTTCTTATTTTCATTTTAAATTCTATCAGATGAAATATAACATCTAATTTAACGGCTAAATTAACGATTTTAGTAACAAAATAAACTTATTTATATAACATCGACAGTCTAATGATGTAAATAAATGGTTTAAAGTTTGAGGATATCTAGTGTAATTAACTCTTAAAAAGATAAACTCAATCTTTCATTTAACATACAATCTCAATTGAGTATAAGACCACAAATCAAAAGGATACAAATATAACCCAAAAAATAATAATAATAATTTAGAGGTTTTCTTTTAAATATTTAAACTTTGCCCATTCAATTTTTTTTATTGAACATTAATCTCATTATAGGTTCTTATTATATCTACTCTTTTTTATATAATGTCTAGAACTGCTCATAGCCCCTATACTTTAGCACACTCGAACCTACATCCTCTTGCACTGATAACAATACTAATACCAATTGAGCTAAGATTCAATCGACATGCCCATTCAAATTTAAAACCCAAATTTTGAAACATAAAAATGTTTCGTCCATTCAAATTTAAGCATTTATATAATATCTAGAACTACACATAACCCCTATGCTTCAATGCATTCGATCCTACATCCTCCTACACTAACAACCATACTAATACCAATTAAGCTAAAATTCAATCGACATGCCCATTCAAATTTAAAACCCAAAGTTTGAAACATAAAAATGTTTCGTCAATTGAAATTTAAGCATGCAAATTGTCATTGTATTCACATTAACATGTAAATTTTAGACAATTGAAAATCTTTTTTTTTTTTTCTTTTAAGTGTCATCTTATATAATGAATTAATCCTTGTGGACGTAGGTGGTCAATTTTCAAGGGTCATCCTCGTTGTTCAACAAGTCCTTGTTCAAAGTCTTTATGTAAAGACCGTTCACCCCGATTAAGTTAATTGGTCACTTGTATATTCAATTGATTATTGTATTAGAAGGAAATTACATTTTGTAATTATGTTTTGGATTCATATAGTCGTTCTTATATGTGTATGTGACATAGTTGTTCACATTTTGGTCCGTCAGTTTAACAAATTCGGTCCAAATTAGGACTGAGTTTGAAATAAATCTTTGATAATTCTATTCAAATCCGGTTCAAAATAGTTATATTCAATTCCAATTATTATTTAAATAATAATAATATTTTATTTAAAATATAATTTTTAAATATATATATATATACTAAAATGAAAATATGTTACTTCTTATTCGAATCTGAAAATTCGACTCAATCAATTCAAGCTCTAACTCAATCCAACTCAATTTGCTCATAAAAAGTTAACTATTGGAACTCGTCCAACATAAATCTAAACTGATCTAGATCTAAATTGACTCAAACCCAAAGCGATTTGAATATGAAATGACTCGAATGTAAAATAACTCGAACCAAAAATGATTTGAACTTGTAATGAAATGATTCAAACCTGAAACAACCCAAACATAAAATTATTTAAGCTTTGAAATTAGCTCAAACCCAAAATAACTGGAAATTTTTTAAGTCTAAATTAACTCGATTCAAAGTTACTCAACCCATCTAATTGATAGGTCGAAATGAAATTGATAATCTTTTTGTTGTTTAATAATAAGGGTTAACTGCATCATAAATTTCAAACTATGATATGAATTCTAAATTGGTTCCCAAATTTTAATACATTCTAATTGAGTGATCAAAATATCATTAATATTGTAACAATCCGATCATTTCATCATCTTAACTAGTAACTTGGACATTAAATGCTAACTCGAATTTGACATGAATAATATTTAAAACAGGGATCAAAATTTAAACACGTGTACCTATCAAATAGGTAATTTGGATCTAACATATTAAAAACATCCTCCTAAATTTTAATGACAATGCCTGTTTTTTTAAACGCATTAAATCTAAGTTGTCCATGCTTGAAATAGTTATATGCTTTTTCAAAGATATGAGCTAGAATTTGCAGCCCAAACCATGTTGGTAGCCAAGCTAATGAGAGGATATGATTGATGCGATATTAATACTTAGAACATTTCATTAGCATGTTTTAAAATTTGAACAACAATTTGAAATTGACCTCTTCAATGGCAATAACTTTTGATATGCTCTTTCTTCGCACATCAAGATTCAAAGGGATAAAGTAATTCTAGTCTCTGAACTTGAAATTTTCTCACTTTAGTTCCTAAACATTTTTTGGTCCACATCAATCGTAGTATTTGATAACTTTTTTCAATTTGGTCCTTAAACTTAAATTTCATTAATGTATGATGAAATAATATTTTAAAATAGTGTCACACCACCTAAATTTATTTTTTTATTTTTTTATATAAATTTTTAAGTGATGGTAAGAGTGTCACGTCAATCCAAGCTCATAGACCAAATTGTGGAAAGTTGCCAAGTTACAAAATTAATATGGGCGAAAAAAAAGTTTAAGGACCAAATTGGAAAAAAAAATCTAAGTTCAAGGACTAAATATTATTTTATCAATTTGAAATTTGGTGGATTAATCTAGTTAACCCAATTATTATTATAATAAGTGTGAAACCGTGTACTCCGTACAAATGAGTAAACTATTTCGTAGAAAATTAGATTTAATCATCACAATAGTTAGCAAGTAAATTTCTTGGAAATTGCAGCGAAAGCTACCTTTGTTTGCTTTCAACAGTTTACTTACCAAAGCTAGAAGAAATATGAGTAAGACATTAAATTGATTGCTATTAACTACTTGCATTAACTGATGACCAATTCAAAATTAAGCTTATGGGCCAATATGAATTAATTACTATGCATAATACGGCTAATTATACATTGAAGCGAAGTAAGAAAATCGTTTTTGGGAAAAATTTTCTATTTTAGGGGGTCGAGGTCTCTGCCAGTCCCTTTAGATACGTCATTGATTATATAATTATCGTTTACACTAGAAAAAGTAAGAGACTTCTTGGGGACTACTATGTAACTTAAGAACTTTTTCCTAATTAACCCCTAAACTTAAATTTCGTTTAGCTATGCTAATGTGGCTTTTTAAATTATGTCGCATCATTTCCTAAAAAAATTTAAACAATTATGTAAAATATAAAAAATGCAAAAAAAAATTATTAAAATTATAAAGAAAATTTTTGAATTTCTTTTTAAATAATGATGATGTGACATAATCTTAAAATGCTACATCATCATACCATAACGAAATCAAAGTCCAGGACCAATTTGTAAAATTTTGCAAATGATTTGTTCCAATTTAAATTTTACAAATCATTGACATTGTTATTAACATAATACCATTTTATGGTCGCATATTGTATACACAAATAATTATATTTAATAGTTAATTTTTTCGAACTTCTACAATTGAATAAAAAATTAATATTTTAATTTTACAGTTGAACAAAAATCAAATTTTCATGTTTAACTACATTGAATCAAAATGTGCATATCATATTATATATTTAATAAGAAAACAAGAATAAAATATGATTATAATTAATAATGTTGATTACTTTCATATATATAATATTACCTAAAAGTGGTGTATAACTTTAGCAAGATATGTCATTTTAAAATTCAATCAATTATCATACATGAAACACGAAACACGAAACATGACTACACTTGACTACAAATTAATAAATAAATTTATAAAAAGAAAAATAGTAGTATATATATACGAGACAATTTATGCTAAAAACGCGGTGCTGCTTTTCCATTTTAGATTGACAACTTGGACAGAAAGTCTTTATTTTATGATTTATGTATATTTTATTTGTCGATATTGATATTGTTGTTAATGTAAAAGTACGTGAGTTCAACGCACTATTCTCTTATTTAAATATCAGAACAAAATTACACTCTTTTTTTTTTTAAATGCTTAAAATTACTCATAGTCTCTCCCTAACTCAACTCATAAATAGGATAATATGCTTTAGTGCACTTAAACCCGCGCAACAATACACATGTCAATCAAGTTAAGACTCAATCGATAACAAACTTGTATTTTAATATTACTAAACATGTGTTCAATTTTTGAATTTATAATTTATAATTTATAATTGTTTTATTTAAAGATGGTATAAAAGTATTAAAAGATAAAAGTGTTATCATAATAATGTGAATCATATTTTAAAAGAAATATTTCTGTAATTTTATAACTGAATTGATGATCAAATTAAAGGTGATTCCATCTAAATAAAATACTTAAATAATAATATAGATATTTCATGTAAAATATAATAAAATAATTAGCATATATTTAGTATAATAATTGATTACAGATAACCTAAAGAAAAGAATAATATTTAAACTTGAAGACATCATTATTAAAAAGAAGAATGACAGTTGATTTTTCTCAAATATTTACACTAAATTCAAATTTTTAAATCATCATTATTAAAAAACTTTAACAAAATACTATCTCTACTCAAATAAAATTATAGTTTGATATATATATATATAAACCCATTGTTTATTACATTCCCACAATCCTCTTTAAAAGTTAATAACACTTTTAATATTATTTCTAGAGTCGTCAAGTCAACAGTTTAGTAATGATTCGATGAGCATGCTCACACCACATGTTATCTTATTCCTTAATAATTTAATACTCTCAATCTCTGAAATTACGGCTTGACCATTTCAAATTTTCATTTAAAATATATAAACTATTGAATAAAAATATTTTTAAAATTTAAATCCATCAATTTAAAATTACTATTTAGTTAATAAAAGTTCTTTTAATTAAACATTATTTACAAAAAAAAAATTTATATGAATAATTATTTAATACGATTACTATTTTTAAAATGGGAGTGATTTTACTGTATATTTTTAAGTTGTATTTAAATAAATAAATAAAACACAAAATTTTAAATCCTCATTTTCTATCATCTTTATATCAAATAATTATCCAGAATATATTAATACTGCTATAAAAATAATTTAATATTTAACATATTGTTGATTAAAATTATGATGCGAATTTCTTTAAAATTCATATTTAGTTGGAAGTTAAATTTATTTTGGATTTACTTAATACTTAATCTTAACTCGAGTGGCATATATATTGTTGTCGATAATGGAGAACGTGGGTTCTAGTCTTTCTATTTATGTTGGGAGGAGCTATGGGTAATTTTTTTTTTAATAATCTTACTATAGGTTCTAATCATATTATTCTTTTTGACACAATCTCTAGAATTAATCATAGGCTCTTCTCAACCCAATGGAGTTAATTTTTTTTTTTTAGCCTATTAGATTCTGCCATATATATTAAAACCATATGGACATAAAATTGGAACTGCTAAAATGTTTAAAAGCATATATGCAAAAATAGTAGCCAATATGACCAATTCAAAGGAATCTAATTTACAAGGTTTAAGACTGAAGACCAGGGGACTTATCTATAGTCTTGGTTCTAATTTTTCAAAGATCAAATTATATGACAGAAATTTTCTTGGAAAATAATGCTGTTTGCTAGCCATGCCCCTGGAATTTCCAAGCAAAACCTAGTCGACAAAAAAGGAGGTCAAGCAAAGAACTCATAAATTTTTAAAATTTAAATTTTTTTTTTAACTTATTAAAAGATTAATCAATTAAAACTGTATTAAACTCCATACAAAGCACAATTAACCGAAAACTCAAATAAATTACTCAAATAAAATTCTTGTATATAACAAGATCTGATTATGAACATCCAAAATGTTAAGATTTCAAATAAAAGTAAATTAATTTTCAATATACATCAATCAATGATGACTTTATTGTGATTAACCGTGTGGGTTCCACCATGAAAGAAAAAGACCCCAAAAGTCTCATTCCATCATATTTTTCTAGCAAATGCTTCCAAGTATTACAAGACTTTTCTCTCTCCCCCACACAAAACTTCTGCTGCTGCTGATATTTACTTGGTCTTTTCCCTCTTGTTCAAATCATTTATAAATAACCAAGTGTGTTGATCTACCGAACATTGTGTCTTTTGCATGCAATAAACATTTCTTACACTCTCTTTTATCTTATATTCACTTAATATACATACAAAAATAAGCAGCAACAGCCTACAGCTACAATGAGTAGCCAATCCAGTATGGATGATAATGCTACCCCGAAGATCGAACTTCCAGGCTTCCGATTCCATCCCACCGAGGAAGAACTGCTCGAATTTTACCTCAAAAACATGATCTACGACAAGAAGTTACGTTACGACATTATTGGATACCGTAACATCTATCATCATGATCCTTGGGACTTGCCTGGTACGTGTATATATACATATATATGGTTTAATATGATGGTTTTATGTAATGTTAAGCAAATTTATAGATTGTTTTTTTTTTTTTTTTTAATAATAGGGTTGTCGAAGATTGGAGAGAGAGAATGGTATTTTTTTGTTCCAAGAGATAGGAAGCATGGAAGTGGTGGGAGGCCTAATAGGACTACGGCAAACGGGTTCTGGAAAGCCACCGGTTCAGACCGGAAAATCGTGAGCTTATCGGACCCGAAGCGCATTATCGGCTTGAAAAAGACTCTTGTTTTCTATAAAGGGAGAGCTCCACGAGGGTGCAAGACCGATTGGGTGATGAACGAGTATCGTCTCCCGGATGGTTGCTCCTTGCCTAAGGTATTTAATCTTTCTTCATGCACATACATGTTTGCAGTTTCATCCACATGTTTTAGGACCCTATGTGCAATTATTCCAAAACTAATATGACTTGGAACATTTTTTAATGTGAACACTCTGGTATTATGATTTATGATGGGTCCCAAACTTTTGGGACAAAGATATAAAAGAAAGTTGTAATCAATGCTAATGTCATTGTATTATTGAATGGCAGGACATAGTGTTGTGCAAAGTATATAGGAAAGCAACTTCCCTGAAAGTTCTTGAACAAAGAGCTGCAATGGAGGAAGAGTTGAAAGCAATAAAGAACACACCTCCTTCATCTCCACTATCATCTATGGAGACAATATCTTTTTGCAGCCCAGAAGAGGCTCAAGTGCCAGCACCCCAAATGTTCTTTAAGAAAGAAAATGAAGAAGAACAAGAACAAGAAACAATGGTGGAAAAGAAAAGATGTCTACAATTACCATTAGGTAGTGAAAAACTACCAGAGCTTCAAATGCCCAAAGTGCTAAGTGATTGGACCCAAGATCAGTTTTGGACTCAACTGAACAGCCCTTGGTTCCAAAATCTCACAACCTATGCCAACATCTTGAATTTCTAAGTAAAAGCTTAATTAATTATCATCTCAGCTCGAATAGGATTTAATCGTGAACTGTAAAACAGGTCAACAAGGCATCTTATTTCATCGGTATTAATTAGTTTAGACCCTGATGTTGTGTATATAAGCTTATCTCCTACTGTTTTAGTTTAGTTCCTTCCTACTAGCCTCGAAGATGACCAAACTTTTTTAGAGCTTCAAGCTTTGGAAGCCTTTGCATGTTTTGTTGTTGATATTTTTTTCATAAATGTTTACTATGTGATTAATTTGTTTGATGTAACTTTGGAGTTTTATTTTAATGAAAATTTTGAAATTTGGTGGAAAAATGATAGTTAAGTGTATCTGAAAGTTCCCTATATTATAGGAATTTAATTAAATTAGTCCCTCCATTATTAAAAAGATAAAATTAGAATAGAGTTAACATTTATTGTTTAAAAATTATTATTTAATGTTAACAAAGTTAATATTTTTAAACTTTTTATGGTTCTATAAATAAATATAAATAAATTTTTTTGTTTAGAATTGAACTACAATTGAAAAAATATTAACTTTTAAGACAATTTTTACACAATAAATGTTTACTCTATTAAAATATGGACTTTTTTTTATTTTTTTTAGTAGTATAGAAACTAAATTGATCGATTTAATAATAAAAAAATTAATTTAATTTAATTTAATTTAATCCCTATAATACAAGGACTTCTTAGAATTTTAGAGGCTGTAGGAACTCCCTATAATGAAAAATTTGCAATTTAAGCTCTCTAAAATATTTTAAAATTTTAAATTAACAAAAATAAAATTACAATTTTTAACTTTCTTAAAATTCTAAAAATTTAATTTAATCCTTTAAAAATTATAAAAGCATATACTACAAAAATTAAAATTTCATTCGGGCCCTTAAAAATTTATTTTGGCTTCATAGGTGGATTTTAATTTAACCTAATTTCTCTATTTATAAATACTAATGTCATTATCATTTTAGCTTACAATTAATGTTTCTAAAGTCTACAAACATTAATATTCCAAAGGTGTAAAGTGCATATTTGATTATATAAATACTAACAATTAATGTCTTTAAAGTCTACAAACATTAATATTCCGAGGGTAAAATGCATATTTGATTATATAAATTAGATGATAAACACAACATCATCGAATCGACTTAATGCTGGCTGAATTTTTTCTGGTTGTAGCAGTCAATACAGTCACCGTAACTAACTCCGAACATGTCACAATACCTTTTATAAAACCCGATGAGGTCCTCTCCTGCTGCGTTCCAACCCCGACCGCATAAACCGCCATTGACGATATTTGTGATCACTCCATACCCTGGAAGCCTACCGGCCGCCACATCCCTAGCCGAAGGCGTCCACGCTCCGGTGATCACATCGTGGCAAGAAGGCTTTAACCCTTGCGGAGTCATCCAGAACCATAATGCTGATTGGAAACACAATGTGGCATCGCTTACTATCAGGTCTGGGTTTTCTAACAACTCCTTTTCCATCCCAATGGTTGCTCCAAATTGACCATAGTTGTAGTTCCTTAATTATCAAATTTTGTTTCATTATTTCAATGTCAATAAAAGAAATACAGTTGTCGAGATATAAAAATTCAATAAAATTGACATGAAGTTAATGTGGATTACCGTCCGGACAACCATGTTTTAGTCAATATTCCTATTAAAAATATAACAAAACAAGCAATTATAGAAATGTGATGTATATTTACCAAGTAAGTTGTATGGGTCCTCGACCATAATATTTCTGACCAGGAACACATGGGTACTCTTTGCATGTCTTGTCCAAATAATCCGAAGGAGGGTTTATTTGCTTAGTAAAGCAGTATCCCCATACATACGGACCACCGGGTGCATTCCACCCTACTCCACCTAAAATCATTAAATTAATCACTAAAATTAGTTGTGTGTATACATTTCAACCACAGTTAATTGCACCAAATTAAAATTTAAAATTTATGAATTAAAGTGGATGAAATTTATCCCCTAAAAATATGCTCAATCTTCGTACTGATTATAAGAAAAAGGAACAAACCAGAAGTTTCATGTGAAGTTTGGCCGAAGAAAGCAGCAACTTCCCTCTTGCGAGAAGCATCATCGCCGGTTGCAGCAAAAGCAGGATAAGCCTTTGCAGCTTCCATTAAAGCATCATAGGTGTAGAACCCAGCGGCAGGGCAACGAGGATCGTTTCTATACGGAAGCATCTCTTCAAACACTTCTCTTGTTACAATGCTGCTCAGTCCACCTCCACCGTCGCTTCCGCAGCCGCAATCACAACCGGCGTCGCCTTTGTTGCAGTTGCTTCGGAAACTAATTTTTTTGAGGCGGTGATAATTATTGGCGCTACGGAAACCCCATTGGGCTCTTGGAAACATGGCAGTGCCACTGCCAGGTTGCTTTTCACACTGTGGTGTTGAGCCTGGGAATACATTAGAGCAAATTGATAAGGCTGGAGCTCTCATTTTTTGTGAAAAAATGAAAGTGGGTTTCTCTCAGTTGTGTTAGTGAAGAGAGGGCAACAGTATGATAAATATATATATCAGATTCTCACCTAGCAAAGTTAATAATGTGGTCTGCCATGGCTGTACAACTTTTTGGCTTTTTGCGCTTTGATTCAGCCTTGGGGACCCAACCATTAAAAGTGGTAGCTCAGATGAACGGCTATTTTTCTTCGTGAATACCAAGGCAATAATAGTTATCTAAAACACTAAATTGCCAATAAACTTACGTTTTAATTATTTAATTTTAAAAAATTAAAAATAATTATTAAATTACTAAAAAAATTATTTAAGTTAATATTAATAAATTTACGTTTTAATTATTTAATTTTAAAAAATTATTAAAAAATTATTAAAATATTCAAAAAATTTTATTTATAAAATTGGACGGCTATATTCTTTTTAAAGTTTGTCTCGTAAGCTCTGAGTGACGATTTGATGATTGATATGGTGGATCAATATTCATTGACAAGTAGAACATATATTAGATCCAAGTCGATTTAAAAATCAATTTCAAGTATCTGATAAAAAAGTTATTTGAATTTTAATCTGCAGATTCATGACTTTCGAAGTTGTTTAATGAAAAATAATTGAATTCAAGAAAAAAAGTGGAAGGAGAACTTTCGATTGATACTAAAAATGTGAATAGATGACATACAACAATAAATTTAATAATCCACTTAAATGAAAACTTTTAAATAATTTATTGATTATTTTATAATCTTATAAAGTTAAGTGACTAAAATATAAATTTGCTAATAATTTAGTAATTTTGATTGCAATTTTCCTTAACAGTCATAATATCTAGAAAACCTTGAAAGGAATCTTTTTCCAATTTCCATACAAGTTTTAAAAATTTTTAACATTAATTTATATGTTTGTCTGATAAAAGCTAATTGAGAAATTCAAAATAAAAAGTATATATGGGAATCTAGATAACACGTGGGCAGGATATTGCTAATTCAAGCATAAATAAAGATAAAAAGTTAATGTAAAAATAGTGGTGATAGTGAGATTAAATACTATAGCGATATTATAATGTGACATAAAATGTAGGTTAAACGCACCGCACTTAATCGTCCATCCAAATTAGCGGTAAAGAGACATGCAAAAATAAAACCCCAAACAACGTTTGGAATCCAAAACTACTCACAACCCAGATGAAAACCTCTCTGAATCCATCTTCAACCTGTTGCATGATTCTCAAAGACCAAAAAACAGAGAGATATCAGTTTTACTGTCCACATGGAGTACCAGATAAACAATCTCAATTCCACAAAGCTAGTTATTGCCAGATAACTCCTTAAGCACCCATTTGTTCCAGTCAGCAGCCGCCGCTTGCTCCACCAGTTTGTAATTCATCCTCAATAAGCAGTTTGTAATCACCCGAACTGTCATGACGGCCTACAATCATATCGAGAGTCCTAGAAATAGCTAGAGGAATTGTGAGAACCCGTAAAGCTTGTTCCTGGCCAATGAGTAATCTGACTCTGCTTTCATCCCAGGTAATTTGTTTTTGTATTTATTAGTTGATCAACTGTTGCCCATTTGATATGAATTCTCTGGGTTTTTTACATAAATAATACAAAAAAATTAAAAAGGTACCAAAATGGTACGGCAAAAAAATTATGTACCAAAATATTACAAAAGGGTGGTGCCGCCTCTGCCACTAGCACCATTGGTGCCGCCTGTGGCACACCCTCAATCAACAATTTTTGTTTTTCTTTTTCAGCAGTTTCTTTGAGGGACCTATTATGCAATTTTTTCAGTTTTGAGAAAAGGAAGGGAAAGGTGCGCCTGTCACACTTAAACTTTAAATTTGAATAATTACCTTTTAAGCCCTCCCTATTTATTATTTTCTTTTTATTCCCCTTCAACTCACTGTATTGTATTTAAACAAACCATTAATCTATTTTTGTAGTTAAATAAGCCATTTACTTATGGTTTTTACTCATAAAATTTAAAACCTTGTTGATTAAATTTTAAAAACACAAAAATGATAATGTGTTACGTAAACATGATAATAGGGACAAAGTGGCAAATTGAGTCTTTGCTCCCCCTCTCTGGATAATTAGAAAATTTTCAATTTTATCCCCTCCCATAAATAATAATTCAATTGAAACCTTTTTAATTTTGTAGTAAAATAATATTTTAATCCTCCTAAAATTTAATAAATAATTTTAAGAAATTTATCATAAAACTTTTAGCTTTGCACCCTTCCTATATTTTATAAATTTATCTCAATCCCACGACATAAAATTTTTGACTTCATCTCTACAAGAAAAAAAGTATAATAATAGTTGTAGTATAAGATATTCAACGTTAAAAACAAATAAAGCTTTAAATCATAAAAGAAAAAAAAAAGAAATGATATTTATCATTTTGAAAAAGTGTTATAAAAAAGTATAATATTTTGATTTCAAGTGTTTAATATTATTATCGTAAAATTACGGTTGAAAGTTAAAATATCTATTTTAGACATAATGATGGAAAGTAAAAAAAATAATTTAAATAATTTAATATAATGATATATGGCATATAAATTTTAAATATCTAAATTATTTGTAATATTTAATTTAAATAAATAAATAGATATTATTAATAATATAATATCAATTACTCTTAGTAATATAATAATAACTATTAAATTTATGCATATATGAAATTTGAAGAGTCCAAAAATGTATATTATAATGTTTACAATTTCCGAACGTGTGCCCTAAGAGTGAAGTATTGTTAATTGTGTAAAGTAAAGCTAAAGTAAAGCTATTTTAACATTAAAGTAAAGCTATTTAAAAAATATAAACTAATTCACATCTTATGTTGATGTAAATTTGATGAGAATAATTTATTAAATAAAAAATATATATTTAATTTAATCAACAAGGTTTTAAATTTTATGAGTAAAAATCATAAGTAAATAGCTTATTTAACTACAAAAATAGATTAATGGTTTGTTTAAACACAATATAATGAGTTGAAAGGGAATAAAAAGAAAATAATAAATAGGGAGGGCTTAGAAGGCAATTATTCAAATTTAAAGTTTAAGTGTGACAGGCGGTGCTTTCCCTTCCTTTTCTCAAAACTGGAAAAATTCCATAATAGGTCCCTCAAAGAAACTGCTGAAAAAGAAAAACAAAAATTGCTGATTAAGGGTGTGCCACAGGCGGCAACAAAGGTGCCAGTGGCAGAGGCGACACCAATGGTGTCATGGCAGAGGCGGCACCACCATTTTGTAATATTTTGGTACATAATTTTTTTGCCGTACCATTTTGGTACTTTTTTAATTTTTTTGTATTATTTATGTAAAAAACTCGAATTCTCTCACAAGAGACCCTCCCTATATCAGGTGTTGGCATCCACGGGTCATTCCAAATATTCACTTGTCCCTCGTGCCAATGCGCCAGCCAAAACCCTTTTCAATTATTTTTTATTTTCTTTTTTGTAATTTTTGATGAGAAAGATTTATTTTAATTGTAAAATTTAATTTTATTTAAACTCGAAATTTGAATTACTTATTTGGCCCACAATTTTATTTGGGAACCACTTTTGAAGTTAGAAAATCAACTTTGTTAAGATGTTAGTGGTTTTGGTGTGCGAAGTTTAGCTGATCAGAATAAGATTTTTTTTGTTGAAGCTATGTTTCCAACTACTTACAAAAACTGATGCATTATAGGTACAAATTGTAGGAAATAAATATAATGTATGTGGGGTGTTACCAAATACTATTGCAAGGAACAATTGCTCATTTATATGGAGATCTTTAACAAAGATATGGACGAATTTCACCGTCTTAACAAATAAGCAAAATAAGCTATAGGGATGGTTGTCTGACAAATTTTTGGAATGATAATTGGATTTGTCTGGTAGTTCTATTCAGTGTTTCAAATGACACTTTATGTGTTTATGATGTAGTGGATGAGAATGGTAGCTAGGATTGGGCTCGATTAAGGAGTGTTTGTCTGGATCATGTTGTGTTACAGATAGCAACTGTGTTGCCTCATTCAATTGACAAGGGATAATTTTTCATCGACAGTGACTAATAGAGGTATTCACCAACTTGGCTCGATTGATAATTCTACTATTTGGAATTTGATTTGGAAAATCAAGGTGCCTCAAAAGGTCAGGGTGCTCATTTGGATCATGTGGAAGAATAGATTACTGACTAATGGAGAGAGAGTAAGGAGACATGGCGAATGAAAGCCATTGTCTAAGATGTAACAATGTATATAAATCAAGGATCCATGGTGTTTAGGGTTGCACCTTTTCTAGGACTGTTTGGTGGTCAATTGTGCCAACTCATTTTCAAGTAAGATTTTTTTTTTCTCTGCCACTAGGTGAACGGATTTTATAGAACCTACAAAACATTGGAAATATTGATAGTTAAGAGATAGAATGGTGATTTTTTTTTCCTATAATGTGTTGGCTGCTATGGAAAACTTGGAATATATATGTGTTTTCTAGTAGTCACAATTGTGCCTAGGAAATCATGGATATAGGTATTAGTTGGACGAGGAGTTACGTAAGGATGCTTGCACCTTTGCTACATGTTAATCCTACGGTTACTGCTATGCAGTGGTCAACTCTGAATAGAGGTTGGAGTAAGCTTAATATAGATGGGGTAGTGTCGTTAAATGGATCTTATGTTGCCGTTGGAAGAGTGATTAGAGATGCTAATGTTAATTGGTTATGAGGATTTTCGATGTTTAAGATCGAAGCCAGAGCTATTATAGAGGGTCTACACTTAGCATGGAAGAAGGGGGATTCGACAATTAGAGATTAAATGTGATAATGCTCTTTTGGTGGAGACGATTGTGGTTGGTGGAGCAGTTGATAGTAAGATGTTGGAATTACACTCTATTCTTTGAATGATACGTCTAAGTTGGAAGATTTATATACGTCATATTCTAAGAGCTCATAATGCAGTTGCTGACCATATGACTAAGGTTACAACTACAAGATTCACAAGGATCCAAGTGTTCAAGGAACCACCTTGTTCAGTGCGGGATTTAGTTCAGGCAGATTATATTGATTGTATAAAGAACTAATGTATGTTTTAATAGTGTCGTTTAAAATTGTTTTATTTTACCAAAAAAAACATGAATTGAGAATAATCCAAGTAAATAATTCAAAGTGATTTAAACTCAAAACATTAAATTAAAAAAAATCAAAATTGCAAAAAAAAACCCAAATAATTTTTTTATGAAATAGTTTATCTACATATGTTAATTAAATCAGATATTATTATTTTTTTACGTCATCAGTAAATCAGATAATGACAAATCATTTAATATAAAGAATCCTTTCTAAAATCCTTCTGATTGTAGCAATCAAGATAGTCGCCAGGATTAACTCCAAACATGTCACAATACCTCTTATAGAACCCAATGCGGTCCTCACCCGCCGCATTCCGACCCCGACCGCATTGACCTCCATTGATGATATTCGTGATCACTCCATACCCTGGAAACCGACCTGCTGCCTTGTCCCTAGCCGAAGGCATCCACGCTCCGACGATCACATCGTGGCAAGAAGGCATTAACCTTTGTGGAGTCATCCAAAACCATAATGCAGATTGGAAGGCCAATGAGGCATCAGTTAATAACAGATCTGGGTTTTCTAACATCTCCTTTTCCTTCCCAATGGCTGCTCCAAATTGACCATAGTTGTAGTTCCTTAAAGTATCAAATTTTGTTTCATTATTTCAACGTCAACAAAAAATTTTTTGTTACATTAATAATTAAAGCTCTTGTTTCATATTCAAATGATACAGATTTAAAATTTGTGTATATTGTAATAATAAAACAAAAGGATAAACTACACTCAATGTCACTAGGCTATTAGTAAATTTACGTTTTGAGCATTCCATTGAATTATTTAAAAGTTTTTATTTAAGCCATTAGGTTGTTAATCTAAAAAAAAAAGTTAACTTGCAAATTCAAAATGACGATTCAATGATCAATACGATAGACCAATACCCATCAATAAGTAAAAAAATATATCTAAAATCTAAGCCGATCTGACGGTCAACGTTAGAGATCGAAAAAAAAGTTGTTTGAATTTTGATTTATAAATTTGTGATATTTATAATTATTTCATGAAAAAAATAACTATAGAAGAGAATAGAAGGAAAACTTTCTATTGGTAGAAATATTGAAAACTATATAGAAGGGATTTAATAGCACAGTAATTTAAGTAAAAAATTTTAAATAGTTTAATAATTATTTTATAATTTTTTTAAATTTAAATGATTAAAATATGAAGTTACTAAATTAAGTGGAATGTGACGTGTAGTTTACCAAGTGAGTTGTATGGGGCCTCGACCATAGTATTTTTGACCAGGAACACATGGGAATTGTTGGTTTGTCCACTCGCAATATTCTGACAGAGGCTTTACTTCTTTACTATAGCAGTATCCCCATAGAAATGGACCTCCTGGTGGGTTCCTCCCTCGTCCAGCTAAAAATCATTAAGTTAATCGTTAAAGTGATATTTGAATTCAAAAATCAAAAACCCAACTTGACTAAACTAAAATTTGATTTAATTGGATGTGTCAGAGGGT
The DNA here is from genome assembly GCA_020496765.1 of Gossypium stocksii. Classification (NCBI taxonomy): domain Eukaryota; kingdom Viridiplantae; phylum Streptophyta; class Magnoliopsida; order Malvales; family Malvaceae; genus Gossypium; species Gossypium stocksii. Next base: position 128,583,786 of record CM035624.1, read on the forward strand.
AGGTCAGTTAAATATAAAAAAAGAATATGAAAAATGGGACAAACCAGCAGTTTCATGTGATGTTTGGCCGAAGAAAGCAGCAACTTCCCTCTTGCGAGTAGCATCATCGCCGGTTGCAGCAAAAGCAGGGTAAGCCTTTGCAGCTGCCATTAAAGCGTCATAGGTATAGAACCCAGCGGCAGGGCAACGAGGATCGTTTCTATACGGGAGCATCTCTTCAAACACTTCTCTTGTTACAATGCTGCTCAGTCCACCTCCACCGTCACTTCCGCCGCCGCAACCGCAACCACAACCGGCGTCGCCTTTGTTGCAGTTGGTTCGGAAACCAATTTTCTTGTGGCGGTAATAATCATTATTGGCGTCCCGGCAACACCACTGGGCTGTTGGAAACATGGCAGTGGCACTACAAGGTTGCTTTTCACACTGCATAGCGGAGCCTGGGAGTGCATTAGAGCAAAATGACAAGGCTGGAGCTCTCATTTTTTTGTAAAATATAAGTGGGTTTCTCTCAATTGTGCGAGTAAAGAAGGGCAAGACTAGGGGACCGTATAAATATAACTATAATTACTACCCTTTTTCCTAGATTCTTCTTAAATTTTAAGGGTAAATTACAAAAATATCACCTAACTATTATTTCTTCGGATTTAGTCACTAAACTTTTCAAAACTAAATATTTTAGTCACAATCCCATTAGTTCCCGTTAAATGAGTGGCAAAAAGCTTACATGGGCTTTTTTTATTGATCTAATAACAATTTTAGCTCTTTAATGCTTATTCATTCTATCAATTTGATCCTAAATATAAAAAATTCAACAAATTTAGTCCTTAATGTTTACAAAATTTGTCATTTTAGTTCAAATTCTAAAAAATTCAATAAATTAAGCCCTCAACATTTATAAAAAAATTCAATTTAGTTCTAATTCTAAGATTTCAAATAAAAAGAAAAATATTCACTTTTTTTTATTTTGAACTAATATGATAAATTTTGTAATTATTGAGGGTCAAATTTGTTGAATTTTTTTTATCTTTAGGATAAAATTAATAGAATGGGTAAATATTGAAGGGTTAAATTTGCTATTAGACTAATAAAAAATCCCACGTCATTTTTCTGTTACCATTGATGGGAGAGTAATTAAAAAATTTAATTTCGAAAATTTTAGTGACTAAATCGAAAAATTTAATAGTTGAGTGCCTAAAATAGAACCAAAGGCATAATGTAGTGACTATTTTTACAATTTACCCTAATTTAATATCAAATATTAATATACTTTTTAAACAGATTATGTAGGATGCTTAAATCAATATATAAGTTTACAAGTAAATCCACCTTAGAACTACAAAATTTAAAATAAAAAAATACTTTTTTAATTTAAAAATTAAAAGAATAATTTAAAAAAATTATTTTTTTTTTAAAATTTACTAAAAAGTCAAATAAATATATTAAAAGATCAATTTGAGAGTAAACATACAGACAAATAATTTTAAATATGAAAAAATTTGGGTCTTGAGTTTTCAAATTTGAGATTTACCGTATACAGCTATATATTTAAGTTTTCAAATCCATCATGTGAAGTTGCCATAGTGGATTTTAGTCCAATCAATTTATCGATTACTCTGAATTGTATCAATTCTAAATATCTGTGATGCAATAATTTGATCTAAAAAGATGGAAATTTTCTATTCATTTTTCATTTTTTTTCAAAATTTTGGAAAAATTTATTTAATTCACATCAAACCCACTATAAAATAACACCTGAAACTACAAAATAATGTTCTATTTAACCTTTTTATGGAATCATTTTATTTAAGCTTTTAAGATTTAATCTAATTGAATACCTATATTTAAATATTTTATTGAGTTCGGAAAGCTAAGGAGAGATTAGGAGTGTTGTAAAATATTTAATAATAATTAACGGGAAAGTGAGTAAAATATTTAATTTAAAAAAGTTAAGTAACTAAATTGAAAAATTAGTAGATGGGTGACTATTTTTGTAGTTTACCCTAATGTTTATTATCATATATTATAAATAGGGATAAATATCAAAACTATACATGAACTTTAATCCGATGTGCAACGTCATACATGGACTTTGATTTTGTGTGATTTTATATATGAAAATTTAATTTAATTCAATTTTCACAAATCACTAACAACATTATCGAATTAACACCATAATATATTGCACACCCCATAATATGAAAATAAATGTATGTATTCATTTTTTTTAAATGTGTACGATTGAATCAAAATCAAAGTTTTATGTATACATATGAACTACAATTCAAGTTTTCAAGTGTGCACGATTGACAAAATTTCTTGCGAAGTGTACTTGTATATGGATAGGGGAAGTCATACTCGCTCTAGGATAAGTTTTTAAAGTAGATTTGTTTATGGGTTAGGTTCTTTATTCAAGTCTAAAGGCTCGTTTGAAATTAGAGAGAGTTTAGGTAAAAATATTAAGTTTGAAAAATAGATTTTAATAAAAAAATTAAGTTTATTTAAAATATGAATTGGGTTCGTGCTTGAACATTCAAAGCCTGAGCCCATCCCAATAAGTTTTTTTAAGTTTGTAATGTTTTATATATTTCATAATTTATAACACATAAAAATAATGTAATGGGTCATTTTTGCCCGGGTCCAAGACCAAAAAATAAACCAAAATTAAATAAATAAGTCCAAAAACTACAAGACCAAAAGACAAATTATTACCAGCCCAAAAGACAAACATAGCCCAATAATAATAAACCCTAACCCAAATTCAAGCCCACAACATTAAGAAAACCAAAACACTAGGGCAAACTTCAGGCACCCTACCCTCCTCGTACCACAGCCTCTGCACGCCGCACACCACGTCAGCACCTCCAGCCAAAAACAGCTAGCCTCCGTACCTGCAAAAAAGGACAAACACAGCAAAAAGAAATAGAGAGAAAAAAAAATTGTATTTTGATTTTTAATTTTTTCTTTTTTTTTTTTCATTCGGCTATAAAAAGGCCAAACAACGAATGTATTTTTTTCTTCTTCTACAGAATATACTAAATCAATACAAAAACAGAGACTTTTAGTCTAAAAAAGGGTAAATTTTTTGAAGGTGATTTCTGTTTTTTTATTTCATCTAGTTTTTTTATTTGAATTATTTTATTTTTTTATATACAAAAACATAAAAAAAGGAAGAGAGTTCACCTGGTTTTCGGGCTTTCTGCGCCGTGAACGGTTGAGGAAGCCACCTCTGAGGATCGGTGGCCGAGAACCGAAAGGTTTCTTGAGTTTTTCAGGTATTTTTGTTTTTTTTTGGGGAGGGGGTTTGAGCCTAGATTTGGACTTAGGAGGGTTAAAAGGACAAAATGAGAATTTTGGGCCTTTTCTGGCCACCGCGGACTGCGGCGCCGATCCGGTGCCGAAACCTTGGCCGGATATTGGAAGGTTTGAGAGAGTTTTAAGAGAGTTTTGTGTGTTTTTTTAGGAGGGTTAAAATGAGTTTTGAAATAAAATTTGGTTTAAATAATAGGTGTGAAACGGCACCGTTTTAGTCTTCAACTCGTGACCCGACCCACTAGCCCTCAAGATCCGCGTGTTTCTGCGGTGAAGGGATTATTTGCTCGCTCGATCCCTCTGCTTTTGCTCCGCATTGCCAATCGGTCCTTGTTCGTTTGATTATTATTATTATTTTTAAATCTGGCCGTATAATTTTATGTCTATCTCACTTTGGTCCGCGCCAAAACGTTGCGCATAAGGACTGGGGATAATTTCCCATCCTGTCATTGCACTCTTACGCGCGTTCCATTTCAGTCCTTGATAGCCTGTTTTTAATATTTACAATTGATACCCCAAGTTTCAGTCAGATTTCGATCTCATCCTTATCCCTTTTTCATTATTTATTTATTTATTTTTCAAAAAAATTGTTTTATTATTATTATTTATTTTAAGTTTTCACATATATTTATATTAAATTGTGTATATTTTTTTACATATTATTTATTTTAAATTTATTTTTACATATTATTTATTTAAACCTTTTATATGTTATTTTAAATTGTTTTATATATTATTTTTTAATTGCTTTATATTATTTATGTTAAATTGTTTTATATACTATTTCACTTGTCTTTGATTGTTAATGTTGGTATTAAAATGACTTATGTGATTATTGTTGCAATGTATATTGCAATTCGTTAATTTCTATTTACATGTTATTTGTGATCCATTAGTGTAGCATTTTGTTCGCGAATTATTACTTCGTGTTGTATATTATCATTCTATCACGTTCCTTCACTTCAAAGGTCGCGTTTTAAAATTTTTTACTCATAATAAGCCATTTTATCATATTTCAAATAGCACGCATTATTTAGATTTTGAAATCACTATTATTTAAAAAAGAGATTTTTTTTTTAAAACCGGCAATATTTCATACTTAGGAAATTCGAGAAATCGTGCCCTAACTTACGGGGTCACGATTTTCTCGTTAAACCTAAGTAGCTGAATATCCCTTCAAATTTCAAAATACACGAATTTCAAATAAAGATAAAGGCAATATTCTGTATTTGAAAACTCGAGAAAATTGTACCCTAACTTACGGGGTTTTGATTTTTCTCGTTTGACCCAAATGATCGAATATCCTTTTAAAATTAAAATGCATGAGTTTTGAAAATCAAAAGACAAGCTTATTCTCAATGGTTTAAAATGTCGTGTCCTGACGTACTGGATGTGACACTTTATTACTTCGGAACAAGAAGGTCTTTAGCATCCGCTTCGATTTATCTAAGCATTTTTTTGTAAAATTAATATTAATAAAAAAGGGAGGATCGTATTTTTAAATTCTTTACGAATTTTCAACTTTCGACATTAAGACATTAATTAATAAATTAGGTACCAATTTTGGGCGTTACGAGGGTGCTAATCCTTCCTCGTACGTAACCGACTCCCGAACCCGTTTTCTCGAATTTCGTAGACCAAAATCGATGTTTTAGTAAAACAAAACATTTTATTAAAACAATCAAATTGCGAAGTGATCCGATCACACCTAAACAAAAAAAATTAGTGACAACTCCAATTTTCATTTTAAAAAAAAGCCGACTCCCTTTTTCAAAAAAATAGTTTCGACAAATAAAATCTATTTTTAAAATTTTTATAGTGTAAATATTTGTCCAGTTTTCATCTTCTCCAATATTAGCCTAGGTTCGAATCATCGGTATACTAAAAAATATTAAGAAAACTTTAATAATTCTAAAAAAGAACTTTAATAAATAAAAAAAATATATCCAATTAATAAATAAATGATATAAATATATTTTAAAAATTTTTAAAAAGTAAAATGGGCGGGCCTAAAATAGGTTTGGGTTAGCTATTTATAAATATGGATGGACTTGGACAAAATTTTAGACCCATATTATGAGTCGGGCCAAATTTGGGCAAGCATAAATTATGTTATTACCATGCTAGGCCTGACCTGAACTCAGTCTGACCTATGATCACCTCTATTTTAAAGTATTTAAGCGGATCTCTCAACTATGGTTGGTGTTGTGTCTGAGGTGTCTATCTCGAATTTATCCCTGAGTTTTGTCTCCTAACCACTCAAAGTACCTCAAGAGGTTTACGAAGTGAGAGAGCGCCCCACTCATCAAAAAAATGTGAGTATTTGCTTTTAGTGAGATTTGAACCCATGATATTACATGACATTTGTGAGTAAATGGGGCTAGGTGTGGTTAAAAGACAGAAATGAGAAAACTAAAAAATTGTGTTAGTTACTTGGAACTTGTTAAACTGGTTACCGAGGATGTTGTTTTTCTTTGAAAATCCTCTTTCCTTTAATGTTAAAATTGGTTGAATTAATTAAAAGGTAAATTTACATTTCTTAATACAAATCCTACATCGCATAATCAACCGTGGATTGATGTTTCTTTTTCTTCATTTTTATTTCAACTGTAATGGGCCTATTTTGCCCGGGGCCCAAACCAGAAACAATAAACCAAAATTTAAACCAAAATAATTAAGGTCCAGAGTCCATTTACAAATACAAGGCCCACTAGAGACCCAAAAACATTAAAACGGCCCAAGTGGCCCACTATCTTAACATTTTCAGAAAAAGAAAACCTTAGGTCAGCCATGGCCGCCGCATGCCACGTCAACCTTCGTACCCTCCTCATGCCACTGTCCAGTTGGCCTACGGCCCCGTATCTGCAGACCAAACACAAGAGAAAAAATAGAGCAAAATATTATATTTTTATTTTTTTCTTTTTCTGCTATAAGAGCCATGAACAACCACAATTTAATGTTTTTACACACAATCAATACAAAAAAATAGCAGATTTCGAATACAAAAAAAATCCAAAAGAAACATATTGTAATTTTTAAGGTGATTTTCGTTTTATTTTTTTTTACTCTTAAGTTCTTATATTTTATATTTTATTTTATTTTTTACATACGAAAATACGGAAAGGAGAGGAAACTCACCTAAATCGGTCGATCTACTCATCGTCGAAAGCCACGTCGGAAAAAGAGAGGAAACGAAATGTTTATTTATTTCTCCGTCGAGTTTGGCCGGGTTTTAGGGGGTTTTGGCCTCGGATCCTTGCTCCACGTGTGATGGGCTTCAAAAGGGGGGTTTGGTGCTCTCCGGCCACCGGCGGCCGCTACAGTGGTCCGGTGATCGGGCCTTGGTCAACCAAAAGGAGGAGGCTTGGAGAGAGAGAGAGAGTTTCACCTTTTTTTTTTTTCCTTGAAGTAGGAAGAGAATGGTTTTTTTTTTGAAAAAAATTCAACTTTTATAGCCCCTTAAACGGTGTTGTTTAGGGTAGGGTTTAGTAGCCTTAAAACGATACTGTTTTGGCCCTTCGACTCATACGCGACCTGACTCGCCTAGAGGATCCGCGTATTTTTTGTTAATGGGCTATTTGCGCTTTTGGCCCTTCCGTTTTTTAATGGTTTTGGAATTAAGTTTCTATCTCTTATCAATTTTACCTCGTGTTTTATTTCGATCCCAGTTTAGTCCGCACTTGAACGGCGTCGTTTTGGAGGCAGGGCGTAATTGCCTATTTGGTTCCTCCTTGTTATTTGCGCGTTCAATGTGGTCCTTCTCCTTTCTATTTATCTTCTGATTTGCCCCAAATTTTTGTTTTAAAATTCAATTTAGTCTCTCTTTTTGTTATTTTTGCTACTTTATTATTAAATTAATTAGTTTAATATTATTATATTTTCTTTTTTGTATTTACTTATTAGTTTTAGTATCGTACTACTAAATTAATTAGTTTTGCAATATTATTGCTACTATTATTATATTTTTTTTATATTTATTTACCCAAAATTTTATATATATACATTTATCTTATTTTATCATTTACCTATTTGTATCCTTTTTTATAATTTTAAAACTTTAGTTTTATTTATTTATTTTATTATTATAATTATTAATATCATTATTCATTATCGTTATTATTAATATTATTATTATTCTTAAATTATTTCACACCATATTTAATTATTTATGTAATATTAGATCTTTAGCTTCAAATTTTTAGTTTTTTATTCTTATTATTGTATTTATTTCTGGCTTGTTTATTTTATTTTATTTCCGTTCTTCATATTGTCATTTACATTAATATAGTTATTATTCTGTTATGCACGCAAACACTGTAACCCATTTCACATTTCACTACAAAACCGCGTTACATTTCACGCGATGCATTAAATTTTTTTAAAAAAGCAATACTTCGTGTTTTTAAAACTCGAAAGGTCGTTCCCTAACTTTCGGGGTTTCAATTTTCTCGATAATTCCAAATAACAAACGTTTTAAAGCATAGATTTTTAAATGATCTCGGGAATCAAGAAAAATGGTGTTCTAACTTACGAAGTACGATTTCTTCCTAAAACCGAGAGGATCAAATACCTTTCAATAAATAAATTTTTCGGCGTTCATTCTCGTTTTCGGGGATTTAAGGCATCATGTTCTAACTTACGGGATGTGGTCCTTTCCCTCAATAAAATTAAGCGATATTTTAACAAAGGATAATATTTTAAAATTTCTTCAAATTTTTAATTTTTGATATTAAGACATTAATTAATCAATTAGGTACCAATTTTCGGCGTTACGAGGGTGCTAATCCTTCCTCGTACGTAACCGACTCCCGAACCCATTTTCTCGAATTTCGTAGACCAAAATCTTTGTTTTAGTAAAATCAAAGCATTTTATTAAAACGATCAAATTACGAGGTGATCCATTCATACCTCATAAAAAAAGATTAGTGGCGACTCTATTTTTCGTTTTTTAAAAGTCAACCCCGTTTTCAAAAAATGGTTTCGACATCAATCATTAATTTTGAAAAAATATCACACAAAATCCCACTATAATAAAATCTTTAAATAGGTGGGAAGGTAATAAATCATTCTGTCAAAGGAAAAAAAATTAAGCTAAAATGATGCAAAACATTATTAATGTAATAAATTAAGGATTAAGCATAGATTTTATTATGCTTCTGCTAAAGCTTACAAAAAATTTAAAACACAGCAACTTTCACATAATTAAGCATAGAACACATTGTCCATATATATATATGTGAAAAATAAATAATGTCGGTAATGACAAAATATCTCAAACAAATAAATAAAAATAAAATAAAAATAAAGAACACACAGATTTTACGTAGAAACCCTTTCGGGAAAAAAACCACGGGCAGAGGAGAAGAAAATTCACTATGTCGAAAATTCGAATCAATACAAGATGAATAGACTATGTCTATTTATAGGCTTGTAAAGCCATATTCTATTAGGATTGAAACACTTTATCCTAATCAATATAAAATAGATGGAGTTTAATAAGGTTTAAAAAACCTTATTCTAAAATAAAATAAAAGAAGTCTAGTTCTATTTGGATATTACTTTTATTTTATTTTCCATCTTATTTTATTTAAATAAGAATTTGGGTCACTTAATTCTAACAATCTCCACCTTGACACGAATTCTCAACGAACAAGTTCTTCATCGCGAACTTTCAACGAACAAGTTCTCCACCTCTTCCATAAAACCCCTTAAGGGTTTAACTTCAACGATGAACACCAACCAAGTCTAAGCAATGCCCAAACTTGGTTATAGGAAGTGACTTAGTCATCATATCTGCAGGATTTTTATGAGTACTAATTTTGCTCACAATAATATCACCACGAGCAATAATATCACGAACAAAATGATACCGAACATCAATGTGTTTTGTTCTCTCATGAAACATTTGATCTTTTGTAAGGAAGATGGCACTCTGACTGTCACAAAATACTGTACTGATTTGAAGGTCTTCATTGAGTTCACTAAATAGTCCCTTCAACCAAATAGCTTCTTTACAAGCCTCAGTAATCGTCATATACTCAGCTTCAGTGGTAGACAAAGCGACTGTAGTTTGCAAAGTGGCTTTCCAACTGATTGCACAACCTCCAATTGTAAAGACATAACCTGTGAGAGATCTTCTTCTATCAAGGTCTCCAGCAAAATCAGCATCAACATATCCAATGACTCCATCTCTAGTTCTTCCAAACTGTAAGCAAACATCAGTAGTACCTCGTAAGTATCTTAAAATCCACTGAACTGCTTTTCAGTGTTCTTTACCGAGATTCGCCATGTATCTGCTAACTGCACTGACTGCATATGATAAATCTGGACGTGAACAAACCATAGCATACATGAGAGATCCCACTGCACTAGAGTATGGAACATGTGACATGTACTCAACCTCATCATCTGTTTGTGGAGACAAAGCTGATGAAAGTCTAAAATGAGCTGCTAAAGGAGTACTAACAGGCTTAGCACTCTGCATATTGAACCTGCAAAGAACTTTTTCAATGTACCCTTTCTGACTTAGGTACAATTTACTTACTTTTCTATCTCTAAGAATTTCCATACCAAGTATCTTCTTTGCTGGTCCCAAATCTTTCATCTCAAATTCTTCACTTAGTTGGGCTTTGACTTTTCTTATCTCTCCTTTATCTTTTGCTGCTATCAACATGTCATCAACATAAAGGAGTAGATATACAAAAGAACCATCATTGTTTTTCTTATAGTAAACACAACTGTCAAAGCTACTTCTTTTGAAATAATAAGAAGTCATAAAAGAATCAAACCTCTTGTACCACTGTCTTGGTGACTGTTTCAAACCGTAAAGAGACTTTTTCAGCAAGCAAATATAGTCCTCCTTTTCTGAGACTGTAAAACCCTCTGGTTGTTGTATGTAAATATCCTCCTCAAGTTCTCCATGCAAAAAAGCAGTTTTAACATCTAACTGCTCAAGCTCCAAATCATGCATGGCCACAATACCAAGCAAAGCTCGAATCGAACTATGCTTCACAACTGGGGAGAACACATCTGTGAAGTCCACTCCTGGAATTTGACTGTAACCCTTTGCAACAAGCCTTGCTTTATATCTGAGTTCTTCAACTCCTGGAGTCCCTTCTTTCTTTTTATACACCCATTTACAACGAACAACCTTTTTACCTTTTGGAAGTTTTACAAGATCCCATGTTTTGTTTTTGTGGAGTGATTCCATCTCCTCTTGCATAGCAAACATCCACTTTTCTGAGTCTTCACAACTAACCGCCTCAGAATAATTATATGGCTCTTGATTTGCATCTATATCTTCAGCCACAATTAAAGCATAAGCAACTAGATCAGCCTCAGCATACTTCTTTGGAGGTTTAATTTCTCTTCTAGTTCTGTTTTTGACGATAGAGTATTGTTGTGAAGAAGCAACTTTATTCTCAATTTTTGTACTGGCTTAAGGAGTCGACTCTGTATTAATCTGATGCTCCACCTGCTTTTGATTTTCTTTATTGGAAGAATCTTTAAGAGATAAGTTAGGTAGCATAGCAGTTTCATCAAAAACAACATCTCTGCTAATCACAACTTTTCTATCTTCAGGACACCATAACTTATACCCTTTAACACCAGTTTTATAACCAAGAAAAATACATTTAATGGATCTTGGTTCCAATTTTCCATTATCAATATGAGCATAAGCAGGACACCCAAAAATCTTTAAATCAGAATAATCAGCAGGGTTACCAAACCATACCTCTTGTGGAGTCTTTTTCTCGATGGCAATGGATGGAGATCGGTTGATCAAAAAAATGCAGTAGAGGCTGCTTCGGCCCAAAATGACTTTGGTAAGTTGGAGTTTGACAACATACATCGAATCTTCTCCATTATCGTTCTATTCATTCGTTCTGCAACGCCATTTTGCTGTGGAGTATGACGAACTGTCAAGTTTCTCACGATCCCTTCTGACTTGCACAGTTTATTAAACTCATCAGAACAGAACTCTAAGCCATTGTCTGTGCGGAGGTGTTTTATTTGTTTTCCCGTCTGTTTTTCAATCATAGTTTTCCAAGACTTAAATGCGGAAAACACATCGCTTTTCTGCTTTAAGAAGAACGCCCAAACTTTTCTGAAAAAACCATCAATAAAAGTTATCATATAATTAGCTCCACCTCTCGAAGGTACTCTGGATGGCCCCCACAAATCAGAATGAATATACTCCAACGTTCCCTTCGTGTTATGGATTCCTCTGGTGAATCGAACTCTTTTTTGCTTCCCAAAAACGTAATGCTCACAGAACTTCAGTTTGCAAATTCCTTGCCCATCAAGAAGTCCTCTTTTGCTTAATTCTGCCATACCATTCTCACTCATATGCCCTAGGCGCATATGCCAAAGTTTAGTAATATCATCATCTAATAGGGAAGAGGAGGCGATAGCTGCATCACCAGTAACAGTAGAACCTTGCAGAACATATAACTTGGCAGTCTTTCTTTGCCCTTTCATCACAACGAGGGAACCTTTAGAAATCTTCAAAACCCCACTTTCAGCTGTGTATTTGTATCCTTTTGAATCAAGAGTACTTAATGAAATTAAATTTCTCTTCAATTCTGGAACATGTCGTACGTCACTAAGTGTTCTGACAACTCCATCAAACATCTTAACTTTAATCGTTCCAACACCTGCGATTTTACATGAAGCATTATTTCCCATCAAAACAACACCTTCAGGCACTGTCTCGTAATTTGTAAACCAATCTCTATTGGGACTCATGTGGAAGGTGCAGCCCGAATCAAGGATCCACTCATCGCTCACATTAGAATTGATGACTGAAGCGACTAAAAGTTCACCATCACTGTAGTCTTCTACAACATCAGCTTCACCGGAATTTTCTGGTTGTTTTTCCTTTTGATTCGCAGCCTCCCTTTTGATCTTATTCTGTAGCTTATAGCACTCAGATTTAATGTGCCCTTTCTTCTTACAGAAGTTACAAGTTTTACCTCTGTTTGAAGACTTTGATCTACCCTTAGATTTACCGCGAGGATTTCGTTCTTGTGTCCTTCCACGATCATCATCAACATTCCGATCTTGTCTCCCACGAACAATGAGACCCTCCCCCTGAGAGTCGGTTTTAGCCACAAGATGCTTCATCTTATCATACGAGGTTAAAGAATTATAAACCTCATCGACTGTGAGAGACTCACGGCTATATAAAATTGTATCTCTAAAGGTTGAATAAGACGGGGGCAACGAACAAAGTAGAATCAACCCTAGATCTTCCTTATCATACTGAACCTCCATGGCCTCCAAGTTTGAGAGAATTTCTTTAAACACTGTTAAGTGTTCGTGCACAGATGCACCTTCCTCCAAACGATGAGCATAAAGACGTTGCTTCATATGCAGCTTGCTGGTTAGAGTTTTCGACATGCATATTTGTTCCAGCTTTTTCCATAATCCAGCGGCGGTCTTCTCCTTCATCACATCTTGCAAAATTTCGTTAGACAAATGCAGATGTAACTGTGTTAATGCCTTTCGATCCTTACGCTTCTTCTCTTCATCTGTTAATGTTGAAGGCATCTTATCTATCCCTAGTAGGGCATCCTCTATATCCATCTGCGCAAGAACTGCTTGCATCTTAATCTGCCACAACGCAAATCTGGTGTTGCGATCCAACAGCGGAATTTCATACTTCAAAGACGCCATTAACGTGATTGAGATGAAAAAACCCGGAAGCTCTGATACCAATTTGTGAAAAATAAATAATGTCGGTAATGACAAAATATCTCAAACAAATAAATAAAAATAAAATAAAAATAAAGAACACACAGATTTTACGTGGAAACCCTTTCGGGAAAAAAACCACGGGCAGAGGAGAAGAAAATTCACTATGTCGAAAATTCGAATCAATACAAGATGAATAGACTATGTCTATTTATAGGCTTGTAAAGCCATATTCTATTAGGATTGAAACACTTTATCCTAATCAATATAAAATAGATGGAGTTTAATAAGGTTTAAAAAACCTTATTCTAAAATAAAATAAAAGAAGTCTAGTTCTATTTGGATATTACTTTTATTTTATTTTCCATCTTATTTTATTTAAATAAGAATTTGGGTCACTTAATTCTAACAATATATATATATATATATATAGCATCAAGAACAACACTGTTCTATGTCTTTTTAATTTAAATGCAGAAAGTGCTTATCTACTATTCAGACACCGTAAGCTATATAGACTCCAATAAGAGACCCCAGTTGAAAGGCCTCTGATTGTAGCAATCAAGGTTGGGGCCATAGCTAACTCCAAGAATGTCACAGTACCTTTCATAGAACTTAATTCGACTCTCTACCCTATCGTCTGTACCGCCATTACCACATTCCAAGCCGCCATTGATAATATTTGTGATCACACCGTACCCTGGAAGCCGACCAGCGGCTATGTCGTTAGCGGAAGGTGTCCACTCTCCGGTGATCACACTGTGGCACGATGGCTTCGAGGGTTGTGCAGTCATCCAGAGCCAGAGAGCAGACATAAAGGACAATGTAACATTGGTTTTCAGCACCTCTGGGTGTTGTAAAAGCTCCTCCTTCTGTCCTATGGATTCTCCAAATTGGCCATAGTTATAGTTCCTGCCATATCAAATTCCATTTTCATTTTATAGCAGTGTCAACGAAATAAGTTTTTGTCTAATCACCATAGATGGTAAAACAACCCTACAACATGTAAGAGGTGTTCATGGGGAAACTAAACCAAAATTAAATTTGATATTAATATATTTTATGTTTATTTAAGTCAAATTTAATCTTAAAATTTTATTCAAATTTACCTATATTTATAAATGATTAATCAAAACCTATTTCATTCCCTAACATATTTTAAACTAATGTGATATCTTAAAAGTAGAAAGATGGCAGTATGAATTTACCAAGAAAGTTGCATGGGACCGCGGCCACAATGGTTTACACCAGCATAACATGGATAATTTGGGTTATTATCGCAATAACCTGCAGGGCAACCTACTTCCTCATTGAAGCAATATCCCCATGCATATCGACCACCGGGTGCACCTTCCCATCCACCTACGCAGATCATCATTTTATTCGTTTAATATATATATATATATATATATATGATACACGAATGTTTATATTTCTGTACTTCGGAAAAGCTATAAGACAAATTAATTACCAGTAGTTTCGTGGGAAGTTTGGCCTAAGAAAGCAGCAACTTTCCTTTTCCGAGTGTCGTTATCCCCGGTCGCCGCAAAATCCGGATACAACTTTGCGGCAGCTATGGAAGCATCGTAGGTGTAGAAGTTAGCGGCTGGGCAACGACGATCGTTCCTATATGGCAGCATCTCTTCAAACAGTTCACTCGATATAATGTCACCAAGTGCACCACCGTCACCGCCGCTGCCTCCGCCTCCTCCGCCGCCACCGCCACCACCACCAGAGTCACCATCAGTGCAATTAAGTTGACAACCATTTTCCACGAGGCAGTAGCTGTCGGTGGTGCCACAATAGCCCCATTTGCTACGACATATGCCACCAGGACATAAAGCACCACCGGCTTCCTCGCCACATTGCACAGCTGTGGCTAGAACCACCGCATAAGATAAAAACAGTGAAGAAAATAACAACGTATGTAATCTCATTATTGCAAATGTACGTAGATTTGTGATGAAATGCGAGAGGATAGGGTTCAATACATAGAGAGTTTTGTTTCGACGATGGATAAATATCGGAATTTAACCCAATATTATTGAAAATGTTCGATAAATATCAGAACGTGGCGCTGGCTGGTTTCGGCAACTCATCCACTATAGGACAATCAATTATTACAAAAATGTTGGACACGTCTTTAATGAATTTTGGCTTTTTGCATATAAATTCTTTTGTATATGGTTTGCAATTTCAGTATCAAACATCAAATCTTTTAGCCATTCTTAAACAAACAAACAAAAGCGTAGCTACCGACAAGACATTTATGTCAAAATGTAATTGATGTTCATTATTGAAGATCTGAGGGTAAAATTATCGTTTTATTTTTTTTAAAATATTTCATCATTTTTTATTAGTATAAGGTCCACGGGTATGTCAGGTGTAACTATGTTGTTAGTAAGCAGTTTTTGTTTGCAAGTAAGCCATAAAAAGAAGCAAATGCGATGTGGTCCTTGATAATTCCAAACGGCCTTCCACTTATTATCTCTTTCGTTTACGTAGTCATTTTTAACTTATGATATGCATTTTTTAACTGAAAAGCCTCCATTTGCTGTATGTGTCCACAAAATTTTATTAGGACCGACTAGGGGATGCAGTGGTGGAATGCTTATAATCTGTATGACAATTTCTTTCGAAAACCATTCCTTAAAAGCCTTCAGATTTTATGCTCCATTTTTGCTACCATATCTTTAAGAAAACAATTCGTGATAAAACCTTTTTTTTATAATCCATATTCCAAGTGGCAAAACCTTTTTTCTTTGTCATAAGGTACATAGGAAATTTAATTTTAAATCCAAATATACTTATTATTAGGATTAAATTCGAGTATTGATATTTGAATATTAATCTGAATTAGTTAAATTATTCGTCCAATATTAGTATGCATAAAAATTTGAGTTAATATACCTTCTATACCTAAATTCAGTTTTAATGTTTAAATTGGTATTTGAGTTTGTTTATTTTGATTTGGTGCCTAAATCTGACTTTAATGTCTAATTTGATGTGTAGATAAAACGGCATCATGTGACCTTGTTAATATTTGACATGTATACTCTAGTAAAAAAATATATAAATACTTGATTGGGACAAAAAAAAAGAAAAATTAAATACCAAATTAAACATTAAAACTAAACTTAGGTACAAAATAACATGGTAACCCAACAAAATTTAAATTTAAATAGTTGATTTGCAAATTTAGATAATGAATATTGGAAGATTTATATCCACCTTCGTTCTTAATCCAAAACAAATAATACTTAAAATAATTTAAATCCAAATATTATTCAAACCTACTATATCTGAAATCATAAAGTTAGAATTAAATACCCAAATATCTAAATAAGCACTATTCATTGTTATTCTTGTTTTACTATTAGGTGTAAACTAAAGTAATTTTATACATTTTCTTAATTATTTATACGATTAAAATTTTAACGATACAATCATTATATTTTATGATCTATTGTATATCAAATTTGATATAAATTTAAAATTTTTAATCGAATGTGAAATTGAAATATAAAAATTGAAATATTTATTTTGAGTATAACAGAGACACGAAAATCACAATTTAACTCTAGTGAAATTGTGTGTTACGTTATTGTCATATATTTAAGAAATAGCGAAACGTGGCGCTGGCAGTTTTCCGATTCTCATCTACCAAAGGACCAATTATTACAAAATAGTTGGACACATATGACACTGGGGCGGCTATTCAATAATTATTTTAGTGCTTAATTACTATTTGTTGAAATTACTATTTGGGCTTAAATTTGATAATTATTTTATTTTAATGTTTTCTTTGTCATTTTAATGTTTGATTTTTTTTTAATTTAATTTTTAAACTTAACAATGATTCTTACGTTGAGGCTTGAACTAGGTTATTAAGGCTTAAACTTTTTTTTATTTAAGTTATTCATTATACTTGACTATTATTTTTATATTAGGGCCTGAACTTAACAATTGTTTCTATATTCGGGCCTAAACTTTAGAGCTTTTAAGAAAATATTAATGACTAACTTAAAAAAAAATAAGTTCAAGCTTCAGTATGAGAACAATTACCAAATTCAATATCAAACTTGAATAAAAAAAAGGTACAACCAAGAATACGGCCTAACTTGGACGAATAAAATAGTTCCAAGTCCCAATACAAAAAGAGTTACCAAATTCAGACCCAAAAAATAATTTAACCATTTTCTCGATATAAAATCTCTCAATTTTTTATAATTATACTGTATTTCAATTAAATTTGAAATTCAACAAAACTGTTAAAGTGTTGCTTTTTATTTATAAAATTCAAACCACAAATATTACTATCAAACTTTTTATCATTTGGTTCCATAAATACTCTCGCTATTAAATCATTTTCATGAATTTTGTTGCAGGGACAATTGTTCGAAAACATCGTAAAAGAAAAAACAAACAAAAGCTTGAGTAACAAAATCTAATTAAAATTTTATTATGTGTAAATATTATGCATAGGTTTCAATTTCAGCAGGGATGAATTTTGCCTAACTAAATTTTCAAAAATTTTGAGTAGCTTAATAAAAATTCCTCAAGATTTTGGGTATCTATTTCAAATTTTCAAAATTTCTGGGGGGGGGGTTTAATCATAGTTTTCCAAAAAAAAAAAATTTGGGGGCTTCCTTGCCCTATCTATGTTGGTCTGTGAGTCTCACTATATGTTGTTATTATAGGTGGGTTTTGTCGAATTATATTCCAATTCTATGTACATGGAAGAAGCCAAAAACTTAATTAAGCAGTCCAAAATTAAATTATAATTTTTAAGGGATTAAAATATAATTTTATCATTATATATGTTTATTTTATAAGAACTTTTAAAGGAATTAAATTAAAATTTTATCATCTTGGGGCCCAAAGTGTATTTTTATCATTAAATTAACTTATAGTTTTAGATATTTATTGAGGTAGGTTAGCTCCTTCGAGAGAAATCTTCAAATTATTGTCTGTCAGGAGGCCAATCCAATCTCCCAACAATTGAAGGTATCCACCAAAGAGGGTTTCGTCTCCTTAACTCTACCGAGAGGCAACATGTTAATCCCAACAAGTGACCTATATGTCATAAGTCAAGGGTTTAAACCTTGCCAGGGGCAAGACACTCTGTAACACCCTAAAACCCGAATCCGTCACCGGAATGGGTCACCAGGCTTAACCAAACCAAACTTGCTTTCTAAACATTTCACATACACATGAATAAAGAATGTAGTTACGCACATGAATAGTTCATCACTAATAAAATGAAATGCTAAATTATCCGCCAAAATTTCAATAGCAAAAAATGAGCATATATTCACGCATAGGAGTAACCAAGATTTCATAGCCTAATTTGATCACAAACCATCATGTTTTATACTATTCATTTTGCATAAACTTTTAACATTTTTTTTTTGCCGAATATAATGATGTCTAAGGTCAAGTCATTCATACAATATAGATATACAAACACGGCATCCAAAAGAAATTCACTTCTTTACCTCAACATGAACACCAACCCACTCTCCAATTCCTCACTCTCAATACATCAAAACATTCACAAGAGAGCATATTGTTCATAAGGTAAATACACTTACTAACAAACACAACTTATCAAAATATCAACAAAATGGATAATATGCCATATTCGCATGGCTTATCCCATACATATATACATTTACATCTTTCCAAAAGATAAATTCACAACTATGTCTAACGTATACATGCCATGAATATTAACTTAAAGTAGTTTCAAAAATACCAAAAAGGATGATGATAAGTGTGATGACTTCGATAAAAATCTCGAGCTCCCAACAAAAAAAAGATCTAAATAAGAATGAACAAATAACTTAAGTGAGCTAATACTCAGTAAGTCATAAGCAAAAATTTATAGAGTAATTCAAGATAGTAAATACAAAAGGTAACAATGACCAAGATAGTATCCATCATTCCATTTCGAAAACCAAATTGTCTCATATTTCATATATATCAATATACCTCATCCCAAAGTCAATACTCATTCAAATTGATCAGTAATCAAATTCACTCAAATTATTCGACTCATCCACAAGTTATACAACCCTTCAATCAATTGAATTAATACTCTATGGTTAACTACATTTTATACTTTATTGAATCTTAAGTGCCCATAATCTTATAATCCACTTCTCAATTCCATAGGATCTAACATAATTGAATAAATGCACAAATATACATTCCATACACACACCTCATTCGTGCCCTTTTCTTTTAAAACTTATATTTTAAATATTCTTCGCACACAAAGTGCCATATGACCGATATTGCACACATAGTGCTCGGTTAATGATTTCGCACACATAGTGCCATAATTCTTCGCACACATAGTGCCATATGACCAATATCGCACACATAGTGCTCGGTTGATGATTTCGCACACATAGTGCCATAATCCTTCGCACACATAGTGCCATTTATTAGCAACCCAAATGCCCGGTCTCATTCATTATGAACACATCAAAAGGACTTAATTAAGTCCATGATACATCACATACCCGACCCGAAACTACATGTATATTTTCCAATAATTCTCGTCAAATTCATATTCAACAATTGCATACAAAATAACCATGGTTCAAGTGCTTATAGACTTACCTTGCGATAGATGGAGCAATTCGGATCGACTATTCAAGTGCCTTCGTTTTCCCTTTACTTGTCTCCCCCCTTCCTTGCTCTTGAGCTAGAAAGTACAATTCAACTAATTTACTATCTTACTAATTATTTTAGAAACAAAGTAATAATATTGGTTTCACTATAATATGGACAGGCGGCACTTTCAAGCAATCATCAATTAACCATGTATACATAACCTCAATTACATTCATTCACAATCCAACTTTAACACTTCCTACTTATACTTGCCACATAACCGTCTATACATATATATATATATATATATATATATATATCAAGGCATCATTCATAATGGAGATTGAAATATCAAAGCTTAAGGCCGATTCTTAAAACATTTGTTTGCAACTACTTAAATAATAATTCTTAAAACCGTGTGGCCACTTTCATCTAATGGCCGAATACATCAATCATTGAATGCCTAATATTACAGGCCAAGCTCACATACTACCTTAAATACTCATACAAGGATTCTCACTTTAAATAATTATTCATATTTTATTTAACTGAATATTATCAAAATAAGCACAACCATTATCTTAACCTTGTCTAAATTCTCATCCGGCCACTACTCATACACGGCAATTATCAATTTCCATCTATCCAAGGACTAATTCAAATAAGATAATTACAAGACACTTCTTCTCCACAAAAATGTCAAATTTTATTACCCTATGCTTCTAATTCCACCATTTAACAACAAATTACCCAACATATAGCTCACATCCACATTCGGCAATTAGAAGTCTAAATTAAACACACAAACCGATTCTAAATCATCTTATAACCCACATATATTTACATTCACTTAACTCCACATCAACTATTCACCATTACCAAATAAATCATAAAATCCACAACCAATTCATACTTCTACCTCATGACCGAAAGCATGATTGAACACCATTTCCAAATTTTGTACATGGGCTATGTCAATCACTTAATAAGTAACCTAAATTCATGAAAATTTTAAAGAATAAACTCAAAATCTTACCTTAATTTGAACACCAAATGAGCCGAATGCTCTTGCCTCACAAAAACATTTCTCCCTTATTTATCCCAAGTGTTTCGGCTAAAAGTAAGAGAATGGAAGTGTTGGCTTTGTTTTTATCTCCACTCACATATAATATCATATTTTATTATATATCATAATTATAACATTTTAAATTTCCAATATAAAATGCATATAATGGTTTTTACTAACCTTCCACTACCGTGCCTTATATAATGGTTTAATAACCATGCAAATACCATGCATTTCAAGCCTTAACATTCGGCCACTATGACATTTGGCCACCCTAAATTTCACAATCAAGTCCCATTTCACTCAAATAAACATACCAAAAATCAATTTCTCTTATTTAATTTATCACACATGCTAATTTACGTATTTTAATCACAAAATATGACATCCATACTCTGTTATAACTCGGTCTCGTGGTTTCAAAACCACTTTCCAACTAGAGTTAAATTAGGGCTGTCACACACTCACGTCACCTTAATGGGTGGTCATACACCTACGTAAAGTCGATACGTTTTCGACTCTATGAACTAGGTCGTTAGAGTAGCCGCTCAAGGGAGACAAAACCCTCCTCGAAGGAAAACACCTTCAATTGTTGGGAGACTGAGTCAACTTTCTGGTGGACAACACTTCAAAGACTTCTCTCGAAGGAGTCGGCCCCCCTAAAAGAAATTTAAAAATTCTTAGATATACATTTATAATTTAAAGTTGAATTGAGTCAGATCTCTAAAGATAAACAAAACTCTCTCAACATGACTTTTCATTCTTAAAACTCAAACTCATTCAATCATTTTAAGTTATTTAATTATTTTGGCTTTTGGACATAAATTCTGTTAATAGGAACCATTGTTAGAAACCTTGTGTGATCTATAATTTTACTATCCAAAAAGATAACAAATCCTTTAACTATCCTTTAAAAAAACAAAAACAGCACATGCTAAATTAAAATTCAATGTAATATCTCAAAGTCATAAAGTTCAAATAAAGTTAAAAAAAAATAACCAAACCTAAATGTATAAAAAAAATCGAGAAACAAATCAAATTGAATTATCATGAAGAATTTAAAAATTCTAAAAATATTAATCGAACCGAACTGAATTTAACCCAAATAATAATTGTTTAGTCTTTCTTTTAACTGAAGCTTCATAAATATAAATCGCTATAAGGAAAATAACAAAAAAGGGGTTGAGAAAGACGATGTTTTTCTTAATAAATTCAATCAAGTTCAATCAATCTTGATTAGCGTTTCTAAATATTAAATTGAGTATGAATAGGCCTCGACTTAATAGTAAGGTTGAAATTTTGAGAAATTTTAGATCTTAAGCAAGGGCAAAGCCAAAAGTTTTCTAAAAGGGCCAATTTTAAATTATAATTTTTTTAAAGAGTTAAAAATATAATTTCATCATTGTATTAATGTAAATACAATTTCCAAGGGATTAAACTAAACTTTTTGTTGTTGTAGAGGGCATAATTTAATTTTAAATTTCAAGAGGGGCCGAAATACAATTTTAATATCAAATAACTTAAAACTTTGCAAATATTCAAGGGTCCAAAGGGGTAATTTTTCCTTTTTGGGGGCTAGAGCCCTTACCTGCCTCTTCTAGCTTTACCCCTGATCTTAAGTTCAAGTCCCACCTTATGTAAATCACGTGTGAATTCTTTTCAGATTTTATTTTTATTTAAGTCTCACCATTTGTGAATCTTGTTCGCATATATTATGAGTATTATTTTGATTGTACTTTGTGATGGTTGATTCTGATTATAATTATTTGAATATATCATTCGTAATTACAATTCTAAATGTACTTAAAATTGTATTTATAACTTTTTAAAATTTATATATTAAATCCAAATCTTTCAATCCAATTAGATCAATATAAACACATATTTCATTAAAAACGATAGAATTTAAAGATGGTTAAAAACAATTTTGAGGGGCTTAATAAGAATCTTTAAAGATTTTGAATGATTCAATTCTAATTTTTAAAATTTTGGGGATAATGATAAATGTTTAAAATTGTGGAGGGGTCAAATCTCCTCAACCCTAACTACGTTCCACAAATATGTCCCATCATATTAATTTCTACTGTTAAAAATCATTAGATCAAAGAGCAAACTGGTCCCTTTTTTAACAAATTATTCATTTCTATAGTTAAAAATTGGTCCATGTATATTCCTATGAGATACACGTGACATGTCACGTATAACTGTCCAATTATTCCATCAGCCACGTTCATTTTTAACAGTGATGAAAATTTAAACCGAAAAGATTAATTTACTTCTTAATCTAGTGTATATTAATTTACTCATATTTTAAGTAAAGAGGAGAAACACAATCTAATTTTTAATACAAATAAGGATAATTTTACCCAATTTCACCTTTCTACCATGATGAGAAATAGTTAACAAGAAGAAATATATATGTTAAAGTAGCTTAAATTGAGTTATTAATGGGCTAAAAAATGAATATTTGATTTACTAAAAGGGCTAAATGGATTAAATTGAATTATTAAAGTTTAAGAGGGGCTAAAAGCATACAACTGCAATTGTACTACTTTGGTCAAGCCCTCGTAAACGTCCAATTAATCATGTTCATCAAATAATAAATTTATACGTCAATCAAACTATACTATATCGCTCCATTGTCTCATCAATGGGGACAACACCGGAAGGCTAGTAAAGGCAATGCAAGACTCCCTTAAAATGAAAAATAACACTTTTAACATTCTAAAATTTATAAAATTATAAGTTAATAGATTGTCAAATTATCCTTTGATCCTTCAAAAAAGGTAAAACTTTAATTTAATCTTTTAAGAAATTATAAAGATATAAGATAGTACAATAGTGAAATTGCATTTTAACTCTCATAAAAATATATAATTTTATTCTAAATGCCCAATTTTTTTTTGAATAAGTTGGTGTTTGATAACCTGACCATATCCTAAAATGGCAAGGTATGATAACAATTGCCTCTCTAGTCAAGGAGAGGCTTATTAAGAGACCCCTCCAAGATGGGTGAACTATAGCAAAACTAAAAGGTATACATAGGTTAGGTGATTTTCTTAGTTAATGTTATGCCCCACGCTAACACCTCTCTCATGAGTCTTGTAAGTAATTTCTTAAGGCACGTTGTACGGGAGACAAAACACCTTCCATTGTTGAAAGCTCGATCAGTTGCTCAGCGAATGACATTTCGAAAATTTCTTAATTTCTCTTGAAAGAATCAGCCCTCTCAACAATTATCATATAATAGTATGCATAATTGATGTCAGAGAATATTATCACATAATATTATGCATAATTATAGAACCCAATGCCATCCTCTACCCTATTGTCCAGACCACCATGACCGCATTCCAAGCCACCATTGATAATATTCGTGATCACACCATACCCCTGAAGTTCACCTTCTCCGTCACCTTCCCAAATTCCAACAATCACATCGTGGCAAGAAGGCTTCGATGATTGCAGTTGTCATCTAGAACCAGAGAGCAGACTCAAAGGACATGGTAACATTCGTTTTTAGCAGATCAAGGTGTCGTAAAAGCTTGTCCTTTTGTCCTATGTATTCGCCAAACTGGCCATAGTTATATAATTCCTATGGATATCAAATGAAATTCCCTAAGCAATGTCAATAAAAAACCAAGTTTCTTTTATTACCACAGAAAAGTGATGAAGTTACCATGAAAGTTGCATGGGACCTTGACCACCGGGGTAATTAGGGTCTTCGTTGCAATAACCTGCAGGGCAACCTATTTCCTCGTTATAGCAATATCCAATCACCGAGTGTGGTGTCCCATCCACCTACAGAAATCATCAAAATACTTGTTAAAAATGATACTCTAATGTTGTGATTTCTGTACTTAGAAAAATCTAGACAAAATTACCAGTAGTTTTGTGGGAAGTTTGGCCTAAGAAAGCAGCAACTTCCCTTTTCCGAGCCTCATCATCACTGGTTGCCGCAAAGTGGCTGCTAAGAAACCATCATAGGTGTAGAAGTTAACAGCATAGCAGCTAGGATCGTTTTCTACAAGTGCACCACCAGTTTCTCCACCACCGCCACCACTGCCAATGCCATCTCTGTTGCAATTACTTTGGCATTTTTCCTTGAGGCAGTAATCGTCTGTGGAGCCACACCAACCCCATTTGCTACAACATAAGCCTCCTTGACACAAAGCACCACCGGCTTGCTTCCCGCATTGCTCCATGGTGGCCAGGACACACACACGCTCACACATATATGTGTATTTGTGTGTATACAATGGCTCTGGCAGATTTCAGATTCTTACCTACTAAATGATGCTAAAGGTGCAGAGAGAATTATAGGAAAATGAACCAATGATTTATAACTCTAGTAATCAGCAGCTTGTATACAGCCTCGTATATAATATACTGTCAGTGTATATATCTATATAAACCTATATGCTGACAGTGAATTACACACGCTATAAAGTTACAATGTACAGATTTCATTTGGCTTTTGTTATAAACACCATATGTTATTGAAGTTGCTTGCAATTTGCAGGGCACAACAATGGACATAATTCAATTTAACATGAAAAAAAGATAAATAGTACAACATTTGACCGTGTATGAGCATTCTTAACTTGCATTCACTCTTAAAACGCTCACGAAAAACGACCCTATATTTATAAAAAAAAAAGAACTCTTTAATCATGCAAAAATTGTGGAGGAGAAGCTTACTCCAATAGTTCATGCCCGAATTTCTTTCGATGGAAGACGATGCACGATGCTGTTGAGTTGAAAAGAATGCAATCATTTGCAATTTGAATGAGATTTTGCGTCACCGTGAATTTTTCTTACTTCTCGAGCTCTTGGCAAGCTTTGATGGTTTTTTGAAGGCTTTGCGATCCACATCACCGAGCAACATTAACGGCCCCATGGTTTGCTCCCTTCTTATTTCCCTCATTACCCGAGCTGAATTGTGCGTTACTGTACCAGTCCAACCAACCACTTAGCTTCGTTTCTCTTAGTTTATTTCATTTTACAGCCCTATGAAACTCTTTCACGTTCTTGACCAGTTCTTTCTTCAACACGTTGCAAAAGCTCCTCATAAGCTTTAGAAGACTCCGAACTAAACTTTTCCATTGCTTCAAAAATACGTTGCAAGCTCCCCTGCAAATTACCACTACTAGTCTCGCTCTGATACACATGTCCGGAAACTGACAAACTATTACCATCTCCAGAGACCAAAACGATTTGTTTATCCAATGCTTGGATCTCTTTTTGTAACTTTTGATCCTCTCTATCCAAATTCATACCCCGTCTCTCTAAATCCTTATTAGTCATCATTCTCCGATGCATTTCTGATTTATCGTGTTCCCAAAGTTGGAACAGACTCATAGCAAAAATCCGCATCGAATTAACCACTTCCTGTTCTGATATTCTATCCATTGTTTGTGACCATTGATTACATATTACAAATATGGGTGGTGCACCAACCCGACTAGGTGAAAATGGAGCTATTCCATCATCGGTCACTTCGGGTTCATAGTAAAGACATTTCAAAAGCCAACTATTCAAAGCCCTGACATAACCCTTTTGTGCACCTATCCAACGAGAGAATCTTAGAGCCCAACTAATAAGTTCATGCTCGAGCCGTAATGTAGCTGTAAGATGGTCATCGCTGAGCTTTTTGCCCGATCCAATAGAACCTAAAGCTTTGGCTTCTCTAATCACCTCATACTGATTTCGATGGCATTTGAGCATACATTTCCACATTCTGCTTAACCTGGTGAAAAGAATTACGAGGAAATGACATGAGACAAATGTAAGCTGCGTGCCATATATATGTATAAGCTAATGAAACGCTGTTTACCCTTCAATCAGTTCATTGAGCAGCGGCCATAGTTCATCATCCCTGATCTTATTGATTGTCACGGATATCTTATCAACAACTTGAATTGCAATTCGTAACTTTGTAGATAGGCTCCTGATTATATTCCGGGTTGAATCAACTTTTGTAGCTTCAGCACCCCGTTCATCAAGTCGTTTCAACTTACGGGATTTCTTATCGTAAGCTACCCGTATCTTCTCCTCGGCCTGCATTGCATATGAAACTTCGAGTTAATGAACATCAAAAAGGTAATGCAGCACATAACAAGAACAGGGCAATGCATATCAAGATACAATCTATATATATATATATATACCTTCACTTCATTATAGAGCTTTTTTTCCCAAAGATACAACTTTTGCAAAGTAGAGGAAAGGCTTTTGGGTTTCCTAGCCAATTCTTCATCGAAGTCTAGTAAAGCTGGATCGGTGTTATCGGTTAAAGATGGCTGAACTAGGAGCAACGTCTTCGAACCTGTTTCATAGCGAAAATCCGAGATTTAGCATTAACCCTTACTATTACCTAAAAATCCACACTTTCTAGTCCACAGTTACCATGTTTGTGCTGATAATGAAGTGTTCCGACTTCGAGCAGCTTGGCAATTTCATTGGCCGACTCCGAAGCTCTCACGAACTGAACCTCTATCTCTTTAGCCACCTCGAAAGCATTCCTCGGAACGGTTCCTGATCCACTGCCACATTCCTCGGCCCTCTCATTGTCCACAACTTTCTTTTCCACCACATGAACTTCATATTCCACTCTCTCATTTTCCATCCCATCACTCGGCCTCGCCGCCTCGGCATCACTACTTGCAACTTTCCCATCTTCGGCTTCGACCGGAGACTTCGAATACCCGCCACCGCTGCCGCCACTGCCACCGCCGCCTCCATGCACTTCTTTAACTACTTCATGTTGATAATCTTCATCTTCTAAATCAGGTATCCCTTCCTCTTCCCTTACCTCCCTTGAATCCCTACTTGGTGTATAAGGAAGATTGTAGTTCTCATAAATCTCAAAAGGGTTCAAAAAATCCCAAGCTGAAGCTCTGGGAGGTGAAGGTGGAGGCGGCAGTGGTTTGGAGGATGACGCCACAGCCTCCACCGCCGCCGTCGATGGCTGTTGCAGTGAAGAATGATAACCAGGCGCCGGATAAGAAGAATAATTACTGAAACCACCGTAATTTTGGTAACCCGGATTAAGGTATGAACTAGGATTATCATTAAAATAAGGATAATAAGAAGAAGGAGATGAAGATTCACCCATATAAACAGTCTCTGGATTCATAGGCCTTTGTTCATAAACAATAGACGGCATTGGCTGTTTCTTCATGAAATTCATATGCATAAACTCATTTGGAAATGACCTTGGAAATGACCCAGATTCAAAACCTCCATAATTGGGATAATTTTGGTGAATATACTCTATATGACCGCCGCCGCCGCCGTCGTGTAAAGGTGAAGAATGACCCGAATGATGCAAAGACACATCGGAATCATCCTCATCTGAATCGGAATGGAACTGTAGATGAGACCCAGAATTTGAATGAGAATGGCGGTGAGAGACAACATTCTTTTTCGGTGAACTCGACCCACCTTCAACCTGATCCACCGCTTTACCTTTATCAGACGGCGGAGAAGTCGGCGGCGGCACCTCTAAAGAAGCTTCAGGATCATACTCAACAAAACTATTCAAAGACTGACCAAACAACTTCAAAGAAGCAATATAAGCAACATGAGCTTCAGCTAAAGCAAATCTTTGGTGAATCGCTTCATCTAGAAAAATACATCTTTCTCTACAAAGAGAAACTGCTGGTAAATCATCTAACTTGGAACTAGAACATCCCATAACTCCAAAAGATAAAAAACGACCCAACAAAGCTTAGTAACTAATTCAAATGTAGGAAACAGAAAAACATGATAATAGTGATTGTTTCTGGGGAAAATTTCAGTGAATGATGAGAAAGAAAAGGAAAAAGAAAGAGAGAATCTTTTTGTGTGTGTGACAGCGAGGAGTGTATCGTCGGGTTGTAAACATGAACAGAAAGTAGAAAAAAGACAAAAGAAAGAGATGGAAAAACAACTCTTTTCTCGAACTGTGCCTTTTTTGTGTGCGTCGGTGTGTGTACATTTCTGGACCGTTATTAAATCAAATCAAATGATAAATATTAATTTCTTTTTTTTTGTAGTATTTACTATTTAATTAATAGCATAGTTATTAGTATTGGAGAATGAAAGTTACGTCATTTGGTTAAAAAGGAATGATTTTTTTTTCTTTTTCTATTTCTGGATAATGAGTGGGAAAATTCTTGTTTGGGTTGAAAGAAAGTTTTGTGTTTTGACAATTTCCCGCTTCCGCCTTGAAATTTTATATGTTATTAGGGGTGGTAATTTTATTTTTTTATTATTTTTTTTAAAATTAATATATTATACTAAAATGTTATTAGACATTTTAGAGTTGATGAAAACTGCTACTTCATAGTCATGTTTGGGGGTGAAATTTTTAAATAAAATCGAGGTTTAATGGGTTTGAGATTTAAAATATTGAAATTTGAGCGAAAAAAATTGTCTCGTCTCACTCTAGTGGCATCCTCAGTCATTGTCATCATGTTGTTATTATATCTCTTCTTACTTATCACTATCATAAACTTATTTAATCGAGTTTGAAATAGACTTAAACTCAAATGAACTGAACACAACTAAACGATCCGAATTCCAAATGACTAAAACCTAAAAGGATCTTAACCCATAATGACATGAGTTTCAAACTCATTATTAGCATCCAAAATGATCACAACTTGAAATGAATTTAACTCGAAACAAATCAAATTAAAAATAACATGAATTGAAAAATTAACCCAAACTCAAAATGATTTAAACTCAAAATTATCTTTAGAATAAAACAAAAAACACTCAATTGGTAACAATGTAATTAAAAAATGTTGTAATAAATCTAAATTTAACCCAAAAAAACAAAGAATGACTAAATTCTAAATATCGAAAAATTACAGAGACTTATAGTATATTTTACCCTTTTTGTAAATGATTTAAATCGAGTTATTCCTTTGTGGTGAAGGTGAAAGCAACCATCCCATGAAGGAAACATTTGGTTTATTTTATAAGTTGGATTCTGAAATATTGGGCACTTTTCATAAGCTTACTATAAATAACTCAAAATCTTATTATATTAATATGAAAATGAAAGGACCTACTTTTTAATTTAATAATAAAATTTTCTGACTAAACAAACCTTGTCAAGATTTTGGATTTGACAAACACATCCACACTAATAATGCTTTGCACATGATCTTTATAGTTACTTAACTGTAAGAATGTGATTTAAAAGTAACATATCCATCAATTAAACCATAACTCACAATTCAATTTTTTTTATTAACTTTAACATTTTTCATAAATTTTAAAATTAAATTACAGCTGTCGGTTGAGTCTTAATTCGATTAATATCGATATTGTTATCAGTGCAGAAAGACGTAGGTTCGAATGCACTGAAGCATAGGGACTATAAATAGTTTTAGGTATTGTATCAAAAAGAATAGATATAATAATAACCTATAAAAAAAATTAAATTCCAGCTAATCAAATTCTATTACTAATTCTTGTATTATTTACTCATTTTAGTCATTATGATATTTTAAAAATTTTAATTCTAATTTAAATGTAACTATTAAATTTATTAATTAAAATAACGTAATTTTTCTATGAATATTATATAAAAATAATATATTTACTAAATAAAAATTTTCGAATATTATTAAAAATGATTTTAATTACACTCTTTTTTTTCCTATTTTTAGTTATATTAACCATTGGATCCTCCCCACGTGAACACTGATGGGATTCATAATTTTGAATTCCAAATCAACGACCATTGACAAGGAAAAAGAAAGAGTATGGGATTGATGGATTTGTTCACAGATTAAATTATTTATTCAAGGCATTTTATTCATTTTACTCAAAAAAAAATTATTATTTTCATTAAAATTTTTATTCTTTTGTACTATTAAAAATGAGTCTGACTAACAAAGTAATCAGACAATGACACATGGCATGTTACGTGTACTTCATGTTGATGTATAGGACCAATTTGCTTTTTGATTTAATGTATAGAGACTAATTTACCCATATTTTTAGTATAGCAGACAAAATGCAATTAAACTTCTAGTACAAGGGCCTCCATAATACTTTTACCTACAAATTTAAATTTAAAGGCATAATGATAAATTTAACCATTAATCATTTAGGAAAAGAAAATCAACAAAAATGTTAGCTAAAACATTAATTATTTTAGCATTATTGGCATGACAACCCACGTGATAACAAATATGTATTTTACGTTGATATAATACCATTTTTTTTACCTGCCATGTCAATAAATAATTTAAAATTATAATAAATATTTAAAAATTCATAAAAATTTTAAAAAATAAGTATACTTGGAATATTATATTTCATATTATTAATTTAAAAAATTATGGAATTTCTGGTAAAAATACGAAGTTGTTTGAATTTTAAAATTTAAATTTGAATTAAATTTTCAAATGATAACAACATAATAACATAAAAAATAATTTATATTACATCATTCACTAGTTTAATAATTTTAATTAAATTATGGGCATCACAAACAATTAATGAATTATTATTAGCCTTAATTGGCAACATATGAGTTTGTATTTAAAATAGTGATGGTATTAAATTAGTTTTGTATAAAAATAATAAAAGGTAGAAAGGTAGCACATGGCATGCAAGACAAAATTTGGGTACAATTACACACCCCTAATTTAATTATAAGCTTATCGATGTTATTGTCGATGTAGGAATATGTAGGCTCAAGTGTACTGAAGTGTATTATTTTTCTATTTAAGGATTGGAGAGAGGTTAAGATAGTTCTAGGCATTGTACCAAAAAAAGCAGATATTATGAACTTATAATGAGATTAATCTTTAAAAATTATAAGTTTGATAAAGTATTATTAGTGGGATTATTATTTAATATACTAGAGGTAAAAAAATTTAACTCCACAAGCAAGTTGAAGAAATCACTATGTGTTCTATTTATTTAATTTTTATTTTTTTAAATATTAATTAAAATTATTTGTCAGTTTCTTAAATCTGCTTGAAGAGTTAAAAAATTTCACCACTGATATATCAAATATTACTCTTGATTAATAATTCCGATAAGATTGTATTTTAAATTTAATAAAGTTTATATAAATATTTTAATTCCTTAAAATTTTTTAATAAATTTTGTGCACCAAATTATTTTAATTTACAATTAAATAATAAAATATTATAAACATGAAATTAAATAATTTAATTCAAATTTACTCATAAAAATACTATACTTAAATATTATAATATCAATCAATACATTCAATTTATTTTTTAAAGTGTGTGTATCTTTTTGGGATCTCAATCCTCATTATGAAAATAAAATAAAATGTGGCAAGCAACATTGTTTTTCACATTTTAAGTTTAGTAGTTATCAAACTTTTAATGTCATACTGGTGGCATTGATGTGTCCCATTAACAAGAATGGACCACATTGGCAGCAAAAAATAAAATAAAGTAGAGTTGCCTCATTTCCAATTTTAAAAATAAAAAAAATAAAATTCTCATGTTATTGTTTGGTTGATTCAAGAATCTCATTTTATTGTTTTTATTTGAGTCGGATTGTTAAAATGAAAAATTCGTTATCTGAATTTAATTTAATAAGATCAAACATATCGGTTTTTTTAAAGTATTACAAGTACAACAAATACATGTCTAAATAATTACAAGATCTATTACAACATAGACTATTTGGGGAATCACAAAGTAGAATCAAATCATTACAAAATGACTAGACCAAGAAGTGGTATTATCTAGACTAAAACCAACAAACTTGATTAACTAGACAAAATCGTAATTATGGTAGCCACATATGATGGAACCGCAAGACTCATGCGTATAATTGCAAATATTAGGTCTCGAATAACTCATGAATATATTTAATATAATCCCCTTTTTTAGTAGAAATAAAACAAAACAAAGAGTTTATAAAGTCTTAAACTGAAACACCTAAAGGAGGTTTAAATAGAAGTAAGATGTCTTCATTACTATAATCCATTTTTGCTAGGAAACTCGCAATTTTATCTTCTTCTTTGGGCATATGTAGGATATGCCAATATATTGTCTTTTCCAACAGTTGATAAATTCGTCTAATTAAGGCTGAATTTAAATTTCTTAAAATATTATCTATACATATCAACACTTTACCAAATCCTTACTTCAAAAAAAAAAAAACCTCAAAAATACCCCGTAACTCGGCTTCCAATAGAACAAATTCCCAACAACTTAATGTATTCAAAAAGCAGTAAATAATTAGCCAATCATCTTTTTGATATGTATACTAACAGATGGCAGAGTAAAAAATTATTGGAAACGGAATTTATTTGGGATTCAATTGTTTGGTCCCCACATTGAGAAAATCATAGAATGGTAAGTAAATTTTGATGTAGAACAATCATTGAAGACAATCATGGGTATTAAATGGAACAATTTATAGTAAATATTAATGTATTAATAACGAGCCATTGTAAGTACAAAAAAGTAATGATCTAAAGTTAATAGAAATTTAGATTTTGAGAGTTCAAATCATCAAATTTTCTTATATTATACGTCTATCGTAATAGTAGTAATAATCGTAAAGTAAAAAGAAAGAAAAATAAAAATATGCAAATTTTATAGAAAAAACTTTTATTAAGAAAAATCATAGGTAGATAAAGAGAAATTCACTAATGTTGAAAATAATAATATAAGAGGTTTTCGACTACACACATTTTAAGAGTTAAACAATCCTGTTATAATCAAGATCTAATAGAAAAAGTATAATCTTATACGGATTCAACTTAAGCGGCATAGTTCATACAGTCCGAGACCTAGCCCGCCGCAGATCCCTTATTTTGCTTCTCTATTTTACTTTTTTAACAAGTGAGTTGCAACTCAAACTTTTCAGACCGGGTCAAATGAAATTCGGATCACACAACTCTATTATGTTTTATTTTTTATATTTCGAGATCATAAAATTTTGAGGGTTGAAGTCTGAACTTTACTACATATAAATACTATTTGTTTAAAGTTTCACTGATTGTAGATTCGGTTTAAATGTGTTATGATTAGGTTCGAATATATTTTAATTATTAATCTTAATTGTAATTTTATTTTTAAAAATTATTTTTGAACATATAATTATGAAACATTGTAATAAAATGGAAAGCACGATAATTTGAATTGGACTGATCGGTTGGACAAAAAATTAGTTGGTGTATCCATCTGAATAATTAATTTAAATTAAAAAAATTGATTGAATCAATTATTAAATTAATAAAAATATTTTTTTATTTTTAAATAATTTATTTAATTAAATAATATAAATTAATTGAAAAACCAAATAGGTTTGATTTCCAATAAGATTTTGAAAACTTTGATGGAAGTGAGGGCAAAAGCAAAGCATGTGACTAAAAAAAGTAATACTAAGCACAGTACCTTTTTTTAAGTAAAAACTATATATAATATAAAAGAAGCTATGTATGTATGTGCACATAGAAAAGTGTGTCACAGTCACAACAATCGCTTTCACTTTCTCGGTTAAAACCTCCCCCTTCACCTTACCATTCAAACTAGATTTATTGAATTTTTACTAGATTTGTTGAATTTTTAAGCAAATTTTATTAGATAAATTATGTTAATAGTCCCTCAATTATTAATAATTTTTTTATTATTAAATTATAAAAAATTATAAAATAAAAATTTTTTAGTCACCGACTAATTAATAAATTGATATACTAGAATTTTCTTAAAAACAATAAATATACTCGTATTCAACAAATATTTGTATTTAATATTCGATCTGAATTATTTTTTTTATTAAACTAGTGAAAATAAGGCATGACTGATGTGAGGAATGAAAATGAGAATATACATACACTGTCTGTCCTACCACCAATTTATTTCAAAAGCCAAAAAGAAGAATGGTGAGAGATTTTCGTCATATTCATGGTCTTACAGGAATGTGGGAAAGTTGAGTTGAAAGCACCTCAGAATCCAATTTTCCTTTTTTTTTTAATAATAATAATAATGATGATGATTCTGGGAGCGAATTCAAAAGTTTTTTAGAGAGATTAAAATTAAATTGTATATTTTTTATTAATAAAAATAAGATTTTATAATTTTAAAGTATTAAATTAAAATTTATTATTTGAGGGGTAAAATCTAATTTCATTATTATTAATTTAAAAATTTTTAAATTATAAAATAGCTTAAATGAAAAAAATTTTATTTTAGGAGAGACTGAAACTCCAGTTAACCCTCCTACCTTCACCATCAAATGAGCCTCAATGTAAATGAAATAAATAAATTTAATCGATACACTATCAATATACCAAATAATTATCGAATCTGTGTATTAATGTATTCATTTTTTCAATGTTTAACTATTTGTATTATTTTGAGAAGTTACGAATTTTGAGATCTAAAAAATTTGGCATTGAGGGCTTTGAAATCTTTCAATTTCATTATTTGGAGTTCTTAACTACATTTGCACTTGTTCCATTTGGAAAAAGCCCATTCAAATTAGTCCATTTTAGGCTCATTTTAAATATGTTTTATTCTATTTGATAAAAAGTTAACATCACTTATCTCTCACTCTGAAATTGAAAATGACTCAAAATTAAAATAGTCAAAATTCGAAATAACACAAGTAAATAATTTAGGTAAATTATAAAAATAGTCACTTTTGCTTACTTCAAATAATATTTTAGTCACTTACATTATCATTTTGTTACGAAGTGACCACCTACCGTTTAACCCCATTACCTCCCTAACAGTAGTCCTACATGGCAATTCGAATGAGTTTTAAATACCAACTTGAATTTTAGTTGCTGGGATGAAAGTAAATTTTTAATTAAATAAATTAAATTTAGACTGCCACATAAGATATCTAAGTTGACATTTTAAATCTATTTGGACTGCCACATAGGACCACTGTTAAAGAGGTAACTGAGTTTAACAGTAGAATGACAACTTCGTAACAAAACGATAATGTAAATGACTAAAACATAACATTTCAAACATAAATTACTAAAATGTAATCTAACACAAACAAAAATGATTATTTTTGTAGTTTACTTAATAATCTAAAATAACTTAAATTTAAACCCTAATAACCTGACTAGCCAACCCGAATGAATCAAACCCAAATGACACAAACATAAAGTAAGTCGAACTTAAAACTATTAACTCGGATTCAAAACCGATCTGGCCAATTGACCATTTTAATTTGGGTATAATCGAACCTCTTAGGGATTAAAAGAAAAGGGCTGTCTAAATTTTGTAAACACAAGTTACACCATAATTACAGGTAGGTTTTTATTTTTTTGCTTTCAAAATATGATGTCGGTTTGCTTTGATTGAGCTTTGATGTCTTTCAGTTTCTTCAAAATGTTTGTGAAGTAATCTTGAAGATACTTTTCCAATGACACTATATCTTTCGCATCGACACCGAGAAGATCGTAAGTCTCTGTCATCGGAGCCGAGAAAACCGTATCGCTTGTAAGAACCTGTAATGCACACACGACATTAGTACACCCCTTAAAAGGATCTAAAGCAAGATGATGAGTGACCATTTATTTTACCTCTGAAAATGCCAATCTATCAGCAACATCATTTGTCCACTCGAAAAACCGAGTCAACTGGCGTGTAAATCTTAAGACGGTAACTGGAACTGTGGTAACGTTTGCATCTTGCCCGGCAAGTCTCTCGCATAATGCTATCACCTTAAGAAAATTTAATACAAAATAATATAAACGGATTTTGTCCGAGAGTTTGATTATCAGAGCACTTAGAAACACTCGATCTTGATTTCCTGTAGGAATGGCAATATGTTTACCTAACAAGTTCAAAAGATCTCACAGCACTATCTTTGAAAATTGAAACCAATCACCGGAAATAATCATGGAGCACGAAGGATCCCGAGACATTGACGATACGATATATGTTAACGTAACAAGTCAAAAAGATCTTAAGATACCGATGATATGAAAGCTAAAACATTACACAATCTTCAAAATTGTTCACCAGAAATAGTCACAGTGCAAAAGAGCAGCAACAATAAAGATTCTCATATACCTCTTGAGTTGTCCAAGCACGAGGACCGGCAAACGTGAGAAGCTTTCCATTAACCTTCTCGTTCCGCAAAGCTATAAATGTCAACCTAGCAATATCCTAAAACCAAAAGAAAACCAAATCAAATACTGAAATCCCATGCCATATATACAAGAAACCGATCCACAAAACAAGTTGTGCATGTCTAAACCAACCTGTGTGTCCATGTAAGCGATTCTTGTCGGAGCATCTGTCCCCCACACGGACTTCTCTTCCAATATAGGTACTGCATATTGGCCAATAAGCCCCTAACAAATTGGCAACAACCATTTACAACAATACAGCTTATATACAAAAGGAAACGTGATTCAAACACATACAGTAATTCCATCATACTTACTGGTTCTTCCAAGAAATCATGTTTCTATTCATGTTCACTTCAATTAATACATACATACACACACGCGCACACACACACACAGAGACATACATACATCGCACACACATCCATATGTACGTATAGATATCTGCAAAGATATAGAGTTATAGATGACATTTAGCATGAAACCGCATACCGGATTGTGATGTGGGGTAAGCCGAAATCCTGAAGGAACTTTACACACACACACACACATACATACATCGTACACATACACACACACATGTGCGTATACATATCTGAAAAGATTGAGTTATAGATGACATTTACTTGCATGAAACCGCATAGCCGGATCGTGATGTGGGGTAAGCCGGAATCCTGAAGGAACTTTTCGGTACAATATTTGATCTCCATTAGTGGAACTTCAGGATGCTTATCACAATTATGAATAGAAAAGAAAACATATTTCTGAATCCCCATTGCTTTTGCACATTGTATAAGAGCAACTTTTCCTTCCCAATCTACCTAAACAGAACACATGAAAATTAGATAATCTCAAGTTTTGAGCAAATTTTAACCATCAAATCGTTCAACCGTACCGTTTTGATGGGCTCTTCTGGACGGCCGGTGGCACAATCGATAATAGTATGGATACCAACCAATGTTGCAGGTATTGTCTCTGGTTTACTAAGGTCTGCCTGCTCAAAAAATGAATAACATGCATTAGAAGGCCAAATTTAAAAAGGCATATCAAATTATAAGATTTTAGGTCTAATTAAGATTTTAATCCCTCTATTATACTAAATTTGAAATTTAATCTCTCTAATTTAATTTAACGATCTTTAGTTGGCTCAAATTAGGAGATCTAATAATAACAATAAAAATATCGATGCCATCAATTTAAAAGCAATAACTAATAGTGTTATCTATTTGAAACTATTAAAGGGATAAATATCAAAATTATACAAAAACTTTGCCCCATGCGTCATGCATCAACTTTGATTTTGTACAATTTTATATACGAAATTTTGATTTTAACAACATTATACAGTTAAAATGGTTGATATATTGCATACATATAAAAATTATATTAATTCGATATGAAAATAAATACATGTATTCATTTCATTAGACGTGTGTCATCAATCAAATTACACATTAGAGCAAAATTCATATATAAATTTAATATTTATCCCTTAATAAAATTATAAAAATAAAGGATTAACATGTTAGAGGAATTAAATCTCAAATTTAACATAAGTAAAGGGACTGAAATTATAAATAGATCAAGAATTTACGTTGACAACGGTGGCGCCCCAGTCACGGAGGAAATCGGCAGGCGCGGGACGTGGCCGAACAAGGCACCTAACATCGTAACCTTCATCGAGTGCACGTCTCACGATTTGTCTTCCAAGAGTTCCGGTGGAACCAACCACTAATATGCTAGTCGGTCGGACGGGAGTACCCGGAGCCAAATTCACCGCCTGAGTACTTCCACTGGCAGTGCACGTCACCATTTGTTGCACGTACGATTTATCTGCCGGCAAAAAAACAAGAATATTGAGATGAAAATTCAAAATAGCGTTAGAATTCGAAGAAAAGTGGGAGAAAATGAGTGCTTACTGGTGGTGAGAGAGGTGGAAGAATGGATCAGCGGAGTGTCCGGCGATAGCGTCCGCCGCCATGACAGTGCGGCGGTCGTTGTAGATTTGGAGTTGTTGTTATGGTGGTGGTGGAATGTGCCACGTGTCGCTAGCTGAGTGGGGAGTCTCAACGCCATTGCTGGTTTTTTGCTTTGCTTTGCTGCTTTGGCTTTTGCTTTGCTGCCCTGTTGTTTTGTGGAGAGAGAAAAGGGAAACTATGGATATGAATATTGCCACGTCGTTTCATTTGAAGTGGATTACGATTTATCATTTATGCCACGTATACTTTCTGGTTGGCGCTCCTCCTTCTTAACTCATGCCATCTGAAACGGTGTCGTTCAACTAAATATTTAAAATAATTAACTATAAACAAATAAGACTCGTAACAATTATAATTTGTAACTGAATTAAGCAATTTAAATTGAAGACAACTCGCGTGTAATTTAGTAAAGTGAAAGTTAAACCCGAGCATTAGGATTTTAATGTCAAATAATGAAGTAATTAAGTAGAATTTTTTTTAGTGAAAAGAAATTGATTACACGAAAGTAATTAGGCTAATTTCTCTAAAAGCGAATTTTTAAATAGTCTAAAGACCTAATTTCTTATCCCGAATCATCTTGATAAGTTTATCTATGATTTTATTCTCCTTATAAGGGATATGTTGAATTTTCTAAAATTTTACTAAGTCTAATAATTAGTGAATTATCTTAATAAGAATCAAATTAAAACCCCAAAGATACGTCTTGAATTTTATTAACCACTTCAAGACTATCCATCCGTATTAGAACACTATCATAACCTCATTGCAAAGTAAACTTCAAATCATTTAGGATACTCCAAAGTTCAGCGTTAACAACCATGCACATGCCTAAATATATGCTAAAACCAAATATCCACTCCCCATTGTGATCACATGCAAATCCTCCGGCAATAACAAAACTGTCTTCATTTCTAACCAAATCGTTTGTAATTCTCGATTAAACATGATTTAAACAACATTAAACATTTGATTGATATATAAATTTATTCTCGATTAAACACGATTTAAATCCATTTAACTCTATTTATGAGATTAAATAATGGTAAAAAAAAGGATTTAAGTGATTACTTCACCAACATTAAATAATGAAATGATATATTATAAAAAAATTATTTTTCAAGATATCTATCCGAACAAACCCAGTAATTAATCATTCGTATTCTATAGGCTTATTAAAGGAGTAGATGTTAGTCACGAATTTTAAAGCTATTCTATACTCAAAGTAAGAAATAATATTATAAATTTACACCAACTAATAACATGATAAGATAAAAATGTTATAGATGAAAATGAGAGTAGAAATATAAACCAAGCACATCTTTTACAAAATAAAAGTATATATACAAAGTACAAACACAAAGAAAGAAAAACTATTGAATAATGAATATCTCCACTATTCCATCAATTACATTCTTTTTTTTCTTTTGCCGTACTTTCCATATCTGCCTTGCAGTAGAACATTATAACAAAGGTACCTTCTTTTCCTTTTTCCTTTTATTATCTATTATATTGTTTTTTTTTTCTTTCTTTAAGTAAACAGGGTAAAAAAAGATACAACTTAACAACTGCACTAACCCCATACAGTGATCCATCATCATTTTTGCCTTACGGCATAAATTCGTCCAACACGATAATGTAATAAAAAGCAATAAGTTCCTTGTTCTACTCCTCACCGCCAACATATACAGAAACCGCTATGCCCTAAACCTCCATTTGTTCATTGCCATTATCTACACAGACAGTGAAATATCTGTCCATGGCACCAACCTTCATTTTCTCCAACTTATGATAGTAAAATAATTCGGTAAAAGTACCATCAACACCTTTGAATTAGAAATTAGATTGTATTTTGATTCCTTTACTCAAAATAATGCGCAAATTAATCTTTATACATTAGATCAAACAACAAACTGATACTTTTATTAAAAATTTCATCCATTTCTATTATTAAAAACTAATCCTTATATATTAGAATAAAATTAACGTGAAATGGATGAAGTTTTTAACAGAAAGGACCAATTGTTCTTTAATCTAAAGTAAAAGGACTAATTTACTATTTGTTGAGAAAAGGAGCAAAATATAATCCAATTCTTAACACAGGGTCTCTAATTTACTTTTTACCAAAAAAATTCCGAAGAATTTTACAGGGAGGGAACAAAAAAAAGGCTCATTACGAGATTCCCAAACCTGGTCTTTCATTAATCTGAAAATAACTCTTCCACTTCAGGTTGTTCTTGTTTGGTTAACACATTGCTGTCTGTATCAGGCAGGTCTTTAATGTTGTCTGAATAATCATCTTCGATCCAATCTAGATCTTCCTCAATAGGATCTTGTTCATCATTTACTTCAGCTGTATCTCTTCCATTGTTGTCATTTTCATGGTCTTCTTCTTGTGTTTCTTTTTGAATAGTTTCGGTTCCTTTAGTTTCACATATACAGCTAGCCGGGTTTTCATGGAACTCACCTCTACCTGGCTTCACTTCTTTTGGTGCTCCCATGAAACCTACTTGAAAAGCTTGAACCTTAGTAGCAAATTCTTCCCATGTCATGTTGTTTCGTGCCATGAACAATTTGTATAGTTTCTTTGCGTTTGGTCGGATTGTTGGTTTATGTCCGAAGTATCTCCTGTAATAAAAGAAACATGTTTAGAAACAAAAGGGAAAAAAACAAGTATGACATTGGTAAAAGTATATTTTGTACTTTGGTTAAAGTATATTTTGTACTAATATTCAGATTGCATTTTGCTCATTTATTAAAAATGAGCAAATTAATATTTATATCTTAAATTAAAAAATGTATTGGTCATTTTGCTAAAAATTTCAAATTGGCCCCTATACGTTAAGATGAGGTGCATGTGACACACCATATATAATAGTTAGGTTATCTCATCTACTACACTAATTTTTAACAGTACAAATAGATGAAATTTTTAATATAAAAGAACAACTTGCTTTTTGATCTAATGTATAGGAATTAATTTACTTAATTTTTAAGTAGAGGTAAAATACAATCTAACTTAATATAAGGGCTTCTATAGTACTTTTACTGTGTGACATGCAAAAGTAGTGAAAAGAGTTTGCTTACCTTCGACCAGCTATCATTCTAACCATGTTTCCATTATTGTTCGAGACGAAAACATCGCTTTCGTCGCAAACAATGTAATCCAATGCGGCCATTCGACTGGAAAAACTTGAAAATGGTGCTAACTCCGCCTCAGTGGCTATAGTTTCTTTCGAATGAAAATTAGGGAACAATGCTTTGAGTGGGGCTAACGTCTCTTCACCTCCATATACTTCACCGGACGCCACGTAAATGTGAACGTCACTTCCGAACCCCAATGCTCTCAACATTAAACCAATTTCCTCTGGAGTTAGCGGACATCTGCCTTGCCTTCTCATCTTTTCCGGGTTGCTCGCCTACGGTTCATGTCAACATAAACATGTTAAAATGCTTTAGAATCATCTTATTTAGATTTGAATATGTGTGTTTAACAGTTTATATGGCCTTACATGTAAAGCTTTCCACCTCCTCCGGATTTTCCCAAGTTCCCTCCTTTCTTTATCTCCTCCACCATAATAACATCCGGTGAATGCAAGCATATCAGGTTCGAACCTATGGAAAGACAACATATAAACCTGCATTAATGAAGTCCTTGCGTTTTTTACGGTAACGACAAAACTGAATACAGCCACTGCACAATATGATTAACAAAAGAGTGCCTTTTTACCTCAAGTGCAATGCTATAAAATGCTTAGATTTCATCCTCATCCTTTCAACCAAGAGTTTACCCATTTCAAGAATGGGATCTGTGAATGTTAAAGCATGGTAATTTACCCTACATCTAAGCTTTTGTAAATCAGTTTCCAACCTATTAGAAAGCCGATAATCGAATTTTCTAAGATCAATAGCCTGCAACATGAAAAAAGAACGGGGAAGAAATTGTCATATTTCAAATTTTGTGCTTGTTTCAAGCCCAAATAGACCATTATAGTTACTTTTAACATATGAAAAAATAGATCAATGATCATCCTTCAACATATGACATTAATACTATATGTCCAGAAAGGCCACTGAAGCCTTGTAAACCAATGCCTGGTCTTTATGGATACTGGTTTTCTAACATTATGCCCGTCTCCACAATTGCAACTTACTGATATGTTCTGTTTTTCTGCCAAAACAGATATAATACATAACTGGAACTTAGTGTCAGATTTCAA
This sequence comes from Gossypium stocksii, assembly GCA_020496765.1. NCBI lineage: Eukaryota > Viridiplantae > Streptophyta > Magnoliopsida > Malvales > Malvaceae > Gossypium > Gossypium stocksii. Next base: position 128,626,773 of record CM035624.1, read on the forward strand.
ATATTGTGCTTGTTTCAAGTCCAAATAGACCACCATAGTTACTTTTAACATATGAAAAGATAGATCAAAGATCATCCTTCAACATATGACATTAATACGATATGTCTGCAAACCACTGAAGCCTTTTAAACCAATGCCTGGTCTTTATGGATTACTGGTTTTCTAGCATTAATGTTTGCCTCCATAATTGCAACTTAGTGATATGTTCTGTTTTTCTACCAAAACAGGAAATTTAGAGGGTATTATTACTTACTTGCTTCTTAGTTAGAACAGGTAGAACACGAGTCTGATAACATCTCTCATTGCATTTCCTCGGAACAGCCATGCGACGTGGTATCCAAGGTTTACCTCCCTTGAGTGGTAACTCTTTGATTATTTTGACATCTCGAGAGAGCGATGAAATGAACCGGTCGACATTGAATATTTCAGCAAAACCACTGCATCCAATAACCCCATACCATATAAAATACATAGAATATAAAACTATATGTCCCTGGTTTTAGATTTAAACAAAGGATGTCAACAGCAAACCTGGCATCTTTCCAATAAGAACGTTGATCGAGCCTAGGAACAACCAAAGTTGCATTTAGAATATATGCCGCGACAACAGAATCTACAATCTGTAGCCACAGAAGTTGTAAAATTATGAGCAACATATATGTAAAACCTGCTACCTTTACACTCTGTCCTTATATATGGCCATTATGAGCCGCAAAAGGGTAAAAGTACCGTGGACGCCCTTGTACTAGAAGTCAGATTGCATTTTGTCCCTCTTACTTAAAAAATGGGTAAACCAGTCCCTACATGTTAGATTAAAGAGCAAACCAATCATTCTATTAAAAATTACATCCATTTCTATTATTAAAAATTTGTCCTTATATGCTAGAATGAGGTAAATATAACACGCCGCATAAAATAATCTAGTTATTTTGTCAGCCATGCCAATTTTTAAAAGTAAAAATAGATGAAATTTTTTATAGAAAGGACTAACATACATGGAATAATTTGCCCGTTTTTTGAGTAAACAGAGCAAAATGCAATCTAACTTCTACTACATATCCACAGTACTTTTACCACCCCAAAACAGTACGTTTACCACCCCAAAAGATGTAGGCAAGAAGGCAATGAAAGGTAACTTACCCCTGTTCTTTGTTGATTTAAACCTCCACTGGTGGAGATCAATAAGTACCGGTTGGGATATGTTTTCATATCAGCAGCTGAAAAAATGGATAACATTGCTAAGTAACCATCAAAAAGGTAGCTTAAGTCAGTATGAAAATATATATATATTCTAATAAATGAAGAAACGCCTAAAACCAGTTCTTCTTTTTAAAGTTCAATAACAGAGGTGGCATTCAATTTTAAAGCCAATTCAAAATAGGTAAAGAAATCCAGATTTCTATATCAGAACCAAAAAAATGAAAATGAAGAATTCAAAATTGGAACTACTTTACTTTGAAACTTGTTAGAGGCGTTACTGCATCCATAATAGAGCTTTGATCGACTCGTACTCCATAAACCAGGATCTAAATCTCCTCCAATTGTCTAAACTTACGACAAAATTAACTTAAATCAAATTCAAATCCGATTTTAAGATCCAAACAAGTCATCAAACTCAAAAACAAAACAAAAAATCAGAAAAAAAAATAACATTAAGCACTTACACAAAAATGAAAAAGAAATAAAGAAAAAATGAAAACCGTACCGGAACCTGAAACACCGCGTTGGACTCCACGGCCGCTATTTCTTTCCTCACCTAAACCAAAAAAAAAAGGAAGAAAAAACAAAGCACAAAAACATAAATAAAAAAGCACATGAAAAACAATATTATTTTATTTCTTAAAGTTAGAAAAGGAAAACGCATGAATGGCGAAAAATGTGACGTGGTACGTACCAAAGAGTGCGGAGGAAGGAAGAGAAGGTTGGCGGCGGGAGGAGGAGATAAAACCGAGACGGCGAACAATAAAAGGATGAGACAACCGGAGACGAAGGATACGAAGGAGAAGATACGGTGCCGTTTCCGCCATAGAATCCTATTAAGCTCGACGCAAATATCATTGGAACCGTGAAGGAGGATATTGTTACGTTCTCTCTTCTTTCGTTTCATTTTCAGAGAGAACATAAGCTGTTTCAGATTCGTCAGCATCATAAAATTTTCATGTAAATAAGTTTTTGGAAAAAAAATTATATGTTGTATTTTCTTTTTCGAATTAAAAAAAGGGATTTTTTTTCTCTTTATACTTACGCAGCAAACGCTAATGGCGCGTAAACCCTGGTAAGAATAGAATATATATTTATGTTTTTTTTTTTTTTCTGTTTTTTTAAGGCTTGTGCTAAGAATTGCATTTCACCCCTTTATTAAAAAAGTATTATAGTAGTATTATATATTAAATTAAAGAATAAATTAGTCTTTTTTATTATAATTTTTATCTATTTTTACGGTTAAAAATTAGCATGATTGACAGATTAACCAGACAATTACACATAAGGTACCTTGTATATTTCATGTTGATGGACAAGGATTTGTTTTTAATAGTATAAATAAATAAGATTTTAGCAGAACTGCCAGTTTGCTAAACCATTTGCACTGTTAAAATTTGAAGTAGTTAACGAAATAACTATATAATGACACATGGTATGTCATGTGTACCTTATTTTTACGTACAAAATTCAATTTTTAAAAGTAAAAATCAGTTTATTCTTTAAGCTAATATTTAACTAAAAGTATATATTTAAATATTCAATTTTTCTCATAAATAATTATTTTAACATTTTCAAATTTTTTTCTAATTTAAATTCAATTTAGAACAAAAATGCGTTTTCTTCTCGGTTTTTACATTATTTATAGAAATAAAGTTTGTCTTAATATTTTTTTTCTATGTAAATGCAGTGATATGATATCCTTAAAAATTGTCTTAATAATTTAACAATTTTAAAAAATAAAAATAAAAAAGGTCTGAACTAATTATTGTTATTTTGTTTTTTTGGCTGAAATGAGACATAATTAGTCTCTCTTACATCACGTGTTAGGCACATGTTTCCTAGACTTTCTGTGTCTCTAATCTGACAAGAAAATGATAACGGCAACGCCAGCGTAAAGCGCGTGCATGTTTTTGAATAATGATATTATGAAAGGAAGCCAAGTCAGCAACCAATTCTGCGTAGAATTGAACAACTGTTCCAAGTAAAAGTAAAATTACATTATTAATAGTTATATTAGGTAATTGCATGGTGGTGAAGGGTTTTTACCGGTTAGATGTGGCTTGAATTTAAGTCGTGTTTGTTATTTAAGTTATATCTTATTATTATAATTTATTAAAAAAAGTTAGATTGTATTTTATTTCTATATTTAAAAAAATAAATAAATTAAGTCTTGTATGATATATCAATGTGTAAATTGATCATTTTGATTAAAAGTTCTATCTATTTTTACTGTTAAAAACTAGTGTGACTAACGAAATAACCAGCCAATTACACGTAGTGTGCCATATTTACCTTATACCGATGTACAATGGTTTGTTTTTAATAGTAGAAATAAATGAAATTTTTAACATAATAACTAGTTTACTCTTTGATCTAACGTATACTGATTAATCTGCCCATTTTCCAAGTAGAGTTGCAAAATGCAATCAAACTCTTAATACAAATGTTTTTACGATACTTTTACCACCGTTCTAATTATTAAAGGTTTGGTTGAATTTTAAAATAGTTGGGACCAAAATCTCAAGTTCAAATAATGAGTTTGAAAAAAAAAGATACATTTAAAATATAGATGAAGCTTAGGTTTCAATATTCAAAGCTCAGGCTCGGATTGATTCAATTTATTTTCAAGTTTTAATATGCTATGTTTATTTTATCTATTTATTAGTAATTTATATGGCATAACAATAAATTTAGCTCTTAATGTTTACAGTTTTTTTTGTCAATTTGACTCTTATTCTTTTTTTGGCTAAATTTGACTCTAACATATAAAACAAAAAGTCAAATTTGTCTGTTAGCTTTTAAAAAAATCGAATTGTTGTTTTTTTAATGAAAACACTAAATAAAACATTAAATTTTTAAACATGATAACTCGTATGACAATCCTAATCCACATGTACTTCATGCTATTTTTTAGTTTTATAAATTTTTTACAATTTTTTGAATTTAAATTTTTTAATATTTTTTAATTTTTAAACTATTTATTGATGTGGCATATAAGACAAATATTGTTATATTATCACAAAATAGATATGGACTACTATGAAGGATGTCACGCCATCATCATTAAAAAGTTAATGTCTTAGGCAACATTTCTGTCTAAAAAAAGCACTTGATTCTTTTTAAAAGAGTAATAATCAAATTTAACTTTAGGAAAGGATAATTATAATCTTGAATGGATGTTCAAACTCTTTATTTTTAGAAGTTTTGACCTGAATAGAGCGATGGTTAAAGCTTTTATTAAGTATCCGTTTGACATGGGTTTGAATCGTGTTACCCCTATTCCCTACCACTAATATTGTATAAAAAAAAACTCTTTATATTTAAAATTTTAATAAAAAGGAAAAAAGAATTATATAATGGTTGAAATATATACAATTATTGAATATTAAATAAATATAATTATATACTTGAATTAGTCATTTATGAAAAAAACAATAAGGTTTATGAACTCGACTTTTTTTGTTAAATCAAACTTAAACAATTATGAATGATGTTAATAAAATATATGAGTTCGGCTTAAACTTAAATTTGCTCGACTATAAACACCTCTAATTAGAAGATTTCCTAAGAAGGACTCTTTCATACACGTGCTTTCACGCGCGTGGTTAAAAACAACTTCCTTTTCTCTATAAACTTTTGCCATTTTTAGTCCTTTAATTGTAACAAAAGGTAAAGGCGATTTGGGTAGAATCCGGACCACTTTATCACAATTTAAAAAACTGAATTATTAATTTAATTTTAATTAATTTAATTTAAAATACTATTCAATAACGGAAAATTCTTATTATTTTATTTTAAATGAATTGGTCTGAGTTGTTGTCCTTTTTTTTTTTTTCTAATTAAAATTAAATAAATTATAAAACCAATTATCATTATTGCAATTTGCAAACAATAATTTTTTTTCCTATAAAAATATCTTATTTTAGTTGGGTGAATAAGATAGTTAGTTAGATGCAACGAAACAAATGTCATTTGTCAAACACCTAATTATTATAATCTTTGAGAAAATGATAAGACAACCAATTCCTATTAAAGAAATGTTTATTTGCTAATTGAGTGTAGGAGGACGTGAGTTTAAGTGTACTGAAGTACATTATTTTTCTATTTATAAGTTGAAGAATAATTATGTTTAATTTTAGGGATTGTCTTAAATATGAGTAAATATGATACTTAAAAAGGAATTTATTTAAATCCATTAATTAAATTGGTTTTGAATCGGGATAATTTTGAATGAATAATCTTAAGTCGGGTTAATTTTAGGTTGGAGTTTTTGGGTTTTGTTGTTAGAGTTCATATCATTTCATGTGATTATCACTTCAGATTTTAGTTATTTTGAATTGATTATTTGAGTCATTTTAAGTTCGGATTATATTGAGTTTAAATTATTTTGAGTTGGGACCATTTGATGAATTCCTATTATTAACTTTCTATGATTATGTTAGGTTGGATCGGGTTTGAGCTGAAATTTGATTCCGAGTACTATAGATTAAGCTCTGTTATTTCTATTTATTTAATATATTATATATAAACTCGTAATGTTAAATAATATGGTTAGATTATAAACTCAGCTTGAACTAGCTTCAACTAAGGAAGGCAAAATCTTGGGATAGATAAAACTGTTGGTATAAATATGTTAAAATTGGCAAACCAAGGATGGCAAATCTTAGGATAGATCTAGCTATTCGTGTAAATATGTTAAAAAATTTCAAATAAAAATCTAATTAAATTATTACATAATTACGATGTTAGTGTAAATACAGATAGTCCAGTTAGACCAAAGAAAGAATTTGTTGCAACATGAGGCTTAGTGCAGGATCAAAATGGTGGATAGATCATGAGATTCGGTAGATGCTTGGGGAACTATACAGTGACAGAAAGCATCATGGACGGTTTAAAGCTTATTGTAGATAGAAAATTTGAAATGATATTAATCCAAACTGATAGTCTCGAGGCTGCTAATGCCATTTAGAAAGGTATCTTTAGAATCTCGAACTCAACTCTTCTTAGAAGAATCCATCAGATCCTGTCAAATGTTAAACAGTAGAAGGTCCAACATATTCCTCGAGAGGAAAACACAGTGACAAATAGTATTGTCAAAATGATTTGTGATAGAAACTCAGGGCTAAGATTGTTTGAGGATTCTCTCTTGAGAGTCTAGTTTTCTTTAAGCTTATATATTATATTTTTCATAAAAAAATAGATAATAAATTTATTGAAAATTTTGATAAAAAAATCAAAAGTGATTTTAGTTGAAATAATGAAGTTGAGACTATAAAAATGGGTTCAAATTTTGCAATCATATAATTTGTATGTATTTTTTCTAGATTTATCAAAATAAAAAAAAGATATAAATACGCTTAAAATAATTTTTATTTTTTATAAAATAAAAAAGCTTTTGGTAATTGAAATCCGCTTGATGAGATATTATAATAGTATAGATGTTAATCATATTTAAACATATTATATTATATTTATTATATATTACAGAGTTAATTGCACCAAACATCTTAAAATTATTAATATTATATCAATTAAGTCCTTTCATTATTAAAATCGTCAATTTAACTATTACATGATACAAAAAAATTAAAGAAAGATAAAACGTTGTAAAAAAAGAAGAAGTAAAACTGAAAACCATGATTTTTACATGAACTGATTATTTAACTAGTAGACGAAGTACAAGATTATTTAACTACATAAACAAAATTGATTACTAAACATTTATCAAAACAACGTAACTTTTTTATTCGAATTTTCGGATAATTCGGATTTCATAATACATATTGGAACTCAACCAAAAAATTTTAAAATATTATTATAGAATATATAATATTCCAATTGGGCCACTGAGTGCCCAGAATTTCCACTTACCACATGCTAATATGGAAATCAAAATGGTAAGGTGATTTGATGAATTAATTAAAAATTTCGAACTTAAGACACTGACATTCATTCATTAAAGAAGATAAATTCCCCCTTCTTTAACTATTCATAGTGTTTTCCGAGACAGGCTTTTATATCGTCAGATTCCAACATTATTTTTTTCACAATAATTTTGGACCGTTATTTTTAAATAATAATATTTAATTACTACAATTTATGTTGTCTTATGTTTGTTTGGTTGGGCAAATTGCAATTTTCATTGTTTTACTCGAAGACCAAAAGGAATCCCACTCTTAAACATAAATAAATAAATAAAATTTTGTTTCGAAATGTGAGAGCTCAAATTGTTTATAAAGTTAACATCCATTGCATATGGATTTCATTGAATTTATAAATATATATATATATATTTACATGAAAAGGAAATAAATAAATATATTTTTATAAAAAAATTGATATAAAATAAATGAAATTTTATTCGAAAATTATTGTGTCTTAAGTTCAAATTTCATTATGTACGTGTATTTTTTTATATAAAAAATAAAAAATAGAAATATCTCAAAATAATATAATTTGTTTTGTCAATTCTATATATAATAGAATAGGCTTAATATAAGATTTGGTACCTGAACTTGGCACTTTTTCTTTTAATTTGGTACCTAAGCTTTATTTTTTAGGTTCAATTGGTACCTAAATTTATTAAGTGTTATACAAATTACGCAAAATACTAACGGTGTTAAGTTTTTTTTTCTGTTATGCTACAAAAATATTATTTGTATTGGAAGAAATTCTAGTTAAAAAAATAGTTGTTGAGCTATGATTAACGAATTTATATTAAATAAGAAAAAAAATTTAACCCCATATTAAAAGAAATTTATTATTTTCAATTAAATAAAATAAATAAAACTAAAAGTAATTGAACATATAAAATGCAAAAAAAATTATCATATCATCTGTTACATGTTGGCCATATATTGATTATTTTGCTACCGCATAAAAAAAATAACATTAGTAGTATATTGGAGTAATTTGTAAAACGTTTGACAAGTACCAAATCGAACAAAAAAATTAGTACAAAATTAGAAAAAAGAGTCAAATTCAGGCATCAAATTAGGCCTCCAAAAAGTTTAAGTGCCAACTTAAAAAAAAAGTGTTAAGTTTAAGTACCAAAATTAAAAAAAAATGTCAAGATTAAATGTCAAATATTATATTAAGCCTCTAGAACATATAAATTAAAAGATGCTTTGAATATTTTATTTATACTTGATTAATTAATATTAAGAATCGCAAAAACAATTTTAAACCAAAGAGTTTCGCACTTACTTGAAATAGCATTTACTTGAATTACTTTTTTAGTGTTTCACTCTATTTTCTTTTTGGTGAATTATAAGAGAGTAAATATCTAACAGCAACGTGATTAACATAACTCAAATCCGAGCCACTTTATTAATTTTTAACTATTTTCTATGCTTTAATTAGATTTTTTATTAAAAGTTATAAAATTTTATTACTTTTTAACTATATTTTATGTATTTTAAATAGATCTTTTTAATACTTTGTAATATATTTTATTTAATATCATAAAAATAATATTGTCTAAAAGAATGTAATATTTCAAATTGAACCCTGACCAGATTAGGACAATTTATACTCAAGATCATTAAATTATTAGTAAATTTACGTTTTGGTCACTCAATTTTAAAAAAATTATAAAATGGTTACTAATTACTAAATTATTAAAATGTTTTTCATCATTGGATTGTTAAAACCACTATTATACGACCTTCTCTATTTGCATCGCCTACACTAATAGAAAGTTGTCGTTCTTGTTCTCTTATACAATTCACTTTTTTTTTTTCCATGAAACAGCGTTGAACATAGCGAATTAGTAAACTAAAATCCAAACAGCTTTCTTTATTTTTTTTCTCCGATGTATTGAATATCAGATCGACTTGAATCTAAGGTATACTATTCTACTCATTAATGTGTATTGATTCACCGTACTAATCGTGGAATCATTAATTGGAGTTCGCTAATAAGATTTTCTTTAAAAAAAAACTCAACAATCTAGTGAATTAAATAAAAAGTTTCAAATAGTTTAATGATTTAAACGAAAACTATGAAATAATTAAGTGATCATTTTATAACTTTTTGAAGTTGAGTGACCAAAAAGTAAATTTAGTCCCTTTATTTTTCAAAATTTTAAATTTAAATTAAACTATTAATACTGTTAATTTTTTATTAAATCCAAATTAATCATAATATTTTTTAATTGTAGGATTATCAAATGAGTAGTTTTTTTTTATTTCAAAATGTCACAACAAAAAATTTAATAAAAAAATAACTGTATTAACAATTGAACCTGAATTTTAGAATTTAAAAAATAAAAAACTAAATTTACGCAAATAAAAATACAAAAATTAAATTATTAATTTTCAAAAATTGCAAAGATATGGGCACATTTGAACCATCGTCACATCCCACTCCATCGCCATGCTCGAGCTGCTCAATAGTCAAACCGGATCAGGCCATTTAAAATATTTTCCTCTTTTGTTATCCATGTACGGCCTAGGCCGGGTATATGCCGGCCCGCTAACCATTATGTTCACTTGCAAAAGTTTGACTTGAATAAAAGAAAGCTTTGATTTCTGCAATCTTGAGTTGCTGCTACTAAGTAAGCAGATAACACAAACATATGCAGGGTGCATTTACTTTTGTGTCACGGTAGCAATCAACTCCAACTTAATTATTGAGAATCCCTAGGACAGTAATATCCCAAAGGAACAATAGTACGAAGATTTAACCCACCCATGTAGCCATACCTTCCGAAGAATCTACAACAATCTGTGCAGATTGAGAAGCAGATGATGACAAGGACTCATCACTCGCATATGATCCATCAGAATGGCGAAAGGTCCAACCACCATGATATATTAATTTGCCTTCGATGCAATCTTTCAACGCTTTTAAGTGTGGGTTTAGATGAGTGGTGTATTGCAGTGTGTTTAGTTTATTTTTTGTTTTATGCTACAGTATCGTTATAGTATTTAATCTTATCGCCATTATTGTTTTTATACTAAACGCACCTTCTATCTATATCCACCCTAAATTACCATATTATTCGAGAAATGCAATGCTAACTTGTTTCTAAATTATTAGGGAAACACTATTGTTAGTTGCTTAGGGAAACATTATAAAAGGTTATTCAATAAATATTCTATTTGGGTGTTCCCACTTTTTTAGAGAAACGCTATGACAAGTTATTTCAGAAACACTTTACTTGAATATTCCTACTTTTTTATGTAAACATTATGACAAGTTATTCCAAAATCATTATATCTAATTTTTAACGAAATACTTTCTTAAATTTTTCAAGAAAAACACTAGCTTCCTATTCCCAAATTTTTAGGAAAAAACAAGGCATTCTCTTCCATACTTGTTCTTCTCAAAATTTTCAGAAAAAACTATTGCATATTGTTCCCAAATTTCTTCCCAATTTTATTATTATCATCATCATCATTGTTATTTTAATATAGCTTGTTATCCTAAAATTTTTAGAGAAACATTGTAGCACAATATTCTTAATCTTTTAGGAGAAAATATTGTCATGTTTTCCTGTAATACACATGTTTTTATACATTAATTTTTGTTTTATCAAAACAAGAATTCATACATGAGGCAACAAAGTGGAAAATTCAATTTTCTTTTTATTTTTCTACATAACATGAATTTTATTTTATAAGTATATAATTGTTTTATTTATTTATTGTTACTACATTCTTCTTGCATGAGAATTAAGGAAAAATGTAAATATTCAATTTTGGTTACTAACATTTTATCTATTCTTTGAAATAAAAAATATTATATTTTAAGAAATTGTGTTATCAAGTGTATCGCTTTGAGAGCAACAAATATTGTTTAGAATAGTTGTTATTTAGAATAATCGTTGTTTGAAAATAACTATTCTTAGAATAACTATGTTCAGAATAGATTTTGGTTAAAACATCTGTCATCCAGAGAACAATTCTTGTTGAAAATAGTTAAAGTTCAAAACAACTTTTGCTTAGAATAATGATGTTTCAGGAATAGTTATGTTTAGAAAAATCATTTTTTGAAACATTTTGTATTTAGAACAATTGTGTTTTCACGGAAGAGCCACTATTCAAAATAAGATTTATCAAGAAAAGTATCACCATAGAATAACTTTTATTCGAAACAACCTCTATATTGAGAATAACTCATGGTTGAAACAAGTTAAAATAATAATTATTCAGGAAAAACTTTTGTCCAAAAATAATTATCGTCTTGCGTTTCAAGAAATGTTCCGTGAAAGATATTTTACATAATATCGATTCACTAAAGTAGAATAAATGAAAGTAGAAAAATAATTATTTTATTTTTTGAGATGTTTCAAAGAATTTAACTTAGTGAATTAAATGTAAAGGTGAACGATTCATTTAGTTGGACAGACCGTAGGAGGTAGGTTAAAGGAAGATGAAATAATAATGGTTGTGATTTTCTTAGTTCTAGAGTAATGGATTGGAGTTACTCCACATTTCTTATTAGGGTCTCACTTTATATACAAATATTTTCCTCTATCCTACTGTGTCACAAGTTACTTTACAGTTAGAGCCTTAGCAAGCAAATGGCTCATACCAGTAGGTCTAAGTAGGGTGGCAGCGTGGCGCTTGGTGTGTATTGGGCTCGTCGGGTTGGACAATATTGTTTATTGCATGCGGCCTACTTGATCATGGATAAATTGCAGGAATCCTATCGAGAATTCTGTCAAACTTGTATACTTGTCAGTCAAAGGGTTGACCTGACAAGGTGCTCCCAAGGAAGGAACCATCGTGAGAAGTCGTCATGGAAATCTAATAGATAGTTCAACTGATTTAATAATTTTTTTATTTTTTAAAATTTTTTTAAAATTTGAATTATTTATTTTAAGTATTATTAATTAAGTAGTTGAATTGATTGAACTAATTGAATCAAGAATTAATGGTATGATCTATTTTAATTACTGAGTTCAATTATTAAAATAAATAATGATGTGACACTTTAAGATTATATTACATCATTAAAATTTTATATTTTTCAAGTTCAAGGATGAAAATGGATTTAATTGTGAAATTCAGATGCTAAAGTGAAAGAAAAGGTGCAGATATCAAAGAAAATATAGTTACCAAATTTAGGGGCCAAAAATTATATTATCCCAAATGTTTGTTTTATCGTTATTATCGAAGAAAAAAAACAAACATCGAAAATCAAACAAATCCCAACAGTCAATTGCAAACACAACGACCAAAATACACTGAACGAAGGAAAAAAAGAAGAGAGAGAGCGAAGAACCAAATGAGCAGTGGTAAAGGAGGGGAGCTGATTCCATCAAGCTCCGAATTGGACTTGGATCGACCCAACATTGAAGATTATCTCCCTTCCGGATCCTCCATTCACGAGCCCCTCGGCAAGCTTCGCCTGTAAATTTCACTCCTCCCTCAACCCATCTTTTTTTTTCTTTCTAATTTCTCTTAAAAATCACTTAATTACTTTATTTAGGGCTTTTGATTTGGTTTCAGATGCGATTTACTCGATATTTCTCCTACTTTAACTGAAGCTGCTGGTGCCATTGTTGATGTGAGCTCTTTGTCCCTCAATTTTCATTTTTAAAACTTCTGCATGTTTATCATACTTGACGAAAGCAACTGATTTTTAATATCAACATGCATGCTACATATATTGTATTTGAGTGGGAGTTACATTTGTGATGTCTACTAACCGTGATGTTTTGATATTGATCTTTTAAGTATATGCTCAAAAATTTTCACGATTCACTTGATTATAGCTGTGTGATTGATGAGCAGGACTCGTTCACGCGATGTTTTAAGTCGAATCCTCCCGAACCGTGGAACTGGAATGTGTATTTGTTTCCTCTTTGGTGTTGTGGTGTGGTAATCCGATACTTGATTTTATTCCCTGTGAGGTTAGCTATTGAACTTCTCGAAAGTAACATTGAATTGTTTGATGCATGATGGTTAATGTTTGAATGAAAGTTTACTTTATGCTCGTTTTCGAGGTTAGTTAGGTAGTGTATTATGGAACTGAAATGTGTATTTGCTTCCTCTCCAGTGTTGTGTGGTAATCCGTTACTTGATTTTATTCTCTGTGAGGTTAGCCCTTGAACTTTGCATAAGTAACATTGCATTGTTTGATGCATGTTGGTTCATGCTTGAATGAAAGTTTACTTCATGTTTGTTTTCGAGGTTAGTTAGGTAGTGTCTCATAGTTGTGGTGTGCTAATCCGGTACTTGATTTTATTCTCTGTAAGGGTCAGCCATTGAACTTCTCAAAAGTGACATTGCATTTTTTAATGCATGATGTTTCATGTTTGAATGAAGTTTACTTTATGTTCGTTTTAGAGGTTAGTTAGGTAGTGTATCACATGTTGAAATACTCATGTTTCTGAGCTTCCATTGTGCTGTTAATATGCAGGGTTATAGTTTTGACAGTAGGATGGATAATATTTCTGTCATGCTTCATCCCTGTACACCTCCTACTCAAAGGGCACGATAAGTTGCAGAAAAATATGGAGGTGTGAACTTTATGCATTTCTAGTTTGTGCAGCTTTTACGTCTCTGTTGTCTCTCTGTATAAGTGTACGCTTGTGTGTGTGTGGTGGCTTCATATCATTAAATATAAGGAATGAAAAGCTTTAAAATTCTAAAAGGCTAGCTTTGGCATTTCATTTGGGATTTTCGGTATCGTACTAGCAAGGTTGTGCATTACATATATTTCTAGTAGATTTACCGCATGCAATGTTTATGCCCCAGACTTAGTTGGTTCATTATATTTTCTTTTTCAGAGGGCTTTGGTGGAGTTAATCTGCAGCTTCTTTGTTGCATCCTGGACTGGAGTGATTAATTACCATGGGCCGCGGCCTAGCATGCGGCCCAAGCAGGTTTAGCTGACTCTTCTTTTTGCATTCTGTAGTCTTCCTTGTTCCTTTGTCTGTATATCTAATTTACTTTAATTTTTATTTCATTTGGGTTCTGCTCTGTTACTGCAGTACACCTTTAGGATGTGTGCCTTTGGAAATTAAAATGTATCTTTCCTACAATGAATTGAATAGGTGTTTGTGGCCAATCATACATCTATGATCGATTTCATCATATTAGAACAGATGAGTTCATTTGCTGTCATTATGCAGAAGCACCCTGGATGGGTTGGTAAGTAGTAGTGCAAACACTTAAGATGGTGTTTATTGATTTTAATGTTGCAATTGATTCTTGATCAGCGGATGTTTCTATTTCTGTTTCCATGAGCTTCAAGGTTTATGGCCATTCTATAAACCATTACTCTTATAGTGCTAATCAGCCTCTTATTCAGAAATATGTTTAGTGCCTAGTTGTTAGTGACATAAAACTGCTTGTCCTTGTTTTGTAGTTTAATAGTTTCCATGATGCCCGTGATGGACTAAATTTGGTGATAACTTTAAAGTGAAAAAATTAAAACGGATATGCTTTAAAAGTTATGATGCAGCTTTTTATATTTTCATGAAAGAACACAATTCCAGGTGCTCTGCTGTTTTTGCATTCACGAAAATAGAGTTTGATGATACTATTGAAGGATTATATTTTGCATGCAATGAGAATGAAATAATCTATTTGATTTCTTTCTACATTTAGGACTACTGCAGAGCACTATTTTAGAGAGTGTAGGATGTATTTGGTTTAACCGTACTGAAGCAAAAGATCGGGAAACTGTAACAAAGAAGTAAGTTCAATCAGAATAGGGAAGTTATTTATATCAATATATTTTCCCGTTCATGATCATGTAAACTTGTTAATTTCAGGTTAAGGGAACACAGTCAAGGCGTTGACAATAATCCTCTTCTCATATTTCCTGAAGGGACCTGTGTAAACAATCAATACAGTGTTATGTTTAAGAAGGTATAGCTGTTAGTATTTGGGGAGAGCTGCTCTCAGTGTTCCCTTCTTACGCTTCCTTCATCTTTAACTTCTTGGTTTCTCTGATGATGTTTAGGGTGCATTCGAACTTGGTTGCACAATTTGCCCGATTGCAATAAAGTACAATAAAATTTTTGTTGATGCATTTTGGAATAGCCGAAAGTAAGGAATTAATCACAAGTGTTTACCTGTTCCTATGCATAACTAGCATTAATGCATCATGTTGTAGTTTGTGATACCTGTGGTATCTTACCAATATTGCATGTCCTGCAGGCAGTCCTTCACAATGCATCTGTTGCAGCTTATGACATCATGGGCCGTTGTTTGTGATGTGTGGTACCTTGAGCCGCAGAATCTAAGACCTGACGAAACACCAATTGAATTTGCAGAGAGGTAACTAAGGATTGTGGTTAACACACTTAATTCATCTCTTATTATTAATATGCACAGTCTGGCCTTTATATCGTTTTCTAGAAAGCAATAGCTTTGATTCGGTCGATATCCTTCTTTCGTACAGGGTCAGAGACATAATATCCATTCGAGCTGGTCTTAAGAAGGTTCCATGGGATGGTTATTTGAAGTACTCTCGCCCTAGCCCCAAGCATAGAGAGCGAAAGTAAGACAATCCTCTCCTATTCCTTCCCCTCTTTCCAGGTTGTGTTAAACTCTGATATAATTAGAACTCCATTTTATTTCACATAGATGACACTAACTAATGTTTAATTTTTTTCTATAATGCATATCACATTTAAATGCATAGACACATGGACCATCTTAAATGGTAGTTGGAACTATGAGGTCATTCTTGGTAGTTCATGGTACTGTCCTTATTAATGCCACAGATATATCTTTTGATGCATCTGAAATAATGTATCCACATGGCTACAATTTGGTCCCTTGTCCTTGTTAGCCTGCTGCCTACCCTTATATTTCTAGTCCTTGACTTACTCAAGAGGCACCCTTTTTCAGTAACTTTTTCACTATATCGTAAACATAGACTACTTTTTCTTTGTACTGAATCGGTTATTAGTTATTAGTTGCTGTGGTACGAGACATTATGCACAATGCTGTTCATTATTTAGTGTTAATGCTTTGAATTGCTGAGCTGGTTTTTGGTTTGGGGTTGTTGTCTAGAACTAAGAATGGTACTCTAAATGGATGATTTTGCACTTGCAGACAACAAAGCTTTGCTGAATCGGTGCTTTGGAGGCTCCAAGAAAAGTGATACCATAAACACACATTTGTTTCGTTTGTTGAGTTGCCATTATCTAGATAATGATTTAAGCCCTGTCGGCACACCTTGATGTCTCATTTGTTGAATGCTTTATTTTTGTATCAAATCTTAGAATTAGAATGAGTTGGTAATTTGTCTAGTTGTAGGTTTCTTTGTGAAATAGTAAGGCTAGTATTGCTGATTGAGTCTTAGTTCAGTTGGCATTATTATTGCTACAATAACCGGTATTACTAGTTGGTAATTTTGGTCATATTTAGGGGGTCGGCTCTCTTTTAGGAGAAGTTTTTAAATTTTCGTCTGCTGAGTAATTGATCAAATCCTCAAATAGTGAAGGTATAGTGCCCGGGGTGTCTATGTTTGGTTTTAGTCTGGGTTTTGTCTCTCGTAATTCAAGAAGAGGCCAAAGCTGTACGTGGAGTTTAGAGAGCGCTTAGTCGCATTCTAAAGCATTTCCTTGGTGGATTAGATCTCTCATCAGATTCCATGACTCCCTTTGGGCTTTTCTCAAGTAGGGAGATAAAACTTGGGGTTAAAATCGAGTACAGACACACTGGGCATAATACCTTCATTATTTGATGGTTTGATCGACTGTTCAGCGAACAACAATTTAAAAACTTCTCCTGAAAGAGAATAAAACCCTCAACAAGTTCCTTTGAATATTTTAGTAATAAAAATTGAGTTTATATCTTTGAGTTCATTTTATATATTTGTTTATTTAGGTTTCTTTGTCATTTTCTGTTTTTTTCCTATTAAACTATTCGACATCATTTGAATATATTTGTTTATATAGTAAAAAATGAATTAAATTAACATTCTCGATTTCAACTTAAATTGTTCTGAATTTGTGTTTGAATGGAGATTTCTTTATTATCAATAAAAACATATATTGAAAGGTATATTAAGACTCTTTATTGTTTAAAATTTAAATTGATATCTAATTTTTTAAGTAATTTAACTAAATTTTTTAAAATTTCAGTATTGTACCATTATTTATTATTATTTTTAGTTTGAATGTGATGTGTGGAATATTTTAAGGGTAAATTACATCCAAACTCACTAAATTAATAGTAAGTTTATATTTTAACTATTAAAATTTAAAAAGTTATAGAATGATCATTGAATTATTTAAAAGTTCACATTGAATTTGACATTTTTATTTAAGTTATTGAATTGATTTGTTTTTTTTTTAAGTTTTATTAGTGAGCTCTAAGTAACGATTTGACAATTAGTACGTTAATGTCAAAGATCGAAAAAGAAAACCATATATATGAATTTTAGTTCATAGAATTATGTTATTTAAAATAGTTTCATAAAAAAAATGAACTATAGAAAAGAAGGAAAAGAAAGCTTTTGACTGGTGTAGACAATGCGAAAAGAGAAAGCCATGCAATAACGATTTTAACAGTCCAGTAATTTAAATGAAAACTTTTTAATTGTCTGAGGTTAAATAATCAAAATGTAAATTTATTAATAGTTTAATGACTTTAAATGCAATTTACCCTATGAAATTTATTAGTTATTCAAAATTTATTTTTGGATATTTCAATAACGAAATAATTTTGAATTTCATTTGATGCCTCAAGTTGTCTAGTTTCAGTTTGGTACGGAATCCTAATTTCATTTCCCCCCTAACAAAATCTGCTATGTAGGATGTTTAGATTTACACGCAACTAAAAAAAAAAAAAAATCCCCTTCCCTTGAAGCCTTTTCTTTCTAAAGGGGGCATTAAAGTAATATCCTATTACTGATAGACCAAAAAAAAAACACAGATCAACGACGGACAGCGTCCGTGTCGGAGCTTCATTTCTCGCTCTGACTGAGTTTTAGGTTTTCAAGATTTCCCATTTCTGGTCAATTTCAAACCCTAAATTTTTCAATCAAACAAAAAACTAGGGATGATCTTCTGTTGAATTTGATTTTTTTTTGAAATGGAAAAAGAATTATGCTTATTATTTTCAAAGTAAAAAGAAAGTTGTTGTTGTTCTAGTAGCTAATGAAGATTACGGATTATCTATTGAGTTATTCGCCTCCTCTTTGGGCGACTTTTATAGCTGGATTGCTTTTAGTCATTACGCTTACTCTTTCAATATATCTCATCTTCGAGCATCTCGCTTCTTACAAAAATCCGGAGGTTAGTTTTTTTTTTTTTTCAATAGGCTTTTTTTAAGCTTGTTTACTGTGTTTGACTTTTCTTTCTGTTTTTTTGGACTTGCAGGAGCAGAAATTTTTAATCGGAGTTATTCTTATGGTTCCTTGCTATTCCATAGAATCAGTGAGTTTTTTTTTTTAATCGGATTTTGACTTTTTTTTTCTTAGGTTGAAAACTTTGAATCGTATAGCTAGATGTTATGTAGTTCAGATCTTGCAAAACGTGGTGTTTTTCATTAATTTTTAAGTTGTATTTGATGATAATTAAGTGTTTTTTGATACTGTAAGACTGAACATTGCTCGAAAGTCGGAACTGTTGTCTGATGATCATGGAATACAAGTCTGAAGTGAAATTTATGATGATTGCTGGAAAAGTTCGCTTCTAAAGGGGCTTGCTGTAGGAAATTTCTGAAATCGAAGCATCATGATTGACTTTTCGAAATTTCAAGTAGAATGGTTGGCGTTTGAGATCACTATACATGATCAAATAATGTAAAATTATTGTTATGAATCTTGAATGGTGTAGTCTGATATTGTTAACAGGTTTCACATTAAAGGTTTAGTAGTTTGTTATGCGTTCATATGAAATATTATTTTTTATTCAGGTTCAGTTAATATTTAAGTTTGGTGTAACACTTTAGGTATATAATTTTGGCACAGTACTTGTACATGGTATTTTCTTTGCAGCATGTATCTTGTGCAATGGTATGTTTTTATCTGTCTTGCTAACTCAGATTACTTTTAACAGTTTGTATCACTGGTGAATCCATCAATTAGTGTTGATTGTTCAATACTACGTGATTGCTATGAATCGTTTGCCATGTATTGCTTTGGAAGATACCTTGTTGCTTGCTTAGGTATGTCTGCTTCAACAGCCTTATAGTTCAAATAAAGATTTTTATTTCTTGATTCGCATGTTATTTCATTGAGATTACGGTTACTATAGTGACATCTTCTTTGTTGTTTGATTTGCTTATACCCTTGAATCTGAATTCTGAATGTCTATATATTATTTCAATGTCTCCAGGAGACATTTCAACGCTTTACCTTTTTATCTTCATATGGTTTAAGAATAACAAAATTTGTATGATCAATTGGTGACACACAAAAAAGGTACTAAAGAAGATTGGACAATTCTGTCAAACTGACTATACATGCTAGTTTTATGCATTTGACTAGTTTTTTGTGCTTTGACAACCCTTGTTAAATGTTTCATTTTGCATTTTTCTTCTCTATTCTATAATGGTCATCAATTTTAAAAATTGAGGTACTGTTTATTTTAAGGTGGCGAAGAGAGGACTATTCAATTCATGGAAAGACTAGGGTATGCAAGTTCTTTAACTCCACTATTGGACCTCGATTGTGATAAGGGAACTGTTAAGCACCCTTTTCCTATGAATTATTTCCTAAAACCATGGAAACTTGGTCAATGGTTTTACCAAGTTATCAAGTTCGGCATTGTCCAATATGTAAGTGCTCTTTAACTTTTTGAAATGAATCATAAATTTTGCTTCTGTCATTGGTTCCTGTTTTAACAAAGTTTATATGCTTTGTTGGCAGATGATAATCAAGTTATTGACTGCACTTTTAGCAGTAATTTTTGAAGCTTTTGGTGTATATTGTGAAGGAGAATTCAAATGGGGATGTGGGTAAGATGATCTATGATTTCACTTGTTAGCGCAAGTGCTTGTTTTAAATACTAATTAGTGAAGCAAAATTTGGTCAAATTCTGCTATAAGCCCCTGTACTCTAAATAAGTTGTGGATTTAGTCTTTGTACTTTAATTTGGTCAATTTTAATCCTTGGTACTTTTCAAATTGGTCAATTTTAGTCCTTGTACTTTTCAAATTCTTTTAGTTTTTTGACCAAATGGTAGTAGTTAAATCTGATTGGTTGAATTTTGCTATTAGTCCTGTACTATGCCTAAAGTTGTAGATTTAGTCTATTTTCTTCAATTAGATCATTTATTAGTCCTTATATTTTTCAAATTTGGAAATTTCAATCTTTACGCAAACAACCGTCTTGAAATCTATAACTAACTTTTTTGTGAGTAATATGTGAGAATAGTAAGTTGACATGACATTATATATGTTATAATATGTGTGCCATATTGGATTTTGGCAATTACAGAACCTAATGAATTTAACAGTTATTTTTTGGTTAGGACTGAAATTTTAAAGTTCATAAAGTACAGGGACTAAAAATAACCAAATTATAGTACAAAGACTACACATAGTAGAGGGACTAATGATAGAATTTAATCAACAAAATTTTGTTCTCATTATCTGTCTTTGTTCCTGTTTTTCAGGTATCCTTATATGGCTGTGGTTCTTAATTTCAGTCAATCATGGGCTTTGTACTGTTTAATTCAATTTTATACTGTCACAAAGGATGAACTGGCATACATAAAGCCTTTGGCCAAGTTTTTGACATTTAAATCAATCGTGTTCTTAACTTGGTGGCAAGGCGTGGCGATTGCCCTTTTTTCCGCTCTTGGTCTGTTTAGAAGTCCAATTGCCGAAAGCTTGCAGCTTAAGTCAAGTGTCCAAGACTTCATAATTTGTATAGAGGTAGATGTCTTGAATCACCAATGTATTTCTTCTAGGTTGTACTGTATTCAATATAGTTATGCATCTGTGTATTAATTAAGCTACCGATTTATCTATCGGTAAATTCAAAATGCTTGTAAATTCTACGAGTCATTTACTGATATGAAAGTTTGACATGTCATGGTATTCCTCCAGCGCAGATGGCCATTGCTTCTGTTGTTCACATATACGTTTTCCCATCCGAACCTTATAAACTAATGGGAGATCGTGTTCCTGGAAATGTTTCAGTCCTTGGAGACTATGCATCTGTTGATTCCCCTCTGGATCCTGATGAGGTTAGGGACAGTGAAAGACCCACAAAGCTACGCCTGCCTCAGCCCGACATAGAGGCTCGAGGTGGAATGACCATCAAAGAAAGTATGAAGGATGTATTCATTGGTGGTGGTGAATATGTAAGTATTCGGTTTTATGCTAATAGTGCAGTTTCGATGCATGTTTGGATATTAGTAACTTACCCGAAAGTTCTGTTATACCCTTGGATGGATAGGATTCATTAAGTATCTCACTATGTTTTTTCATGGGGTTTTTCGATCTTTCATAACAGCATGTTGACGTTACTAGTGCTGAGTCTACCCTTTTTGCTTGTTCAGATTGTAAACGATGTAAAATTTACGGTAAACCAAGCAGTTGAGCCTGTTGAGAAGGGGATCAACAAGTTCAATGAGAAACTACATAAAATCTCTGAAAACATAAAGAAGCATGGCAAAGACAAGAAAAAGACGAGGGATGATAGTTTCATTACCCCATCTGCACGGAAGGTAATTCGTGGTATAGATGATCCCTTCTTAAATGGCAGTATGAGTGATAGCGCGGTTGCAAGGGGAAAGAAACATCGTGGAAAATCAGGATATACCAGGGAAAAATCAGGACATACAAGCGGGGAAAGCGGAGGAGAAAGCAGTAGCGATCCGAGCCATGGTAGATATCAGATTAGGGGCCATAGATGGGTTACAAAGGATTAAAACTTAGATGAATAAGTAGCTATCTGAACATACGATACACGTGAGAGATTCAGGCAGACATCACCCTTCCATCCATAGCTTGTGGGCTGGCTAGCATGGTTGAAACACTCAAGAGCATTGTTTCTGCAGGAGGTGACCGAAAATTTCATTTTGAATTTGCTGCTGTCGGTATAATATCCGTCAACCGAGCCGATCATTTATGCAGGGGATTTATGGAAACGGGAGATTTAGTGTAATAGATGTGTTATATAATTTTTACTATGGCTTGGCTATCTCATACATGATTGGGACATTTTTGTTCATGTTTTTATGAGCTGATGTCTAAATGTCTTAAGGCCGAGCCAAGCTTTCACTAATATCTAGAAATCGTTGCCCAGAAAGTTTTGGACTGATACTGCTACTGTATTCTTGCTCTGGATATATCTATATATATATATATATATATCTATATATACACATACGTATAGGTATAGGCACAATATTTGAACCGTTACTAATTCATATTAGATATTTTTTATGCATACATTTTCTTGTCATATTTTCCGTTTTAAGTTTTTTAGATTATTCCGGGTTTAAATTATTTTTGGTTCAGGTAACTTGAGCTTTGTTTTTTTCAAATCAAGACATTATCCATGATCGGCGGTGGAAATTACGTCGAGTATGGCAACTTGCAAGACTTCGCACAACAGCAGCATCCTGACAAGTATCTGATTTATGGAAAAATCGAAATTTTAATCGGAACAAAGTTCATCGAAAATGGGATTAAGCAGTTCTACTTCTTCAGCAACCCGTTAATGCAGACCGCATACTGGTTTTCAATGAAGATTTGATGACCACATCCAAAAAAAATGAAGAAATTAGGTTAAATCCAAATCCACTATTTTTAGATCAGTAGCATACAGGCAACTTGAGCTGGCAAACATTATTTGAGGTCCGACTTTGCTTTTTTCCATTTATTTATTTATTTATTTATATATTATCTCGATTAAGAGCCATTATCATATGCTTTTTGCATGCCGACAATCAATACAGATGCAATCTGATTTAGACAAATGTTACCACTTTGTTTTACTTCGTTGCAAAAACAAATATCAATATTTTAATAATCAGATTTATATTTAATTCGGTTAAATCTTTAATTTTTAATTCAATTAGTTTGAATTATTAATAATTTAACAATTAATTTAATAATAATAAATTATAAAATAGATTTTATCGGTTCAGTAATCAATTGTCAAAATGAGGTAATGTAACACTTAATCTCTAACTTTGACAACTTTCCTTAACTCGAGTTCGGATTTTTTTTGTCCACATTAATTTTAAATTTTAATTTTTTTTAATTTAAACCATGACACAACGAGATTGTGGTAAATTATCAATTGAAAATTTTTAAAATTTATTTATTTTTACATTTTTTATATTTAATATAATAGATATGACACATTTTTAAAATATTATATCATCGTACTTTGAAAACTTTACCAAATGTTATGTTTACTCCACGAATAATTCAGTCCACTTTATATCTTCATCATTGATTTTCACTTGTTCCCAAATTAAATTTTCTTCAATAAAAAATTCACTATATCATCAACAACCCCCTGAATTTCTGGTTGAAACTCAAAGCCTACAAAAAGCAATAGATTTTCTTGTCCCCTTACCTAAAAACAAAAGCCAAAAATAAAGTGGTCCTAATTTTCCAAAATACAAACAAATACCGCACGTGATCACGCGTAGTAGTGTCAAAAAAGTTCAATTCTGCTATAAGTCCCTGTATTTTATGAAACTTCTGGATTTAATCTCTATACTTTAATTTGAACAATTTTAGTCCTTATACTTTTTAAATTTTAAAATTTCAATCCTCACCAAACAATAACTTCATTAAGTTAACTTTTTCTATTTTAGAAATCTGATGCGTCAATCATATTATCATATATGTAATGTAATATAAGCTTATTACTTCCACATATTACTCACTAAAAATTTAGTTAATAAATTAACAATTCTCATTTGATTTAAAATTAAAATTTTAAAATTCGAAAAGTACAGGGACTTAGATTGATCCAATTAGAGAATATGGACCAAATTTTCAACTATACATATAGTACAAGTCTAGTAAATGAATTTAACCAAACAAAGTTAACTGATAAAGAGGAAAGAAGGGACCTTGGCCCCCAATTGGCAAATTATCATTTTAGTCTCTTGAAGTTTTTGAAATTATAAGTCGGTTTAATGGTAAAAATACTCTTTTCCCCCTAAAATGAAAAAAAATCAGTTTCTTTCCTTTAAAGTTATAAAATAACAAGCATATACAGAGATAAAATTATATTTTGACACCTTTAAAATTTTATAATTTAGTTTTGACCCACTAAAGATAAACTTCTAGCTTCGTCTTTGGCTACTATTTGGGTCAGAACTAAAATTATAAAATTTAAAAATTTAAAGGACTAAAATTGGAAATTTTAAAAAATATAGAGACTAATTTTGATCAAATTAAAGTATAATACCGAATCCATCACTTTCGAAAAATACAAAGACCAATAGTAAAATCTAACCATTGCGTGGAACCCATAACTATAGTAAAATCTAACCATTGCGTGGAACCCATAACTGTTTTTCAAAAATTACTTTCACTTTTTTCTATTTTGTCCCTTCCACCCACCCACCCCCCCCCCCCAAAAAAAAGAAAAAACTTTCTACTTATAGTCAACCACTAAACCCCGCCAACTAACCGCTATTAAACACATCGTCCTCAACAAAACCGCCAAACTATTAAAAGAATTAGAATCTATATATGCTCATTAGTGGCTGACCCCTCCATTTTTATTTTGCCTTTTTGGTCATAATTCACTATTTTTTTTTGAAGTGAGAGTATAGAAGGATTTGCAAGTACCTTTTTGAAAGCTAAGCTTGTGTCGGCTACCAATGGAGAGCCCGATTCCGACGGATTTGAGTTCATCGGAAGTTTTGGGAGACAGTGAAGCGGCGGCGGCGGCGGGGGTGGTTAGGGAATTGATGGAAGTGATAGAGACCGTTGGATCTTACGCTGGATTTAGGAAGACTCAAAGGAAGGATTGCTTGAATTTAGTGAGGAGATTGAAGCTTTTGGTTCCATTGTTGGAGGAGATTAAAGATCAGGTCGGTAACCCGTTGGGTGTTTCGGGTTCGGGTATGGATTCTCTGGTTAGTTTGAAGAAAGCATTGCTTGGAGCAAAGAAATTGTTGAAGAATTGTAACCATGGAAGCAAGATATATTTGGTAAATCACTTGGTTCCCAATTTTTTTTCAGTTTTTTAATATATTTTGTGTTGATTTGATTGAGGAATTTTGCGTGTTTTGTTTGTGGAAATTATTAGGCAATGGAAAGTGAAGCAGTGCTGTCTAGATTTCATGGCGTTTATGATAAATTAAACCAAGCACTTGATGGGATGCCTTATGATGAACTTGGAGTTTCAGTCGAAGTGAAAGAGCAAGTAAATTTTCACCCTTTTCTTTTGTTTCTATTCCTTTCAACCCAGAATCTGCTTTCTTTGTTCTTTTTTTTTCATCTTTTTTTGCTTCTATCTGGTTTCATAAATTGCTTTAGAAATTAACTTTGTAAGTTCGGAATAACTGATAATTTCTGGGTTTACTTGTGAATTTTAACTGAAAACTCTAAATCAATCCATCTAATTCGAGTCCAAACTGGAAATGACTTAAACCGAATCTAAAATGACCTTGAAATAATAGCTGAAAGCACAGTTATTATAGGAGGACGAGAGTTTTCTTAAACCTGTATTATCTTTTGATTTAAAGGTGAGACCATTTACGAATGGTTTAGAAATTGTACTAAAAAAATACAACTCTGTTAACTAGTATGAGTCACATCATATGCAAATTATGCGCCGAATCTGTTAATTGAACTTAAAGTCACCGGAACTTAATTTATCTTGTCTGTAATTGTATTGTAACTTTTTAAAAAAAAAAGAGTTGAACTTGAAGTTTAGAACTTAAAATGGACGTCGCTCGAAAAACACGAGTCTCAAATTTGATTTGGCTCGAGCCTAAAACAAACCGAACCAAAAAGATTTGAAAACTTTAAAATCCGAACGATTTGATCTAAAACTAACTCGTCCTCTTGGATTTAGTTCTATATTTGGGTTTAAAAGTCGCTAATTCTTGTTCTTTGTTTCACTTTGAGGTCTCTCTTGCTTAGTGTTTTCCAAAAGCAAGCATATATGTTCATGAAAGTATCCAAATATTCCCACTTTTTACCCTTTACATATTGTACTTTTTGGCTTTTAGGTTGAGCTAATGAGAATGCAACTTAAAAGGGCAAAGAGGCGAACCGATACACAAGATATGGAATTAGCAATGGATATGATGGTCGTTTTCTCGAAAACTGATGATCGAAATGCAGATATTGCTATACTCGAAAGACTAGCAAACAAGCTCGAGTTGCATACAATTGCGGATTTGAAAGCCGAAACTGCAGCTATCCGAAAACTTGTGAAACATAGAGGTGGAAACAATGAAACCGTACAGCAAATCTTAGACCTTTTGGGAAAGTTCAAACTAATCGTGGGGATCGATGAGACCGTTTCGCTCGATGGTCCGATTTCAACAAGAACTCTTCGGAGGTGTCAATCTTCGTTGATACCTAATGAATTTCTTTGCCCCATTACATTGGAGATTATGACAGATCCTGTTATTGTGGCAACTGGACAGGTAAGATAATATTGTTGGATATTGTTGATGTGTTTTTGGTTGTGGACTTGACCGGGTTCGGATTTCGGGTGTGTTTGCAATATACACGTAAGATTCGGGGCATAAGAGGGAGTTTGTGCTCCAAAACAAGTTTCGATGCTTAAGTTGATATAAGAGCTCGAGCTAGCTCAATGCGGTAAAGATGTAGGGACTATAAATATGTGAGATGAAAGTCGTAAACCCTAAACCCGTAAAAGTTTCCTTAGGCCTGAAGCTATTACAATTTGCTCGTAAATTTGGTTAAACCTTCTTACATGTTGCAAGAAAACTGATATGATTGTTGTTGTTGTTTTTGAAGACCTACGAAAGAGAAAGTATTACGAAGTGGCTAAACTCGAACCATCGAACCTGTCCAAAGACTGGACAGACCTTGGATCACTTGTCTCTAGCACCAAATTTCGCACTCCGCAACCTTATTCTCCAATGGTGCGAGAAGAACAATTTTGAGCTGCCAAAGAAGGATACCTACCCGTCTTCCGATATCTATTCAGCCGACCTCATGGAAGAAATCTCCTTGTTGGTTAAAGATCTATCTTCAAGCCACCCGAATGTGAGAGGAGACGCGGTCATGAAAATCCGAATGCTATCGAAAGAAAACCCGGAGAACCGAATTTCCATCGCCAACACAGGAGGAATCCCGGGTTTAGTTCAGGTATTGTACCATCCAGACTCCAAGATCCAAGAACACGCAGTCACTGCATTATTGAACTTATCAATTGATGAAACAAACAAAAGGCTCATTGCTAGAGAAGGTGCCATTAAAGCCATCATCGAGATCCTTCAAAACGGCACCGATGAAGCTCGAGAAAACTCCGCAGCGGCTTTATTCAGCTTATCGATGCTTAACGAAAACAAAATTCTCGTGGGAAACTTCAATGGGATCCCACCATTAGTAAACCTTCTTCAAAATGGTACCATCAGAGGCAAAAAAGATGCTGCCACTGCACTCTTTAACTTGTCTTTGAACCAAGCCAACAAGTCCAAAGCCATTAAAGCCGGCATTATCCCACCATTGCTTCGTTTCCTCGACGATAAGAACTTGGACATGGTCGATGAGGCGCTCTCGATCTTGTTGCTTCTCGTGTCACATCCTGAAGGACGGAATGAGATCGGACGGTTGTCGTTTGTTGAGACATTGGTGGGAATTATTAGGAGCGGGACACCGAAGAACAAAGAATGTGCCGTTTCAGTACTCTTGGAACTCGGGTTGAATAATTCGTCGCTTACATTGGCTGCACTTCAGTTCGGCGTTTATGAACCGTTGAGAGAGATCGCCATTAATGGGACAAATCGAGCTCAAAGGAAAGCTAATTCATTGTTGCAGCATATGAGTAAGTGTGAACATATTCCTTGAAACTTTCTTCAAATGTTTCAAATTGTCTCTGCAAACTGTAAGTTTATGCCCAAGTAAATGTTATTCCCTGTGTAAATCAAGCTCCATTGCAGTAATTTTTTAAACGGTCACTTTCCTAGTCATATTGGGATTTGAATAATTCTCGAGTTGACTCGGTTTGGACACAAAATTAGAAGTGCTCATGCGCTAAATCGAGACCCAGTTAAATATTAAGTTCAAGTTCGAAGGTTCGCTTGAAATTTGAGAGTGTTTAGATGAAAAATGAGTTTAAACAAAAAAATAAGCCTGCTTAAAATATGGGGTTGACTTGAACATTCAAGGCCTAAGCTTGGCCTGGCTAAGCCTATTTCTAAGTTTATAACATATTATATTATATTATATTTTTATATTATATAATTTATAACACATTTAAAAATTAAATCAAATACATTGTATTATAATGTAAATGTTGGACCAATTTTCTTTGTTTAGCCCACTAATTAAACCCATTAACCACTAGCCCAATCTTATAACCCAAAATCAAAACAGAATTCACCCCAATACCCCAACCCCCACATCGTACGTGCCTCCACCATCCACCGCACCTTCGAGACGTGCGCTACCAGCAGTCCCTCTTTGTCACGCCTCGTGCTTCCGAGATATCCGCAACAACACCTGTAACAGGAAGCAAACAGATAGCAACCAATAGAAGATTTTATTTGTTTTTTCTATGCTATAAAAGCCATTCTAAACAATGTAAAGGGGGTTCTTTTTTTTTTACTACAAAAATCAGAAAGAAATATACGAAAACAGCAAGTTTTAAGTAAAAGCTTTCATACATTTGAATAGAATAAGGTGGTTACAATCTTTTCTTTTAGTTTTTTTTTTATCTTTAGAGCTTTTTGTGGATCTATCTTGTATTTTTTGAAAAACAAAGTTTAAAAAATAAAAAAGATTTTAGGAGGGCCTTACCTGGTTTTCGACGGTCGCCGATGAGCGAGCATGGGAGGGGAAGCGCTGCGATGATGGGCGCTGCGCCCTAACAGAAGGAGAAAGGGGCTGAACCCCTTGGTTTTCTTCTTTGAATTCGGCAGAATGGGATTAAAGAAATGGGAGGTTTCCTTTAATTTTAGTTTTAATGGCAGACAGCCAACTTTTTGGTTTTAATTACAAGGAGAGTAGACCACTTAATTTTTTTTTGGGCTTATTGCGCACCTAGTCTTTTTTGTTTTTTTTTTTTAAATTGCCACCAAATATTTGCGCGCCTCTTCGTTTTAGTCCTATATTAAATGCTGTACATTGGACAAAAGGGAATTTTTCGTTTTTGGTCCCCCTAGTTCACATGCGCGTCCAATGTGGTCCCCCTAACCTTCTTTAAATCCGATTTTGGCCCAAAAACTCCCATTTTAATTTCAATTAAGCCCCATTTTGATTATTTAAATACTTTTAACATAAAATTAATTATTTTTTGTTTGTAATTTTTTTATTCTATTATATCCTACTGTTATTTTCTTAGTTTTTTTATCCCACTATTTATTATACTGTTTTTATATCCCACTATTTATTATACTGTTTTTATACTATTACCTATTATACTTATCATATTATTATTTTTTTATTTTTGTTTTATATTATTTTCATTTAACTTAATCAATTTGAGTTATGTTTCATATTATTATATTATTTACTTATTTATATATTTGTTATATGCTTATTATATATGTATATTTTAAGAGTAAAACTAATTATTTTATGTATAAATTTTTATTATATTTATTATATTATTTGTTATGTTATTTTTTTAACTAAAAATCATTTTTTGTACTCTTTATCTTAAATTTTTATTATTATTAAAGGTTAATAATTTTAAATATAGATTGTTATACTTACTATATTTTGCTTGTTATACTTTATTTATTTTTTACTATTTACTACTACTATTTTATTATTATTATTTATAACTTTTTACATTTGTTTTTCACTAAAGTTTTTTTTCAAATATAATTATCAATGGACCTATTAAGATATTTTTATTTATTTATTTTTATATATACCATTGTTCTTATCGGTCACTATTTTTATACTAAACTATTATTATTTATTATTTTACGCTATTACTAATTTACTATAATTATTATCTTTATTTTACTTTCATCACTATATCTAAAATCATCATTGGCTTATTATCTTCCTTTCCATTATGCATTTTTTTTAAAAATCATTGCTGTGTTTATCATGTTATTATATTCATCACTACTGTTATTACTACTGTTCTTAATTTTCTTTATGCTTGCTATATTTTAGGTATTAATATATGTTATTAGGGTTATTATATTTCTATTTTCATATTGCATGTTATCATTTTTTTTTTAAGTTTCAACCGCCCAAATTCATTTTATTCAAAGATTTATCCTCGATTGTTTTTCAAAATAAGGGCAATGTTCGATATTTAGGATCCTTGGGAGGATTGTGCCCTAACTTACTGGGTTCCAATTTTCCTTGTTGAACCTAAATAACCGAGTACCCTTCTTAAATCTAATTGTATGAAGTTCGAATAAAAACCTATTCTTAAAATTTAGGATGTTGCACCCTAACTTACTGGGTGTGGCATTGCGATTTTGCGGATAGGGATTTCTAAAATCAAGGCAATACCTGGCACTTGGGAGTTTTGAAAGGTTGAGCTCTAACATACTGAGTTCTAATTTTTTATGAGTCCCGAATGACCAAATACCCTTCTCTTGAACCTTCATACATGAATTTTAAAAATTAAAGACTAACTTTGTTCCGAAGGTCTGAAGTGTCAGACCTTAACTTACTGGGTATGGCATTTTTCTCCTTCGAAATGAGTGGGTCTTTACATTTTATCCAATTTATGCTTTTTTTAAAGAGGATCGTACTCTAAAATCTTTTTAAGTTTCGACATCAGGACATTAACTAATCAAATAAGGTACCAATTTTTGGGCGTTATGAGGGTGCTAACCCTTCCTCGTACGTAACTGACTCCCAAGCCCGTTTTCTCAAATTTAGCAGACCAAAAATCATTGTTTTAATAGGCCCAAATGTTTTATTAAAACGATCAATTTTAGGGTGGCCCAATCACACCTCAAAAAGGATTGGTGGTGACTCCATTCATATTTTTAAAGTCGATCCCCGTTTTTTAAAATTTAAAAAAAAAAGGTTTCGACAGCTTGGCGACTCCACTGGGGACCAATAAGAGAGTTAAGCTGTGGTTTGATTACTTTTTGTCTTTTTGTCGAAAATTGAAAATTTTGTTTTTGAGTTTACGATCCTCTCATTGCATCTCAACTGTTTGGTGTTTTCAGCATTGTTTTCAAGCTCTTTTATATCTTCTATCATTGCATTGCATGACCGTTGTGGTCACACCTTTTAAGTAGAAGTGAGAAGCTATTTCCTTCGTGAGGTTTTCACCTCCGTGCAGGATAGTGGATCGCTTCCGGGATAAATCCGTACCTATGTCTTCGTGAGATTTTCATCTCCGTGCAGCTATAGGGAAATGTATTCCCCTGAACTGAACTCAGTCTAAATTAGCCTATAATGGGTGAAGATTGAGGAATTTGCAGGTTCAGGTACCCCTACCTTAGACTCAAACCACATATAGTGAACCCTAGGAGCCTACCCTAGTTAGGGCTACGCCAAACCTTAGTGGTCACCCAGATAGGTGTTCTAGGTTGTTTATTTTTCCTGTACTAACGTGTTTAATTTGTTTATGATTGTATTGCATTACATTATTTTAGAAATGAAGTGTTGATTCAAATTTGATTGCTAAATAGAATAACTTGTCATGAGGGAACGGATTTCTTGATAAGGTGGATTATAATACTAGCGTCTGAATATAGTTCAAGTAAACACAACAGAGGAAGGCTGATAGTCCGCGAAAGAATGCAAAAATTCTGCCCAAAGGATTCAAACTGACAAAGACTGTACGAGAGCTGTCATGTCTCGACCCTTTTAAAGAAGTTAACGAGCATCGCAAGGATAGGAGAGTGAAGAGTCGCTGCCCTGATCAAGCAAAATGAGCTAGAAGGGGCATCCTTTGAAAAGTTTCAAGATTTGACCTTACATCCCGATATGAAGAAAAAGATCGATGTCTTTACTTGGACTATAAGGGCATGGCCGTATAAATATCCATTTTATGTAAAGAAGTTTATTTTCTAGAAAAGTTATTCTAATAGAATTAAATTCAGAATTAACGCATCTATTTCTTTTTTGCATTCATTAACATGCATTTGCATTACATCGAATCATGTGCATTAAATTTCATAAAAGAACCCTATTAACTAGAGGCTATTTCTAGTTACCCTGGAATAGCACTACTAAACTCAGAAGAAGACGAAAGCCATGGATCAAAGGTTAGAAAAGTTAGAACAGATGCAGAAAGAGATGCAAGACCAATTGCAAATTCAGATGCAAGAACAGTTAGCCAAGATTCAACAGGATATGAGGGACCAAATGCTGGAGTCCCAAAGAAGCATGATGAGCCAGCTAACACAACTGTTAACTGGAGGGCCTGATAAAGGGAAGGGCCCTATGGTGGATATTGGGGACGACAACGAAGACTCTGCTTGTCCTCCTAGTTTGACCCCAACAAGTGTCCAACCACCGAAGGTGTCTGTTAATATTAGACCTCAGTATCAATCCGGTACCTCAGCACCAGTCAATTTCCCAATAGGTTCAAGTTCATACCCTGGAGACCATCCTATAACCCTCGATGTCCCCAACTTTGATGATGTGGTAGAAGTGGAAAAGGTAAAGGCGGAGCTTCCTAAATAGTTCAAAGACCGATGCAAATGGTTGGAGGAGAAATTCAAGGAGTTAGAGAATGCTGATCACTACTGCGGAGTCGATGCAAAGGAACTGAGTTTGGTACCATGACTTAGTACTTCCCCCGAAGTTCAAAATGCCGGAATTTAAAAGATATAACGGAACTAGTTGCCCTGAGGCTCATATTACAATGTTTTATCGAAGGATGACGGGGTATGTCAACAACGATCAACTGTTGGTCCACTATTTTCAAGACAGTTTGAGTAGGGCCGCAGCGAAATGGTATAATCAATTGAATAGGACCCAGATCAAGTCATAGAATGACCTATCTCAGGCCTTCATGAAGCAGTACGACCATATAACGGATATAGCACCTGATCAGATCACGCTCTAGAATATGGAGAAGAAGCCAAGCGAAAGCTTCCGGCAGTATGCTCAAAAATGGAGAGAAGTCGCTACACAGGTCCAACCACCGTTGCTAGAAAAAGAAACAACCATGCTCTTCATCAATTCATTGAAGGCACCTTTCATTACTCACATGTTAGGTAATGCAACCAAGAGTTTCGCAGACATAGTGATGTCTGGTGAAATGATAGAAAATGCCATAAGAGTTGGTAAGATAGAAACACGGGAGAGCACAAGAAGGTCAGCCCTGAAGAAAAGAGAAAACGAGGTAGGTAATGTGAGTTCAGGGTGCTCAAAACTTGTCACGGTTAGCCAATCGAGAACGATAGTCACAGGCCAGTAGGCCGCACCAAAGCGATAGCCTAACACAAGGTAGAATACAGAGAGGTTCCAGTTCACTCCTATACTTGTAACGTATAGGGAGCTTTACAAAAAGCTGTTCGATGCACACGTAGTGGCCCCTTTCCACTTAGAACCATTGCAACCCCCGTACCCTAAATGCTATGACGCAAATGCTCAGTACTAATACCACGCAGGGATTACGGGGCACTCGATAGAGAACTGTACCTGGTTCAAAAGATGTGTCGAAAGGCTTATTAAAGCGGGTGTTGT
Organism: Gossypium stocksii; assembly: GCA_020496765.1. Lineage (NCBI taxonomy): Eukaryota > Viridiplantae > Streptophyta > Magnoliopsida > Malvales > Malvaceae > Gossypium > Gossypium stocksii. Next base: position 128,660,654 of record CM035624.1, read on the forward strand.
AAAATTTAACAATACACCTGGAACGGGAAATCTGTTACCCAGTCACACCGATAAAGGGGTAAACGCGATCGTCGAGAATGTGGGGAGGAAGGTCAAGCTGAGTGTCGCTGAAGTGAGAACCCCATTAAAGCTGGTCTGGAAGGAAATGCAGAAGAGAGGCTTAGTCCCGCAGGGGTTAGGGAATAAAATCCAAGATATACGGAACTACTGTGAGTTCTATCATGAGAAGAATCACGAGATCCAGAATTGTATTAAGTTCAGGGCCCTAGTACAAAGTCTAATGGATAATAAGGAATTGGAGTTCTTCGAGTTCGTCGAAGAGGATGATGTATGCTCTCTAAGATGAGAGTCAAGCAAAGAAGGATGTAGAGCCAGCCGTCCAGTGATAATTATCTCAAAACCCAGAGTTAGTAAAATAGAAACAAGGGCTACACCAAGAGTTATAATCCAGAAACCAGTAGCTTTCCCTTATAAGGATAGCCATAGGGTGCCTTGAAATTATAACTATAGTATAACAGTACCAAAAAATGAGGGTTCGGTTAACAGCCAAACACAGAAGCCGAACCAGCAAAAGAGAAGTCCGTCATACTCAAGCAAAAAGGAGGGAGATCAGAACCACTGGTTAATGAGCCAGTAATGGAAAATGAAGCAAATGAGTTCTTGAAATTCCTAAGACACAGCGAGTGTAGTGTTGTGGAACAACTATACCAACAACCGGATCGCATATCTGTATTGGCTCTGCTGTTAAATTTGGAGGTCCACCGCAACGCGCTGATGAAAGTGTTGAACGAAACCTATGTCACGAATGACATTTCGGTCAACAAATTAGACCGCCTCGTCAGTAACATAAGCGCTGACAACTTCATCTCCTTTAGCGATGATGAGATACCACCAGGGAGCATGGGGTCTACTAAGGCTCTGCATGTCACTACACGTTGCAAGGGGTATACGCTACCTGGAGTACTGGTTGATAATGGGTCCGCATTGAACGTGTTGCCTTGGTCGATACTAAACGGTTTACCGATAGACAGCTCCCACATGAAGACGTGTCAGAACATTGTGAGGACATTTGATGGCACAGAAAGGAAGGTAATAGGAAGGATAGAAATACCTTTCTAGATTGGCCTAAACACGTACAAGGTAGACTTCCTCGTGATGGATATTAAGCCTTCCTATAACTGTCTATTAGAAAGACCCTAGATTCATTCAGCGGGGGCTGTACCATCCTCGCTACATCAGAAGTTGAAGTTGGTTGCTGAAGGCCGACTGATAACAATAAATACAGAGGAGGATATTATTGCGTCAGTTACCAATGATACACCCTACGTAGAAAATGATGATGAAGCAATTGAATGTTCATTTCGATCACTAAAGTTTGTGAATGCAACGTTTATAACTGATGGAGGCAGAATTCTGAGGCCTAAGATATCTGGGGCTACGAAGATGAGCCTGCAGTTGATAATTAGAATATGGGCATTACCCGGAAGAGGACTCGGGAAGCACCTTGATGGACAAGTCAGAGTGTCAGTCTTGGTTGGCAAGTGGAATCATTTTGGTCTGGGATTCAAGCCAGATGCAAGCCAAGTGAAGAAGGAGTTTGAGAGGAAACAAGAACAGCGGAGAGTGAGATTGAGTGGGGCAGAAGTCAGGTGAAAACCGATGAGTTTCCCCCACATTTTTCAAACGTTTGTATCAGGAGGGTTTATCCACTCTATACAGGAGAAGATAAAAGAAGGAATGGCTAAAGATGTGATGGGAATTTGGAGCATCAATGCCACATTTGAAGAGGAAGCAAGGAAAATGAATTTATCAGGTATTTGCCCGTATGAGCCTGGAAGTATTTTGAATAACTGGACTGTGGAAGAAATTCCTGTAATCTTTAGAGCTAACACAGAGTAATATTCAAAACCCATCTATTGTCTTCTAGCCTAAAGACAATAGGAATCTTTTGTGAAATATGCTCATGTTCAAACAACATTATTATTAAAAAAAAATTCATTTTCATATATCGGCTCGAGCAATTATTCTTTATTCCTTTTCATTTCATACACAATCATACCATACAAAGAAATTATTCATTTTTGTATTCTCTTATACTCATAATAGGCCCCCGGATGTCAACGTCATGAGTAATGATGACACGAGCCCGGAATCTCTTTTTGAGTGAGACATGTGCTTTGAGGGATCTCAGGATTTTAAAGATGACGAGGATTGTGGTTTATCTCCAGACTTGTTAAGGATGATGGAGCGGGAAGAGAAACAGATTCTGCCAAACAAGTAAACCATTGAGATTGTAATCCTCGAAGAAGGAAAGGAAGGGAAAATTGGCACTTGCGTTAACGAGAGAACAAGACGGGAACTCATTGAGTTGTTGCAAGAATTCAAAGACGTCTTCGCATGGTCATACCAGGATATGCCTGGTTTAAGTACCGATATCGCAGTGCATCGCGCCCCTACAAAAGAGGAGTGCAGGCCAGTTCAGCAGAAACTTCGAAGAATGAGACCCGATGTAGCAATGAAAATAAAGGAAGAGGTCAAGAAGCAGTTTGATGCTGGTTTCTTACAGGTGGTTAATTACTCGGAATAGGTGGCCAACGTCGTCCCTGTCCCTAAGAAAGATGGAAAAGTATGGATGTGCGTAGATTACAGAGATCTAAACAAGGATAGCCCAAAATATAACTTTCCATTGCCTCACATTGACACCCTAGTGGATAATACGACAGGATATTCACTATTCTCCTTCATGGATGGGTTCTCCGGGTACAATCAAATCAAGATGCATCCTGAGGACATGGAAAATACAACATTCATAACTTTATGGGGAACGTTTTGCTACAAAGTGATGCCCTTTGGTTTAAAGAATGCGGGAGCAACGTAGCAAAGAGCCATGGTGACATTGTTTCATGACATGATGCACAAGGAAATCGAAGTCTATGTTGACGACATGATCGTTAAATCCTAAACTGAAGAAGGGCATGTGCGAGTTTTGAGAAAATTGTTTCTGAGGCTAAGGAAATTCCAATTAAAGCTCAATCCGTCTAAATGTACCTTTGGAGCTAAGTCTGAAAAGTTACTCGATTTCGTGGTCAGTGAGAAGGGAATAGAGGTTGACCCTGATAAGGTCAAGGCTATACAACAGTTGCCTTCACCATGCACTCAGAAAGAAGTCTGAGGTTTCTTGGGGAGACTAAATTACATCGCTCGGTTTATTTCGCAGCTAACTGAGAAGTGTGACCCCATCTTCCGTCTCCTTAAAAAGTATAATCCTGGGGTTTGGGATGACGAATGCCAGAGAACCTTCGAAAAAGTTAAGCAATATTTGTCCAGTCCCCCAGTGCTAACGCCACCTAGCCCTGGTAGGCCATTGATACTGTATTTAACAGTATTTGATAATTCAATGGGATATGTGATCGGCCAACACGATAAGACCGGGAGAAAAGAACGAGCGATATATTACCTCAGTAAAAAATTCACTGAGTGTGAAATGAGGTACCCGCCAATTGAGAAGCTGTGCTGTGCTCTAATTTGGACAACGTGAAGGTTGAGGCAGTACATGCTGTACCATATGACCTGGTTAATCTCGAAGCTTGATCCTCTCAAATATATGATGGAGTCAACCGCTTTGAATGGAAGAATAGCCCTATGGCAAATCCTGCTATCTGAATTTGACATAGTCTATGTAAACCAAATGGCTGTGAAAGGGAGTGTAATAGCAGACTTCCTAGCCAGTAGAGCTTTGGAGGACTATGAACCCTTGAGTTTCGATTTCCCCAATGAAGATCTAATGTACGTAGCAATCGCTGAAGGAGACATGTCTGAAGATAATTCTTGGAAATTGAACTTTGATGAAGCATCAAACGCCGTTGGTAATAGAGTTGGGGTAGTACTGATATCCCCAAACGGAGATCATTATCCATTCACTTGCAAGCTGGATTTTGACTGCACAAATAATATAGCAGAATACGAGGCATGTATCATGGGAATTCGGGCAGCCATAGACTGCGAAATCAAGGTACTAGAAGTGTATGGGGATTCGGCGTTGGTAATTTATCAACTTAAAGGCGAGTGGGAAACGAGAGATCCCAAATTGATCAGTTATCGAAAGTTAGTCCTGGAGTTAATTGAGGAGTTCGATGATATTACCTTCCATTACCTCCCACGATACGAGAATCAGATGACTGACGCCTTGGCTACACTAGCTTTCATGATCAGAGTAAATGAACAAGAGGATATGAAGCCCATTCAGATGAGTATTTGTGAGACTCCAGCTCACTGCTGTAATATTGATGAAGAGGAAAAGAAAGATAATCATCCTTGGTATCATGATATCCTACAATACATGAAAAATCGTGTGTACCATGATCAAGCGACCGAAAATGATAAAATAACATTAAGGAGGTTAGCCAGTGACTATGTCTTAGACGGAGAAATCCTGTATAAAAAGAGGAATGATCAAGTGTTGCTAAGATGTGTTGATGCTGTTGGGGCTAAGAAAATCCTGGAAGAAGTCCATGATGGTGTTTGTGAGACGCATGCCAATGGCTTCACAATAGCTCGACAAATCATGAGGTTTGGGTATTACTGGTCCACAATGGAGAAAGATTGCATCAGTTACGCTAAGAAGTGCCATAAGTGCCAAATCTATGGAGACAAAATCCATGTGCCTCATTCACCCCTCCATGTCATGACTTTCCCATGGCCGTTCTCAATGTAGGGCATGGACATCATTGGACCGATTTGGCCGAAAGCTTCCAACGAGCATCGTTTCATTTTCGTGGTCATTGATTATTTTACCAAATGGGTAGAGGTTGCTTCATACGCCAATGTCACAAAATCGGCAGTCAGCAAGTTCCTGAAGAAGGAGATCATATGTCGTTATGTTATGCTAGAAAGGATCGTATCTGACAACGCGTTGAATCTGAACAATAGCGCAATAGCGGAAGTCTGCAGTTAGTTCAACATTAAGCACCACAACTCGTCACCATATCGCCCAAAAATGAATGGGGCGGTTGAGGCAGCTAATAAGAATATCAAGAAGATTGTGGGGAAGATGGCTGAGACTTACAAAGATTGGCATGAAAAGCTCCCATTGGCCCTTTATGCTTATCGGACATCTGTTAGGACTTCCACCGGGGCAACACCTTTCTCATTGGTTTATGGGATGGAGGCAGTTTTACCTATTGAGGTCGAAATCCCTTCTCTCCAAGTTTTATCAGAGCTGAAGTTAGACGAAGCAGAATGGATCCAATCCCGTTATGATAAACTAAACCTGATTGAGGAGAAGAGGCTAAAGGCTATTCGTCATTGTCAAATTGTAACAGCCCAAGTTTCAGTGGTGTCGGAACAGTGATTCGAGATCACTAAATCTGATAAATTAGTATAAAATATTATTAATTTAATGAGTATAAGTTAAATGTGAAGTTAGGGAAATAATTGAAATAGTGAATAGTGTTTTAGAAATAAATATTAAATAATTAAGAAGTCCAAACGAGGTATCGAGACCTCGGGATATTAAAACGAGCCAAAAATATTTTTATAAATATTTATAGAGTGTTAGTAATGTGGTGTTAAAATCTCGTTAAAAAATTTTATCGTTTGGGTGGTTGATTAAATAAAAAGGACTAAATTATAATAAATGCAAAATTTGCTAAAAGGATTAAATAGCTTAAGTGTTAAAAGAAAGAGGATTTAAAGGGAAATTAAGCCTAAAAGTGAATAGGTTGGACGGCAAGGGCAAGAAAATCAGCAGAAAAATAAGGGAAATAAGGGCAAAATTGGAAATTTTATAATTTTAACATATAAAATAAGGACTAAATTGAGAAATCTAGAGATCTCTTCATATTTCTCAGCCAAAACGCCATAGAAGGTCTAGAGAAAGCTGGTTTTTCATATTTTTACATCATGTGAGTTTGATTTTTGCTTTTTCTTGATAATTTTTATGTTTTTATGACTTTTACAACTAGGTCCACTTATAGAATTCATTAGTTTTTGATTTGGTGGGTGAAATTGGAAGTTACCCTAGCTGATTAAGGGAAGTTTATGATGAATTATTATGAAATTTAAGTTCTAATTTCATATTAAGGTGGCTTTATTAAGTGATTTTGATAGAAAATGGTATTTAGGCCCTAATTGTGAAAAAATTGTGAATTAGAGGTTGGTGTTGAAATTCAGAATATCAAAGGTTGTGAAATAGTTTATAATGATAAAATAAAGTGTTAATTGAGAAAAATTATTTCAATTGATGGGTGAATTGAGCAGGGACTAAATTGTAAAAACTATAAATTTTAGGGTAAAAGTGCAATTTTGAAAGTTGAACAGCATAAATTGTGAAGTGAAATAGAAATAAAATAAATGCTAATGAGTGAAAATATTTTGCATTTATAGACCAAGAAATCGAAGCAAGTCGCGGAAAGGAGAAAATAACCGAATAATTCCCGAATTTCTACAACTTTTGTGAATTAGCCCAGGTAAGTTCATGTGGCTAAATTTTAATGATCATTGTTAGTATTATGAATTTTGTAATGTGCTATATGATGTGTATGTGACAAAATTATGTGATAAGATTATAAACAATGTAAAAGCATGAAATTGTAGGAAACTATCGGATTGAGTACTTTTGTCTCATGATACGTGACGAATTGACGGAAAAAGACCATGGTTGGACCATGGCAACAAATGATAAGTGATTTTCGTATAAGACCATAGCTGGGCTATGGCATCGGAAACAAATGATAAGTGATTCCCGTATAAGACCATAGCTGGGCTATGGCATCGGTAAAGTGTGCCAAGTGATTTCCGTATAAGACCGTAGCTGGGCTATGGCATCGGAGAAAAGTGATATGTGACCCGTGTAAGACCATATCCGGGATATGGCCTCGGTATGATACGTGATCCGTGTAAGACCATGGCTGGGCTATGGCTTCGGAAAAGGAAATGTGATTATGTGTAAATCCATAGTTCTACTATGGTATAAAGAAGGCAATGTACTCAATTCCGTATAGTTCCTAATTTGTGAAGAAGTGATAAATGGTAAACGGTCCCAAAAGGATGAATTTCGAGTATGGATATTATTGAACAATACTAAGTAAAATTGATTTGATTTGTGAATGACAGGAGATAGTAGTGAAATGTAGACTATGTGAATAATTTATTAATTTGGTAAGTTTACTTCCCAAGCCTATGAACTTACTAAGCTTTCATAAGCTTACTTGAATGTGTTTGACATGTGTTGTAGATTAACGTGAGTTCGGAGGATCGGATCATCACGAGGAATCACACTATCCTGATTTATTCCGGTAGTTCTTGGGTTATTATCTTTTGGTTTATATGGCATGTATAGTAATATACTCATTTTATGTAATTAATCTTGCGATATGGTTGTGGTTGGGTTGAGAAAATGCCTGATAATGATTAGTCATTGGAATGGTTAATTTAGATCATGTATGAGACCATGTATGTTCAAAGTGATAATAGTTTATAAATTTTCATAGAAAAGTGAAATTTTGACATAAAACAGAATGTTGTAACAGCAGTGATGTGAGTTTGAAAAATCACTAAAAATAGTAGAAACCAAATTAGGTGATGAATTAAATATGGAATGGAAGCTTATTGTGTCTACTTTCATATGAAAGAAGCAAAACATGTAAAGAAGTTATATGTTATGAGATATTTGAGTTTTAGTGAAACAGGGCCAGAGCGATCTCTGGATCCCCTGTTCCAACTTTGAAAATTCACCATAAATTGTACAAAAATAATTAGGAGGTGTACTTTATATGTTTAGAATCCTTATTGAGTCTAGTTTTAAGAGAAACAAACATCATATTCATGTGAATTTTTTTCAGAGAGAAAAGTGGTTCGCAGTAAGTAGAGGTTAGTCCAGTCGAGATCTGAAACAGGGGTAACTTTAACTAATAAACTGTACTAATTGGCCTAGCCAAAAATTCTAGGAAAAAATTAGTAGATAGATATATGAGTCTAGTTTCAAGGAAAATTTACGGATCTTGATTTCAAGTTTCGTAACTCGAGATATGATTTTTAAAGCAACCATGACGCAGAAAGACAGTTTGCTACGAAAATTAAATTGGTTGTTATAAAATTCAAAAAGTGATGAAACAAGTTTAGTAACACCTCAAACTTGACTCCGGCGACGGTCTCGGGTAAGAGGGCGTTACACAAATGTACCAGAAAAGAATGATGCAAGCTTACAACAAAAAAGTTCGCCCCAGGGTATTCCATGAGGGGGACTTAGTATTGAAAAAGATTCTCCCTATGCAAAAAGATTTCAGGGGAAAATGGATGCCAAATTAGGAATGACCCTATGTGGTAAAAAAGGCTTTCTCTGGAGGGGCATTGATATTAGCAGAGATGGACGGCAAGAGCCTGCCTAATCCAATAAATTCAGATTCAGTCAAGAGATATTTTGCTTGAAGTGGTCGAGGTGAAAACCCGTAAAGGGCGCCTAAAAAAAAAGGCCCAAGGTAAAAACCCGTAAAGGGCGCCTTGAGACCAAATGAGAGGCCAAGGTGAAAACCCGTAAAGGGCGCCTTGAGACCAAAGGGGTTTTGAATTGAAAACCCGCAAAGGGCAATTCAAATTTCTATCTAGACTGAGGCAAGTAGCAGTCTCGTTACACTAGAATCGACAAGGAAGGGATGGGCTACATCTTGGGGCATCGACAAAATGCTATAGATCCCTTAAGCACATGCCAAGTTTAGAATGGTCTTCGAGGAGTTCGTATAGAGAAGCTCAAACTACAGAATCTGAGGCACCTATTTGTTCTTTTTTCCATTTTTGTATTTCAAATAATCAATGCTTTCTTTGTTTAGTACATCCTTCGTGAATTTAGACTCGAATAAATTTCAGTTCCGCCTACCCTCATAATCTTTTTCAAGCATTTTATATTGAAATAATGATTAATGAACTAACAATGATCTCAAAAGAGGTTTTACGTATTACTATGAAAGGTTTCTAAACAAATACAAGATCCTGAAACAGGACAATTATTTAAAACTCACCAGGCTTAAAAGGTTAGAAAGGTGTGAAGGATAAGGGATTAACCGCATCTTCAGGTTCTCTTTTATCAAGCTAGATGAGAAGACATACATTAGAGATGTTACCATAGCAAACAGCGAGCGATAACAACCCAAAAACTAAAAAGATTATTCTCATGACATTTTGCATTTATGCATTTAATATCCATAAGACATCTAGTTAGGAGCATTTGATTCACACTAATGATGGCGTCCTAATCATCTAGCATAAGCATAAAATCACTCTTCTACAGATAGGATCCCCCAGTGGATAATGTAGCAGGATTGATTAATATCATCAGCCTTATCTTCACTGAGCAGGAGTGGAGCAGGCTAAACATACAGATCTTATCTTCACTGAGCAGGAGTGAAGCAGATCAAATTTTGGCGAGTCTTATCTTCACTGAGAAGGAGTGAATCAGATTCCAGCCACTAGCCTTATCTTCACTGAGCAGGAGTGAAGCAGGCTAAACATACAGATATTCTCTTCACTGAGCAGGAGTGAAGCAGATCAAATTTTGGCGAGTCTTATCTTCACTGAGCAGGAGTGAAGCAGATTCCAGCCACCAGCCTTATCTTCACTGAGCAGGAGTGGAGCAGGCTAAACATACCAGATCTTATCTTCACTGAGCAGGAGTGAAGCAGATCAAATTTTGGCGAGTCTTATATTCACTGAGCAGGAGTGAAGCAGATTCCAGCCACCAGCCTTATCTTCACTGAGCAGGAGTGGAGCAGGCTAAACATACCCGATCTTATCTTTACTGAGCAGGAGTGAAGCAGATCAAATTTTGGCGAGTCTTATCTCCATGTATCGGCAAATGAGCAGATTTCAGCCACAGCCTTATCTTCACTGAGCAGGAGTGAAGCAGATCAAATTACAGCAGATCTTATCTTCGCTGAGCATGAGCGGAGCATATCAGATTTCAGCAGATCCCACCCCACTGAACAGGAATGGAATGGATCAAGTCTCAATAAATCGTATGTCTACAAAGCAGCAATGAAGCATTTGGAAGTAATAGGATGCAGTGGGTTAGAATGAGGCTACTTGAAGAAAAGAGGCAATCAAGAAGTCAAGACATGATGGGGCCAGGCAAAATTGGTCCTTCTAAGTCTTTGCTCTATTCTCGTTACACTACAATGAGCAAAGAGGGGCAGCTGTTGGACCAATTTTCTTTGCCTAGCCCACTAATCAAACCCATTAACCACTAGCCCAATCCTATAACCCAAAACAGCCCAAAACCAAAACAGAATTCACCCCAATACCCCAACCCCCACATCGTACGTGCCTCCACCATCCACCGCATATTTGAGACGTGCGCTACCAGCAGTCCCTCTTTGTCACGCCTCGTGCTTCCGAGATATCCGCAACAACACCTGTAATAGGAAGCAAACAGATAACAACCAATAGAAGATTTTATTTGTTTTTTCTAGGCTATAAAAGCCATTCTAAACAATGTAAATGGGGTTCTTTTTTTTACTACAAAAATCAGAGAGAAATATACGAAAACAGCAAGTTTTGAGTAAAAGCTTTCATACATTCGAATAGAATAAGGTGGTTACAATCTTTTCTTTTAGTTTTTTTTTATCTTTAGAGCTTTTTGTGGATCTATCTTGTATTTTTTGAAAAACAAAGTTTAAAAAATAAAAAAGATTTTAGGAGGGCCTTACCTGGTTTCCGACGGTCGCCGATGAACGGCCATGGGAGGAGAAGTGCTGCGATAATGGGCGCTGCGCCCTAGCAGAAGAAGAAAGTGGCTGAACCCTTTGGTTTTTTTCTTTGAATTCGGCAGAATGGGATTAAAGAAATGGGGGGGTTTCCTTTAATTTTAGTTTTAATGGCAGATAGCCAACTTTTTGGTTTTAATTACAAGGAGAGTGGACCACTTAATTTTTTTTGGGCTTATTGCGCACCTAGTCCCTCGTTTGCGTGTGGCCACTGGATTGGGTCCTTTTATGCTACTTTTTTGTTTTTTTTTTAAATTGGCCCCAAATATTTACGCGCCTCTTCGTTTTAGTCCTGTATTAAATGCTGTACATTGGGCAAAAGGGAATTTTCCATTTTTGGTCCCCCTAGTTCACATGCGCGTCCAATGTGGTCCCCCTAACCTTCTTTAAATCTGATTTTGGCCCAAAAACTCCCATTTTAATTTCAATTAAGCCCCATTTTGATTATTTAAATACTTTTAACATAAAATTAATTATTTTTTGTTTGTAATTTTTTTTTATTCTATTATATCCTACTGTTATTTTCTTAGTTTTTTTTATCCCACTATTTATTATACTGTTTTTATGCTATTACCTATTATACTTATTATATTATTATTTTTTTATTTTTGTTTTATATTATTTTCATTTAACTTAATCAATTTGAGTTATGTTTCACATTATTATATTATTTACTTATTTACATATTTGTTATATGCTTATTATATATGTATATTTTAAGAGTAAAAGTAATTATTTTATGTATAAATTTTTATTATATTTATTATATTATTTGTTATGTTTTTCTTTTAACTAAAAATCATTTTTTGTACTCTTTATCTTAAATTTTTATTATTATTAAAGGTTAATAATTTTAAATATAGATTGTTATACTTACTATATTTTGCTTGTTATACTTTATTTATTTTTTACTATTTACTACTACTATTTTATTATTATTATTTATAACTTTTTACATTTGTTTTTCACTAAAGTTTTTTTTTCAAATATAATTATCAATGGACCTATTAAGATATTTTTATTTATTTATTTTTATATATACCATTGTTCTTATCTGTCACTATTTTTATACTAAACTATTATTATTTATTATTTTACGCTATTACTAATTTACTATAATTATTATCTTTATTTTACTTTCATCACTATATCTAACATCATCATTGGCTTATTATCTTCCTTTCCATTATGCATTTTTTTTTAAAAATCATTGTTGTATTTATCATGTTATTATATTCATCACTACTGTTATTACTACTGTTCTTAATTTTCTTTATGCTTGCTATATTTTAGGTATTAATATATGTTATTAGGGTTATTATATTGCTATTTTCATATTGCATGTTATCATTTTTTTGTTAAGTTTCAACCGCCCAAATTCATTTTATTCAAAGATTTATCCTCGATTGTTTTTCAAAATAAGGGTAATGTTCGATATTTAGGATCCTTGGGAGGATTGTGCCCTAACTTACTGGGTTCCAATTTTCCTTGTTGAACCTAAATAACCGAGTACCCTTCTTAAATCTAATTGTATGAAGTTCGAATAAAAACCTATTCTTAAAATTTAGGATGTTGCACCCTAACTTACTGGGTGTGGCATTGCGGTTTTGAGGATAGGGATTTCTAAAATCAAGGCAATACCTGGCATTTAGGAGTTTTGAAAGGTTGAGCTCTAACTTACTGAGTTCTAATTTTTCATGAGTCCCGAATGACCAAATACCCTTCTCTTGAACCTTCATACATGAATTTTAAAAATCAAAGACTAACTTTGTTCTGAAGGTCTGAAGTGTTAGACCCTAACTTACTGGGTATGTCATTTTTCTCCTTTGAAATGAGTGGGTCTTTACATTTTATCCAATTTATGCTTTTCCTTAAGAGGATCATACTCTAAAATCTTTTTAAGTTTCGACATCAGGACATTAACTAATCAAATAAGGTACCAATTTTTGGGCATTATGAGGGTGCTAACCCTTCCTCGTACGTAACCGACTCCCGAGCCTGTTTTCTCAAATTTAGCAAGCAGACCAAAAATCATTGTTTTAATAGGCCCAAATGTTTTATTAAAACGATCAATTTTAGGGTGGCCCAATCACACCTCAAAAATGATTGGTGGTGACTACATTCATATTTTTAAAGTCGATCCCCTTTTTTTTTAATTAAAAAAAAAAGGTTTCGACAGTAAACAGTAAAAAAATTGATAAGATACCTGTATATGAAATTTTAATAAACAAAAAAAATGGATAAAATCATTAAGTATTAAATAAAAAGTAATATAAATATTTTTTTAAAATTAAAAAATAATATGAACGGGTTTAAAATGAGCTTGAATTGTCATTCACAAATATGGGTGGGTTTAGGGAAATTTTGAGCTTATATTTCAGGTTGAGCAAGCTTGAGGGAGCATGAACGTGTTAATATCATGCTTTAAGCCCGGTTCGGCCCATAAACAGCTCTACTCAATTTCAAAAGTTTTAGTCTCGATCCCGAGCCTACTTGACCGAATGACTCGTTTTACTATTAAAAATAAAAATTCCTTTAAATTTAATTATAAAATATAAATTTTAATATAAAATTATTTTTATTATTTTTATTGTTTTTATTTAAAATGGATTGGGCTGACTCAAGATTAAAAAAATATATAAACTCAAATTTGACCTATGAACACCTTTAGACAAAACTCTTTTAATGTTATTTTTCTATTCACAAAATTTTAAAAAAGTTAAATTATTTCGTTTCCAATTAGCTATGGAATTAAGTTATTTTAGGTTTAGCTTGTTTCGAGTTTAAAGTATTTTGAATTTATTCGATTATTTAAGTTTGAGACCCAATTTATTCAAGTTAAATCATTATGAAATCAAATTATTTTAACTTTTGATCACTTCAAATTTAAATAATTTCAATTTCAAATAATTTTGAGATTAAATCATTTTAAATCTAGCTTGAATAATTGAGATTGTTAATTTTTTAGGAACAAATAAAATTTGGATCGAATTTCTAAAGTCGGGTCAGAGTCCTAAACTATAAGCTAATTGGACTGAATCCAAACAAAGTTTAACCCATTTCAAAAAAAAGCCCAAGAAAAAGATACCATTTTCTAACGAAACGTGGCACACTACTATTAGTTACATGACAAAAATTGTTGTTTGGAGAGAAAGAAAATAGAATATCCCAAATTTCTACTTTTTCTTTACGATGTGTCTCTCTGTCTCTCTCTTGTTTCACAAGACAAAAAAGCGCTCTGTTCTGTAAGGAATTAGAATCCCCAGTTTTCATTTCCCAGGATTCTTTACTTATAGAGAAGGAAAAGAAAGGAAGGGAAATTATTTTTATTTTCGTATTCATCAAAATTTTTCTAGGGTTAGGGTTTTTGATTGATCTGAAAGAGGGAAGATATGGGTGCGGAAGGGGATTCGAGTGAGTCACGACCCGTTGGCAATGTAGGAGAAAAAGAAGAGGGAGTGACGGTTAATATCCGCTGCTCGAACGGTACAAAATTTACGGTGAGGACCAACCTTGAATCAACCGTTGGATCTTTCAAAGCTCTTTTGGCTCAGAATTGTGATATCCCAGCTGATCAGCAACGATTGATTTATAAAGGGCGAATATTGAAAGATGACCAAACCCTTCAAAGTTATGGTAATAAGTTTTAATTGACTTTAGAAATTTTTTTGTTTTTTTCTTGATGATTTTTTTTGGGTTTATTTTTTAATCTTTGGTATTTAGAGAAATATTGAAAACGGTGAAATTTCTAAAAAAATTAAAAAGGGTACTGGTAATAAGTTTTGAATGTATTAATAAAATGCTTGATTTTCTTAATTAGAGTAATTAGGAATTAGACTGTTTTTGATTAAGGCATTTGGATCTAAATGTTATGTATGTGATGCTTACTTTAGAAGATAAATCTGTTTCATAGGAGGGGGTAAAAGTACCACAGCGTCTCCTGTACTAAGAGTCTGATTATATTTTTCTTATTAGTCCTTGTAGGTTAAATCAAAGAGCAAATTAGTCTTTTTGTTAAAAATTTCATCCATTTTTACTGTTAAAAATTGGCACACCAAGTGTAACTCCGGTTATTCGCTCAGCCACGCCAGTAGAAATTGATGAAAATTTTAACTGAAAGTATTAGTTTGCTCTTTGGTTTAATGTACAATTGCTAATTTGCTCATTTTTTAAGTAAAGGGGGCAAAAATACAATTTGACTTTTAGTACAAAGGCCTTTATTGTACTTTTACCCATAGGAGGGTTAAGTAAATTTGTAATATGTGAACCTAAATTTATGCTGAAGTATTTCACTTTTTTTAATCCTTATTGAAGGTTTGCAAGCTGATCATACGGTCCACATGGTCCGTGGTTCCACCCCGTCTTCGTCTACACCTCCTTCTGCAGCTACCACAAATGTTGCAACTCCTAATACAACACCTGGGGTCACGCTTGATGTTGGTTCTAACGACAGTGCTGGCCTGGGAGCATCGTTATTCACTGGACTCAATCCACTCGGTAGCAATGGAGGTTTTGGTTTGTTTGAATCCGGACTTCCTGAATTTGAACAAGTACAGCAACAGCTAACTCAAAATCCTCAAGTGATGAGGGAAATAATGAATACACCTGCTATACAAAGTTTGATGAATAACCCGGAGTTAATGCGCACTTTGATTATGAGCAATCCCCAAATGCGTGAAATAATTGATCGGAACCCTGAACTTGGGCATATACTTAACGATCCTAGCACTCTTCGGCAAACGTTGGAAACTGCAAGGAATCCTGAACTTATGCGTGAAATGATGCGAAATACTGATAGGGCCATGAGTAATATTGAATCCTCTCCTGAGGGATTTAACATGCTTAGGCGTATGTATGAAAACGTTCAGGAGCCGTTTTTGAATGCTACGACTATGGCTGGAAGTAATGTAGATAGTCCAGGTTCGAACCCTTTCGCAGCCCTATTGGGCAATCAAGGTAATTCTCAAGCTCGAGATTCACCAAACAACACTTCTACTACTGGTTCCGAAACTACCCCAAATACGAATCCTCTTCCTAACCCTTGGAGCAACAATGCTGCTGGTGGTAAGGTTCAGCCTTCTTTACTTCACTGAAGCATGATCCCAAAAGCTGTCGCTCTTAAGTAATTTCGATAACATGCACTTGAATATTGATCAATGCTTAAACTATAATGACATTATACCGAGTTTATTCAGTTGTGTGATGAATGTTTTGATTAATAATTAATTTAAGTATAGGTTGCTGCCCGTATTTAATGTTGCGTGATTAGTAATTATATATTTTCTTTTGACATTTTGCAATATGAATGAGGGATTCTTTCTTTTTAGCCATTGAGTGAAGAATTTATTCTTATTTAGAAATTTTGCATGGTTAAGTAGAGCTACGGCTTTTACAATATTTTGTCTGAGACTGCTTGTTGCCATGTTTAGTTTTTCATGATCACGAATTACTAAAGCTATGGTGTTTTTCAGTACAATATGTTCTACCCTATGTTACCGCAGTTTTAGTATGAAAAGTTAATATACCGCGAACTAGAATTATCTAAACCTTTTTTTCTTTAGATGCCAACTATTGTTTCATATCTGTGTGCTGCAAATTGTCAGGGGCAGCCCAGACCAATACTGCTGCAAGGTCAAATCCTGCTACGGATGCTAGGACACCTGGTATTGGTGGTCTAGGAGGGCTTGGGCTACCAGACATGCCGCCCATGCTGAATGGAATGCCAGATGCTTCTCAGTTGACACAATTATTGCAAAACCCAGCTATATCACAGATGATGCGTAGTGTAGCATCTAATCCCCAGTATATGAATCAGGTACTTTGAAGAATCACTTCAATCGAGAGCTTGCCATCTGTTCGTTTTCGTTATGTTAAGAGTTTGTGTACTTTTTTAGATTATGAATCTCAACCCCCAACTACGTGGAATGTTTGACTCGAACCCTCAATTGAGAGAAATGATGCAAAACCCTGAAGTACTTCGTCAGATGTTTTCCCCTGAGACGATGCAGGTATATCCTATGCCGCTTGCATCTCCGATTTCTCTTTGAGTACGTGATAAATGATTATTACATGATTCTATGGTTTTGAATCTTTTGTTCTTTATGTAATCTCACCTTAGCTGATACGGTCTTTTAGGCATTTTAAGGCTACCCCAGTGGATAATATCAAGATTATTTTATTACCAAGTTTTGTGGTAAAAGTATCATGGAGGCCTTTGTGCTAGGAGCCAGATTCCAATTGCATTTTTTAGTCTCTATTAGTTCAAAGAGTAAATTGGTTCTTCTGTTTCATTCACTTCTATTGTTAAAAACTGGTCCCTATATGTCAGCATAAGGTACATGTGGCACACTTGTCACTATTTGATTATTTTGTTAGTCATGCCATTTTTTAATGGTACCATTTTTTAATGGTAGATATGGGTGAAATTTTTAACAGAAATGGCCAGCTTTCTCTTTAATCTAATGTGCAGGGATTAATTTGCCCATTTTTTGAGTAGAGAGGGCAGAATGCAATATGACACCTAGTACAAGGACCTCTATGATGTTTTTACCCTAGTTTTGTTTTGGCAGTAAAGTCACCGTGTTCACCTTCCCTTTGCCCTTTTTTTCTGTTTCTTGCAGCAAATGCTAACTTTACAACAGTCGCTTCTGTCTGAGCTCAATCGGCGGCAGTCTACCCAGTAAGTAATAGTACCTATGTCCCATTGGTAACTAAAACCCGAATTGCTTTGTGCTATTCTTGTTTTTAAGGTTGTCCTAAGACTTGTGCTTGCTGCTGTTACAAATGACGTATAATGATAAATATAACATTTAAATCATTTGTCAATTTTTTTTGAGCTAAATTTAGCCTTCTACTTTTTAAAAAGAATCAAATATTACCATCACTTTTCAAAAAGAGTCAAATTGTTTTTTTATCGGAAATACTTCGTGCTATTTTTTTGAATTTTGAATTTTGGATTTTTGAATATTTATCATTTTTAAATTATTTGTTAAAAATGTAACATATAAGACAAATAATGTCATGTCAACATGAAGTACATATCGATTGTCATGCCAACATCGTTAAAAAATTAATGTTTTAGTCAACATTTCCGTTAAAAAAAGTGATTTGACTCTTTTTATATTTAATGGCCAAATTTAACTAAAAATAGAATAAGGGCCAAATTGGTAAAAGATGTAGACGTTGAGGGTTAAATTTATCATTACGCTGATTTTTATAGTGAATTAGTGTCTGTTTCTTGATTGGACATAGATTTCTTGTATACCTACCATAATAATTTCTAAATTGTTGTTTTAGATTTGGCCATCTGAAGGATTTAATAAAAATAGAATCAAATTCTTTTTCTGTTCTTAATATTTCTTATGTGGCAACTTACCTTGATGATTATCATCACTTTTCTAACCGTAGCTAGCATTCTTACAGGGATTCAACGCAGAGCAGTACTACTAGAGGTACAAAATACGAACAAGTCCAAACTGTAGTTACAGATTTTTTCGATAAAGTGCCTGAAAGGGCTCTCTTAAACATCGAATTCTCTAGTTTGCGTTGCCACCTCTTAACAAGCTCTTATTTTTATTGCATTTCCAGGAGCACCTGGTACTCCTAGTCTGGACTTGTTGATGAATATGTTCGGTGGTCTCGGTGCCGGTAGCCTTAGTGTTCCCAACCAACCCAATGGTTGGCATCATTATATCTTTTCACATTATACGGAAACTTCACTTTCATTAAATTTGCTACACTACTAATACCATCTTCGTTGTTTTTTCCAGTTCCCCCAGAAGAACTGTATGTTACACAATTATCACAACTCCAAGAAATGGGTTTCTACGACACCGAAGAGAACATTAGAGCACTTCGTGCTACTTCTGGAAACGTACACGCTGCAGTTGAGAGACTTCTCGGAAATCCTGGGCAGTAATGCCTCGAAATATTCTTGTAAGATTAGTTCATTTGGCTTGTTTGCCATAGCCAACCACAGATTATCGACATGGCTGCTGATCCCCTTGTTCGTGCGTGTTTGGTAAGCAAGTAAAACACATTGATGACGATGATCCCGAGAACTTTATATCAATAGGCTTTGTGCGTAACTCGGATTGGATCATTCAAGTACTTGCTTATGTACATACACATCGGATTATTGTTTTTTCTTTGTTATAAGAACATAAAAAAAGAGGCTACTTATGTCATTGTGATTTCTGTTCTCCATTGCTTTTGGATTTTCAATGGAATCTTACTGGGAAAATTTTATTCATGCATTGAATCCCCCCAATGCAAATGCAAATGAACTGTGCGAATTAGCTATTCGAAGCTTTCATTTTGATCCAAAGATTAGTTCTTTTTCATTCATTGATCTAAGTTTCTTCTAGCCCCAGTATTTCTATTAAAAATGAGGTAAAATTGCTTGTTCTCTTATATAAAGTTTGAAAGGTTAAATTCTGTTATTAGTTTCCAAGTATTGGTAAGCTTCTTTGTCAGTCACTTAATTATGAAAAGTTCTAAAAATAGTCATGTAACTATCCGATTTTTTCTTTTTTAGTCGCTAGTTATTAAATAGCTAATAGAAAAATGACATGGGTTAAAATTGGCGTAATTCTATCTTTAACCCTTAACATTTATATATTATCTCAATTTAATTTTGATTCTAAAAAATTTATCTCGCAACATTTACCTATTATATGGTTTGATCTTTTTTGTAGTTTTATTTCAACTAAAAAGCTAAAAAATCAACTTTATTAGTTAAATTTGATTGAAAATATATAAAAAATGGAAACACCCAAAAATTCAAGATAATAAATTTAATTTTTTTCATTCTTTTAATATAAACTCTCAATGTCACAAGGGCAAATCTAAAAAAAAAAAAATCAAATTATACAATTTGTAAATATTAGGGGTTAATCTTTTTAGAATTAATACTAAATTAACACGAATGTATAAATATTGAGGGTTAAAATTACTATTATGTCAATTTTAAAAGCTGTCAAGTTATCATTCTATTGGTAATTCAGCGACGTGTGTTCAAAAAAGAAAAAGTCAAATAGTTGTGATCTTTTTATAATTTTTTATAATTGGACGACTACTAATATAATTTATCCTATTATACAAAAGCAATTATTTTACAAAGGGAACTTTGAAATTCATGCAAGTATGTCATTGAGCAGTGGGTTTCATTTAAAAATCATGGTAATGCCAATAATATCTAATTTTCCAAATATTGGGGGAGGAATTATATAAATACTCCAAAAACTAGGGTGCCACGATGTAATATTCCCCTCGAAACTAAAAATTAAAAAGTTCAAAGGTCTAAACGGTAAATTAAACTACTACGTTAGAGGCAAAAGTTCCTTGCCTATTGAAAAAACCGATCTTTCTCTCTCTTTTTTCTCTATTTCTGCGTTTTAAATGAGCTAAGGTAAAATGTCTTCTCTATCTTTGTTTTAATTCAATATTTTCTATATATTTTCCTTTTGCAGCAGTTCATTTGCTTTATTCGTCTCCTTTTTATGTTCTTATTCGTTAGTTAATTGTGAATGTTTTGAATATGATCAACTTCAATATAATTGCATAAATATTCCGATTTTTGTGCTGATTTTTGCATTTTGATTCAATGGGTATTGTTCCTTTAATGCATTTTGAAGAACCCATGTCTTGAAAAGTTGATTAATTTGTGTTTAAGAAAGCACCCTGAGTACTGGGTCTTTTGTATTTTTTGCAATATGTGATGAATTTATATCTTTGATTGATATAATCTTCAATTGAAATAATCTTCAATTCTGACTTTTGTTGGGTTAAGATGTTCTTTGTTTGATTTGAGTGAAAAATGACCTAATTTGTTATATTTTGTATTGCCCAAGTCTGTATCTTGTTTCTATTTAAGAGAAATTCAAACTTAAAATGCATTCTAAATATTGTTTAATGAATTCCGTATAAAATTTTATGGAGCTTATTTGAAATCTGTAGTTTTCTTTGTTTGGATTTGAAAAAATTATTGATTCCAAACTTGAGGATCCATTTGTAAATGCATTTAAGTGTGAACTTTATTCCCAAATGATTGGAGTTCCGGTTTTGATACATTAATTTGGCTAGGAATCCGGACCTTAGCAATAGCTTCACCATCTATGGTTATTATTAATAGATCAGATAAAACTATTTCAATTTTGACAGAGCTGAGGGCAGTGTACCTTGCTATTGTTAGCAAAACATAGGTAGTTTTCCTTGATCCTTAATATTGAATTGCCTCGATATTCAACCGTAATTACTAACTAGAAGAGATTCCAAACCATAGATCATTCACTTCCCTCGAGACATGTCCGGCTAAGGCGAAACTCGTTGCGTGGAAAAACTCTTTTATCTTGTGAAAATCAGTCATATACTTTGTTCTTTTAAAGTGTTTTGAATAGGTTGTTTTGTATTATTGTTCTCAGACATGACCCTGAACATGAAGAGAAGGTTCAAGAGGTAAACGTTATACGTGATAAAACAAAATGTGATATCACAATCATAAAATTTTCAAGGGATTGTCTTACATTTGTGTGAATTTCATTTTATGTTATTAAAAAAAATGGCCTGTTAGTATAGTTTTATTACTTTTTTTGCTATTATTTATGCCATGATCTGCTTGGTTTTTTTGAATCTGATCGAATTTTACGTTATTTTTGGTTTAAGCCAAAAGCTAACACTAATATGTTTGTTTGTCTGGGCTTGTGCTGATCAATTATGGGAAAGCAGTATGCATTAAATTCCACAAAGAAGCTATATCTGGTCATTCAGGTCGGAAAAATTATCCGTTTTTAGTTTAAGAACCACATCTTCAGTTTTGATTTGATTTCAGTTATATGACCATGGTCAATTTATTACCTTGATCAGAAAAAAAAAAATCACCAGATGGGTCAACAAACAATAGACTCTAAAGTTAGTGAATACGGGCTGCGGAATCCCGAAAGTAACTCGCCGACTTGTGATAAGCAACCTCTGGTTGGTACAAAGAAGACACCATTAAGAGATCTGCAGAACGAAAACAGAACCGTGCCGTACACTACGGGAAGCTCTTCATTTTCTAAAGATAGAGGACCTGTTATCGATCCTGCTAAGGTTTCTGGAAATAAGAGACCAGCCCCTGTATGTCCTGTGAGTCCTTCACGCTGCCAATCTCCGAGCAGTAGTGCTATAAACGGGCATCTTGTTTATGTGCGTAGAAAACCTGAAGCAGAATTAGCGAAAAACTGTGCTTTGGACTGTAGCAGCACAAGTAATTGCCAACAGCCGAGGCCTGCAGGTGAAGTGGAGGAAATTAACCAACAAAAGCCCCAAATAAAGGAGCCTAAAGTTTCTTGTTTTCCAGCATTTGCACCACTTCCGATGGCGCCCCTGACAAGTTCATCTGCCAAACCTTCAGTGCCTATAGCTCTCGGAAAATCTGCTACGAGATTAGCACCACCCTTGGAATCCAATCAACATACGGCTGTTTCCTCAGCCTCTGCGTTGGATAGTCCTAATGGATTTAAGAAGCTTCACTGGGAAGAGCGGTATTATCATTTACAGATGCTATTGAAAAAGTTGGACCAGTCCGATCTAGAGGATTATACCCAGAGTATGTCCGTATTTTTAATGAATCAAATCTTACCGGTAAAAGTACCATGGAGGCTCCTGTACCTCTACTCATGAAATGAGCAATTTAGTCCCTATATATTAGATCAAAGAACAAATCAGTCCCCTGTTAAAAATTTCATCAATTTGTTTTGCTAAAAACTGGTCCCTATATGTATAGAGACTAATTTGCCTATTTTTTAATAGTAAAAATAGATGAAATTTTTAACAGAAAGATGAATTTGCTCTTTGATGTAAAATACAGAGATTAATTTGTCCATTTTTTTACTAGAGAGGGCAAAATGCAATCCGACTCTTTACATAGGCCTTCATGGTGCTTTACCAATCTTACTGTATCTACTCTCCCAATTGTAAAAATCTTATGTTACAAAGTTATTTCGTGTTATGTTGTCAGTGCTTCGATCACTTTCTGCAGTTGAACTCAGTAAACATGCTATAGAACTCGAAAAAAGATCGATTCAGCTCTCACTGGAAGAAGGTAATTTACATGTGCATCGTGTATTACTTTTTTCGTACAATTATCTGTATGAATGTATAGATATATTGTGTTTATAAATTATAACGTTCCATCATTGTAATCAGTCGGTAATTATCGCAATTAGTAGCATTCATATTGTTCTTTGTGCTTTATTGTTCTTCCCCGTTGTTACAGCGAAAGAGTTGCAGCGTGTTGCCGTTTTAAATGTCCTGGGAAAAACCATGAAGATAGCTAAAGCACCCTCAAATCAACTGGATCAATCGTACAAATAAAAAGCATCCGCAAGGTAACGAATGTTGTAAGTTGTAATACAAAAACCGGTGCACAAACGTGCGCACTTGTTCTGATCTTCGTTCGTTGTAGTTGTTCTGCAGTTGCTGGCTAATGCGGTATCTACTGTAGTTTTAATCTCGAAAATTCCATGTATTTTCATAGCGAAAAGGTACGGACAGTACACTTAAAACTGTATTGTCATATGGGTTCTGAAATGATCCTTTTTTTAAGTTTCTTTCTTCTTTAGCTGTTGAAAATGATCCTTTAAGTTGCTTGTATTAAGCCTAGTTTGCACTGTTAAATTTGGGTTTCATCTATTTTAGGGTCAAGTTCAAGCATACCTTTAATGTCAATTCTTGCATTAGTTTGAAATGATTTCAATTCGAAATGATATAAGCTTAAAATACCCGAATTTTAAATAATTTGCATAATCGAAATTACCTAAGCTCAAGTGTCAAATTAAAATGACTAAACAGAAAACTTCTAAATTGGACCGGATTAGCTGGTTAGATCAAGAATCGGTTGATGTACCGGTCTAGTAAGGGGTAGAAAATCAATTGACTTATGAACCGGTACAAATCGGTTGAACTGAGTTAAAAACTAATTGAATTGGCGGTTAAATCGGTTTTTATAATCTTTTTATTTTTTTTAAAAATTTAAAGAATTTGTTAGTTTTGAACTGATAAGACTGGTTGAATTGGTCAATTGATTTGACCATCGATATAGTTTCAAAAACATCGTCAAAATGACTTGAAATGATAAAAATTTTAAATAAGCTTGAAATGACTCAAAAATATAAACACCCAATTTAACGCAATCCTAAACTATTCCAATTTATCCAATTCACATGTGTAATTAATCATGATTTAATCCTTAAACTATACTTTTTTTATTACTTTGGCACTTAAATTTTTTATTCCAATTTAATAATTGAATTATCGTTTACACCCGATTTTATATATATAAATTTGACCGATGTCCAATAAAAAATGTGTCACGTATTATATTTTTATTGCAAGTTTTTTTTTTTAAGTAAACTAGAACGACAATAATACTTTAAATATCAAAGTTAAAAAAAATTAGTATCAAACTGAAATTTTGGGCTTAATTTAGGGGCTTAGAAAAAAATTATCTTATTTTTTGATAAGAAATATAATTTTTAATAATCTTAAATTTTTTTTTTTTGGTGAAACAAAACAACTCTAGGATTTACAGGGTAAATGCAGCGAAGCATAACCCACGGTAATTGGCTAAGGCCAAAAGGTAACTAACCCCATGTTTCCAACATCTAACTGAATCACAAAATAACCGCCCAATTTCAAAACACTTCCCCTCTTGTCCCTTACTCCTTTATTAACTGCCGACACCAACACTTCCTTACATAATCCATTTATCCACCACATTACACTCTTTTTTCTTCTCTTCACTTTTTCGACATGAATGAAAACGTTGGCTCCGATTCCGGGTTTCGATTCCCTTCTGCTGCTTCGCGACATGACATCGCGTTGGTGAAATGTGATCAGAATCACAAGAAGAAACGGTCCAAATCGATGAAGGTCGACACCACTCGGTTCCCGAACAGTTCTAGTCCTGTTTCCAGGCCTAAATATACTAAAAAACCCGACCCTTCCGCGCCGA
Organism: Gossypium stocksii; assembly: GCA_020496765.1. Taxonomy (NCBI): domain Eukaryota; kingdom Viridiplantae; phylum Streptophyta; class Magnoliopsida; order Malvales; family Malvaceae; genus Gossypium; species Gossypium stocksii. The sequence continues at coordinate 128,685,401 of CM035624.1, forward strand.
AGATCACACCACCTTGTAGTGAATGCGGGAAGAAGTTTTGGTCATGGAAAGCACTTTTCGGACACATGCGATGTCACCCTGAACGACAATGGCGTGGGATTAATCCTCCTCCGAATTATCGCCGTCCCGTTTCCCCTGACAAGGAAATGAATGATATCGAGTCTTCGATGACCGAAGAGGACCATGTTATCGCAGCGTCCTTGTTGATGTTGGCTAATGGTACTACCAGCGAGACTGAACCCAACATGGTTCAAGAAACCGACACTTTCCGATTCGAATGTTCGAGTTGTAAGAAGGCATTCGGGTCACACCAAGCATTAGGTGGTCATAGGGCTAGCCACAAGAACGTAAAAGGTTGTTTCGCAATAACTAGAACTGATGGGGGCTACGAGGTCGATGACAACACGGTGACGTTTTTGGGACATAAATGTAGCATTTGCTTAAGGGTATTCTCAAGTGGACAAGCTTTGGGTGGGCATAAAAGGTGCCATTGGGACAAAAATGATGAACCGTCATTGAACCATTTTGAACCAAGACAAGGTGGTTGTCTGGACTTGAACTTGCCTGCTCCAACACCACCTGCTGAACTTGAAAATGGTTCATCTGCTTCATATTCTTCTTGCATGGCTTTGGATTTGAGTTTAAGTCTATGAGAGTTTACTATTATTGAATGTAGTAGGGTTTAGAATTATTTCTGTATACTGATATTTGACAGTGTATTTAGTTTTTTTATATATATCCCAAATTTAATTGTTGAATAATAGTTTTGATTTTATTTTGTTTAATTCTTCAGTTGATTGAATTCACATGAATTTGAATATGTTACAGTTTTGAGCTCCATGGCAAACATAAGATACTCAAAAGATGTTTATAAGCTTGGATTAATCTGATTTTCGATCGAGTTAATTTTTATGAGTTTAAGTTATTTGAATTTTTAGAGTAAAGCCCGTTCGTGCTAGAATTTTGTTCACTTTTATCAGCATCAGGCTTGGAAACATCACGTACTAAACTTATAAAACCATTATTATGTGGATAAATGGAATAAACCCTTTAAAAAGGTTTTTCTTTTCACCGTCGTTGGTGCGGCTGATCCCTCTGTTCTTTTTGCGCCATTTCCTTATGATTAGAATGGCGAGAGGCGTGGCTTCCGGCTTCTTCGTGGTCTTCCACGATTCCTTGAAGCTAGTCTCTCCATTTTTCGACTAGAGTTTCCTCGATCTTTTGTCTTTGTTTTCAATGAAGCCTCTTTTCCCATGGTGGTTCGACGTCGATGCCTCCCCAAGGCCCCTCACTAGTCTCACATCTCGACAATCCTTGGTGTCATTGCTTCTAGTGGCTACATTGCCAATGTTTTCGGCTGTCTTTCCTCCATTTGTTTTCCTTCCCAACAATATGACGGTTTCAACGTCTTTTATAGGCTTCACTAGTGTCATGGGCCTAAGTTCGAAGCCCGTGACCATGGCACAAGATGCGCCCCATGGAGGTCGATCGATTAGATGGGTATCATTTAGCCCACGAGAACTGACCCGATTTTAAGAAACGTTGGAGAAGTCTGTCAGATTGAAATTTAGTTGGTCCGATAGTGAAGATATGACAACATAGGCTATTTTGGGTAACTAATCTTAAAAGATAGGGAATCATATCTTGTAAAGATTATATTTGATTTGATAGGAGGTAATCTTGTAAATCCCTAAAATCAAGGGATAGACTAATCTCGTCCGTCGATGTATTTTGATCTTGACCGTCGGTTTTGGGGGAGCTCAACTATAAATAGAGAGCCTCTCATCATTTGTAAACCATCCATTATATACTGAATTCTTAAGAGTAATAGAATTATTTAAGCGTTTACTCAAACACTTTGTGTGCATTCTTTCTTTGGCTTTCTGTTGTTATTTATAAGCTTCATTTGACATAAATCGCTTCCGCTCTACAGTTGGTGCCTTGGAGGAGTTCTTAAAGAATCTCATTTGTGGAAGAATCTCATTTGCGGGTGTAAATGCTGACTTAGCCGAGTTTGGGCGAAGAGACTGCCTAAGGCCGCACAGATTGTGAGACGAAAGGTCTAGCCCCGTGACACTAGAGGCAGGCGTGCCATTGGGCCAATTGCAATAACCTCTCACTCTTTCCCAAAGCCCTTTCCCTCTCTTCCTCAAGCTGTGACATCGGTAATGGCGAGAAGCAACTAGGGTTTCATTTTTGGTTGGGCTATACCTTGGCCTTTGTTGCATGTTTGTTTTGGAGGCTTTGTCTCTTTATACTTCAATTAGTCTTTTTTTTTAAATGAATGGGCAACTTCCAAAAATAGAAATATTATAGTTTAGTCCAGGATAAATATTAAAATTATGCATGAACTTTGATCTAACGTGTAATCATATATAAAATTTAATTTTTTATTAATAAAATTTTTATTTAATTCAATTTTCACAGGTTACTAACATTATTGAATTAACATCATTTTACATGAAATATTACGCACAAACATTTATACATATGAACCATAATTCAAATTTCATATATCGAATTGCACATTAAAATAAAATTCATATACTTCATCATCACCAAATCAAGGCTCAAAGAATCCGACTATGTGAATGATTTGATAAATATCACTTGAAACAGTTACTTATATTGGCATGATCATATATGAATCTTTAAAGGTAATATCTAAAAATTGAAGCCAAAACCTTATATTTTGTTTGTAAGGTGGAAGAAGAATATGTCCTTTCATTGCATTATTAGGAATTTGGGATGCTTCTTCTTTTTTAACTTTTTAGATATGCTAAATTTTTCGAGGTGGTTTTTGGTTATATTTGAATTTATATTTTTATTTTTAAATTGTTAGATTCATTTTTTTATTTTAAAATAATAACGTATATAAAAATATTTTTATTAAATAATTTTTTTTTAATAATTGAAATAAGTTAGTTGGGTAAACATAACTCAAAGCTTAAGGCCCAAGCTTTTTTTTAGTTAGGCTTATACTCAATTTGATTTATTAAAAGTAAATTTATTAATTCATTCAGTGAATGGAATTATATAATTTAGGAGAAAAAATAATAAATACCCATCGTAAATAGTGAATGACAAGTTCCATCAATACAATAAAGGCTTTAGCCTCAACATCAACAAAACATCATAACACGTTGACAATTGGCTTTGTCGCAACTCAAGCACGACATATTTGAAGTGATTGCAAACACTTAATACGATAAAGAGTTAAACATTTACCAAACTAGAGAAGACGACTACAAAACCATCCCTAAAATCACCTGTAAAACTAATGTTACATTTATAAGTAAGACTAAAAAAGTTTTACAATAGCATACAAAAACTTCTAAAACTGAAAACTTATTAAACAATGAAAAAACAAACAAAAAACATATAAAACTGAAAACAACACAGGTCCAAATCAACTAGTGAAATAATTTATTATTTTGAAATACTCTGAAAATAGAAACAGATTAAAAAGCCAATGAAAAGCCACCCACTTTCTAAGAAAAACTACTAGTGGCTGGTGGAGTTTTAGTGAACGACATGCGCTGTCATCTATTCATCACAACTTGTGAAGACAACAAAGATGCCCACAAAATAGATCTGCAAATAGAAAAGAGATAAGACAGGTAAAGTGAACGAGAAGAAGAAAAAAAGAATTTGTTAGTGGGAGGGAGTAAAAGACGAATGATAATCAATCCAAAGACTAATACCGTCGCTAAACAAAACAAAAGATAAGCAAATGGCTTAAAAAATAAGAATATAACATTAAGCATGATATGAAAAATAAAATAAAATCAATTACTTGAATTTAAAATGTTAATTAAGAGATTAATAAATTATAAATTGAATAATTCAACCAGTCATCTAACAATTATAATGAAATTAAACAATTCTAATGGATTATTCATCTTCATCTCCAACTCTATCCCACATCATATATGAACCCTTAATATTCATGGGGATTCTTTTATATATTATCATTAAAATTAAAAAAATTTAAAACTCCCCTCTTATAAAAAATAAAAATATATATTTAATATATTATATTTGTAAAACTTAATTAAATTAAATAAAATAATCCAAATGGGTTATTCATCTTCATCTCCAACTCAATCCCACGTCATATATGAAATCGTAATATGCATGCGGATTTTTTTAAATAATCATTAACATTAAAAAAAATTTTAAAACTTCCCTCTTATATAAGCAGATGAAACTCCATTTCCAACCACAAATAAAATAAAAATAATTATGTAAAAGATAATTAATTGATATATTGTATTTGTAGAACTTAATTAATGTAAGGATAAACTATTAAAATAGTCACTCATTTGTCTCAGGTTACTTACTTATATTTGAAATGTTACGTTTTAGTCACTTACGTTATTGTTTTATTACGAAACGGTCACTCTGCCGTTAAAATCTGTTACCTCCTAAACAGCAATCCAACATGACAGTTAAAATGAGTTTTAAATGCCAACAAGGATGTCCAGCCAAGTAAATTAATTGAATTTTCAATTAAAGGAAAATGTTAATTTAGTTTCCCTAAATAATCAAAACTAATGCATTAGATTAATCCTTGAACCGAAAAAGAAGAATCCTTGGTCTCTTTTTTCTTTTAGTTTTTGTTTCATTTTGACTAAAAAAAACCGTTCATTTTTATAGTCGTCTTGATTGAATTGAAATAGTATAAATTAAATTTAGTGCTCCATCAATCGTTTGGATTTTTTATTCAAAAATGAAGAACAAATAATAAATTCAATGAAGGGTTCAAGCATGAATTACAGCAAGCAATAGGCTTTTTTGTTCCTTATCTGGGTTTTGAGTTTAGATATTATGATTTTTTTTTGGCAAAAAGGTGTCATATTTTTATATTTTTTCATATATGTGATAGACAAAAAGGACATACTTCATCTTTATTTATTTGTGTATTGTGGACAATCACAATAGCAAGCATGTATAAAGGTTAGTGCATCCATCTTCTTCTTCTCTGTTGTTCTGCTCTTCTCATTTCTGATGGTAACAAAAAAAAAAAAAAACTCAACTGTTGCTTTTTTTTAAATCGGAAAAAATAGAATTTTAGGGCAAAATTTTGTATTCTATTTTCATAAAAAAAATTCTCATTTTAGTTGGACATCCACGTTGGCCTTTAAAACACATTTTAACTTTCACGTCAAACTGTAGTAACAAATCTTAACAGCAGAGTGACCATTTCGTAACAAAACGATAACATAAGTGACTAAAACATAGCATTTCAAACAAAAATGACTAAAATGTAACCTAAGACAAACAAAAATCACTATTTTAATAATTTACCCTTAAATTAAATAATTCTAATGGATTATGCATCTTCATCTCCAACTCAATCCCACATCATATATGAAACCATAATATGCATGTGGATTTTTTTTATTATATGTAATCATTAACATTAGAAAACAAATTAAAAATTCCCTCTTATGGAACTCCATTTCAACTATAAATAAAATAAAAAATAAAAATATTGAAATGTTTATATAAAATAATTATTTAATAATTGACGTCAGCAAAAATTAGTAAACTATATATAAAAAAACGAATTATAATAATCTATATATAATATCAAAAATGAATCCCATAGTATGTGGCATTGATTCAAGGGATAAATTTTAAAATTATACATAAATTATGATTTAATGTGTAATTGTATATATGAATTTGTGCAATTTTATACATGAAATTTCAATTTGATCCAATTCTTGTAAATTATTAAAACAATTATTCATATAACATCATTTTATGTTTATATATTGCATACAGAAATAATTATATTTATCTAATATTAAAATAAATTGATGTATTTATTTCTTTAAATGTGTATAATTAAATTAAAATTAAAGTTTCAAGTATACATTTAAACCATAATTAAAGTTTCACGTATATAATTGCACCGAATCAAAATTCATATATACAATTGCAATTACTCAAAGTTGACTTTTTTCAAGTTTCCAATACCTCTTGCTTGCTTTTATATATATATATATATATATATATGTATATATATGTACGATAATTATATGAATTAATTAAAATATTTTAAAAAAATCGAAATTAAGGTGTTCATATCGATAACAATTACTAATCGTATTCTTCAACAAATAAATGATGGGTCATAAAATGTACTCCATTAATTAAAGATATTGATTTTCTTTTTAATTTATGATAAAATATTAAAAATATAATAATGTTTAAAGGGAGGAAACATGTGGATGAGGTTTCATCTCATTAAACTAAAGCAATATACAATAATTTAGGATAATTAGGGTTTGTATATTTTATCACACCATATGTAATGGTGTTTTGTGTGTTTAATTTATAATTGAATAGGTTAAATTTTAATTTTGGTCCTTTTATTATTTTTAAATTTTGAGTTTAGTTATTGGATTTTAATTTTGATATGATTTGGCTATTTCAATTTAAAATGTTAATGCGGCCTTTTCTTTTAAAACATCAATCCTAGCTAATCATGCTAACATGAATTTTCTTTTGTATCAATTAATAATATCAACATTAATAATTTAACTATTTGGATTAACTGATGTTATTATAAAAGTAAAAATAAAACAAATTTTGTTAAAATAAAACAATTAAATTCAAATTTTAAACATATTAAAAGGACCAAAACCATAATTTAACCTATAAATTATGAACCCAAAATGCAATTTTTTGTGAATGAAATCAGCATTTAGCACTTATAGATGAAGTCGTAAGTTGATTATATATTTAACACTTTCTTTCTCTTTCAATCACTAATCAAAGTCATTTAATAATATAACATCATTTCCACAAATAATTCATATATATATATATACATATAAAAATTCTCTCGATAATTATATTGTGCTCAACTAAATTCAAAGTTGAGTGTAATTAAACTCTTAAATGTCAGGTCAAAATCTTCTCGATATTGTTATTTTTCTTTCACAAGATTTAAACTTGATACATTTTCTAAGAGACATCGAACTTTTTATTACTTGACCTAATAGACATTGGTGAATTATCCATATTTATATCATATGATATATATATTGGTCAAAATCAAAGCATTCATTTTTTACACCAAAGTATTCTCTAAAGAGATAAACGACTAACCATGAAATGCACAACATTCTCACGAGTGGGGATCAAACCCTCAACCAGGGGCCTTGGGTGGCTGGCAAGGCCTCCACGCCCTTTAAAATGTGAAATTTAACTTTTTACCCTTTAAATTTTATAAAATTTTAAGTTAATAAATGGAAAAATTATATTTCGGCCCTTCAAAAAATGATTAAATTTTGATTTAGTCATTTGAAAATTGTAAAGATATAAGTTATTAAAATGATGAAATTACATTTTAACTCTCTTAAAAATATACAATTTAATTCTATCCTCTAAATAAATTGATTTCGTCCCTATCCCGAACTGAATACATAATTAAGAGATGAAACAAACATGTCACATCTCACAATTATATATATATAGAAGTACATGATATGAGATTTTATAAACTATATGAAGTCATCAATGGGCATATATGTTAGTTTAAGATTTGATAATTTTTTTAAAAATTTTATTGTAGGTAAATTTGTTAATTGTTTCCAATAAAGCAACAAGTGTTAGGCCTGCCTTGTTTTGCTCAAGCAATCAGATGCAAGGAACCCTCAATTTATTATTATTTCTAGTTTTCTGCTAAATTTTTAATTAATCAAAACAGTACATGACTCAGCTGGAGGTTTCCACGTTTAAACCGTAAACATATAATTAATTTGCTTTAATCAAGCATTAATTAATGATTATGAAACTGTTAATCAATGGCTAATACATTAATTGCTCTTGGACGTGGCGACTCGAGCAAAAAAAAGAAACAGGTACAAGAAACTCAGCCATGGCCTCCCATTGATCTTGAGAGCCATTTGCACAGTGTGTTTGAACCATTTTCTGCATAAAAATTCAATTGATGACCCTTTTGCTTATATAATCACTTTGGGCTTTAGATTCGTTCTACTAAGGGTAATTTATAGAATTGGTCACTTATATTTATGTAAATTTATCCATAGAGTTCTAATTTTAAGGAAAATTCTATAGCTAGTCCTTGTACTTTTTCCAATTAGTTCTTTAATTTCTTTTCCTTTCCAATAAAACAATTGTGCTCTCATGGCTTTTCCCTTTTTATTTTAAAAGAGGCTAATAAAAAAAAAGAATTAATTGAAAAAAAAGTATAGAGATTAATCATGCAATTTAACCTAAAATTAAAATTCAGAGAAATTGTCTGCTCTTGTAGCACGTTTTTAGTCTTACTTGTGCATGTAATCTTAGTTTTACAAGTGACTTTAAGGATGATTTTGTTATCATCCTCTCTAGTTTGGTGAACACTTGATACTTTTTTCGATTTTTGCTCACCGCTTTGGACCATTTGAGGCTGATTTTCTTATCATATTAAGTGCTTACAATCATTCCAGATATGTCGTGCTTGAGTTATGGCAAAGCCAATTGTCACCGTGTCATAATGTTCTATTGATACTGAGACTAAAACTTTTGTTGTGTTTCTTATCCTTCATCATTTACAATGAGTATTCGCTATTTTTTTTTTTTTGAATTAATGAATTTACTTAAAAAACTAGAGAAGTTATTTAGATAATACGTTCATAATGAATGAACTAATAATAATTTTTAAAATTGAATGACTAAATCATAAACATACACAAACATAAGTAACTAATTTTGGAATTACACTTTTACTAATTATAGAAAGAGAAGGAAAATGGATTTTCAGACATGCAACCATTGTGAAGCGACAAAACAAAACCAACTTAGCTTTAAGTGACTGTCCAAAAGATTCTTCAATAACACATATCCAGTCAAGAATCTCCTTCAAGCAACCTACTTTATAGAAAGATAAACAAACAAAAAAAAGAACCCAGATTTTTTTCTCCTTTTTTTTTTTCATTTTAATTCTCTGCTTTACAACAGTGTCTTTTTATGGTGTAGAATTCGTAAATAATCTTAAAGCACTATAAAAAAAGGAAAAAAAATCTGATATATTCTTCAATGTGGGGTCTTTATGCTTTTTCCATAGTCACCACCACCATTGATACAAAAAAAAAAAAAAAACTAATGATAAAATCACTGCTTTTCACTCAATGAACCAAACTGCTTTTTGGTGTGTGTGTGTCAATTATTAGTAAAAGTCTGGAATTTGTAAGAAACAAAGAGTGTTAAACAATGGGGTTTTGTTCTTTACATATAGTGTTTTAATTTATGTTCATGATGTTAGATGTTTTTTAAGAACATGGAAGGTGATGTTGGATTTTATGATGATGCTGCCATGGATATGGATTTCATTGATGAACTCTTATTTGAAGGTTTCAACATAAATTCGGATCGAGGACAGGCTGGTCTGGACCTTTCTCGATCTGAAAACCGAGCAGTTACATCTATGTCTCGACTAATGCAGGCCGTTTTGTATTTGAAGGAATCAACAAAAGGTAGAGATGATGTGCTTATACAAATTTGGGTGCCTGTTAAAAAAGGAGACAAGCATGTTCTTACAACCCAAGGCCAGCCTTACTCGTTGAATACGAATTGCAAGAGTCTCGAAATCTTTCGAGATGCTTCAGAATCGTACAGCTTCCCGGCCGAGGAGGATTCGGAGGGACCGATTGGGTTGCCTGGTCGTGTTTTTTTTGGGAAGTTGCCCGAATGGACACCTGATGTTCGTTTCTTTAGAAAAGACGAATATCGGCGTGTCGGGTTGGCGCAAAAGTACAATGTTGGTGGATCGTTTGCTCTTCCTGTTTTCGAACAAGGGAGTGGAACTTGTTTGGGCGTTGTCGAGATCGTCTCGTGTACTCAAAAGATTAATTATCGGCCCGAACTCGAACATGTCTGCAAAGCTCTCGAGGTCTCCTTTTTTCACCTGTGTTCCTTTCGTTTACCATATGAGACATTGTAAACATTGTAGTATGCACTCTGCATATTGAATTTTAGGACATGTTTTTATCGATAAAAGTTCTCGAACCCAACCGAAACAATCGGAATGAACATCATGAGACATTGTAACATTGTAGTATGCACTTTGCATATTGAATTTTAGGACATGTTTTTATTGATAGAAGTCCTGCAACCGAAAGGAAACAATCGGAATAAACTGCATGATTCATCGTAACTTCGAAGCATGCACTCTGCATATTGAAATTAGGACATCTTTTCATCCACAAAAGTCCTCGAACGGAACCGAAACAATAGTAAAGAACATCATGAGTCATAGTAACATTACAGCCTGCAATCTGCATATGGAATTTTAGGACATGTTTTGGATTCTGTATGTGATGTTTCATACTGGTGGCATACTTCATAGACGTCCGTTATGGATTCTTTACACTCGATCGCAACGACGGTTCCTAAACTTTTTTCTCATTTTCTATTTTAATAATAACAAATTTGTTATATGCCTTACATAGTAATTGACTTTTCATTTTCTAGAAAAGTAAATTAAAAAAAAAATAAAGAAAACCTTTCAGAAGAGCCAATGGTCATGTATATTTGTTTATTATATTACTCATATTCTTGTTTAAATAAAGCATATCTGTTTGCAGGCTGTTGATCTAAGGAGCTCACATTGCTTTACTCCCCCTAATGTTAAGGTTAAAGGAATAGCATAGTTTGGATTTTTCATAGTTTTTATCATTTCATTTCCGAGACAAAAACCGAGTTTCTCCTTATTCACAGGGTTATAACGAGTTGTATCGAGTCGCATTGCCTGAGATAACCGAGGTTCTAAGATCCATCTGCAAGAGATATGAACTGCCTTTGGCTCTAACATGGGCACCATCCCGGCATTCTGATAAGAACTTTTATTGTTGCGTATCGACCTCAGGTTCCTCTTGTTTCGTGGCTGATGAAGGCCTTACGGGATTCCTAGAAGCATGTTCCGAACACCAGTTGTTTCGAGGCCAAGGTATTGTTGGTAGAGCGTTTACGACAAACAAACAATGTTTCGCAACTGATATAACGGCCTTCAGTAAGACAAATTATCCTCTTTCTCACCATGCTAGGATGTTCGGGTTACAAGCTGCCGTAGCTATCCCGCTACAAAGTGCTTTTACGGGATCAGTTGTGTTTGTTTTGGAGTTGTTCTTACCGAAGAATTGTCATGACAGCGAAGCACAAAAGCGTATGTTAAACTCATTGTCCGGTTTTATGCAGCAGGCTTGCCGTAGCTTGCAAGTAATCGTGGATAAGGAGCTTGAGGAAGAAGTTATATTGCCAGTCAAGGAAATGTTCAAATCCAATAAAAACGAAACTGAATTCAGGATTTTTTTGTCAAAAGAGAACTCTCCGGTGGAGTCGTCATCATGGATTGCTCACATGATGGAGGCACAACAAAAGGATAAAGGCGTATCTTCCTCGTGGGAAAATAAAGAAGAATTGGATTTCAGACAGGTTCACCTACATGCTCAAACCAACAGAGTTGACAGTGGGCATCGGGTTTTAGCTGAAAAAAAAGCAGGTGAGAAGAAACGAAAGAAGACCGAGAAAACAATCGGCTTGCAGGACCTTCGGCAGCACTTTGCAGGGAGTCTTAAAGATGCTGCTAAGAGTATTGGTGGTGCGAAAATATTTCATTATAGTTAGATGCCTTCATATTCTTGTCTCAATTTCTAGTTAACTTGACGAACAAGTTAACTACTTGTTTTTTTGAGTAATTTAAATGACTGGAAAACAATGATGCATTTTGCAGTGTGCCCGACTACCCTGAAAAGGATATGCAGAAAACACGGGATCACTCGATGGCCATCTCGAAAAATTAAGAAGGTAGGCCATTCTTTAAGAAAGCTCCAAGTCGTGATTGAATCGGTTCAAGGTGCAGAGGGAGCCATTCAAATCGGGTCGTTCTATTCGAGCTTCCCCGAACTAAGCTCACCAAACTTTTCTAACAACGTTCCTTCTTCGACATTGAAGCTCAGTAACCACTCTATGTCTTCAGAACCTCGACTTGAGACCGCCATGTTTAGCCAAGGAGCTACTGCTTCGAAATCTCCACTTTCTTCATCCAGCCAAAGCTCCGGTTCAAGTACCTGCTGTTCCAGCGGAGCGAAACAGCAAAGTACTAGTATCAATGCCTTATGTGGCATGGAAGATCCTGGTGGACCGCTAAAGAGTGTTATCGGCGGTGCCAAATTGCACGCCTCGAATCAACGCGAGATGAAGCTACTTCAACATCAAACCGGGGGTGACTTGAGAGTAAAAGCTATGTTCGGACAAGTCAAGTTACTGTTCGGTTTGCAATCGAATTGGGGCTTTATAGACTTGCAACGAGAGATCGCGAAGCATTTCAATATCGAAGATGTCGATAGAATCAATCTCAAGTACTTGGACGACGACAACGAATGGGTTCTTTTGACGTGCGATGCTGACCTCGAGGAGTGTATCGATATATACAAATCATCTCAAACTCACACCATCAAAATCTCCCTTCATCAAGCTTCGAATCTGAATCTAGGAAGCTCATTCGGATATAGTAACCCATTATAAGACCAGGATCAGCTTCCATCGTAAGTAATTCGATATATATTTTCCGTATTAGTGTTACGAACAAACGTTTATGCTCCGTTTTAAAACAAGCTAAGCGGCTTTTGTCGCTTCAAAGTGTCGCGTTATGACCGAATCGGAGCCGTAGTCCGATTGATGGAACTATGGAATGACACTGAGAGGTGTGAGAATTACAGTTGATGCCATATGTGTGTATTTTAGATTACTGTAAATTTGGATAAAACCAGAAATTTATTTTAGGAGGATCAAGATTAAATTATATATTTTTAAGGGGATTAAAGTATAATTTTATTATTGTATTAACATTGATACTATTAATAAAATCCAGTTCACACAACCCGTTTTATTATTTAAAACCAAGTTAAACTATATCTAATATCATTAAATTATTAGTAAGTTTACGTTTTGATTACTTAACTTTAAAAGTTACAAAATAGTCATTAAACTATTTGAAAGTTTAACTAATCGGATATGAGATTTTAGTTTCGAATTTCAAGATTTGTTCAAAATATTTAATAACTTGATTTATAATAATAAAGTTAATTTTTTATTTGTTACTTTATGTGCCTCTTTTTTTTCACGATTCAATTTTTTCTTTTCTTCTACGATTGAATTTTTTTTACAAAAATCCAAACAATTTTCTTCTCTGATCTCTGACACTATTTATCAGATTGGCTTGGACCTAAGGTATGTTCTTCAATTAGTTGATGGATTTTGATCTACCATATCGATCATCAAATCATCGCTTGTCGAACTTTAAAAAAAGAACTTAACAATCTAGTGATTTAAATAAAAAAAATTCAAATTGTTTAGTAACTTAAATGAAAACTTTTGAATAATTTAGCGATAGTTTTATAATTTTTTAAAGTTAAGTGACTAAAATATAAACTTACAAATAATTTAGTTACCTTGAGTGTAAGTTACTTTATTTTTCTATTTGATTTAATATTAAAGGACTAATTTGTCATTTTTTAAGTATGGAAGGCTCTTCATGGTACTTTTACCCTGGATAGAATCTTGTGAATGTCTACATCATCACATGACTAAAATCGATACACCATTTGAAATTGAAATTTGGACGGCAAAATAGCGCCTTTATATGGACTTTGGATACTGAAAAATCCAACAAAAACACCTAAATTCCTCTTCTTTTACATTTTTTCCAACTCATTTTCTTTTCTTTTCCACGCTGCACCTCTTTCAGAATAATTTATCTTTTTCTCAGCAGCCAAACAAGGCTTAAACTGAATTTGAGTTGAATTTCATTTGCATTTCACCCTGATTTATATATAAAAACCGCTGCTAAGTGCTAACATTTACCCTTCTCTGTATTTTCAAATTCTCAGTCAAAATTTTCTTTTTCCATATCCTCTCATTTCAAGAAGCACGGAACCTAAGGCTTTTTTTTTTTTGCTTAAACAAAGGTAAATGATTTCATTTGATCTATATAACTTCGTTATCTTTGCTTATTTATGTCTAAATATTTCTGGGGATCTAAGAATATCTTTGTTCATTTCTTGCATTTTAACTGTTTTGAGTGTCAAGTTGTCATGTGTTTTTGTGATGTTAGATCTGCCTAAAGTTTCGGCTCTATTAATCTATACTGTTTTATGCTTTCAAAATATGAAATTTGTGGTTTCATCATGTTTGGAGTTGATAGCTCTTCCCAGTTCATTTAAATCTTTGTGAAACTTTGGGATTTGTATTTTGCTTGAAAAAATTCAAATCCCATGGAATTTGCTATATGCTCAGTGATATAATACAGTGCAATACATGTTCAATTCCAATTTCATGCTTTTAAAATGGATGATTCATGTTAATCAGAAAGCGGGTTCCATTTAATAGGTTCGAATCTTATTGTCTCTCGTTATATTGTTGGGAGACAGCCATCAACTTCGAAATGATTAGTATTCGTAAACTGTAAAAGGGATAACGATTATGAAGTACAACAAATGATTTGTATTTGGTCCGATATTTGGAGTGTGTTGATCTTAAGAATTGTCTATAATTGAAGTATTCTCTAATAAATGATTTGTATTTGGTCCGATAATCCCGATTCCTTGTTCAGGTTAATAAGAGATGGCGGATGAGGATATTCAACCTCTTGTCTGTGACAATGGAACTGGAATGGTTAAGGTTAGTGAACTATCTTTCTGATGTTCATAGGTCGAATTTATTTTCTTATGGTGAAATCTATTGAACTATGAATACGAACTTCGCTTGATGGCTGGTTTAACAATGCCGATGCCGGATTTGTTCTTGTATTTGCAGGCTGGTTTTGCTGGTGACGATGCCCCTAGGGCGGTGTTCCCTAGTATTGTTGGTCGCCCACGGCACACAGGCGTCATGGTTGGGATGGGTCAGAAGGATGCTTATGTAGGTGATGAAGCACAATCAAAGAGAGGCATCCTTACCTTAAAATACCCTATCGAACATGGCATTGTTAGTAACTGGGATGATATGGAGAAGATTTGGCACCATACTTTCTACAATGAGCTTCGTGTTGCCCCCGAAGAACATCCTGTACTTCTTACAGAAGCACCACTAAACCCTAAGGCCAACAGGGAGAAGATGACCCAAATTATGTTTGAAACATTCAATGTGCCGGCTATGTATGTTGCTATTCAGGCCGTTCTTTCACTTTATGCCAGTGGTCGTACAACAGGTATCTATTGATAGCTATGATAACTGGTTTTATTGTTTTTTAATAGTGCCAGTTTGCCCGTTATTGGAGTAGAGTGGGCAAAATGCGATCTAACTCGTAGTATAGGGGCTTCCATGATACTTTTCTTTTCCTTTAATATAGTATTAACTTTGTTCTCGTATATTTGAATAGGTATTGTCTTGGATTCTGGTGATGGTGTGAGCCACACGGTGCCAATTTATGAAGGCTATGCCCTTCCCCATGCTATTCTCCGGTTAGATCTTGCTGGTCGTGATCTTACGGATTCCTTGATGAAGATCTTAACCGAGAGAGGCTACTCTTTTACAACAACTGCCGAACGAGAAATTGTTCGTGACATGAAAGAAAAACTTGCTTATGTTGCTCTCGATTTTGAGCAAGAATTGGAGACTGCCAAGAGTAGTTCTGCTATTGAAAAGAGTTACGAATTGCCTGATGGACAAGTAATCACAATTGGAGCAGAGAGGTTCCGTTGCCCCGAAGTACTCTTCCAACCATCTCTGATTGGTATGGAAGCAGCCGGAATCCATGAAACTACATACAACTCCATCATGAAGTGTGACGTTGATATCAGGAAGGATCTATACGGAAACATCGTGCTTAGTGGTGGATCAACCATGTTCCCTGGTATTGCCGATAGAATGAGCAAGGAAATCACAGCTCTCGCCCCTGGCAGCATGAAGATCAAAGTGGTCGCACCTCCAGAAAGAAAATACAGTGTCTGGATCGGAGGATCCATTTTAGCATCTCTTAGCACCTTCCAGCAGGTAACATTTGTGCTTGTAAGTATAATTTGGTGTACTTAATTGAGTTTCTGTTGCTTATTTTCTGTTTTCTTACGCTGCAGATGTGGATTTCCAAGGGTGAGTATGATGAATCGGGCCCTGCTATTGTTCACCGAAAGTGCTTCTGATTTAGACGATTCTAAACCGAAGTCCCATTGACGTAGCTGATACGTATAGTTTGATGCTTCAGGTGCTCTCCATGGTTAGATTTCCGATTTTTAGATGCCGAAATTTCAGTTGTTTTCGAGTGGCTTGTACTGTATTTTGCATGGAACTAGGTAGTTTGCCCATGAATTTTGTTATAGGTCAAGTACTTTTCTTTTCGTATTGTTTCTCAGATCATCTGCCATTAATTTATTTTGAAAGCAAGTCATTAAGCATTCATGATGAAACCAATGCTGAGGAATATAAATATAGATGATAAAAGTACTATAAAAACTGTTGTATTAACTGTTGTATTAGAAGTCAGATTGTATTTTACTTCTTTTACTAAAATAATGAACAAATTAATCTCTCTTTGCATTAAATTAAAAAACAAACTAGTCCATCTATTAAAATTTTCATTCATTAAAAATTGATTCATGCACATTAACATAATTTTGACATCCAACGTATTATTGTCATGCTAGTTTTAACAATATAAGTACATAAATTTTTTTTAAAAAAAATCAGTATATTCTTTGAATTAATGTATTTTATCTTTTTGAGTAGCGAAAGTAAGATGCAATTTGATTAGACTTCTAAAAAGGGGATTACAAAATCACACACATGTCACGATTCAAGAGCTTCATTTTTGAAAACCAATATGTATTATTTTTCTTGAGAAATGATACAAAGCATTCAACTTGACCAGTTGTAAGCAAATTCCCAGAACCCTGTGTTTCCGTTCAACCCGTAAATGCCTTCAGCCGAAATCAGCCAAGAACATTGGCTAACGCAACGAACAAAGTCCCTTTGAAAGGAATATGCATCATAATTATACTGCTGCACCTCTTCCCATCCCATACCACAGTAATACAATGTAGTTCCCCATACATTGGGGGTGAAATCCCATCCGTATTCGCTCCCATCGGCGACATTTTGCTCTCCGAGATCAGTATCTTTTGATTGGCAATGTAAGGTTAAGTTCTTTCCATTGCCTAATCTGTTCTTGATGCTCACATGCACGTTATCATCTGAATGAACTGAAGTGCAAAAACTAAAAATTAGAAGAATCACCAGAGCATTACTGAATATTAGAGCTGAAGCTTGCATTTTTAGTAATGGTAGAAATTGGTGAAAGATGGTCTATTTGTTCAATGCCTAATGCCTTCCTATTTATTGTTCTCAATGCTTAAGAGTAGTATACTAGCTAACAAACAAAATTTTCATAGGGATTGCTGTGCTTTCCCTTTTATGTACAAATGGCAGAAGATGACATTTACATGATGACAAAAGTATCAAATCTTGTTGAACCCAAGGCATAGTAGTTGAGACAAGATACCCAAGGCATGGTGGTTGAAGTCTCCAATGCCTAATTGAACGATTTCTTTGTTATCATCTATCTGACCCAAATTAAAAGAATGTAAATCATTAAATCCTAAAATGAGAATCTTTTTACTTTGTTTGATTAAATATCAAATTAAAAGAATGTAAATCACATCATGGCCACTTAGACTAATGCATAACCATCAATGGTTTACCACATTATGGCCGTATTAAAAGGAATGATGATCTTCAGGATCTAAATTCATGGTTACTAGAAATGTGGCATGTTTGGAATCATGGTATGGAACAGAAATATCGTCCGTATTTTGTAAACCATTTCGGGTCATTCTACACAGGATAAAAATGTAAATAACTGAAGGATATATCCAAACATGGTCTAAAATGGAATAGTCCATCCAATATTAGTGCAATACTTGCTTTCTACACAGATAAAGAAACAGCAACAAAATTCAGCAAAAAACAGATATAACTTCAACTGATCTATCTGTATTGCAGTATAGCACGTTCTAGATCTTGTACTTCAAGGTGTAAACATGAAAATAGAATAACAACTACAGATCAAAACTCATGTAAATTAGACAAAGAAATGGCATTAAGTAGAGTTAGCAATGCTCACATGAATGCAGAGCTTTAAAACCTCCCCAAGCAGGCAGCCACTAAATGGCAGCACCGTTGCTGGAGGAAGGTGCAATGTTCCTCCTCACCAGACGAACTGACTTTTTCACATAAGAAGAATTCCATTCCCCACCGTCTTGTGCATAATAATCCATGGGATAATCGCCATGAAAATCCTTCATTCCATTGCCGTCACCACAACATGATTTATTCTCCCTGCAACTCAATCCATTTCCACAAGAACCACAACCATCTTTCTCCCACCACCCAGATATCTCCCCAAGAGCAATCTCTGCCTCAAATGTAGTCAGCAAAGGCTTTAAAAATGCATCACCCCAATCAATGGAAAGCCGAGGACAAGCAATTTGAACCCAAGCATCCACTGCATCTTCAAACAAAGCAATCCGAACTGGACTAATTTCCGACATCAAAATGACTGTATAATCATATCCTTTCTCCTTCATTTTCCCTTCTAACCTCTCTAAAACCTTCGGATTGCCTTGCCTCCCCAATGTACCCAACACGATCCCCCAACTTTTAGCGCTCTTCGCCTTCTCTATCGCTCTCCTTCGTGTTTCCCTCATTCCTTTATGATCGTATTCCTCCAAAAACAACTTCCCTAAATAAGGATCGTATCGAAATGCCTTGATCCCTGGATTCGCAATCATAAACGCCTCTAAATGAAACCTCCCGTCCGCCACAAAAACCACCACGGATTCATTAGCATTTGCAATGGAACCGATTTTGGGAGCGGTGCAACCCAAAACCTCACCAGCTGATAATGGTTTTGACTGAGGAATTAAAACCCTAAATCCTCGCTTTTCCAGCTCTGGCTTTGCCGATCTAATCGCCGAGGAAAACTGAATCGTCCCAGCGAGGACAATTGATTCTTTGGAAGAACCAAGGTTGTGTTCGATCGTGTTAACTAGACCGTCGACGTTGATTTTAATCTCAACGAAGACGTAAAGGCAAGGAATTTTAGTTGCATCAATAGGAACCAAGCAACTATGGCCATAGTGAATCAACAAATCAGCGCCAAGTGCGACGGCAGATAAGTCGTCGACGCAGCACGCGCCGTAAGTGACGTCGCCGAGGATAAAGCAGTGAGTGACGTCAGCGAAAGAAGTGAGGATATCTGAGATAACAAGGGAGTACATCAGGAGGCCTTCAGGGAACTGGAGTGCGACGCGCTTGGCGCCAGTGGAACGAACGCGCCAAACGCATTTGTGGATTTCGAAATTGTAATTGGAAGGAAGGACCGAAATGGCAGCGTTAAGGGAGGCGTTGTTGAGGATCGAGTCAGGGATTTGATTCTTGACGAACCGCTTCGGGGCCAGCTTTGAGCTGTTGACGGCGTTCCGTTGAAGAGGTAACGGCGTTTCTAGCGCCGATTCCGGTTTATGTTGATCGGTTTTCTCAATTAAAGGATCCATCATTAAAGTAATGGACTTTCCAGAGCAAAGCCTTTTAAACCGATACTCAATCGATCAACAAAATCAGAGCTCAGTGAAGATGGCAGAAAACATTTAGGGTTTTGTCGAGGAAGAAAGGTTTTAGAATGGGCTTATAATTCATAGTTACAGCCCAATTGAATTTAGGTCTAGATTGAACCCGGGTCGGATCCTACCTAGAAACGCTTAACGAGCAAAATCCAAATCGGATTTTGAAAATTTGAATAAATTTTCTAGTAAACTACGCTCAATGTCATTTAAGTCTAGCTAGTGATCCAATAAATGATTTGATAGTTGGTACTATGAATCAATACTCATCGACGAATAGAATAACATACTTTAGATACAAGTCAATCTGACGGTTAATGTCAAAGATTGAAGGAAGAAAGTTGTTTAGATTTTACTTCATGAATTTGTAGCGTTTAAAATTGTTTTATGAAAAAAATGGAATTGTAAAAGAAGAAAAGGAATATGAGTTTTAATTGATGAAGGTGATGCAAACAGAGAAGGTTATACAACATCGATTTTAATAATCCAATGATTTTAATGAAAACTTTCAAATAATTCAATCACCATTTTGTAACTTTCTGAAGTTGAGTTACCAAAACATGAACTTATTAATAGTTTAGTAACATTGGTTGTAGCTCACCCTTAAATTTTTTAAGAAATAAATATCAAATTTATACATAAACTTTGATCTAATTTACAATCTGACACATGAACTTTGATCGAATTTGCAATTTGATAAATGAACTTTGATTTGGTACAATTATACTAATGAAACTTGGATGTGGTTCATATGTATACATGAAACTTTTAATTTTGATTAAATTGTACACATTTTAAAGAAATGAATACATATAGTTATTTTCATATCAGATAAATAAAATTGTTTGTTTATGTAACATATCAACATAAAATGGTGTTAATTCGATCATGTTGTTAATTATTTGTGAAAATTGAATCAAGTCAATTTCATATTATACAATTGCATAAAATCAAAATTCATATATAATTTTGATATTTATCTCAATTTTAACATTAAATATTTCGTGTAATAGCCTAAATTTCAGCAATGTCGGAAATAATGGTTCGAGACCACTAAATCCGAACAAATGAACTCGTAGATTATATTATTTAATATTTACGAGCCAATTGTAGCTTTTAAAATATTTTTGAAATAGTAAATTGTGTTTTATAAAGATTTAATTGGTCAAGAAATTGAGAAAAAGAGGTATCGAGATCTCGATGTTATAAACCAAGTCATAAATATTTTTATGAATATTTATGGAGTGTCAATAAGGTAGTATTAAAATTCCGTTAGAAAATTTTGACGTTTGGGTGGTTAATTAAATAAAAAGGGCTAAATTGAAAAATGTGTAAAAGTTGCTAGAAGGATTAACTAGCTCAATTGTCAAATGAGGAAGGACCTAAAGTGAAAACAAGCCCAAAGAAGATATTTTAGGCGGAAATAGCTGAGAAAAATCAGGAAATGGGTGAAATAAGGGCAAATTTGGAAAATTGCCAAAATTAGCTTAATAAAAATAGGACCAAATTGGAATATCTAGAATTCTCTTCATTTCTCTTCATTTTCATCAGCTGAAAAACAGCCATGGAAGAGGGTTCAAGCTGCGTTTCATACTCTAGCTTCATGTAAGTTTAATTCTTGCTTTCTCCTTGAAATTTCTATGTTTTTGGACTTTTACAATTGGGTCCAACTTACTATTTTATTAGTTTTTGATTTCATGGCTAATTTTTAAAGTTTCTATGGATGAGTTCTGGAAGCATATGATGAATAAACATAGAATTGAAGCTTTAATTTTGATATATGATGATTTTATCAAGTAAAATTGATGGAGATTGATTTTAGGACCTAATTGTGAAAGAGTTTGGAGTTAAGGTCTAGTACTAAATTTTTGATTTTCAAGGATTATGAAATAGTTTAAAATGATAGAATAAAGTATTAATTGATAAAATTTGGCTCAATTGAGGGGTTAATTAAGCAATGACTGAATTGTATGAACTATGAAATTTGGGGCAAAATGGAAATTAACATTTTGCACTAAAACAGTTTTAGATAGCAGCAATAGTCTAAATTTGAAAATTCACAAAAAATTGTAGAAATTTAATTAGAGGGTGAATAAAATATAGAATTAAAGCTTATTGAGTCTAGTTTCTTATAGAAGAAACGGTGTAAGCAATGAAATTGTAAATCATGAGATATAATAAATTTTGCAAGACAGGTTAGAATGATTTCGGGTTTCCCTATTCTAACTTTGGAAAATCATCAAAAATTGGAGAAAAATAATTAGGGGCTTAAATTAATATATTTAAAATCCTGAATGAGTCTATTTTCAAAATGAACAAATAGGAACACCATCTGACTCTCATATGAGTAGATAATTAATTTTTAGTGAGGAAAGGTCGGAACTATCAGATAGCAGGACAGGGGTGATTTTAAAGAATAAACTGTACTTATTGGCTAAACCAAAAATTCTAAAAATTTTATGGTAAAAAAGTATGTGAGTCTAGTTTTAGGGAAAATTAGCGGATCTTAATTTGGAGTTCTGTAGCTTAAGATAAAAATAATTTAGTGACTGTGACATGGATGGGCAGTTTGAATATTCATATAAGTAAATAGTGAAAATTATAGTTAATGTTACTTATAAGTGTATTATTTATACTAAGGATGTGGATGGAGAGGAGGAGGAGAAAAAATATATATGAAGTGTAAGACTGACAAGGGTGATGAGGGGCCCGTGATCAATATGATTGAATTTTTTTTTTATGTTTACATTGAATTTAAATGAGTGAGTTTCCGAAAGCTCGTTAGTTGGGAAGCTCGGCAAAGATCACTCACACTGTCCATTGGCCTATTTTGGTATGTATGATAAATGAATTATGATTATAATGGCATGTATAGATTGATTGGTTAGTCAATGTTGGCTTATGAACGATATAACTGTAACTAGCCATTAGTATGGCTTGTATTTAGTAAGTTTGAGTTACAAATAATTATGATTTTATCATGATAGATATGGCTACGAAATGAACAAATGGTGATAATTATAAGGCTTGGTTGAATATCTTAAATTGGTTTATGAATGTATTAAAATGTTGGTGAAGACAAATGATCAAATGGGTGAGAAATGTGGCTTGGAATATAGCCTAATTTTTGTCCACACAGCTAGACATACGAGCGTGTGTCATGACCGTGTGTGACATATGGCCTAGCACATGGGCGTGTGTCTCAGCCGTGTGAAGAACACAGCTTAGTGCACAAGCGTGTGACTTGGCCATGTGACCCCTGCACCTAAATAAATTACAAGTCAGAGAGTTACACGGGCTAGGAACATGGGTGTGTACCCTACCCCACACGGGTGTGTGAGCTACACGGCTTGACTACACGGGCGTGTATACCCTGTATTTAAGAAAATTTTTAAATTTTGTGAAAAATTTCCTGAGTTTCCAGTTTAGTCCCGATTTGATTCAAAAGTATATTTTGGACCTCAAGGGTCTGTTAAAGGAACGTTTATAATCAATCTCAGTATTTAAACGTTAAATGATTTAAATTATCTGTAAGTGTTCTGTACTTCTCGGTAATGCCTCGCATTCTATTCTGGTGACGGATACGGGTAGGGGGTATTACATTTCAAACTTTATATTTTGTTTTGAATTTAAATTGTGTAAATCAAATTATTTGAATAACTTAAATAATTTGTTTATTATACACAATTTTAGAAGGTTGTTTGTGATCCAATTGGATTGATTCCTTTTATAATTGCTAGAAAACACATAAATTATTGTTTAAAATAGTCAAATTAATCATCTAATCTGTATAGCTTTTCAATCTATAACTTTGTGAACTCTTTCTCAATACGAGTTATGTACTCATTATGATAACTAAAAGGTTAAATTTTGTTGTTAGTCCTTATAAGATGTATATATTGTGGATTTAGTCATTATATTTCAATTTTATCATTTTTAGTTCAAGTACATCTTGAATGGTGAAATCTCAACCTTGACCAAATAATAACTCTTAATTTATCAAGTTTTACTATTTCAAAAATCTGCACATTTTTAATGCAGTGTTAGTAAGGGTGAAGCCATAATTTTTTTTTTTAGGAGCACTGGAATTAAGTTATATATTTTTATGAAAGTTAAAATGTAATTTCATAATTTTAATTGCTTATATCTTTATAATTTTTAAAACATTAAATCAAAATTTTATCTTTTTGAGGTTAAAGTCTAATTTTATCATTTACGAAATTAAAATATTAAAAAACTTAAAAGGTCAAACCAGCCCACTTGGCGTCATCCTTGTATGTTAGTTTACTCTTTCTACGTATTACTCAACAAAAAATCAGATAACGAATTATAGACTATCATTTGCACTAAGACTAAAATTATAATCTAATTCATTTTGCCATTATAATCTAAGTAGATAACATGAACAAAATTTACAATTCTACTCATAATACAAGACCAACAATAAAGTTTAACCAAATGTATTTAATTACCATCATTTTGGGTCAATATTAAATTTCAAATTTCCAAAATCGTAGGGACTCAAATTGATCAATTTGAAAAGTACAATGACTTATATTGACCAAATTAAAATATAAGAACACTGAGTTTATAGACTAATAACATAATTTCCTCTATCTAAAAATAGTATTATATTAAGGATAAATATCAAAACTATACATGAACTTTGATTCAATGTGTAATACCATACATAAACTTTAATTTTGTGTGACTTTATACATGAAACCTTGATTTTGATTCAATTTTTATCATCTCACTAACAACACTATCGAATTAGCACCCTTTTACGTTGATATATTGTATGTACAAACGATTATATTAATCCAACATGAAAATAAATAGACATATATTTATTTAAATGTATACAATTGAATCAAAACCAAAATTTCATATCTACATATAAATCACAATCAAAATTCACGTATTATATTTCACATCCAACTAATTAAATTAATTAATTTAATATTCTTCACTTAATTAAACTCGATTCGATTAAATAGTGGTTTAAAAAAAAAGTTAGCCAGGAATTTAATTCTCAAAGACTTAATCAAATTGCTCTTCTTAAGTGCTTGCCAGCTCCTCCTTAGTTAACAAATTAAACCAAAAAATTTCCCTTCTTCGCCCTTATTTTTCTTAAAGCAAGTAAACAAACAAACTGCTTTGTTATTTTTCAATTTGAAGAACTAAAAGAAGAAATAAAAATAAAAATAAAAAACATTAGTTGAAAGGATAAGATCGAAATCTTAAATCACAAATTTTATGTTATTTTCAATCAATTAATTAATTTAATTAATTGTTTAATCCAATATTTATGTTAGGACATGATTTTCGTAATAATAAATTTGGCTTTTAATGATTATATCTTTTATTAATTTAGTTTTTATTTTTTTAATTAAATTTGTCCTTCAATTTTTGGAAAAGTCGAATTAAATCATCAAAATTTAAAAAAGAGTCTATTTATTTTTTTAACAAAAATACCGATTAAAGCATTAAATTTTTAAACATGACAGCATGTATAACAATTCACATGTACTTTGTACTATATTTTGCATTTTTATAATTTTTTATTATTTGTTGACTATGTTAACATGAACCACATTTGGACTGTCACGCGAGTTGTCGTGCTAATATCATTAAAAAATAATGTTTTAGTCATTATTTTAATTAAAAGAAAGTAATTTGAAAAAAGAAAAAAAATAAGAATAAGGACCAAACTGATAAAAGATATAAATATTAAGAGCTAAATCTATTATTAAATCTTTATATTTTTATATGAAAAATAAACTGCATGAAGATGACACCTCCTTATCTCATGGGGATTTCAATATATACGCTTCTCTCTCTATATTTTCAGTTCAATTCACACCTCTTATGTGTCTCAAGACTCCTTCCCCATTTAGAATCTAAACATAGAAAAACAAAAATATATTATAAATCCCTTTAAAAAAAGGTTAATTACATCAAATATTTACAAATCAAGACCCTCATTTTAAATTTTCGAGTTTTAAAATAT
Organism: Gossypium stocksii; assembly: GCA_020496765.1. Taxonomy (NCBI): domain Eukaryota; kingdom Viridiplantae; phylum Streptophyta; class Magnoliopsida; order Malvales; family Malvaceae; genus Gossypium; species Gossypium stocksii. Next base: position 128,711,048 of record CM035624.1, read on the forward strand.
TCTAATTATGTCTCTAAATTATTAACATTATATCAATTAAGTCATTCCATTATTAAAACTGTTAATTTAATCATTAAATGAAACATTAAATCTCATAAAATTAAGTTTTTTACATCTATTTTTATTATATTAATTTTCATTTTAAATTATATTACATAAAATATAACATCTCGTTTAATGGTTAAATTAATGAATTTAGTAATAGAATGGCATTATTGCTATAACATCGATATTTAAAAATGTGATTATAATGCTTTAAAGTTTGAGGACCAATAAAAAATAAAAGTCATAGTTTTAAGAATGTTTAGTGTAATTAACTCAAAAAAGCTAAAAATGTGACCATCAAAATACAAAATTAAATTCAATTATATTTAATGCATTTTATGCATTATCATGAATAAAAATGACAAATTATTTTAAAATATTTAAAATTAAATCCATTTACTTTATTTTAAATTATATATCATTGTGTAGTTTATTGACTCTTCTTAGAAATTATATATACAATATTAATATATAAAAAATAAATCTTTAGAATTTTTTATTTTCAATTTGTAGATATTGAGATTATTGTAAAAAGAAAAACCTTCATTATTAAGTGGAGAGAACATGATTTCTTGCTTGTTTGATTGCCAAGGATGAAACTAAAAAATTTACAAAATTTTAAGTAAATAAATGATAAAATTATAATTTGTTCTTTAAAGTGAAGAAAAAAATTGATTTAATCTTTTTAAAAGCTATAAAGATATACGTCAATACAATAGTAAAATTACGTTTTAGCTTTCATAAAAATATATAATTTAATCTCGACCTTCTTCTTTATTAATGTCATTAATTTATAACTCAAAAAAATAAACGTGAAAGATAAATGAAACAAACAAATATGCAATGTATTCAGATTTGGTCACATATATAGTTGGTTCGTAAAATAATTTTTTTTATTGTTGGGTAAAAAAAAAAAAAGGAATAACGAGAGAGAGGATTTACCTGAAAGAGGCTGCAATAAAGGGGAAAAGTGCTAGTGGCCAGAGACGAAGGAAGCAAGGGAGTCTGGGATTGAGAGTGGCTATCGGACTGAGTAAGAGTGTTTTTGAGATGAAAAAGTGAGGAGGGTAAAATAGAATTCTTCGACACCAAACCAGCAATTCAATGGAGATGACATGGAATAAAAATATCCCATATTCTCTGCATAAGCTCGTATTCAATACCGGTCGTAATAAGACAATTCACTGAACCAAACAATGATTAAAATTATTTTTCACTAGTTATCTTTCTTTAATAAAAAGAAAAAAAAGTAGGAAAAATATATTCTTAGTCCATTTACCAAATTAGTCAAAAATCTTAGCCAACTAAAGTAAAGTTGGTGCTGACAGTTCCTTAAAAGCTAGCTTTATTTCTGTTTCCTCCAACTCAAATATTTTTTCCACGTTGTGGAAACCCTTTTCATAAGGTTGAGTGTTTATTTTCCACATATTTTTCTAAATTTAGGATTCAAATAAGTTTATATTTTTTTATTACATCATAAATAACAGATGTGTCTCTTTTAAAAATTTTGATCGTGAGTGTAGGGTCGAAATCAGAAAATTTTTTCGGGTTGAAATTAAAATATAATTTTATAATAGAAAAATATAATTTCACCAATTTAATAGACTATATCTCTATAATTTTTAAAGTATTAGATCAAATTTTTATATTTTTAATGTAGGCCAAAGTATAATTTTATTTTTACTAATTTAAAATTTTAAAAATTTTAAAGAGATCATAAGAAAAAATTTTCATTTGGGGGGCTAGGGCCTTACGAACCCCCCTAATTTCGCCACTGTGTGGGTGTAAAACTTTCACGTGACAGTATACTAAATAATTTTACTAGTAATTTATCTTTAAATATGTTATTATAAAAATATAAATATCAAGTTTATACATGAATCTTGATTTAATATACAAATTGATATATGAAGTTTAATTTGGTGTAATTATACAGATGAAACTTGAATTGAAACTTGAATTGTGATTCACATGTATAATTTTTTTTAAAAAAAATACATATATTTATTTTTCATATCGAATAAATATTATTATTTGTGTATATGATATATCAACACAAAATTGTGAAAATAAAATCAAAATTTCATATACAAAATCACGTAAAAATCAAAATTTATATACAATTTTAATATTTATCCCGAAAATGAAATTACAAGTTTTTTCCGTCTTTAGCATGGAAAAAAACTCTACCAAAAGTCATATTTCCTTTTTACTAACCTTATTACATCGTTTATGGGAAAGGTTTGTTTCATTAGCAACCCAATATCATCATTAACCCAAAAGAAGAGAAAAAAACAATCCAATTATACCTTTCACGTGTAGCTAATTAAACTCATACTTACAATGCTTTAAACATTATCAAACATGACATTTATTACAAAAGAATTGTGAATATAATTTTATGCCTAATCAATCCATATCTTTGCCATCAATAATTATCAACTTTGGACAAACATAAACTTAACAAGCTGTTGTTATTATTTTTATGTTAGAGTTTAAATTTTTTCGTTCAAATTAATCCATAGTAATTCTTTAAAAATTTTAAAGTTTAAGCTCTAGCGTGAAAATAATTTTTTAATTCGAGCCTCAATTTAAAAATAATTATCAAATTTAATGATTAATTTCTAAAAAAATTAAACCCTAATGTGAAGGTCGTTGCTAAGTTGATACCCTTAACCCTATAATATATTAGAACGAACGTGAATATGATTTTATTTGGAATGAATGCATCTTTGGCATCAATAATTATCATCTTCATAATTATGGATAAACATAAACTGTTAGACGTTTAATTTTCTATATACCTTTTTTTTCCTTTCATTTTCTCGCGTACCAAACACACGCTACAAGGTTTCATTTCATTTTCTAACATGCCAAACACTCCTTGGAATTTCCAATGGAAAAGAAAAGAAAATTAAAATAGCCGCCAAGAAAGGAACTGTAAAAAGCAAACCCCAAAAGCAGTAGTAACGTGGAGTCAGTGAACCATGCCATGCATTATATATCCACGTGATATAACACAGACAAAGAGAAGGAAAGCTATTGATATGTCGTCATGCGTGTGCCTGCCTCCGCCAAGTGTGAGGACCGTCATACACATTTAGCGACGGCGCTAGGGGAGGCCACAGGCGGGGCCGTGGACAATCCCCCACCAAAATGAAAATTTTTTATTTTAATCCTTTTAAAAATTGTAAAATTTTATATTAATTTAATGATAAAATTGTCATTTTTTTAGTATTTTTTATGTCTATTTCCAGTCACATTTGGAGTCTGGAGTTATCCCTTTCAACAATTAATTTCTAAAGTTCGAACTTACATTATCTTTTCAGAGAACAATGGCTTACCACTGCACCTAGGGGCAAGCGAGGCCTTGTCCTCCCAAATGTACGGTTGCAATTTTATATCATTATAAATGATTAATTCTAAATTTATATATGATAAAATTGCACTTTGGCTCTTCAAAAATAAAAAATATATATGTTTAATATTTTTCAAAAATGATGTAATCATAAACTAATATATGATAAAATTATATTTTAACCTCTCAAAAATTTAAAATTCATTTCTGACCCCTCCTAAATTTTTTTCTAAATTTATCATTGACTATACCCAACACTTGTTAGAAATAACAAAATTTTCTTTTGATCTTTTTAAAATTTAAAATTCAATTTGTCTTTGAAGGCTGGGATGACAAAAGCACATTATTGATGCAATATTGAATATTGATGTACCGAGTACTTAATGAGAACTTTTTGAAAATTAGGGACCAATTTAGAATATGCACGATAATTAGGCAGTATTTGATATAATTAACCCTATTGAATAAAATATATAACAATGGTATCCAACCAAACGCATTGAATTTCGATTTAATTTGTAAATCCCTTAGTCTAATCGAAATTAAACTTGAATTTCAATGCATATAATTATGTAATTTCTTCTCTAGTTGGATTTACGAAAAGAAAAATATTGGCACGTGTGGTATCCCAAGCTTGACTATTAAAAAAGAAAGGTTTAGGCATGGCGTCTTGTCTAAAAGGGCACCAATGTGCAAAAGGTTGAAAGCAAGAGCAAAAGCAAAAGCAAAAAAACATATATAAAATTTTGTAATTAGTCCTTGTATTATGTATAAGTTATAAATTTAGAACTTACATTTTAGTTTGATTAATTTTAGTCTTATAGATTTCGAGTCGGTCAAGTTTAGTTCTACATTTCAGATTGAATTAGTTTGGTTAAACTATGTTGGTAGTCTTATAGTATGTTTAAAGTTCTAAATTTAGTCCATGTTATTTGGATTAATCATTCTCTATCTCTACACTTTCTCAAAGTTTGAAATTTCAATCTTGAAACTAACAACATCCGTTAAATCCACCAGTCAGCCTTTTTTGAGAGTAATATGCGAAAATAACAAACTGACATAACGTTATACATGTGATAATATTTTTCCTATATAAGATTTTGTGCATGACAAAACTTAATTTAACAAAATTTAACAACTAGTCCAAGGGTGAAGCTAAATTTTTTTTCTGGAGGGTTGATATTATATTATATATTTTTATGAGAGATAAAATACAATTTCACCATTGTATTGGCTTATATTTGCAATTTTTAGAAAGATTAAATCAAAATTTTATTATTTTTGGGGGAATTTTACCATGTATTTACTTATAAATTTATAAAATTTAGAGGGTCTAAAAAGAATCTTTCAATTATGGGGCCAGCTCCCCACCCCCTCGTCCCTGAAAACAACCTTTCAGCCATGACTAAAATTTCAAAGTTTGAAATGTAACGCATAATATAAGGACTAATTGCACAATTTAATCATAAAAAACTAAACGATGAGGGAAGCCGAGCACGTGCGGAGTGGATATACGTACATGGTGACGTGGTTAAAACACCACATCCTCTTTGTATTATATTTGAAGACACTGATTTTGTGTACCCAAAAAAGAAAGAAAGACAGTGATTTCTTTTTTGTCCGAATGTTATATATAGCAAGGACTCTCAGTTACCATTTTCTTTCAACCATCGTCACCTTTTAAAATCTGCTCTCTCTCTCTAGGGTTTTTTTTTCTCATTATCTCTGCTCTCACCATATAGAAACAGAAATCAACAAGAACGACGACGCATAAACCTTTGCTTCAAGCATTTTTCTTTTCATCTTGGGTGTGTTTTGGTGATATTTCAAAAAGAAAAATTCTAAAAAAATGGAGCAGATTTTAAGTATATTGCATGGGTTAAAGCCAGCAATGTTAATGGTTGTGGTTCAAGTAGTGTTTGCAGGTGTTAATGTGTTGTATAAATTGGCAGAAAATGATGGGATGAGCTCCAAGGTCATGGTTTCTTATCGTTTCATATTTGCCTCTGCTGTTATGATCCCTCTTGCTCTCATCGTTGAAAGGTTTTTTTTCAGAACTTTTTTTTTTTGCTTTCTTTATTTAAATGGTATAATATCATCTTTTTAGCTCTTCTTCAAGTTATTATATCAATTTAATCCCTTTTTAGCTTCTTGATTAAATGGAAAAAAATACATTTTTCTGGCCTTTTTATTAAAAATTAACGAGTTATTTTGACACAAAGTTCTTAACTTCATCCTTGTTCCTTCATGCCATGCATGAATGAAGTTGATTTTTTATCATCATCAACTCAACGGCGGAACATGCCATTAAGATTTGAGGAGGCCTACTTAAAACTTCTGAAAATTTCAGGAGGTTTAATTAGAACTCTCAAAAAATTTGAAGGGTCTAATCGAATTTTTTTAAACTTTTGGAAGGTTCAATCGAAAATTTTAAAGGGTATAATGAAAATTTTCCCAAAATTTGAGGCCAAGCCCTCTTCTCTCTTCGATCACGTTCGATAATATCGTTATTGTCAAAAAAAGAAAAGGAATAAAATGTTAAGAAACTATTGCAATGCTTTTTTTCAGAAAGAAGAAGAAGAAGAAGAAGGGATTAAATTGCAAATGTTTCTCAAATTTGCTTGAAGGATTGAAATAAATTTTTATATAGTTATGGTAATTAACCCTTGCTTTTCTTTTTCTTGCACATTCTTGTTTGTTTCCGCAGAAAGAGGCCAAAACTGACTTGGACTGTGCTACTTCAAGCATTTTTTTGTGGGTTACTTGGGTAAGCTTACTTGCCATTTTTAAGTTGATTAATCATTAATTAATTAAATCCATGTCTACATTCATGTTCCATTTTTCTCACAATTAAACGTGTTAGAACTTAATTTCTAATCAACAAATTATTTTTGGTAAAAATCCCTTTTTGGTACTTCTTAATTTAGAAGTTGAGTAAATTGATTTTTCTTGAAAAAAATTTAGAGTGATTAATCTTTGTCAATTTCGAAAATGAGCAGTTAAAAATAATTAATCACAAAATTAATGTTTTTCCGTCAACTATACATATTTTTATTGGTATAACAATAAATTTAGCCCTCAAAGTTTACACATTTTATCAATTTGATCTTGACTTAACAAATTTAGCCAACAACATTTACAAATTCTATTAATATTTACATAGAATGTATAAATATCGAGGGCTAAATTTCAAAATAAATACAATGGACAGAAAACATTAACACTGTGAATAATGTCTTTGGTTACTCATTTTCAAATTAAAAAAGATTAAATTATTCATTTTTTAAAATAATTTACTCAATTTTAAAATCAAAAGGGCCGGAAAAGTGTTTTTACCATTAGTTCTTTTCTTGCAAATAATTTACAAACATAAACCTTTCTTATTTCCAGGGGTTCACTATCACAAAATTTGTACATAGTGAGCATGACCTTAACGTCCGCAACATTTGTTTCCGCCATGACTAATTTGATTCCAGGCATAACTTTCATCGTGGCCGTCACTATTGGGTATATATATTTTACTAAACAAATTAATTAATTGTTTATTTTGCATGTTATCCATTAGGGTAAATTACATTTAATGTCACTAAATTATTAGTAATTTTACATTTTGGTCACTTAATTTTAAAAAGTTACAAAACGGTCGTTAAACTATTCGAAAGTTTTAATTTAAGTTATTCTACTCTTAAAATCGTTGTTGTGTGGCTTTCTCTGTCCACACTACCTATACCAATTGAAAATTCTCCTTGCCTTTCTCTTTTACAGTTTATGACACAACTTTGAACATTATAAATCTGCAAACCAAAATCTAAACAACTTTTTTCTCTAATTTTTGACATTGACCGTCAGATCGACTTTGATCTAAGGCATTTTGTTCTACTTGTTGGTGGATATTGATCCAAAAGGGCAAAGAGAGGGGACATGTAGTGGCCTTGCCCCCTAAAAATAATAAATTGCTTATATAGTCCCTTTAGTTTTTAGGAAATCACAAATTAGTATAATGGTGCAATTACACTTTGCCCCCTAAAGAAATTCATTTTTGACCCCTCCTAAAACAATTTTTTAGCTTTACCCTTGTTGATCCATCGTACCGATCATCGAATTGTCGCTTAAAGTTCATTAGTCAAAATTTTTGAAAATAATATTTAACAACCCAGTAACTTAAATAAAAAAACTTTCGAATAGTCAACAACTTAAATAAAAAGTTTAGAATACTTTAATGATATCTTTTTTTTGTATTTTTTGAAATTAAGTGACCAAAACGTAAACTTACTAATAATTTAGTGACTTTGGGTGTAGTTTACCCTATCCATTAATGAGCTGAAAATTCAAAATTTCATGGCATATGCAGATTGGAAAAGGTAGGATTTGGAACAATGGCAGGGAAGGCAAAGGTGTTGGGTACATTAATTGGAATAGGTGGCGCGATGTTGCTTACTTTTTACAAAGGAGTCCAAATTAATACAGGATCGGTCCATCTAGACCTTGTACATCATCAACATCATGGGGCTTCTTCTTATAGCTCACATCCAAGCTCTGCACATCATTTATGGGGTGCTTTGTTGGCTCTTGGTAGCTGTATTTCATATGCTCTATGGTTAAATGTTCAGGTATTTTTAATTTCATTTCATTTGCAAATGGGTTAACTTACGGGTTTTGGGTCTTTTTACTATGTTCAAATTTGAAATTTAGTCTCTATATTTTGATTTGGCAAAACTTTATCATTCTACTTTCATAAATTAATTAATTGGTCTAGACACCCCTCCTAACAGAAAAAAAATCAATGTTGATATGCAATGGAGGATCTTGGTGTTAAGTTTCGGGAGGCCTAAATAAAATTTTCAAAAAAAAAAATTTAAAGGTTTAATTAAAATTTTCAAAACTTGTAAAGGGCTTAATAAGAATTTTCAAAAAAAATTGAGGGTTTATTAAAAATTTTCACTTTTTTGGGGGGCTTCATAAAAATTTCTAAAAATTTTGAAAGACCTAGTTAAAACTTTCAAAAATTTTAAGAGGCTTAACGAGAATTCACAAAATATTGGAAAGGCCTGATTAAAATAATCATAAATTTTAAAGGCCTAACAACAATTTTCCAAAATTTTGGCTCCCATGAAGATCCGCCTCTACTGATATGGTGAGTCAAAAAAGACGTTTATAAGAAAAAAAATCATGTTAGCTTTTTAATCGGGAAAATTAAGTTGTTAGTTATTTAGATTAACTAATGATGCTTGATATAAAAAAATAAAGAGACCAAATTATACCAAATTTAAGTATAGGACTAAATCACAAATGTAAACACAAAAGAGGGACCAAAATCATAATTTGACCTTTGCAATAAATTTTGTTTTCTTATTCTTACATTTCCCAAACCACAAAAGTAGTGAAATTTGTTTTTGTTTTTTTGGTTATAAGGCTAAGATGGGTGAGAAATATCCATGTTATTACTCAAGCACAGCATTGACATGCATAATGGCAGCCATACAATCAACTGTTTTTGCACTTTGCTTGGAAAGAGATTGGAGTCAATGGAAATTAGGCTGGAATGTTAGGCTTCTCACCGTTGCTTTTGCGGTATGTTCATGTAATTTTTTATGCTAGTTAGATACAATATATATATTATTTATAAATGTTGAGGATCGGATTTTGGGTACGACCCTCAATGCGTTTAGTTATGTTTTTGGTAAAGGTCTTTCTCTTGTCTTTGTCGAGAGACAAAACGGTTGAATAAGCGATAGGTTTACAAAGCGGGAGAATCTCATTGAGTATTTGAGACTCAAACTAATGCCCTATATGGCAACATTCTTACCCAATAATGCCCTACATGGTTTGCCTTCTCAAGCACTTGACAAGGTGTTCTCGCTTTGTGAACTTATTCTCTCTTCAAGTTGTCTCTCCTAATACTTAGGTTCTGGACAAAGTCGACAGATAAACCCCACCCCATTGGAAATAATATCAGATGCAAAGGAAAATCTACAAAGATGACATCAAAAAATTGTTTTAGGGGGCCAAAAATGAATAAAGTTTTTTTTGGGATAAATACAATTTTACCATTATATTAACTTATAATTTCTTAAAATTAAAGAGGTTATACAATTTTTTTTTTTTTGAGAGGCCAAGGCCACTACTTGTCCCTTTCCTCCGCCCTTGCTAGAAAGAGTAAGCAAGGGCCTTGCCCCCAAAATGAAAAAAGAAAATCCTCTAGTTTTTATATAAACAATAGAATTTAAATTTAATATATAGTAGAATTTCACTTTAACCTCTCAAATGAAAATTTTTTATTTAATCCTTTCATAAATATATTTACACCTTTGTGTGTTTGGCAGGGAATTTTAGGGTCAGGGTTAATGTTTAGCTTGGTTGCTTGGTGCGTGCGCTTGAAAGGTCCACTTTACGCATCCGTTTTTAACCCTTTGTTGCTTGTATTAGTTGCCTTTGCAGGCTCATTGTTCCTCGAAGAAAATCTCTATCTCGGAAGGTAACTACTTAACAATTCATCGCATTATTAATGTATAATTCTATTCAATTTTGTTTTAATTTGATTTAAATGACAGTATAATGGGAGCAGTGCTTATTGTGATGGGACTCTACATTGTGCTATGGGGAAAAGGCAAGGAGATGGAAATAAAAGAGATGAATGAATTGGTTTCATCAATTAAAAGTGTTACCAACAATAGAGCTATCCAAGTTATTGTCACTTCTAATGATGCCACTTCTACTATTAGTAACAATGATAATAATAGCATCAATGTAGCAAGTAAAATTCCATCAAATAAATAGGGTTTTTTTAGAGAAAAAAATATGAAGAATAATATAGAGAATATATATATATATATGTAGTGTTTGGTAGAGAGAAAAAAAAAAGAGGAAAATTGCTTTTGAGTAAAGTTTTGTTATTTCTCTTTTTGTCTCTATTGTTTGTAGTTACGTCCTTGCTAAATTTTTTTGGCAAAATATTTGTATCGATTTCCTTGGATATGAATAAAGAGTATTATCTCAAAGGGTGTAATATTTTGATGTTGGGACGGAGTTAGAAAATTGTTTTAGGAGGACCATAGATGAATCATAAATTATTAGGGGTAAAATGTAAATTTATTATTATACTAATATGTAATTTCATAAAAATTTAAGAGGTTAAATGATAAAATTGCCAGGGGGGGAGGCATCGCAATTGTCTTCGTCCATGTTTTGATGCGACGTCAGTGAATAATAAACGGTATTTCGTCAATTGTGAAATAAATAAATCTAATTAAGGGTTAATCTCATAAACTTCTCTAAACTATTGCCTAAATTTCAAATTAGTCTCTAAATACCAAAATACTTTAATTCAATTCTTAAAAGTTTAGTATTGCATTGATCTACTTCAATCAACATAGCAATCTGTTTAGGCAGTTCAAACCAAACATATGGACTAAATTATAAATACGTGTGTATGAACCTTTTAAATATGAGGCACTAAAAATTAAATTATAAATACATATATACAGGTTTCGAGATAAGTTTAATTCTTTATTAATTGTATCGGATTAGATTTAGAAAAAAAAAGTGTCTTTATTAGTATTTAAAAAAATTGTCTTTCTTAACTCGCCTGTGTTAAGTTTGGGGGGCAACGTTCACTACATGATTATACTGATCAGGCCGAATTTACTTCTAAAGTAGTTGTTATTTCACGATATAGTGATTATTTTATTTATTTACGTTCAATTTATTTATCATGTCACTACTAATTGTTTTATTTTGCAGTAGTATATTTCTAGCGTACGAAACTTTTACCACTTAATGGTTATGGTTGTTTTATCGATTCATATTTGCCTCAACTGTTATGGTCCCTCTTGCTCCTGTTGTTGAATTTTTTCATTTATAAAAAATAATTTGTCAGAATAATAATGTTAATATTAACCGAAATAAATTGAAGAGCACTAAAACGATTAAAATACATCAAAATTTTAATCTAAAGAAAATTAAAAATATTTGATATTAACTTAAAATCAAAATGATACGTACGGATTGATACGATCCCTACTATCATACACATTTGCATATTTCTTTTGTATGTGGTATATTTTGTTTTATTTATCTCAATTATCCAATGGATAGTTTAGCCCATTAGAAAAGTAGGAGTTTTGTTCTCTTTTGTCCTATAATGGGCTAGGCTTAATATTGGATCCCATAATAGAAAAGTGAGGGCATTGTGGTCATTTCATGTTTTACGAGCAGCTTAATCACGGTAGCGTCTAACGTGGATTTGCCATAATTTGCGGCGACCTGACTGAATCTTTACGGTACGCCGAACGGGGGTAAGATGTGACATGGCAAGTGTTAGGGCCCCACAATTATGAAAGTCAAAAACCAATTTTAAATTGGATTCGATTAGTGCTAATCTTATCCCAACCAAGATTGTTCCTATTGAATCAGACCAATTCAATTAAAAATCAGTTGGAGTATTAATTTAGAGAAGGATATTGAACTGATTAACTCGAGAATTAGTATAATTGGTTGAATTGAATAGTTGAACTGAATTTTTAATAGAATCGGATGAATCAATTGTATTGATTCTAAAAACTTTGATTCGGACTAATTTAATTATAAAAAACAAATGTCAGATTATGAATGATCTAAATAAATAAATCGAATTATTTGAGATGATCATACGCGAAAAATTCAACTTACAAATTCAGATGATCTAAACATGAAATAATTTAAAGTTGAAACAATTTAAATCTCTAATGATTTGAAATAGGGATGTAAATTATACATTAATGCTTACAAATTATTTGAAATTTTACTCGAAAAATCTCAATTTTGATTTAATAATTATCAAATTGAATCGAGTTAAATTTAGGCATTATAATACTCGATTTAAATATCTTGCAAGCCTAATCAAATTTTTTTAGTATATTTGTATATTATAAAATTACAGTTTTACGCTTATTATATAAAAAAATTTTAATTACGAATACATTCTAATTTAAATATAAATAAACTTAATCGAGGTAAATTTTAAATATAAAATAAATAAAATTAATCGAGTCGAAAAGTGATACAAACTGAAATTTCCTGCTGTTGGAGCTCACAACAATTATTCAATCTAAAATAATTTAAACGATTTAAAAATAAAATTGATGCGATTGGTGGTGATTGACATTATTAAAGCAAAGCGTTGAGGAAAAGAGAGGCAAAGACCGGATCTAGTCAAATCCTATTTAGCTTACTAGCGTACATTCACGTACACCCTAAAATTACTCCATTATTCTTTTTAATTTTCTTAAATTCCAATTTTATTATTTATAATTTATAAGGTTGCTTTCATGAAAGCTTCGGGAAAGGATACCATTTGAGGCACACCAAAAGTCAGCCAACAAATTAATTTAAATTAAAAAAAAGTTTAAATTTTTTGGTTTATTTCGCTTGCCCTTTCGTACTTTATTTTAATTATTATTATATATTCAATTTGGTGAAATAATTTGTATTAAATAATATTAATTTTGTGTTAGAAACTAAAGGAAAGTCAAAACCTTGAGATTGAGTTTAATTTAATTCCATTCAAATAATAAATTTAGCTCTCAATATTTTATTATTTTTAATAAAAATATTAATTAAAATATTATTTTTAATGATATTAAAACGAAAAATTAATGTGGATGATTTATAATATTTTTAATGATATATAATTTTTTATTTAGGTTATTCAATAAGATAATTACATGTGAAAAATAATGAAATAAATAAATCATATATGAAATTAGGAAAATAATTCTTAATTTAAAAAAAAAACGTAATTATCTAAAAAATGTTTCAAAATGAATGCATACATTTATTTACTAAGAGGTTTCAAAAAGATAATTAATGAATTAAATCGAAAATACTGAATGTATACATTCATTTTAATTTTTTAAATAATTATGTTTACTTTCTTTAAATGAACAGCTTTTTTTTAACTTCATGAATTATTTTACTGAGTTATATAAATAATAAATTACATATCATTAAAAATACTCCACATATAAAATTTTACATCATCCTGTTAACTTTTTCTACAACAATTTTATCAAATATGTTAAAAAGTAATTTGAAAAAAAAACTAAAGTTGAAGGCAAAAAGTTAGGACCATTTTGACAAAATATGTAAATGTTAGGGGCCAAATTTGTCATTAAGCCTTGATATTAATAAATTATATAATATATATATATATATATATGACTAGAGTTTTTTTATAAATTAAAAATAATATTTGTGTTTTCAGTACGAACATTTAAACAGTACGCCCATTATAAAGGCTATTGCAACTTTCATTAAATGGAATTTATTTTTCATAAATGTTATGATTGGATTCAAGTGGGGGAAAAAACACATTCAAAAAGTTACTATTTTCATATATTCAATCAAATTTCTCGGATTAATTAAATAATGGCGAAATTCAATTCAAAGGTGGAGTTTTTTTTTTTTTTTTTTTTGTCTAAAGGACAAAGAAAAAAACAAAATGAGATGGACCTTAAATTCCAAGATAATTTATAATGTTTGGTTTCCAAGAAAATGAAAAAAAAAGTTTAATTTAATTTTAGTCCTTCTATTATGTCAAAATTTAGGATTTAATTTCTTTATGTTACTTTGACATTTTTTTTATAATATTATTAGCATATTTAAATTGATAATATAATTAATTGATGCTTTAAAATGTAGATGTGAGTTTGAATGCTTATTACTTATTTGAAAAAACCATATATTTCATTACTTTGAGCATATAAATAACATTATGTTAAAATATATTCTAAGTTTCTATATTTTTCGTATATTTAAAATCTAACCTTTCTGTTTTTATTTTAAAAAATATGGTCCCTCTACTTTTTAGATTTAAAAATCCAAATTCAGTTGTAAACAATGTCGAAATACATTTTTCTTAAATTCGATGATGTTGCATTTTGAACTAATAAAAGAAAAATACTTGGGTGGTAGGCACGTAACAAAAACAAAACGCTACGATGAACCTAAATTTCGAAGAAAAATTTTACTGATGTTAAAAATTGTACTATTTTCAAATTTGAAAAGTAAATATGCTGAATTCATTGAAATAAATGTAAGAGAATTAAATTTTAAATATACAAAGAGTGCAAGGACTTAAAGCATATTTTAAGGGTAAACTATATTAGTAGTCACCAACCTATGATTTGTTTTTCTTTTTCAGTCACAAAACTATAAAAAGTTACAAAATGGTCACTCAACTATTAATAAATTCCTTTTTAGTCACCCAACCATGAGAAGTTACAAAGTGTTCACTCAATTATCTTGGATTCTTCAGTGTTGCCATTTTTACATTAGCCAGCTGGTGAAAAAAAAAGTAAAATTGAATAGTTGGATGACTATGTTATAACTTTCATAGGTAGGCAACCAAGAAAGAAAATAAACCATAGCTGGGTTTCCTTAAATTAAAGTAAAAAGGATCAACTCTTCAAATTCAGTATAGTATAGGGGCTAAAATATAGGTTTTACCAAAACTTTATGCAAACGGAAAAGTCAAACAGAGCAATTTAGTCTTTGGTTGGTTTTATAAGCCTGCTTTTCAGCTCTGCGGCTCCACGCTCCATTATAAAAATCCAAAAAAAAAAAAAAGCACATCATCAACTCCAAAGAAACCATATTAAAGAAAATTATAGAGTAGCCTTTTCTTTTCTCCAATTTTTTATTTTATAAGGGTAAACCCGTGAGCTGAATTGAATGTGGGTCTGGAGTCCGGATTAAGATAAAAAAAGAAATCATAGAATACAAAGCTTCAACAAACAACACTTCAAAGAACCGAAAAAACAAAAAAAAGGACTGTTTTTAGTTGAATAGTTCTTACTTTTGATCCATTTCCAAAAACCCAGATGTTATTTCAATAAGGTTTTCTGGGTTTTTTTGTTTTTGTTCTAGATCTTGCTTTTGGATTTGCTGCATGTTTCAGGTATATAAACATGGATCTCACTTTAAATCTTTGTTTTTTTTTCTGATTTGTAGTTAAAATTACCTTGTTTTTTACTTTTAAGATTTGAATATGATATGGGTTTTTTTATTGCAGATCTTTAGTGGGTTTTGAAGCTTAAAAGCTATGGCGGTTTGATCAGGTTCAGGCTTTGAGATTTTAAGGTTTTTTTTTTTTGGAAATTATTTTTTGCACTTAGGCTTCTAGGTGTGGGTTAATTCTATAATCTTAGCTGAAAATCATTTCCACTTATGGAGAAAGTTTGGAAAATTTGATGGGAAAATATCTTTTTTTTTCCACTAAATATGTACTTTGACTTTAGCAACAATGCTTGATTTAAATGGGGTTTTGCTGCTTAGTCCAGTTTCATGAACAATAATGTTTCTTCTTCATATATATGTATGTAGGTATGCATGTATGTTTGTATACATACACTTGAAAGCTTATAAATTGCATACTAGGTGGATTCTTTGCTATTTGGGTTAGTGAAAATGTGTTTTTGCTTGTTAAATGTTTAAAGTTTTGCATCCATTAGGACTGCTAGGGTTCCCATATGAAGCTTGCTCTCGTTTTTTCGTGCTGTCTTTTTGTTTTCCCTTGTGGTCGGAACTGATCTGTTTTCGTTCTTTATGTGCAGCTGCAGACTCGTTATCGTAATTTTATCTGAAATCTTCAGAAAAAAGGCATTCTAATTGAGCTGGCTTAGCTTTCTGCTTTGACAAAAAAAAAATGTCCTTCCGTAGCATAGTTCGTGATGTGAGGGATAGTTTTGGGAGCTTGTCTAGGCGAAGTTTTGATGTTAGGTTGATTGGGCATCATAGGGGAAAATCCCATGGTTCGTTACACGATTTGCATGATGAGCCTGTTGTAGTTCAGAGCAGCCGATGGGCTAACCTACCCCCTGAGCTGCTTGTCGATGTGATCAAGAGGTTGGAGGAGAGTGAGAGCACATGGCCTACTCGAAAGAATGTCATTGCATGTGCATCAGTTTGTCGGTCGTGGAGATTCATCTGCAAAGAAATTGTGAAGAGTCCCGAATTCTGTGGGAAGCTTACTTTCCCTGTGTCTCTGAAACAGGTAGGATCACCGGATCAACGGTTCATCCAAAATGTCTTTATTCTGATTTGAGTTGCTCCTACATGGACATTATGTCGAGACGTAATCAGTTCTTACTATAAATCAAGAGCTCGAGATTGTTTCTCTAACTCTGTTGTTTGACTTTTCAGCCTGGGCCACGCGACGGAACCATCCAGTGCTTCATTAAAAGGGATAAATCTAAATTAACGTATCGCCTCTTTCTTTGTCTTAGCCCTGGTAAGTGTGATTCTCGACAACTGTTTGTTGCATTAAGTTGCCTTCGTTAAATGTATGTATGATCTAATTATGGCTCGTATTATGGTAATGCCTATCTTTACACAAGGGATGGCATGCTATAATTTAAGACGTCTTAATTTGTTTCATGTGTCTATGAATCACCAATCGGGTTCTGTATCATTAACTTTAATTCTTTGATATCATTTCGAACCACCATTATAAAGATAAGCTGTTTATGTGCGTTTTGAAATATGCATTTTGAACTGCAGTTGTTTAAGCATCTTATATTGGTCTTCGCATTCTCCCTGTTGTTCCTTCTAAGCTTACTGACATGTATTGTTTTTTTCGTTTACGTTTTCGCAGCGCTGCTAGTTGAGAACGGGAAATTCCTTCTTTCTGCAAAAAGGACACGTAGGACTACTTCTACGGAGTATATCATTTCTATGAATGCTGATAACATTTCACGATCAAGCAGCAGTTACATTGGAAAACTGAGGTATAATTGCGATATGGAATTCTAAAATCATTAGCTTTTGGAAAGATTATTCATGACTCATGCAAATTTTCATGTTTATGGAATGTAAAACTATTTCTTTCTGGTTCCAGGTCAAACTTCCTCGGCACAAAGTTCATAATATATGACACCCAACCTGCCTATACCTCCACTCATGTCCCTCCACCAGGCCGGACGAGTAAAAGATTTTACTCCAAGAAAGTTTCCCCTAAAGTCCCTACTGGCAGCTACAACATAGCTCAGATTACTTATGAACTAAATGTTCTCGGTACTCGGGGTCCACGAAGGATGCATTGCATGATGCACTCTATCCCTGCTTCGGCTCTTGACGCTGGCGGTGTTGTCCCTGGCCAGCCCGAGCTTCTCCGTCATCCATTAGAGGACTCATTCAGAAGCATTTCATTCTCTAAATCTCTTGACCACTCTGTCGAGTTCAGCAGCTCTCGGTTTTCTGAAATTGGCACGTCTTATGACGACGAGGACGGGAAAATGAAACCCTTGATCCTCAAAAACAAGCCCCCAAGATGGCACGAGCAGTTACAGTGTTGGTGCTTGAATTTCCGAGGTCGGGTAACAGTTGCTTCGGTTAAGAACTTCCAATTGATTGCTGCCACACAACCAGCTGCTGGTGCACCCACCCCATCATCTCAACCTGCCCCACCTGATACTGATAAGATAATCCTACAGTTTGGTAAAGTTGGCAAAGATATGTTCACCATGGATTACCGTTATCCGCTATCTGCATTTCAGGCTTTTGCAATCTGCCTTAGCAGCTTTGACACCAAATTGGCTTGTGAATAGAGAATATTATGATAGAACATGATAATTGGTGGTCCCACTAAACCCCCCCCCCCCCCCGGCCAAAAAAAAAAAAAAACAACAACAAAAGATTAATGATAGACTTCAATTTTCTTCCCTTTTTTATTTTCTTTTGCCGCTTCTCTTTTAGGGTAACCATTGGTAGGATGAGAAATTGATACTGTTTGTGTTATTTATAAGCTAATTTGTATCTTAGATGCTATCACCTGAATGACACAGGCTTGCATCATAGTAAACCCTAAATCCTCTTTAATTCATGAATGATTAATCAAGGTGCTTGTTTCTCCTTGTCTTTAACTGAAAAGAATGTTAACTTGAAGACTTAATGAGTACAATGTCCATTGAAATGTGGAAGAAAATAAGGTAAGAACAAAGGGAAATTGCAAGGAAAATGTCTATGATCGAAGTACCTTTGCATGTGGTGACGCAAAACTTGGCATGGAAATTACAGTGATGAATGTTAAGATGATGGTAGAAGACAGTGCAAGTTCAGCAGCTTTGATGCTGTCAGATCATTGCTGCAAGTTATAATTCTTCATAAAGTGGTGGGTAGAAAGTATTATGAGATTCCTGTATTAAAGTGTTATATGTATCTCATTTTAACATATAAAAATTAATTTTTAATAGTAAAAATAAATAAAATATTTATCAGAAGGTTACTTTTTATCTAACATATAAAAATTAATTTATTCATTTTTTAAATAGAAGTAAAATATAATTTAACTTTTAATAAAAAATTAAATTGATGTCTTGTCACTCATCTAACTCCTCTACATTTTTACATCAGCAAGAACTTAATGGTACAAGGTTGAGCTTTTATCATGAAGCTATAGATATATAATAACAAGAATAATGAGAAAGGAAGGCCAGAGTATTTCCACTCGAATATTCTCATGAATCTTTTTGTACTAAATAATTTTGTATTAAAATCAGTTCTCTCAAAGCCTGCCCTACCATCTTCTCCTTCTGACATGATTTACACAAATGACAATCAGATTCCTTTTTTTTCTTTCATTTTTTTTCACAATACCTAACCTAGGCAAAATGCATCCTCTTCTTCTTCAACACCTTAAAACTTCAGTCTTGCATTGGACTTCCTATGCAAAAAGAAAGCCCCCAATTCCCAACTACTCTCAAAAGATCTTCCACATGGATAAATATAGATCAAGCTTGAAAACCGAAACTTTGTTTTCGCCTTTCATAACCCACTTCAGTTTCAGTTTGGTTCTTGCAGTTATTTTCCTATAGCTTCAATAATGGACACAGCATTGACAAAGAAAAAAAGACATGGACCTGCTTGCTGAACATTTACCATTCCATAGAATGAGCTCGTTTGATAACACGACGCAGTCTTTGCTTCTCGTCGACGGGGACCAAGTTCTCCATCAACTGTATTTGGAAAATAACAACAAAGTGTCAGAATTGGTACCAACCATCATCATCTTTCAAGCAAAAAGGACAATCATTGTTATGTTTTAGCCATACACAGCACATTCTCGAATAGGAACCATTATAATATAGCAATAAATTATGTCACCATAGTTCATAATTACTCAGCAGTGAGCTGATAAGCTCTTAGCTCATTATGATGTATGATGTGAAAAGAATTAACTCCAAAGTGGAAATGTATATGGCAAGCCTGTTCAGCTTCATGTGAATGTTCTTTTGCTAACAAATAAAGAACATCTCCCAACATTTATCACCACATCAATGATGGGATATCTAAGAACTAATGAATTCATAAAACAGCTCAAGAAATCTCATTGAAGAACATAATATTATAGAATTCAAAAATTGAACACAGAGACATACCTGCTTAAACCTCTCTTTGTTTAGCTCAGCCTGCAAAGTACACTGAGAAATCAATATGGAAGGAAAATGTTCGTGATAAAGATTCATACACTCATTAACAGTGTCTGGATACCACTTGACAGAAAAACCAGATGAAAATCAATGCATGCTAATGCTTCATTTTGAAACACATATAATTTTAATCAAACATTTAGAACATGAAATAGTTAATTAAACTGGGCATTGGGCTACAACTGAAATTCCTCGATATAATTTGAAATATCATATAACATAGCACAGCCTATATACCTCTTCTTTTCGCAACCGAGCATTCTCTTCTTCCAGATGTGTTACCATAGATTCCAATTCAACAGTATATGCCTAAAATGTAAACAAGGAGAACTAGCTTCAACAATGAGATGAAAAAAAAGTACTATTTATCTCCATTTTCTAGGCAACCAAACGGAATTTCGAGAAATGAGAACCTGACCTGTTTGCGTTCTCTAGACCTAGCAGCGGATTCTCTGTTCTTGATCATCCTCCTCTGTTTCTGCTGTGTCGCTTTATCCAAAGGAGGTTCCTCCACGGCGCGTCGTTTACCTCTCCCGCCTCCACCAGTTGGCACCACCACCAAACTCTGATGATCAACTCCAACGTTGTTTCCAAACGTCGAAAACTGACTTCCACCGCCGTTGATAACGGCAGGCTCCACGTGAAAAACACCTGCACCCACCTGATTAACAACTCCCCGGCTGACGTCCTCTCCCCTAACCGCACCAGCTTTCGTCAAAAAATCCTCCAAAGTCATCTCTTCAAGTTGACCTTCCTGCCTTTGATGGCCTCCGCCAGCCACGATCTCCTTCCAAACCTCGTCAACGGACTTGCTAGCCACATCCTTCGGAAGCGAGAAGCTACCTTCGCGTGAGATGGAACCACCGAGGAACTGTGCGTGGTGAGCGTCGGAACCAGTATTCCCTGTCGTCGACGGCGGAGGAGGCGGTGTCGACGGGTATATGTTTTTCAATAGATCGTCCATACTCATGGAACCAAAGCAGTTCTGAGATCGGTTTTCATTGTTGTTTTGTTGGTTTTGGAGATCAGCGAAGAGAGTGGAGAGCGAAGAGCACAGAGAAGGCTGACGTGTCACATCGGGATTCGTCTGTGACGTGGTCGTGATCACCTTAGAAGACGCCATGACGCCCCCCGAATTTTCAGTGTTGTTTTTTTTTTCACTTCGTTCCTATTAACTGTCGTTTGTTTTGGGGATCTTTCTTCTTTTTATTTTTATTTTCTTTCGGCTGATTGGATGAGAGGAAAATTTAAACTGAGAGAGAATCTTATTTGAGAATAATAAGCAAATAGCAAAAGCAAAGCAAAGGGGGATGAGAAAAGACTAGAGAAGAAGAAATAAACAGAAAAGGAAAGACAAGAGGAACCTGCGCGCTGCAATAGATGGGATAACGCCTACTCGCGGTTTAGTATATAGTCATTAGTCATTAGTCATTCGTCGCGCCCACTGTAAAATGCAGGGTTAGTTGTGTCATTTCGTTTTATTATTTTAGGGAAACTACAGTAATAGTCCAAAAAGTTACAAAATTATAATTTAATTATTAAATTTTATCTCTTTTGGCCACTAAGACTTTTAAAATTGATATAATAGTAATTTTATCTCTCAATATTTATAAATTGAATCAATTAAGTCTTGATTTAAAACAATCCTTAATATTTACCTATTGTATAATTTTCTTTTTGCAATTTCCTTTTTTTTTGTGTCATTGAAGGTTAATTTCAAAAGAATGAGAAAAATATAAATATCTTGAATTTTAGTAAGTTCCTATTTTTTATATATATTTCCAATCAAAATTAACTAAAAAATTTGTTTTTTAATAATCTAATCTAAATTGACATGATGTATAAATATTGAGGGTTAAAGTTACTACTGAATCAATTTAAAAGTTGCAACTGTTAGCCGTATGGTAATCAAAAAAGATGAAATTAAATAATTGTGTGATCATTTTGTAATTTTTTATAGTTAGATGACCAAAAAAAAAAACACTAATAGTTAGATTACTAACTATGTAGTTTACCCTTAGTTTTATGGGATAGAGTAGCATTTAGTCACTAAACAACTTTATTCACGTTAGTCATTAAACTTTTTTATGTGCACATTAGTTCCGAAACTTGGAAACTTTTCCCAATTTAATCATTGAACGTGAATCCCATTAAAGTATCATGATATGACGCTATAAGATTATGCCACATCACCACTTGAATTTTTTTAAAAAAGATTTATAATTTCTTTATAATCTTTTAAATTTTTAGGTGATAATATAATACGATTTCAAAGTGTCACATCATCATATTTTAGTCCAATATCAAGGATTAAATTGAAGAAATTTGTCAAGTTTCAAAACTAACATAAATAAAAAAAAGTTTAGGGACAATATTTGAAACAATTGCTAAATTTAGTTTCCTAAATCCTAATGGCAGTAGCATTTTTATTTTATGTAGTTGAATTTGAATTGATATAATTACTCGTAAAAATGAAAATTTTATTGTGAGGGTGGAATTATAAGTGGAGTGATAAAATATATATGTTTGTGATATGGGATAAATATTAAAAGTATACATGAACATTGGTCTAATGTGTATTTTGATATATGAATTTTGACTCGGTGTAATTATATACATGAAATTTAAATTATAGTTCAAATGTATACATAAAATTTTGATTTTGATTTAATCATACACATCTAAATAAATGAATAAATATATTTATTTTCATATTGGATTAATATTTGTGTATGTAAAATATATTAAGGTAGAATGGTGCTAATTTGATAATGTTATCAGTGATTTATAAAGTTTTAATCGAAGTAAAGTTTCATGTATAAAATCGTACAAAATCAAAATTCATACAAAATAATACGCATTATATCAAAGTTCATATATAATGTTGATATTTATCCCTTAAGTTTTTAGTTCACATCGATTTTAGATTTGATCTTTAAACAATTTCTGCCCAACTCATATAAAAAATAAATTGTAATATTAAACAAGTAAAATATTTTAAATTTTAAATCGTAAATTTGAAATGCCTATAGTTAACTCAAATTGTCGATTGAGTCTTAGTTCGATTGGCATCAGTATTGTTGTCAGTGCAGTAGAACATGGGTTCGAGTACGTTGAAATGTATTATCCTCCCATTTAAGAGTTTAAAAGAAACTATAAATAATTTTAAGTGTTGTATCAAAAGAACAAATATGGTAACAATCATATTTACAAATTGGGACTCGCCTAAGGGTTGATACGAAAGTTAAAATAAATAGAAAGAACACTAAAATAAAAAAACTAAATTCTCCTTTAAAAGACTAAATTATAATTTTGAGAATAGTAAGAGGATCAAAATCAAAATTTGGCCTTTATGTTTTCAGAGAGGGAAAAAATTGAGAGGGAGCATTTGAAAACACGCGCTACAGACTTTCAAAATTAAAAAAAAGGCCACGCGCTGAAGGAAGAGCGTGCGCCAAAAAAAGGCAAAAAGGCTGGATTGCCGTTTTTATAGTTGAATTCTGCCGTCCCGAGACGATACGGTTTCACCTTGGAACGATCCAATCAAAAATCTCTGAGTTATTTAT
Organism: Gossypium stocksii; assembly: GCA_020496765.1. Lineage (NCBI taxonomy): Eukaryota > Viridiplantae > Streptophyta > Magnoliopsida > Malvales > Malvaceae > Gossypium > Gossypium stocksii. The sequence continues at coordinate 128,734,480 of CM035624.1, forward strand.
AATTATTAATTAACTTATTATTGTTATTTTAAATTATTTTAAATTAAATTTAATAAAAATTTTAAGTAAAATTCAACCAAATAAAATAAAATCACGAATTTAATACATAGTTAAAGTGTAATGATAAATTTATCTCTAATTAATAAGATTAAATGATCAATATTAATTAAAGTGAAGTATAATGGTAAAATTGAATTTCCATTTAAAGTATAGTAATAATTCTGTATATTAGCCCATTTGATTTTTTTTTCTTTTACATATGCATTAATTGAGGAGAAATATGTAATTTCAAGCTTGTTGCAAATGGCGAAAAAGTCAAAAAGAATTGATGAATCTTTTCTTCATTGTTTACGACTTATTAGTTCTTCACTTTTAGCACTTTACGTGTACAATTCTTCAATCTCGGCTAACGCACCGTTCCTTTATTCACCAGCACACTTTACATCTGTATCTTCTTTTATTTATTTACGTAAAAAAGATCTAAAAAAATATTTAGTAAAAAATAAAAAAATAATTTTAAAAAATTACTTCTAGTCGAGTCATCAATGATTAAAATTAAATCAATTAAGCTCATTCGTTTATTTGACATATGATGGCATAAAAAATGAAAATGCTAACATATTGAAATATGATACATCACGTAGATTATTATATTAATGTTTCATGTTATGCTTATAAAAATTTTAAAAATAACAAAAAAAATAAAAACTTTTAATAATCAAATATATGAAGATTGAAATATGAGTGTGTTATATTTCTATCAGAGTACAATATATGACAAGTTGTTGGATAGTTCACGAATGACCATTCGTAAGAAATGGCCTGGAAGTAATTATTCGCGTGGAACGATTCACAGGTGACTTTTCGTGAATCTTATTTAAGTTAATCTATAGACAATTCTCTATACACTATTTGTTGGGACCACCAAGGCACAACCACCTTATATGACCTTAAGGACAATAATGTCAAAATAGGACGACATAATATATTCCATGGTGACAATTGACCTGCAATGACACTAACCATATAGTGCATTGTACCATCAACAATGTAATTCTATAGAACGAATGAGTAACCCCTTATATAAGTGTACATGAGGAACCAATGATCAACTTTTCTCCCTAGCAACCTTACATAGCAATCCTAAAGTATCCTCCTCATCCTTTCTCCTTACATAGACATTCCATTTGTCACAGGTAAATTAACATTTTCTTCCACCATATTCTCTTTCTTGTCGATTACTTGTATCAACAAAAGTAAATGAATAGGTTTATTATTAAATTGAATGTAGAAATCTTGACATTAAATGTAATATTTAGTACTTGAAAACATTACGAGATAAATTATCAAATTAAGGGACTAATGTGATAAAAAATTTAAGGACAAAATTGAAAAAGTAACAAATTCAAAGACTAAAAGTTACACCATCCCTAATAATAAATCGAATATAAATACAAATTGAAAAAAAAAATCACCGAGTATTTATTTAAAAATTGAAAAGCCCATTAGCCAGCCAACCCAAATCATCTCACAACCCAAAAGAAACAGAAAACCGTAACCCAAACCTAACCAAAATTTGGTGCGTAAGAGCCGAGCTCCAAAGCTCCGAATGGCGTGATCGTCGCTTAAACCTTCCCTTTGTTAAACCCACATATTTCCTTCTCAGTCTCTTTCTACTCTCCACAACCGAAGAGGAGGGGGAAAAAAGCCATGGCTGTGGACAAAGATAAGCTTCAAGAAGAAGCTTCCATTGTTCGTTTTTGTAAAATTATTCTTGGCTGGGACTATTTTCGCCTCCTCAAATTATCTAAAGTACGTTTCTCTCTGATTTTCCGCATCAAAATTTCAATGCGTGTTTTTTGTTTTTTGAATTGTTTTTGGAATTGGAATCAGAAAAATAACAAAGATGAGGCGACGTCGGCTTTAAAAGAAGTGAAGGATAGCTACAAAGACGTTGATGATTATTTGGCTACTTTCGAGCCGCTTTTGTTTGAGGAAGTCAAAGCTCAGATTGTTCAGAGAAAAGATGAGGAGGAAGGTAGTGTGTTTTTTAGGTCTCTGTTTGGTTCGTGAGAAAATTTTGCATAAACAATCCTTCTAGTTTCTTTCTCATGTTTTGTTATTAAGCATTGCAGTGGCTGATTGGAAGCTAAGGTTAGTTATGGAATGCAACGAGGCTGATGGATTTTACTTACCTGCGATTACTTATGAAGCTGAGGAGGAAGAATCGATATCACAGAATGACCTTTTGCTGCTTTCAAAAGAGGACGTAATTAATGCTTCATTTGATCCTTGTTTTTGCTATTTGCTTACTAAAAAGTTGCTAAAATGCTAAAGCAATTGATGGAAACTGAGATTATTAATTTTTATAAAATTGAACAAATTAGCTAGTAATTGTTCTTTGTAAAAGTAAAACATGCGTTTTCTTTTCTCAAAATCATTCAATTTTCAATAGAAATAATCAAGAAGGATCTGCTTCCGTTGTTATGCTATACTTATATTGACACCTTTTTTACTTAATAAAGTTTCTATCTGTTTTCATAAGTGCATTCTTGACTTGTATTAATTCAACTAATCTGGTCTAATAATGGTAGAGAATATCGTTGGTAATCTTAGCCATGTCATTGGTATTCATGATCTTTTCCAGCTATTTGTTGACTGAAAGGGATTTTTATTTTCTGTAATAAGGGAAAAACGTTGAGTGGGATGAAATTGTTAAGAGTCTTGATTAGGCTTTTTTTCTTGCAGTTTAAAGAGGGTAGTAAGAAACTCCCAACAACATATGCATTTGCTTTGGTGGAACATAGACAAAAGAATCAGCTTAGACTCAGAATGTACTTAGCTGGCGAGTTCACACAAGTAAATCCTGATGTTGAAAAGAGTTCTGCAAGGCTGGCGCGTATGCAAGCCCTTATCACTTCTACTGCTAATGCAGTGGACAAACGATTGTTCAGTATAAAGGTAATAAGATAACCATGTCTTTCCTGCTTTGACCATGCTAAAGTTTTACTTCTGCCCACATTCCTTTATGCATCGAATACAACATGTTGATAGATGGAGGTGCCAGTGAATCCTAGATCTGCTGAGACATATGGTTAATGCATTTGTCCTGCAGGTTTGTAGTTTATCAACTATAGCACGTGAATATATAGCTTTGCGTTCAGTTGGTTCTCTTCCTTTCAAGGATTTAATACTTAAAGCATCAGAAAGAGATCATGGTTCTGAAGACCAAGCCTGGAAAATTTCTGGATCCCTAAAAGATTATTTTAAGGAGAATCTTAACAAATCTCAACAGGAAGCTATACATGTAAGTCTTTGGTTAATTTATTATGCTCGGTATTTACATGGTAGTTCTATCCTTTATTTTTCTGATTAGTCCATGCAGTTTTAGCTTAAACAACTACTTAATTGGTTCTACCTTATTATTAATCTTCTCATAACCAAAGATATTTCATTCTCTCTGTTGCAGGCTGGTCTGTCTCGCAAACCCTTTGTCCTGATACAGGTTTAACATCTCACTTAGTTTCTTCTTTTTGTCTGTTGGCTATTTTTTCAAAAGAAAGAACAAAAAAATGAAGAAGGAGGAGAACTCTTTCTTTCTCTTTTGGCACTATTCTGTACCATTCCATTTTTTTAAAATCAAAATGATGCAGTCATTCTTATAAGCACTGAATTGAATAAGTGGATGTGAAAATAATTGATATGTCCATGCCATATTACAGACCTGCACAGAATTGGTGAGTTGATGAAAGAAAATAGGAGGTGAAGTTTTAATGTATTATCTTTCTAATGTAAGTGCTGCACATTGAATTGAGGTGTAGACAGAAAACTGTATTTTGATTATTTAAATGATTCATTTTTAATTGCATGCATTTTCTTGAGTTCAAGAGCTGCAAAAATCCTGTATTAGAATTGGGGATTGAAGTTGACTTGTAAAGCCATTTCTCCAGCTCAGTTATGGACTTACAATATGACCTTGTTGGAAAGCATTATCACTCTTTGTTACAGCCACATATATTGAGTTATGTTGTAGGTGCCTTAATTTTGGTTAGCTGACCATGTACTTTTTCCTAGGGGCCACCTGGAACAGGGAAGACACAGACCATCCTTGGACTTCTAAGTGCTATTTTGCATGCAACTCCAGCAAGAGTACACTCTAAGTATAAATTTTGCTTTCTTTATTTTCTTAGATCTAGGGCAGTGTGTCACTTTTAAGAATAAACCAACAATTGCACGTATTTGTGCTCATACCTATCTTCCTATTACAGGGGTGTATTGCTTGAGCTAAATCTTGGACCAGAACTACCCATTGAAGAAAAGTATGTTCTGAATCCATCTTTCTATGCCTGCTCCTAATTTAGTTGACCATGGATGTCTTGAATTATTTTATTATCTTCCATGCATGTTCAGTTGGGTTTTGTGTAGAAAGATTTTATGTTATCCTCAAATGGGGATTGATCTTCAAATGACTATGCACCTGAAAGCTTCCCTCATATGTTCTCCTAAGTTAAATGAGATTTTAAAAGTTATCCTCTTGTCAAAGACATGATTTTAAAAGTTTTCCTGCTCTCTAAGTTAATATAAATAGGTCAGGTGATATGCGGACTTAAGTTTTACATTTTTCTTTACATAGAGTGGTGGATTTCAAGAGAACCCTTGCTAGTGCTTTTGTGACTGAAATTGCATTACATGATCGAGTCTGACATGCCCTTTTTCTGCTGACCTATCAGACTCTAATGGTTCTGCATTATGCAGATACAAGCATTGGGGACGAGCTTCTCCATGGTTAATGAATGCTAATCCCAGGGATATTATCATGCCTATTGATGGTGATGATGGTTTCTTTCCTACCACTGGGAACGAGATGGTGGGCTGAAGTCTTGATATTGGTTTGTTAGCTTCTGACAATGTGATCAATTATCATTTTCTAACTTTAATTGTTCTGCAGAAGCCAGAAGTTGTTAATTCCAGACGGAAATATCGCCTAAGGGTGCTGGTATGTGCACCATCAAATTCTGCTCTTGATGAGATTGTGTTACGCCTTTTAAAAACTGGTATGATTGTTACCGCTCTCTTGTACTTCTCTAAAGAAAAATAGCAGGTATATAGGTAGTACTAAAAAACCATTTTCCAACATTCTTCACTGGTTCCTTTTTTCTATTCTATCGTGCCGAGCTTAATCATCAAGCTTATGTGAAATGGTTACTGCAGACTAGATTCATAAAATATTGTAGTTTAAAGCATATTGTTGTTCTTGAAACATGGAAACCAGAAGGTTATTTAGTTTGATCACTGTTGTTCTTTAAAAACTTAACCCAACATTTAACCTGATTTATGTCTCTCTAGTAAACTTGATGTAATATATATTACAAATTTATTCAATCTTTTGCTCTGTATCCAGTTTTTCAAAAACTAAAATGAAAAGGTGATAGACCAAAGAAGCTAGGTATTCATTTGAAAAGAGTAAATGAAACCGGTTAAGTTGGCTTGCTGTTAGAATAAGGTAGATTGCTTGAGGTAGTTATTCATATAATCGTAAAATCCTGGAAGTGCTTGACTAAGTATTTAATGTCGTAATTTATTTTGGAGGGTGGGATTATTGTTGGTTTGAAAGTTGTCTGAAATGTTTTCAAGTGCATGAGCTTATCATCTGGCTATCATTCTTGATATAGTTATACATTATATTTTTCTATCTTCTACAGGTGTTCGTGATGAAAATGTTCGTGCATATACTCCTAAAGTTGTTCGCATTGGTCTTAAACCACATCATTCTGTCGAGGCAGTCTCCCTGGATTACCTTGTATGTATTCAGTTTAACCTATGGAACTTCATTTATTATTGTTATGATGAGAATACTCCTAAAATTGGTCACCTTGGTCTTAAACCACATACTACTTTAGAGGCAGTCTCCATTGATTACCTTGTATGTGTTTAGTAACCTTCAGAGCTTAATTTATTACTGGTAACGAGCATGGTCACTCTGCATAAGTGTTAGGTTGAAGTTCTTTCAAGTGGAACTTTTATAATCATTAGGCAAGCACTGTTAAAATCATCAAAGCATAGAAAACTATCAATTCTTTCATAACTTAAATGACATGATGAATTAGTTGGCCAAGCAAGAAGAATTCCTGAAAGGCATCTTGAAAGAGAAATTTCCTTTGCAGGTTAATCAAAAGCGGGAGTTGGCTGGTGATAAGCCGAAACAATCTTCCACAGCAAAGGATATAGACAGTCTTCGTGCTGCAATTTTAGATGAGGCTGTCATTGTATGTTAATCTGATTTGTCTTGACGTCTAAGTCCAATATATATGGTTAAAAACTTAATTGCCTCTTTGTACACTTGGTAGGTCTGCTCCACGCTCAGCTTCAGTGGTTCAGCATTGCTTTCTAAACTGAGTTCTGGTTTCGATGTTGTTATAATTGATGAAGCTGCCCAAGCTGTAAGACTCTAAAATCACTTTTATTCTTTTTGATCATGAATGTTTGTTTTTATGTGAGTGTGATCTTGAATAAGCTGCATCAGTTAATTCTTAATCTGTTGTATGCTAGTTTTTCAAATTTTGGAAGAGTGGAACTGTTCTTCAGTTCTCAGGATTTTTTCACGGACATTGGACATTGTTTATCTGTTCTTCAAAGGCATAGGAGGAGTCTTTATCAAAAAAAACTTTCGCTAGGCGGTCACTAGTACTCATAACTAACAAATTGTGTCCCTAGGAATACATTTGCTAGTGATTTAGATGGTGCAATTTTCCTCCTTTATCCCCATCTTGTGCTGCCATAATTATCTAATTACATGTTCTTGTACAGGTCGAACCTGCCACTCTTCTTCCTTTGTCCAGTGGCTGCAAACAAGTATTTCTGGTATAATACCAATGCTTTTTCCCATATGGTTTTTTTATTCTCTAGTCTCTACCTTCCTGTTTCTAAATCGTTGAATAATGATTGTTGTATTTCTCAAAGATGCTACAAATACTAGTAATATTTTCTTCATCTATCGGTTCCTTTATAGGACATAGGTATTAAGTAATTATAACCTGAAATTTGTAATTTATCATCATTATAAATGACCATATTGAAAAAGCAATCAAATCAGTAAGGTGGTTGAGTCGATGTTACGGTGGAAGTGGTGAATTAAAATCATTAAAATAGTAGTGCTGCTGCTGACAGTAATATAGATGGTGCTGCTGCTGTAGGTTCTCCTGTTCTTCATAATGGCAATATTTTGTGATTGTGATGATCATATAGGAATTGAACATGATAGGAAAACATTGATGGAGAAAAGCCGATTATTTCTGAATGATAGATTCTACATCGATTTTCAACTTGCAAGATACATTTCTAGTTTGCACTCATTATGCAAATTTGATTTTTCTAGAATAAAGAAAATTGACCTTTGAAACTTGTGAATCTCGCCTCTGCGTGAAATTCTTTTGTAAAGATCTTCATTCTACAATGTCTAGAAAAGCTTCACTGCTCACGTACCAACTGTTTGATATTTACATTATCAATTATTGTATTTTCTTGGGCAATGTTATTAGTGCAGTTCATTAATTTAGTAATTTTCCTTAGATAGGTGATCCAGTTCAATTACCCGCTACTGTAATTTCACCCATTGCTGAGAAATTTGGGTAAAACACTTAATCATGTGCTAAAGGTGACCTTATTTATCTTTATTCCTATATCTTTCTATCTCATACGTGTCTTACTTTTGAAGCTATGCCACGAGTTTGTTCAAGAGATTTCAGAGGGCCGGTTATCCTGTAAAGATGCTTAAGACTCAGTATCGAATGCATCCCGAGGTAAGATAATAAATGAACATTGATATCACTTATCCAAATGAAAAAAATTATGCTGAAGCCTTAGATTGTCTAAAGTATCCGCTGATAATTGATGGTTGATAGTTCTTTGAGTGGATCTAATCTATTTGTTGAGCAGATAAGAAGCTTTCCTTCAAAGGAGTTCTATGATGAGGCATTAGAAGATGGATTAGATGTCGAAGATCAAACTACTCGTGAATGGCACAAATACCGCTGCTTTGGACCATTTTGTTTTTTCGATATACATGAAGGGAAAGAGTCACAACCCTCAGGAAGTGGGTCCTGGGTAAATACTGATGAGATCGAGTTTGTCCTTGCCTTGTACAATAAATTGATAACAATGCACCCAGGGCTTAAGTCGAGCTCTCAATTTGCTATTATAAGCCCTTATAGACATCAAGTCAAGCTTTTACAAGAGAGATTTCAGGAAACTTTTGGGGTGGAGTCCAAAAGGGTTGTGGATATTGGTACCATTGATGGTTTCCAGGTAATCTTCTTGTGCCTTGCTTTAATAAACTTACATGTTTTTTTTTCTTAGGCGCAGCCAAGTGAATTTGTTGATGAGTTTATGTAGACACGGATGGATATAGTATGTAGTTTGTAAAATCTATATTCTTGATATCTGGTTAATTTTATCTTTATTTACTCCTATGAATTTAATTGACACGTAGCAATGTGAAAGTTCCGAAGAGTAAGCTTGATCAATGGCAATCATATCTCGAACTATTTCATCTGACAGGATACATCTAATAGCATATAGTATCTAATAACTTTTATGCATAATAGGTCTATAAGACTAACACATTCTCTGTTTTCCCTTTCAGGGACGGGAAAAAGATGTTGTAATATTTTCTTGTGTGAGGGCTAGCAAAGATAGAGGCATAGGCTTTGTGTCTGATTTTCGGCGAATGAATGTCGGAATCACCCGAGCAAAGTCTTCTGTACTGGTACTACGATATATACTAAGCCTAGTCTAATTCAAAGTTCCGCTAAATCATATACTTTATAACCTTTTTCACTGTTTCTACAGGTGGTTGGTTCAGCATCAACGCTGAAGAGGGACGAGCATTGGAACAACCTAGTAGAAAGTGCTGAGGAGCGAGGATGCTTATTTAAGGTGGTGTTCTTTTTCCTAAATCACTTGAAAATTCGTACTGTCTATATACAGGATATATTGCGTTAACCAAATGTTACATATGAAACGATTTTTTCTTTTTTGAAATGAAAATTTTGTGGAAGGGGGATTGGAACTCTTGAATTAAGTCAGTTATGGTAGGTTATGATTTTAAATATGTAAAATATCATTTTTACCCTCTACTGTTTACATAATTATATTATAGAAATGGTTGTGATTGTAAACAATCAATATATTTAATTATTTTCTTTCCTTTCCACCGATTAACCAAACAAAAATGGTTAAATTTATTGTAATTTCCTTTACATTATTAATTTTAACAATCCAAACAAAATAACATATAATCCTTTCCTTTTATTTTCTTTAGTTTCTTTTTCTTTTATTTTCTTTACTTTCTTTTCCTTTATAATTATCAACCCAAACATAGTGTAAGTTGATCAGTTAACAAATTTAAAGTATGAGATTGATGGGTTAAGTCAGTTTTTTAACCGAACTAATCAATTGCTCTCTTCTACCTTGAACCAAATGCCTAGGTTGAAATGCATGCATTGAGATATATATTGCTAAGAAATTTCCTTGGTGCAGGTAGGGAAGCCTTATGCATCATTCTTGAATGATGAATATCTAGAATCGATGAAGGTTATTAACAAGGATGCACAAATGATGGAAGATATGGATGACCTTGATAATGATAATGTAGCAGCCTATAATATGGCCGGAGTTGCTGATCAAGCTCCAGTGGAAGACAATGATTATGGAGATGGAGATGGAGATGTTGGAGGATATGATGATGACTAAACACAACTATCACAATAGGTAAGCTTTTATGCATGCTTTGTTCACCATCTAGAATTCTAATCAGAAACCCTTTTATTTTGGTATTTTGCTTTCATTGCTTGGTTGGCAATCTAAATCATCTTATTTTACTAAGAGCTGTAGATGGGTTTCTTAGGGGAAGGACTGTTAATAACATTATCCACTTAAAATTTGTCACGTCGATTCCTCTACCTTCTCTTGTTGACCACTTGTTTGGTTAGTCCCCGCTTAAAATATACTTTTGTCGGTAATAATTTTTTCTTTTCTTTTTTCTTTAATGTGTAAATGTTTATATATATATATATATATATATATATTATAAGAGCCGATAAACGTGTTTTGCACTACAAAAATCTAACTTAATTTTTTTATGAAACAATATTTTTTCTTATTAATATTTATCTTAATGAGTGATACTAAGCTGAGATTTTGTTATTTATTTATTTCTGTTTTAAGGACGGATTTTGTTTAGTTGAAATAAGAAACTAGGTTCATTCTGTGGACTTACTGGTTATGCTTATGTTTGGGATTTATTTTTTTCTTTAATTTGGCATGATTTATGATTTGATTTTTTTATTAGTCGATCTAAATTGATGATATTGTTAAAGTAATAACATGATTTTTTTTTTATTATTTGAAAATTTTAATCATATTTAACAAACAATATTAAACATGAAATTTACGTATTGTTTGAAGGTTTTTTTAAAAAGAAATATGGAGTCATTTAAACTTAAGAAAGATCAAATCATATCAATGTAAAAAAAAAAAAATGAAAATGAAGATTAAAATTAAAATTATAATTATAATTAGAAAGCATTTACTAGCATGGCATAGACGCCACTGGACAAAGAGAAATTGGATGAGAGAAAGAAACTTGCCAGTTGGATTTAAGATTAAGAACAGAGATGCACATGCAACTTTACAATGGCAATTAGAACTTTCTTTCCTTTTTTTTCTTTTTTTCCTTTTTTCCCCTTCCTTCAAACCGAAGAAACCAAATACAAAAATCAGCAAAATCTTAGGTTGGGAACAGGGGATGGGCTAAAGGGTAGCAACAAAAAATTGAAATTCCCATTTAGAATCTTCTCATCATCATCATCATCTTCTCTGCATAAGCTTTACCTTTTTTTCCTTTGTAATACTCAAAACCACGTGCAATGTTGTCCTGAATTCTAGCCTTCCTCCTCCCCCGCCCCTCTTTTTTTTTTTTTCTTTTTCAATTCTTTTCTCAATCCATTTGTGGATTGAGAACATTGAACAATGAAAAGAGAATTACATACCTTCTTTTAAGAAAAAAACCAATATGAATTATAAGAAGTTAGGAAATTTTTTTTCTTTTTTTCTTTTAAACATTCAATCCTTCAAATCCACATTGCTTGTATGTAAGTGATTGCTTCCTTGGACTAATTACTATTGCACAATCCACTGATACCTGCCAAAACCCAATACAATCCTCCACTTTGTTAATTCCAAGATAAAGAACAATAATAATTAAAGCAAAATGAAAAATCACAATATGATCATGTAAATGATTGAATGTCTAAATTTTGTCATGTTTCTACACATCACTGATAAGGGAATCGTTTTAAGTTTTCAAAGCATGTGGAGAGATCACATGATGATAATGAAAGTGAGGATTAAGGTCAATGAAAATGGGTCCCTATAATATATATGTGGTTTTAAACCTATTTTTATTACATTGTTAAAGGCTTCTTCATGACTAAGAAATGATGCGTGACATGTTAACAAGAAGCTTCATAATACTTTACTTTTAACCCCATTTTCTTAAAAGAAATATTAAAGCCTTAAACATGGGCAATGGACACTTGTGTTACCCATATCTATTGACACGTTTAAAAAAAAATCATGCACCTATTTGAATATGAATATTGTTAATATTGTCCATTTAAAGTTGAAAATCTAATGGGAGCATCTCGTTAAATGCGTAGTAAGATAAACTATTAAACCTATGCCTTATAGCATATAGGACACCTTTGGGTGAGAGTATTACCACTTGAGCTTGTTCACTCAATATGTTATAGGATACAAGTTCAAGTTCAACCTTCATGACTAAACACCTAACAAAGGACTCCCACTTTGTCCTCAAGAATTCGAGCATTGGACAATGTTAGAAGATAAACTCTCAACCAAGGACAATACTGAACTTATAAACAAACCCACCAATTCTCGACGGAAAACACTTATTTTGAAGGAGAAGAAAATCCTTAATCTTCTCTCATATGAAATAATTTTAAACAAAAACTAAAAATTGCCCATATAGAACATACAACTTAATTTCAAGCACCATAGATACAATAGGACAAAGGAATTTTCAAGTACAAGTAAATTTTGAAAGAGGGTTGAAGTTAAAAAACTTGTGGATCACACAAGAAAAAGAAAATTTCATGGGAGGTGGATCCCGCATTGTAGAGTGGTAGGAAATAAAATGGGACCAAGTGATAGCCCACCATTTACGAAAAATCACATGGTGAGAAAAACCAAAAACAAAACAAAATCATTTTTCATTTCTACCCCATAAATAATTAAAACTAACATACTATTATAACCCAATTTATTTATTTATAGGTTAAAATATATCATAAATTCATATACTCTTGATAAATTTAAAATTTAGTCCTTTATTTTTTAAATTTTAAATTTTAAGTCTAATTATTATCACTGTTAAAATTATCTCATAAATTCAAGTTCATTATAACGTTTTTTTAATTATAATGTTACTAAGTTGGTAATTTTTTTATTTCAAAATAGCACATCAACCAATTTAATAAAAAAAATTATGTTAACAATCAGACCTAAATTTTATAATTTAAAAAATAAAATGATTAAATTCTTAAAATTAAACGTAAAAAAATTAAATTTCAATTTTATAAAAAATTACAAGAAATCTACATCATACTTTTAACCTTATTTATATTCATGCTCTTACAATTACCCAAAAAAAAAAAAAATCCTAAAATAATGTAGTGTAATGTTTATTTTTCATAGTATTATTGCACGAAGGGGAAAAAAAAAAAAAAGAGAGGCTAGGCGCACGATAGCTATATGCCATTGGTGTGTGTGGGTAAAGCGCGTGGGAAGCAAGCTAATTATTATTAGCGTTAATTAAAAAGTTAAACATAGCTTTAATCTTCTTTTAATATGTGTGCCTTATTTTTCTGTGTTCAGACAACAAATAGTCAAATACTACTGTAAAAATTGCAGCAAAAACTAAGTACATTCCTCTATGACAATGAAACTACTAAATGACATTTTTATCCCGAAAAACAATGGAGATAATTCAGAGAATTATTATTGGATTGGTAAAATAAAAGTGAAAAAATGGACAAAAACAAAAGGGTCCAAGAAAAAATGGTGCATGTTAGTGAGAAACAAACAAAGCCTAAAAAAAGTTGAATGGGACAGTAAGTGGTGGGGATGGCGGTGGCTAAAAGCAGCGACCGCCAATGCGCCACCTTTTACGGCGGGTTTTAGAAAAGAAAACTGGGTTTAACATGGTTAATAACATAAGCTTATAATTTGAAAGCAATGGTGGAAGCTACCGTCAACAGACGGACTACGCCCCACCTTTTACGGCGGGTTTTTTAAGTATGAAAAGAAAACTGGGTTTTAACATAATCAATAACGTAAGCTTATAATTTGAAAGCAAAGGAGAATAATAATGAAAGAGAATGAGGTGACCTGGACGCCAGGAGAATCGAAGTCTAATACACGGATCTTGGCGCCGACGTCACCGAGAACTCGGAGCTGAACACGGTCATAAATGGAGGCGTCTCTGATTAAATCGGCGGCGTCAGCTTGCATTAAATTAGCTCGATCAACGGCTATGGTTGCTTGCACGTTACGAGTACTATGAGCTTCTTGATAAAACCCAGGAACCGAAGCTTTACCCAAAGGGATCCCACGGTACATAACGGTGAATCTAGATTCGCCGTATTTGATCCCCACTTTGTTAGGATTTACCGCTGTGAAAAGCATACGGATGGTTAAAGATAAAGAAGCGGTGGTTGGGGTGGTAGCGACGGCGGTTGCGGTACCGTCGAAAGAAGATGGAGTAGATGTTGAAATGCCCATGTATTGAACCGCGACTTGCTGGAGATCGAATTGGGGTTTTTTGGGTTTAACGGCGAGGACAATGATGAGGACGATGGCTAGTACAAGAAGTGCTAAGAAGGAAAAAAGGAGGAAAAGGCAACAACAACAGCCTTTAAAAGAGGCGGAGGAAGAGGAAGAACGAGGGTAGTAAGTATGGTGGCGTTGGAGTGGTTGAGCGGTGATGGAGTGGCCGTTGGGGTGGTGGTGGTGGTCACCGTTAGCGGTGGATGAACGCGTTTCTGTGGCTTGGGATTGATTATGGTTTGGATTCATGTTTGTAGGTGGCATTTTTTTTCTTCCTTCCCTCCCTCCCTCACTCACTCACTCACTCACTCACTCACTCGCTCGCTCGTTTGCCCACTGGCTGACTCACCGATTCACTCAGAATCTCTTACAATAGCTCAGCTACAGTGGTTTCTTAATTATGAAGGAGACTGTGAGGGAGAGAGAGAGGGAGAAGAAGAAAATTCGGTGGCCTTTTTTCTTTTTCGTTTCGTTTTTCTTTTTTTTTTGGTGACTTTGCTTGCTGTGAGAGAGACTGAGAGAACGTAAATTATTAAAAAGAAAATTAAATAATACACCAAAAACCCTAAATTCAATAAAAAAAATAAAAATTTTATTTTTTAATATTTATTATTTTATATTAACGATTATGTGTTATCTTATTATTTATAAATGATACATAAGATTGATCGTATATTAATTTAATTATAAAATATTTTTTTATACTATGGATGTGAAATGAGGTTTTAATGTATTTTTTAAATAAACAACATTTATTTTTTAAATTTATTTTTACCGTGTTAAATAAAGTTTAGTTTATTTAAATTAAAATGTAAATAAATAATTGAATTTTCAATTGATATAATAATTGTCGAAACCATTTTTTTGAAATAGGTGGAATCGACTTTAAAATTTGAAAATGGGAGTCGCCACCGACCTTTTTCAAGGTGCGATCGGATCACCTTAAATCATTTTAATAAAACATTTTGAGTTATTAAAACAATTAATATTGGTCTACGAAAATCAAAGAACAGGCTCGGGAGTCGGTTACGCACGAGGAAGGATTAGCACCCTCGATACGCCCAAAATTGGTACCTGATTGATTAATTAGTATCTTAGTGTCGAATGATTAAAAAAAAGATTTTAAAAATACGATCCTTTGTTTAAAAATGGCATTTAAATGAAGTGAAAACCGAGGCTCACTTACCTCAAAGCAATAAGAATGCCATACCCAATAAGTTAGGGTGCAACATATCAATTTCTTGAGATTAAGTTTGCCTTTTTGCTTAAAGAGCCTAGTATTTAAATCAAAGGGAATATCTTATTATTTTGGATTGAATGAAAAATCGGAACCCGATAAGTTAGGGCCAGATTCATCGAATTGCCAAAACATAGAATATTACCTTAATTTTGAAATTCCTATCTTGAGACATTGAACGCCACATTCAGTAAATTAGGATGTAGCATTTCGAAGTTTCGAGAATAGGTTTTACTTGAAAACTCACGTGTTTTGGTTTTAAAATTAATACTCGATAGTTCGGGTTTAACGAGAAAAATCAAAACCTAGTAAGTTAAGGCTTGATTTCCTCGTACTTCCCAAACGCGAGTTATGTATCATTTTTGAACCTTTGAGTAGTAGTTTTCACTAAGTAATATTGAATGCGAAAATACGAACATAAAACAACAACATATAACACGAAGAAATGATTCATGAACAATGTATACTTCATCGATGAATCATAATAATCAACAAATAACAAACAATACATATGATAACGATAATTATATAGCATGATATCAAACACAAATAATAACATTAAATACGTAAAAGAATGGCCTATACACAATGTGATGTGAAACATATATATATATATACATATACGTAATACGCAAAAAATGTTCATACATAAACATAATGTGTATAAAAAGTTAAAATACATACGTAATACATGAAAATATTTATACGCAATAGCATTAAAATATATGAGAAAGCATGAAAATATGCGAATACCATGATATTAAAATATATACATAATAATAGAATATAATATTAAAGAATACACATACGTAGTATAAAAATACATATATATGTATACCTAACGTATTGTTAAAATATGTACATAATATATAAACAAATAATAATGGTGTTGGAAAGAATAAAATGTAGTATTTAAAAATATGTACATAAAATGGTATCAAAAATAGCTAATAATGTTTAACATGTGTACATAATATGTATGTTAAAGAAATATATATATATATACATATGATGTATAAAATGATATAATACAAAAATAATATATTTGTAATAATAAGAGAAAATAACATATGTACAAAATATACATGTTAATAATTATGAAAAGAAAATAGTGACAAATTACTACTAATACCACAGCAATAATAATATATTAGTAACAATAATAGGAAGTAATAATCCTGAAATAATACTAAATATGATAGCAATAATAAAGTAGAAAATAATAATATGTTAGTGAGAAAAACAACAATATAATAATAGATATAATCAGAAGTATAATAATATTAGTTTAGTAAATAATGATCACATTAAAAGTAATAATAATAAAAATAATAATAATAATAATAATAATGAAAACGGGACTGTATTGAAAACAGGACAGAAAATTAGGGCCGAAATTAAAACAAACAAAGGTGAAAAAGGATGGATTTAAATACGCGAAGACAGTAGATGGACCTAAGGGAGCAATATCCCCAAGTCTTCAAAACACTGCGCAATACAAGGGACTTAAATGAAATGAAATTGGAATTAAAAGGCAAAATCAAAAAGCGAAGGAAAGAGCAAAAGGGACCTAATCAGAATAACCCAGAACGCCAAGGGACTGCGCGCGCAATTGGCCCAAAGGGCACAAAACACGCGGATCTCCCTTATCCGGGTCGGGTCGCGCACGGAGCCCCTAAAGACTTAAACGGCGCCGTTTTAATAAGGTCACTTAAGCCCAAAATTTCCTTTAACAGACTTATACCAGACAAACAAAATAAACAAAGAAGAAAGGGGCTGCTCATTCTTCTCTGCTAGGGCACGAAAGTCACCCTGTGCCGATTCACCATGCGCTCGTCGTAGGCGGCGGTCAGAGGCTCCAATCGTCAGGTATTTCGACCCTCTTCAACCCCTTTCTTAAAACCCCCTAAGTTCCATACTTATTTTTAGAAAAAGGAAACCTTCTCGACCCCTCGTCTGAACCTCTACCCTTCCGAGGTGCTCAGACTTTCATCGGTGGTCATGCCATGCAACTCAGGTAACCTCTCTTTTCCTTTTTCGTTGAACCAGATTCGAAAATAGAGAAGGAATAATAAAAGGGAAGTGTAAAATGACCAGAGAAATGAAATCTAAAATCAACCTTTTCTTCTCTTTGCTTTTGATTTCTAAAACGTGTGTACAAAGATGGGAATCAGGTTCTTTTTGCAGTTGTTTTCGGCCTCTCCTTCTAGCCGAATGAAGATAAAAATAAATAAAAAGAAACCAATCCCCCCTTTTCTTACATTGTTTTTTCATTTTATAGCCCTGATTACACTTATTTTATCACTGTTTGGTACTATTGTTGCTGCTATTGCTGTTGTCTGTCTTTGTCGCGTGTTTGCAGACCTCTGGAGGCGATGGGACGGAGGCAAGTTCAGTCATTTGGTACCTCGAGCGATGTGCACCGGTGGAGGCCCCTAGGCAGCGGCGCAGCTGAAGGGAAGGGTTCACGGGGCTAGGTTCTGTTTCTTTAGCTTAGGGTTAGGTTTTGAGTGTTGTTGGGCCACCCGGGTTTGTTCGTGTTTGGGCTTATTGGGTAGTGAAAATGGGTTACCGGGTAGTGGTTTTGGGCAAATGGGTCCAGGTGGGCTGATGGGTTAATTGGGTTTAATGGCATGTAAATGGACATTTTTATTTTTAATTATTTTGTTTTATTTGTTTCCATGGGCTCGGGCAAAATTGCCCTATTACAGCTGCCCCTCTTTGCTCATTGTCGTGTAACGAGAATAGAACAAAGACTTAAAGAGGGCCAATTTTGCCCGGTCTTGCTGGGTCTTGGTCTCTTGGTGCTTCTTTTCTTCAATTTAGCCTCGAATCTTCGATCTGCTCCTGCATCTCTGGAAAGCCAAATCTTCTATCTGCTCCTTGGATTCTCAAGGATGTCAGACTTAAATCTTTGATCTACTCCAGTAACTACTGGATGCCAGATCTTCTATCTTCAATCTGCTCCCTGCACTCTCAAGGATGCCAGACTTAAATCTTTAATCTGCCCCAGTAACTGCTGGATGCCAGATCCTCTATCTTCAATCTGCTCCTTGCACTCTCAAGGAAAGCCAGATTTAAATCTTTGACCTGCTCCAATAATGGCTGGATGCCAGATCTTCTATCTTCAATCTGCTCCTTGCACTCTCAAGGAAAGCCAGACTTAAATCTTTGACCTGCCCCAGTAACTGCTGGATGCCAGATCTTCTATCTTCAATCTGCTCCAGTAACGGCTGGATGCCAGATCTCCTGTTTTCAATCTGCTCCAGTAACAGCTGGATGCCAGATCTTCTATCTTCAATCTGCTCCTTGCACTCTCAAGGAAAGCCAGACTTAAATCTTTGACCTGCCCCAGTAACTGCTGGATGCCAGATCTTCTATCTTCAATCTGCTCCAGTAACGGCTGGATGCCAGATCTCCTATTTTCAATCTGCTCCAGTAACAGCTGGATGCCAGATCTCCTATCTTCAATCTGCTCCTTGCACTCTCAAGGAAAGCCAGACTTAAATCTTTGACCTGCTCCAGTAATGGCTGGATGCCAGATCTTCTATCTTCAATCTGCTCCTTGCACTCTCAAGGAAAGCCAGACTTAAATCTTTGATCTGCTCCAGTAACTGCTGGATGCCAGATCTTCTATTTTCAATCTGCTCCAAATACCATTGGAAGCCAGATTTGAATGTTGACACCCGTCCTCAGGGAGACCTATCTTGTAAAATGTGATTATACCTGTGCAAAATGATTGGGATGCTATGATTGAAATGAATCAAGTGCTCCTAAATGTATTATGAATAACACTTGTATAAATGCAAAATGCTATGAACATGATAATCTTTTTATGCTTAGGGCGTCTTCACTCGTTGGCCTTCAGGGCTTCATTATTAGTAGTACACTGCCCTTTTGCTCAGCTGGTATTTTGTCCAAAATAATCTTATTTTGCTCAACCAGCTTGCCCCATCGTAACTTTGGGGTTCATTTCACTGTATGTCAAAGCCATAGGGGACATAAGGCTTGTACCCTATCCCTCATGACTCAGAGGTATAGGATCTGCATACTTTTCAATCCAACCCGCTGCAAATCAAGGGTATAAGGACTCATTCCATCAACTGATCATGCTCTAGGTGACCTGACTAGATGTGTATGTCTGATGCTCGCATAGACGCAGAGTATTTTTCTGAGAATAATCTCGATTACTCTTTTTTCATCGAGATTATATCACTGGCCCAATATCTTGTCTCTTTTGTTCAGCAAATGTCTTTGACTAAAACTCTAAAGAGATGATTTCAATTTGGACTTAAAAATCTCCAACCCTTAAGCATGGAAAGTCCTAAACAATGGTCTTGTTTTAGGTTTCTGTACTATTTAGAAACTTCTAGGATAATACGCAAAACTCCTTTCACAAAAGAGTTATTAGTCCACTAATCATTATTTCAATACAAAATGCTTGAAAAAGGATCATGACAATAGACAAGAAGGAAATTGAATGCGAGCATAACTCGAAACAAACAAGTTAAGCAAAAGCGATTAAGAAAGAATTTATTAGGAGCATAGCTCGACACAAATAAATTAATCAATAAAAGGAAATTGATCGGGAGCACAGCCCGTCATGATTCAAAAATAGCGACTATGCTAAGAAAGATGAAAGTTAGGTGCCCCAGATATCACAACCTAAGCTTCCCTGTCTCAATTCTTAAGAACTCCTCCAAGTTCAATATGTGCCTAGGGGATTCGGAGTACTCTGTCGATGCCTCAAGATGTAGCATACTTCCTCATTGTTAATTCAAGCATGATAGGGCTACCGCGTGCCCCACTTTTGATCAGAATCTGAGCCGCCCTTTTTGGGTTTTTAACTCAAATGCCCTTTGGACCCAAAGCGCCCTTCGCGGGTTTTCACCTTGGCCTTTCCTTTTCCTTTTTCTTTTTCTTTTCTTTTCTTTTCTATTTCTCTTTTTCTTCTTTTTTTATTTTTCTTTTTCTTTTCTTTTTTATTTTTTGGATCAACTTTTAGAAGGTCTCAAGACGCCCTTTGCGAGTTTTCATCTTGATTTTCTTGAGAAATTCTTGTGGATGAATTCTCCTCGACATAAGTTTGTATTACCCATTTTGGCACGTTTGATTAGGATGAATACTCTCAAGTTAAGTTCACTAGGGATACTCAAACCTTAACTCTATCGCGGCTTGAAGGAAGGAATCTTGATCCATAAACCCATGAGAAAGAGGTTGCCCCAGCGACAATCCTAGTTGTCGTTTGACAAGTTTTATACAAAAAGATGGTTCAACGATTTTCAGCGAATAAGAATGAAGTTGTTGATATTCTCCTTCAACTTGGAAAGCTAAGGTACGTAAATTGCTCCCAGAGCATTCACCCTACCATGGCTCGATGATGTCTCTGAAGTATCCTCAAACTTCATAAATCTCTCCAACTGTGAGGTTACCAAAGCAAATAGGGACAATCACAGGTATGGTAGTGGTGCTCATTTGATGTACATACACCAAAGAATAGACTATCTCTTGCGAATCATTAGCCACAAGCCCCATCTGATCTAAGAGAACATGATAATGAATATGCCTCATAGTTCCAATCATTCCAGCATGGGCTCAAAGATAGAAGTCGTTGATGACAGACTCTGTTGTATACAACGGTTCCAGGCGGGACATAGTCCAGAAATCTCTGTCAGAGAAACTTAGTATGATGGTTTTTCTGTGCCATAATGACCATGAGCTTGGGGTTCCCATTTTCGTCAAGGATTTTGATCCAGTTCTTTGTTCAAAACTTGATTGAACTGAGACTCGCTAACTCGATTCTTGAAAATAATGAGCAGACCAGGCTTCTTCTTCCCTGAATTTGTATTGAAGTCTTCCCTCATGATACCTTCATCTACTTTGTCAGGCACTAGTTTGAAGGGAAAATCTATCATTTCAAGCTTCAGAGACTGTGTACGGACTGATGCCCTATAGCGAAAAATCAACGACCATTGTCTAAAGCTAATCATCGCGGCTATTGACGGCACATCAGACTATCGAGGAGAGTCCTGTAATACATTCATTCCAAGGATAATTGGAACCCTTGAAATCAAAGGGATCTGAAGGTGTTTGCCCCAGCGTAAGCATAGAGAGTAGGTGGTAGCTTCTTATACCAATCTTTACCAGTCTCAGTCATCTTCTGTAATTCTTTTTTCTTTTCTTTTCTTTTTTGGCAACCTTTGTTGCGTGGTACCTTATCTTTGAACAGACTGCAAGTTTTTAACATTGTGTAGTTGGATATGATCTTTTCTTTTCTTTTCTTTTCTTTCTTTTTGTTCTTTTGTTTTTTTGTTTTTTTTTTTTGTTTTTTTGGTTTTTTTGTTTTGAATTCAAACTCGTATTTGGATTTGGCTTTGAATATGGATTTCGAATTTGAATTTGAATCTGATGACCGTTACTTGGTGACTTTGGCACACGAAGCTACCTTACTCTCTCGGTGAAGTAATGAATCATCGTGAAGGTGACTTGAAGTCAGTGAAGCTAGCCCAGTGGTGTCCGTGCCCCACATAGAGAGTTTTCAAAGAAACATGAATCTTATCTCCCTCAATTTGACCTTTACAACACGCTAATGTAGTCTTCTTTCAGGGTGAGTTAGCACCGTTTCAGCCTTATGAACAGTCTGGCTATTGTACAACCACTAGCATGTGTCTAGCAAATGTTCTTGTGGGCCTCTTCTGAAGCTTCGATGTACCCGTGTCTCGGTAACCTAGGCATGTCTTGATATGGCTGTGCGAAGACCTATTCGAATTTTGAAATCATTCAATAATGTCTCGCCTGTCTTGGTGGTGAGCTGGACTTTAATCTTTGTTTGCTCGCGGTATCCATTGACCTTGTGGGATTCGTTTTCATCTTGTTCTACCATCTTTGACAAATCGGAAGATAGGTCACAATCTTTGTCATCTTCAAAGTCCTGAGACTCCCCTAAGCACATATTTTGCTCCAAAGGAGATTCTAGGTTAGTGACAGTGTCGCTCGCGCTATCAATATCTGGAGACCCCTTTTATAGGTATAGAGAAAGATTTCAAAGAATAAATGAATTCAAGAATGAGTATTTATGTGTCATGATCATGATGAAAGAATATTTGAAAGAGTTCGAAGCACGCTGGAATTTAAGAACAATTGTGCAGTATGGTCATGAATAAAAGAATAAAAATCTAAAAATAATTGTTATGTAGTATGAAATGAGAAATAAATGAAAATTTACTCAAAAGATGCATTCTTATTGAAACATAGATTTTGGACAAAAGCCTATTTTCACAAAAGGATTCTTACTGCCTCTAGGCTTAAAGCAGTAAGCGTGTTTTGGGTATTACCCTAAGTTAGCTCTAAAAACACAGGAACTTCTTCCACAGTCCCTTTGTTCAAAACATTCCCAGTACATAAGGGTTTGGAGACCTTTAAGTCCTCGGTTCCTTTTTTAGAGGCGCCATTGAACGTTCACATTCCCCAATATCTTGCCTTGCTCTGGAGCCCCGAACTTGATGCACTCTTGGATCCCGTGCCCCAATTTATCATAGTACTCATTTCTTGAACGGAGTGGTTGAGTAGTGGATTTTCTTCATCAGGGCGACCATCTAATTTTATAACTCCGATCTTGATAAGTCTTTCGACTACCTTTTTGAAAGCGGTGCAGTTCTCGATCGAATGCCCCGTGATTCCCCCATGGTATTCGCATTGGGAGTTCATATCATACCATTTAGGGTACGGGGAATGTATTGGCTTTATATAAAAAGGGGACACCACGTGTGCATCATATAGACTCTGATATAGCTCCTTATACGACATAGGAATTGGCGTAAAATGGAGCTTTTCTGTTCTTGATCTAGCATTGAATTCTGGCTTTTGAGGATCCTGATGGCTAGGGGTTGTCATTCTTGGCTGGCCTATGGTAACTGGCTTCACCTTACTTTCCTTACCCTTTATTGCCTTCGACATATTACCTTGGGAGCTCCAGTCTTGTTTCTTAAGAGTTTCGTACTGTTTCAAGCGCTCCATATTGGCCTGATACTGCTGGAGTCCAGTGGTAATGGGCGTCCCTTGCGAAGGTGCATCTGGTTGGGTCTGGCCACTTATTGGAGTGAAATGTGGGGAATAAATGATGTCTTCATTATCATCCTCGCTGTTGTCCACTGGATCTTTTCTCCTTTCGAGCCCTTCGGCTAATGACTGCCCTAGCTGGCTAATCACATTTTTCTGAAGCTCTAACATTTGGCTTTGCATATCTTGTTGTATCTTAGATAACTGCTCTTGCATCTGTATCTGCCTTTGCTCTATTCGCTCTAACCTTCGTTCCATGGCTCTTATGTTAGCTGAAATAATTTTATCTAATTAGGGTCGTTTCGTGAAAGTCTGATGCAAATAATGCGATGTAAGTAATGCAATGCAAATGATGCAATGCAAATGCAAGAAAAGAAGCATCGACCTTATATTCAGTTCCATTAGGAGAATTTTTTCTAGAAGACAGATTTCTTCACATAAAATGGATCACATATGCGATCTTGCCTTCATAGTCCAAGCGAAGATGTCGGTCTTTCTCTTCATGTCTGAATACTATGGTTGACTCTCGTAAATTTGCCAAAAGTACCTTCATCAGTGCCTTTTTGCTTGGTCTGGGCCGCAACTCTTTGCTCACTCTTCTTCACGATGCTTGCTAGTTTCCTTTGAGAAAGTTGAGACGTGACAACTCTCGCATAATCTTCAACGATTTAAGTCTTTTGGGCAAAATCTCGCATTTCTTTACGAGCTCATCCTTCTTCCGTTATGCTCACTTGGACCATATCTAGGCGACCGCATTATGATTCACTTTATCAAGAAATTCGTCCCCTTATGACGAACTCCCCTACTTAGGAATCGAGTATGAATCAACACCTCTTTTCTGTAACGATGCGATGTTATGCAAATGCATGAATGCAAAAAGGCATCGATCTCAATTCAGTTTCTTTTAGAGAACTTTATTTGAAAAACAAAATGGGCTACCAATATGCGTTTGCCCTCACGTTCAAAGTCTTAACAAAGTAAACTTTTGTCCAAAGTCGAATTGTAGCTCACATTGGCGCTTAATGTGCTCCACTTAAGCTACATCTTCACCTGTGAAGTAATTTCTACAGCCAAAGGGCACCTTCTCCAATGTCTGTGAAATTGTTCTAATCATCTTTAGAGAGATTGGCGAACAAGTAGACATCTCTGTTTCACAGTATGCCACCTTAAAATGATATCCAATACTTTCAGTGCTTCTTGAGAGTTTTCAGATTCCTGACCACACGGAATATTTCGAAATGCTTGTATGGGTATCTTTGCAGCATAACTAATTTCCACTTTAAAAGTCTTTGAGCGATACAATATTCTTTAATCTCCTTCTTCCACGCCCATTTGGACCGTCTAGGCTATCAGGGTTTGCATTTTCATTGTTTCTAATAGGTGCAATATCCTCAAATGCCATAGTAGACCCAAGCTTGTTGTTTGGTAGCGGTCTTATAGTAAATAAGCATTTTTTGCCACCCTAAGAGAAATTCTTTCCAACCATCTCATTTTTGTAGGCCTTCTGTCAATCACTTTCCTTCCAATACCCTCACCATCCACAGGGTAAACATCCTCATGTGAAAAGGAAATGATGTAATGGTAGAAGTGTCCATCAGTACTTCCCATTTCAATCGTCTTTGTGTTCTTAGAACCAATGCTTGGCGACGTTACTCTATTGATCATATATTGTCTTCACCTTCCGAAGATTATTTTATGTTGCGTTGATGCAAGTGCAATCCTATAATTCCGATGTATATGCTTCAACTTGGCAATCTCCTTTTGGTAGTTGTGTTTCCTTTGACCGTTTATGGACAGTCGCTTTATTTCCCACTTTATCAAGGATCCCGTTTTTCAAAGTAAAACTCTCTAAATTAGAAATTGAATGTGAATCGATACCTTTTCAAAGTAACATGGTATGCAAATTATAGAAAAAGAAAATAAGAAAAACACAGAATGTCAGTACAATGTATAAAATGAAATTTGAAACACATATGAAAACAGATAAACAATCAAGGGCCTATTAAGGTTCGACGTGGCTCTATCTACAGTGGGCTCCTAAGGGTCGCTACATGAGGTTTGGTTTTAGAGTAAGGGTACCTGAACCAGCGGATTCCTCGATCTTCACCCATTATAGGCTCATTTAAATCGAGTTCGGTTCAGGGGAACACGTTTCCCTAAGGCTGCACGGAGATGAAAATCTCACGAAGCACATAGGTACGGACGTGTTCCGGAAGCGTTTCACTATCCTACACGGAGGTGAAAACCTCACGAAGGAGTAGCTTCTTGCTCCCACTTAAAAAGGTGTGACCCGGCGGTCATGCAATGCAATGCGCAAGTATGTAAAACATCGAAACATAGAAAGGAAATAGGAACAAAACAATGATTGCAAATTTCAAATCGGATGAAATGCAAAAGAGGGATCGTATATCAAAATCAAAATTTCAATTTTCGACGATAAAGACAAAAGTTAATCAACTTGAGGCTTGACTCACAAACTTGGTTCCCCAGTGGAGTCGCCAAGCTGTCGAAACCATTTTTTTGAAATAGGTGGAATCGACTTTAAAATTTGAAAATGGGAGTCGCCACCGACCTTTTTCAAGGTGCGATCGGATCACCTTAAATCATTTTAATAAAACATTTTGAGTTATTAAAACAATTAATATTGGTCTACGAAAATCAAAGAACAGGCTCGGGAGTCGGTTACGCACGAGGAAGGATTAGCACCCTCGATACGCCCAAAATTGGTACCTGATTGATTAATTAGTATCTTAGTGTCGAATGATTAAAAAAAAGATTTTAAAAATACGATCCTTTGTTTAAAAATGGCATTTAAATGAAGTGAAAACCGAGGCTCACTTACCTCAAAGCAATAAGAATGCCATACCCAATAAGTTAGGGTGCAACATATCAATTTCTTGAGATTAAGTTTGCCTTTTTGCTTAAAGAGCCTAGTATTTAAATCAAAGGGAATATCTTATTATTTTGGATTGAATGAAAAATCGGAACCCGATAAGTTAGGGCCAGATTCATCGAATTGCCAAAACATAGAATATTACCTTAATTTTGAAATTCCTATCTTGAGACATTGAACGCCACATTCAGTAAATTAGGATGTAGCATTTCGAAGTTTCGAGAATAGGTTTTACTTGAAAACTCACGTGTTTTGGTTTTAAAATTAATACTCGATAGTTCGGGTTTAACGAGAAAAATCAAAACCTAGTAAGTTAAGGCTTGATTTCCTCGTACTTCCCAAACGCGAGTTATGTATCATTTTTGAACCTTTGAGTAGTAGTTTTCACTAAGTAATATTGAATGCGAAAATACGAACATAAAACAACAACATATAACACGAAGAAATGATTCATGAACAATGTATACTTCATCGATGAATCATAATAATCAACAAATAACAAACAATACATATGATAACGATAATTATATAGCATGATATCAAACACAAATAATAACATTAAATACGTAAAAGAATGGCCTATACACAATGTGATGTGAAACATATATATATATATACATATACGTAATACGCAAAAAATGTTCATACATAAACATAATGTGTATAAAAAGTTAAAATACATACGTAATACATGAAAATATTTATACGCAATAGCATTAAAATATATGAGAAAGCATGAAAATATGCGAATACCATGATATTAAAATATATACATAATAATAGAATATAATATTAAAGAATACACATACGTAGTATAAAAATACATATATATGTATACCTAACGTATTGTTAAAATATGTACATAATATATAAACAAATAATAATGGTGTTGGAAAGAATAAAATGTAGTATTTAAAAATATGTACATAAAATGGTATCAAAAATAGCTAATAATGTTTAACATGTGTACATAATATGTATGTTAAAGAAATATATATATATATACATATGATGTATAAAATGATATAATACAAAAATAATATATTTGTAATAATAAGAGAAAATAACATATGTACAAAATATACATGTTAATAATTATGAAAAGAAAATAGTGACAAATTACTACTAATACCACAGCAATAATAATATATTAGTAACAATAATAGGAAGTAATAATCCTGAAATAATACTAAATATGATAGCAATAATAAAGTAGAAAATAATAATATGTTAGTGAGAAAAACAACAATATAATAATAGATATAATCAGAAGTATAATAATATTAGTTTAGTAAATAATGATCACATTAAAAGTAATAATAATAAAAATAATAATAATAATAATAATAATGAAAACGGGACTGTATTGAAAACAGGACAGAAAATTAGGGCCGAAATTAAAACAAACAAAGGTGAAAAAGGATGGATTTAAATACGCGAAGACAGTAGATGGACCTAAGGGAGCAATATCCCCAAGTCTTCAAAACACTGCGCAATACAAGGGACTTAAATGAAATGAAATTGGAATTAAAAGGCAAAATCAAAAAGCGAAGGAAAGAGCAAAAGGGACCTAATCAGAATAACCCAGAACGCCAAGGGACTGCGCGCGCAATTGGCCCAAAGGGCACAAAACACGCGGATCTCCCTTATCCGGGTCGGGTCGCGCACGGAGCCCCTAAAGACTTAAACGGCGCCGTTTTAATAAGGTCACTTAAGCCCAAAATTTCCTTTAACAGACTTATACCAGACAAACAAAATAAACAAAGAAGAAAGGGGCTGCTCATTCTTCTCTGCTAGGGCACGAAAGTCACCCTGTGCCGATTCACCATGCGCTCGTCGTAGGCGGCGGTCAGAGGCTCCAATCGTCAGGTATTTCGACCCTCTTCAACCCCTTTCTTAAAACCCCCTAAGTTCCATACTTATTTTTAGAAAAAGGAAACCTTCTCGACCCCTCGTCTGAACCTCTACCCTTCCGAGGTGCTCAGACTTTCATCGGTGGTCATGCCATGCAACTCAGGTAACCTCTCTTTTCCTTTTTCGTTGAACCAGATTCGAAAATAGAGAAGGAATAATAAAAGGGAAGTGTAAAATGACCAGAGAAATGAAATCTAAAATCAACCTTTTCTTCTCTTTGCTTTTGATTTCTAAAACGTGTGTACAAAGATGGGAATCGGGTTCTTTTTGCAGTTGTTTTCGGCCTCTCCTTCTAGCCGAATGAAGATAAAAATAAATAAAAAGAAACCAATCCCCCCTTTTCTTACATTGTTTTTTCATTTTATAGCCCTGATTACACTTATTTTATCACTGTTTGGTACTATTGTTGCTGCTATTGCTGTTGTCTGTCTTTGTCGCGTGTTTGCAGACCTCTGGAGGCGATGGGACGGAGGCAAGTTCAGTCATTTGGTACCTCGAGCGATGTGCACCGGTGGAGGCCCCTAGGCAGCGGCGCAGCTGAAGGGAAGGGTTCACGGGGCTAGGTTCTGTTTCTTTAGCTTAGGGTTAGGTTTTGAGTGTTGTTGGGCCACCCGGGTTTGTTCGTGTTTGGGCTTATTGGGTAGTGAAAATGGGTTACCGGGTAGTGGTTTTGGGCAAATGGGTCCAGGTGGGCTGATGGGTTAATTGGGTTTAATGGCATGTAAATGGACATTTTTATTTTTAATTATTTTGTTTTATTTGTTTCCATGGGCTCGGGCAAAATTGCCCTATTACAATAATAATACATATTCTTAAAAACTTCAGGTTTGATTAAATTTAAGTAAATAGATTTTAATTAATTAATCATTTAAATGTTGAAAGTAAAATAAAAAAATATTTAAAATACTGAACTTAAAAGAAAGGGAATTAAATAATAATTTTTTTAAGTCGAAGCTTTATGGTTGATTTTCTAAGAAAAGTAAGAAGGAAAATTGTTATTAATAGAATTTTCATAACAAAAAAAATAAATATACTTTCAAAAAATAAACATGTTTTTATTTTAATAAAAAAATCATATTCTATTAAGCACCTAATATTCTTTTTAAACGAACATAATAAAAGATTTGAGGCTGATGATAATTTTTTTTTCAATGTATAAAAAAAATAGTTTTTAAAGAAAAGGAAGATTAAAATAATACTTTTTATTTTGAAGTTATTCTTTTATTAAAAGTAAATAAAAAACTATTACTAGAAGGAACTAGTATAAACTTAAACATAAATAATAAAACCACTAATAAATGGTCGAGTGTAATGGTAAGGTATATCACATTTCTAATAAGATTCATATTCAAACTTTAAAAATGACATTATTGAGAGAGATAACTATAAACACCGAATATAAACAGTAAAATAAACATAAATAATCAAAACCAACATACTAACACAATTTTATAGAAACACAAAACAGAAGTGTTTCTTTCCCATGTGGATTAAGCATATAATGTAATGCATGTCAATTTCAATGTCAAAGTCAAAGGCAATATATCTATGAATAGAAAAATAACAGTCCAAATCCAATTAAATAACTATCATAAACCCAAAAATATAAGAAAAGAAATGTCTTTAATTATAAACATCTTTGTCTAATTTTTTATCACAGTTACTTTTGGAACCAACTCAATTTTTAGTAACATATTGGAACTTCCATAAAGTTTGCTGGTTTAGGGGTCTATTGCTTTTTTTTTTTCATTAAAATTAAAAAAAAAGCTAACTCAATAATTATTTACAACTAAATCTTCTTCATTCATTTATAAATATAAATAAATGCAAGCTTTGTTCTCTTTTGGAATTATATTAGTAATCATTGATGGGTTCTTAAATGTAAATGGGCTGTCTTTTGTGGGTGCTTTTGGACTAGTGGACCACACTTAAAACTTCGTAACAAAGTATAAAAGAAGACATTAAATTAATAGGTATAATTAAGGATTAAAAAACAATTATACATTTTAAATTATTTAATAATTAATTGCACCAAAATACCCTAAAGTTTAAAACATTTCAATTACATCCCTATACTATTGAGGATTGAGGTTAAAACTTTTTTCAATTACAAATATCTTCGTCAATTATATGATCCAAAAACAATATCAAAAATAATATTTAGATAAAACACTTCGAATAATGATAACTCTAAAATTAAAACTTGATCCAAATATATGAGGTAGAAATCCAATTTCAAATCTTCCAATTATTTAT
This sequence comes from Gossypium stocksii, assembly GCA_020496765.1. NCBI lineage: Eukaryota > Viridiplantae > Streptophyta > Magnoliopsida > Malvales > Malvaceae > Gossypium > Gossypium stocksii. The sequence continues at coordinate 128,764,743 of CM035624.1, forward strand.
TTATTTGCTTACTTTAACATAAATATAAAAAATTCTATTGATCTTAAATTGTTTAACATTCTTCAAGGGATGCAATTTTGTGCCAACGCTCTCCGTCCTCAAGTATATTGGTTTTTATCAAATCACTTTATAACTAGCATCAAACTTAGGGGGATTATTTATATGAACAAAACCAATTAGGCCATCTATCAAATACTAATGATGCAACTAAATATATACAAACTAGCTCGCCATGTCAGACTCCTTTGCAAACCAAAAATAAAAGATGGGTAGCCTTTGGATCAAGACATACTTGCGGGTAGTTTCCTCAAATTTCTTCCTCTTTACTAAGTTAAAACTTTTCTATTTTTCAAAATAACTGTTGAGAGAAAGTCAAACTCATTCTGAAAAAGGTCCTTGAAGTGTTGTTCAAGGAGTCAATAGACCTCTCAACGATGGAGGTAGTGTCCGAAGTGTTTTTACTCAATTTTATTCCTCGATTTTATCTCCGAATTCCGTGAAGATCTCTCAATGAGTTCATGAAGTGAGAGCGCCTCACTCACGAAGAAAATGTGACATCTGACCTTGACAAGGTTTGAACATATACCTTTAAATGGCATTAGTGGGTAAAAGTGACACCACTAGGCAAACCCCTCAACGGCGGAGTTACCCACTACCTAGGGTGTCTATGCTCGATTTTATCCCCAAGTTTTATTTTCCGACTCTATGGAAAGCCCTTGATGGTTTTATGGAGTAGGAGCACCTCACCAACGAAGGAAATGTGAAATTTTGATCTTGGTAGGGTTCAAACCTATGCCTTTATATGGCATAATAAATTGAACCCAAAAGAAATTTAGACCCCAATGCAAGAACAATTACCAAGTTTAAGAACTAACTTAGATAAGAAAAATGTTTAGCCTCAAAATGGGAACAATTATCAAATTCAGAGACTAACTTAAACAAAGAAAAAATTAAACCCCAACATAAAAACAATTGCTAAATTCAAAAACCCTAAATGATTCATTCACCCATAAAAAATTCCAAAAGTTTCCAATTTAATTGTTTACTCAACATGAGTTTATCGAATGATCTTAGGATGGTAATAAGATTAAGTGTTAATTTCACATGACGTTCTCAAACTATGACAGTTTTTAAAGTGGTTTTAAACTTTAAAATATTTTAATTATAAATATTATCTTAATCAGGTCCTTCTCTTAACAATTAGTTTATGGATTATATACTAGCTCAAATCTAATTTTTATCATATTTAATAACTAATATATTAAATTTTAAACATGTATACCTATCCATGAACCATTTGAATTTATTTGTACAATAAATACAAATGTATTTAAATTAAATATACTCTACATCGAATCTAAGCTAAAATTCAATGTTCAAGCTAACAATTAAACTAATAGAACTTGATATAGATAAAATATTGGTATTTTTGAAAATTCAATCAAAATGCTTTTCAATTTAAAAGTCTAGTTTAAAATCTAAACCATAGGTTAGGACAATCTACTGCAATTAACCCTAACTTTTTTATCTAAACCAAATTCACTGCATATTGACTATGAAAAATTCTACACCAGAAAAAGACTTCAGTTGAATCAAATCAAATCTGACACCATATGAGCAAAGGATTACAGATAAAGTACTAGACAAAAACCAAACATTTGAATCAAAACAAACATTTACATAAAAGGATGAAGATGGCATGGCAAATTAAGTAAACAAAGTGTTTGAGCAAAGAAAATAAAAGACTAACCTTAATAATAGATTTACAGATTTTCAGCTTAATATTGCTGCTAATTTGCATTGGCACTACCAGGGAACTGTGCTGGCAATGAACCCTTGTAAGCATCTGATACGGTGGCAGCGGTTTCCGAGAGACTAACCCTCATCTCTGAAATTTTGGATTCAACGTGTTCTTTATATTTTGACACCGAATCAACGACCATAAAGAGTTGACGTGCGTGTATCTGAATTTCCTCTTCGCTTTGTTGGATTGCTTCTTGCAACCTCTGTTGCGAAGCCTATATTAAGAAAAAAGAGAATTTTGTTTAGGCATCATTCAGGCACTCTTATTGTCATACCCTTATTTGAAGTACTGCATTGAAATTTCTTACACAATAAATTGTGGAGGGCGATGAGCATTCATCTTAAAATGATAAAAGCTGCTTTTGCTAATACAGTAATGGCCATAACTCATAAGCATGACCACATTATTTATCTATTTATGTTTTCAACCATTGTAAGCAAAAGACCAATAAAAGGCCTACCTTTAGAATCTCTGCTGCTTCTCTTTCCGTGATATCTAACTTATGTGTCTCGAACTGGACGTCCTCAACCATTTTCTTGGCTTCTGCAGTAGATCTATGATCACATTCCTGTATTTCCTTCTTGAACAAATTTATCTGGGCTTCAACCTAACAAGAATGATTAATATAGAAGGCTAATGTCAAAAACTAGCCCTTTATAAACTGCAAGTTTGAGCATCACTGGCACAATTAATATACATTCTCAGACATTAGCACTGATCAAATATTCGTATACAAATATTAGTGATAAAGGGGTAAAATTTTAAGAAATATCTCCAGGAATGAGAATTAAGGGAAGAACAAAACGAGGTCGAGATGGAAAAGAGTAACCCTGCCAGTTCTGTTTCAACATTGAGAAGTTCTTAGATCCAAGATATTCAATGGTTGGTTGCCTTTTGAGGGATGCAACAAGAACTTAAAAGAAAGACACTGGTGTGTTGTTTTTCATTGACATCACATTTTCCACACGGAACTGAACATGCTTAGCCCAATTAAACAAAAACTGGTTATAGGACGTGAAAACTAATACAGGAAGTATCTTAACTGCCTATACTTGGATTCCTCAAAGTAGCAAAACAAAGATCTAGATCATCACTCAAACAAAGTTGGAACCTGAAAATGCCTCCATATAATTATTGCACTAATGACAATGAAAGGACCTATCTGTCAGTGATAATTGAAGTGAATTTCAGGGATTCAATACAATAAAAGAGAAAGGAACTGAGCCATCAAGCACAGCAGTAAGCATGAAGTCTCAGCTTTTGAACATCAAATTTCAGGAACTATCTTGTTCCTCATGACCAGCTACTTAACATACTATTTTACATGCCCTAAAAACTATGGTTTATAGAATTTCATTCATAAAGGCAAAAGACTGAACAAAGGCCTTTTGAGCAAGAAAGAAAACTTGATGCACAGGTCAAAATCCTGACAGATACATACATGCTGATCATGACATGCACCAAAAAGAAGTAGAAGAAAACAACATCAGTATAGTGCTATAATGCTATCGTAGTGTTAGACCAGATTTAAAACTACTTACCTCATCAATACGGGATTGAAGTTCAGCAATACAATTTTTCTTGTCTTCAATCTTAGAAGCCATTTCTTTTGATTGTTGCTGAAGGACAATCATGTCTTCAAACTTTTTCTTAGAACTCTCCCTTATTTTGTCAGCATAGCTTTCGAGCTCAGGCTTAAGTGTTGCTTTGTAGTCAATCCCCATCACCTCAGCAGGTGTTGAACCTTTAGCATTAAGCTCGTACTGGAAATCATTACCAAGCTTTAACCTAAAACCACCACACACACACGCAAAATAAGAAAAATGAGATCATCACTATTAATTGTTACCAAAGGTAAAAGAACTACACAAGTTTAGAACTTACTCAAAGTAACAAATTCAAGCACACCAAAACAATGAACAATACTGCAAATACAAGTTGAGAATCTTAGCACAGACTTCACAGAACAGAGCCAGAGACCATGATCTTGTTTGTGCGTTGTTTTCTTACAACTTCAACAACAAATTTCGCAATAGACTGGAACCAAGGAAAAGATAGTACTACTCAACATAATTTTGGGTAAACAATTCAATCATCACCTAAGGGCTAAGGTAGTCAAATCTCAAAGAAATGAATGCAACAATTTGTTTAAAATAGAGCATCATTTAACCAACAGCAATTATTAATTCCAATTTCCACCAGGGACTTATACCTTAATTTTCAGCTGCAGCAAAAAGCCCATGCAACTAAATTCCACTTTCTACTATAAGGAGGGATTCACTAATCCGCAGTTTAAACTTGTTAGAAGTAGGAAATCAATTTCGAAATCGAATGCATAATCAATATGATCAAAATATATGTATCATTGGAAAAATAAATGTAATAGAGGATAAAGATAAGCAAACTAAAAGCTCAAGGAACCTCCTAATTGCCTGGTTGCACTCCATTGCAAGCGCGGTAAGCTCCTTAAACTTCTGCCCTATAGCAGAATCAAGATCCCAAGACTTATCCTCCCATGAATTTCTTGCCATTTCTGCCTCCACAATGTCCTTCTCCACAGCTTGCATCTCCCTTCTCATCCTCTCCACATCTCTAGCATTAAAGGTTTGCAACTCCACTCTCTTCTTAAGCTCCTCATTCTCCTCACAAATTCGATTCCTCTCCTCTTCCTTAACGTTCAATTCCTTCTGTTTTTCCTCCAACACCTTCTCCATCGCTGCAACCCTTCCCGTAAACTCCGCGATCATTGCATGAAACTTCTTCACATCTTCTTCCAACACATTCTTTTCCTTCTCCAACATTTCCTTCTCCGTTGGTCCGGTCTTTAATCCCTCCGCTTTAGCCTCCAGTTCTCCAACACTCTTCTCCAAAGCCCTGCAATTCTCCACCACATTTTCCCTCTCTTTCTCAAGCTTCTGCACGAACTCCTTATCTAAAACCTCAACTAAATCATCCTCTCCACATATAAATCGTTTGTAACACTCCAATGCATACTCAGTCATGCTATTGTTTTGAGCAAAAGAAGATATGGAGTTCTGACATAAATGTTCATTGTAGATCGCAAGTTGAACCAGCCAGTGGACGATACCAAGCCAATTCGGCCAATTGTGATGGGTATTAGGGGCACGGAGCGTAGATTTATTGAACTTGAAAGGGCAATTTAGAGATTTCAAAAGAAAACCTAGTTCGTCCTCGACTTTGGAGCAAGGGAAACCAAGAAGAGAAAGGAGGGAGGTAAGGATATTCAAGAGCTCTTTAGCGGACGGTGCTTGAGAAGGTTTGGTGGAGATAGGTGGAATAGAATGAGTGGAGAAGAAAGCGTTAATAGAACGGGTGGTCGCCACTTGGAAAGCGCGTTCGGCGTAGGGTTCAACGGCGGATACGGCGCGGCCAATAGCGACGGAAGAGGGCCGACTGCTAGCGAAACTGGCATCGGAATCACGTGACTGTTGTGCTACCGGAGGATGGAAGGACTCGGTGGGACGGCCGCGTGCGGTGGCTCTCATCCCTTTTTTTTTCTCCGTCAAGGCGCGCGCGGGTGTTTGATTTTTTGAGTTTCCTTTGGTTTATTAGATCTGTTTTTGTGTTTGTGGGGATACTCGCTTTTCAGCTTTTAGTTTTAATTTTGCCGCTCAAATGCTTTTTTGGAGCATTTTTGTAATTTCATTGGAACTGAAAAATGCAAGTTGGTAGTGGGGCCAAAGAAGCTAGACGGCGTCGCTCGATTTCATTTTCCTAAAATAATACATTTTCTTTATTATTTCTATGGGTTAATTTCATTTTAAGTCTTAAACTACCACCCAATTTTTAAATTAAACTTTAAACTTTAAAATTATTCTAATTTAATCCTAAAGTATCACTATTGTATTAATCATAAGTCCTTGACTCCTTGGCTTCTTAAAACTCGAAACTCATCGTGTAATTTTATGTGAAGATTTCGAAGTCTCACAATGTGCTGGTGCCAAATGTAGATTTTAGTTTGAGTTAGTCACTTTTTTAGTTCTTAGTCTGTATATACCATAAATGTGTAGATTTTAGTCCGAGTTAATTAGTTTTGTTGGGATTTTTTTAATTCTTAATCCGTTTATACTATAATAAATTGTCTAAATTTTTTAATTCTTGGTGTGAGTTTAAATGGACAATGTGTTTATCTATAATTAGTGTAAAAATAACGATGATGATGAAATTAGATACTATAACAATATCATAGCGTGAGATAAAAAATAAGCTAAAAACACCGTGCCATCCATCCAAACATACACTTAATCTACTTGTGCCATAATAATTTGATTCTACTTATTCAAACAGCTTTAGATTTAAGATCTGTAGTTGTACTTAGATTATATCATTAGTGTAAGCTTTCCAAAAAAAAAAAAACATGAGTTAAATTGCAAACATACCAAATGATTAATGCTAATAAAATACAATAATTCATACAGTAAGTTTACACGTATATACAAATATGTTTAAAAAAAACTTAATTGCACTATAACAATACCTTGAATACTCAAATTGAATCTTTAAAAATTTAAAAGCTGAATCATAAAGAGAAAAAAAAGAAGAAAAAAAAAACAATCAAACAGTATGTTTGAATCAATTAAGCACAAATTTTCTTGGCCCCAAAAATACAAATAATGTTTCACTTGCATGAAGACTTTTCAATCTGTGCATAGTCTTCGCTGCATATCCTCATCCTATGAAAAGGCTTGAGGTTTTATTTTTAACAATACAAAGTCAATATATACACATGATAGATGATTAACACAAGTTAACTGAACAAATTACTTTTTTTTTTCTTCTTTTTTTTTGCAACTAACAGAAGGGAAAAGGAATTATGAACACACCCAAATGATTACACAACAACAAATTGAAAACGTATCTTTTTTCCCCCTAAAATGAATTAGAAGTAAATTGCTGCAAATTCAAGGTCAATTCTTTTTTATGTGTTTTTTTTTTACCTAATTTTTGCCCAACACTATGAAGATGTGTTACCTTTTTTTCCTGTTTTCCCCCACTATGGGTATAACTTTGATCTATATTTGACCCCCGGTGGTGCCTTCTCTTCGTCTACCTCTTCGGCCTGAACGTCCCAAAAGAAGTCTGCCATGCCGGCGAAGGCGGCTAACCAAAGAAATATCGCCGCCATCATCTTCGTCGTCATCTTGACCAGAGGAACCAAGATCCCCAACGGGGGAGGTGTGGTGAATGCCAACAGTGTCCTCGTCGGGTGTGTGTGTAGGTTGCCTTAGTCGTCTACTGAGGTCGTTACCTGATGGACCAAATGCATGCAGGAGAAGAAAGAAGTTAACGACATTACTATCTAAGCCAACTTCAAAATTTCCGTTACGATCTGCAGGATCTGTGTCGGGACCATCTTCTTCATCTGTCACGAAACCACGATGATTTCCTTCTATCACGTAATCACCAAAAACCATTGCCCCTGGCATAGCTGATCTTATTGTGCTTATCACGTCCTCTCTTTCACGCTCTCGTTCAAGCCTTCTCCATTTCTGTTCAAGAGTAGGATCCACTTCGCGTGGCTTGGCACACGGATGATTGGCTTTCATGTGTTTCCTTAGTTCCTTAAAAGTCCCAACAAAGGTACAGTCATCCTGCATGCAGCTTCTCTTTTTAGCATTTAAATATTCCCTTGCAGGTTCCACCACAGTCCATCCTTTCACTTGACCCCTGCAAAGTGGACATGCAAGTTCCGTCACTTCACACTTCTCAACACTTGGCGCTAGAACCAGATTATCAATGGAACCATGCAAAGATTCTTCGTGACTGGATGAGACTACTTTAGTGTAGAACTTCTTGTACTGGTCAAGGCAATTTGAATATCGGAAGCTAGTTCCACACATGTAGGGACGGCAGCCCTTGTCATGAGATGAACAGAGAAGAAGAACAGCATTGTGAGGGCACTCCATGCAAACAGAACATGTTACATCTTCCCAATCTTTCTTATCCAAAGGTTTGGAACATTTTTTGTGGTACAAATCCCCAGAGATCCCTTGGCGCTGTGAGGACAATGAGTATGGGGTTGACCGGCATTGCCTGAAAGCAGTTCTACGTCGTCCTTTGCTTCCTTTTGCCATTTGCAAACTACACCTCAAAACGATACTTCGCAATCAAAAAATCTCATGACAGTAGAATAATCTCGAGCCAAAAACATACTGGTAAAACAGATCAATTACTTAGTGCCATTCAAATTTTCTAATTAATAGTAACTTAAGGCCTATAAACCATAGTTTCCATGATCCATGATAGATCATGCATGTTCATGGTAATATCTATCTCCTATAAACTTACTACCAGCAATGTCCTAACTTGAAATCTAGAATATTACAGTCCAAGGTCCGAAATTATATGCATGTAATCCTTAAAAGAAGGATGACATACTTTGGTTTTTTAGGCAATGGATGCACGGAGTTCTCTCATACACTACATATGCAGACAGGCACATTTCTTTAATGTTTTCTCTCTTCTTTGTCTCCCAAAAACACCATCTTTACCAAAACTAACAGGGGAATTGGCATAAAAGGAGGCTTCCACGTGTTCAAACTTGATAGAACAGTCGATCTAAAGCTCTCACTCGGCACATAACCATTTGGAAGATAAATTGATCACAGAAACTAGTAATACACCAGACAACCAACAATATTTTGTAGCTTTTAACATTATGTACTTCATACTGCATGACTCAAAAAGGATAAAACAATAACTTCCATTCTAATCTCACAATGCCATTATGAGCCATCTATGACCAAATCTATAGAGAAATCTAGCCACAATACACCCTTATCCTCTCCTTTATTACATCGACATGCCCTTTTTCTAATAATGAAATGTTTGTAAGAACTTCGATTCCTAGAGACAAATTTCTAAGATTTCAAGGAACTAAAGCAAGAAAGACTAGGAGGGGAGTGAATCCTCATTTCCATAATTTGAGATTCATGACATGAACCATAAGCATATCAAAAACCTGATCGGGTATCTTATCCTTGATGAAATTCAAATCCATAATTTTCATTGAAGAACTGAATTAAAATCCTCTAACAGTGAACAATAAACAAATGAAATAAATCATCAACAAAGAACGTCAATAAAGAAGAAAACCCTTGATACAATTGACATCCATGTTCCATTATCAACGTGAATTAGAACAACCTTCATTGAACATCATAAAAGAAAAACACTAATCAATGGGCAACCCAAATATGATAAGACACTTCATAATTCAAAAACATGAAATTTCAACGAATCTCACCTGTATGAAAAAAGAAGTTGAAGAAATCTTAGATCGAGATAAACGGTTAGTTGAAGATACCAATTCTCATCTGCTAACAGAACACCCAGAGTAAATAGATCTATTTATATAGAATTATAGATAGATAAAGTTAAAAGAATCGAAAAATAACGTGCTTTAGAAATCATTCACGCAATAATACAGTTCATAAACTGATTAAATTAATCAGAGGAGAACATGAACCTACGATTTTACCCACATGGGACTTGTAGACTTTGATCTATCTAAGATCTACAATTATCAAATTCAATATTTAATTAAAAAAAAAGAAGACAATAAAAAAGAAGGAACTTGGAAGTATATTTATTTAAAGATTAAAATACTTTCATTTAAAAAAAAGGGAAAAAATCAAATTTCAAAAAAAAAAAGAAACTGTTCAAAGCTTGAAAAGTATAAATGACGTTTCCTAGGTTCTTTTCTTTTCTCGTGAAGAAAATTAAAAGCTCCAAAATTCGATAAAAAAAAGTAAAGATAAAGCGACGGACGTACCAGGGAAAAATTAGAGTGAAAAATTTTGAAACGAAAGAGGAAAATCAAATTTGGGTATGAAAATGAGAGTGAAAGGAATTTAGGGTTTTGTTTATTAGCAACGAAATCGGAAGAATTGGCGACGAACTCGAGAGATTGAAAGAGAGGGAGTGATAAGCGCCAAAGAGAAGCTATATTGTATCGGAGAGGGAAAAAGAGGGTTAAAGTGCTTCGAAGGTCCCTGGATTAAATTTAGCGGATAATTCTAAAATCGTAATAGAGTTAATATAGTCAACACTTCTATTCTAAACAAAAAAAATTTTCTAGAGATATAAATTTTTTTTTGATAATATTAATTTTATTAAACATTAAATGTTAATTCTTTTTCAATTTAACTTTAGTTTATTATTTTTAATAATAAAAAGACTAAATGAATTCATTTAAAAATAAATGAATTAATTTAATCCAATCTCTATAATACAATAAATTGTAGTTTAATCAACAAATAAAATGTAGCGTAGAAATAACTTGATAAATCCAGATTTAGGTCAAATCCAATTTGAGAAGTTGTCGAGTAGTGGTTATTTCACTGCAGGGTTAAAAGATTGTGAATTTTAAGCTTTAATTTTTTTTTTAAATATGTGATGCACTAAGTTAAGTATTTTTTAAGTATTTGGTGAACGTGCGTTTAAATCATATGAAGATTACACTTCGCATAATGTTGATGTGGTTAAAAGACATTAATGCAAGAAAAATATTTACGGCTACCCATGACAATTGAGTAAAGGGGTTAGCTTTATGCTGCGGTGTACGTCATGTAAGTTGCTTTTTCTTTATTCTAAAATTAGTTTTTAAAATTATTATCTTAAATAAATTATTGTTATTGTTTACATACATTTAACAAAATGAATCATAAATAATTTTTTTTTAATTTTATCCATACTCATATTCAGAGTTCATAATTATCCTTTCTAAAAATATTATCTCTAACGTTTAAACCAATATCACTCATGGAGAACGTAATATGGCAAATCTTTGTACATTGTAAATATAAATTTAAACTATAAAAATGGTAAAAATATCATGAAGACCCCTATAAAAGGTGTCCAACTGCATTTTATCTAACTCAAAAAATTATCAAATTAATCATTATACATTGGTTCAAAAAGCAAATAAATTCTTCAATTAAAAATTTTATTCATTTTTTTTGTTAAAAATTCGTCCCTATATATTAGTTGAGATACTCGTGGCACGTCACATGTCACTGTCTCATTATTCCATCATATATTGTCAGTTTTTAATTATACAAACAGGTGTGATTTTTTAACAGGAAGAACCAATTTTCTTCTCCATCTACCGCATAAAAACTAATTTACCTGTGTTTTGAATAAAGGGGACAAAATGCGATCTTATTCATAGTCCAATAACCTTCATAATACTTTTACCCTATAAAAAAACTAAAAATACTAATTAAAAAATATATAAAAAACATATAAATGTACACAAGTTTAAAATTTTTAACAAACACAAATTGAACACAAACAAACTAAAAAGGAATAAACGAAAACATGTGTTGAATAATCTGAAAGACTAACAAACCATGTGCACTTTTTCACAATAACATTCGGGGAGTAATGCAATCAGAAGCAACTTATGGCTATAGATGAAAATATCATAAAGACCTTATATTAAGAGTTCAATTATATTTTACCTCCTTTATTCAAAAAATGGATAACTCAATCTATATGATAGATCAAAGAGCAAATATATCTTTTTTATTAAAAAATTCATCTATTTGTACTGTTAAAAATTGAAGTGATTGACGAAATAACCAAACAATGACATGTGATGTGATATGCCACGTGTACCTAATGACAGTAGAAATGGATTAATTTTAAACAGAATGACTATTTTGCTCTTTGGTTTAAGATACATAACTAATTTGCCCTTTTTTAGTAGAGGGGGCAAAATACATTCTGACTCTTAATATAAAAGCCTCCATGATACTTTTGCCGCTTAATGACTGATGTGCAATGGAAAGGTAAAGAAGAGTACTACTTAAACATGGTGATATGCATGAATGCAAGTTCCCGTTGTCACTTTTAAAAACGAAATCTCCGATTATAGATCAACGACACAGTTTCTTTACGGAGACGGAAATCTAAACTTACAAAAAAAATCTAAATTTCCAATTATAAATCAACCACATAGTTTCTTCGTGGGGACGGAAACCTAAACTTACAATGCTGCAAATTCAGCCTTTTTGTCCTCCAAAAGCTTTAGCTCCTCACGCCAGCCTTCTAGTTTTGCCAGTTTTTCCAACTGTTCCGGCTTCATATCTTGCTGCGGAGTTTTCTGCTGTTGAGCTTCCACTAACCGGATCTACATATGCAAACCACAATTTACGTAAATCAAAAGCGTAACACAAAGAAGTTATATACACCAGATGTTTTACGGGCTCTAGAAAAGGATAAAGCCACCGTCACTGTTGTCCGAGGAATGGAAAATATACCACTGAAATAAAGAACTGTATGGGTAAAAGTACCATACAGGCGCCTGTACTAGGAGCCAGATTACATTTTACCCCCTCTACTCAAAAAATTGTCAAATTAGTCCCTATATGTTAGATTAAAAAATAAACCGGTCCTCTTGTTAAAAATTTCATCCATTTCTGCTGATAAAAACTAGTCTTTGTACATTAGTATGAGGTACACGTGACATGCCACTTATCACTGTCTTGTTAGTCCATCATACAAGCCAGTTTTTAACTATACAAATAGATGAAATTTTTAACGGAAAAGACCAATTTGCTCCTTGATCTAACATATAAGGACTAATTTGCCCATGTTTTGAGAAGAGGGGGCAAAATGCAATTTGACTCCTAGCACAAAGGCCTCCAAGATACTTTTACCGAACTCTATGCTTAAGTGGCTCAAAGTTCTCAAACATGTTTAGACAACTCGAATTTTAAACTTGTAAATAGCTAGATAGATAGATAAACTACTCAGCATATATATTTGCTGAAAACAAGTCTCGTTTAGATAAACAAGCAACCATACACAAAAGCCAAAATCTTAGTTACAATCTCCTCCAGGAAAGCATCTGACTCGAAGAAGGAAGAACGAAATAACACAAGTCGTGATTTATAGGAATATGAAATATAGCATAAAACAAGCAAGAGGACTGTGCACCAAGAAATTAATTATTAGCAAATGTGAACAAAGATTATGCAAGACAAATTATAACCAATATTACTTGCATGTTAATACAACAGTGTAATGAACCATACCTTCTTTTTAAGTGCCCGGATTTTTTTATCGAGATCTTGAGCTGGTGTCACAGCATCTGAGGCATCCACTGAGTTTGAGAGAGGAGAGGTTGAAACAGGATTTTGAGAAACAGTAAGATCTGTCATCTGAGAAGTCAATGATTTAATAGATTTCGATCCATGATCTAAATCTTCCTCAGTTAAACTGTCTCCTTTAATCTCATCATCGGCCACTGCTTCCGAGTTCTTACCCTTTTCAAGAGCAGCCTGCCATAGGTAGATTGGTAAACAAAATCACAAGTATTAATATATATAGTCTCGTTGGCCAAACGTCTAGAACAATCACAAGACTCTATATTCATCTCTCACTACATTGATACCGACATTAAGCTCAATACCGAAGCTGAATAATTTATTCCATCAACTAGTTAATACAGTATATATACTTTCCAATAAATATGAAGCTGCAGCAATGATGCAAGTGAAAATACGAACCGCAACAAAAATAACAAGTCTTCCAATAAATAGTAAAAACAGAGATAATGAAGTACAAAAGGCCTGCAAGAAATCTAAAAACTGGGGTACCTGTTGGCAGACTGTATATGTCGGTACAACCGTATAAACCATTAAATGTAAACTAATTTAAGATTGCAGCAATGAGTTTCGTACCTGTACCCGTTTCTCTTTCTTTCGTTCGTTTCTTTTTGCTGACTTGGTTTTCAGTTTTGTATCTGTAGGTGGATCGTAACCTGGAGGCCCTACTTGTGAAGCCATCTCCTTTTTCCACTGCATCGTAGATTAAAACAAATTATCAATGTCACTCCTCAGTTCTTCCTACTCTTTACCTCTCAGAAAGAAAGAAAAAACATTTTCGGGAGATATTGCTACAAAATAAAGCTTAGAATACAATAACCTCAAACAACGTTGAACTTTAGCTGAATGGGATGGGGCAGTCACAATACTATAAAGCTAATTCTCTACTTGTTGAGGGAAGTTCCGACTCCTTCAAGAGAAGTCTACAAAGTGCAGTCTGCCAAGCAGGCAGTCAAACCCCCAACAACGGTCGGTATTGTCCCCAAATCGTGCTGGGGCTTTGTCTCTAACTTCCGCAAAGAGGCTTGAAAGGGACTTGAAAGGTTCACAGAGGAAGAATGCCTCAGGGCATCAGGCTGTACGCACGGCTACTTACTATGACGAAGTGAGCGTCTTTCCCTACCCGACGAATGACACCATGAAGAGTTCTCGGAAGTTCCCTCAACAATACTCATTCATCTAAACATTATCAACAATTAAATTACTTTTAACCCTAAAAGCTCAACCATAAAGCCATAGCAAAAAAATTCCCAGTTTTAACAATCGCCAACCATAAACAATGAACCATACATGATAATACATCCTACACTATCCATCCATCTATCCCCATACATAAACAAATGCATAGTATACACATTAAAAATACAAACTCAATGCCATAACCACTAAAAACATGAAAATTATAAGCATGTAAATGCATAAATTACACAAGTGACATACCAGGGCACCTTTGGACTGGTAAATGGCGACTTCCTCTTGAGGAACATACCCGGCCCGAATCCGAACGGGTTTTCGAAGGGTACCATCGGGTCTTCGAGTTGGCTCTAGAATTCTTTCTCCTTCTTTTAAGGGTTTGCCCAATTCCGCCGTTTTCTTCGATTGCTGTTCACCACCACCATTATTGCTAGCCATTGATTTAGGTAATTTGAAATTCAATGGATAGCTTTTGTTTTCACTTAGATACTTAGAGACACTGAATTCGAAGGATTAATGCTTTCAGTTCGTGAAATCAATAAAAGTGAATTGATTTATAGCCTATTAGATTAGCTAAAAAAGTTACACAAAATGTTTTGGTTAATATATTTTTTGGTACTCGAGTTTATCTTCAATGTTCAATTTGGTACCTGAGATTTTTTCCAATTTAGTACCTGAGTTTTTCTTTTCCAATTTGGTACTTTGAGTTTTTCCTTTTGTCTAACCTAAATTTGACCCCAATATTCAATTAAGTATTAGAACATTTTTTTGTCCTGATTAAACCAAACTCAATTACTAAATTCGAATAAAAAAAATTTAAATATCAAATTAATCACTAAAACCAATTTTAAATACCAAATAATATAGTATCCCATTTTATTAAATAACTGTTTTACATTTATTTGTCGTATAAATAATTTTGATCGATCATATTAAAAATAATTAATGTCATTAAAATTTAAAAGCATTATTTTTTAACACGCTATATTTACATTATTCGTGTTTTATATATACACATGTTTAAAATTTGATTAACACCTTTCACATTATATTCAAACTATCATTTTAATAGTTAAAAGCTTAGGATAAGGGTTTTAGATGAATAGAGCTGGAATTTGATAATGCGTTATTGGTTGAATCTCTTTTGGATGGTAGTAGTAAAATAATGGAATTACAGTTGATTCATGAAATGCTACACCAAGAGTGAGAAGTTTGGATACGTCATGTGTCAAGATCTAAAAATAAAGTTACGGATTGCATGGTTAAAGTTGCTGCTCGACTTACTAATTTACAATTGTTTGTTGCTCCTCTAGAGACAGTGAAAGACATTTTGCTAGAGGATGCTAATAAATAATTGATACTGTAAAGATGTTAGTGAATGTATTCTCTGGTCACTATTTCTTTTCTAAAAAAAACTAATGAAATAATATAAATGAATCATTAATTTAAGGAATTTATGATTATTAGGGATAATAATAACAATAGAAGCAAATTAATTAATCAAAATTTCCATAATTATTGAAATTAAATTTTTAAATTTTAAAATATTAATAATTAAATCGAAAAAAATTAATAATTGAATAATAAAATAGAATAAAATCAATAATTTAGTGATATTTTAATACTTTATCCCTTAAAAAAATTATCTCAATACAATTTATCGATGACAAAAAGGCTCAAATGGCCTCAACCTTGGGCCTCAAATTATTTGATTAGACATTTCATCAAGCAATTTTAAAGTATTAATATTATATCAATTAAGTTATTTCATCAAATTAATCATTAATTTAAGTGTTAAATGTCAATTCAAATGTAACGTACAACATTTTTAAAATTTATGGATCAAATTTTTTATATACGTCTATAACCTATGTAGATAGCTTGAATATAATATACTACAAAATAGTCCTCGATTTTAATGAATTGTTAATGCAATTGGTACACTTGTGTACAAATTTTTACTTTGTGTTTTAATACGCATCATGTCAAATCCAATGTACTTTAAAGGCTCTTTATGTTTTGAAGTTTTCGGACTAATTTAAAAAATTGGATAATAATTTTTAAATATTTAGTTTTTAAAACATTTTGAAAAAGTCAATTAACATTTAACGTTTAAACTGACATTTTTAAATCTAGCAATATAAAACTTATTGATGTTTTAAGTCCTCGATTAAAATGTTTAAAATTTTTAATAAAATTCATTTATAAATAATAGACAATAGTATGAAAGATGAATCTTTTAAAAAAAATGAAGATGGTATGTAAGATGAAACTTCTTGTGTTTCATGTGTTGTGAAGAATTGTCAGAATTTTCACATATATTACAATTTATGTAATAGATTATTAGTATATTTAAAAATATATAATTTTACATTTAATAAATATAAAAAATTAATTATGTTTACTTAAATATTAAAAATTCAAATTTAATTATATTTTATGTTGACCGATAATTTAAAAAAAATGATGAATTACGAGAATAGGGCAAAACCCAAAACAACAAATGCGACTAACACGATTTGAACCCATAAACAGATCATAAAAAGATATTGAAATAAATGTGCCCTTATCTCTCGTTATTAATGTGGTTTTTTCGTGCCTTTTGAGATTATAGTTTAAAAAAAGTATACTTATATCCACAATTACAAATAATTATAATTAAAATTAATTATTAAAAAACATAATCATATTGATAATAAAAAAATCGAATTTAGATTAAAATAAATTTAATTATAATTTATGTGTGATTTAACTTAAATTAAAATAAAAACTGAGAAAGACTCCGTGCAAGATCTAAGTCGTAGCCATAAAATTATTATTAAGGAGTCAAGATAAAAATATAAAACATTGGAAGGTAAATTTAGAGAAAAAAAAAACTAAATTTTTTAGAGGGACTAAAAATAAAATTCCACCATTTTATCTAAAGAGGCAAGGCTTATAAGAAATAGGTACCACTTTGGATTCGCCTCTGCACACGATAAAAACAATGTAAGGTTCAAACTTAAAAACAATGAAGAAAAAGACTGCCATGCATAAACAATAGTGTACATATACAAAACTAACATATAAGAATATTATAAATTATTGCAAAAATGCCACTGTTTCTAAAAGAAAAAAAAATTCTAATATACGAGAAAGATAAATTTACAGTAGAGGTGGGCATGGCCCGGGCGGCCCGGCCTGGCCCGAAGGCCCGCCCGAAATGTTGGAGGGTTTGGGCAAAAATATAGGCCCGAATAATGGGCTTGGACAAAAAAATAAGGCCCGTTTAAAAAATAGGCCGGGCTCGGGTAAGATATTTTCGGCCCGGGCCCGGCCCGAATTCACTAAAGACAAAAAAATATTTTATTTTTTTAATATGATTTTCCTATTATTTTCTCCCTATTTTGCTATCATTTTACTATTATGTTATTACTATTTTGTTGTTATTATTTAGATATTGTATAAAACTTATTTTATTGTTAATTTTGTTATTATTTTAAAGACATTTGTTAATTTTGTTATTATTTTAGAGGCATTTACTTGTTAAGTTACATCTATTTTATCGTTATTTAAGTATACATATTTTTTAAAATTTATTTTTTATTTGTTGAGAAATATTTATTTTGGTTTTTTAGTATTTTTGATGGTTTATATATATTTTAAAATTATATAAAAATAATATAAAAATTAATATGGGCGGGCCGGGCCGGGCCCGAGTTTTAATATTTTTATTCGTGTCGGGCTTGGGCAAAATTTTAGGCCCATTTTTCGAGCCCGCCCGGCTCGAGCCCGGCGAACGGGCCTAAATTTTTAGTCGGGACCGGCCCGGGCCCATGCACACCTCTAATTTACAGTAATCAATTTAGAAATTAAGTATCAGTTTCACGATGTTAGAGCTTTAATTTGACAAACTGTGTGGCTTTCGACAATTTCTTTGCTTTTAACTTTCAAAAATTGTGTAAGCAACTTAAAGACAAAAGAGTTCGCTAAGTTTTTGAGTAATTGCTTTCAAACATATTTAATAACTTTAAATGAGATGATTACAAATGATGGAGAATGCCTCTATTTATAGTTAAACTTCCCAGATTCAATAATACAGTTTAAATTACATTGGCAGTTAAGATTAAAATCTATCTACAATATGAGAGTCTTCAGGAATTTAAACTCTATACAATTTTATCACTGATAATTTACCATTAACTCCAGATTTCCTGGAGTGTTCTATGAATTGGGTTAGTTCCAGTGGGTTAAATAAGTTCTATTTAATTAGTTTACCTCAAATGGAAATTTTGTATGCTTTCGTCACAAGTTTTGATCCATAATCCGTAACACTAGTGACAACTTTTAATTATACACGAGCTTTGATCTAATTTGTAATATTTTGCATAAATTTTTATTTGATTTAATTTTCACCAATTACTAACACAAATGTTGATATAACATTATTTTAATTTTGCACATTACGTAAACAAATAATGATATTTATCTAATATAAAATTAAATTAATGTATTTATTTAAATGTACAAAGTTAAATTAAAATTAAAATTTTACGTACACATTTTAAAAAATAAAATTATATATAAAATAGTTTTTTTTAATATAAAATAATAACATTGTTGGCAGTGTAGGAAGATATAGGTTCGAATGCGCTAAAGCACATTATCTTCCTATATATGGATTGATGAGGGGTTATGGATAGTTCTAGGCATTGATAGGAGGATAATGCATTTCAGCGAACTCGAATCTACATCTTCCTATACTGGTAATAATACCCATACCAATCGAGCTAAAACTCAATCTAACAACTCTATTAAGTGGCTAATCGAAGGGGCTGGTAGGGGCCCTCCCCCCTAAAATGTAAAATTGCTATTTAAACTCTTAAGATTTAAAAAAAAATTAAATTAGTAAAGGTAAAATTATATTTTGACCCCCTAAAATTATAAAAATTCAATTTAATTATTTAAAAATTATAAATATATAGACTATAAAAAATTAAAATTTCATTCGACCCTAAAAAATTGTTCTGATTTTACCCTTAGTTCTATTATTTTTTGTTTTCTTTAACTATAACATATTATATTATTATTAATCATCAAATATTCTCCCTATGAAAATTAATTATTCATATATATATATATATATATATAAAGACTATAACGACTACAAATCTCAACGTGATTCATGCAAACGAAGCAGAAAAGGAAAGGAAGCTCCTGTTTCTATCATCAATTAAAATGAGTAACGCATGTCTTTCACATGACAAAAAGTATATATTGAAAATAAACTATAATAAGTATATATACAGAGACACACTTCCGGCCAAAATATTTTTAGGCATAAATAAAATTAAATAATGATTTTAAGAATATTTAAAATTTATATTAATTATTTAAAATTTATATTTTATATATTATAATATTAATATTTTATTATCCATGCGTAATCATATTCTCTTATAGTGATAATAATATAAATATTAAATCCACAGCTATAATTAATCCATATTTAGTTGAAAAAATAGAAAGTAAGGGGCATGCAATGGACTCTCTGCATGGAAGTAAATCTGCGATATTTATGTGCTTACAGTCGTGAAAAGGGTCCCCATTCTCGAGTCAGTGGGGGACTCAGCCGTCTGGTCATTTCTGTCACTCGCAACGCGCGTGCGTCTCACATCCCTTCTTCCATGATTAATGATTTATCAGTTTCTCATTTTTAGGTTCTCTTTTTCTCCACAGGCACCTGTTCTTTTCTTTTTTTTTTTTGCTCTTCAAACTCTATCCTGGTAAAAATACCCACCTTTTTGTTTTAGTAAAAAGCATGTTTTTTTGTTAAATGTTAATGTATTCTTCCATGAGAATTTCAAAGAGAATAAAGAGTTGTTTTTACGTGATGGTCTCATGTTCTTAATGTTTGAAACTTGAAATCTTTGTTTGTTTTGCACATAAATTGTTTGTATAAATGCATGTGTTGATGTCATTTGATTGGCTTTTGAGTTATTCAAACAGGATGAATAAACGGAGGTATTTTTCTTCTTCTTCTTTTCGGCTGAATAACTTGTTTATTTTCATATTTTATGCATTGAAAAATGCTACGTTTTGAAAAGATCTGTACTTTTTTCCTTATTATATGCAAGTTTTATGTTTCTTTTTTGAGTACTGTTTACAATTGTTTAAAATTAAATCTGCCATAGCTACTTTGCTGCTTGTTCTTGCTCATGATTGGCTAAAAGAAAGATAGGTGGGTTTCGATTTAAATCTTTCTGGTAAGATTCCATGTAAATTGGAAGTAGCTAGCTGATTGATCCTAGAGAGAATTATCCAATTCATTTGATTTCAAAATGGTATTGGTTGAATTGATTACCATTTGCATATATATATATATTTACAAATAAGTTATCATTTTTCTCCGTTTTATCTATTTATAAATTTTTTAGATTCGTAACTACTCTTCTCAATATCAACATGTCGTGTGATCCACTATTTGCATTTTAAAATCTATATTGTATCTTTTGTTTCATAGATCTTTCTTCTTTAATTATGATACGTAATCTTAACATTCAAAATATATTTTTGAATAATCTAATTATACAATTATTCAACCATTTCATTATATCAAATTTAATATTAATCGTATTAATTGATATTTATATATTTCGGTACAATAACAATATGTTATTTGTAACACTTAGTCTTATTAGTTAGATAATTGATCATATTTTGTTCATGAAAAGGGGTTTGATTGGTATTAGTGTGGATACAACAAAATATTACCAATCTAATAAGCATCTTGTATTAGAACTTAGAAAGGAATTAATCTTATATGATATGAAATTTTGACTATTCATGAGTGTGCTCAATATAGATATACCCCACAGTGGTCCTTGGTAGTAATAATTTTAGCTGATGGAAAATCGTGGCATTTTGTTTTGTTCTTCCTTGGAAAAGAAGAGTAACGTTTGGTCTAGTACTTTTAGTGTTGGGACGTCACTGTGGAAATTAAAACCACATGGATAGCTTTTATGCATCATTAATCCCTCAACAACTAAACATATATGTGATATTTCTTGTTTATGTACTGATATAACTAAGCTTCTTGTTGTAAGAAAATCACCAATCTTTTCATTCAATACAGTGATCTAGGAGTAGATTTCATGGCAGATGCTATTGACCCATTTCCTGACTTGGGGAGCGTGTATAAAATTTCCGGTCGTCAAGTAAACTGGGATGTAGCAGACATCAAGCTTGCTTCTTCAGTGGATGGTGACAAGGAGAACACAAGGGAGTCTAAAAACCGAGTTGCTGCAAATTCCGGGTTACATAAAGATTCTACATCTAATGTATGGGGACACCCAAATTTGATTCAGAAACTTAAGATGCAAACCACTTCCAATGTCAGGCCAATTGTGGATGGTTCTTGTTTGAGTTCCAGCAGACATGGTAGTGCATCGACCCAACAAGGTGCTGGAACTTGCCCTGTTCAAGCTGGTTTCACTTTGCCTAACAGATCAGAAAATAGAGTTGATGAATATGATAACAATGACCCTGATGTTGTGTATGATAACGATGATTTGGATGACTATGATTTCGATTTTGATGAAGACGAGAAGAGTCATGAAGCATGCAAGAAGAGCAAATGGTTCAATGCATTCTTTGAACGTTTAGAGAAATTGACTGTTGAGGAGATTATTTCACCAGCTCAGCAATGGCACTGCCCTGCATGTCAAGGTGGACCGGGAGCCATTGATTGGTATCGAGGTGTACATCCTCTAATGACTCATTCCATGACTAAAATGACACGGAGAACTAAGATGCATCGTGTATTTGCGGAACTTTTGGTCGAGGAGATGCGTAGGAGAGGAACTTTCATTAAACCGACAAACGATGCTGTTGGCAAATGGGAAGGGCTTAATGTTAGAGTTGCAGATCATGAAATAGTTTGGCCACCAATGGTTATCATTATGAATACAAAATACGAACAGAATGAAACCGGCAAGGTACTTTACTGCTCTTGGATAGTAAACTATCTCTATTACTAATATACTGGTAATTGCTTTGTACTGACCTCTATTTCATCAGTGGAGTGGGATGGGAAATCAAGAGCTTCTCAATTACTTCAGCTCATACGCTGCGATAAAAGCGAGACATTCGTATGGTCCACAAGGACACCGCGGGATGAGTGTGTTGATCTTTGAGAGTTCAGCAGCAGGGTATTTAGAGGCTGTTCGTTTGCATAAACATTTTAAAGAACAAGGAAGGGATAGGGATGCTTGGGATCATTCACGGGTCCCATTCTGTCCAGGCGGAAAACGCCAACTTTATGGCTACATTGCCATCAAAGAAGACTTGGATGTATTTAACCGACACTCTCAAGGTCTAATACGCTGCAATCACTTTTGTTAAATCGTTGTTTTTGAACTTTTCTGATAAATGATACAATCTATGCGATCAAACAGGGAATTCCAAGCTGAAATTCGAGCTGAAATCATACCAAGAGATGGTTGAGAGCCAAATAAAGAAGATAAACGACAATAGTCAGCAACTTACCCGACTTAAAAAGAAGGTTGCTCAAGAACAGCAGCATTCACAAGTCCTTGCAGAGTCTCTAGGCCGATTGAGTGAGAAGCTCCACCAGACAATAGAGCCGAAAAATCGTATTGTGAGGCAACGAGCTATATTGCAGCATGAACAGAACAAAGAAGAGGTAGCATTTTTTAACTTTATTGCTGCAATTTCAGTGTTCTATAGCTAGATATCTCTTCCTTATTGCAATGCAATGGTTTTCCAGTTGGTAGCTAAAGAACAACATTTCAAGGAGAAAATCAATACTATTTACCAATCCATAGACTCTAAGGAAGAAAATTTCGAGAAGCTGCAAATGGCTGCAAGCGAGAGAGTTAAGCAATCAAATACGAATCCGATACATAATAAAGATGAATGCAGGTGACATTCTATCTACTTAAAGCTGTAACAACATTTTTTTTCTTGTTCTATGTTGTGAAGTGATTTTTTAACATGTTTTTGAATATTCAGTGCCATTGAGCTTCATGAGAAAAACATAGGGGAGTTCAATGCAGAGAGGGAGAAGCTGATGAAAAGTCGTCAAGATAGAAGGTTAACAATCACACTACGGTATTGGGAAGATCTTGTGAAGCTCGAGGAAGGGTTCGAAAAAGAATTGACCTTGCTTATGGAAAAGTATACCCCCAGAATATTGCATTGAGGAACATTAGACCACTAAATAGACAAGACATGAACAAGAGATAAGGAAATAGAAGACACAATACCACCATGACCATTACCATTTGCACAGTGAAAAGAAGCAAGACATACACTTGTTTGATAGGTAAATATAAACCAGTTTTGTTACTTGATACACTTTTAAGTTTTGGAAAGAGAAGAATGGTTTATGAGGGAGGGAAGTTTGGGGCTCATGGTGAACACTGAAATAGTGAAACTTCAAGTAATGTTTTTTATGCATTTTTGTTTCAGATTTTTGGCATTTGGCCATGGTATTGTCAACTTGACCATAAATTTTTTATTGTGATTTTATTCGAATTAAAGATATTTTATTTATACAATAAAATCTACACTACTATATATGTATATATAAAAAAATAGTTGGAAAAAATGAAAATGGACCTTTTCATCAAGTATTTGAATTAAATTTTAATTCTAGAGTCGATATTATTAGGACGGTTTACTTGAATACCACTCAGCCTAAACATGATTAGATTTAGACCGTAACACGGATAACAATATTTATGATCACGCCCAAGAAAAAAAAAAAAAGCTGTACTACTATATATACCAAAAGAAAGCCTCTAAGGCCTTCCTTGCATGAAACAATTCGTTTGTTTTTTTATATTGAAGAATATAGTTAAATTTCAATTTTAATAATTTTTTTAGTTTATACAAGAATGATTAAATTTTAGTTTTAATATTTATATTTCATTCAAATTTGAGATTTAATCTCTATATTTTATGTCGAAACCATTTTTTTTTTTTTTGGAAAGGGGGAATCGACTTTAAAATAAAATGAAATGAAATTTGAGAGTCGCCACCAATCTTTTATATGAGGTGTGATTGGATCACCTCGAAAAGGGGTTGTTTTTAATAAACAATTTGATTTATTAAAACAACGATTTTGGTCCACGAAAATCAGAAAGATAGGTTCGGGAGTCGGTTACGCACGAGGAAGGATTAGCACCCTCGATACGCCCAAAATTGGTACCTAGTTGATTAATTAGTGTCTTAGGGTCGAATATTTGAAAACTTGAAAGAATTTTAAAATACGATCCCTTTCTGTTAAAAATACTTGAATAAATGAAGTGAAATGTTGGAAACCATTCTCGTCTCGAAATAGTACAACGTCGAGTCCAATAAGTTAGGATACGAAGTTTAAAACCTTTGAGAACGAGAGTGCTTTGTATTTAGAAATCAAAAGGATATTCGATTATACAGGTTAAACAAAAAATCGAAACCCAGTGAGTTAGGGTACGAAATTTTGAATTTCCGAGTATCGAACATTTCCTTTGTAAAAGTATGAACAAAGTTTAATAAAATCATGAGTTTGTAAAGAAATGCGAAAGTAAATTATGACCATAATATATACAGATAGAACAGATACATTAGTGAGAAGTAATCTAAAAGACGAGAATAAGTTAACGAGCAAGCACAACATTTACAGATCAAAGAATAACGAAAATAATACTAAAAACTACATGATTAAGTTGTATGTATAAGCAATAAATAAACAAACCAATAGAAAAAGCAGTGATAAGAATTGATGAAAAACATCAAAATAAAATATGATATTAAAATATTAAAATAATAATAATGATAACAATAATAATTACGATAAAAAGATAAAGATAATAGGCTAATATAATAGTAATAATAAAAGTGATATATACATAAAATATATATATGTATATATATTACAAAAAGCACATGTGATATGATAATATTTAAAATAAAATAAAAAAATAATAGTAAATATCAAATATGTATATATATATATATAAAATAATGAAAAAAAGATATAATATATAAAAAAATAGAAAAGAATTATTAAGTATGATATTATAATTAATAATAATATTAAAAGAATAATAATAGTGTGTTAAAAATAATGATGGTAAAAGAAAATAATAATAAAAGTGATATAAGTAAATACTAAAGGGATATATATATAAAATATGATAGTAATAATAATAAGATAGAATACTTAATATCATTAAATATAATATAATAATCATGACATAAAAAAAAAAAATAACATTGAAAACAGTCATAAAATACATGTGTACATATATGTAAAAATACTGATTAAAATTAATATTAATACTAAATATTAACAATAAATACAATGATATCAAAATAATTAACTTTAATAATATAACAAAATAAGAAGGATCAGATTGAGCCAGAAACAAAATGTTTGGGGGGAAATGGAAATAAAAGAGTGGAAGAGGGTCAATCTAAACAAGCTGAAGTATTAGAGGGACCAGAAGGGCAATAAATCCCTTTTCCAAAACGCACAGCAATAATAGGGATTAAAATGAAAACGGAACTAAACTGCGGGGCCAAATGCGTAAAATGAGAAAGGTTAGAAAAAGGATTAGATTGCAGCACGCACGAAAGCAGAAAGACTCCTTTGCGCAATTAACCCGAAAGGCAGAAAACACGCGGATCCCCCTTTATCCGGGTCGGGTCACGCACGGGTAGCACCTAAACGGTGCCGTTTCATGCTTTTTGTTGAAACCCTAACTCTATTTCTTTCTCATTTACCCGTTCCCCCCCATTTTCTTTTCAGAACAGTGGCCACCTCTTCCCCTCTTCTCCTCTTCTCCTGCACTAGGGTTTCAAAGACCCATCCTCGCGCCGCAAGGGTTAGGGTCGAAACCCATCATCGCTGCTAGCTCCATGAACGCCGTAGGCTAGAACGAATGGGGTTACGAGAAAGGTAATCCCCCACCCCTGTTTTGAACACTCAGAGGTTCCCTTTTTTATTCTATTTTCATTCTGTTAAACCTAATCCTAAATGGTGTATAGATGTAGGCCAAAAGATGCTGAAATCGGGAAGAAAGGGGTTTAACCATTATCCGCTCCTACCCTTGTCTGAACCCAAAGGAAAATCGCGACATTCGGGTCACCGGAGGGCTACGACAGCGACCGAAAGCCAAACGTGGTAAGCTCTCCTCCTTCTCCTTTTTTAGTTTAAAAATAGATTAAAAGAAGATAAAAAAAACAAAATAGGAACAAACGAAAAACAAAATAATCAAAAAGGTTAAAATCAACCTTCTCAAAACCTCTGTTCTTGTTGATTTTTGATCTTTTTGTACAAGAAATGGGGATTCGTTCTTTACAATTGTTTTCGGCTTCTATCCCTAACCGAATGAGATCAGAAAAAAAATCCATTTTTTAATCCCCCCTTTTTACATTCAAAGAACAAATGGCCTTTATAGCCGATTTAGCAGATAATAAAAATACAATTCCTTCCGTTTTTACTGTTTTTAATCGTCTCTATCGTTTGACTTATTTCTCTTGCGTGTTGCAGATGGTTGTCAGATGCCTGTAGCGGCCAGGCGTACGGCGCACGTGGAAAGGCAGCGGCGGCAGAAGCTTGGGGCTAGGGTTTGGCTTTGGCTGAAAGTTTTTAAGGTTGTGGGCTGGGTCATTAGGTTAGGGGTTAATTTGGGTCTGTAGATTGGGCCCTGTTATTATTTTTGTTTTGGTTTTTGGTTATGTAAGCCGGCCCGGGCAAATTTAGGCCCGTACAGCTGCCCCTCTTTGCTCATTGTCGTGTAACGGGAATAGAGCAAAGACTATAAAAGGGCCAATTTTGCCTGGGCTTACTGAGTCTTGACTTCTATTGGCGCTTCTTTTCTTCAAGTAGCCTCGTTCTCATCCACCGCATCTTGTTGCTTGAACCACTCCATCGCCACTTCAGAAAGAGATAGGGCTTGTAGTTTTAATTTGCTTTTTTGCAACTTTGGGGATATGATACTTGATATCTTCAGTTTGCTCCGCTATGACTTCAAGGAGATAAGACTTCAGTGAAAAGAGATTCGTAACTTCAATCTTCTCTGCTGAAACTTTAAAGAAGTAAGGATTGATCCTCAATGTAAACTCAGGGAGGAGGGATTTGTAGCCTCAACCTGCTCTACTGGAACTTTAAGGAGATAAATTCAGGGAGAAGAGATTCGTAGCCTCAATCTTCTCTGTGAACAAGGATTGATCCTCAATGTAAACTTAGGGAGGAGGGATTTGTAGCCTCAACCTACTCCATTGGAACTTTAAGGAGAGAGAATTCAGGGAGAAGAGATTCGTAATCTTAATCTTCTCTACTGAACGAAGATTGATCCTCATCGTAAACTCAGGGAGGAGGGATTTGTAGCCTCAACCTACTCCACTGGAACTTCGAGGAGAATTCAGGGAGAAGAGATTCGTAACTTCAATCTTCTCTACTGAACGAAGATTGATCCTCATCGTAAACTCAGGGAGGAGGGATTTGTAGCCTCAACCTACTCCACTGGAACTTCGAGGAGAATTCAGGGAGAAAAGATTCGTAACTTCAATCTTCTCTGCTGAACCTTCAAAGAAATGTTGGTCCTCATTGTAAACTCAGGGAGGAGGGATTTGTAGCCTCAACCTACTCCACTCGAACTTCGAGGAGAATTCAGGGAGAAGAGATTCGTAACCTCAATCTTCTCTGCTGAAATTTCAAAGAGATAAACTTCACTGTTTTCGATTTGCTCCACTTCTATCTCGAGGGAGAAAAATCTAGAATTTGCAATTTGCTTCCTTGCTATTTCAGGAAGACTTCAATTTTCAATATGCCCCACTACCATCTCGAGGGAACAGAACTTGGATTTTTCAGCCTACTCCACTGTTGCTCAGGAAGATAGGGCTGTGAATTTACCGGTGTTGCCATATTGTTCTCTGAGGAACCTGTCCTGTATAACCAGTTTTACGTGCTTATGCCTATGATTAGGATGCTGTGATCGGAATGAATCAAATGCTCCTAACTAAATGTATCATGTATGACACTTGAATGAATGCAAAATGTCATGAGAATGATCATTTTTAATGTTTTAGAGCATCTTTACTCGTCGCTCGTCAGGGCTCTACTACCGACATAATATGTTACCCTCTTACTCAGCTGGTATTTTGTCCAAAATATTCGCATTTTGCTTAATTGGCTTGCCCCATCGTAACTTTTGGGTTCATTTCACTGTATCTCGGGGACATAGGGGACATAAGGCTTGTACCCTATCCATCATAACTCAGAGGTATAGGATCTGCATCTTCTTCAATCCAACCCGCTGCAAATCAAGGGTATAGGGACTTTTTCCATTAACTGATCACACTCTAAGTGACCTGACTAGATGTGCACGTCTGATATTCGCATAGGCGTAGAATATCTTCTTGATTACTCGTTTTTTCGATCGGGATTGCATCACTGACCTAATATCTCGTCTCTTTTGTTCGGTGAATATCTTTGACCGAAAATCTGAAGAGATGATTTCCATTTGGACTTAAATATTTCCAACCTTTAAGTTTGGAAAGTCCTGAACAATAGTCCTGTTTCAGGTTCCCATACTATTTAGAAACTTTCAGGGTAATATGCAAAACTTCTTTCATGAAAGTGTCATTAGTCCACTAATCATTATTTCAATACAATATGCTTGAAAAAGATCATGACAGTGGACAAGAAGAAAATTGAATGAAAGCATAGCTCGAAACAAGCAAGTTAAGCAAATGCGATCAAAGAGAAAATTTATTGAGAGCGTATTTTGAAACGGACACAATAATCAAAGATAGCAAAATTAGAAGGAGTAAAATGGCAACTAGGTGCCCCAGATATCGCAACCTGAGCTTTTCTGTTCCAACTTCTTGAGAACCATTCCAAGCTTAATATATGCCTAGGGGATTCGGAGTACCTCGTTGATGCCCCAAGACATAGCACACTTCCTCCTTGTTAATTCAGGTATGGCAAGACTAACGCGTGCCCCACTTTTGATCAAAATTTGAGCCGCCCTTTTTGGGTTTTCAACTCAACTCCCCTTTGGAATCAAAGTGCCCTTTTCGAGTTTTCACTTTGGCTTCTCCTTTTTCTTTTTCTTTTCTTTTTCCTTTTTTATTTCTCTTTTTCTTTTTTCTTTTCCTCCTTTTTTTTGATTTTTTTTTGATCGACTTTCTTTAGAAGGTCTCAAGGCGCCCTTTGCGGGTTTTCACCTTGGCCTTTCATTTTTGGTGAAGTAACTCTTGTCTGACTTTATCGAATCGGGCGTGTTATTGTCATTTATTTGGATTAGTACTTCCAAACAAGCCCTCTTCATTGTGTAAGATCTCTCTCAATTTGGCATTTTCCTTTGAAGTCTCTTCGTACATAAAAGATCTTCTTCAATATGAGGTTACCCTTTTGAAATTCTCTAAGATGAACCTCTTTATCATCAACCCACATCATCGTACTGTGACGGATTAACTTCGATTGATTGTGCTGGGATTAGATCCATCCTGTCCCATCCAGCTTCAACTTTGGTAAAACCTAGAAGAAATAATTTCAACTTCAATGGGTAAGACTAATGAGAATATGTCGCCCTGGCTCTGGTAAACTCAGAGGAAAGAATCTCGACTTCCATAGGCAAGACTGACGTGAAATGGGTTGCCTCGGCGAATGTCCTGGCTAAGTAAAGAGGGTAAATGGTAACTTCTTTATGCCAACCCTTACAAATCTCAGTCATCTTTCAAAATTTTTGGATGGTATTTGGTTGCTTTTGCTACACTAGTATAGTGCTTGATCTTTGAACAGACAGTAAATTGGTACATTATTCTCTCCCTCCCCTTTTTTTTTTTTGAATTCGAGTTTGAATCTCGAATTTTGAGTTTTGAATTCCAAATTTGGTCTTGAAATCAAATTTGGATTAGGATTAAGATCTAGATATGAATCAGAATCCAGATTTGAATTTGGATTTGGATTGGATTCGAATCAGGATCTGTATTTGAATCAGGACTCAAATTCGAATTTGATAACTGTTTACTTTGTAGCTTTGGCATATGAAGCAATCTTACCCTCTTAGTAGAGTAACTATGAAGATGAGTCGATGTTAGCGATGCTGGCCCTATAACATCCATGCCCCACATAGAGAGTTCATGAAGAAACAAATGAGACATACTAGTTTCGCCTTATCTCTGTGATGAGCTATGTTTCGATCTTCATCTCATTCGCCAGCTCGCAATGTCAATTGACCCTTTGTAAGTCAGGATCCGTTTTTTTATCTCGTTCTACCATCCTTAACAAATTGGAAGATAGGTACAATCTTTATCATCTTCGAAGTCCTGAGATCCCTCTAAACCTATATCTTACTCCAAAGGGAGTCAGTAACAGCGTCACTCATGACATTGATATCTAAGGACCTATTGTGAATATGAAGGTAAATTCCAAAGGATAAATAATTCTAAGGATGATTATTGGCATGGTATGATAGAGAATGAAAGAATATATGAATAAAAGTCTAAGAGCAAAAGAATCTATACGAAAGAATAAAAGAATATTTGTTCAAAAAGATGCATTTTATTGAAATGAAAAATTTGGACATAGGCCTATTTCACAAAAAGGGGTCTTATTGCCGCTAGGCTTAAGGCAACAAGAGTGTTTTGCATACTACCCTAAATTAATTCTGAAATACAGGGATCTTTTCCACAGTCCCATTGTTCAAAACATTCCCAAAATATGCAAGGGCAAAAATCTTTATTCCCTATTTCCCTCTTTGGATATGTCCTTTTAAATCTCGCCATATTCCTCCCGATTTTGACTTGTTCAAGGCATCGCCACTTTTTGCCCCCCGCCTTCAACTATTTACTTCTTTGTCTGAGCAGTTAGGTTCTGAGGAATCGTTAAACTTTACAATTCCCCTCTCAATGAGCTTTTCGACCAGCTTTTTGAAAGCAAGGCAATTTTCTGTTGAATGCCCCGTAATCCCTGCGTGGTACTCACATTGAGCGTTTGAGTCATACCATTTAGGATATGGGGGTTGCATTGGTTCCACGTGGCGAGGAGATACAACATGCTTATCAAATAAATTCTGATAGAGCTCCTGATATGTTATTGGGATAGGTGTAAACTGGAGCCTTTCTGTGTTTATCCTTGAGTTGGATTCTCTCCTAGAAGAGCCTTGATGGCCAGTGGTTACGGCCCTCGACTGTCCCTTGCTATGTGCACTTGTGTTATTCACCTCGTTTTCTCTCCTCCTCGGGGCCGATCTCTTGGTACTTTCCCCAACCTCAATTTTGCCGCTCCTCACAGCATTTTCAATCATCTCACCTGTCATCACTATATCAGCGAAGTTTTTAGTGGCACTTCCCAACATATGAGTGATAAAAGGGGCCTTTAGAGTATTAATGAATAACATCGTAGTTTCTTTCTCTAAAAGCGGCGGCTGAACTTGTATGGCAACTTCTCTCCATCGTTGCGCATACTGTCTAAAACTTTCATTAGACTTCTTTTCCATATTTTGGAGAGTAATCCTGTCGGGGGTCATGTCCGTCACATGACTGTATTGTTTCATAAATGCCCGAGCGATGTCCTTCCATGAATTGATAGAGGCACGGCTTAATTGGTTATACCATTTAGAGGCCGCCCCAACCTGGCTATCTTGAAAGCAATGAATCAATAGCTGGTCGCTGTGAATATAGCCCGTCATCCGCCTGCAGAACATAATGATGTGAGCTTCAGGGCAGCTCGTTCCATTGTACTTTTCGAATTCAGGCATTTTAAATTTGGGGGGAAGAACCAAATCAGGGACGAGACTCAAGTCCCTAGCATCAATCCCATGATGATTTTCAACGCTTTCCATGGCTTTGAATTTCTCTTCTATCCGTCTGCACCTATCCTCTAACTGTTTTGGCAGCTCCATTCTTAACCTTTCTCCTTCGGCTGCCTCGTCCAAGTCGGGGACATTGAGGTTAATTGGATTATGTTCTGAGCCCGGACCAGCTTGATGATTTCCTGGTACTGGCGTGCCCACTTGAGGTTGTTGCGTTCTGATGGTAACAGAAGGCCCACACGGGCGTGCTTCGTGTTGTGTCTGTGTATTAGGTAGGGTAAACCCCGGAGGATAAAGTGGATCCTCACTTTCTTCGGTATTTGTCGCAGGACCTTTCCCTTTATCTTGTATCTTGCTGAATCTTAATCATTTGTTCTTGCATTTGGTCCTGCATCTCCTTTTGGAGCTGCTCCAACCTTTCCAATCTCTGATCCATATTTCTTGTCTTAAAACGAGTGCCGTAGCGGTGTTTAGTTGGTTGACTTTTATCAGTTCCCAGGTTAACTGAAATAATTTCACTTAGTTAGGGACCTTTTGTGAAAGTGTAGTGCGCAAAATATAATGCGAATGATGTAATGCAGATGCATGAAATGCAAGTGCAAATGCACATGAATGCCAGAAAAGAAGCGTCGACTTTATATTCAGTTCCATTAGAAGAACTTTTCTAGAAAACAGATTTCTTTACATAAAACGGATCACATATGCGGTCTTGCCCTTAGAATCCAAGTAGAGATCCCGCTCCTTTCTTCATATCTGGATGTCACGGTTGAATCTTGTGAGCTTTCAATAGATGCCTCCACTAACTCTCTTTCGCTTGATCACGGCTCATGGTTCTTCTATCCTCATGATATTCCTTAGTTCCTCTGACATAATGGCTCTCGAATACTCCTTGTTGGTTTTAATTATCGGGCAGAGTTTCGCATTCCTCCGCGAGCTATCAACCTTATTCTATTGTGCTTACTTAAACCATATCGGGGTGACCACATTATGATCCACTTTATCAAGAAATTCGTCCCCTTATGACGAACTCTCCTATTTAGGAATCGAATATGAATCAACACCTCTTTTCTATAACGATGCGATGCAATACAATGCAATCAAAACAAAAGAAAACGCGTTAGCACAAGAGAGATAAATAACAAAACAAAGCACCTAATTGGGTGACCACTAGGGCTTGGCGTGACTCTACCTAGGGTGAGCTCCTAAGGTCAACTATATGAGGCTTGGTTCTAGAGTAAGGTACCTGAACCAGTAGATTCCTCGGTCTTCACCCATTATAGGCTCATTTACATCGAGTTCGGTTCAGGGGAATACATTTCCCTATGGCTGCACGGAGATGAAAATCTCACGAAGCACAAAGGTACGGATGTATTCCGGAAACAGTTCACTATCCTGCACGGAGGTGAAAACCTCACGAAGGAGTAGCTTCTTACTTCCACTTAAAAGGTGTGACCCAGCGGTCATGCAATGCAATGCGCAAGTATATACAAAAACTTTGAACATACAAAGAAACAGGGAAACAAAGACCACAATTCAAAATAGATGAAATGCAAAAGAGGGATCGTAAATTAAAATCAAAATTCCAATTTTCGACAAAAAGACAAAAGTTAATCAACTCGAGGCTCGACTCACAAACTTGGTCCCCAGTGGAGTCGCCAAGCTGTCGAAACCATATTTTTTTTTTGGAAAGGGGGAATCGACTTTAAAATAAAATGAAATAAAATTTGAGAGTCGCCACCAATCTTTTATATGAGGTGTGATTGGATCACCTCGAAAAGGGGTTGTTTTTAATAAACAATTTGATTTATTAAAACAACGATTTTGGTCCACGAAAATCAGAAAGATAGGTTCGGGAGTCGGTTACGCACGAGGAAGGATTAGCACCCTCGATACGCCCAAAATTGGTACCTAGTTGATTAATTAGTGTCTTAGGGTCGAATATTTGAAAACTTGAAAGAATTTTAAAATACGATCCCTTTCTGTTAAAAATACTTGAATAAATGAAGTGAAATGTTGGAAACCATTCTCGTCTCGAAATAGTACAACGTCGAGTCCAATAAGTTAGGATACGAAGTTTAAAACCTTTGAGAACGAGAGTGCTTTGTATTTAGAAATCAAAAGGATATTCGATTATACAGGTTTGTTATGAAATAGAATATATTAAGTGTACAAATCAGTTGTTGTAGTTAGTTAAGTGCAGTTAGACAGTTAGCAGTTAACTACCAGCTTACTGTATTAAATACTCAGGCTACTGCTTCTTTTGTGTGTATGAATGAAGTATTCTTCTCTGTGAAATATCTTGACATGGTATCAAGAGCTAAGGTTTTCTTGGTATAATTTTTTTTTCTTTCTCTGCTTTTCTCTTCCTTTTTGTTCTTCCTGGGTTGATGGCTACAGAAGGTGTTCCAACGGTTGACACGCCTCGTCATTCTGCTGACTCTGGTGTAGGAGTTCATCAGTCTGGTGGTACTCTTTTTTCATCTGGGGTTCATTACTTTACTAAACACGATACTATTAAACTTTGTGCACAAAATTTTTTGTTGTGGAAACATCAGTTGCTGTTAATACTTGAAGGGTATGGTCTTGAAGGGTTTGTTTTAGGCACAACTCTTCCTCCCTCTGCTTTTCTACCTGATGCTGATGGTCAACTTGCTGTAAATCCTGCATTTGTTGCGTATAATAAGCAGGATAAGTTCTTGGCGTCGTGGTTATTATCCACTGTTTCTGATGAAGTGCTGGTTCATTTGACTGCTGCTAAGACTAGTCTTGATATTTGGACGACCATTGAGAGAAAGTTCAGTGCAAAATCCAGTCTCAAACTCTCGAGCATGCGTCATGCATTATACTCGATCAAGAAGTCAAGTCTTACTATTAAAGATTATCTGTCCAAGGTTAAAAACTTAAGTGACAGTCTTACTGCTGCTGGTAGTCCAGTTACTGAGCAAGAACAAGTCAGTGTAATATTGGCCGGTCTCCCCATCGAATTTGAATCCGTTCGAGTGCTAGCTTCTGCCACTTCATTGAATCTTGAACTGGTCACGGAGATGCTTCTTGATTGTGAAGCTCGACAGTTATCCTTATTAACTGATGTACCTATGCAGGCCAACTTAGTTTCTCAATCGCACAAAGGTAATCTTGATAATACAAAATCTGGTTCTGACTCTAATAGGGGTTCTAATAATGGGCATAGGGGTCAAGCTCGCGGGTGGTCTCGTGGTCGAGTTCGTGGCTCGGGCAGGGGATGGTCTCGCTCTAAACCTCAATGTCAATTATGTGGTAAGGTAGGACACTTGGTGCAGACATGCTATCATCGCTTTGATGAAAATTATTCTGGTCCTGGTTCGAGTTCTTCAGTATCTGTTAATTACCACCATCTTGATTCAGTCCCTACAACTCATTGCTCATCCACTCCCTGTTGTCATGCGAGTCAACCTTACTCGGCAGCTTCTCTACCTACTCAAGCCCAGCCTTCTGCTGTGAATAATCAACATTGGTATCCTGACTCTGGAGCAACCAATCACATCACTCCAACCATGAATAATCTTACTGATACCTCTGCGTATACAGGTACGAGCTGTGTTTCCATGGGTAATGGCCAGTCAGTTTCTATTGCTAATATAGGTTCTTCAGCCTTGGTAGTTGGCTCTCGACTGTTACACTTAAAAAATGTTTTACATGTTCTTACGGTTTGTAAAAATTTGATGTCCGTAGGGCAGTTTGCAAGAGATAATGGTGTGTATTTCGAGTTTCATCTGGTTTCCTGTTTTGTGAAGGACATTCAGACAGGGACGATTCTCTTGGAGGGCCGTATACATGATGGCCTATACAGGTTTGATTTCTCTCGTGTTCCTGCACATGGGTCTAGTCCTACTGCAAGCTCCGAGTCTCCTTGTTTGAACAACGTCCAGACTCTTTCTTCTATTGGATTGTGGCATACCAGGCTTGGGCATCCTTGTCAAAATGCTCTTGCTCGAGTTTTGAATCTGTGTAATGTTTCTTTTACACATGATAGTTTACAATTTGTGTGTACACCTTGTAAGATGGGCAAGTCTCATAAGTTGCCTTTTACTGCTTCACGAACAGTATATTCTTCTCCTTTTGCTTTAGTTGTATCAGATGTTTGGGGACCATCGCATGTTTCTTCCAATGGCTATTCTTACTATGTTTCATTTGTGGATATGTATAGTAGGTATACATGGTTGTATTTTCTTAAAGCTAAGTCAGAAGTGTTTCGTTGTTTTCTTCATTTTCACAAGATGATACAAGTTCAATTTGGAACGACAATTAAAGTGTTGCAAACAGATTGGGGAGGTGAATATCGGTCTTTACCTACTGTTCTGTCTCAATTGGGTGTTCAACATCGTTTAACATGTCCCTACACCTCCGAACAAAATGGGGTGGCTGAGAGGAGGCATCGTCATGTAGTTGAGATGGGACTTACACTTTTAGCTCGTGCGTCTGTCCCTTTGGAATATTGGTCGTTTGCTTTTGCTCATGCAACCTTTCTCATCAATAGGCTACCAACTACAGTTTTGGAACTTCAGTCTCCTTATGAGCGACTGTACAAGGTGCAACCTGATTATTCTCAGTTGAAAGTTTTTGGCAGTGCCTGCTTTCCGTATCTAAGGCCTTTTCAGCGTCATAAACTTCAATTTCGATCCCAGACCTGTGTTTTTCTTGGTTTTGGTTCTAATCAGAAGGGGTACAGGTGTCTTACTGAGGACGGTCGAGTTTTAGTTTCTCGTCATGTCCAGTTTGATGAAGCTCATTTTCCCTTTCAAGCTGGTTTTTCTTCTACAACACATGCGACTCCTGTTCGTTTTATTCGTCAACTTTCTCATATTCCAGTGGTGGGGTCGACAGGATGTTCCAATACAGCTTCCTCTGGCTCAAGGTCTACTATACCTCCTGATGTTCCACGTCCTTCTGCTTCACTACCTTCACCAAGGGTGTCCGCTACACTAGCAGATTCAACCTCGACCAGTGTCCTAGAGACTGCTCCTGCGCGGTTACCCTCTCCTGTTAACAGTCATCCAATGCGCACTAGGTCAAAGAATGGCATTTTTAAGCCAAAAGTTTTTTCCATTGGTTTGGAGGAAAATGAGCCGTCTACTATAGTCGAGGCTTTCACAAATCCTGCTTGGACTGCAGCTGCACAAGCCGAGTATAATGCCTTATTAGCTAACAACACATGAGATCTTGTCCCCTTACCTGAAGGACGACGAGCGGTTGGTTGTAAGTGGATCTTCAAGATAAAACGTCACGCTAATGGCTCAATAGCTCGCTACAAAGGGAGACTTGTGGTTAAGGGTTATTTGCAAGAGGCTGGTATTGATTTTTTGGAAACCTTCAGTCCTGTGGTCAAGCCAACAACAATCCGAGTTGTTTTGGCCCTTGCTGTGTCTCGCGGTTGGTCTTTACGTCAAGTCGACATTAACAATGCTTTCTTAAATGGGGATCTTCATGAAGAGATCTATATGACACAACCGCCAGGATTTGAGCAGCAACATGCTAATGGTCGACAGCTTGTTTGCAGGCTATGAAAGGCACTTTATGGACTAAAACAAGCTCCTCGTGCGTGGTTTCATAAACTCAGAGAGTTCCTGCTGGCTACTCAGTTCATTGCGTCCAAAGCTGATAGTTCGCTCTTTATTCGACGAGCAGGATCTCAGGTTCTCTACGTTTTAGTCTACGTTGATGACATAATAATTACTGGGACTGATTCTACTAGCATTGATCAATTTGTCCATGATCTTGATGTCCATTTTTCTTTGAAAGACTTGGGCCAACTGAACTACTTTCTTGGCATTGAAGTGGTACATACGCCTAATGGTGTTTTTCTCAATCAGAGAAAGTACATTATGGAGTTACTTCAGAAAGCTGCTATGGATAAGTCGAAGGCTTCACCTACACCCATGGTAACCAGCTGTCAGCTGTCAGCACATGCAGGAAGCCCGTTAGAAGACGAATATTTTTTCAGAAGTATTGTGGGAGCCCTCCAGTATGTCGTAATAACAAGGCCCGACATTGCCTTTTCCGTTAACAAGGTTTGTCAATATATGCACAAACCCTTGGATTCACACTTCAGAGCTGTTAAAAGAATTCTACGATACCTACAAGGGACACTCGATTTTGGCTTACGTTTCACTCACAATTCAAAACTTCTTCTCGAAGGGTATTCAGATGCGAGTTGGGCATCGGATACAGATGATCGTCGATCCACCTCCGGATATTGTGTTTTTCTTGGGGAAATCCAATTTCCTGGAGCTCACGAAAACAGCAAGTAGTGTCAAGGTCCACAGCGGAGGCCGAGTATCGAAGCCTAGCTCATGTTACTGCCGAGATAGCTTGGGTTCAATCTTTGTTATCTGAGATGGGAGTTTCGGTTCCGAAAGCACGTGCTTGGTGTGATAGTTCAGCCGCTGTTGCTGTGGCAAGTAATCCTGTCATGCATTCCAAGTTTAAACACGTGGAATTAGACTTGTTTTTTGTTAGGGAAAAGGTGGCAAACGGGACGTTTCAAGTTGGTCATATATCTGGGCAGGAGCAGATTGCTGATATTTTTACTAAGCCTTTATCAGTCGCGCTGTTCAACAAATTTCGAAGTAATCTTAAAGTTGTTTCAACAGCAGAAGGTGGCGTACAGAAGTAGAGAAAGTCGAGAAGCATGGGCCATGTTATGAAATAGAATATATTAAGTGTACAAATCAGTTGTTGTAGTTAGTTAAGTGCAGTTAGACAGTTAGCAGTTAACTACCAGCTTACTGTATTAAATACTCAGGCTACTGCTTCTTTTGTGTGTATGAATGAAGTATTCTTCTCTGTGAAATATCTTGACAAGGTTAAACAAAAATTCGAAACCCAGTGAGTTAGGGTACGAAATTTTGAATTTCCGAGTATCGAACATTTCCTTTGTAAAAGTATGAACAAAGTTTAATAAAATCATGAGTTTGTAAAGAAATGCGAAAGTAAATTATGACCATAATATATACAGATAGAACAGATACATTAGTGAGAAGTAATCTAAAAGACGAGAATAAGTTAACGAGCAAGCACAACATTTACAGATCAAAGAATAACGAAAATAATACTAAAAACTACATGATTAAGTTGTATGTATAAGCAATAAATAAACAAACCAATAGAAAAAGCAGTGATAAGAATTGATGAAAAACATCAAAATAAAATATGATATTAAAATATTAAAATAATAATAATGATAACAATAATAATTACGATAAAAAGATAAAGATAATAGGCTAATATAATAGTAATAATAAAAGTGATATATACATAAAATATATATATGTATATATATTACAAAAAGCACATGTGATATGATAATATTTAAAATAAAATAAAAAAATAATAGTAAATATCAAATATGTATATATATATATATAAAATAATGAAAAAAAGATATAATATATAAAAAAATAGAAAAGAATTATTAAGTATGATATTATAATTAATAATAATATTAAAAGAATAATAATAGTGTGTTAAAAATAATGATGGTAAAAGAAAATAATAATAAAAGTGATATAAGTAAATACTAAAGGGATATATATATAAAATATGATAGTAATAATAATAAGATAGAATACTTAATATCATTAAATATAATATAATAATCATGACATAAAAAAAAAAAAAATAACATTGAAAACAGTCATAAAATACATGTGTACATATATGTAAAAATACTGATTAAAATTAATATTAATACTAAATATTAACAATAAATACAATGATATCAAAATAATTAACTTTAATAATATAACAAAATAAGAAGGATCAGATTGAGCCAGAAACAAAATGTTTGGGGGGAAATGGAAATAAAAGAGTGGAAGAGGGTCAATCTAAACAAGCTGAAGTATTAGAGGGACCAGAAGGGCAATAAATCCCTTTTCCAAAACGCACAACAATAATAGGGATTAAAATGAAAACGGAACTAAACTGCGGGGCCAAATGCGTAAAATGAGAAAGGTTAGAAAAAGGATTAGATTGCAGCACGCACGAAAGCAGAAAGACTCCTTTGCGCAATTAACCCGAAAGGCAGAAAACACGCGGATCCCCCTTTATCCGGGTCGGGTCACGCACGGGTAGCACCTAAACGGTGCCGTTTCATGCTTTTTGTTGAAACCCTAACTCCTTTTCTTTCTCATTTACCCGTTCCCCCCTATTTTCTTTTCAGAACAGTGGCCACCTCTTCCCCTCTTCTCCTCTTCTCCTGCGCTAGGGTTTCAAAGACCCATCCTCGCGCCGCAAGGGTTAGGGTCGAAACCCATCATCGCTGCTAGCTCCATGAACGCCGTAGGCTAGAGCGAATGGGGTTACGCGAAAGGTAATCCCCCACCCCTGTTTTGAACACTCAGAGGTTCCCTTTTTTATTCTATTTTCATTCTGTTAAACCTAATCCTAAATGGTGTATAGATGTAGGCCAAAAGATGCTGAAATCGGGAAGAAAGGGGTTTAACCACTATCCGCTCCTACCCTTGTCTGAACCCTAAGGGAAATCGCGACATTCGGGTCGCCGGAGGGCTACGACAGCGACCGAAAGCCAAACGTGGTAAGCTCTCCTCCTTCTCCTTTTTTAGTTTAAAAATAGATTAAAAGAAGATAAAAAAAAAAACAAAATAGGAACAAACGAAAAACAAAATAATCAAAAAGGTTAAAATCAACCTTCTCAAAACCTCTGTTCTTGTTGATTTTTGATCTTTTTGTACAAGAAATGGGGATTCGTTCTTTACAATTGTTTTCGGCTTCTATCCCTAACCGAATGAGATCAGAAAAAAAATCCCTTTTTTAATCCCCCCCTTTTTACATTCAAAGAACAAATGGCCTTTATAGCCGATTTAGCAGATAATAAAAATACAATTCCTTCCGTTTTTACTGTTTCTAATCGTCTCTATCGTTTGACTTATTTCTCTTGCGTGTTGCAGATGGTTGTCAGATGCCTGTAGCGGCCAGGCGTACGGCGCACGTGGAAAGGCAGCGGCGGCAGAAGCTTAGGGCTAGGGTTTGGCTTTGGCTGAAAGTTTTTAAGGTTGTGGGCTGGGTCATTAGGTTAGGGGTTAATTTGGGTCTGTAGATTGGGCCCTGTTATTATTTTTGTTTAGGTTTTTGGTTATGTAAGCCGGCCCGGGCAAATTTAGGCCCGTACATTTTATATTTGACATAATTTGATACCTCAATTTTTATAATGTCATTAGTTAGTCTATTAGTTGGTCTAGTTAGTTTATTTTTATTAAAATTCTGATGTGAAATTTTAAGAATTATTACTGTTAAAATTCTCTATTAAATTTAGATCTATTTACAATGTCATTAGTTAATATATTAGTTGGTCTAGTTACTCTATACTTATGAAAATACTGATCTGAATTTTTAAGGATGGTTACCACCGTTAAAATATTTTATTAAATTCAAGTTTATTAGGCCAATAAAACAAAGCACATGTTAGACTTTCGTTAGACAACATAAGAGTGACTAAAATATTTAATTTCGAAAAGTTGAATAACTAAAACGAAAAAAACTAATAGTTGAGTGACTAAAATAGAACAAACTGAATACTCGGGTGACTATTCTTATACTTTACCCTAAATATAAACAGTAGGTTTGGCATTTATTTGAGGAATTAAAATAAATTAAAATATGCTTTTGTATTCTTATTTAATTCTATTACTTTCATTTATAGAAATTTATATTTTTTTATTTTTTGAATTTAAAAATTTAACTTTAATTGTTAATTCAATTAATGTTGTTTTTTTAATTCATTAGTGTAATATTTTAAAATAAAAAAAATATTTTTTTAATAACTATGTAATCAATAAATGATGTAATAAACATAAATTTAATAAAAGAATTTTAATAATGTCAATAATTTCACTTTTACCTTTTAATTGGGAGGATGAATACATTAAATTCTTGAAAATAAAAATATAAAAACTAAATTTCAAATGTAGAAAAAAAATACATGGATATTTTAACCATTTAAATAAATAACATATATTTTGAAAAAAGCTTTTAAAAAAAAGGGTAAACTCCACCCAAGGTCACTAAACCATTAATAAATTTAAGTTTTAATCGCTCAACTTCAAAAAGTTACAAAATAATTATTAAACTATTAAAAAATTTTCATTTAAGTCATTAGGTTGTTAAATTGCCATTGCATGGCTTTCTTCATTCGCACTATTCGCAATAATCGAAATATCTCTTTCCCCTCCTCTTCTACAATCTAGTTTTTTTTTCATGAAACAACATTGAACGTCACGAATTTGGGAACTAAAATTCGAACAATTTTCTTCTCTCATCTATGACACTAATCGTCAAATCAGCTTAGATCTAAGGTATATTCTACTTGATGGGAACTATTTCACTGTATTGATTGTTGAATTATCACTTGGAGCTCGCCAGTTGAACTTAAAAAAAAAGACTTGACAATCCAGTAAAATAAATGAAAACTTTCAAATAGTTAAATTGTAACTTTTTAAAATTAAGTGACTAAAATGTAAACTTATTAATAGTTTGACAACCTCAAGTGCAATTTACTCTAAAAGAAACTTAAAACACACGTATAGACGTGCTAGAAGCTAAACATAAGTGGTGGTGATGGTTGTTTCTAACTCCGAAGACAACAATTTTGGGTGCTCTGTTGGGGTTCGGTTTCGTCTCGTGTCAGCTAGGTAATGTAAAAGCAATGGATAATATTATTTTTAGCCCCTGAACTTGACAATTAGGTTCATTTTGGTGCATGTACTTTTTTTATTCACTTTAATACTTAAACTTAACAACTAGGTCCATTTTAGTCCCTAAAATTGAAAAGCATAAAAGTTTGATGATATGAGACTCTGATATTATGTCACCTCATCACCTGAAAATTAAAAAATTTAGAGTAAACTACACCAAGGTCGCTAAACTATTAGTAAGTTTATGTTTTGATCACTTAACTTCAAAAAGTTACAAAATGATCATTGAACTATTTGAAAGTTTTCATTTAAGCCACTGGGCTATTTAAAATCATTGTTGTATGGTCTTCTACGTTCACATCATTTGCACCAATCGAAAACTCTTATTCAATTTCTCTTCCACAATTTAGTTTTTTTTCATGAAACATTTTTTAACAACATGAATCTATGAACCAAAAATTCAAACAACTTTTTTCTTTGACCTCCAATAGTGATCACCGGATTAATTTGAATCTAAGGCATGTTCTTCTACTTGTTGATGGGTACTGATTCATTGTATTAATTGTTAAATCGTCGCTTAGAGCTCTCTATCTTATTTAAAAAAAAACGTAACAACCCAGTGACTTAAATAAAATTTTTTAAATAGTAAAATGACTTAAATGAAAATTTTCGAATAGTTCAATAACAATTTTGTAACTTTTGAAGTTGAATAACAAAAATATAAACTTACTAATAGTTTAATAACATGAGAGCATCTTACCAAAATAAATTATACAAAATTTTCAGTTGATGATAGGG
This sequence comes from Gossypium stocksii, assembly GCA_020496765.1. NCBI lineage: Eukaryota > Viridiplantae > Streptophyta > Magnoliopsida > Malvales > Malvaceae > Gossypium > Gossypium stocksii. Next base: position 128,808,175 of record CM035624.1, read on the forward strand.
TATAATTTTGGAGTGTCACATAGGGTTTTGATAACCGAACCTATGGTTGAATAGGTCAAACCATTGATTCGCAATTCAAACAGTTCAATAAATTCGACCATCATACAAACATTAATTAAATAAATAATTAAAAATTCATAAAACTCTAAAAATTAAAAAATTATTAAATCAATTTAACTTGTTCAACTATCGATTTTTGTCTCAATTTTTTATTTTTACTAATTTTAAGTAGTTTTGAATAAATTCGTTTAATCCTCTATTCGAACCATTATATTAATCAATTCTCAATTTATTTGACCTGATCTTATTCCAATAACAATGGTTAGAATATCAAATCTTCAACGGAGTGTTAAGTTGAGGGGCAAAAAATTATATTATACTAAAAGCAATTATCCCAAAGTTTGATTCTCTTTCATCTAGCACGTTTATTTTCCTGTGCATTAAAGGAAAAGCCATTTCCACACGCCTCTCTTCTTCATCTTCATCTTCTTCCCTTTTGATTCCAACGTCTTTAGTTACAAATCTGTCTCAAAGCTTGAATCTTTGAAACCCATTAACCCAAAGAAACTTATGTTTTCAAGCTTATAAATTCCAAGTCCTCTCCAATAGAGCTATTTGGCCCTTTTAAATTCCTTTAATAATTATTTTGACTACTTTGCTTCATTAGGATTCGACTCATGGATTCAATTCTTGAATCTTGAAATCCCGCCCAAAAAAATGGTTACTAAATTGCAGGTTACTCAGTTAAAAGTATCGGATTTTGGGTTGAATTATCTGATTTCCAGCCATGAAAACGTTTTCAAGTTTGGATATTTCTCAAGAAACTCACCTTCAAAGCAGAAGTTGAGGTTCAAGCTTGTGGGAGCTCAGAAGGATAGATGGAAGCTCAATGACATTGACACCAGTATGAATATATATTGTCAGCTTCTTCATTTTTGCTATTCTGTTATCTCTGATTGGCTATGATAATAATCAGTAAAATTGTGGGTTTTTTTCAATAATTTAATTGTCCTAATAGCATACATTAATTTACAGATACTTTGCAAGAAAGAATAAATTCATGGCTGACAAAGACCCAGCATTTTTTAAGTGAGATAACTTTGCCACTAGTGAAAACTGGTCAAACTGGTCAAAGTGGACCTGGAAAGCTTGATCCTCGAAATGAAGATGAAGTTGATAATCAAGAAATGGAAGACATATTCATGACAGAAGGGATTATTCCTAGTGGTTTGCCTAATGGAAATCTTTCATTAGCTGCTATTGTATCTATAGAGCAGTTTAGCAGGTGAAAAATTATCAAATTATGTGTGTTAATGTCTTGTTTAATTAGCTTTAAGATAATGTTTAAGTTTTGGATGGTGATAATGATGTTTGGTATTTAAGTTTACAGGATGAATGGATTGAGTGGAAAGAAAATGCAGAAGATATTTAGAACTCTTATTCCCAAAACCGAGTACGATGATGCTCGTAATTTGGTGGAGTATTGTTGCTTCAGGTTTTTGTCAAGGGATGCCTCTGATCTTCATCCCTGTCTCAAGGTTCATTATATGGATGCTTAATGTCCATTTCTGTAACTTATTTACTTATTTCCTCATGTTTTCTCACTGGTTTCACGTCTGTCATCGATATGTTTACAGGAACGTGCATTCCAGAGGTTAATGTTCATCACGATGCTTGCTTGGGAGAATCCTTACCGTGATAAAAACAATTTACATGCTCATTCACTGACAAAATCTTCTCTTCAGGTTCTTTTTTCCTTTAATTACCTTTTAAAGCATTCTGAAATTATATTGGTTTCGATTATGTATCTGAACTTGCTTGAATTTGATTCAAGTTTATTCAGGGGCGAACTGTACCCCTCCTAGAAGAAAACAAAGAGTGCAAGTTGTGAAATTAATTAAGTTTATTGGCGTCATTGAAGGGAAAGCTGGTGGGAGAGGAGGCTTTTACTCGTATCGCTCCTGCAATTTCGGGTATAGCTGATCATCCTACGGCACATAACCTTTTCAAAGCTCTCGCTGGTGATGAACTGGGCATTTCATTACGAGTGTGGTTAACTTATATCGATGAACTTCTCAAGTAAGCTTCTGATTTCATACTACTAGTGCTAATCATGTTTGTAATGTGATCCGAGAGTAAATAAACAATCAGTAATTCCTCACACTCACCGTGCTAAAAGTATGATGTCGAATGGTGGACTTTGCATCCTTTTTAGCATGTTTCTTCTGTTAGTTATTGCCCGAGTTTTCAATTTGCTAAGCTTGATTCCTGCTAGTTTTAGTGTAGAGTGCATGAAGGAAGGAGATCATATCAAATCTGTGAATATCCTCAGCTCTCACAGGAAAGAGTATTGTGCGTCGGTTCTAGCAGGAAACGACCTGTTCTAAAATGGGAGAATAACATGGCATGGCCAGGGAAAGTTACTCTAACGGATAAAGCGCTCTACTTTGAGGTACATATCGTCCATAATAACTCGTCTGTCGATTTTACGTTGTAGTTGTAACCTATGGTATCTTCCATTTGTTCACGAGTTGACTGATATATGCATACTAAGTGGAATGGCATGCAAGCATCCTGTTTCCCATTTTGGAAATTGAATTAATTTATGCATTCATTCGGATAATGGTTTTATTCATGCAAATGAGTAGAGAAGTTCGAAAACTTTTAATAAGTTTTTGAGGGAACGTAGTGATTTTCGATCTGGTCCAAGTATTTGATATGACTGTCATGTTGTTGCAGGCTGTTAAATTTAAAGGGCGGAGCAATGCAATAAGACTCGATCTTACGAGGCCTGGATTGGAAGTTAAGAAAGTAAAAGTTGGACCTTTCAATTCTGGGCTTTTTGACTCTGGAGTAGCTGTTTCATCGGGTCCGGGGTGAGCTTCTCGGGTCTTTTACATGAACTTTTACTTATAGTATTTGAATTTCTGGGTACTTTTCTTTTTTTGGTTCGGTCATGTATCTTCTGTTGTCAACTTTCTGTTCAGATCACAAACATGGGTGCTGGAGTTTGTTGACTTGGGTGGTGAATTAAGGCGAGACGTTTGGCATGCATCTATCAGTGAAATTATTACTCTACACAAGTTTCTTAACGAGTATGGACCCGATGATAATGATCGATCACTATCTCAAGTATTTGGTTCTCAAAAAGGGAAGGAAAAGGCTACGACGAATGCCATTAATGGCATTGCTAGACTTCAAGCTCTCCAGTTTATGCGAAAGTTGTTAGATGATCCAATCAAACTTGTTCAATTCTCTTTTTTACAAAATGCACCCCATGGTGATCTCGTTTTCCAATCACTAGCCGTAAATTATTGGGGTGGACCATTAGTTGCAAAAGCTACGGGCTTGAAGTATCAACGTGCTCAAGGAACAAGCCCTTCTGAACCCGAAGTTGAAATCAGTGATCATGTATTTGACATAGATGGAAGTGTTTACTTGCGGAAGTGGATGAGTTCTCCGTCTTGGGAATCTAATGCTTCCATTAGTTTTTGGAAGCATGCTTCAACTAGACCAGCAGTCGTGTTAAGTAAAAGTCTTGTTGTGGCCGATAAGTCCCTTGTTGAAAGGGCAGCAGCAATCTGCAAACAAAAATATCAGGCAGTGGAAAAAACTCAAGCCACGATTGACGCAGCGAAACTCGAAGGGATACCCAGTAATATTGACCTTTTCAAGGTTCAGCATCCATTTCACTATGTTCTTTTTATTGTGCTTGTTTCAGCAAGTTCGGTTTATGTTATACATATAACCCTATATATCGTCGAGCTGATTTTGTGCTCACCTTTATGCAGGAACTTCTTCTCCCTTTTACCATCACAGCTCGGAATTTCGAAAAGCTTAGACGATGGGAGGAGCCACACTTGACTCTCTCGTTTCTCGCATTTGCTTATACAATTATTTTCAGGTAGATGCATCACGGAAATCATTGTTAGGCAAACGGCACTTAATCTTACAAGCAATACCACACTTGTTAAGCTTTTGAATATGAACTCATAAGTTCCCATATCGGACGTGCTATATATTTTGCTTGTTGTAGAATAGGGTCTTCACCTAATAGGTTTCGAGCGTTTGTTTAAATTGGGTAAATGTACCATGGAAGCCCCTGTAGTAGGAATCCGTTTGCATTTTGCCCCCTTTAATAAAAAAATGGGCAAATTAGTATCTGCGGATTAGATTAAAGAGCAGATTGGTCATTTCTATTAAATATTCCATCTAGTTTTACTATTAAAAACTAGTGTGACTGATCAGACAACATGGACCAGTTTTTAATAGTGGAAGTGGATAAAGTTTTTAACATGAGAACCAGTTTACTGTTTGATCTAACGTATAATGACTAATTTGCTTATTTTTTTAGTAAAGGGACAAAGTGCAATCTGACTCATGGTACAACATCCTCCATTGGAATTTTACAATCCGTTTTAGCATCAATATGTTGATGTGTTGAACATTTACTCCCTAGGAATCTGCTGTCATATGTTTTTCCCATGGCATTGATCATCTTAGCCAGCGGCATGCTAACACTTAAAGGACTCAAGGAACAAGGTCGTCTCGGTAGATCTTTTGGAAAAGTAACTATACGTGATCAACCACCTTCAAATACTATTCAAAAGATTATAGCCGTAAAAGACGGTATCCGCGATGTGGAACATATCCTCCAAAATCTGAACGTTACTCTCCTGAAATTACGAACGATTCTCCTCGCAGGTCAGCCTCAGGTACGATGTCATTAGTCATGAACACATGTTTTCATAGCAGAAAATAAGAAATAATTTATACTCGTTTAAACGTTCTCTTTTTTGCAGATAACAACCGAGGTTGCATTGGTGTTGTTATCATCCGCAACCGTTCTTCTCATTGTGCCTTTCAAGTACGTCCTTGCATTTCTTCTATGCGATCTTTTCACTCGAGAGCTCGAATTCAGGAGGGAGATGGTTAAGATATTCCTTGCTTTCTTGAAGGAGCGTTGGCTTACCGTGCCAGCAGCCCCCGTAATCGTATTACCATTCGAGGACGAGGAATCCAAATCGGTGAATCAAAGAAACCAAACTGATAAAGGCGCAATCAAAAAGAATGCAGAGGAGTTGGAGACCTAGATACTTTTGTTTTGGACATGCACATATACTATAGTGAAAAATTAGTTTCTATATGGTACAGAAAAAGGCAAAAAGTTACAGTTTAATCCCATATTTGTGGACATTGCTGCACTAATATATGTGGCAATTGAATTCTTGTTCTTGGCTATATAAATAAGATTAAGATGATTGTCTTAGTTAGCTCATGAACCTGGAATCTTCTGTTCTATCACATCATTTGATTAACACTTCAATTTACTAAACTTTACAATTTTTGAAATATTAAAATTAGTTCATAATATCATGATAAATTTTAAATTTATATATGAATTTTAATTTTGAACAATTTTACACAAAAAATTTTGATTGGATCTAATTCTCATAACTTATCAACATAAATTATCGATTTAGCATCATTTTATGTTTATATGTTGCATATATATAATTATATTTATTCAATAATAAAAAAATTGATGAAATTAATTTTTTAAATGTGTATAATTACACATGGAATCAAAATTTACATATAATTTTGAGATTTATCCCAACAGGTCAAATTGTATCATTAGTCTTTTTATTTCGAGTAAGTTGTGTATTTTATTCTTATATTTTAATTTAGTCGATTTTAATCATTATACTTTTGGAACTTTAAAATATTATTAGTGAATTCTGACCTAAACAGTAGCAGTTAAATCCATTTGGTTAATTTTTGCAATTAGTCCTATACTATGTGTAAATTTGCAAGTTTAGCCCATGTTCTCCAATCAGATCATTTTTAGTCTTATGTTTTTTTTTTCAGATAAACCAAAAAAATCCATAAAAATAAAATAAATAAAAGGACAAAGCATAGCATCCATTTAGATTTCAAAATGGTACAAATTGAATTACTAAAATAAAATTTGTAAAATGGAAGCTACTGGTAATGCCACCATCAAACTCCTCCATATATGAGAAAATGCTTTGAAACCCTTTGATGTAACGCTGCAAACAAGTCTCTCATCATGATATGTGCATATTGTATTGTTCCTAAAACCAGCAGCAACCTCATCAGTATGTATGTATGTATGTATGTATGTATGTATGTATGTATGTTGCATTACCTTGTTGCACAAAATGCCACCATATAATCTGATGCAGAACAAGTTATGATACTAACACGATCATCATAAGCATAACTAGATGCTGCAGGGCATACTAGTTTGAAACTCTTTGAATAATTCGTAGGCAAACACGCAACCGGATCTTCGTATGTCCCACGACAACAATATTCATCGGTGTTGAACACGTCGCAAGCGCTTCTACAGCCGACAACCTTACCATTTTTCTTAAAACTAAGATCGGACGAACAATTTTGCCTCAAGTCACCATCACAACCAGCAGTGCTGCAGTTTCCTTTACCACCACCAGGTTTGATCACAATAGGCAAATTAAAGCCATCTACAAGGCTAACATCGTAGTAATCGATATTATCACCAAGCGTGAATTCGGCTATGGTAACTGGGAGACTACCAGCGCTTGTACAATTAATGGACGTACCACAGTTGCCTGTTTGACACGTTCCATTACCGGTTTTATCGAAATCGCAACCTGTTCTACCCCATATTCGACCACTCCAACCGTCCGGGGCATTGTAAAATGCAGTTTTGCCTGGTTCCAACGTAAAGCCTTCGCCATGGAAGTTGCTTCCATCCGTGATGATCGCCGGCCATATCGTCTCTTTGCACTGATTCACAATGGTGAAATTTTTGGCATTTGAAGGCTTTGTTGCACCTTACCAAATATAAATGACAGTGAGGTTATATTCATAATATAGAACCACATCACACTTAATCAGGCATGGTCGCAATTCTATACGGAAGTTGTGAATTTAGTTCTTGTATTTTAATTTGATTATTTTTAGTCCTTACACTATATGAATTTTAAAATTTTAATCCTGATCAAACAGTATTTGTTAAATTCATTAAGTTAAGTTTTGTTATTTTCAAAATTTGATGCGGCAAACATATTGTCACATATATAATGCTATATCAGCTTGCTATTTCTACATATTGCTCACAAAAAGAGTCAATTGTGCATTTAAAAAGACTATCGTTTTTGTCAAAGTTGAAATTTCAAATTTTGAAAAATATAGGTACAGATAAATCTACAACTTTAGACATTATACAGGACTAAGAGCAAAATTTAACAAAATGGATTTAACTGTTACCAGTTAGTCAAGACTGAAATTTCAAAATTTGGAAAGTATGATGACTAAAATTGACCAAATTAAAAAGTATAAAGACTATATCTGCAACTTTTGAAAAGTACAGGGACCAATAGCACAATTTAACCTATTCATAATATTGAACTATATCATACTTAAATAGGCATGAACAGAAAAGGTACCTGATGCAAAAATAATAAAAATGCAGAAAAGTAAAATGGGATTGTGAGGCAATGCCATTGAAGAGCAAATAAGCAAAGGCGGGGGAGGAACTTGGAGAGGCATGTAAGAGTGATGTCGGTTGGCTTTAAAGGAGCATAAGATGGGTTGAAACGGGAGAATACGTGTGGGAGATGGTGAATCAACAAGCAGTGAACGGCTGGTTGGCAGAATCCATAAAAGACTTCCTTGCTTAGTTCCATAACCAGTATATACTTTGCCTCTCTCATACTACATTGTACTAAACATATAGCTTTTGGCACTTCTTTTGTCTTACAATCTACAAAGTATTTATTCTTTGATATATAAATATCATAGCCAAGTCCAGCCTGGATGATCCCTACCATGTATATTTGCTAGTAATGACATGAAATTCCCCTTAAAAAGATTGAAAATATTAAAAGATAAGTAGCAAAAATTAAATTAAAGCAGAGTAAGAATAAATACATCCACATCCATGGAGGTAATAATAGTTTTCAATATTATACATGCATAATAGAGCGAGGTAGGTAGTAAAATAGAGCATGCTAACTGTGAAATAATGGCAGATTTAGCAACATTCACCACAACCCAAATCCATTAATAGTCTTCAGAAAAGAGAAAGGGCAACAAGCAAAAGACAAGCTAAATAACAATTACAGAAAATTCAAAATTGCAATGTAAGCCAACAGATACAATGAGGAAACAGTTTATTTATGCGTTCCTATTTTAAAAACATATAAAGAAACTAATTGAACAATCAAACTACACGATTCTCTAGTGTCATTAATCTAAGAACTAAAATATCTTCCCTAAAAAATATCCCTTGCAATTTAACTTATTAAGGACTCAACTCAGAGTATAACACTTCATTGAATATGACAAATGTTTAACATGTACTCAAGAACTCGTCCCCAAAATAATCTACAAGTCACGGTTAATAAGCCGATAATCCACACTAGACATAAATCGTAGCAAGTCCAAACCTTGTGGAGGTTCTTTTCATGTTGAATTCACTCCATCAAGCAGCAAAATCGGACAGAAATGCTAATTTATGCCAGGTAGCTATGTAGTGCGTGCAGTTACCTTCTTCCGGACAATCCTCTTTCTCCGGGGCTTCAAAGCTCCAGTTTCCCCATCAGCAACAGATTCAACATTTCCTTGTTTGATGCCAAGAAGTCCAAGACCGGAAACAATGGCATTCTTGGATATGAACCATTTAGAGGATGACCTAGTTCCATCCTCAGAAGGTCTGTTGTAAGCCTTCAAGAGGTCATCTGACTGAACCAGCGGATCCACCTCAACACCTAGCCAAGCCAGCCTCGATCTCTCTCCTAATTGAACATTCAAGACCCTGCATAGAACTAGTTTGGTGAGGCAAAAAGATACCACAACCTCCATTTACGTCATAAACGCCGAAGAGTTCCAAGTGTAAAAGAAATCGATTTAGAAATTTTCGAAATGATGCAATATACTAGACCTTAAAGCTGTGCTGAAGAACAATGCTACACCAATGACATCAAAATAATTGGCCATTGCTTGATCAAATCCACATAAAAGCTGATATCTAAGGTTTGCATAGAGTCCGAGAAAAGCACCATAACCAAGTGCATTGGTACTCACAGACGGAATTGACACAGATAACCTGCCAACAGTAAAAAAGGCCACCATTAATGCATCAAGTAAAAGAAGCCCCCCAAACAGAAAGAAAATTTTCTTTCCAAATAAATGGAACAAAAGGATAACTGAAGATTTACTCAAATCTACTTACTTTTCTTTCTTTTTACTAGCCAGAAAATTCGACAAAGAGCCTTGCACTGCTCCAGCAGCTAATCCAACAATACACAACTCGGCAGCCTTGTAGAAAAGAGAATGGATTCTCTTTTGCAAGTCAAATTCTCTAAGTGGGTAACTCTTTTCAAATATATTGTTGGGAAGCTTCTGTAATGTGTTTTGCAAGTCAAACCGGAAGGTGTTGCCGTAAGAACGACAAGGAGCAAGAGACCAAACTACAAGAGCATTGCAAGCTGCTACAGTGAGAACATTCATAAGTGCTAGATCCCATTCTTGCTTAATCCTGTAGCCAAGGTGAAGCAAGTCTATTAGTACGATTTACTGAAATTGATAAAAAGGGCAAGCATGAATCTCGTCATGGTATTTGAAACCACCTATCCTTTCGATTCTTCAACTCCCACCAAACAGAAGAACCAATAGTAGCAACCTCTTCTAAAAGAAGCCTGTATAAAAAGGCAGGATCTGCAAGCATCCTGGGAATAGAAAAGATTGTGCATAAGCATATATGACAAGTTCAACGATACGCTGTGATCAAATATTCATTTCATTCAGATTGCTGGAGACATCCTTAAGAGATGAATATGAGCATATCAGGGATTACCTGCCAATAAATGCCCGAGACATTGCTTGCGGGAGTGTTCGAGAAATAAATCGACTGGTGGTTGGTCTGGCATTAATGGCTAAGAACTTTACCATTTGTGCTGAACTGACCAATCCCTGTAGGCAAAAAAGCCCTAATCGGCATCTGATACAATAAACTAAGTTCTTCACCGTGTGATAAAGCAATAAGAAAAGTTACTAAACCATTTCATAAGCTTGTCGGAAGCCAGCAGGCAAGTCCATCATTGTCTTGTGCCACTCATTCAATACAGCATCTACAAATTTTCGATCAAAAAGCTGGAAAGAAAACAATGGAAAATAAACAATTCAAGTGTATATTTATCCTTTAAGCATTTGATTAAGTCATTAAATATGTATAATGAATCTGCTAGACTTTGATCTCTTACCTCTTCCAGAAACATCCGCCTTCTAAAGAGTCCATCCTCATCTCCCTCACCATCATCATCAAAGTCATCAAAATAATCATCATCATCTCCATCATCATCACCTCCATCTCCACCTCCATGATTAATTTTCTTTCCAATATCTCCACCACCTCCCCCAGTTGCAAGCTGTAATTTCAAACATATTAGTTGATCCTTCCAAATTTTTGGACAAAGTCATCAAGGAAACAAATAATAAGCAACTCCAAGAAATAAAAATCTAATTTACAATTTAAAAAACCGAACCTCATGCTGAAAACACTAGCAACTAATTTCTTGAGGTTCATAAGCCAAGCATCTACACCCAAATCCTCATACTCAACCGACAAACAGTAGCATATACACACACACACACACACACACAGAGATGCCTGAACAATAAAATAGTATAAACCTGGTGCATAACTAACCCTGCATTCAATTTCATATGTAAATCATGCATGCCAAATCACAAGCAGGTAGGATATTTAAAAACATTAAATTCAAACAAAATTAACTTTGTTCCTAATTTAACAATTCAAACGTTTAACTTAAAGAGTTCTACAAAGATAACACCAAACAGTCTGAAACATATTCAATTTTCATCATTGTATGTTGTAGGGCTTTTTTCCTATCTTGCACACAATAATGAAGAATTGCAAGGATGGAATAGAAATAGTCTATTAAGCTAGTTTAACTCGAGAAAAAATCAAGCCTTATTATGATATATGCTAGGCTCTGTCAGATAGAACATCTAGTTTTGAAAGATAAGCTTTTTGGTAGAAGGTTTTAAGGACCCTAAACTAATATTTAAAACCCCAAGTTTTGAAAGATAAACAGTTCAAATTTCACTAATTTAACGAAAATATGAAGACCTTCTAGCAGAAAGTTACTCTGTTAGTTTCTTTAAGCTTAAATAACAGAAATAGGCTAAATTCTGCATTTCAATTCATTCTCTATATATTAAAAATCTTATGAAAGTGCCTTCTATCGTTAATTAAAAATATAATTCAGTCTTAAAATACTCCTAAAGTTTTAATACCGATACTAAGCAGTTAACTTAGAAATTAAGCTCAATTAAGCTAAACTTCAAGAGGACTTCGTATCCCTTTCTCAAATTAAGCTTTAATTAACACTTATTAAGCTAAAGCTAAAATTTTGAAATCCAACCTCAGGGCTAGAAGTTGACTGTTTCTGAGACATATCAAGCTTCCCTTTCTCCAAAGTAACCGCACCAAACGCACCGTATTTTCCTCCTTTCATAACCGGACCAACATCACCTGAAACTGAAGAACCGGTCTCCACTGGAGCCGGTGGTGCCGAGAAACATCGCTCGAGAGCAGCGACGGAGGAATCTCCACCGTCGATTAAAGAAGAAGACGAACATTTCACCACCGTAAGATTCTTTCTAAGTTTACCTGATAAAGGATGAACCGGAGGTGGTAGACTCGGTTTTAATAACAACGTCTTGGGAAGTTGAGAGGTTTGGAATACTATATGAGACATTTTCCTTTTTGGTGTTTGGATGGCGAGAAAGTTGGTTGGTTATATTTTTCCCTCTCACGAGAGGGAGAGAAAGCCAAGAGACGGGGGAACGAAGGGATTGGTGGGGTTTTTTGATGGATTATTTTGCCGATTACAAGCCAGACCAAACCCAACCCAACCCAATCAGATTGGCATAACTGAGTTGACTCGGGTGAGTTTTTAACGAGTAGAATTAGCCGGCTCCGTGAGTTTGGGTCATGTCGTTTTGTCGAGTTGTGGACTCATTTTCTTGGGCCATTCCGAAGGAAGTGAAACTATAAATTTCAGCCACCAATTTGTTTGGGCTTGAATTTACAATTTAATCCTTTAGGATTAATTCCGCCAAGTGTCCCAAATTATCATTCGAATTTTAAATTGGTCCCTCAACTACAATACATTCTAATTGAATTATAAAAATCTTAGCATTCTCTCAGTTGGAACCCTAGTCAGCTTAGCCATCGATTTTGGAGTTAAATGTAGTTTAGATCCGATGTGGAGCATACAAATTAAATTGTAAATACATATATCTATCGCACAAACAATTTGGACTTACACATTAAAAAATAATATGTTAACAAAATTTATAATGACTATTCTTTTTTTTAACATGGCATATCTGTTTACAATTTGATCCATATACTTTAATATACTCCATGTCATATTTAAATTAATATTTTATACTCAACCTAATAGTTAGGTCAACAAAAGTATCTAATTGATAAGATAATGATACTTTAAGAACTAAATTAGAATATTTTAAAATTTTGCGGCCAATTTATATTTTGGAGTGAAAATAATATACATAATTAATTGGTAATTATAACGTAATTTTGCATGATATAATGTTAAATTTAACCCTAAATGTTTTACCTATTTTATCGTTTTGATCCTAATTCTTTTTTTTTTTTTTTTACATTGGCTCTTTTCTTTCAAAATTCGGTCAAACTATTTTGTTATGTAAGGAAAAATTTATTGAGCTGCTACAATTTTGATGTCAATGAACGTGATAATTTACATGTATTTCATTGTTATTAAAAAAATATTGAAAATTATCACACTAGTTATCAAGTTGGTACCGTTAAAATTTCCATGATCTGGACAATTTTTCCATCTAAAAAACTGCAATTTCATTAAATTTTGGAAATTGAGAACCAAATTGATAAAAGAAATTAGCACTAAAATGAAAAAGATGAAAAACATTAAGGACTAAAGTTATCATTATACCTATTTTTTATTAAAAAGTATTTTTTAATTGTAATGAGAAAACAAAAACTATACAACGAGCTAACATCAATTATCAATCATCCTTTACATTTCCTACAAGTTAGACAAAACTGGGAAAAATTTTAATTAATAAATACAAGTCAAGGAAAAAGAGAAAAAAGGAATCCCTTGTTGCATGTCTACAAGGTATTCTTTTTCCCTTCACATTACATATATAAAGAGGTATGAATTCTTCTTCCATAATCTGAAAAATCCCATTTCTAAAGCACACAATTAATCCCCATTTTCATAGCCAAAAGAAAAAACATGTCTTTGAACAGCCATCGTCGTCCTGGTGTTACAGTAAACGGTGTCCGAAGGATGAGAACCTACCATTATTTCTGGTGTCTCCATTGTCAACGAACCGTAAGATTTTCAAATTCAAATGTTTTTGAACCTTATTGTCCTTATTGTTTTCGTCAACTTCATCAAGAGCTTGATGTTTCAAGGCCTAGACTTAGAGTTAATCATGGCCTTGAACCGTATGAAACCACTCGTAGGTTATTAGATACTTTGGCCGCCGCTCTTGACCCTACCAGGCCGCGGCAAAGTGGAAGAGCTCTTCGGGATCGACCAATTCCTGAAACTGGACCTTGGGTCACTCTCGTCGAACCACCACGACAGCAGCCGAGTCCTATCGTTGCACCCCGAGATACAGTCAGCAACGACAACATGGATGGTTTACTCGAAGGCTTAACGGAAGACGATAGGCCGGGTCCACCACCGGCAGCTGCGTCAGCCATCGAGGCCTTGCCGGTGGTGATAATCACTGAATACCACCTTACCAACGCTACACATTGTCCTATTTGTAAGGATGAGTTCGAGATTAGCGGAGAAGCACGAGAGTTACCATGCAAACACTTGTATCATTCCGAATGTATTGTCCCTTGGTTGAGCATTCACAACACCTGTCCCGTCTGTCGCTACGAGATCAAAGACGACACCGATCCCACGACCGATGATGTCGTTTTTCGGGACATCGGTTTCGGGGCCGACGATCTGGCAAACGGATTAACCTGGTTACGAACTCAGTTCCTTTCTTCTAGGCCATTTCGTGCATTCTCTCATTGGACACAACGATATATTGATTTCCTCGATAGCAGATTCAATACAAATAATTTCACTCGCGAATGTAGGATCTATTGCCAGAGCTTAATCTATTACATGTTTATGGTTTTTACGTATATATATACATATACATATATACATGTATTACTAACATTTACAAGTGATTAATCCACAGCAAGCTCATGGTGGCCATCATGGTTCATTTTATAGCTTCACTGTCTTTAAATATATCAACAGCCTGCAAACTTTGGTAATAATTTCAACACTTTACAAGGCAGGTATGTATATATATATATATAGACTTTCTATTATATACTAACATTCAAGACAACATTGATGGGAAAATAATTACTACAAGATATATTGGAGCTTTAACTGGTATGTCTGTTCTGCAAAATGATCCAATTTTCAGTACTTAGCAAATAAAAATCATAAATTTTTATTTTTTTTCATTATTTTTTTGTTGTTGTTAGTAATTTTTTTTTAATTGGGTTCTTATATATTTGCAGTTTCTTAACAGATGAAGACCAAAAAACAAATATATATATTAGTATATGCTTGTTATGTTATAGTTAGTTCTTGCAGGAAAGGAGATATTTTTGTAAATATTCATTAAAGTCCCCAATGCTAGATTTAATGTTATATAGTCACTTATTAAACATTTCATTAATAAATTTAAAAAAAAACACTAATAATAAAAAATATATGTGAAATGTGAAAATATGCTCTAAGTCCTTATACTTTTCAGACATTTGAAATTTAGTCTTTTTACTTTTATTTTAAGGAATTTTGATCCCTTTACTTTTAGATTTAAAAATGTAAGTCAAACTTTTAACACTATTAAAATTTTTTTGTGAAATTCAAGTTCATTACAACCTCGTTTTTCTATTATAAGGTTACTAGACGAATTTGATAGAATAATTTTAATTGTCAACAATTTAACTCAAATTTTAAAATCTAAAAAGTAAAAAAATTAAATTTTTAAAAATAAAAGTAAAAAGACTAAATTTTAAATACCCGTAAAGTAACCATAAAAAAAATAAATAAGAGGTTACCACCACACTTCCGGTGGGGCTTATGAGAGCTGGTACCAGCATCACCATCATCAAAAGCTGGAACCAAAGGCGTCAATGTTATCACCACAGCAGCTTATCTCCGCCACCAGCTCCGCCTTAGGGTTCCTTCTCCAACAAGGTACTCACTCCCTTTCTTTCCACTTCCTTCCATCAAAAGGAGAAAAAAAAAGATTGATTGTTCTTTTAACTCTCATCTTAGATTGAAAGATGTATGCTCTGAAACAACTTCCAGCCTTCATGGGAAATCAACAATTTTTTCAATTTACAAATGATGATTTCACTCTTCACATTCCTTTGGAAAGCCTCTGCGGACAGTTTATTGGGTAAGCAAATCAATTTAATTAATACAATAATAATTTTAATTTTTAATATTTAATATTTACTTTTTTTATTAATTTAATCATTAATTTTCAAAAAGAATCGAATAAATTTAAGACTTTAAATTTTTAAACACCGTAATTTGCACTTCATAATAATCTTTTTAAATTTTTATGAACTTTATATATATTAAATTTTAAAATTTTTATATTTTTTAAATTATTTGTTAACATGACATATAAAATAAATAATGTCATGTTATTAAAATTTTACTTAAATTATTATATTAATTATCGTACTAATATTTTTAAAAAATGAATGTTTTTCTTTTAAAAAAAAGCTATTTAATTTTTTTCATAAATTAATAACCACAATTAATCTCAAAAAAAATAATTATCAAAATGACAATTTATAAACCTCAAATCAATTATGATAATTAATTCAGTTTTATAAGCTCTTAAGAATTTTTATAACCATTTTAATAAACTTAAACAAACTTCTAAAATATATTATTTTTTATTTTAAGATATTTTTGTAGTATAAATATATCATATACCCAAACCAACTTCTATGAAAGAGAAATTTGAACCAACTTAATAGGCAGACCAAACCAACCAACTAGATAAATTAAAATCTAAACCGTTCAATTAATTTATTTCATGTGACACTCTTTTGTTTTGTCTAGGTTGTGCTGTCTTTGACTTGCTGGTTAGACAAGCAATGTCCTGAGCCAGCTAGAACCAGCATGGGTACACCAACTTGGACCTGCCAAGCACCTCTTAAGAAAACACAGACCCGAATGGACAAATTTGCAATATGAACCATTCCATGTTCATGAATTTGTATTTATTCCATTCATTACATGAAGCTATTCAACATCCTAAATTCATAATCTACTTTTTTTTTTTCCTCATATTCCCTTCAGTGTATTATAAAACACTAGTTTTTACATTTCGCCTTTTAATCCTACATTATAGTCGCTCAAAATGAACCACAATATTCTTTACACTTAAATATGAGAGATGGTTCTCGTTGAAACCGAGGAGTTACTGCCGGTTTCTTAAGTAGTCAAACCATGTACGGAAGTTATTCCCTTTGGGAAAAAAACATCCTGTGTTTTCTTTTGTAACGACGTCGTAAGTGAAGTAAGATGTGGCCTGCCAACTTTCCAGCTTCGACCAGTTGTTCATGTGTCCATCTTGTTCACATATGTATGTTGATTGCATTAACTGAAGGAAAAGGGAAATCTTTTGACTGTTTCGGGTTATTCACACGTGGTTTCTCTACCATCCTTGCCATATATATCAAAATTGGGAAATGAACATCACCTGCCACAGTCTTTCGGGAACTTCGGGTGGTAGGGACAGAATGGATCGAATCGATCATAAAAGCTGATGAAAGATTAAGATCCCCAATACTCCTAATAAATGGAATTCCTTGAGGGAAACACGTACCGCTATGGCTGCAGACAACAATCAAGGAAACAGTCATTACAGTAAGCTAAAATGCATGTCCAACTGATTGAATCTTAACGAATGCTATAAGAGAACATAAGTAGAATCGTGTAGTTTCACCTTGCATGGATACTTACATGACGGAGATTGCACTGCTGGAGACTTAGCAACCGGTGCAGAAACTGGCCCTTTTGTGTGCTCCATACCTTGGCCGGGACGAGACCCATAAGACACTGAAGCTATTGGTGGTAGATTTGGGGGGGACAACTGTGATCGGGGGCTCATTAACGGTGGGTGCTTAGGAATTACATTAGAATAGGATTTGGATGCAGGACTTGGTGGAACCGCGGGACGAGAGTACGGACAAGGGGGAGGGGGATGTGCCACTACACTAGAAGATGCAGGAGAGATTGGAGGAGTGGGAGCTGGCGAATGAAGGGGACGATGAGCAGATGGAGAAGCAGTATTGCACTTAGGACAAGGCGGAAAACGATGAATCTTGGGTGACGATCTTGGCTGGTGAGTTGGAGCAAAATTAGGATGCAGTGAAACTGATGGCTGTGGAGCTGAAGTCGGTGAAGGAGTGGGAGGGCTAGCATGAAGTGTACCCTTCAAATAAGATGATAAGCTAATGCTTTTAACTTTACCAAAGTCTGAGTTATTGAGACCGAGATTCCTTGCAGGAGAGTGCGTGATGGTTTGAGCCAACTGCTTTAATCTCTGAGGCAGCATGTTACCAAAACTATCTATCACCGAAGCCTGAACTATGACTGGCGACGACATTGTGGAGCCATTTTTGTTCGTTAATCGCACAAACAAGTTCTGCAACAAACATATAAAAGATGCAGTTATTAATACATAACACAAAATGAAGCAGCTGTTTCGAGTTTACCATACCTCATAAGACCTCAAATGTAGACCGTACTTCAGCTGATCCCTTAACTCGATGCATTTGTGTTCAATTTCAGATATCGAGTTATACAGTGTAAAGTTAAATAGAAACTGGGTTATCTGAAATATGGAAGCGGATTGTACAGGAATTACAGTGATGCCCCCACGAAACTTTAAAATCTCAAACTTAGAAGGCTGTCCAAAAATCGGAGTTGTCAGAGTCAGATTGGATCGCCTGAGGAACAGCTCGATTAAAGATGATCTCAGCACGCTAAGGGCTACTGGACTTATCGGACGATGCACAGGATTGGAAAGAAAACCAAACACGACATTAGTAGAGTTAGATTCACCCGATGGATGCATGGATAAGATAGCCACCTGTTGAATGAGTAGCTTTTAGATCAGCTTTTCACGTAATATAGAGGTAAATATATGAAACGAAAGAAGTTAAGACCGAAACCTTCGTATCCGGAACACCTATTTCTTCATAGATATCATACTCCAACTTTTGAATATGATCAACAAGCTCGGAAACTGGTTTTTGAAGTGTAAAACATGCATGAACTGGGGCTGCAAAGGAAAAAAAGGTCATTCATTGTGATGTAAATACCATTGAATTCAAAAAAAGAAACGATTACTCATATAATGGCACGAAATTAAATCATCCATTTGTATGTGATCAACCAGTGATCATTTTAAGGAATGAAAAATAATAAAACATAGCTCTTGTCTCATAAATTTGACACTTCTATTTACAAGATAAGGGGAAGAAAGCATTGAAACAAACCATAAAGCGTTTGCTACTATTGCTAAAAGGAGAAATGCTCCAAATATAGTAAAACAATCACTTCCTATGATACAATCTTAATTGGAACCACATTTTTGTCATAAAAACAAACAGCAATAAAATGAACATCTTGTCAATGAAATTCTAGAAGAAGGTTAAACAAATGTATGCCCCTTTCGGCCTCTGCCGATATCATCCAACAAAACAACAAGGCAAAATCGGCGGAAAACTTATGTTCAAGTCTTCAATTGACACTCGAGTTAGATCCAAATCAATTTTGGATCTCTAAGTCATTTACAAGTACCTAGGGATCAATGAAATATCAATAGTCAATTTGCAACAGGGGCAATCAAAAATTCCTCAGTGAAAGTTGAAACATATTTACAAGGTAAATGAGACATCAATTAGGGGAAAATACCAAATAGTTCTCAACAATTAAAGATCTGAATTGAACCCGAAACAAATGCAATGAAAATCAACATACCCGTTAATTAAAACAAAGTAAACATTTCAAAATTAAACTCTAATTACACAAAGAACAAGAGAAACTAAATTTTGAAAGAAGTCTTTACCACTGAGCTTAATAGCTAGCTTAGCTTCAAACCCAGAGTTTGAAGAACGAAAAGGAAGGATCCAAAAGATCCCAGGCAACAAAACCGACAAGCTAAGGAACAAAACAAAAACACATCTGAAACTGAACTCATTTGAAATCCTCGACAAAACCATCCCACACAAGAATCTCGAACGCCCTTCATTGTTCCCTGATTCAAGGCTCTGTTCTCTTTGTTGCTGTAGATTTGGGTCCTCATTTTTCCCCATTGAAAGAGCATCTGGAGAAGAACCCAAAAAAATGACAAAAAAGAAGACCAATGAAATTTCTAACTTTGGGTACTTTTCTTCTTCGTCTTCTTTTTCAATCTCTTTCTCTATCTGTAAATCTCCACTCACCAACAACAACACCACCACCACCACCAAATAATAGCTTTGCAAAGGGTGTGGATTGATAGGCAAGCGTTAATGGTGGGCAATGCATATGCCCTTCTTTCTCTATCTGTGTATTAACTAGTGCTGAATTTTTTACAACACTCATCTCTTTTTTTTTTTTTTTTCCCTTTCTCTCCTTTTTTTAATTTAATTTAATTTTTGAATTTAAAGGGTTTTTTTAATCTTTTATCTAAATTTTTCTACTAAAATTGACGCACCGACTTGAATTAGGACTCTTTTTAAAGTCAATTTTAAATTACCTTTTTTGTTGGCAGCCGAATAGGGAAGAGAAAATAAGGGAAAAGATAAAGCAACGTGTATAGCTTATATATCTCATTAACACTTTTTTTTTTATTTTAAAATATAAATTATCAAAAATATTAATCATTTAATTATTTTATAAGCTACATTTCATATAATTAAATTATTAGTAATATTTAACTTTAAAAAGTTATAAAATATATTGTAATATTTAAAAAATTTTATTTAAGTCACTGGACTATTTAAAATTTTTATTTAAATTAAAGAGTTATTAAGTTTTATTTTTAAAAGTATGGTAAATTGGTACTTATCGATAAGTAAAAGAACATAATTTAAATTCAAGTTAATCTAACAGTTAATGTCAAAAACCGGAGAAGAAAGTTATTTCATGAAAAAAAATTAAACTGTAGAAAATAATGACAATGAAAGCTATTGGTGTAGATAACGTGAACACAGAATACCATACAACAATGATGTTAATAGCTCGGTGACTTAAATAAAAACTTTCAAACCGTTCAATAACTATTTTGTAACTTTTTTTAGTTAAGTAACAAAAACATAAATTTACTAATAATTTAGTGACCTTTTGTATAATTTACCTTAATTATGATATTAGCTGCGAAAATATTGATTTTACCAAAAAATTATGTATTTATGCATGTGTGAGTCCTAAGCTTAAATTTTATTGTGATTTTAAGTCTTATTACATGTATAGATTGTGTCAAAATTTATCCCGATATAAATTTGAATATATTTTTATTATCAGCCCATATACTCATGTATTATAATAATTCAATTCTAATTGCAAGTATACAAATATATTAATTGTAGTTGTAGCTAAGTTATACATTGTATTGATTAATTTTTATTACACATACGTCACTTTTCGAATTTTAATTATAACTACAAAACATTATTATATATAATACCATGAATAATTATTTTTCTTCTAAATAAAATTATAAAAATACATATATTTATTCTAATTATAATTAATAGTATAACTATAAATTATAATTCTTGGAGTAATTTATATCATACACACCCAAGTTTTTTGTTTTTTATTTACTTTTCTTTTAATACTTTTAGCAATTAGAATTAGGGGTGTTCAAATGGTTGATTTGGTTAATACTCGAATCGAATTACTATTAACCGAATTACTCGAAATGTAAAAACCTTTAACCGTTAATCAAGCCGAAGTTTTTTTCAAATACATTAATCAAACTGAAATTTATATGTTTTTATCTTTTAGTTAAAATAAATATAAAACATATAAAAAAATACATTACTAATGCTCATTTTTTTAATAATTCAAAAAACTTTAAATGAGGGATGGGTTACATATATAATACACATTCTTTAATTCGATTAATTGCCCGATTTCAAATCGAATTAATCAAAAATTAAAATTCCAAAAAATCATTAATTAATTTTTGATCGAACTAAATTCGATTTCAACCGAACTGTGAACACTCTTAATTAGAGTTTTGTACGTAAATATTGTAAACTGGAACTCATTTTAAAAAGAAATATTATTCTATTATTGTTAAAATAAAAGATTTTATATATATATATATATATATATATTAATTTCATTCTGCTCAGTTGTCAATGTATAGCTGTAGTTGTAAGTTATTTGTGATTTAATTATTTTCCCAAATCACTCAATATCAAACCTTTTCAATAAAATATTGTATAGATTAAGTAGTAAGTTAATGTAGTAATTATAAAAATTGCATACCCCTAAACAAAATAAAATAGCAATTTAAATGACTCCAAGCATTTATACTTTTTTTTTTTAATTTTTGGTATTTGGTATATGTCTATTTTTCCTTTTGCCCCAAACATTCTTTATATAATTATATATTTAAAAAAATAAAGAAAAAAAAGTTTGGTGCCAATAAGAAATGAAATTGAAATGGTGGGCAATATTGGAATAAAAAAATAGAAAATGGGTCACCTTCACTTGCTTGGTAGAAAGTACATATCTTTTAACTTCTTC
Organism: Gossypium stocksii; assembly: GCA_020496765.1. Taxonomy (NCBI): domain Eukaryota; kingdom Viridiplantae; phylum Streptophyta; class Magnoliopsida; order Malvales; family Malvaceae; genus Gossypium; species Gossypium stocksii. The sequence goes on from CM035624.1 coordinate 128,830,092, forward strand.
ATTATTATTATTTATTTATTTAACAAGTTGACCAATATATGGAATACATGTGGACCAATGAGAAGTCAAGCATCTAGTTTGCAATCAATTAAAATAATAATGAATAGATGATTCAGTCTAATGAGATGTTTACTTTGATTAGGATACTAATTACCAAACACCATGAGTAGTTGTGTTTGCTTATTGGACAAACTATGCCTTCCTCTCTCTCTCTTTTTTTTTTTTTTTTTCATTTTTTTAATCTTATAATTTTAACAGTTTTTTAATTGTAACTTTGTCATAAGTCCTTTTATTTTTAGTAAATTTAAAATTTAGTTTTTGTATTTTTTATTTTTAAGAAGTTAATCTCTTTATTTTTCATATTTTTAAAATTTAAGTTCAACTGTTAATATTATTAAAATTATTTTGCTAAATTTAGATTTATTCCAATGCTGTTCTTTTAGTTACATTGCTATAAAGTAAGCATGGCCGAAGCGTAAACATTTTTTCAGCCTTTTCTAGGCCTTAACTTTACAATTTTTGTCAAATCATCCCAAAGTGAATAAAAAATTAACCTTTTTTCAATTTTGTTGACGTTATATACATGTGAATTATCACGTGGATGACATATCAACATTTAATTAATTTTTTCAAAATTTAGAAATTCAAAAAAAATTCAAACTTTAGTTTTTAAAAATTAAAAATCATTGAAATTATTAAAAACATTATGAAAAGAACATTTTTTATATTTTTAAATTCTAAAAAATTACTTTAATGTTGACATATAATCCACATGGCAATCCACATATATAACAAGTCAGCAAAGTTAACAAACATTAATTTTTCCATCCATTTATGGTGATTTGACAAAAAATACAAATTTAAGATAAAAAAAGAAGCGAAAAATAAATGAAGGGTTAAAGTGATTTTTTTATAAAGATGGAGGGCCAAAAACTCATTATGCCTTTAGTAGATGTATTTTATTTTATGGCTGGAAACTAAAACATCTTAACCAAATGCATGAACAAACCGTGAATCTCAAAGCGGGTCGGGTTGTTGACCCATTGCTTCACGGCCTTGTTTACTTTTGGAGTATTGAACCCACAACTTTTTTTGTTCCATTATAAAAAATGCCCAAAAAAAAAAGGGTTAATATAATTTTTAGTCCCTAAATTTGATAATTAAGTCCATTGATATCTTAATTTGAAAACTACGTTCACTTTGGCTTTGAACTTGGATTCCATCAAATTTTGATGTTGTGGCACAATCTCAAAATGCCACATTATCAAACGTTTATATTTGTTAAACTCATGAATTAAAATAAGTACTCAAGTAGATTTAATTATCATGTTTAGAGATTAAAAGTTATATTAACCCAAAAAAGATTAATCATCAAAAACACATTTTTTTAAAATCATAAATACCATTAGACTTGATCAATTAAATTATAAGTCAAATATGATTGTACTTATGCATGACATTTTCTTTTATATAATGCTCAACAAGGAAAAATAAGAAGGAGATTAAAGTGGTGTAACGAAGGTTGAGAATCAAAACAGGGACAAGAAGACAAATTGATCAAGAAGACAATTACTTAAAGTGATTTCAGGGTGCTAATCGATCCCTTCTTTATCTCTTTTCTCAATACAAAATTATTATACTTAAATAGATTTCTTATTATTTTAGAAGCACACTCACAATAGTGAAGTGTTGAAACTTATAAAACGGATGTGCTTAAAAGTGTAGAAAGTCAGTGCCTTTCATTTCAAAACGAATAGTTAAAAAGGAACATTTTTTAAGAGAGGTGAATAGGAAATCAAAATAAATAAAATAATTAGTCAGCAACCACATGATATATAACCACGTGTAGTTCGTAATTATGTATGAAAACTAATTTTTAATGGTAAAAAAAATCTGTTTGGTATTTAATCTAAATATATAAGAATTATTTTATCTATTTTTTTAAAGTAAAATGAATACTCTTACTGTAGCTAAATAAAAATATGATGTGATGAGTTGACAGCTTTTGTCAAAAGACTCTGTGAAGCCGAAACTTGCAGAGAAAACATAATGACGAACAGCAGTGAGTTTTGTTCAACATCAAATCAAATTAATAACAGTGCTGTATGAACTTTCAACAATTTTCCCTTTTTAGTAAAGTTGGACCGATAAGCCTATGCTAAATTTATGTTTTGGTTGTCACTATCGAGGCGCAGTTAATCCAGCCATTTTCACATCTTAGGCGGATTAAAAATAATAAATTAAGTGATAATGTGATTGGTGAAATAGACAGCATTACATGGTATGTTATTCTAACAAATAAGGAAAGGGGAATAACTTAATCCCCTTCTTGTGAACTATGGAGTGTTGTTGTGGAATCGACAATTCAGGCTATTAGAGATTGTGGATTTGTTAGTATGGTGTGGAAAAATGTTGTGCCAACAAGGCCCGAGACATTTTTTTCAGCTTGCCAAGAGAAAGGTGGGTACTATGGAATATCAAGAATGAAGGTAATCTGCTGTCTGATGTGGGTGAGTGGGCTACTTCCTTTTCCATTATTTACTGGTTTGTTTGGAAAAACATGAATCGTTTTGCTTTCAATCATTCTAGTGAGAGTAGCTCTGAAATAATCAGCTCAGCCAAGGCATGGGCAAAATCATTGGTGGCTAAACAGTTTATTAACCAATGGGTCTGTACGTCTATGACAATAGGAAGGTGGCAACTACCTGGGTTAGGATGGGTTAAAGTTTATGTTGATGGATCGGTGGCAAGGCAAATCTCCGAAGGTGGCTATTGGAGAGGCAATGAGAGGTCCTAGTGGTGGCTGGTTGGTAGTTCTCAAAATGAAAGTTGGTTTGATTGGTATTTTACAAGTAGAAGCAAAAGCAATTCTAGAAGGTTTAGAATTGGATTGAGGCAAGTTGAGTTAAAAAGTGATAATACAATGTTGATTGAATTCATTCGGAATGGTTGGATATTAATGAGTAATGTTGATGAAATTAAATGCATTCATGACTGGTGTTTGAAACATTGGGAAGTTAATTTAGATATATTAAGAGGGATGCCAATAAAGTTGCAGACTGCATTGCTAAGGAAGATAGTGGCGTGATGAATCAACTGATTATTTTTTACAATCTTCTGAATTATGTGAGGGACTTTTTGGAAGAGGATATTCGATAGTCTTTATTGGTTATAGATAGAATGCTCTAGTTTCTGATGTTTTCTTATAATTGTTTTAAATTTACTATTTAGTAATAAAATAAAAATAAAAAATTTTAAAAGTAAATAAAAATTTTAATAATTATTTGAGGATGAACCTACTTACTGTGTTAGCCACGTCTTCACTTCATAGTAGAAATAGATGGAAATGGAATACCAATTTACTTTTTGATCTAATGTACATAAATTAATTTTTTTTAATAAAGAAAACAAAATGCAAGCTTAGGAATTAAACATTGTAGGGATGAAGCTATTAATTTTTTTCTTGAGGGCAAAAGTTAAATTATAAACTTTATGAATACAATGATTAACTTATATTTTTACTGTTTTTATACGGGTTAAATCATGATTTTATTAATTTTAAATATTAAAATACAAAATTTTCATATATTAACTTAAAATTTACAATTTTTAAAAGGTTTAAAAAGGAAATTTTCCAAGAGAGGCCATGCCATATGCATGTCCACTAAACATAAGACCATGAGTTATTGTCTTTCTCATCTTTATCATCTTCATTTCTTTCATTAGATTGATGTGTTCAAATAGTTAACTGAATTGAACTAGTATTAATTGAATTTTATTAAAAATTATTAATTAATTTTTGACTGAATTAAATCAATTAATCGATCGATTAATTGAATTTGATCAATTCGATCAATTAATTCGATTTTAACCGAAATTTGAAAACCACCAAATTAAATAAAATCCCTTAAAAAACTCCAACAAAGGATATTAATAATTTATAAATTAAAAGAATACTAAAAAAGCTTTGAACGCTTTCAAAATTAAACTATTAGCTACCACTTCCCATTTAAGTAAACTTTTTGGGGGCAGTAATTCAAGTTTTATTATTCTCTTAATAAAGAAAAAGATCTAATTAAAATATTTTAAAATTTAAAATTTAAATTTTGAATTTTAAGTTTATGTCATTACTTATGATACAAAGAATAAAAAAAAAGGAAATTTTCATCAAATTCTCTTTTTGAGACAAAAAGAAAGTTAATTGATAAAGCTTTCCAAAATGGTTAAAGATTCCACAAATACCTATTTATTAAAAATTAAATTGAAATTTTATTTCATTTATTTTAAAAATAAATTTATATGTTACAATGACATTATATTTTAATATATATTTTAGATGAAACTTTTAAAGAAATAATTAATTTTTTTTTATAAAATATAAACACCACTTTATTTATTTCTTGAAAAGAGAGTGTAAATTGAAAAAAAAATTATTTAGGCTATTTATAATTTATAAAATTTTAAATTAATAATAGTAAAATTATATTTTGACCCCTAAATAATAAGAATTTGATTAATTATTTAAAATATATAAAGATATAAACTATTAAAATAATAAAATTACATTTTTACTATTATAAAAATATACAATTTAATTCTAGTTTCTCAAAAAAAAATTGTCTTTTGCCGCTGCCACCACTTGCATTTTGAGCAATTTAACTTTCAAGTATATTATTATCGATTGAGTATTATTATGTATATTATTATTAATATAAAAATACATAAATTTAAATACATTAAACCACATTATTCGTTTATTTATAAGTTAATAAATGACTATAAATAATTATAAATATTATATAAAAAATAAATATAATCGAAACTTATAATATATTATTAAAAAAATTTCGACAAGAGCTTCTTGTAAAAAAGCAAAATTCTTCTCCTACGAGCATTTAAGCTTTCAAAAGAACATCTTTACTCAAAAAAAAAAAAAAGCTTTCAAAAGAACATCACCTATCACCCTCTTCACTTTTTCTTAATAAAAACTTGTAAATTTCTTTACCAAATCTCCCTTTCTCTTTCCAATATTCAGTCACACAGAACAATCCATCGTAAACAAACTTATAGTTACACCCACGATCACCACTACCATCATCATTGACCTTACGAATCACCCTCACCGGAATTTTATCATCCATATTGTTCTTCAAAGCAAGGTTCCCACGTACAAGCTTTTGATCTTTATTGGGATTGTCACCTTCGCCGCAATAGACCAACTTATCCGAACAAATCTCATCGACGTTGTCGTACCGACCGGACTCAACTATGCTTGTAGCCAGGGTTTTTCCATTGACAAGTTTCATGTAGTCTATTCCTCTTTGAAACTCATGGTGAAGCCCAACGATACTTAACTCACCTCGCCAGTAAAAATGGTCACCAATTTTTGTCCCTGAAATGGGTCCTATTTGCTTAATAGTGTTAACCCATTTCCCCATGGTCCTAACAACAACCTTGGCTGCTCTTATATGAACTTTTAAGCCCGAGTTTCGACCCTTTTCATGTTCTTGCCAGAGCTTGTTTAATAGCTTTTTGTTGTCGAGTAACTCTCTGTAAATGCTTAAAGCTTTCTTAATATTCCGACGAGTTTCATACCATTTTGCAGTAAAAGGCTTCTCTTTGTCGTCACGAAACAGACCCTTACAAGGTATCACTCTTTTGCCATCTTTAGCTCTGTTAAGTTTCGATGAAGACTTACCATTTCCAAGCTTTTGACGCAGAGCCGCCATGGATAATCCTAAACAACACTCCCCAAAAAAGGTTATATTACATACATATACATATACAAAGAAAAGAGCTAAAAATAATTCATTGCAACAGTGAGGAAATAATTAGTGTAAAAAACATGAACAGGAGGTGATTATTGTAAAAAATAAGTAAAGGAGAAAATTTGAAATAAAGTTGAGAGATCGTACAGAATGAGGAAAAAGAACCAAGAAAAACGAAGGTGTAGAGAAGGAATGTTGAGTTGAGTGTATCAATAGAACCTTGAAAGGAATGTATAAATGAGGGAGAAATTTCCCGGAAAGGAAAAAACAGATGGAAAATTTTTGGAATGCAAGGAAAAACAGATGATTTTCATTAATCGGTCAAGCCCAACAAGAGGATCAGGGCCCGATTCAATACATCCGTTAATGAGAATAAAGATCGCCTTCCTACATTTTGTTGGGTAATTATTTTAGAGATGATTAAAGCAATTTAGAAACGGGTTTCATATGTTTCATATTCCGCTTTGACAAGGAGGATCATTCCAACCTTATAACATATAAGATAATGGTATATAAGACATATCTCGATGGAGAAAAATTTAGGTGCAAATTGTTTAGCTAAGAGTATCTGACAAGAATATCAATGTGCAGGTATTTATTGAAGCCTCTACGGAATTTCTAGCAATTTTATAATTTGATAGATAAAGTTAGCGGCTTCTATAATAGTAGTAATTTGAGTTTTTTTTTATTTATAAAAAAGAACAAAAGATTAGGATTATATATGGTTTTGTTGAGCTTATTGAATATTTTACTTTTAACTCTTTATATAATAGTTTAAAGTGACTTTTCGACTATATAAGTGACTTTTCGATTTGCTATATTCATTTATCCTAATCGCGTAAATCTTATTTAATCAGTTATTAGATTTCATTTTTTATTATTGTGTTTCTATTTTTATCATTTTTTATAATTTATTTAACATGTAATATTGTTTGAGACTGTAGAATTTGGAGATCTCGTTCGCACGATGACTTAGAAAAATTTAACCATTGTTTCAAATAAGTCTTTGCAATTCCTTTACATACTTCATGATATCCACGAAACCAACTAAAAAAAACGTCAAAGCAAGGACACTTATCGATAAATAGTATAATTACAGTGAGCAAGATATCGTTCCTACAAATACTAAAAGTACTAGTAATTACTGTCTTTTTATTATTTAATTGACAAATTGGAATGATTGATTAAAACTAAAATTAGCTAAATTAGTTAACTAAGAACATGGCAAATAACAAATCAGAAAAATAATCGATTAACAACCAATGAATGAAACAATACCTAGGAAAGAATCTACCTAGACTGCATTTGTCATTATCAATCTGAATTAAACAATTTATTCACTTAATATCTTGATCTGTAGAAATCCATAAAATATGCTAATATCTCTCTTCAAGACTAAGAGCAGCTGACTCTGTGTTGATTAATTGGAATTTCTTTCTAATTAAAACCCCTATTATCGCATTAACTCGATTTATGGATTCTCCTATTAGATCTGACTCTAATTCGGTAGATTTATGTTGTCTTATTTCTAGGATTGTATGCAACTCCACTCAATTATACTACATCTACTTTTAAACAAGGCTATTCCTCCTCCGAATTAAGCACATCAAATATGAATTAATAATATGGAAATATTAAATCAAAACGCAAAATTCATCATACAGTTTATCTCCCCTAAGTATTTAGAAAATTAGTTCATAATCGCAAATAAAAACATCTCAAATATAATATAGCCACAGGAAATAGAGAAACTCGTAATAAACTTTAAAGAAATTAAAAGGAGATCTTCAATCTTGGTGGAAATCTGCTTCCAAGTTGGCTTTATTGATGTTTTCTGAGTTGTTTTCTTCAATATTCTCTGTCGGCTCCCACTTCTATTCTTATATTTGGTATATATAGATCTTAGAATACCAAAAAAACCTAAAAATTGAGTTTTTCCGCGTATTTGGAGTGTGAATCGCGAAATCCATATGGTATGGCACATGACCGTGTGGCAGCCCGCGTGACTCACACGGTTGTGTGTTAAGCCCATATGGCTCTTGAAATATGCTCTAATTATTCAATTTTCGCTTGTTTTGCTCCAAAATGCTCTCTTAGATATGGAAACATGAATTTAAAGGATTATGAGTATAAAATTCACCATTTTACATTGATTAATCATTCAAAAACTCATTAAGAACGAGATTAAAATATGTTACTTTTGACACTTATCACTTGAATATGTTGACTATTATTTGTAAAGATTGCGATAAAACAAAACATTTTAAAAATACTAACCCACATAAGCTGACCTAAGATCAAATGAACATGTGGCTTGAATGGTCAAAATCATTACAAAGGCTGACAAGGGTAAAGTTAGAAATTTTTTTGAGAGGCTAGAATGAATTTGTATATTTTTATGAAAACTACAATGTAATTTCACAATTTTAAAAAATTATCTCTTTATAATTCTTAAATGACTAAATAAAAAATTTAATGTTTTTAGATAAAGTGTAATTTTATCATTTATCAAATTAAAATTTTCTAAATTTTAAAAGGTCAAAAGTTAAATTTTACATTTTATAAGCGTCGTTTGCTAATTCAAGCCCAAATGAAGGCTTTCCATGGTGATTCTCATGAAGATACTAAAAGCAAACCATATCAGTTTTGGGCCAATAACAGGCCTAGATGATCAATCTTGGTGTTAAAACATAATGGTATAATTTTCTATATTTTTTATTTAGAATTTAGTTTATATAATTTTATTTTTAGGAATTTAACCTTTTAATTTTTTAAATTTAAAAATGTAAGTCTAGTTGTTAATATCAATAAATTTTTTTGTTAAATTAAGGTCAATTACAAATATCATTTTTTTTACATAACTACCAAATGTGGGGTTTTTTTTGTTTTATTTTTTTCATAATGTAACACCACATACAATACTAACCAATAAAAGCGTGACACATACTATTTTTTTATTATTTTTTAAACATTAATCTCATTATAAGTTCTTATAATATCTGTTTTTTTATACAATGCCTAGAATTACCTAAAGTCCCACCCCAACCCTTAAATAAGAAGATAATGCGTTTCAGCACACTTGAATCTAAGTCCTCTTAAATTAACAAAAATATTGATGTCAATCGAACTGACACTCAATCAACAATATGCTCTTATTAACCATAGTACACCTTTTAGGGTAAAATTAAAGCCATATAATTTCATGGACAAATTAATAATTAAGCCCTTCTTTATTTTGTATCTTATCTAAAAAAGAAAGTTAATAATTTGGTAAGGGGATGATAATGTACAATTGTAGAGGGCCAATGTATTAAATTTCAATGGTCATCCAATGACGGTCCCCATCACATTTTTTGTTTGATATTATAAATCTAAATACCAAATATGTGTAAGCTCGTGATGTGTCAGAACTTTTTTCCCCAAAATCATGACCTAAATTTACATTATTGGTACATTGAAAAAAAAAAGGACCCTACTTTTAAATTTTTTTGTTTGCCCAATTTTGATGCTTGACAATGTCAAATGATGATGGCCCTACTTTGTTTCGCTATGTTAAAAGATTCCTTCAATCCTGTGATTGAGATGAGGCATATCATCCACTTCCCCACTCCACCAATTTGTGTATAGAGATTTTCTCCCTTTTCTTTTCTTTTCTTTTATGACGTGAAAGGCTGATAGAATAACAAGATAACTACTATATAGTAATATGTACCTTATATTGACGTATGTTGACTAATATTTAATAATAAAAATAGATAAAATTTTTAAGAAATATACTATTTAAAAAAAAATAGAAAGAGCAAGTCAAATGTAAGAAACTAAACTAATCCCTCACATGAGAAATCCTCAATCAACCGTAATGTTGTTCTCTTGTCATGAGCCATCTTTAAGACTGTAAGAAACTAAATGTGAAAGGCTGTAGTCTCCATGTCCTACAATTACAAAGAGCTGATGGATTTTTCTGACCAAAGCGAAATTGAAATCCCCGAATGATTTATCCTAAATGACATTAACAACTCCAAGACTGTTAATTTGCATTAAAACCCTCTCAAAACCCTGATCTAGCCAAGCTATCCCAAAGTTCAACTCTAGCACAGTACAACGTTCCAAATATCTGCTGAAACTAAAAATCTACCCTCCATTTCGATTGCACACTAACCCCTCAAGTTGCAGCAAAAATCAATTTTCTCTTTAGTCCAACATATAAATATTAATTTACTCATTTTTTAAATAAAAATATTAAATATAATTCAAACTTATACAAATCATCCGTATTACTTTTATCCATTACCCCAAATCAAATGGAAAGAGAAAGGAATTCCAACGGTCCATTAGTTTACACTTTGGAAATAAAAAAGGTAGTAAAGGCATGGGGTATTATTGGAGAATAATTTCAAATCACAACAATACTAACGAGGTCTTGCAGAGATTTTAGGTTGGGGCTTTATGTTGCGTAATATTGTTTGTCGGGCTTATCTTGGAGGTGATAATGTTGGAGAAACAGTGATGGACTTCAAATATAAATTGTAAAATAATCATGAAAAATATTAAAAATTTTATATATACATATGAACTACAATAAAAATTTAATGTATATAACTATATCAAATTAAAATTATTATTATAATTTATAAAATGAAGGTTGATATTATATTATTATTTATTTATATTTATTAATTTTTTATTACATTGTTTTTTGTAATTTTTTATTTTATAGTAATTCACCTAAAAGTTAATAAAATGATTGATTTGCCATATATATTTCTAGGCCAAAAATAAACCCTCCATCTATATATATTAATTATAAGAAGCAAAAGGTTAATTTTTTTATTCTTGATATATTATCAAATTTAGCTCTAAATATTTATATTTTTTTGCTAATTTGATCCTTATTATTTAATTAAATTTGGCCATTAATTTTCTAAAAAAATCAATTTATTTTTTAACGAAAATGCTAATTAAAACATGGGTAAACTACAAAAATAGTCACTTTTGTTTGCCTCAAGTTACATTTTAGTCACTTATGTTTGAAATGTTACGTTTTAGTCACCTATATTATTATTTTGTTACGAAGTGATCACTCTTCCGTTAAGTTCCGTTATATCCCTAACGGTAATCCTACATGGCAGTCCAACTAGATTTTAAGTGCCAACTTGGATTTCCTAATGGGATGAGAATAGATTTTTTATTAAATAAATTTAATTAATTACAAATTTTAAACTAAATCTTAATTAAAAAACCATTCATCTCCCCTTTTTTTTAGTTTTCTTTTTCAATTGACTAAAAAAGCTATTATCATCAAAAAAAATTATTCAAGTACAAAAACAAAAGAGGATTCAATGGAGGGTCCAAGTATGTCTTTTTCACCGACAAATTTATGTTCTAAGACTTAAAATAAAGTGATCGTCGACAAATAAGAAGATGGTAACCGTTTTTGTTCCTAATCATTGTATTTTCCAATTCTTTACGTTCTTGAATAATTGATTTCTCAATCCGATTTTTTCTTATCTGAATCGGCTTATTTGTTCACAATCCCTTTGTGGGTATCCCTTTTTTTCTGATCTGAAATTCTTTTAGTTTGACTGTCACGTAGGATTACCGTTAGAGAGATAACGGAACTTAACCGTAGAGTGATCACTTTGTAACAAAATAGTAACATAAGTGACTAAAACATAACATTTCAAACATAAATGACTAAAATGTAACCTGAGACAAACAAAAGTGATTATTTTTATAGATTACCCTTAAAACATTAATTTTTTAATGATGTTAGCACGACAATCTGCGTGACAGTCTATCTATACGTACTTGATGCTAAATGTCACTATTTATCTTATATATCATATTAACAAATAATTTAAAATTTATAAAATATTAAAAAAAGTTATAAAAAAAAAATGAAGTAAATATAAATTGGGATGCAAGTTACATATCACTATTTATTGTATTTTCGTTAAAAGTGACAATTTAATTTTTTTTAAAAGATTCATAGTTAAATTTAACTTTTTTTAAATATCGAGAGCTAAATTTAATTAAAAAAATAAAAATTAAAATGACAAAAAAATATAAAAATTGAGTAATAAATTTGAAATTATTTACACTAGTATTTAGTTGAAATATTAGGACGAAAGTAGGTATCCCTATATATGATTCTTCACCCACTATATAACTTTAATTCTTCTTCATTGTAGCACACATATAATTTCATTTAAGGTAGATCTGCATTTGAATTCATCAAACAGCCATGGAAGCTCTCCTCTCTCAATTCACTTTCCTCTCAGGTCAAGCTTTACAAGGCAACAAGAACTTCGACCCATCCGCCATGGAAGACCTAATGAAGCTTTTCGAGATCGAATCTTACAAAGCATGGGCAGCTTTGGAGCTAGAGGAAGAAAAACAAGTGAAAGGAGCTGAAATAACCATGCAACAAGCAGAGGATTATTTTGACTCAGTCATGGAAACCGCCGTGGATGAGTTCAGGCGATTCGAGGAAGAAATGGAACGCAAGTCAAAAGCTGAACTCAGTGGCGTCGATGATACTGCTGAGAAAGTTAAAAAAATGGGGGATTTGATGGAAAAAGGTGCAAACATTGCTTCTAAATTGTATGTTGAAGCTGCTATGAAATCTGCAGGTTTTAATGGACTTTCACCTAACAAGGTTCATCCTTCATGAAAAAAGTTATATATATATTATATTTATTTAATTTCATTTTTTTTTTTGTAATTTATATGTATGATTGATAAGGAACCTTGATGGGGGTTTCTTTGATGTTACTGGTTTTTTTAATGGATTATTTGTTTTTAATTAAAATCCATGAACTGGGTTTCAAGCAATTTTTCCTCAAATTCTTCGGCTATGAATTCTTCTTTCCATGCACAGTCATGGAATCTTTGTTTATCACATTATATTTAATTCAATGATTTCGTCTACTTGCTGTAGCGGTAAAATTACCATAGAGGTACTTATAGTTTTATTCTTTCTATTAAAAATTTGAGTAAAGTAGTCATTGTATGTTGACTAAATTATAACCATTATCTAGAGGAGTATCCGATATTTGAAGTTGAGCTATAGGGCATTTTGGATGGACTGTTTATCTTAAACGCATGAAGATATGAAAGAGTACTGATTCATACAAATAGCATGGAGGTGATTAAAGTCATTGAAGATAAGCAACCAAATGATGCGAATTCAACATTGGTTAGAAGGACCAAATAATTATTAAAATGCGAAAGATTGTGGTTTTTTGTATGTTCTCAGGAAGAATAATCGAGTTGCTGATGGGATTGCCAAATTAACTTCTGATAGTAAATAAGGTGCCCAGATTTTGTTAGAGATTCTTATGGAGATTTTACAAGACTTATGTTATGATAAAGCAAATAGTTTTTTTACTTCTAGTAGTTTGATATAAGCACTTTGAGTTTGTTATATTCACAAAAAAAAGAAAAAAAAAGAGGAAACTATTTTTCTATTAAAATTCTATTCATTTTTACTATTAAAAATCGGTCTTTGGACGTGAGTATGAGATATGAGATATACGTGACACATTACGTTAAAATGGATAATTTTTTTATCAAAAAGAACCAATTTGTTTAATCTAATCTACATAAACTAATTGTCCAACTTTAAAATAAAAATAGACAAAACATAATCAAATGCTTAGCAGCATCAATTTTCAACGGTAAAAAAGACAAGTTTTTAATAAAAAGATTCAAATTGCTTTAAATGATTTAACCCCTAAATTGATATTTTTATTTTAAATGGTTTAACCAAATACAACACAATAATTATGAACAATATATTGTTTAACATAAAAGTTCCGTTAACAAGACCCAAAATAAAATGCTATAAAGAAAATATAGTTATGTAGTTATTTCCTCGTAAACCAAATAGCTATTAAAAGGCGGGAATCTACATATCTCATCTGAAATTTAGATTTAGATATAAGCGAAGAAAATCTTTTGTTAATATTTTACCCAAAATTCTATAATTTCAGGTATAAAATTTTATTCCTTTAATTTGCATAGTAATGTAATAGTAATAATCAACGAATTCGCTCTCTATTTTTGAATTTCAATTTCATGCGAAGTTCTAGGGTTCCTTCAATTTGATTGAATTGATCGATTTCGCTTCGTTTTGTTTGCTAAACTAGGAATTAATGGAAATTCAGGAGGAGGAGTCTCGAAAAGGGAAAAAAAAACTACATCGCATCAATTAAGCTGATATTTTTATTTTTTCAGTTCTCTATAATTGAATTTTCGGGTCATTTGATGAAGGATTAATTGAAGTTTGATCTTTTAAAATTCCTTTATATAATTTAATGATTGACTTTTAGCAATTCAATTGTGCAGGAGAAACGTTTGATATTAATTTGTTATTTTGAGGTGATTAACCGATAGCAGGTGATCCCGTTTATATTCATGCTATTAAAGTTAATCTTGTTAACATATATGCAAATGTAAGAAATATTGTAAGAAAAGTTGGGAGCTCTGGAATTTGTCTTGTGGATATCGGATTAGAATACGAATTCTTCAAGTTTATCTGCACTCACCCATAACTTATTTGTGTATTGTTAGGTGATCTTTCAACTTAACAAGAAAGGCTATGTAGTTTGCTTGGTTTTTACCATTATAATCTATGAAGAATCTGAGTCCTAAGCAAGAATCTTTTAAGAAGTGGCAATTAGATTAGTTGGACGTGCCAAAGTGAAGGTGCTGCTGCAGTTGAATCTGTCATTGGCATTTTGTAAACCGATGGTTTCAGTTTCGCTTTCACTTTTATGGCTGTTGAATCTCTTGGTTGAGTATGTCTTGACATGCGTGTGATATCTTTCTGTTCAAGATGGCATAATTGCCTTGACTTCTTTGAGCACCTTCATGATGGTAGATTTATTTAATGACTACCGTTCTGATTCTGAAGTGTTGCTGAATATTCCAATAAAGTATGATGGATTTATTACTTGACATCTTCTATGAAACTATCAACATCTCGGTGGGCACCTGACATGTGAGCCTTTTGCTTTGAAAAAAATCGGAATAGGATAAATACAAATACAATTGGAGCTAAACTTAGAGATTTTACGAGAAGTGATAGAATAAATACAAATACAAAACTTATAGCTGTTGCTCAATTAATCGTGTTGTTGCACAGAAGGAAGAGTTGCTCTGTTATTGCTTGGTTTTTACCATTATAATCTATGTAGAATCTGAGTCCTAAGCAAGAATCTTTTAAGAAGTGGCAATTAGATTAGTTGGACGTGCCAAAGTGAAGGTGCTGCTGCAGTTGAATCTGTCATTGGCATTTTGTAAACCGATGGTTTCAGTTTCGCTTTCACTTTTATGGCTGTTGAATCTCTTGGTTGAGTATGTCTTGACATGCGTGTGATATCTTTCTGTTCAAGATGGCATAATTGCCTTGACTTCTTTGAGCACCTTCATGATAGTAGATTTATTTAATGACTACCGTTCTGATTATGAAGTGTTGCTGAATATTCCAATAAAGTACGATGGATTTATTACTTGACATCTTCTATGAAACTATCAACATCTCGGTGGGCTCCTGACATGTGAGCCTTTTGCTTTGAAAAAAATCGAAATAGGATAAATACAAATACAATTGGAGCTAAACTTAGAGATTTTATGAGAAGTGATAGAATAAATACAAATACAAATCTTATAGCTGTTGCTCAATTAATCGTGTTGTTGCACAGAAGGAAGAGTTGCTCTGTTAGTCTATGATGCTGCAAAAGTCATTTTCCAATGGTAAGATGTCACCGGATCTGTTCTCAGATTCCAAAGCATTATAAGAGGCAAAGGAGTAGGAGCTCTAAATCTTCTAGCTCAAATCTTGTGACAATAGAGCAGAAAAGCTGAAAAGTGCTAGTGACATATTAATAAAAGAAGAGGAAGGAAAAGGTATATTAAATAGCTCCTCCTTGTGCATGTAGTTTATTTTCTTTTCAGAGTTCTTTCATATCTTCTTGAAGTTGATCTAGTCTGCTTCTTAACTTTTGGAACATTTTCCAAGTTTGCTGGTTCTATTAATATTTGAGAAACAATGTCACATTGAAGTTTGGAATCACAATGCTTTTGATTTACTGGAAACAGATACATTATTAGATAGCCTTTTTTTCCCTTTTCTTGATTATATGATATTTGGTTCAGGGGGATGATGTAACCACAATTCATATTGGAAGAATGAAAAAAAAGGATCCCAAGTGGGTTCTCAGGTCTTGTGAAATTCAAAACTCATTTCATGCTTTAATTTTAGTCTTGATGAATGAAGATCATTCAGTTTCATGTACGCAAATCCGTTTTTCTTACCTCCCTCAGTTTTATGGAAATTTTCCAAGCTGAGTAATGTGCTGTTTTGTACAGCTCATGCTACCTAATAACATCCAGATAGAAAATGCAAAGGAAAATAATGGAGAGAGGTTATTTATGTGCTTTACCATTGTAGCACAAAAAAAGAGACGTCTGCAATTGCCAAAAGCCTCTTATTTTGTTGGTTTTGTTATTTACAGTGATAGCTAGCCATTCTAGCTAAGTGTTTTGGGTTGAACCGTTATTATTCACCTTCCATGAATATATGATGATGTCTAAAATGTACTTTGGTGCAAGGTTTGAAGTATCACAATGATTATTTATATAACTGCAGTAAGTTACTTCACTATCTTCTGCACAGGATTTCTTGAAGGACAATTCTGCTAACTTGTTTTAATTAAACTGATTCAATGCACATTTATATGCCGCATTAAAACATATCTTAGTGCCTTTGTTGTCACAAAGGTTAGTTTGCTGATTTCTTGTAGTTTACTTTGTGAATCAAGAATTATGGTGAAAGAAAGAAAAGAAAAAAAGGTAAAAGGAACACGACTTGTCAACCGTTTTTTTACTAACTGTGGCTTGGTTTAGAAAGAAATCCAAAATGGAAGGTTGCAGCTCTTCTTGAGCCTAGGCAAAAGGAGGTAATATCTAATACAAATGTCCTACGAATGCTTGTCTGTTGGTGTTTGTTTCAATTATTCATTTTCTGCAATGGGAATGCCGCCATCTCATATATAACATTTGAGACTTTTATGGTGTGTACTGCCGAAAATGGTCCAGATGAGATGAACTCGGTCTTGACAGAGAAATCAGACAGTTGGTTTCCCTGGTATAATTTTTGAACCCCTCACTCTAGTTTACGGTTGTGACTCAATGTTTTGGCCTGCAGCCAACTTCAATCAACATCGACAGGAGCAAGCTCGAAAAGAGAAAGAATAGTTGGAAAAGTTGCTCAAAGAGAACCCGTTATACGGAACTAGAGGAGCTTCAAAGATGAAAGGAAGAGGCCATGAAGAGGAAGAAGCAACAGGGGGCCGGAAAACATTCAAATTAGACAAAATCATCTGTAAAGAACAAACTCCGACCGGAGTGTCCTTTGCCCTCGGTTCTAAATGATTGATTTTACAACCAGGTCTATTTGTTCTAATATTTTGTGCTGTAGCTGAACTTCCATTAGTAATTAAGAGCATATATATGATTGTGAAAGTAGTTTTAAAGTTGAAAATTTATTCTGCTTGCTTTACCTTTAACCGGTCTCCGGTTTTGATCATGCAATCGACAACTCCTATGGTCATCTAAGCTTTGCTCTCATGGCCTCATGGGTCTATGATAAACTCTGCTGCTTCCTTAGGGACGAATTGACCATTTGAATGAATTGAGACCTTTATCTCTATTAATTCATACAATCACTTTGAAAATATAGTACAAATTTTTCGAAATTCACCATCATAACCCTTCCTTTTTTTCTAAGTTACAATTTAACCTCCATTTATTTCACTGAAAATAATTTCTGGAAAATGATTTACTTTTCTAGAAAAACTAATAGTTTCTGATGTTTGGATGGATCTATGTAAAATATTTTTTGTTGTTTGGTAGATTTCCTAAAAATATTTCATAAAAGTTATTTTCAATGAAACAAATATACATTTGAGATTTATGATAAGTAGTGAATTGATTGCAAAGTGATGTTAAGGTGAATTTATAGTAAATAATGAATCTTCATGATCTGAAGGATTAAATTGTAAACTTTGTGAATTTTATAATTGAAACAAGAGAAGTGATATGCATGAAAATTTGTTATGTGAAATAAGATATTATAATGAATTGTTTGATTAAAGTGCTTATATGGTGAAAAATAAATTACATGGTAATAGGGACTAAATTGAAAAATGTACAAAAGTTTAAGTGTGAAACAATTGAATATGTGAATAAGGAAATTGTGATAAAAGTTTAATGAATTTGTTATGAGATGATAAAATGTGCATAAAGTGTTGTAAAAGTGAAATTGTGGAAAAAATATGGAATTTTTATGATGACAAGGATTAAATTGTTAATTTGAGAAAATATATGAATAAAATAATAGAAGCGAAATACATTGAAATTTGATATGTGAAATCAAACATTCGCATAAATTATGTGATTAAAGTGTAACAAGAAAGAAAATTGATTTAATATAATTAATTAGTGAACATTGAATTTTTATGACAAAAATCGACTAAATTAAAAAGTTATGAAAGTTTATAAGTAAATATTTGATAGGTGAAGAACTAGTAGAGAATGTAATATCCTTGTGCTTTGACTCGATGCTTGGGTTGAGTATGGGGGTGTTACAATGAAAAGAGCCTTATCAGTTTGGAAAATGTTTTATGGAAAAAATAAAAAAATTTGGTAAGACATTTTACCGTAATAAGGGTGTAATTCTACACTGACTGAAATATTTTTTACATTGCCCATTCTATTTTACATGAAACAAATATAAAAAAAATATATTTATCATAAAAGCTGTTACGTTGAAATAAATGAAACCTTAAAAGGAAAAATAATATAACTTGCCTAGTGTAAATAAGCAAAGCTAAGCGTATGGCAAACCCAATTTAGCTTTATAAAATTATAAAATTCCGGATTTTGGTTTAATCAAAGTTACTATAAGATTAAACTAAATTTAATTTTCGATACAATTAAATATTACAACATATATTTTTTTGAGACACATCTTTTGTAGACAACACTTTTAAGTTTGTGTCAAACGAAAGTCTCGCTTACTTAGAACCATTTAGGGGCATGCCTCGGTTCTACATTCGCACGAACATATGTAGATATATATGGAATCCACTTATTAACTGTCACTTTTGGTTCCAACTATCACATCTCATCTGAAGTGATTGAAATAATGTCTTATCACTACTCTATCTGGACCTATGACGACAGACCACTTAATTATTTACCTTCAATTCGCTTATGAAAATATGACACGTGACACCTCGAGATTACAGTTAAGAATATATAAACCTTCCGTCTCGATTGAAAAAAGGGATTCCCTCTCTTCTTTATCCCCCGTTTCAGATCTACCCACCATTGCTATCCAAGCTCCCACAAAGTTGACTCTCCACCTAGCTCTAAGCGAGGTGAATTGCCCAGGACCACTATTGTCTCCTTGTTTGATCTTAACATCAACAAAGTCCAACCTCATATCAAAAATTTTAAATTACAGAGGAAATAATGAGGTGAAAAGTGTGAAAAGACCTGTTTTCTGACTTGGAACAGTGAATCAGAGTTAGAGCTAATATATTACATTTAGATTGGCAGTGGGAAGAGGAAGTAAATTGCAGGCTATAGGCATAGATTCTATCTCTTTGTTTACTGTTTTAACATTTTAAAGCTACATGCATTTATATGTATGTAATATATATATATGGTTGAGGATTCTCATGCTAAACAGTTGGATTGAATTGATTTGAATAGAAGAGAATTATTGTCTTGTTCCATAAAGTTGAAAAAATAAAAAGAAATAACAGTTCCCATAATTTTTTTAGGGTAAATTTCACTAAAGCCATTAAATTATTAGCAATGTTACATTTAGGTTATTTAACTTCAAAAAAGTCATAAAATAATCATTGAATTATTTGAAGGTTTTTATTTAAGTCGCTAGATTGTTTAAAGTTGCTACTATATAATTTTCTATTTTCGCATTACCTGTACTAATCCAAAGTTCTCTTCCTTTTTTTCTTTGACAACTTATTTTTTTATTAAACAGCTTTGAATGTCATGAATTTACGAATCAAAATCCAAATAGATTTCTTCTCCGACCTTCGACACTAATTATCAGATTATTTTGGGTCTAAAATATGTTGTTCTACTTATCGATGTGTATTGACCCATCATATTGATCGTCAAATTGTCGTTTAAAGTTCGTTAGTCAAACTTTTTTATAAAAGAACTTAACAGTCTAATGACTTTAATAAAAAAATTTAAATAGTTTAATAATATAAATAAAAAATTTTAAATAATTTAATAACAATTTTATAATTTTTTAAAATCGAAGGATGAAAATATAACTTATCCATAATATAATGATATAAAAGGACATGACATGAAATACAAATGACTCAAAGTCACTGTCTCTGACTTTGTTGGAAGTAGACTAATGATGGCCCAATCCAGCCTTGTCAATGGCGCTTTTAAGCCCTATACCCTAATTCATGAATTTGCTAAAACCCTAACCCTAACATGTAGGCAAAACTACATGTCAAATCCATATATTATAAAAATTGGATTAAATTGGTTTTTAGATAGATAAAAAATTAATATTTATTGTTTAAAAAAATACATATTTTTCATTTATAATTTAATTCTTTAAATTGTAAAAGGTGTTTTTTAAACAATAAATATTAATTTTGGTGAAATTTGATCTTATTTAATTTTTTAATAATATAAAGATTAAATTAATTCATTTAATAGAGTGATTAATATAATCCAATCCCGATAATAGAAAGATTTGGTACTTTAATAGTGTAATTAAAAAAAATCTACAAGATTTAATAAATTTTCATGTGTTTTTAATTAGTTTTTTCATTTTTTAATATAATTGAAGTATGCTTAATTTAATTTTGCTTGTAGAGTTTTTTTTTTTTAATATTTTACTATAAGTATATATATAATTAGTATTTAACATATCAGAATGAAATATTTTAACTCATTTTTTTGAACATTAATTTATCTGTTCTTTTTTATATAATATTTAGCACTATTTATAGCCCCTCCCCAACCCTTAAATAGGAGAATAATATGTTTCAATACACTCGAAGGCATGTCTTCCTGCACTAGCAATAATGTCGATGCCAGCTGAATTAAGATTCAATCGACTTTTAACTCACTTTTTAAGTTTCACAAAAGGAGTACTCTTTTTAGGGTATTTAACTATACCTTAAAGAATGTCTCACCATTTTAGGGGCGAACTGTAATGGTCGTCAATGCTACTTTTGATTCCTCCCAAAATTAAAAAAGAAAAAATCTCTTGAAATTTGTTGAAATATTTAATAAGGTTCCTTCAATATTTTTAAAATTTTCATTAAGTCTTTTAATTTCTTTAAAAATTTTAATTAAACTCTTCTGTTTTTTTTTAATTCTCGTTAATATAAAAAAGTTCAAAAAAATTTAATTTAACCTCCAATTTTTTTTAAAAATCTCATTAAACTCCTAAAATTTTTAAAAGTTTTAATTAAGTCCCAAAACTTGGGATTGTATATATGCATGTATGTATTTATTCAAGAAAAAGCTTAGAATTCATTACAAAAGGACTGAAAAGAAAATTTTTTTTATATGTTTGCTTAAGTTGTGATAGACAAAATCACATCTATTTTCATGATGAATTGTGGAAGACATTGAATATGGGTTTGAAGAGTGTATATAACAACAGATGAAAGGTTGGTGAAAAAAAAATATTAATAATAGTAGGAATTGTACCAAGCAATTTAAGATTGAAAATTCATTTTTAAAACATGAAATAGATTGGAATATTTATAAACAAAAGAGATAGAGATTCATTAAATGGAGTAGGACCCCTGCTATTAATATCCCATACCACCCAACGTAAAATAGGCACGAATCACAAAAATTTTTGGAAAATTTCTATAATGGTATAATAACAAAATTAACCCTTAACATTTTTCGTTTTTTTTCAATTTGGTTGTTATTTTGTTTTTTTTTTTTGGTAAATTTGGTCCTCAACATTTTAAATTTAGTCAAATTTGATCGTCAATATTTTAAAAAGATTCAATTTGTTAAACATGAAAACATGCATACAATCCACGTGTATTTTATGGTTTTTCTTTTTAATTTTATGAACTTTTTATAAATTTTAAATTATTAGTTGACGTATAAGACAAACAATGCTATGTTAACATTAATTATATGTGGATTGTTATGCCAACATCGTTTAAAAATTACTATTTTAGTCAACATTTCCGTTAAAAAAGTTAGTTGACTCTTTTTGAATGGTTAATGGTCAAATTTAGCTAAAAAAAAAATTAAGGGCCATTTGACAAAAGATATAAACTTTCAGAGCTAAATTTATCATTATGCCTAAACATACTATAAAAATTTTATATTAAAAACATATTAGGGTTAATTCATAAAAGGCCCTTAGATACTCAAAGTATCAATATTGTATCAGTTAGGCTTTCTTTATCAACCTATATGTGAGTTTAGGCATTGCACAACGGTTTAGATATGAGAGGAGCATTATTTTTTTAAATCATGCGGATCAATTTGTAAACATGTGTGTACCTACTGTAGAAACAATTTGGATATGAAGGGTTAAAAAGGAGAATGTGTATTAAAATTTAGGAGGGCTATTTATTTTTTTAGCACATTGGATGCAAATAGTTCACGTAGTAGGTACAAAACATATTTACAATTTAATCCATGTATTTTAAATATATTTATACTAGATTTAAGTTGACATTTAATATCTATATTAGTAGAAAGACTAACAGAAAGACCGAGGGTGAATCTTAATGGAGGCCAAGGGGTACCTTAGCTCCCCAAAATTTTTGAAAATTTTCCTTTTTTCTTTGAATTCGTTGAAAATTTTAACTTAACCCTAAAATTTTTAAAATTTTTTATAATACTAAAATTTTAATTGATCTCTTCTATTTTTTTTTCAAAATTCTCATTAATTTCATAAATCTTTTTTTAAAAATAGTTAAACTTTTTTTTTTGAAAAAAAATCTCATCCAACCCTTAAAATTTTTAAAATTGTTTATTATGTGCTCAAAATTTAATCTCAAGATTCACCACGATATTATGGCACTGATATTTTAAAATTTTTAAATAAAAATGTTTTAAAAGTTAACAAACAATTTAAATTCAAATCTTAATTTAGACACGTGAGATGGAATTAACCTTAATAATAATAATGCAATATACGTATTACCGTGAGAATTGAGTCAACTCAGCGATTCATTCAAACACACTCGTCTAATCTGACCATCTGGTGACACTGTCAAATCTGACTGACACCCACATATATAATATTTTTCATTTTTTTCTCTCACATCTTTCATCATTAACGCATAATTGCCCCCTCCCCCGCCAAAGCCTAATGGAAATGTGGGACCCATGTACTGGAACAGGTATCGAATGTCATAACACCACGTGTCCCTTAGTCAGCTCTCAGGACACCAACGTGGTCTTGTCCCCTCCTTTGTGGTGGCCCACACTCAGAAAAACAAAATGGAAATTTAAACTTTTTTTATTTAAAAAAAAAGAAAGAACAACAGTGACTGTACGTGGGAAGGTGCATTTATTACAAGCACGTGGAAGGCTGTAAGAAGGTTAGGTCTTCTTAAAATGTACGATGTGGGCGAATCTCAGCCGTCCATTTCTTGCATGCATACGTCATTTCTACTTTCCTACACCAAAAAGAATTTTTTTTTAAAAAGACAAAACCTCTTTGTTATTTGACTTGTTTTTTCTTCGACTTGGGCCTTTCAGCGTATTAATTTCTTTCCATCCATTTCTCCACGCGCACTCCCCCAATTTTATTTTCGGAAAATTATATATTTTCATAAATAACAAAAATATTTTTTGGGTAAAAAAAATATTAAGGACTTTTCAAATAGTTTATAATAGTTCAGTTTAATTTAAGTTTTTTTTAATTTTTTTGAAAAATTATTTTTTATAATTTTTAATAGTTATTCGATAAAATTTTAAAGTTATTTTAATAAATATTTCTTAATAAAGTATTTTTCATGCATATGAAACATAATAAATAATTTCTGTATTTATTGAAAAATATATTATATAGAAAATTGAAGTTATTTTTACTATTTTACATAAAATTTTTATTTTGAAATAATAAAAATTAAAATGATTTATAAATTAAATAAAAAATAATATTTTGTTTGATTTTAGTAACCACAAATTTTTAACTTGTATTCTGAAAATTGCCCAAACATCACTATTAGGATTGATTTTCGATTTCTCGATTTTTTTCTCATCTCTAATATATAATTAAGGATTATTTCCACTACAAGTCCTCAAATTATGATTTATAATTTAAATTGGTTTAACTACGAAATATTTTAACTAAATACTTGAAATATCGATCTCGTATCAATCATGTCCTTCTATCAATCTAGTCATTAGCTTACTTGTTAAATGCCCCCTTAAACCTAACGTAAAGCATATTTAAAACATGTATATCATGTTGTAAACACGTTTATTCTTACTATGTAGATATATTGGATTAAATATATTAAAAATAAATTATTCTCTTAAATTCATTAATACTATCCGTTTTTCTTTTTAACATGTGAGATTTAAATTATATATGCTTATGTTTACAATTAGATCCACATGTTGTAAATATACTTCAATCAAGTTCGATATTATCAGAATAATTTAATTAATATGATACTAATTGAGGATTTAATTAAAATATTTTAAACTTTATAGATTATTATAAAATCTAAAAAACATTTCGGAAACATTTTGTAGCAATTTAACCGTACAATTCAACAATTTTATTAAAATGAACTTTATTTTTATCTAAAATAAAGAAAATGAAAATTTGTTAATCACGCGCTATGGAGAAAGCGTGGGGGAGGGAGAGATTTGAAATAGTTTGAAGCGTCGACGTCGGCGATTAAATTCGGTTCCTCGTTACTCGGGCTATTTCTTTCCCTCTTCCATTGCTTACGCTGACAGCTCGTCCCCTTCCATGCAACTTAAACATCCTTCTATATTTTTTTCTTAATTTTTTTGAGTATTTTTAAGTTTTTATTTTTTTTTTCATTCAGCATATTCAAAATAGCAATTAAATTTATCACCTATTAAACTATATTTATTATTTTTATTTTATCAAAATTTACAAAGTGTCATTCATTCGTAGTAAGTAAATTCTTCAACCAGTTCGAATTATTTTTGGTGAAAAATTTATTTCTTGAATCTTTTTAAAGATTTAAAAGATTATAGGCGCATGATCTGATTCAAATTCAAGTCTTATAGAATGAGTTCGAGTTAGATCATACATCGTTGTGCATGGTACGCATGTTCACCCATCTAACGATGTGCTCTCACCTGGAAACAAAGCCAAGAGTTACGTGATGGGGTTGAGATAAAACTAAAAAAAACTATGAAAATAAATCTATTTTTTTGTATTAAAATTATTTAAATTAAAATTTATATAATTATTTCATTTAAATAAAAGTTAAAAGGGATTAAATTCAACAATTGAAATTTGAGAGACTATAGTTATAACTATATCATTGGGCTAAGGGAGCTTTACCTACCATTCTCACCTTATAAATTCGTTATCTCTTTAAACACTCATAAATTTTTTTTTTTAAAAAGGACTCAATGTAAATAATATCGACCTGATTAAAAAAAATCCGTAAATTCAGTGGCTGAGCCACTAAGAGATCCAGGGACCATTACCCCTTAAAATGGTAAAAATTCAATTTAGGTATTTCTATAATTTATAAAATTTTAAATTAGTAATGATAAAATTATATTTTAATTCTCAAATATAATAAAAATTTGATTTAATCCTTTAAATATTATAAAAATATAAACTATTAAAATGAGGAAATTATAATTTTATAATTATAAAAATATAAAACTACTAGACTTATGGAAGACGATAAATTGCAGCGAGGTTAAAAAATTGAATTTTGCCTTATTGTTTTTCGGAAAAGTGAAAAATAAGATTTAAAAAAGGAAAAGGAAAAAGAAAAAGGGAAAATTAAAATTACTCTGGTTGGCAACTTTGAGGAGAGAACCGTACACAGAAGAAATGAATGTAGAGATAGAAAAGTCACAAAAGTCATGGGACTAATAAAAAAGTACCATTATCTACTTCTTGTTTTTCATTTTATTTCAAAAAATTGAACCTCCAATAATAAGGTAATGATGAAAGCAATGAAAATAAATTGCTCTGCCTTTCTCTTTCATTACTCCTTTACTTGGGAAACTGAAATTCCATTCTTTATTTATATTTATTATCCACCACTAATTCCTTTTTTGTTTAATTTATATTACCTTAAATCGATTAAATCAAAAATTAATAATAAATAATTTGAAATAAAATAAATTACTGTACATTAATAAAATATAAGATAAAGAATGATAATTAATCGAATTATCGAGAATTATTGATTTAATCAGTTTCACTATTTATCCAATTCTTTAGGACAGAGCTAAAGTTTTTTTTTTTTCTAAAAGGATTATTTTATATATTTTTATGAGATTTAATATATAATTTTATTATTGCATTGTTTTGGTTTGTAACATTAATTTCATTATAGGTTCTTATTAGTAGCGTATCTAGGGGGCTAGCAGGAGTTTAGTCTCTTAAAATGAAAAATTGTCCACTTAAGCCATTTAGAAATTTTAAAATTTTAAATTAGTAAAAATAAAATTACATTTTGCCCCCAAAAAAATTTTCTAGCTTCGTCCCTGGTTCTTATAATATATATATATTTTTATATAATACCTATAACTATCCATAGTCTCTTTCCAATCCTTAAATAAAATGATAATGCGCTTCAACGCACTGAAACTCACGTCCTCTAAAACTCGATCCGCATTAGTTAAAATTAATTTTTTTAAAAAGTCATTGAACTTTGTTGTCTTATTTAATATTGATAATATCCTAAATGTTGACAACTTTTGGTGTATGAATATAATTTTATGTTTCTTTTTTGAGGTAATATTTTGTGTTTCTTGAATGGAAATACTTTGGTATGTTGAGGATCACAAGGAGCCTATCCTACCACCGGCCCCACAATATCAAACGCTAACTCGCATCATAAAATGACAAATGCATGCCCACAATATTTTCAATCAATTTTTTGGGTTACATAATCAATATATTTTTAAATAATCAATTTTTTTTTAAAATTAAACATAAATTTGATTGTAAAATTACAGAATATAATGGATGATATTTATGTATGTATTTCTTTTAAGGAATAGGAGTAGGTGGAGGGGAATTTAAAAGGGCAAGTAGAGCTTTAAATTCTCAAAATAGAGAATTTTTTTGGTTTTTCTATAAATGAAAAAAAAATTAAATATACAATAACCTTTCAAAATAAATAAAAAAACTCAAAGTTAATATCCAATCTTTTGAATTCAAGCACGAACCATGCTTCATCCCTAAAAGGGTTATAGTCAATTAGAGTTAGAATGTGATAATGTGCTTCTAGTGGAGTCTTTGTTAGAGGGTACTACTACTAATAGTAGTATGGTTGAGTTATGATTAATCAATAGTTTGTTCAAACGAGATTGGAAGATAATAATTCGTCATATACCAAGGGCCCAAAATGTGGTTGTTGATTGAATGGCCAAGTACGTGAATAATGTCCCTTGAATTTGATGTTGTTTGAGGATCCCCGGACTTCAGAACAAGAGGTTTTGTTGTCTAATAGTGATGTCTTTACACGAGTTTAATTGGTTTTGATGTACTAGCTCAATGTTGTCTTTTTTTCAGAAATATGAAATTATAAGTTAATACAATAAAAATAACTCATGAAAAATTTGTATTTCAATTTTGGTTCTCTAAAAAAGTTTCTGGCTCCATCCCTGAAAGTAAGTATTGTGTAATGACCTGACCCATAAAAGATCGCTCATATTTTACCAACAAATATAGGGCGTAACAGTAAAATGCATTACACTTTTATGAAAAGACTCAAATTCAAACTTTAATGACAACGTCATTAAAAATAATAATAATAAATTCGAAAAAATAATAAAAAAAGTTGAAAAATGATAAATACAAAATAATTTAAAATAATTTTAAAGATTGATTTAAGGGGCAAACTAATCATGTGATATAGTTCTACATTGGAAAGTGGAATTCAATGTTTTAAGAATCTCAATGCTCCAAACATAAAATAAAGATTTGAATATTAAATAATTTATGCACTAATTTTTGTTTGTTTCTTTTCGTAACATCAAGGATTCAAAGATCCTAAATGACTAAATGTTTAGGGTTTTTTACTGCTCCATCTTGTCACTGACCTAACACCCCCACCTACACACTCTTATTAAATCCTTTTATCATTTACCATATATCATATATACAATATTTTTAACTAATACTTAGACATGTTTAAAAGTCGGGTTAGATAAAAATTTTCTTTTTAGAGGAACTTGAATTTAATTTAAATAATAAAAAATATATTTTAAATTAAAATTTAATTATAAAATTATTAAAATATCAATTAAAAATTTATAATTTTAATATTTTATTAACTTTTAAATAATAAAAAGGTTTTTTCGACGGTCCAAAAGACGAGCTTAAACTTGAAATTTTTTTAAACCGAGCCAACCTTCCCCCATTTCAAATTACAGCTCAAATAATCAATAAGATATATTTTTTTATATTTATTTGCGAGATTAAACAACTCCGCTAATAATATATAGAGTTATTATATTTTTTACACTATCAATATATTATTAAATATAAATTTTAATATATATGAGTTTATATTTGATGTATTAATAGTATTATAAGTTCATATATTAGTGAATCTTATCGAAATATTTCATTAATAAATTAATAAATAATTTTAAAGATTATTATAAACAAAATATCTAGACTATATTTGAAACCTTGGAGTAATTTAATATCACGAGTAAACCGGATATAAATTTAATTGGAAAACCATTCGTTTTATAAATTAAATTATTTTTATGAATTCTTTTTGCAAGTTAAAACATTATAGTTTTTTAACCATTAATATTAGCATTTTAATTAAAAATTCGTTATACTAGTTAACGAGTCTAAAATTTTAATAAAATTTAACCTGAATCCGACCCAATCTGACCCGATCAGGTGGAATGATAATCCTTGTAATTATTAAAATTTATAACATGTAACATCTTATAACCCTTTAAGAAGAGCGTGTAGATACGCGCTATACGATAAGTGTGAGAGAGATGTGACCAAAGGACATGTTCTTAACCTCATTTCTCTCTATAAATCCAAGTATGCTAGGGTTTTTTTTCTTTCAAGGAGAGACACAAAACATGTTCTTTGTGGTTTTTTCTTTAATCTCTTTTGCCTCATTTTTTTTTTTTCTCAGAAATAATCTCTGAGCTTGTTTATCGTTAAAGCAAGAAAGTTGATGGAAATGGGTTGTCTTTGAGAGGAATGTTGGCTGGCTCGATGCGACAGCTTTGAGATTGTAAAGTGTGATCAAAGTAAAAGGTATCATCGGACCAGGCTTCATTCCCCTCAAACATTTTCATTTTTAAGGCAAAGTTGAAGAAAAAAATTATGTAAAAGGAGAAACGGTTGATGGGAATGTTGTTTGGCTCGAGGTCATATAGGTTGATCTTTTATATATAATTTCCATGAAATTTTCTTGGATTTATTTAAATTTTCCCGGAAAGTTTCTGGATATGTGTATATATATAGCCCTATATGATCTCGGACCAGGCTTCATTCCCGTCAGCCAAACACTTCCTCCGACCAGTCATGAGTTGTCGTTGTTTAGTTTCAGGCAATGGCTTGTGGGGTTAAAAAATGGAAGTAGTTTTTAAGGTGTTTTTTTGTGTGCATGGAATCATTTTGACACACTTGTCAAAGATGCTAACAAACAAAGATAAAAAAAAAAAAGAAAAAGGGATGCCATTGACTTAGTTTTTAATTTGATGCCTCTTTTTGTGTTGACCATGTCTCTTCTTTCCATGTTCGATGACAAATTGTTCCTACACATAAATAAAAAATCTATGGTATTTACTAATTAATTAATGATAAAATCTCTTTTCAATGTATAGTAATTAATTAATAATAAATTCTTTTCTTTTTTTTAATACTTTCATTATAAGTTTTTATAGTCTTTTTTTTAACTATCAAATAGAAGAATATATTACATTTCAGTGCATTCGGACTCATATTTTTTTGTACTGACAACATTACTCATATCAATCGAGTTAAAATTCAATTAGCATAAATATTTCTCTTTTCTAAGTAGACTGCTATTTTTCTTATATCTAAGCTATGCTTCCAAATTCATACAATTCCTCTCGAATATTTAGGATTTAAACTCGAGTTTTTTTTTAATATACTTAATTATTACATCCAAAATTTTATTGATTTTTTATTGTGAAGGATAAAATAGTAATTTTTATTTTTAGTAGCCTACAAGGAGATAAGAAAAGTTGAACATCATCCATCCATATTGCCTTAGCACACATGAATGAAATAAACCCTCCCATGCATGTATGTATGTATGTATGTATGAGAAAAGAAAGTAGGGTTGCCATTTCATTCACGAATGTTCAGTGAGCATATTATTGTTTTGCTGTATATACATAATACATACATAGGTACGTACGTACATACATACATACATATATACATATGTGTCTTTAATTTGTTTTTCGCTTCTTTTGGTCAAGGTTGGATATGGTGAAATTGCATAGAAGTCTCGAAGATGAGGGCTTTGATTCCCATGTGAAGCGAAATGTATATCATATTGGGTCTTGGTCATTCAGTTTTTTTTTTTTTTTTTTGTTTTTTAAGAATGTAACTTCCGGTGCCCAGTATGATCAACTGAGCAGGAAAAAATAATGTAACTGATGCATTAACTCCTCTATATGTATGTACGTACGTATGTATGTTGCATTACCTTGATTATATGCTAGTGATTTCATACTTGATTATACTTAAACTTCTTGCAATATATGAAAAAGATGTAAATTTAGAAATTATATTAAATTAAATTTACATTTAAGTAATATTTATTTAAATTTATTCTTAAATGTACCGAATAAAACCACACATTTATTAGTACTCAAATGTCCATTCCTCGTCACAAAACAAAAGGTTTTTCATTTTTTTGCACCAAAAATTGATAATTTGTGCCATTCAACCTAATCATTCTACTTAGGTTAATTATAATACAAAACACAACTAAGTTTTAATACTAGTTTGATGGAAAAAATTGAACTTATCAAAAATTTCGAAAGCACAACTAATGATTTTTTCCAATAAACAAAAATTGAGAATTATGACAAATGTAATAACACAATATTTCTTCAAACAATACAAAATCAACCACAATATTATAAATGAAAATTAAACGAAACATGGTTTTAACGCAAAAAATCTTTTTAAAATCACGAGATTTGATTAAAATTAACAATTTGCTTACCCCCACTTTTCATTAAAAGATAAAAGGTAAAGTGAGTATTTTTTCCATATAGTGGACTCCCAACTCAATGAGTTGATATTTTGAATTATTTGAGATCTACTTATCATATTTTTAAAATATGTTCGAGGCTAATGACTGTCACTCTTAATAATATCGTCTTCAAAATTTGACGTAATTATTATATTTATTTAAACAATAATATAATTTTATATTTTCATATTATATAAGTGGTATTTAAAAAATTCACAAATAAAATTAAATAGGTCGCATATGAATTTCTTTATATAAATAAAGCATATAATAGTATTTAAATTTTAATTATTAAATTATTTTTTATTAACAAAATATAAAATACAAACTCATTTTACATTCTAATTTTATGTGAAATTTGGATTAGTTAATTCGTGACACTAAATTTAACTACAAGTTCTATAATAATATCATAGGTGAAGGGTGTGGCTATGGTATAAGGGTCGAGATGGGTCTTAGATGGGCCTTTCCTGTCTTAGTTGAATGGAAAAATATTAGTTTTAGTCCCTTTTAATTATCAAGTATTTAATTTAAAATTTTATTTTGATACCAATACCATATAGATAAGATTTAAAAAATTACTATATTTTCAAAATTCATAATTGAAGCACAGTATTATTTATTATCGCAAATAAACTGCAACAGCTTAGTTTTATTTAATGAAATAATCCTAAATATAACTTTGTGTGTTGACCTGATGATTAAGGTATTCATTGTCTCAGGAGTGGCTTGGGTTCGAGTCGCGTTGCTGTAAGGGCTTTGCCCTCCTCTAATGGTTCACCAAAAGGAAAGTATAAAATAGAAGAATAATGAAAATTACACTTTAATTCTTGCACTTTTCCAATTTATTCAATTTAATTCCTATCTTAATTTTTAAAAAAATTAACAGTATAGTGACTTAAATAGAAACTTTTGAATAGTTTAATGACCATTTTGTAACTTCTTGAAATTAAATGACCAGAATATAAACTTACTAATAATTTAATGACTTGAGTGTAAGTTACCCTATTTGTTGTTGTTGTATTCATAATCCTGGATCCACCAAAATTTAATCTGGCAATAGCATTTCTCTTTTCTTGAAAATCCAAACTTCACAGAGTACATTTTTGGAAATTAGGATTCTCTTTGATTGACTTAACTTTTTCAGTGTCTGGTTTTAAGCAGCACTCACCCCTACTCGTCCCTTAATGTTATTTTCACAGGTCACTGCCCAATCGTGTATGTATATCTTGCAGGGAACCCCTCAATGATTTTAGAAACCTTTCTTTCCCAGTCAATAGCCATAATGTGCCGATCGCAGTTCACATTCATTATTAGACGCAAAAAGGAACACTCTAGGCTAAGGTAAAACAATCTCTTTGTATTATACTATACAGCCTTCACACTACACACCAACCCGTATGAAAATAAATGTCTGCTTTTCTTCTTTCTTTTTTTTTTTTTTTCCGTATTTTGGGTATGTGACCGACTTTGCTGTCATCGATTAATATATTTCTACTTTTAAGAGTACCCAGTTCCGAGCACACTATTAGTTTACATGGCTTTTGTTTTGTCAAGGTCTTCTTAAAACTGCTGCAGTTGATTCAAATAGATATGGCTGATGTTGATAGAGGAGAATCACCTTCAAGGCTAGAGGTTTGTGTTTTTTATTTTCTTCATCGTTAGTATCAATGGAGTTTAGGGTTCTTTCTTCTACAATTTAATGCTTGTATTATTGAATAATCAGGGTAAGTTTAGTGCGGCGGTAGCTTGTTGGATTCTTGGATTTGGTTCTCTCATCTGTTGGAATAGCATGTTGACAATGGGAGATTATTACTATCATCTATTCCCTGTAAGTAACTTCTTTTCCCTCAGAAAACATTATAACAACAATTACGTTTTTAGTGACGATATATTCTGACAATAAAGAGTTTCGTCACAAATAAGTTATTATTTGTGACGAATTTTGTTGCAACACTAATGAAACAAGTAAGATCATTTATTCAGTGACGTTTTCATAATGTTTGTTGCAAATACAATTTCCGATGAGTGATCTATTCTTACTCTCTGTTTTATGCTCTAGGAATACAAGATCAGTTAGTCCGAATTAAAATAAATATGTAACTTTTCAGTCGGTGATGTGATATAATCTTCAAATATCAAATTTAGTGTTCAGATCATCGGTTTTTAATTCGATTAGTGCAACTGTTGGACCAATAATAATTAAATGATTAATTAAAAATTCATAAAAATTTAAAATATTTTAAAAAAATAAAATCTGTTCAACTTTGTTTAATTTCGATATCTTGATAAGCTGTGACAATTAAGCGAGTTTTTGAGCAGATTACTTTGAAAACCATTACGCTATTGATGGTATTGGTTAATCAAATCTTAGGGAAAAGGTACTTTTTTATAAGCGAAGATGTAAGTTGGAATCATGTACGTCAAGGTAGCAAAACTTTGAACAACATACGGATGCTCAGCTGGGATGACGGTCTATCAGCACCGAGGAGTGAGCTTGACAGTTGAGCTCTTGCCAACCAGCCTGTTTGCTTTAAAAAAGATTAGCTTGCCATGCAAGCAAAGAAACGAACAACAATTTTTGTATTTTAGACTTTTCTTGCTGCAAAAGTTTTAGAATTTCAAGATGTAATTCTCAGTTATTGGAAACAAAATGCATACAAAACCAAAGCTTGATTAATTCTCAGCTATTAGATATTCTCAATATCACTTGCAAACAATACAATGGGTACAGATAGTTATTGGCTTATCGGTTTTGTCAAAGTAACAGAAAAGAATTTTGTCAAAGTGAGCCAAAATATGGAAGCAATGGTAGAAACAGATAGATATATCTGTTTTTTTTCATGGTTGTTCCGGGAAAACTTTTTGCTTTAAGAAATTGATGAAACGTTGAGCATAAAGCTCGGGTTCAACAACAGATATTGACAAGGGATCAAATTTCACCGATTTGCATGCATGCTCGGCCTTTTTCTTTGCATTGTATTCCTGTAAAATGTCAATAATTCCCATATAGATAACCACATCATAAACCTCGAAAAGTTCGACTTCAGCTGAATCTGCTTCATCCCGGGAAAGCTTTTGGTTAGCTTGTGCAGGCATGTTCACTCCTAGTTGTACCTGTAACCTGAATAAAAAAGGGGTCACCAACTGAATAAAACAAGTCCAACAACAGCTTCTATCCGGACCATACAATCAGGCTATACACCTTTCTTTGAGTTCAAGGTTCATTTCTTTTGTAGCCCTTACTATTTGTTATGTTAGTGACTGACGTAGCTCGGTCCAAGGAACATGCAAGCTTATAAGAATACTAGGGTATGCTAGATAATCAGTAAAGCTGAAAATAATCAACAAGTATTAGGCCAAATACTTTTTGTATAAGGTTCGAAACAAAATTTCAGTTGTGTAAAAAGAATGAGAGCAAAAGCAACTACCTTCCAGTACCGGGAACCAAAACATCGACTTCCTTGTCACCTAGTGAGAAAGCTCTTAAGGGTCTTCCTCTAATATGAGGACCGGGATCAGTGCTAACGGAGCTGGGTTCATGGGCCACAAGCATCAAGCCTTTTGAAGGGAATAACACTTCTCCATCTGTAGTCAGACCTGGTGTAAACAGAACATGAGTCGAATCAGTTCATCACATAAACTAAGCACGGGATAATAAACTATTCCGTTCCCACCCTATTCCACTTCATCACATAAAGTGAGCACGTAAGAGCAGATTATTAACATAAAATGGTTAAATCAGATAGCGATATCTACCTTGACCTGCTGGTGAACTCTCGATATTAGGCATCATGGGAGGTTCTAGCAGGCCATTTAGTTGCTCAGGAGCTCTAAAATGTAGCCCCAATAGAAGGCTATAATCAATTATATGTTGAGATTTCAAGAAATTGCAGTCTAGAGCAATTTGGCTACAATACCAAAAAAAAAAAAAAAAAAATGCTGCTTGTTAGAAGTCAAGTAGACATGGAGTCATAGTCATGACAAAACATAACAGGGTTTCAGTTTATCAGTTCTGAGAAAATTTGTAGTACCAATGCACATGTCACAGAGGATGAAACAGAGGAACTTACTGAAAAAAGAATTTCTGCAATGATTTGTCCATTTGAAACTCATACGATAGATCAAGATCCTTCAATGTAGTATTTTCGTGAATTTTATCTTTATCGGTACATCTTCCGTGAGTTGATCCCTTTAGATCATAACGACGATGAATTCGCAATTCTGTGCAAAACATATTCCCCATAACCACAAACCGAACCTAGTAGCAGGAAATCGACCATAAGCTCGGTGCAACATACATAAACAAAGCCATATGGATAACACACACCTTTCTTTTGCCATGTACAGTTATCTGGTGGAGCCCGAAAAACTTTGTTATGAGAGTATTTTCATGTTCTTTCACGTGATTATAATATTTAGGCAACATCCTCAGTAAAACCTACACAGAAGAAAATTTACTTGTGTAACATAGAGGAACATGAACAAATAAAAATAAGTAACATGTTATATGCATGAAAATCAATATAGGTTCGAACCTTGAGCTCGGATTTTTTCAATGTTTTGATCACAAATCTATCATCATGAGATAGATAGAAGATACTTCCACTTTTTCCTGGAGAAGAAATCTCTGTGAGACCATCATCACCACAAATGGACATCATGTACTCAGCTGCATCTAGCTTGAACATCTCCCTCAAGTTCCTTAACATAGTAACAAAAACAAAGCAAAAAGTATAAGATCGTTACTCCATCATTATTGCAGATCATTAAAGCAACATGTCCATAGGATTTTAATACCTGAAAACCATAGGACAATAATCTTTCCAGTAAAAATCAACAGATTTGTGTGGAGGCGTAAACTGTGAACCCCTTCTAGGGAAAAACATAGTAATTCTAGCTCGATGGCCAAAATCAGCAGTTCGAACCTCACGCTTAGGGACTGGTGTTATCTTGCCAACAGTATACCTGTGAACTTCAATCAATCATGTTATAACATGTAATAAATCCAAAGATAATACACATACATGCACACACACACACACACACACGTAAAAATATAGTTGAGTTGTTAAAGAAAAGGAAGGAAATTCAATCTTGATTAGTTACCTTATACCGAGTTGCAAATTAAGCATCAAATGATAGCTGTTTTTGCCTTTGAAAATGCCAAAACACGAACTCTTTTTGGTTTCTTTGGCGTGATGTTTAGTTTTCTTTTCGGCCTTCTTTGGTAATTCAGTGTAACCTCGGACTCTCTCTTTGATCATAACTCCTTGCATGTATTCCCTCTCGTAAACTACTGCAGCACTTTCTTGCACCTCACTTTGACTGCCATCGGAATCAAAGGAGAATGTGCCTGAGGAATAATGGTGCATGGATTCTCTAGTGGAATCAGAATGTCTAGAACTCTCAGCACTCTTATGCGATATTCGACCTGAACTTCTTAGAACTCCACTCACTGAGATCTTCTCGGAAACGCTACGCCTAACACTTCGTTTCTTGACTGTGCTTCCCTCCAAATTTAATGATGAGCACTGAGACAACACACTTTTAGGACCATTATCATATCCCAGAGAGATACAAAACTTCTTTAGAGAAGGGCGTTTACTACCAGCAGGATAGAAAACTCCTTTACCATCCTTAAGCCCCCTGGTCCATGTTCCAAAATAGTATCCCCCATCGGCATATTGATAAATACCCGACCCGTGTCTCAAACCATTTAACCAACAACCATTGTACTTATCACCATTTACCCATTCCATAACACCTCTACCATGCATTTTCCCGCGTTTCCAATTCCCGGTATATTTGTTTCCATTGTTCCAAAAGTATCTACCATTACCTTCATGCTCACCTTCCTTCCATTCCCCTTCATAAACATCTGAATTAGAATACTTCTTTCTTCCAAATCCATGCTGTATATTCATCCTCCATTGTCCTTCGTACACGGATCCATCAGGTGATGTAAGCGTGCCAAAACCATGAAGGTAACCCCCCGAGATTTCACCGTTGTATCTTTCTCCCGATGGCCAAAGTAACAATCCTTTACCTGTCATTTTCCCTGCTTCCCAATCACCCTCATAAACCATTCCGTTCGACCACGTATACTTCCCCTTGCCATGGGGAAGAACTTCCTTAAAATCACCAACATATAAATCTCCATTCGAGAAGACCTTCTTATTAGGCCTACAAGAAGAAAATTTTAAGTAACCATACATGATCTAGTACATGTCAAGGAACCTGAAGAGAATGTAATAATACCTTTCAGCATTCTCCACATCGATACACGATACAGGACCGAGCGGTTCGTCATTGATTTCAGAATCCTCATCAATCAGATTCATCAAGCAAGTCATTCAATCACTTAAATAAGAAATTCTCTAAGCAACTTTTGAATCTGAAATGCAATTCATTTACCCCCGTTAAAGTTGAAACACTAACAACAACAATAATTGACATGTAAAGCGATAATTTTCCCTTTTGCAGCTTTTATCAAACATCTTCCGTGCTTTTATGTTCTTATTCTCTATACTAAGATAACAACAGCTAAGAAACATAACCAAACCGATCATCAAAATCCTAAAATTTATGCAGAAACAGATAAAAATAAACCCCAAAACAGTAAAGATTCACACTTAAATTTTAAGCTAAGAAAAAAAAACGAAGGGTACACTCACAGATAAATAAGCTTAGCTCCCTTCTTCTAAACTTGAACAGTCAGAACAAAACAACAAAATTTATATGAAAACAAGAATAAGAATAAACCCAGAATTTAGACACCATAAATGATTAAAGGGCAGAAAGGAAAAAGGAAAAAGAAACTAAATGAACATATGATTATTGTCAAAATTTTCCATTAACCGACTATGCCCTTAAGAATCATAAATATTCAAGAAGAATGTATTCTTCTCGAAAATTGACACTTCACCTCTCTATAACTCTATCTCTATCTCTATCTCTAACATTTTCTATTTGTTTTTTTAATATATTTTTGGATTATGCGAATCCCTTTTTCATTACCAAATCCTTTTAAAGTTTCAGTATGGGAATCGAAGTTCTTTTCCCAACACTTTTTTTTCAAAAAAAGGTTCTGGTTCTACTACAAAATTGTTTGTTTTTGTGCTTCTGTGTTTTTCTGTAGGAGACTGATCAGCAAAAGCAAATAGGTCAATTTCTGTTTTTAGTCCTTGTACTATAATTAAGTTTGCGATTTAAAATTTCAGTCTTGAACCAAACGCTAACAGTCAATTCCGTTTAAGTTAAATTCTTTTATTGGTCTCGTAACTTGCGGATTCAATCCTTATTTCCTATTTTGGTCAGTTTTAGCCTCTATATTTTTTTAATTTTAAAATTTCAATCCAGACGGAAATAATAGTCATTAATAATAATATGTAGAAATAACAAGCTGTATAACATTTCACAGTTTATAAATGACAGGATTTAACCTCAACCGTATGATTAGAACTAAATTTTTCAATATTTGAAAACTACGAAAATCAAAAGTGACCGATTAAAGTATAAGGACTAAATTTACAACTTACTCATAGTATAAGGACTAATAAAAGATTTGACCAAACGACTAAGAAGACAGAGAGGAACAACTCATTTGCCACATGTCCCATTATTTATCATTATTTTCTAAAAAAAGTTACACACTAATTTGTCTTGTAATTTGGTCCCATATAATATCTTTCATGTATATTACTTAAATATTTACGTAATGGAAAACAATTTGTGGAAGAGTTTCTTTTTTTATTACCACATTTCCAAAATAGTTTATTTTTTTTTTAAAAGTGAGAAACTTACTTTATTCTTCATAATTTTTTAATTTACGTGATTTTATGAATATATTCTTTAAATCATGTGTTTGAAATTAATGAGTCAACAAAATCCAACTTTGGGCTAATTTAATTTAAGGGTATAATTAACTTTTTTTTTCTTCACAAAGGTACTTATTAATTTATAGCAATATTCTACCTAATACTTTCAACTCTTTCTTTTGATGCATGTGATTCGTTTTCTTTATATATTATACTATATTGTTATTTTTCTTGTTATTTAGTCCCTGAACTTGATAATCCTTTTAATTAGTCCTTGAATTTATTTTTGTTCATATATATCACACTTTTGTGGGATTCAAGTTTAAGGATCAAATTGAAAAAGCTGTCAAGTTTAGAGACTAATGTGAATAAAAAAAGCTCAGGGATCAAGGTGAGAAAAGTTGTCAAGTTCAGCGACTCAATATTGCTTTATCCTATATATTATATATACACACACTATTAGTCTCTATGCTACGTGTAAGTTATAGATTTTGTCTTTTTACTTTCTAAAATTTGATTTTTTAGTTTTGATCTAACAGTAATTTTTAACTTCAACAAGTTATGTTATTTTCAAAATCTTATATGACAAACATATTATCACATGTATAATGTCATGTCAATTTGTTATTTTTACGTATTACTCACAAAAAAAAAGACAGTCAATAGATTAAGTGATTGTCGTTTGTATCAAAACTAAAATTTTAAATTTCAAAAAGTATAAAGACTAAGAATGATGAAATTGGAAGACAATGACTAAATCTATAACTTTACACATAGTATAGACCTAATAGCATAACTAAACCAAACGACTTTAACTGCTATTGTTTGAGTTATGATTGAAATTTTAAAATAAAAAAGGTATATATAGAGAATAAAATTGACCATTTTAAATAATACAAAGATTAAAATCAACCCAATTGAAGTATAAGAATTAAATCCATAACTTAGCATATTACAAGGACTAATAGCACAATTTGACCTATAATATAAATCCCATCAATGAGGATGATTTGAAAACTTAGATGTAAGCATAATGGATATATCCTGCATACACATCATCAACAATATGAAATAATTGAATATCTCAATATCCATGATTAAGATATTTTTTGAAATCAATTATTTATTACCTTATTACGTGGATCAGCTTGGAGCATGGGACACAGTACTTAGTTAAGCGGCAGAGTTAGAAAATTTTTGTTGAGAGGGTCGGAATTAAATTGATAAAAATATAATTTTATTATTTTAATAGTTTATATTTTTATAAAATTTAAAAGATTAAATTAAATTTTTATTATTTTTTAAAAAATTATATTATAATTTTATTAATATTAATTTAAAATTTAATAAATTATAAAAAGCTCAATAAATATTTTCCATTTTAAGAGATCCGAATCCTTGTTAACCCTCCTAATTTCGCCACTGGTTATTTCCGCTATGTTATTACCATTTACAATGATGTGTCTAACTGCTTCACCTCTAATGATGGCTGGTGGGTGATGGGTGGAGTAGGATTTAATTATAATATTTACCTATTTTATGTTTATTTAAATTTAGCTTAATTTATATGAGTTTAAAATTAGTATAATATAAAATTTAGTTTTTAATATTTATATTTTTATCAATTTGATTCTTTTTTTTTCTAAGTTAAATTTGATCATCGATATTTTAAAAATATGTTAAATTTTACCATCAACATTTTGAAAAAATCGAAATGGTTTTTCCAACGAAAATATTAACTAAAATTTTAAAATTTTAAACACGACAAATTACATGGCAGTCTACGTGTACTCCATGCTTTTTTTAATTATGTTTTATGAATTTTTTATATATTTTTATTTGTAATTGTGATTTATTTGATTTATTTTATAATTTTTAAATTATTTGTTGACATGGAATATAAGACAATATGTTATATTAGCATGATGTGCACATAGGCTGCCGTGTAAGTTATCAAGTCAACAACGTTACAAATTAATATTTTAGTCATCATTTCCGTTAAAAAAAAGCAAGTTGACTCTTTTTTGAAAGGTTTAGGGTCAAATTAAAAGAAAATATAAACGTTGATGACTAAATTTATCATTAAGCCTTTAAAATATTAATTAAGTATACTCATATTTGTAAATGGCTCTTGTTAATATTATTTTTAAAATTTTTTAAAATATTTATCCTATTTATAGTTTTATATATAAGCAATTATTTTTTTAAATATTTACGATATAATATTATATATTACTATAAATTTAATTTTTATGTATTATAAATTACACAATATTTACAAACTTAAAAAAAAAGGGTTAAGTTGCCTAATTTTTTAATGAAAATGCTGACTAAAATATTAAGTTTTAATGTTGTTTGCATAGCAATTCGCATAACAATTCATGTGCATATTATGTTAACATAACACCATCTGTTTTATATGCCACGTCAACAAATAATTAAAAATTATAAAAAAATACATCAAAATCAAAATTAAAAAAAAAACGGTTCATAAAAATTTTAAAAAATTTAGCATGCAGTACACATGGAATATCATGCAAGCTGTTTTGTATAAAAATTTAACATTTTAGTTAGTATTCTTGATAAAAAAAAATCATTTTAACTCTTTTTAAAAAGTTGATGTTCAAATTTGACTCTTTTTAAAAGGTCAAATGCCAATTTTAGCTAAAAAGGAATAAGGGCCAAATTGATAAAAAATGTAAATATTAAGGCTACATTTGATATTATGTCAAAAATTAAAGTCTAATTGTTAACACTTTTGATTTTTGTTAAATCTAAATTTGTGTAATTTACTTGTAATACATGAGTAACAAAAAATTTTGACCAAACAAATTCAACTATTATTGTTTGAATCATAATTGAAATTTTAAAATTTAAAAAATATAAATACTAAAATTAATCAATTTAAAAATTTATTAGATTAAAATTTATTAAATTAAAGTATTAAAACTATATCCACAACTTACATAAAATATAGTGGCTAATATCTGAATTTGACTTTCTAATTTCGAGTACCTTATTATAAGGCTTAATAGTGTTTATACATCAATATTGGGTTAATGTAATTTTAAGTCATTGAATTTGACAATTAAGTTTACTTTGGTATTCGTACATTCTTTTTTTCTGTTTTAATATATGAATTTGATAACTAAATCTATTTTGGTTCTTGAAATGTAAATGTTTCATAATGTGACACTTTGATATTATACCATATCATCACTTAAATTTTTTTTTAAATTTTAGGTAATATTGTGAGCTCGTGGTACAATCTCAAAGTGCCATGTTATCAAATCTTGATGAAATTCAAGATCAAGGACCAAAAATGGATTTATTTGTCGAGTTCAGATGCCAAAACAGATCAAGTTGTCAAGTTTAACAACAAAAAAATATACTAACCTTTTAGTGGTAAAAAAAGTACTATGATGACCCCTGTACTAAGAGTTAAATTGCATCTTGCTTTTTTTACTCAAAAAAGGGACAACTTAGGCTCTATATATTAGATCAAAGAGTAAACTGATCTTTTTTTTGTTAAAACTATTATTCATTTTTATTGTTAAAAACTGACATGGATGATAGAATAACTCGATAATTACACATGGTGTGCCACGTATACCTAATTTTGACATACAATGATAAGTTTTTAAAAACAAAAATTGATAAAAATTTTAATAGAAAGATCAATTTACTTTTTAACCCAATACACAATGACTAATTTACATATTTTTTTAGTAGAGAAGACAAAATAAAATCCTACTACTAAAGTCAAATATAATTTCTCCCTAAGATATCACCACAAATGAGTGATCAATTTTTTTTTTTTTTTTTGCCTACAAGCTCGTATTTCACTTATTGCTGGCAACCACTTTACCAAGACACCCAATTATGTTGTCCCACAACTTGATGGTCACCACTACTAAAGAATGTAAGAAAATTCCACAAAGACAATGACCTCATACAAAAAACACCATAATATGAACTATAAATGGCCACAGTTTTGTTTTGTATCATCCCACCATGAATGATCAATATCTACCTTTGTATAGTACGGATTGTGTTATAGGTTAGAAAATGATGTTTTATAATTGGTTAAATTTCATGATTAGTCCCTATACTATGTATGAATTGTACAATTTTCGATCCTTTTCCTTTTAAAATTTTAAAATTTTGGCACTTAATTAAGTGTAGCTTTTATTGTTATTTCCAATATCTTATGTGAACAGACATATTATCATGTGTAAATGTCATATTAGCTCAAGGGTGGTGTCACGAGGCTATTGAGGGGGCTAGAAAATTTAACTTTTAGCTCTTCATAATTTATAAAATTTTAAGTTAATATAAGGTAAAATTGCACTTTGACTCTAAAAAATGATAAAATTTTGATTTAGTCCTTTAAAAAAATCATAAAGATATAGGCTATTAAAATGGTGAAATTGCATTTAAACTCATAAAAATATACAACTTAATTCTAACCCTCAAAATTTTTTTTTAACTTTGCCACTATGCGAGCTTGTTATTTTTACATATTACTCACCAAAGAAGTCAATTAATAGATTTAACAGGTGTTGTTTGCGTTAGACTAAAAATTCAAAATTCTAAAAGTATAAGGACTAAGAATGATCAGTTCGGAGAAGATGGACTAAATCTACAAGATTTTGCATAGTACAAGACTAAAAACAAAATTTAACTAGACAAATTTAACTGCTATCGTTTGAGTTAAAATTGAAATTTTAAAATCCGAAAAATACAAAAATTAAAATTGACCAAATTAAATTATAAAGGCAAAACTTACAACTTATGCATAATATAAGAAGTAATAGCAAATGTTGATCTTAGCTCAATGGCAATGTTGAGAGTCAGAGAACTTTGAGGTCAAGGTTTGACCCTCCTAAAATTGAAACTTTTAGTTTTAAATCCCTTAAAATTTATAACTTAATACATGGTAGAATTATAATTTGGTTCTTCAAAAATAATAAAATTTTGATATAAGCCTAAAATCTATAAAAATATAAACCAATACAACAATAAAATTATATTTTAACTCTCATAAAAATAAATAACATAGAAAAAATTCCTAATTTACCCGTAAAAGAATTCCAGAGTTTGAGTGACACATTATTCAAATGCGTAAATTCTCCATACTTAATAATGATTTATTCGTAATTTAACCGGAAAACAGGAGCAAGGGAATTTATACCTCGTATTGTTTTTGTCTGAAGAATGAAAAGCTGGGTGGTACTAGGAATCACAAATTTTATCATCAACAAGGAAAAAAGAGAACAAGGAACATGTCTTGTAATTCTCTTGCTCTGCAAAAGAATTGACAGCCTAACAAAGAACAATATCTATCAGTTCATGTGCGGTAGAGATTGAATTGCAGGTTACAGAAGATGCTTAATCATTCAATTCATAAGTGACCAAAGGAGCAGGCTTTCTGGTCTGCTTTTGTTATATTTATAATATATAATTAAA
This sequence comes from Gossypium stocksii, assembly GCA_020496765.1. Classification (NCBI taxonomy): domain Eukaryota; kingdom Viridiplantae; phylum Streptophyta; class Magnoliopsida; order Malvales; family Malvaceae; genus Gossypium; species Gossypium stocksii. The sequence goes on from CM035624.1 coordinate 128,874,666, forward strand.
ATGGACCCAAAACTCAAGTCTTGGGTGACCCATATTGATTCAAAACAGTCGGTATTTATAGCCCAAATCTTGATAAGAATTGATGTGGATTTTCAAGTTTATGGCCGCATTTTAAACGTTTTTGCATTAGAAATTAGATCATATTTTGTTTTTTATATTTAAAAAATTAATTTCTATATAATAATATGAAATAGCGTGTTATTGTTAAGTTATTCCGTTCGGTTCAGTAGAAAATAAACTGTAATAGAAAAAAATCTAAAATGCCGAGATAAATTTATATATTTATTAGTAAAAAAACAAAATATAATTTAAGCCTCAAGTGTACTTTCGCCAACTAAAGCCTCCATTTCTGCGAATTTTATTTTAAGAATGAAACTAGCTCGATATTCATAATCCATGTTTAAATTTTAATCCCAATAGATGTCAGCTAGTATTTCTGACTGTATATATATATATAAACTCAAAATACTACTAGCTGCTTACATATCAGACAAAAGAGAAAACCTCCATTAATACAAGCTCTTGTTTTTTTTTTTTTTTCTAGTTCTTTCTATCTGATTTATCTTGTTTCTGGTCCTTCGTGTGTTTAACATTCTCAGCATGTGTCGTGTCTTCTTGTTTAGATTCCGGACTGTTATGATATATTATAAGACTATGCCGGCTGTCGAAATCTTTAAGGAACTGCTTCATTTTCATCTCCGCACTCGAACCTGTTTCATCTTCATGTAATAACCCTTTGATTGCTTCAGGCATAGGTTGATCTTTCATCACACTTCTCCAGTATTCCCCTGGTTCTTTTCTTGCATGGTTGAGATTTGCAAACTGTCCAAAAAAACGTAATTAATGAACCAAAAAAAAAATAAATGATTTTTATTGAATATTTTGATTGAAAAAATATAAACTATACCAGGAGAAGAAAGCAGAAAATAAGGATAGCAATGAAAGTCTTCATTATCTTTTTTGCTATTTTGTATTGTAAAGCTTTGCAATTCAGTAACCCATTTTATAGGGGATTAGGTAAAGGGACAAGGAAGTGATTATTATAACTTTTTTTGGGGTTTCACTGTTTTATTGAACAATCAATTAAATAAATAGTATTTTTTTTATAAAATTATCTTTGCATGATAATTTGCTGTGAATATGTCGGTCAGGGACCATTTGATGTTAAGTTTAATATAATATAAAATAGAGCCCCAAGTTTTTAGAGTCCAACGGCAACATTTTCAGGGGTTTCACCACCTCTCTCCTTGACATGACACAAACAATGAGAGATTCAATCTGTTTTGACCTATGGGAAACAAATTGGCACATATAGTAGTTAAGGATTGGACTGTGTGAGATTACTTTTAAATCTTTTAAATTGGATTTATTCTTTTTTAAAGAAATTTTTAGAATATATCATCTTGAGTAATCGACTAAATTTCTTAACGATAGTTAATATCATACTTTCTCATGGTAGTAGGGAGACGTGTATGCAGGGTGCTCGGTAGTAAAGGTGAAGTTAAAAATTTTATAAATTTTAAAGAGATTAAAGTTATAATTTTCTATTTTAAGCAGGGTTAGAGCCCTTACTTTCGTCCCTACCTTGTAAGGTTTGAACTCTAAACTCATAGCATATAGATCATTATGAAGAGATTGATCAGCTAACTGTCCAACGGATCATACTTTAAAAATAAGAAAAGAGTCGGTGTCTCTCAACAATTGGATTTTAAAATATTATTCTTCTACCAATTTCTGTCACTTTCAGTGGTAGACAATGTTGTACACGTTTTAATGGGAAGCATAGTTGAAATTTGTATATATGGTGGGAGAGGAACTAATGAAATCTAAAAGCACTAACCTTTTTTAGAGGTCCAAAAACAAAGACAAAGCTGATAAGATATTCAAAGTTTCAAAATCTCTTCTTCTTCATCTTCTTTTTTTTTCTCAAATCCTATCAGATTTTCTTGTTTTTAAAACTCTATATCTAGAACTGGAATCTCATTTGTCACCAGTTGTACTTGATTAAATTAAGTAATATCTGCAAATCTGTACAGAATATATGCTCCCAACAGCAAACAAGGTTGTAATAATACTCACTTTATGGCAAATGGATAGAGTTTAGAAATGGGGTCTGTAAGTGGAACATTATCACTATCATGCTATACAATTTAGAGGTAGTGATGATGTACCAAACACTAATTTAAGTAAGCAGCAAAAGTCCCTTTTTAGTGTTTGGTTGACTTAACCAAATGGGCATTTGTCTTAAAAGAAAAATAAATTAATTAATCATTTCAGCAACATCTAATGGCTGATGCCTCAGCAAACATGGTTAGGTTTTTTTTTATCAACAGTTGATGTAAGGTCCTTTTCATGCACAGCCTTCAGTCATTTTCCTATCATTTAATCTTAAATGGTGAACAAATTCAGGACCATTGAGTTCTTAAGTTGACTCTCAAAACCAACATACTTAGCTGCAAAAACATGGAGATCAATTTTAACACACATATATATTTATGGTAAAACTATAATAGAGGCCCCTGTATTAAGAGTTGGATTGCATTTTGTCCTCTCTACTCAAAAAATAGGCGAATTAGTCCCTATATGTTAGATAAAAAAGTAATTGCTCATTTTATAAAAATTTCATCCATTTTTATTGTTAAAAACTAGTCTATGTACGTCAATGTAAGGTATTGTTTGATTATTTTATTAGTCATGCCAGTTTTTAATAGAATTGACCCAATTTGCTCTTTGGTCAATGTATAGAAACCAATTTCCCCATTTTTTGAATAAAGGAGGTAAAATGTAATTTGACACCTAATACAGGGGCCTTTATGAAATTTTTACCATATATATAAAATTTTCCGGTCAGCAATGATGCAATGCAAAGTAATGCTTACCTACCATGAAAATACTTATAAGCTTTTAAAAATAAATTTCTGTTGAAAGTTGACCTCTCATTATAAGACAAATATTTGATTACAAGGACTTAATTGAAAACATCACCTTTACTCATTTAATGCCCTATTAACATGTGAAACATAGCCTACCCTGTATTTATTAACAGTAGTTTGGTATGATACAACATTAAAAAAAGTGTTTTAATTCAAAGATTTGTACATCTTTATTAGTGATTTGTTCTTATTTTAATCATGCATATGTCTCTCTATATATAGATATATATTCTCATATACTTTTGCATGATCCTATTGTTGATTACCAGCTGACCAAAGTAAAATGAAAAAATTATAGTTTCATCCTTTAATAATAATAAAATTTTGATTTAATTCTTTTATATTTTAATATAATGATATGATTCAATCTCGATTTTGAATTCTAGATAGAGTTTGAGACCCCGTGACAACTCTAAGTTGGCTCTAAAGTCAACTTCATACACAATTGTCTATTTGGTGCTTATCAAAAGAGCTTGTCTGGTTGTATTTTTCTTGGTTACCATTTGGTTCATGCACAGCATCTTTATTTTTATTTATTTTTATCATATGGTTTTGGTCTATTTTTCCCTTTTTTTACATTTTTATTATGGCTCTTATGCTATGATTTGCTGGGCACATGATCACTGTCTTGGCCATATGTGCCAAAGTCAACTTTCCTTTGCATATCAAACATGTAAGCCTTGGTTGTACTCTTTTGAAATTTCAATTTTTTTTCCTATTTTGCTTTATTGATAGAATTTTTTATGTTAAAAATTCTCTTTAATCCCTTTTAATTTTGATATTAAGTGAATTGGTAACTCTCAAAAAATTAAAGTAATTAATCACATTGCTAATATTTTTTTTCTACTTGTGCATAATTTTGATTGCTATAATAATAAATTCAATCCTCAAAATTTTATATATATACATATATATATATATATAATTAGCAGAAAATATTAATATTATGATTCATTGTCTTTAGTTACTCACTTTCGAATTTGACAACGATTAAATTTCTTCGATTCTTTTAGAGTGACCAAGTTGTTTCAATATCAAAATCAAGAAGGACTGAAGAGTTGTTTTTACCAATTCTTTAACTCTTAATCCCAATAGTGTGACAATAATCTTCTTCATGTGGTTTGCTTCACTAACAAGGAAAAAAAAGCTAAGTAATTACAGCAAAAGGTTTTTTAAAAGCATTATGAGGACCTTTAATGAAGAAAATTAATAGTTCATGAATCATGACACCCCCTGGCCTCCTGTTTAATTTCATAAAGTTTCAATTTTTTGTCACTTAATCCCATTAGTCAATGTTTCATTGGCTGCTTTTTGTCAAGGGAGTGATAAGATCACTTTCATAGAGTCTAAAAAGAAAGGTCAATCATTCACATTTGTCAACTTTAGGGAAAGAAAAAAAGGTACAGGGGTCTGTTTTCCATGTTATGTGGATGATAATATATTATGTAATGTGTGAAAACTGTGAAAGATTTTGTTCGGATTTAAATCTCAACATTTGTAATGTGATGTGAAGGTTTTTTTTTTTAAATAAAAAGTATAAGGGTAGGCAAGAATATTGGTCTTCTTCAAAATAGAAAAAAAATTACAATTAAATTCTCGTACGGTAAAATTATATTTTGATCCTCAAATTTTATTGTCTATTAATTGGATATTTCGTGATAACTAAAGTATGTTACCTTGGTCGCGACAAATTTAAAGGTAAACAAGAGGCTCGACCCTTTTAAAAAAATTATAATTAAATCTTCTCTTAATTGATTAAATTAAAATTTAACATATAACAAAATTACACTTTGAAATTCAAAAAGTATTTGAAGATAGCTAACATATGTCACCTCGACAGCGATGAATTTAAAGAGCAGAGAAAGGCCTCCCTTAAAATGAAAAAAATTATAATTAAAGTCTCTCTTAAATAATTAAATTAAAAATTAATATATAGTGAAATTATATTTTAACCCTCTAACATAAAAAATTATTTATTTTTAAAAAATAATAAAATTATAAATTAATACATAATAATTTATATTTTCTGAACCGTTAAAAGATTTCTGAATTCCACCTGCACTGCTTCAAACAGCATGTGACCAACTTTTGATGATGCTTTACTTTAATCATTACACTGAAGAAAATTTAACAACATTTAAGTGGTATATGGATATTGTAATCTCGTGGAAACATGCATATATTTTCATTTTGAGTACGTTCTCTGCACTCGGATTCTCGGTTACACTAAAATGAATTTTTTTTATTTAGATTATTTAAAATAAAATTTTAAATTAATAAAATAAAATTATATTTTTGACTCTGTTAAACTATAAAATTGTAATTTAATTTTTTTAAATTATAAAAATATAAATTATTCATATAATAAAATTACATTTTATCTATTATAAAAATTACAATTTAATTTTCATCGCGCATTCTCCATTGATATAGTCAACTCTCTACATAATTTCTATTTTCTAAACCCACCACCATCACCGCACCCGAAACATCATCTTTTCTGTTTTCTAGCTATAGCCCCTGGTTTTTATCATCAGTTTTACTCGGGGAAAGCTAGTGATTTTTTCGAATCAAATAGTGTATTTGGTGTAGACATAAAAGCCAACAAACCAGACAATATGCCGAATGACATAATATTTTTGACCAAAATCTGACGATTATTTTTCTCTAAACTTGATGTCTATATGGTGGTGCACATATTTTATTGGTTAAAAAGTACATTATTTCAATTGAAAATATAATATTGGTCTTTTGTCAGTAAACCCCAAAACAAAGCTGAGTTCCAAAAGCTGAAACATGGGTTCTGGTTTTGCTTCTTGTTGTATCTTCCTTTCTGTTCTTCTTCTTGCTTTCATGGTACTCAACAATATATATATATATATTTTTTTTTTTTCGTGTTCGTTTTAGTTTCGAGTTTAAACTTTGAAACATTTTTATTGCAGTTAGGACAAGGCAGAAATGTTCGAAGACATCATGTGGAAGGAGGTTCGATCGGCTTGAATTATTTGCGACAGGCTTCAAGTTCCATCGATGGCGACCGTATAGATACTTCGGGTAAAATTTTCTTCAAGATGGAAGATCTTAAAGTTGGTAAAACAATGGCTATTTATCTCACCAACAAAGACCCTTCAACTTCACCTCATTTACTTTCTAGAGAAGAAGCTAACTCAATCCCTTTTTCATCGGCAAAAATGGCACAAATCATTGATTTTTTCCGATTCTCAAAAGACTCGCATCAAGCCAAAGCTATCGAATACACGATCAAACAATGCGAACTCGAACCCCTCGAAGACGAGTTACGGTTTTGCGCTACTTCTCTCGAATCGATGCTCGATTACGCCAGTTCCTTGCTCGGCAAGAAAGCTCAACTTCAAGTTTTCACCACGACTTTTGTTGAAAACCCGACGGTTCCTTTCCGAAACTATACGATCTTGGCCGTTCCTGAACGGATTCGGTCTACAAAAATGGTTGCATGTCACACTTTGCCATATCCTTATGCAGTGTTTTATTGTCACAATACACCAAAGAGTGAAACCAGGTTGTTTAAGGTTTTGCTTGGTGCCGAGAATGGTGATCGGGTTCGAGCTCTGGTAGCTTGTCATATGGATACTTCTCGATGGGACGTCGATCACGTGTCGTTCCAATTGCTGAAAATCAAGCCCGGCTCTTCCCCTGTGTGCCATGTTTTCCCACCGGATAATCTTGTATGGGTGGCTTTGCCTGCTTGAATATATGGAGAAAAATTCAGTAGATATAATATTTCATGTGATGTTATCTGTAATGTTATTGTATGATATGAATGTTAAAATATAACACCATGTCCGAGTTGGCTCAGTGATTTAGAACCACGCCATAAATGGAATAAACGAGTTCAATTAGCCTTCCTGTTTGTGTACCAGCAATAAAATAATATATTCAGTTTTTTTTTTCAAGGGTAAATTAGACTTAATGGCAGTAATTATTAGTAAGTTTACATTTCAGTCACTCAATTTCAAACAGTTAAATATTTTTTTTCTAAAAGCCTAGCTAGCAAGCTATAAGCGATGATTCGACAATTAGTATGGTGGATCAGTACCCATTGATAAGTAGAAGAACATACCTTAAATCCAAGCCAATCTGACGATCAATATCAGAGATCGAAGAAGAAAATTGTTTGGATTTTGGTTCACAAATTCGTTATGTTTAAAGTTGTTTTATGAAGAAAAAAAACTAAGAAGAGAAGGGGAATGAGAGCTTTTGATTGGTGCAAGAGATGCGAATAGAGAAGCCCATACAACAACGGTTTTAACAGTCTAATGACTTAAATAAAAACTTTCAAATAGTTCAATGACCATTTTATAATATTTTAAAATTGAGTCACCAAAATATAATAACATTGTTGGACTTTAATATAACCTTATTAGTTGACTTTGAAGAATTAGACAATAAGGCCCAACTGAGACTTAGCATGGGCTTGCATATCCAAGCCCAATCAAATTGAAAGAACTTTTTAAAACAAGAGCATGCAACCATATTTCAAACGAGTTTTAAATTGTCATCTATGGGCTTGTATCGATACTTGACCCCCCAGAACCAGCACTTAAAATGTAGATATTTGATGGGTAGAAGTATTATAAAAGCTATTATAATAAGAGTTGAATTGTATTTAGTTTATTTATTTAAAAAATGTAAAATAATTTTTATAATTTATATTAAATAGTAAATTAGTTATTTTATTAAAATTTTATTTATTTTTATTGTTAAAAATTAATTTTTATATATCAATATGAGATACACATAGTACACCACATGTTATTCTTTAATTATTTTGTCGCTATACTAATTTTTAATTTACTCTTTGATCTAACGTACAACAACTAAATTGTTTGTTTTTTAACTTCTACCAAGTTTGATGATGTGAAAATTTTAAAATTGTGTTTCATGATCAGAAAAAAAAAACCTAAAATAACATGTCATAAACTTTGTCATAAACTTAGAGTACTATGTTATCTAAGTTTTATAATTTTTTTTAAGTTTAAAAATTAAAATAGACCTAATTATTAAATTTAAATATCGTAATAAATAAATACTATACACATATACGTGCATGTAATTGTACTCAAGAATAAATAAATAAAAATTAAAACTCCACAATAAAAGTAATGTCGTTTTCCTTTATTTCACTCCCATTCCTTTATCACTAACTTCCAAGAAAATTAAATAATTTAATGATAATAATCAGTCGTGAAATTAAGGGGTAGGCAGGGTCTTGATCTCCTTTAAAATAAAAAATTTTCTATTTAAACTTTTTATAATTTATAAAATTAATAATAAAATTTTAATATCTTTATAATCTACTATACTATTTGTACTTATCCACTGATATTAAATGTAAAATAATTGACAGCAAACGGGGCAAGCATATAGGATAATAGCAAATTCACACCCTACACTGAATTATCATGTGTTTCTTATCAAGTAAAGTCTGGCCTGCCCCGTTGATGATCATGTCTGTTTCCCAAAATTTTGTAAAATCAATGTGATTTTACTTTAAAAACATACTTTTTTAACTCCATCCCACGTTTTTCTATATTAGTAATAATAACTATATTAATTAAATTAAGATTCAATCTATAATTTATATAATATTAAATACAATATTTTGTTTTATTGACTGCATGATTGCATGGGCCATGCAAGAAGTGGACACTACTGTAAATTTCGTTCTTCTTTTTTCTCCTATAAATAGACAAGCTTAGAGCAACCCAGTACAGTCAGTTCAAGCAAAGAGCATATTGTTAAAAGATGGCCCAATTCATTCAGTGCCTCCTTTTCTCCTGTCTTTTGCTTTTACTCGTAAGTTATTTCAAAACTGTTAGCCATTTTATGGCTCTGATGCCTTTAAATTAACTCTTTTATTTATGTGCAGTGTGGCCATGGCATCAATGGAGCTAGGGACGTTAAGCCAGTTCCAGTGGCGAATCCAAAGGACCTCGACGGCAAATTCACCATCTCCGACTTTCATAAGACGGTGAACATTGGGTCACCGGCAGAAAAATCTTCTGTTCTTCAAGGACTTGTAGCTAAATACTCCCTTAAAGACCATTCTCATGATACTATGGAGAATTAAAAGGGTGGTTTATTCACCGTCGATTAATTGCATAACAATTTTGACACAGGAAAAATATTACCAATCTTTTTCCCTAACAAAGGCCCTTCAATATCCTCTTTCTTGCCAAAGAAAATTACCGATTCCATCCCTCTCTCGTCATCAAAACTCCCTCAAATCCTGCAACTATTTTCGACCGCACCAGGCTCTTCTTTATCCAAATCCATGGCGGACACGCTTCAAAAATGTGAACATGCACCACGGATTACTAACATTACAAACTATCATCAGCTAAAGGTGAAACCAAGACCTGTGCTACTTCCTTTCAATCCATGGTGGATTTTGTTAGTGGTGCTTTTAAAGTTGCCCCTCAAGATACCAAGTTCATTACCACCACCCACCCCACCATGTCTACATCTTCATTGTAAAATTACAAGGTCTTGGAATCTCCTAAAGAGATTAAATCTTCAAGGAAAGTAGCTTGTCACCCTATGCTGTACCCTTACGCTGTGTTTTTCTGTCAATACGATGAGGAATTGAGCGAGACTAGGGTCTTTAAGGTTTCGATGGTGGGTGAGGATACTAAAGATAATATCAATGCGGCTGCTGTTTGTCATATGGACTCGGCCAGTGCTGCACTTCTTAACTTGATGGACAAGCAAGAGAAATCTCCGATGTGTCATTTCTACTCGGCTGGGGATCTGATTTGGGTTCAGTGAATCGATGATGACATGCACCAGTTCCCAGTTATACCGTCTAAGTTTGTGGCTTGTTTTAGTTTGTTTCTTGGTTCCCTGTCTTCTCGCATGCAGATGTTACTGTTAAGGAAAGTCAGTTAAAGAGTTAGGTAGTCAGGCAGTTAGTAGTTTTAACTGTGTTTGTTTTCACTGTATTAAATATATGTAACTCTTTCCTATTCAGTATGAACATATGAAAACTATACTTTCTCTATTTTGAGTATCTCATCATGGTATCACGAGCCTAGGTTCTCTTGGCATTCAGTTTTTTTTTAATGGCAACTGATGGTGTTCCTCCTGTTGATACACCTCGTGATTCTACCAATATTGGTGGTGCTGTTCATTCTTCTAGTTCTGGTTCTCAAGTTTCCTCAACTGTGCATTACTTTTCCAAACATGATACAATCAAGTTCAACGATCATAATTTTCTCTTATGGAAAAACCAGCTGTTGTTAATTCTTGAAGGTTATGGACTTGAAAGTTTTGTGCTAGGTACGGTTTCTTCCCCTCCTCCTTTCCTAACTGGTGATGATGGTTTACTTGTTGAAAATCCAGCGTTTGTCGTTCATAAGAAGCAAGATAAATTCTTGGCTTCTTGGTTTCTGTCTACTGTCACGGATGATATTCTGGTTCATCTCTCTACTGTTACAACCAGCTTTGATATTTGGACTGCTATTAGCAGACGGTTTGGTGCCAAGTCCAGTATCAAACTATCCAGTATGCGTCATGATCTGTACTCGATCAAGAAGTCAAGTCTTTCCGTTAAAGATTATCTGGCTAAGGTTAAAAATCTTAGTGATGGGTTAACTGTTGCTGGTAGTCCTGTTACTGAACAAGAACAGGTAAGTATAATTCTGGCTGGTCTTCCCATTGAATTCGAATCTATTCGCATTCTTGCTTCTGCTACTCCTGTTAGTCTTGACTTGGTTACTGAGATGCTTTTGGATTGTGAAGCTCGTCAACTAGCTCTGTTAACTGATGTCCCAGTGCAAGTTAACTTGGTTTCTCAGCAAAGTGACCAGACTTCTATGAAAGCTAGTTCTGTCACTAGTCGTGGTTCGAATCAAGGTCAACGAGGTTATAACCGTGGATGGTCTCGTGGTCGAACTCGTGGCTCTGGTCGATGATGGAATCGCTCGAAACCACAATATCAGTTGTGTGGTAAAATAGGGCATATGGTGCAAACGTGTTATCATCGGTTTGATGAAAATTTCTCTGGTCTTGGCTCAACATCCTCACCTTCTATCAATTATCATCATCTCAGTGAAGTTCCTACACCTCCATGTTCAACTTCTCCGTGGTGTGCAAATTTTTTCACATCACATGCAACTTCTTCACCAGTTATTCGTCCACCATCTGGGTCTTTGTCAACTCAGCATTGGTATCCTGATTCGGGTGCCACAAATCATGTTACACCGACATTAGCTAATCTCACTAACGTTTCTTCCTATACGGGTACTGGTCAAGTCTCTATGGGTAACGGTGAGTCTGTTTCCATTCATAATGTAGGCTCTTCAGATGTTTTGGTTGGTTCTCGGTTGTTCCATCTAAGGGATGTATTGCATGTGCCTACAGTGCGTAAGAACTTGATTTCTGTAGGACAATTTGCAAAAGATAACAATGTTTATTTTGAATTTCATCCCGATTTATGTTTTGTGAAGGATATTCAGACAGGGAAGATTCTTCTAGTGGGCTACATGCATGATGGCTTGTATCGGTTTGACTTTTCTCGCAGTGATTTATGTCGATCGGATTCTGTTCGTAGTTCAACTTCTTCGTTGCTGAATAATGTTCAAGCTCATTCCTCACTTGATCTTTGGCACAATCGACTGGGGCATCCCTGTCCTAATGTTCTTACTCGTGTCTTACGTGGTTGTAATCTTTCATTCAAGACTAGTGATGTACCTGTCAATTGTACATCTTGTAAAATTGGAAAATCTCATAAGCTACCGTTTTCTGCTTCCAAAACAGTGTATTGGACTCCTTTTGAATTAGTAACAATGGATGTTTGGGGTCCATCTCATGTTTTGTCCAGTGGCTATGCCTATTATGTTGCTTTTGTTGATGTTTATAGTAGGTTTACATGGCTGTATTTTCTAAGGACTAAATCAGAGGTCTCTCAGTGTTTTGCTCAATTTTACAAGATGGTTCAGGTTCAGTTTGGTCACCATATTAAAATGCCCCAGACAGATGGAGGAGGTGAATTTCGCTCTCTCTCAACTGAGCTTGCTAAGCTTGGTATTCAACACCGCGTCACATGTCCTTACTCTTCAGAACAAAATGGGATTGTTGAGCGTCGCCACCGTCATATAGTGGAAATGGGTTTGACTCTATTAGCACAGGCTTCCATGCCTTTAAAGTTTTGGTGTGATGCATTTTCGTATGCGGTTCATTTAATCAACAGGCTCCCAACTCTGGTTTTGCAGCATCTCTCTCCTTATGAGAAACTATACAAAGGTCAACCTGACTATGCTCGGCTAAGGGTGTTTGGCAGTGCTTGTTTCCCTCATCTCAGGCCCTTTCAACAGCATAAGCTACAATTTCGTTCCAGCAAGTGTGTTTTTCTTGGTTTTGGGCCTCATCACAAGGGTTATAAGTGTCTTGCTGCTGATGGTCGTGTGTTCATCTCTCGACACGTCTTATTTGATGAGCTGGAATATCCGTTTCGTATGGGGTTTTGCACTTATCCTAATTCTCAGTTGGTCAAGTTTAGTCATCAGTATTCTTCTGTACCTGTGGTTGCAATGCCCAGTTCAGGCTCTCGGTTATCTTGTCTCAGATCAGATGGTCTTGGCTCCGATTTGCTTCCTGTCTCTTCTAACTTAGGTTCTCATGAGTTACGCTCGTCCTCTAGAGTTATTTCGGCTGATGTGCCTGGTCCAGCACCTCGTGTGCAGTCTTCTTCTTCTAATGTACCAAGTGCTACTCATGATCGATCTTCTGTCCCAGATGTTACTGGTGCTCGTTCTTCTTTTCCTCGGAGTGGTCATCCGATGCAGACACGGTCGAAGAGTGGTATTTTTAAACCAAAAGTGTTTTCTTCTATTTTAGATGAGATGGAGCCTTCCACGATAGCTGAGGCTTTTCAAAGTCCTCTTTGGACAGCTGCTGCAAAGGCTGAATTTGATGCTTTGATAGCAAATGGCACGTGGGATCTCGTTCCTCTTCCTGTTGGCCGTCGACCGGTTGGTTGTAAGTGGATTTTTAAGGTTAAGAGGCATGCTGATGGATCGGTTGCAAGGTTTAAAGGTCGGTTAGTAGTTCAAGGTTATCTACAGGAGGCTGGGGTGGATTTTTATGAGACCTTTAGCCCGGTTGTAAAACCGAAAACAGTTAGAGTAGTTTTAGCTCTTGCCGTTTCTCGGGGGTGGTCTCTTAGGCAGGTGGATGTTAACAACGCTTTTCTAAATGGAGACTTGCATGAGGAGATCTACATGACACAGCCTACTGGATTTGAACAATGTAGTGCTGATGGGCAGCGACTTGTGTGCAGGTTGCGTAAGGCGCTTTATGGGCTTAAACAAGCCCCTCGATCTTGGTTTCACAAGTTAAGAGAATTTCTGTTCGCCTTTCGGTTTGTTGCCTCTAAAGCTGATACCTCGCTGTTCATTCGACGGACTGACAATCAGCTTCTTTACGTGCTTGTTTATGTTGATGATATCATCATCACCGGTACTGACTCCGGTGATATTGATAGATTTGTCAAAGCACTTAATGTGACTTTTTCCTTAAAAGATTTGGGACCTCTAACTTATTTCCTTGGTATTGAGGTTACTCGAAATCAGCAGGGTGTTTTTTTAAGTCAACGAAAGTATGTTCTTGACTTACTACGACGTGCCTCCATGGATAAGTCAAACTCATCTCCTACTCCAATGGTGTCTTCATGTAAACTGTCTGCACATGTAGGGACTCCGGTTGAATATGAGTAGATGTTCAGACGCATCGTTGGTGCCTTGCAGTATGTGGCCATCACGAGACCTGATATTGCCTTTTCTGTCAACAAGGCGTGTCAGTTCATGCACAAGCCTTTGGACACTCACTATAAAGCCGTCAAACGAATTCTACGATATCTACATGGAACACTGGATTATGGGTTACATTTTACTCCAGCCTCGAAGTTACTTCTTGAAGGTTACTCTGATGCAAGTTGGGCTTCAGATACTGATGATCGCAGGTCAACTTCAGGTTTCTGTGTCTTCTTAGGAGGCAATCCGATCTCTTGGAGTAGTAGGAAATAGTCGGTTGTGTCCCGTTCAACAGCAGAGGCAGAATACAGGAGCTTGGCTCAAGTCACTGCTGACATGGTGTGGATCAAGTCTTTGCTTTCTGAGCTAGGTATTTCAGCTCCTCGCAAAGCATTATTATGGTGTGACAGCTCAGCTGCAGTTGCTGTAGCCAATAATCCTGTGATGCATTCCAAGTTTAAACATGTGGAATTGGATTTGTTTTTTTGTCAGAGAACGGGTCGCAGATGGTTCTTTCCAAGTTGGTCATATATCAAGCCAAGAGCAAGTTGCTGACGTGTTGACCAAGCCTTTGTCCATTAGCTTGTTTGAACGGTTCAGAGCAAAACTTCGAGTTGTTTCTAAAGCAGAAGGAGGTTTATCAGGAAAACAAGACTGATAGGGGAATGTTAAGGAAAGTCAGTTAAAGAGTTAGGTAGTCAGGCAGTTAGTAGTTTTAACTGTGTTTGTTTTCACTGTATTAAATATATGTAACTCTTTCCTATTCAGTATGAACATATGAAAACTATCCTTTCTCTATTTTGAGTATCTCATCAGTTGCCTGATGTTGCAATATATATATATATATATATATATATATGATATGATATAATGAAATCTGATATTAATGTTCCTGAATCCTGAAAATGAAAGGAATTGATGGAGATCAGATTTTAGAGGCTTGCAATTATGGCAGATCTATTGTATATTTTTATAAAAGAAAACATATGCATGGCTCTATGTGTTACAATATCTTGTCGAGTGGTGTAGTGTGAATCGTCTTTGCCTTTTTCTTTCTCTTTTATATACACTATATGTGGAAAACTACTACAAAGTTGATTTTCACTGACCCTGAGATGAATCATAAATTTTGGGTAAATTATATTACTACTCATCTATTTATGTTTCTTTTTCTTTTTTGGTCATTTATGAAAAACTACAAAATAATCACTTAATTATTAGTAAATTTTTTTGGTCACTCAATTATGAAAAGTTATAAAATTGTCACTAAACTATTTTTATGTTTAGCTAACTCGTGAAAAAAAAAAAATTGAATAGTTGAATGATCATTTTGTAATTTTTCATAGCTAAGTGATAAAAAAACTATAATTAATAGATCACTTTATACTTTTTTATAGTTGGGTGATAAAAAAAATCGTAGTTGACCTCTATTATAGTTTATTTATACAATTTTGAAGGGTTAAAATGTAATTATAAAATTACATTAATATATAATTTTATATAAATGAGGACAAAACCTGTAATGGGGAACCGAGGCGGAATTCAAGGAAAAAGAGGCATAATTTGCATGATAAACAAAACTGAATTCCAAGTTCAGCTCCTTCTCCACTAACATAATTCATAAAGATTTTCAGTTTGGTTGCTAAGAAAATGAAGGAAAACACCAAGCTAAACATATTTTCTTGTTTGATCATTATAAGCAGCATGAAACTCGGCTGGTTTTGCGCGAGTGAAGAAGCCAGAGTAATGTGGACTTGCCATTATTCGATTAATTACTTGTACGACATGTCGTTTTGAAGATTTTGTGTTCATCAAATCAATGGAGTAGCATTTTCCGCCTTTGCGTTATCTTCTACCCATTGTTTATTCGCCAAAAATCTCCAACTCACTCTCACAAATGGGCCTTCATATCCTCAAAACGACACCGTTTTCTTCTTCTTCTTCCCCGAAATCACTACTCCTTAGCACCGCCACTGCTGCTAATTATATTCTTCCTTGTAATAGGCGCTTGAGATTTCCATTTTCTTCACCCAAGGCTATTACTTGCTCAATTTCTTTATCAGAGTCCAGTAGGTTCTTTCTCCAGAGCAAGCGTAGATACCGTGGAAGTCAAGTCGTGGCCATGGCAGCTCCGGGGTCGCTCCAGAAATCGGAGGAAGAGTGGCGTGCTATTCTCTCCCCTGAACAGTTTCGAATTTTGAGACAAAAGGGCAGTGAGTAAGTTTCCTAAGCTAGTACCAGTGTTGATCAACACTTTTTTTTTGCTATGGAAAATTGAATAAATTTTGAGCTTTTATGGTGTTTATTAGAAGAGTTTGGTAGATTAATGTGCAAAAAGAAAGCTGTCCTTTTTAGCTGCTTTTGTTCATGAATCTCTTCAAGGCAGTTTATTCAAAGGATGTTCTTTTAATGCCATATCCATTGATAAAATTCCTGGCAATATTTTGATGCTGTATAGGTATCCAGGCACAGGAGAATATGACAAATTCTTTGGTGATGGTGTTTATAACTGTGCTGGATGTAACACTCCTCTTTACAGATCCATAACAAAATTCAATCCTGGTTGTGGTTGGCCTGCTTTTTATAAAGGTCTCCCAGGAGCTATAAATCGAAATGTGAGCTTTCTTCCTCCATTTTCCTCTGTATCATCTTACAAAAATGGTATATGTTTCAAGTAAATTTGACTAATGATGAGAGGTGTGTCATGTTTAACCAGCCGGATCCTGATGGGATGAGAACTGAAATCACTTGTGCAGCTTGTGGTGGTCATTTAGGCCATGTTTTTAGAGGTGAAGGTTTTCGAACGCCGACGAATGAACGTCATTGTGTTAATAGCATATCACTCAAGTTTGTTCCTGCAAATTCTTGGTTATAGTAGCATATATGTTGGTACTATTTATTCATTCTGTATAGAAACATGTCCATAATGATGTATGTAAGTTCTGTATTAAATTCTATTTTGATGGTTCTATTGTTTTTGAACTCCATGCTTCGTTGAAATGAAGGCAAAATCTCGAATTTCTTCGAGTTTCATACGGTTACCAGAAGGGCAAATTTCCGGAGCTTCTTTGAATCAGTAAAGATGAAGAACTCATGCATATATAGTTCAGTAAAGATGAAGAACTAATGGATATATAGTTTACTTTGCCTAGTTATTTCAGGTGCTACTTGGTTTCAGAATTCAGATAAATTCCAGAGATGTTTATGGTTTATCTGTTTGATAATTCGATTTCGTTGTGTTCATAAGGTTGAGCTCTTGAAACTTAAAAAGTATTTCATTAGGTAATCACCTTCAGATTTAGAGGTATAATGTGGAGATGAAGAATAAGCTTTGGTTAAAATGTGCTTATATTCTTGGTATTTTTTGAAAATTAGGAATTTAGTCCTCCTATTTTTTAAAGTTAAATTTTTTTTGTTAAATTCGTTATTATAATATTTTAAAATTAAAAAATTATTCACTTGATAGTAATGTAATTAAAAAAAATTATAATTAACCAAAATTCTTTAAAAAATCTAAAAAGTAGAAGAATTAAATTTCTGAAAATATAAATACAAGGACTATAGTCACATTTTAACCATAAGGTTTTGATGCTAAAAATCTGAAGTCTGAACCTTATCTAATGTTCACATTTGTTTTTTCTTTAGATAATCTATCCATAACCGCCACGTGTACATAATGTTACCTTACTGCCAACCTGTCTAAATAGAAACCACTTCCTATTTGTCTTCAACCGAACATATATTTTACATAGTCCTCACAAACACACTTCTGGTTGGGACAATTCAATTCTTTACAAGCTCCCTGAAAACACAGCTTTTAAACATGTCGTGGCCACTTCCTCTCCTCTCTTCTTTACCCCCTTAAAATACACACACAAGAAACAGTAACAAATGGACATAATTCAAAAAAAAAAAAACCCAGAGTTCATATCTCTCTTTTCTTTTCTTTTTTTCCCAAGAATCCTTTCTTAAAATAATCAGGAAAATGCCTTAGAAGTTGTCTGTTTCAGATTCTTGAGTCTTTGGTCTTTAAACCGATTTAACACCATGTTGGAATCAGTATCTTGTTGCCATAGTCCCAAGGTATGTAATCTCTTGGCGTTGACATTTTTCTCTGTGTTTTTCTTGAACGATTATAGTGCTAACCTATAGTTTTTCTTTCTTTAAATTTCTTTACAAAAAGGATTTTGAACTGTCCTTATGTTTAATATGTATGTTTTGAACCCCTCCTTTAGAGCCTTTTGCTAAATCTTCCAAGACTAAGCTTAGTAGCTTGAAGTTCTGGATATTGTTCTAATTAAATAGTTAAAATTCTTTTAATTGGATTTGGCTTCCTTATAATCTATTGCTATTTCAAGAACAATCAAATTTAATCTATTTTTGCAATCATTTTCCTAGTGTTGTAATAGTTTGGAAATCAATTTTAGCTGCCAAAATGTGTTAAGAACTTGATATTAGAGAACTCTAGTTTCTACTTAGTGAGTGTTGTGTTATTTCATTGTTGAACCGTTCTTTTACTGCAGGGTTATGACTTTGTTAAGCGAAAGAACCAGGGTGGCGCATACTCTCAAGCTATGTCATGGTTTTCTGGGCATTCTTCTTACGTACCATATATCAATAACATGCTTTTCCATTCTAGACCATCATCTGTAAAAGCAAGAATGAAT
Organism: Gossypium stocksii; assembly: GCA_020496765.1. Lineage (NCBI taxonomy): Eukaryota > Viridiplantae > Streptophyta > Magnoliopsida > Malvales > Malvaceae > Gossypium > Gossypium stocksii. Next base: position 128,893,056 of record CM035624.1, read on the forward strand.
AATTGCACTCATGTTTTAAAGCATATGTTTGGTGGCACACCTTCTTTACCTTCATCACCATCTAATTCGAGGGGACTTAGTTTCTCTAGTCATGGACTGTTCCACCAGAGAAGGTCGCAAATCTATGCAGCGGTTGAAGTTGCTAGTGCTATTGATGTCATCAATGATTTAGGATTGGATACTCTTACATTCTTGGCTGTCACTGTCTTGGTTGTTCCTGCATTCAAGATCATTAGAGCAAGCCCTGTAAGAATAAACACTTCAAGTAGCATTAGTCTCTCAAATTGTTCTTTTTTTCCCCCATTGCCATTTCATGTATCGGCATTACATGTATGCAAATAGAAGAATCTATAGATGATATCCTTATTGGTTGATAGTCTTTCATCCCTAATGTTTAACAAAAATTACATACTAATTGCTTCCAGATACTTGGATTCTTCTTTGCTGGGGTTGTACTGAATCGATTTGCATTGATTAGAAATCTTACGGATGTCAAAGTCCTGTCTGAATGGGGTATACTTTTTCTGGTAAGTTCAATTGCATGACATATCTGGTCTTAGTTATTGTATTCGTAGCCATCTTTTAGGTATTTTCTATATTATTTGGCTTTCTAAAGCTGCAAATTACTCGTAGAATACCTTGTTACTATCATGCATATTAATTTTGGTCTAATACATGTTCCTTTTCAGCTGTTTGAAATGGGTTTAGAGCTTTCACTTGATCGCCTGAAAGCTCTTGCTAAATTTGCTTTTGGCATGGGATTAACTCAGGTAATGATATCATTGGGAACTGCTATTTTAGTCCGGTTGTGCATCAAGGTTGAAAATCTTACATTCTCTTCTCATATTTGTAAAACAACTGAGCAACATTATATTGGAAATGACCAAGAATGAGTTAAGTTGTTAGAACATGTAAGACATGGAACTGCTTGATTGATATTGTCTTTTTTCTCTTTCTATTTGTAAGGTCTTTCTGTCCACCCTTGCTTTCACCGCATTTGAACTTCCGCCTAACGGGGCTGTTGGAACAAAAATTTTGCAGTTCCTCTTTCACTCTGGGCCTGACCTGGTGAAAATACTTTAATCCTTTACTCTTTAATCATTATTGTATCTGCATTTATTTGTTTAATGCTTTAATCAGCACTGCTACTTACCAGTTGGTGTTCCGTTGAGTGTCATTGTGCAAACTCTAGTGCTACTTTTTGCATGGACTCGTGGATATGTATACTAATCCAGAATTAGTAATGCTTATAATCTGAATGTTTTGAACGGCAGTTACGTATTAGAGTAAATTGGTTTAGCTTAATTTTCCTTGTTGGTACATTTGTAGGTTAATATAAGAAGTGTTGATGAAGCCATAGTGATTGGTGCTGCTTTATCTCTATCTTCTTCAGCTTTTGTTCTACAGGTATTCTACTTGTACATATTTAAGAATGGTTGTTTCATTTTGCTACTTTTGTCACTTTGGGTAGATACGTATAAACCGTTGTGGTTAGGCTAAAATTGTGCTGTGCTCATTACAATAAGCATATCTTGCATTGTAAGCTTACAATCATAAAATACAGCTTCTTGCAGAGAAGGGTGAGCTGCCAACAAGATTTGGCTCAGCAACTCTGGGAATACTACTTTTACAGGTTCTTACTTACAGTCAATACATGCTTGCCTTATTTATTCCATCCGTGGATTTTTCTATATTCAATGCGAAGTAGACATCAAAATTTGGATGTCAATAACCTCATTTGGGTCCTATTCTGATGTTCGCAGGACATAGCTGTTGTTCCTCTCTTAGTCATACTTCCAGTGCTCGAGAGCCAGGTAGATCATGTGCTTATCGGGTGTATCCGGGAGTCACTGTCATCTACTACCATTTTAATCTCTTTTTCAACTTTGCAGAACATAATAGAGGACAGTATTTGGCCAATGCTAGCTAAAGAAAGTTTAAAGGCGCTAGGTGGGCTCGGTATACTTTCTCTTGGAGGAAAATACATTCTTAGGAGAGTTTTTGAGGTTTGTTGAGTTTGTTATTAAACAGAGACAAAAAAGGAAGAACAAAAAATGACCCTGGTTTCTTAAATTTTCAGGTTGTTGCTGAAACAAGGAGCTCAGAGGCCTTTGTTGCTCTTTGCTTGTTAACAGTTGCGGGGACTTCCCTTATGACCCAACAGTTAGGCTTCAGTGATACGGTTTGATATGTATTCTCATTAGCAGATAATGCTTAAGATTGATGCATTTCAAGCCTTGTAATAACTACATTCAATTTCGTTATTCAGCTCGGAGCATTTCTGGCTGGAGCATTATTGGCAGAAACAAATTTCCGGACACAGATTGAAGCTGATATACGACCATTTAGAGGGTTGCTTCTCGGATTATTTTTCGTGACTACTGGAACTTCAATTGACTTGCAGGTATTGTAATAATTTTAAGTACGTATTTTCCTTTATTACTCTCGATTTGCTTATTCGCATCTGGTATCAGTGCTTCATTTTGTTTGATTAATGCCAGTTTATATTGGCTTTGTTTTGCAGCTGCTTTACCGAGAATGGCCAAGTGTGCTTGCACTCTTGTCTGGTTTAATTGTCATCAAAACATTGATCATTACAGCTATCGGTCCTCGTGTTGGACTTACCTTACAGGAAAGTGTAAGAGTAGGATTTCTTTTATCACAAGGAGGCGAGTTTGCGTTCGTTGTTTTTTCTCTTGCTAACAGGTTCGTTAGACGAGTAACTAGTCTCTAAGTAAAACACTTCCGTTTTTATGCTTATAAAGTCTTTTGCCATCCTCGTGCAGCCTTGGGGTGCTACCGCTTGAGCTTAATAAGCTGCTTATTATTGTTGTGGTACTGTCAATGGCATTAACCCCATTGCTTAATGAAGTTGGAAGAAGGGCTGCTGATTTCATTGACGAAAAGTTTAATGAAGATGTATGTTCGTAATAGTATTTCATTTCATTATCATCAATGACTATTTTTTTCTCTCATCATCTTGCTTCGGAAACGAGTTTATCTGTGTGAACTTAAAGAAGAAATTTTCACAGAATGATGCCGATGAGATGGTGAACTTTGATGCAAGTGAACCCATTGTTATCATTGGCTTTGGCCAAATGGGCCAGGTATGTCAAATATCATGCAGTAATAGTGATTATTATCACGTGGCAGCAACTCGAGTTAAGTCTAAAATGTTTTTACTTGCAGGTACTTGCTAATTTTTTGTCGACTCCGCTTGCTTCTGGAGTAGATGGTGACTTCATGGGATTACATTATATTGCTTTTGACCTCAATCCTTCTGTGGTGAAGGTATCCAATTTTCATCATATAAACCGATGATAACATACGCTATTTCATTACTGATAAGTAACGGTATTGAAGATATTTGTTACTGCATTCACAGGCATCTAGAAAGCTCGGTTTCCCGATTCTTTATGGAGATGGGTCAAGTCCAGGTGTTCTGCAGTCTGCTGGTATCAAGTCCCCGAAAGCCGTCATGATTATGTACCGAGGAAAAAAGAGGACAGTTGAAGCTGTTCAAAGGCTTCGACTTGCCTTCCCCGCGGTAATAGCTCTCTCTATCTTGCCCTGGGTGGCCTTTATTAATGCTGCATTTGCCATTATTGATCCATTCATACTTTATTTCATGTAAACTTATAAGCTACTATTGCATTTTCTACTTTTTTCGATAAAATGAATTGCTAATCTTTGACTAAAATATGCTTTCGACAAGGTTCCAATCTATGCAAGAGCTCAAGATCTCAGACATCTCTTAGATTTAAAAAAAGCTGGTGCAACAGACGCAATCTTAGAGAATACCGAGGTACTGATAATTTCTTTTGCTCTTCATTGTTATTACAAGTTTCAGCTTTCATGCTTCAGCTCATTGACTCCGAATATCCTATTTTCTGCAGACAAGTTTACAACTTGGATCCAAGCTTTTGAAAGGATTTGGTGTCATGTCCGATGACGTAACATTTCTACGTCAACTTTTTCGAGATTCCATGGAGTTACAAGCTCAAGAAGAACTCAACAAAACTGATGATCGAGAACCAGATATTATGAAGCCATTGCAGGTAGGTGGTACTTGGATGCATCTAGGTTTTTTTTAACATCATGTTATTACAATCTTGGATGGATTAACTTTGTTTAATTAGGCGAGAATCGATAAGGCTGAAGCATCAACATTATCAACCTCAATCAAGGATGAATCATCGAGACATAAAGTCACCCTGTTTCAAGTGGCCGAAGCAAAGCAAGACGGTGTACTTAATCTGTCTGAAGGTCCGGAGTCTCGAGGTAGTTTGTACGGAGAAATAGATAGTGAGAATGGGTTTCCAATGACAGCAGATGAGCAACAACATTAGAAGCATCAAAGCTTGAAGACATTTGTTATAGATACTGATTTAACATGGTTGCTGAAGAAGGTATTTTTTTAGTGAAAAGTTTTGTTTATTTTCAGCCAAAACCACTTCAATACATTTGGCTGTTAAGCATTTTCGTGGTAAAGTTCCAGTCTTTTCTTTTTTGAAACTACACATCCCCCATGTATACACTTAATGAAGACAATGCAAAAGGACTGATAATTCATTTCAGTCATTCTCTTCCTTTTTCTTTCATTTAGAACCATATACATCATGCAAGTACCCGGCAAAGCTCGAACGAACAAGCGTCAACTTTTATCATGTTAATGCATTTTTAGTGATGAATCAAACTTACATATTGAAAATTAAAGTTGGGATATTTAGGAATTTTGATCATCTTAGAACTAGTGAGAGAAACGGGACAGCACGTGTGTCCCACCCTGTCGTGTATGTACAGCAACAGTATCAGAAAATCAACGGCTTAAAGGGTTGGTGTAGTGGTGAACCGAAGGGTAATCCAATCAAAGGCTTACACGTTCCATTATCTTTTTGTATTACGCTCATTGTTTATGGTGGGGATACAGTCAAAATCTGTGCAAGGATTAATGTACCATTTAGTACTTCAAGTTTTACTTTTCTTTTCTTTTTTTATCGTAACAGACCAAATGATTGAAAGAATGCTTTGACATGCATGCTCTAGTAAAAAATTGAAGTACTTAATTGAGATAAAAAATAAAGCATAGGTGTTAAATTGAACATGGAAATTAAATTCAGGTACATGAAACAAAAAAAAAAGGTATCAAATTGAAAAAACTCAGGTACCAAAGTAAATATTGAATCCAAACTCAAGTACTAAATTGAAACAAAAAAATTCAATACTATATAATATATTTATTAATCCATGGTGTTTTAAATGTAAGTAATAAAAACAAATTTACACGTTTATACAATTTAGCTCCTACAGAATAAAAGGTCAAATATGGTCCAAATAAAAGAGTAAGGCCTAAATTGAATAAAATGTGTAAAAGTTAATGTCTAAGTTTGTTTATATTTTAAATAAAGGGACCAAAATACAATCTGAGGTATAACATAGGGACTAGTATCGTATTTTTCCCCGCACCATACTATTGAAAACTTAAACCGACTGAAAGGCCCACAGACTGTTTCCCTGGTTTTCTCATTCCTAACCTCTTCCAAATCCCTTTATTTAAAAAACAGCTGACTGTCATTTTATCAAATAAGCAAGTGAAAGATCATTGATTTCATATCTAATTATGGCGCCTACTGCTGCAATGTTGATTCTTCCCCATCTCGGCGAAACTACTTCACTGGTCGTTCCTCCTTCACCGCCACCGGAGGTAAAGGCCTCTGCTTTGAAATGGGTTGCATTGGGTAAAAGCTTTTTTGTTCGAACAAAATCTGGGTCTATTAGCAAAGAGTCTAAAATGGAGGTTGATCGTTGTTTATCTGCTGATTCTGGCTTGGAAAACAGGTTCCTTGAAGCCTTTGAACTCAGCTGGTGGTAAGGTAATGATCATGATTCATAGTTGACGGGTCGGGCAGAGGCTTGTTTGTAAATTTATCACTTTAATGTTGGTTTTCATTGCACCAACTCTGTAAATAACAGCCAATTTTCTAGTGGAAATGTAATCTTCAAACATCAGTTTGATTACAGTTTGGTTTTTCAATTGCAAAATATTTATAGTAAAAGTTATAGAAATCAAGTTCGGTTCTTTATCATTCATTTTTGTATTTCTCCCAAAAATGAACTCTTTATTGTAGAAGAAAGGTTTTTTTTTTAAACTACCAAAAGTAATCCAAGAGAATCAAAAGTAACTATTTTGATATATTTTTTTTTATGTTTAACCTACGAGAATTAGTAAATCATTTTCTTCTCATATTTTTCAAGCATTTATAACTGCAATCAAATTTTAATTCATAATGCAAAAATTCGAGACTTTAAGATAACCAAAAAAGAACAAAAATCCATTCTATTGTACATCAAAGAGAAAACATTCAATTAAAATTTAAAACTACAATGGTTATACAAATCCTCAAATGTCACCACCTCCTTGTTCCAACAACACCTCGAAACGTGGTATCAAGGCGGGGATTCGGATTATCTTTTGCAATGTACCACAAATAATTCAATGGTATACTCAAGTTTCATCATAAAGAAAAGGTTAAAGACGAACAATTTCAGAGCAACAAAAATAGTTTTAGCCAATTTGAGCCTTACTAGGCCTTAGATTTCTTCCCTTTAGCTTCGGGTGCCGGCTTGGTCTTGAAAGGCAGGAAGGACTTCCCACCCATGTACGGTTGTAAAACTTCGGGTATTTCAACACCATCTTCTTTCTGGTAAGTCTCAAGTATGCAGCACATGGTCCTTTCTGTTGCGGTGAGAGTCGAGTTCAACAGATGAACATATTGTTTTGCCTGTTCATTGTTCTGAAAGACGAAAACAACAGAAACAATCACAAAGCATGAACCACAAATTTCCTCATCTATAACTGGACAAACCAACAGGACCTACCTTTTTCTGCCCGTATCTGATTTCTAGTCGCCTTGATTGATAATCTGTACAATTCGAGCAAGACACCAGCTCTCTGTAAGTTTGAGATGCAGGAAACCATGCTTCCAAGTCATATTTCTTCGCAGCGGCATCATTAAGAGCGCCAGAAACAATGGCGACGATTTGATAAGGTAGCTTTAGCTGCAAAATGGGATTTACACAAATCCATGCCAAGTCAAACTTTTAATAAAAGGCAAACTACAGCAACTTAAGTTGGAGGGCAAAGACTCGTTTTCTTATTAAGACCACAAGGACTGCCCATTGATAACCTAAGAAGCTAGCCTGATTAGGTTCACTGGTCCGGATAAAGTCGACATTTGAAGAGTCCTAATTATAAATAGAAATGGAATTAGGTGAAAGGCTGGGAATCTTTTGCGTTCAATAAATTCGAAAAATGTCTTACCCCCTGATAAAATTCCTCAGAGTTCTTCAACATTTCCTCGTGCATGTCCCACGAATCATTGCCATTTGGGCTGGTAATGCAGAATTGCTCCACTTTCTCAAATTGATGAACCCGGAAAATCCCCAAAGTATCACGGCCATGTGAACCAGCTTCTTTACGAAAGCAAGACGAAAATCCAGCATACCTGGGAAAAAACAGTTTCCATAAACAAAAAGGGAAAACAATTTTTTAGTAGCAATGGAGGCACCATTTTGACATGATTAGAACCTTATAGGTAGCTCCGAGGGCTGGATCCAATCATCCACATGGTAAGCACAGAGGGGCTGTTCGGCTGTTGCAATAAGATACTTGTCATCACCCTCACCGGTCACCTAACAAAACCAGATATGCTTTCTAATTATACGAATAGAAAATAACAGTCAAAACAATGAACCGCCAAATGAAGAACACATTTCTGAACATTAAAAAACAACCAACACTTCTTTTTGTTCCTTTTTCATAATATATAAGAGAACATTCCTTAATAGGAAGTAAAATCAGTATCAAGAAGAACTAAGTCATCTATGAATCAAGAGCATCTCAATGGTACAAGGAAAGAAAAGACCTTCGAAGCAACATGCAAATGTTACCTTGTAAAGCTCCTCATCGAACTGGGCCAATTGAGCACACTTGGCCATAACATCTTTCCTCATGAAGAAAGGTGTTTGCAATGCTGTATACCCCCTTTTCTCCAAAAAATCAAGCCCAAAATTGATCAAAGCTTGATTGAGACGCACCCCATCTCCTTTAAGGTAGAAACCTCTCCCTCCTGCTACATCAGCGCCTATAGTACAAAGCGTGGGGTAATCAGTTAAAACGATTCAACAATAAAAACAAACCAAGCCAATTTGCCAGCCAATTTCATGCACGAAATGTATCATATATTCATATTTTCTCCTCCCAAAGAAATGCATTCACATTACGCAAGCCAAAGCATGTTCACTCTCAAAAAAATGTATTACCCTTTTTTGTATCAGCAATCCCGAGAAGCTCGACAAGGTCAACATGATTCTTTAGCTTAGGCTCTGACCGCTTCTCACCCCAAGTTCTAATCACAGCATTATTTGCCTGTATTATTTTAGTGAAAAAGGTCAAAATATTCTAATTAAAACTATTTAGCAATAAAAAACTATCCAAATGAATAAAAATTTGCAGTGTAACTCACTTCATCGTCACTGATTGGAACCGAATCATGCACAAGATTCCCAATTTTCTCCAACTTAGATTTCAAAACAGCCCAAGCATCCTTAACTTCAGTATCTTTCACAGCGATTTTCTGTTTAATCTCCTCTGTTTTTGCAATCGTCTCCGTTGCATCTTGCTTAGCCTTTTTTCCACACCAATTCAAACAATAAAAATGCAATTATAGAAAAAGAACTGTCACTAAAAGAAAAAAAAAACGAGATAGAGAAAGAAACCCACAATTTTAAGTTGAGCAACTTGCTTATTGATCTTGTTGAACTCTTTTCGCAGATTTTCGAGATCATACAACACTGTAACAGACATTTTACTATTAGAAAATAAATAAAAGAATAAGCAAATCGAAACGTGAGAAATGAAAGCGGTAATTACATTGACGATAGACTTTGTCAAGGTCGATGATGGCATCGACATCTTCGACCTTGGCGAAACGACGACGTTGAGATTCACGAATGATCTCTGGGTTGTGACCCTTTTCTTCTCTGAACAAATTGATATCCAACATTTTTTTATTCTTTTTTTTTCCCCTTTGATTTCCCACAAAGCAGCTTAATTCACTGACTGAATAAGCTTAAGGCAAACACCAAGAGAAACCCTAGATTCAGTGACTGTTTGTTTTCCCGGTTGGGTTTATTCTTACTCTGGATAGTATTGTTTGAGCTTTTTGGGCACAAAAAATGGCCTCATGAATTGGGCTTCCTTTAGATATATTAAAAATTAGGTAAATTGCACTTAAGGTTACTAAATTATTAATAAGTTCATGATTTAGTTATTTAACTTTAAAAAGTTACAAAATAATTTTTAAATTAATCGAAAGTTTCAATTTAAGGCACTGAGCTATTCGAAAGTTTTTATTTAAATTACTGGGTTGTTAATTTTTTTTAAAAAAATTCAATTAGTGAGCTCAAAGTGACGATTCAACGATCGATCCGGTGGTAATCGTCCATCTATGAGTAAAACAACATACATTAGATCTAAGTCAATTTAACAACCAGTGTCAGACATTAGAGAAAAAAGTTGTTTGAATTTTGGTTCACAAACTCGTAAGGTTCAAAACTATTTCAACGAAAAAAAACTAAACTTATAAAACAAAAGGGGAAGGAAAGCTTTCGATTGTGCAGGCAGTAGAAACACAGAAGGCTATATAGCAGTGATTTTAATAGCACAGTGTTTTAAATGAAAACTCTCAAGTGTAATTTTATTGCTCGAGTACTTGTTCAAGTTAGCACATACTCTATTACATATCTTGCAAGTTATGAACTTAAGTAGCTTGAGGCACATAATGTCCTTTCCTTAATACACTTGATATTTATATTATCTTGCTAACTCCATTAGTAAAAATCTTGAATATTTGCATATTATAAATGAATCCATACAATGTCATTCTTGTAGCACAAATGTTACAGCTTAGAAGCAATTACTTGAAAAGGAACTTGGCATTCCCTAAAAAGATTGAAACAATTCAAGCAAGCAAATGAGTGTTCAAAAAAAAAAAAGGGGTGGATGGCTAGTGACCAAGGCAAATACACTTGCATCATGCTACTACTCTCTTTGTGCAGCTTTTTGGAGCATGAAGGCTATGAAAGTTTGGCTCTTTTGGTATGGTTGTATGCCATATTCGCTGGGATGATGATGCCTTCTTCGTCAAGGAAGTTCCATTCTTATTAGGGTCCGACGTTCCCTTAAGGGGTCTGGCCATTGTAGGTGACATTTCCTTAATTACACCGAGTTTCTTCCTACTCAATGCTGCTACCCTGTAAGAATTAGGAATATAGTTTTTATCCTTTAGAGAACATACAAATTTATTTTCATTGATGAAAAAGCAAAGGATATTTCCAGATTTGTTACTTACACTCGTGGTCTAGTCTTCTCTGATCCACCCTCGGATTTTTGAGTTGCCTTTTGATGCATAGGAGTGGTACGTTTTTGGGGAATGGTTGAAATCTTTCTTTCCATGGATCCTTTCGGTTTCATCAAGCTAGAGGTCTTGATGGTTTGCTACAAAGTACAGTATATACCATAGGATTAACTTCAGCAAATTCCCTGGATGACCAATGAACACAGCTATGGGAAACAAATAGAAATTTTAACTTACTGGTTGATCTTTATGTGTTCTTGTATCTGATTCATTGTCACTGCCTTCAGGAGCTTGAAGATGCTTCTTCTCCAAGTTTGCTTCCTTTAAAATTCCTCTTTCCTGAACAGCCAGAAAATTATCAGGATAACATAAAGAAATTTTGATGCCCATTTTGCATTTTAATAATATCTCAGGAAACAATGCCATACATCTGTTCTAAGTCGAAAAGGCTTCGGATTTGTAAGCTTAGGCTTTCTGTAATTCATTCCTTGAGCACCTTTAACTGCGGTGGAGTTTTCTTTCATTGTCTTACTCATCACTTTAGCAACCTGCATCATCATGAACAGACATTAGAAAAACCAGAAAGATATATTACACAACAAACAAAGGATAGAACTTTATAAACAAGCTACCTTTTGAATGTTTTTATGAGTCTCATTCATCAACTTGCCCGTGTCACAATCCAATTTTCTGCAATAAATTTTGGTGCAAATTCAACGGTGAATGCAAGTGAATAATAAATAAACAAAAGTATGAACAAACATGTCATGAATTCCATACCTGTTTTCATCAGAAGCTGCACAATTTTCCTTGTTATGGTCAATTTCCATGACTTTGCTTTCACTTACTCTGATATTAGATGCCATAGCATTTTCTTTGTCGTCGTCGCCCTCTGTTGCTTCAGGGATTCCATTGTCCTTAGGACATCGTTCAATGTTCTCTTCATGGCTGCTCCTTGAGGGACCTGTTGCTTGCTCCAATATATCTGAAGGATTCTTAGAAGTACTCTCAATTGTGTCCTTTTCATCCTGTTGACGACCCAAAGCAGCTTCAGACAACGGTAACTCATTTTCGTTCTTCTTTTTCTTCAAACGATTTATAGATTTAGCTTCTTGAGTCTTCTGATTCCGGCAATGCAAAGAATCGTATACTCGGCTTTTAACCTCTCTCCCTCTTAACTGTTTCCTTGGAGCAGCTAATGGTTTATTACACCCCAATGCATTCTTCTTACTCCCATCAGTAATCTCAAGCTTCTTCATCCCTGGACATATCCTCCTTAATGAACTACTCCATTCCACAGACTTCTTCAACTTCACTACCTTCTTTGGAGAATGAAAGACCAAAGCCTTTGCCACCACTCTATCCTTTGGCACCTCGACCGTAGTCGGTTTTGGGTTCCTAACACTTCGAGAAGTACCCGGATTCGACACCCCTTTCTTGTTCCTTGGAGTAGTCAAGGCCTTAGTAGATTGTTGCTTTGCTGCTGTTGCCTTCTTCACATTTGGGGTAGTCGAACTCTGCTTAACTTTCACTTTAGCTTCACCCATCTTTGTTGAAATGGATGAGATCATAGCCAATCTTGACACTCTAGACTTTGAAGATTTAGCAGGAACCGTACGGGGACATTCCAATTTCGACCTAAATCACAATAAAAAAACAGCCTCAATCAGTACCATTATCATTGCAACAAGAAGGACATGAGTTCAAGCATGCTTAAGCACGTTCAAGGGCTTGGAGGAGTTATAGGTACGAAGTAGGCATTGTATATAAAAGCAAACAATCAATGAAGAAAAAATAGAATGCAAATCTCAGTGAAGAACATTTCCATGTATATACCTTGAGTCTCTTCTGCAAAGAGCTTTTCTAAGCCCAACACTTGGACTCCTAGCCGCCATAACCTGAAAGATTCAGTTCTTTAAGTTCAGCAATCACTTAAAAAACATGAAAAAAAGAAAAGGGAAAACAAAAAAGGAAGCAAATTTTGTACTAACCCTAAGCACAAAATTTTTATAAATTTCTTCAGGATCCATTTCTTCTTCATGCTTTTGATCACATCCTGAGAAACAAGAACAACAACAAACATCATTGAGACCTAACATCGAACACTAGTTTGTTTTAAACAAAATTAATGAAACCCCAACCACAAATGTAAGCTTTGATCTTATCTACGAAATCAAATTATAGTTTCAAGCAAAATGGACCTCACCGACACGGAGGCAAAACCAGTAACGGTCATCATTTTCAGTGCGGCAACGATCAGGTGCGGCGAGGTCTACGAACTTGGGAGCCTCAATCTTTTCGTAGAATTCGTCGCCGATTACTTCTTCGTTGCCGGCACCGTTGATCTGAAATTCGTCCATTTTTCGTCGCCGGAGATCTAAGATACGATGAAGAGGAGTGTAAACTAGCCGGTAGAGAGTCAAAGGCTTTGGCAAGTAGTATTTTCCTTTTTGTTCTTGGAAGCCGTTCCCTTAGTCGATTGTTTTAAATTTGCTGCAGGTTCTGTAACTAGCCGTTACAGGCATAGGGGTAATATAGTTTGGATCAGAAGGGTGTTTTGGTAAACTGCATATTGGATAATTGAGACAACAGCCGTTTCCGCTTGTCCATTCCTCAACTACTATTTCAAATATATTTAATTGATCCATTCCAACTATTGTCTAAATTTTCAAAATCAATCTTTTAATTTTAAATTATTTTAATCGAGTCTTAGTATTCAATATTGTATCAATCAAGTCCTTCTATCAATTTAGCTATAGAGTACATTTAAAACATGTGATTCAAACTGTAAATTATTTAGAGGATAAATATCAAAACTGTACATGAATTATAGTTCAATGTGCAATTTTATAAATAAAACTTTGATTTGACTCAATTTTCACAAACCACTAACAACATTTTCGACATAACATTGTTATACGTTGATGTATAAATTTAATATTCATTCCCTCTTTTAGTATGTTAGATTCAAATCGTCCATACAAAGGACTAAATCATAATTTTTATCATTCTTAAAAGTCAAAGTATAATTTCACTATATTTTAAAGGGTTTAAAGGAATTTTTCTCATTTTAGGGGTAAAGGCCACTGTCTACTCCTCCCAAGTACGTAAATGTATGTTTCAGACATTTAAAACCTAACTTGATGTCTAGTCCAATAAAAAGACCTGATTGATAAAATATTAACACTTTAAGGACTTAATTAAAATTTTAAAAAATTTAAGAATCTTACTTAAACTTTTAAACATATTTATGAGCAGCAGTATTAAAATCAATCTTGTGGTTTTTAATTTTTACCTACTACATACGTGTTTGATAAAAGAGTACACGTAGTTAAATTAGGTTTAAGTCAATTAAGTAGTAATATGGATCATTAACGTAGTCAAACCCCACAAATCTTTTATTTCCTTTAATTAGACAACAAGTCTTGGTTTAATTTAATTTAATTTATATGCTCCAATTATTAAATATTTGTCATTCTTCCAAATGAAATTATTTTTTTCAAGAAAAATGTTCACCTCGAAGCTAATTGCACTAGTCTTCCTTAAACTTTAAAATATTCTAATTACATCCTTAAGTTATCGATGTTAAATCAATTAAGTCTTTTTATTATTGAAACCATGAATTTAACCATAAATGACATGTATATTCTCATGTGATATAAATTTTAAAATTAGAAAAAAAAAATTAAAAAAGAGTGAACGTTAGTTTCTATAAAACCTTCGAAAACCTCAAAAATGTAATTTTTTTTTTCATTTCAAAGTATGTCATATAAGATTTGGCGTCACGATTTTAGTAACAAAAGGACTTTATTGATATAACATTGATAGTTTGAGGATGTATTTAAAATATTTAAAATTTAAAGACTAATTTAGACTGAGGTTCATTGTTTAAGATATTTGGTGCAATTTACCCATATTATTTTATTAAGAATTCGAGGTCTTTTTCCACTTTATTTAAGGTTTGAAAACAAGGAAGGGAATCCCAACAACTCCAGAAAATATAAGGTTAAAATTATGATATTAGTACCTATATTATATGAAAGTTGTGGATTTAGTTCCCACAATTAATTTTGATTGTTTTTAGTCACTGTACTTTTTGAATTTTAAAATTTCAACCATAACCAAACAGTAATTATTAAATTCATTAAGTTCTATTATTTCTATACACATATGTAATATGTGAAGAATATTGACTAAATATATAATTTTACATATAATACAGGACTAATAGCAAAATTTTATGTAATTACAAATTGAAAATGAATTCAAATATGAATAACTAATCTCCTGTCTATTTAAATTTTATGTAATTACAAATTAATATAATGATAAATTTTAACTTTGACCTCTCTAAAAATTTATTATTCAATTTTGGCCCTTGTTTGCCCCTGCTGTCCTTATATTAAAAAAAAATCATTTTGTAGTAAAAAAATTTGATCCAAAAGTTTGTATCAACTCCACTTTAAGCTAAAATCAAGTGTCTAAGTAACTATGATCCTTTACCAGAATCATAAACTGTGTACTAATTCAATAGTTAACCCATGGTTTACATAGTTTAATAATTTAATAATTTTGATTAAGAGATTAAATGGTAAAAATACCATGGAGGCCCTTGTATTAGAAGTTGGTTTGCATTTTGTTCTCTTTACTAAAAAATGGACAAATTAATCCTTGTATATTAGATTAAAGACCAAACTAATCCTTCTATTAAAAGTTTCATCAACGTTTTACTGTTAAAAACTGGTTTTTGTACATTAGCATTTCGTTAGCCACGCCCGTTTTTAACAGTAGAAATGGATGAAATCTTTAATAGAAATGACCGTTTTGCTCTTTAATCTAACGTACAGGGACTGGTTTGTTTTTTTTTTAAATAAAGGAAGTAAAATACGATCTGACTTCTAATACAGGGGCTTTTATGGTAGTTTTACCGAGATTAAATATATATTATGGATACCTATTACCTAGCAAACTGGAATTTAAAGGTCTCAAAGTTTGGCAGTAATAATAGCGTTCTAAAATCACAACAAAACATAAAACAGAACCTTCGTTGAACTTTAAAACACAAAAAACCTTCATAAATTCAGACAATTTTACATTCATAATATATATATATATATAAAGTACCCTCAGCTACCTTAATCCCTCACCAATTAAATCATTCATTGTTCTTTCTTATCTACAGATCTTATAATATCATGGCTTGCGAATATATATTTGGAATCTTTGCTTGTTTTCTTGGTTTCTTTTTGTTTTATTACAATACAAGAACCAAGAAGACGGCGGCCGCGGCAGCGTCAACGGTGGTTTCGGCCCGTAATGGTGAGGTTACTGAGGGTACTGCAACTGATATTATTATTGTTGGTGCTGGTGTTGCTGGTGCAGCTCTTGCTTATACACTTGGAAAGGTCCTTACATCACTTATTTCACCTTGTTGTAACATGTTATCAATGGTAACATGTTTTCTTTTTTGGTTTATTGTACGATTCAGGACGGACGGCGAGTACGTGTGATCGAAAGGGACTTAAATGAACCCGATAGGATTGTTGGTGAACTTTTACAACCAGGGGGATATCTTAAATTGATTGAATTAGGCCTTGAAGGTATCCGAGAATGTTATGTCTGTTGTGAGGTAAAAGTATCGTAAATGTTCTTTTATTAGAGGTCGGATTAAATTTTGTCTTTTTTTTCTTAAAGAATAGGTAAATTAATCTCTATATATTATATCAAAGAGCAAACTAATATTTTTGTTAAAAATTTCATCCATTTTTATTTTTAAAAACTCATCCTTGTACGTTAGAATGAACACATTTATTCTATTAATCATATCAATTTTTAACAATAAAAATAAGGACCAATTTGCTCTTTAATCTAACATATAAGAACTAATTTTTTATTTTTTAAGTAAATGGGACAAAATGCAATCTGACTTCTAGTACAGGTGCGCATCTATGATACTTTTACATTGTTGTGATCTTTGCTCTCTCTCTCTTTTTTGAGTTTTTAACATTGGTCTTTGGTGTTGTAGATTGCGTAGATGAGATCGATGCTCAACGAGTTTTTGGGTACGCTTTGTTCAAAGACGGAAAGAATACGAAGTTGTCTTATCCTTTGGAAAATTTCCATTCCGATGTTGCCGGACGAAGCTTTCATAACGGACGTTTCATTCAAAGGATGCGCCACAAAGCGGCTTCTCTTCCCAAGTAATAACGCTCTTTTATGTTATTCCAACTTTTCATTTTTTTTAATATTTATATATGATACATGTATTCATATACAGTGTGGGTTTACAACAAGGGAGTGTCACATCTCTAATAGAAGAAAAAGGTACCGTTAAAGGAATTCAGTACAAAACCAAGGATGGTCAAGAATTTATGGCCTATGCTCCCCTTACAATCGTATGCGACGGTGGTTTCTCAAATTTACGACGCTCTCTTTCTAACCCAAAGGTTAAGAATCTTTTGTTTGAATTTTGTTTAAATCAAGCACTTGATCGCTGATGTAACGATGTTCGGTTTTTTCGTTCAGGTCGATGTACCGTCTTGTTTCGTCGGTTTGATTCTCGAGAATTGCGAGCTTCCGCATGCAAATCATGGACATGTTATATTAGCAGACCCTTCGCCTATCTTATTTTACCCTATTAGCAGCACTGAGATTCGTTGCTTGGTCGACGTACCCGGCCAAAAAGTACCTTCGGTTTCCAATGGTGAGATGGCTCATTACTTAAAAACTATGGTGGCTCCCCAGGTAAGTCGGAGTTAGTTTATGTTCCGGTAAGTATGTTTCGAATCCCTAGGAACATTTAACTGATATTTTGGTCCAATTATGCATGTCAGATTCCTCCACAACTATACACGGCGTTTATCACTGCGGTCAACAAGGGAAACATAAGAACCATGACGAATAGAAGTATGCCAGCGGCTCCACAACCAACTCCGGGTGCACTTTTACTCGGTGATGCATTCAATATGCGACATCCTTTAACTGGAGGAGGAATGACTGTTGCGTTATCCGATATTGTTCTCTTAAGGGATCTTTTAAGACCACTCCATAATCTTCATGATGTATCTGCTCTTTGTAGATATCTCGAATCGTTTTACACCTTACGAAAGGTAAACTTCGAACATATTCTTAAAAGTTCATATAATCGAAGCAAGTAAAAACTTACTGGATGGTATCGGCATCGGTTTTTATGACCTGCAGCCAGTGGCATCTACAATAAACACATTGGCTGGTGCTTTATACAAGGTATTTAGTGCCTCAGCTGATAAAGCAAGGGAGGAAATGAGGGAAGCATGTTTCGATTATTTGAGCTTAGGAGGCGCATTTTCCGAGGGACCGATATCTCTACTCTCCGGTCTAAACCCGCATCCTATAAGCCTAGTGCTACATTTCTTTGCCGTGGCAATATACGGTGTTGGCCGTTTGTTACTTCCATTTCCTTCTCCCACACGTATCTGGACTGGGGCTCGATTGATTTCGGTTTGTATCTAATCTATCTTCTTGTTTCTTTTACGAATCGTGTTTCACCACGATACATGACGTTTTTTGCTTATAATAATCCGTATTTTCAGGGTGCATCGGGCATCATCTTCCCTATTATCCGAGCTGAAGGAGTTAGACAAATGTTTTTCCCTGCAACTGTGCCTGCATATTACAGAGCTCCTCCAGTTGATTAAATTTCAGAGCAAACCAAGCTTTATTTTCCTACCTACCAAACACTGAGTTGGAAAATTTGCCACATTCTTTTAATACTTTTTCTAGCTAAGAAACTAAAAATAATGTCCAATAGGAATTGTGTAAGCTATTATTTCAGAGAATTCACATTATATTACTTTCATAATATATCAAAATTGGCATTACCAATACCTGGGATCTAATACTGCCATCCGCTTTAATAAACAAGATTTTCATGGAAAATCATGATACTTTAATGGAAAAATCGAGATTTTTCTTGCTTTATTTGCTTGGCGAATACAGGCGGTTATTTATATAAATAAAATGGTAGTTTTCAGTGAATGTTACAGGATAAATAAGAAGCATTACTAGTCTTTTCTAAGCATAGAATCTGACAAGTTATTACAAGCCATATTACGGAATTGAGAACAAAAATCGTAGAAGCATACGGCCTTTCGTCTCGGGTCTGAAACGGAGGTAACCGGTCAAATGCTATTAGATTCAATTGTAAAGCTGCTTGAATCTTCTGCAAGCTTCCAAGACATTCTCCCTGTGACCAAATGCGCTGACTCTGATGAAACCTTCACCGCCAGGTCCGAAACCACTTCCAGGCGTAGTAACAATGTGGGTCTTCTCAAGTATTTCGCTGAACACATCCCATGAGTTACGGCCAGGGAAGTGAACCCACACGTATGGTGCATTCTTTCCTCCATATACTTTAAACCCAAGCGAGTTGAACGTTTCTACTATAATTTTGGTGTTTTCTTTATAGAAGCCGATCACCTCTTGCATGGCCTACGAAGAAACAAAACCCAAAATCAGGAGTTCTACTCTTGCATGCTTTGACAATAAAGCGGGCAAGGACACTAACCTCGAGCCCTTCGGGTGAAAGGCAAGCCAAGCCACCAGCTTGGGCAATATTAGATGCACCGTTAAAGCAAGTACAAACAATACGGTTGAAATCTTTGGCAACAGGGAATCCATCTGAGAACAGAAGCTGTTTTGGAACAACAGTCCAACCGAGACGAACCCCAGTAAACCCAGCATACTTGCTAAAAGAAGCTGTTTCAATTGCAACCTACAATATCGAATAAGGAAATTTACACATCAATTGTATATTTATCCTTTAGTTCTCTAGATAACATGCAGGGTTGAAGGGAACCTCTTTTGCTCCGGGAATTTCAAAGATAGAACGAGGGTTATCATCTGACATATACATAGCATATGCAGAATCATAGACTATGATAGACCCATTGTCCTTCGCAAACTTAACCAATCGAGTCAATTGCTCTCGTGTTGCAGCAGCACCAGTAGGATTGTTTGGTGAACAGAAGAATATGATATCAGTTCTAGCAACTTTGGATAAATCAGGAAAGAATCCATTCTCGGGTGTACACCTCATATACTCGATATTTCCGTACTTCTCAACATCCTTTTGAAACTGTCCGGTCTGACCCATGATAACGCTGGAATCTACGTAAGCCTGCATAGAATAGCAAAAATTGTAAAGACACAAGAAGCTATTTCTTTTACGGCTAAATGTTTCTCTTCTCCACATTCCGTTGAGAAGCATTAAAAACTGCATTATAAACAAACTAAAAAGTCTTTCATGGTAAGAAAAACCATCGAGGCCCTTGAGCAAAAAGTCAAATTGCATTTTGCCCCCTCTACTAAAAAAATGGACAAATTAGTCCTTGTACATTAGATCAAATAGCAAATTGACCTTTCTGTTAAAAATTCCATCCATTTCAACTATTAAAAACTGGTTACTGTTTGTCAGCATGAGGTACATATGACATGACATGCCAAGTGTCAATATCTAGTTTTTCTGTCAACCTCGCCAGTTTTTAGTAATACAAATAGATGAAATTTTTAATAGAAAATATCAATTTGCTCTTTGATCTACTGTACAGGGACTAATTTGCCCATTTTTTTAGTAGAGACAAAATACAATCTAACTCTTAATATAGGGGCCCCATGGTATTTTTACCATGTTCATTGAAGCTTCATACGCCAGAGAACCAGACCAACTAAACATGACATGAAAAAGTAGATTGAAAAAGATTTGACATATTAAGACAACAAAGAAAAGTTACCGGGTATGACGGGTCTTGCACTGCCATTGTGACATTAGATCCAAAAACAACCTGGGCCAAAGCAAAACCGCAACCACCAAGATTATTTTGGATAGACAAGTTAAAATACTAATAATAAAAGAAATCTCACAACTAAATCAAACCTGAAGGCGAGATATGTCACATTTAGCACCATCTGAGACAAAAATATCATCATCCTCAATGCCAAGGTTGCGATAGAATGTTGAAGCAAGTGCAGCTCTCAATGCCTGCACAAATTAACATCAAGGTTGTGTTTTGAAACTTAATATTTCACATCCAAACATAATAAATGCCATTGTATAACACTAGTGGACTTATTTATAGTCCCAATTAAATCCAACTGGGGCCTTTAATTTGTGGTTTGAAAATAATTTATGCGTACTACTAATAAAACCAAACCATAACTTCATTAATGAGCTTCAACTTTGAAGTTTACAATTTACCATAAAGACTCAAAACGGCATACCTTTTCACCTTGTTCAGCTCCATAACCACTGTAACCCTCCAGCGTAGACAATGCATGAGACCTCTGCCAAATAGAAAATAATTCAAATGAATATCAGGCCCTACTTGTAAATGTAATTTTCTTTAACCCTATTACATATGCTTGGATAGATTTTGATGATAGAAGTGAGAAACCTCAGGTAGAAACCAATATTTAGCCCTAAATTGACAAAAAAAAAACAAGGAATACTTACCTTAGCCATTGCAGACGTAATAACATCTGGTATAGGTTCAGTAGTATCACCGATTCCAAGGCTTATCACTTGTGCATTCGGGTACTTGAGCAAGTGTGCAGCCCTTCTCCTGGCAACCTATTACCAAAACATTAAAAAAGTACATTACAGGACAAATAAATGGAACTCGAGAAAACCGACTGAGCAAACCATGTCTTCTTATAAAAACCAATGGCAAACATAATCAGTATCTTGAGGGAAAAGTTCATATATATAACACCAATGACAACAAAGAAAAGCATTAGACACAATGAGAAAAGACACGGACCTCCGGAAACAGATAACCAGCTTGAAGCTTAGCTATGTTCGCATTGCGAGAAACTTTAGTTTTGTAAGCTTCAAAACAAACAGAAACCATAATTTAGTCATAAAATTATTGAAGTTTAAAAGCACTTATTGAAAATTAAGTCATTTGTGCAACTACTCGTGAATTGAACAGTTTGTTCACAGTAACATTACCAGCTCAACTAGCTTTAAAACAACAAGAATTCAAGTATTGACATACCAAAAAAAATCAATAATAATGAAAAATTATAAGAATAATCACCATTTTGTTGTTCTTGAGGAGTGGCAACACATTTAACCATATTGATGCTTTTCAATGGAACTGAAACACTCTGGGTTCTGCTGCATTGTACCAATAAATAAAAACCCAACAAAAGAAATTAAAAAATAAACTAAGAACATTGTTTAATGATAAAATGAAAGAGAACTGGGCTTTTTGTTTTCTCAGAAACCAAACAGAAGAAAATCAAAAGGGAAAAAAAAAGTACCTTGAATTGAAACTGGTTGGAGCCAAGAATGTAGATGAAGATGAAGAAATCATTGAAGTTGATAGATTGTTCATCAGAGACATTTTCAGATTTTTTTCCCCCTTTTTTTCCCTCCGAAATTAATGGAGAAAGCTGCTTCTTTTTTATGCGGCCAAATAACCACAAATGTGATGCCTTCACGATTATAGGCCGAAGCTGATATTAAACCCTAACGGGCTAACCCTAATAATTGGGCTCTTCGAGAGTCAACGTAGTCAAAATTTATTACTTTCACGCACCTTATACCACGTCATGTAGGGCCTAATTTTTGTCTTGTTATTATCCGACGTGGCAGACATCCTTCCCACGCGAAATAATGGAAAATAACATTTACGCGCTAATTTTAAAATAAATAAATATATTCATACTATTTAGGAAAAGTGAAAAAGCCTTCACCTTCAATCCAGAATAAATTTTGGATTAGGGTTTTCGATTTCAAAGGAGAAAAGCGGTGTGGTTGCTTAAATTGATCCGGATTTTCACTTTGGATTTTGCATTATCCGTTTAATTGATTGGGTAAGTTTACTGATTTTATTGTTCTTGATGTTTATTTTGCTTAGAAATCTTATTGTTCAAGTTGTTTGCGAGGCAAAAAAAGGGGTTTTAATATCATTTTTGGGGGGTTTTTCGATGTGAACTGCTGGTTTTTAATTGGGTTTTGAGGATAATGAAAAAGGGATGTTTTTTTTTTCCTTTGCCGATGCGTGTCGATCAGGATAAATGTATTGAACTATGGCTTGGATAATTAAAATTTTACGTTGTTTATATTTGGTGTTGGGGCTGTTAGTCTTCCATGCTAAAATCTCTGGGTTTTTGTTTTGGAGAAATCAAGAGAGCCTAGTTTTCATATTTGATCATAGCTGTTTAATGGGTTTTGATAGTTTTTTTTTTTTTGTTCAAATTTGTGTTTTCAATGAGAAATCTGTTAAATTCATCTGGGTTTTAATATGCTATTGCAGCTTAAATGGATTTGGAAACTGAAAACAGAATAGCAGCTATTCTCTTAAAAGAGGCAGCCGAACTGAAACGGCAAGCGGACAAGGAAGGTGTTCATGTTTATCTTCAGCAGCCAAAAGTAAGGGGTCGGCCAAATTCGCGCTTCCTCACCGCTACTGTGCTTGGTGTACAGCAAGGTTTGTTATCCCATTCTTCTATTAAGCTTGCATTTTCTAATAGTAGAGCGAGTTTAGGTTAAGGTCAGTAACAACAGTGACTAGTTTTATGAATTTTCATAAATTCGAATACGAGTGTATGAAAGAACTGAGAGATCTTTTACATACCTTAAACCAATGATGATTAGGTTATCCTTGAAAGCACAAGTACGGTACACGTGAATCTAATAGATTAGTAGAAAATAAGATGGCAACCTTTCGGTTTCCCCTTTTGGATTTTATTGCTAATGCATGTATGCTGTGTGTGCCTGTTTCTTTCCCTTCTTTCTCAGCTAACCGAGCCGTTGAAGTGAATGAGATGTGGCGAGTTCGACAAAAGGAGCTTGAATTAAACGATAGGCTAAAAGGAAGATCAAAAAAGGATACCAGCCACAGCAGGAGTTATGGGGACACTAGCAATTCCTCCAGAAGAACCAGTGGGAAGCACGAGAGTGATTTTAGTGCTTCATGCTCATCAAGCAAGAGACCAGCCGAGAGTTCTCGTTCAAGGGAAGATGATGAAGGTCTAAGAGATGAAGAGATCGAGGAATTTCTTCAGTCAAGGTTTGTACCTTTAACCGGTTGTAATTTTATCCCCGGCATTTATACGGAAAACTGACTGACACGAACCTGTTTTATGATGACAGGGTGAAGCGCGGTCGAGGTTGTATAGGTTCAAGGATGGATGAAACAGGACCTTACCTACCCACCGACTCTCCAGGAATGTTGTCAACGGACCCCATTATAAAGGAACATCGTGTCACATTAGGTCCCAAGAAACCACCTTCACTGAAATCCGAGGAATCTTCTTCCGACGAGGAAGTTCGAGAACATAGATGGAAGAAAGAAAAAGACCATTCTAAGAGCTCAGATAAGAAGCATAGAAGGAAGCATAAATCTAAAGAAAAATATATAGATAAGAAAAAGAAGAGGAAGGAAGAAAAAAAAAGAAAACATCGGAAGTGAGTAATATAAATGTTTCATTATCAATTTATGTACTATTTGGTGACAATCAATAGTTTAGTTTTATCTAATTTTATGTACCAGTTGTGGTAATAATCAATGATTGATTGTAGCTTTGAAAAAAGGGTCATTCCGTGTTCTACGATGAAAATATGCATAAAAGCTGACGTTGAGGTTTTCTTGCTTTCGGCCCCCGTTTTAGACCCCATTTCAGATGACTGTATAATTATTTAATTTTGTATTTCTTTTCACCACTGATAAGTTTTAAATTTTACATAATAACAATTTTAACTCTTAATAATTACACATTATATCAATTTAGTCTTGATATTAAAAATTTAACCCTTAAATTTTGCATGTTGAATAATTTGATTTTTTTTACCTCTTCTAACCTAAAAAATTAAAAAATAAATTAAATGTTTCTATTAACTGTTTATCTAAAAGTATTTAGTTAAATTTAGTTGATATTTGAAAGTTGATATATGTAAAAAAAAAAAAACACAAAACAAACAAATAAGAGCATGAAACATTTCATTGTTAGGTATTTATTTGTTTATAATACTCTAGTTTTTATTAGGTGAAATTATTGAAAAAAAACATTATTACTAAAAAATTAAAACATTTGTTATGAAAATTAACTAGTGAATATTTTTGAATTTTATTTGCAAATATTAACGTGGTAGAAATTGAAAAATATTAAAAGTGTATCAATATAATTGCAAACTATATTCTTAGTAATAATTATGACATGTTCTTAGTATGTAAATTAATGATAATTATGTCACACTTCTAAATAAATTTATAATAACATATTTCAATTAACATAAAATTACTTAAAAATTTATTTTACACAAATAAATCGAAAATAAATTAAGAATATATAAATATTCAAGAAATAGATGTGAGAGAGTAATTTTTGAGCAATCATGTAACAAAAGGAGTAAAATATTTCTTTAAGCTCAAAACTCTGTTTAGGAACACCCCATACTCAAACTAGATTAAACTTGTTTATCAAATTTTTGTACCAAACCTCGATTAAAATTGTACTCCAGCTTGTGTTCGAAAGGTAATAACCTAATTTAATAATATAAAATATATAAAAATAAAAAAATAATAATAAAACCCACAACCAATTCGAACAGTCGCTCAACTAATAATTATCAAATTGCGAATAAATAGTACAAAAGAAAATAAATTCAAGTTTTTACATTACCATACATTTATAAATGGAATGCTTGCTTTTGTCCTACTTACAAAAATATATAGTTTCCATTAACTCGAATGCCGAATGCATTTCGCATACAACCAGCATGTGTCTACAATAAGCTCCAACAAACCAAATTCTACTGCGTGCCAAACAAGAAACAACAAATAATCAGTGCCGTAGAAAAACTTTGCGACGAAGTAAGGCAAATGTCATGAGTCATCGTAATGATGATCCGTCTCGTCAAAGATCTCCTCCTGAGAAAGGTCACATAAAAGGCCAATGTGTGAGAAACGTTTGACGGAAATGAAATCGGAAGTTAGCTAATAGTAGGAATATGTACCTGTAAAAGCTCTTCAATGACATCTTCCATTGTTATAATGCCAACAGCCTCCTCTTCTTCAGGGAGCTGTGGCAGTGGACTGCCATTTAGATGTAAGATGTCAGAATCAGTACCCTTTGACCATTTCCGGCTCCGGGAACCACTTTTAAAAGAATCATTCGAAGTGGGAAAGCTCTTCCACTTCTTCAGTGATCGTTTACGTCTTAAAGCATTTTCTTGAGGATATTTCTCACCGTCAATGTCAACCTTCATTTCCGGCAAAGGGCCTATTTCAAGAGAGGAACAAACAGATAAAGACGAATATAAAGCAATCGAGAATTATGCATTATAAACAAGTTCCATGGACGGCTAACTGGTATAAGCGGAAATTCAGTGAGAATATTCTAATAAGAGGGTGACACTTACTCCTAGATGAGTTGCTAAAAGGTGGCTGGTCTGTCTTGTTGCACTGTCTTACAACAACGGCCATATGGCTATGACCTTTTTGAAATTCATTTAATATATCGTACAATGGTAAAGTTTCTTGAACCCTGTAACAGGCAAATATACAAATACAAATATGGAGGATCAACCAATGAGTATGGTGCAGATAGTCACATTCTTTGCAGAACGACATGAACACAAGTTGTCCATTTCCTTTAGAGTTTATTTAATATAAGATACCTTGGAATCCTTCGTATAGTGACACTCTTCACAGGAACTTCATCTTCAGGGTGGACTGTTAATAAATTCTTGACCTGTGAGATTAAAAGATAAATAGTGTTCAATAAAATACCAAAATAAAAACATTTGAAAGTAAAAGCCTAAGGAATAGGGAAACGTCAAATAAGTAACAAAATGTTAATGTTCAGAAAGGCACTCGTATAAAGGTGGTGGGATGCATTACTGATTCATGCAACCATTAGCATGGCTAACTAGAAAGCCTGTCATATCACAGAGCATCATCTAGTTGGAAACAATTACATAATAACACTTGACAAACTGTAAATGATGTTAGTTTTAGCTGAAGGAAAATGATTACCAAAACAAGTCCAATAATGTTTGTAGAGTGCTCATAATAAACTGGAACTCTGCTATGTCCTTTCTCCAAAATTAAACTCATCAATTCCCTGTCCATAGCAAGCATGTAATGGTACCTTAAAATCTGAGGGAAATTGAGAATGATATTAAATGTCATGTTTCTCGATAATTTACAGAAAATCATACCTGTCAAGCTTGGCGTTAATATCAATTGCAAATGTTTCGGATATAGGAGTCATGGCATCTTTAGCTGTTTTCTCGGAGAGCTCAAGTGCTCCAGCTATAATTGTTGTCTCATCGTGCGTCAGTTCTCCACCTTTTCCAGCCTAATAAAGGTTCAATAGAAGGATCATAAATCTGAAAGTTATCATGAAAGAAAGCATATCTCCCAAAAGGCATTGCACTTACAATGGCATTGATTTGATAAATGGAAACAACCAAGTAAACAGTAACTAGAAGAAAGCAATGTAAACAGCTGTAGATAAAAATAAAAAAGCTCGTATGCAAAAACCAAGAAGTTGTTAACCAAACCTCATTCCCGTGCAAATTTACTAGGGTTTTCAACTCGGCTCTTCGAAAAAGTGCTACATGTCCATGGCCTAGTAAAAAGTCTAACAGCTGAAGAACAGATAAGATCAGTCAAGAGAGCAATTTACAGCATTCAAAGTGAGTATCTATAGCAACATTCATTACCTTGCTTATTGGGTATGCAACAGGAAAACAGATCCAAACAAGAACTTGAACAAATGGAGCTACAGTTGCACCAATTGCCAAACCGTATCGAGAACAGACGGATTGCGGTATTATCTGCACAAACAATTAAATTGCAATTAGGATTTAGGACATGCATTTAACTTCTTGCCTTTTTCCACTATAGTTGCTCAGCTAAAACTTCAGTAAACGATATCGAGTAACACACATCAAAATAGTCAAAACACAAAATGTAATGTTCAGGGTGTAACAAGGATTTCTATTTTCCATCTCTGCTGAGTTCGAAAGTGCTTCGGCTAATACAATCTAAGGTAGATCCTCACCTCACCAAACAGAAGAATCAAGGTCACTGAAATCAAGATAGCACCCCAAGCAGTGACCAAACTATCAAGGAAAATGGGAAGTGCCTGAAAAAAATAACAAAACAAGTTCCAAACATTAATTAAAAATTTCCAAACAAAACCATATCACAGGTCAGGCTGAAGCTGTATCTATAATATATATATACCTCCATTGCAGCAGCATTGCATATAAGTAGTGTACAAAGCAACAAATGCTGTTTTTTGACAACCGGCAATATTTTTGCTGTTTCAAAATGGGGGGATAAAATTAGCTTGTGTGCCCTTTTATCTGACTATAATTTCACTAACCATCGCTTAACTAGATGATCAATTTCAATTTTATCATCTAATTTTTCAGTCTAACATTCCAAATTCAAACCTCGGTCAAAAAGAGGTAAATTATTCCAATCATTCAATTAAAGAAGAAACAAATGAAAAAGAGTACCAGCATGTTTACGATCCTTGGGAGTACCGGACTTGGCAAGAACCTCAAGATCGACGAGACTCATCGACATAAGGCCCAAAGTAAGCCCCGACATCAAACCCGCGAACAATACCAACAACACTACTATTAATATGTGAATAAAGAACTCCAATTCACAACAACTGTACTCCACCGCCATTCAAAGTTCTCTCTTTGTAAAAAAACACAACCTCACAAATCAAGCAAAAATTAAAATAAAAACTTAGGGTTTCGTTAGAGAAAGGAAGAACAAAGATGATAAAGCTCTTCCATTACGAAAGCAACATTAGCTAATAGCAAAAAAACAAAAGAGTAAAGCGAAATCCCGTCGAAACGGATTCGGTGTAGATTATTATGGTTTTTGTGGATAAAATTGAAAGTTGAAGCTAATAAATGGGGTTATAATCTAAACAGCTGTGAGTTTTTCGGTTTTCGAGCTCTATGATTAATTATTTTTATAGTGATGTTGAGGATGATCTTCATCTACGTGTACTGTTTACTTACAGTTTAGTGTTTTTCTTTTTCCCAAATGAAAAAGCAAGCAGCCGAATTTCAATACATATTAAATATTAATTTATATGTTTGAGCCACAGTTAAATCGTTATTCGAATTTGAGCTCGATTAAATTTAATTAAGTTCGTGATTTATTTAAATTAAGTATTGTGATATTTAAAATAGAATTATTTAGATTAGATTGAATTAAACGAAAATTGATTTAATTTTTACTAAAATTTTAATATTTTTAATTTATAAATTTTTTAATAATTATTTAATCGAATTAAATGAACAGACTTACAAACATTTAATAGAATTAACTGTTAATCTTTTATATTAAAATAACAAGTTGCTAAATACATAAAAGGCTGAATGGTGAGACAGTTTTTAACATTTTAAGGCGCTAAATTCCCGGGATAAGCTTAAACAAATGTTTACCTTACTCCCGTGGAAAACGGTGTTAATATATATTTTAGACTTAATGATAATTTAGTTATTAACGTTTATATATTTTGTTAAAATAGTTTTAATTATATTTTCATATTTTTTTCCATCAACTTTTTTAATTATTTTATTTTTTTAATGTTACTTTCATCAAATCTGTTAGAAAAATAATTTGAAGAAAAAATAAAAGTTGATGGTCAAAAAATGCTCAAAAATACAATTAAGGTGATTTTGATAAAATATGTAAACATTAGTATTTGATATTTTATAAAAAATACTTTAACTTAATATGATTTTTAAATAAAAATATAGATACATGTATATATATCATAAGTGTTAAATTTCTTTCAAGCATTAAATAAACCTGATCATGGGTCGAGCTACTTAATTCGAAAAGTGAGAGGGTTTAGGCAAAAATATAAACCCAAAAAATAGGTTTGAACAAAAAATAAAATTCATTTTCTAAACAAGTCAGGCCTCGGATATGGTTTTTTTATTTGAATCGGCCTGAATTTGCAAAAAAAAAAATTTGTTGTTTTGTCATTGTTTTGCTTTCATTTCGCTATTATGTTATTATTATTTTGTTGTTATTATTGTATAACTCTTATTTTATTGTTAATTTTGTTACTATTTTAGAGTTATTTGTTTGCTAAATTACACATATCTTAGTGTCATTTAAGCATAAAATTCTTTTATCTAAATTAGGTTTTGACAATATTTTAGACCATCTTTTGGACCAAATTAAACCCGACTCACAATCAACTCCAACTCTATTTTTCACTATAAGACAAATGAGTTAAAATTAGTAACCAAATGACAAATAATTTTGTATAGAACTTAACTTTGACAACGTATCTACCAACCGCATATAATATCGTCGATATTACCATAAGTCTATTTTTAGTAAAACCAAAATTATATTACATGGTAATATTATTTTATATGAGAAGATATTGTTGCCTTTTTACCAAATGGTAAAAGAAATGTTAATTAATTGAGTCTTAATTTGATTGGTATAGGCATTATTATTAATGTAAAAGGACATGGTTCAGTATCTTCCTATTTATTGGTTCGGAAAAATTATAAATAATTTTTAACATTATATTAAAAAATAGATATAATTAAAATTTATAATGAAATTATTAAAAATATATTAATTCTAGTGTATTCGTGATGTTATAAGTATAAATTCTTTCTTTCGTATTCTCAATTAAAGATAAGATTTGAATTTAGTATTATTTAATAAAGATAATATATACATCAAAATGAGGGTTGGACCTTATCGGAAAAATAAATAAAAGTTGGACAGCAACCATTGATGTCAAATTGTGTCTTGACAATCAAAGGTTATACCTTTTCAAGAGATGTGTCATGATATTGGCATTGACAAACGTAATGCTATGGTATGTTACAATATTTGAGTGTCACGTATAATATTTTATAATTAAATTAGTAATTAAATTAATAGATTATTAATTATTAATTTAATCGATTTGATTGATACTAGATAAATAATAATTAAATAAATATTTAAAAATTCATAAAAATAAGAATAATTATTCAAATAGTTTAACCCTTTTTTTAAACTAGTGTGCAGTTGGACTAATAAATTTAATTATGCTCTAAAAACATTTGATTTCAAATCAGAGTTTGAAACAGATTTGATGTATTGTTTTATCTGACAAACAACCAAATAACATCAATTAGGTAAGCTGTCACCATTTAAGCACTGTCAAGCTTGCGGACCAACTCACATGATGTTTCAATGCAACTGCATCAGCATTGCCTTATAATTTTCGCCTCGTCGCTTTTCATAGTATTAATATATGTTTTCTAATCCTTGCATAATTCTTTTCATGATCTCAATCAAACAAATTTTGATGATTACAAGTTGCAAGTGAGGACTTGCCGTTATTACAATAAAAATATTATCATCGAATATTTTATTAGGGTGTTTTCAGTAAGGTTGATTTGGATCGGATTTTAGATTTGTTTTTTTTTTTTAATTAAATACTTGTCATGTCTATATTAATTTTGCCAAGGCTTGGTTCATTGGAGTTTAAGCTCTAACCAGGATAAACCTACACAAGTTCGAATATTTATATATATTACGTGTTTGACATTTGACCTTGGATATAAACAGGATATTTGGGGTGTGTTTGAATGGACGATTGAGTGTGATATTTATATTTATTTTCAAGTGTTCAACTGACTCAAATATTGACTTAAAAAATCGAAAAACGTTCAAATATCTTAATTCTTCTTATTTTTAAGTTTACTAAAAATGACATCAGATTTGGATTTGATATTTAGTAAAGTTAAAATACATGTATTAAATTTTCAATACATAATTATCAAATGGGTAGTTGGATTTAACGTGTTAAAAATGTAAGATCAATAAATATTTAAAAGGGTTATTCATTTCTTTTAATACGTTAGATCCAATTTATTTATACATAGGCACACACTTATTTACATTTGATTCATGAGTATATTGAGTACTAAATTATTACTAAGTTTATTCTTGGCCACTTATCTTTTCAAAAAGTTACAAAATAGTTATAGAATTATTTAAAAGTTTTCGTTTAAGTCATTGAACTTTTCGCATGTTTTTACTTACGTCATTGGGCAGTTAAGTTTTTTTTTTTAGTTCGGTTAGCGAGCTTCAAGTGATGGTTTGACAATCAGTACGATGGATCAGTACCCATTGATGAGTAAAATAACATACTAAAGATCCAAGTCAATTTGATGAGTAGTGATGGAGATCGGAGGAGAAAACTGTTTAGGTTTTGGTTCACATATTTGTGATGTTTCATAAAAAAAAGTTAAATTATAGAAAAGAATGAAAATAAGAGTTTTTGATTAGTATAGATAATACGAATAAAGAAAATAATTCAATAACAATTTTAATAGCCTATTAATTTAAATGAAAACTTGTAACTTTTTAAAGTGATTAAAATTTAAATTTATTAATAATTTAGTAACTCTATACTGGATTTACCCTTAATTATTACAAAGAAAAAGGAAAGAAAAGACATGACTGCGGTCAGGTAACCAGGGTCGGGTCCGCCATAAAAGGCTGCCGGCATTGGCTTCTGGCCATGTTGGAGCCTGAGACAGGGAATCTTCTCTCTCGTCAACTGTGTCAACTCGGACAGAAACGGGAGTGTCATAAAAAAACCGAGTCCAAAAGTCTTAAACGCGAATTCACTGTTTACTCCTATGAAGCAATCCAAAACCATTGTAATTTTAAAGGGGTTCTTCTTCTTCTATAAATGCAATGAGATTTGATTCCCCGATAAGAAGAGTGCTTTAATTGTAAGAACATAAAAAATAGTTATTTGGTGGCCCTTGGATTTCGTGAAGGGTAATTGATGTGATTAGTGTTGTTAGAGGAGTATGATTGAATTGGTAAGTTAAACTGATCCGATAATAAATTAATTGATCTATTAATTCAAATAAAGAGGTTGAGCTGATTGAATTGAAAATCATTCGAAATAAGTAAAAGTCGAAAGTTGAGGCAAAAATCAATAATTAAATAAATTTAATATATATATTTTTATATTTTTTAATTATTTATTTAATTAGTTTTTATCTAGCTGTTAAACTGATCAAACTGATTGAATTATGAACAAGTGGTTTGATCAGTTTAATTAGGTTCGGTTGGTAGACTATTATATGTGACACTCCGAGATTATATCACGTCATCACCTAAAAATTTATAAAATTTTTTAATTTTTCAAGTGGTGATATGGTACAATATCAAACTGTCATGTCATCAAACTTTTGTATTTTTCAAGTTTAATAACCAAAATGAATTTAGTTGCCAAATTTAGGGATAAAAATTATATTATCATTGTTAAGAAAGATAATCACGATCTTCGAAAAGAATTATCAAATACCAAGAGAGAGTGCGGAATGGGAAAACTTTGTTCTAAACTCTCAAAATTTACAAAACTATAATTTAATACATGATAAAATTATAATTTAACTCTCAAAATAATAAAATTTTGATTTAATCATTCTGAAAACTATAAAACTATAAATCAATATAATAGTAACTTTCTAGAAGTACAAAAATTTGCCATAACTTCACTCCTAAAGTTCATATTTATGGATGATGGGGCAGAGAATCTCAAACAAAATGTCATTTTGGATTGATCCAAACTATATTTTTGGACCCTCATTAAGTTCATTTGAATGCATCCCCGACATCATGTTATGTGTGGGGTCTTCGGCCATTGTTATTACGTCCATAAGATCCTTGCCCCAAGGGACAATTACGCCCATTCACTAACCAACCTTTGAGTTTTTTTATAGCTTCCATTAAAGGTTACAATTTTGGAAATAAAGTTATTGAGAAAAATAATTTTGAATCTCGAACATAAATCATAAAACGAACATATAAAATATTAAAAAATATATGTAATTTAATGATGATTTTTTTAAATAAATAATGAAATCTATTAATCCAAGAAAGCAGTTAAACTGTTATAAAAGAGCATTGTACAGTAACTACACTTTAAGCTATACAACAATTTGACTAATGATACTCTAAGAAGCACAAAGTGAGCCAAATATAATCCTACTAAAGAAAAAATATTTTATACACGGTAAGCGAATTTTGAAATCTTCTAACCCAAACAGTAGTAATTAAATTTGTTTGGTTAAATTTAATCACTAATCAATTTTTTTCAATTAGATCATTCTAAGTTTCTATACTTTTTTTTTTTAATTTAAAAATTTAAGTTTTAACACAAATGACAGTTGTTACTTTATTAACTTGATTTTTAGTGAATAATATGTGAAAATAATAAGCTAACATGACATTATATATATGATAATATATTTAGCACGTCAGATTTCAGAAATAGCATAACTATATTTAATGAATTTAATTATTATTATTTGATGAGGTTTGAAATTTGAAATTTTAAAAAATATAAAAATTAATAGAAGAATTTAACTAAAATAAAATATATAATTATATATTTTTTTTCAAACTTAGGGACTAAAATGAACTTAATTATTAAATTTAAATGTTAAAATAAAAAATTTCAAATACTAAAATAAACCTAATTACGAGTTCCAATAATTTTATTATCAATCCTTAATATAATACACAATGGATGGAATAAGGAAAGCAACATTCGCGTTGAACAGAAAGATGGCTTTCCAGTTTAGCTCAAATTTGCCCGAAATTATTAGCACAATGATATAATAATCAAGTATTATATTCTGATCCGGTTCTAGTTTTTTTTTTTTAATAAATAAATATGGTCAAATTTTGGTTTTAGTCCCTCCATCATGCTTAAATTTAATATTTAGTTTTTTAAACTCACATTATTTTGACATAATTTAGCCATCAATTTTTATAATATCATTAATTAATCTAAATAAATAACACCATTAATTAATTATTGATGTTAAAAATGTAAATATTTTTCTAAAAACACCCAAAAAATGAAATGAATTTTTATAATATCATTATTTAATAATGTCATTAACAAATATTTTTTATGATTTTGATAAAATTTCAAAGACATTAAATAATTAAAAAAGAAAATAAGGATAACGTTTCTGTCCTTAAAAAAGAATACGCGAGCAATAATTTAATAGTGATAGATAGCTAAAATGAATATGAAATTAAAATATTTTTTTAGCTTAAGTTACAAATTTACCCCTAAAACATTTATTATTATTATTGTTTTGATATTCCTATTTTATTACATTTTCATCCACAACTAACTTTTTTTTAATTTAAGATAAACGTTTTTAATTTAGTAATTAAACAATGTTAAATTATGTTATTAATCATTGTACTTTGTGAAAGTTGTGGATTTAATTTGTGTATTTTAATTTGAATAATTTTAGTTTATGTAGTTTTCGAATTGATCAATTTTAGTCCTTGTATTTTTTTTTTCGAAATTTGAAAATTTAGTCCTAATCCAAATAGTATCATTTAAATCTAATTGGTTAAATTCAATTAGTAGTCATATATTATGCGTACATTTGTAGATTTAGTCTATATTCTCCAATCGGATTTTTCTAAGTCTTTAGTGTGTAATATGTGGAAATAATAAACTAACATAACATTAAAAATATGGTAATATGTTCCACACATTAAATTTTGGAAATAATATAACTTAATGAATTTAATAGTTGTCATTTGACCAAGACTAAAAATTCAAAATTAGGAAAGTACGGGATTAAATTTATTACTTTCGTAAAGTATAGGGACTATTAGTTAAATTTAATTTATTAAATAAGGGTAAACTACATCCAATGTCACTAAACTATTAATAAGTTTTCATTTTAAGTCATTGGGCTATTAAAATTGCTATTGTGTGGCCTCCTCCATTTGCACCATTTACACTAATAAAAAAACTCTTCTTCCTCTTTACTTCTAAAGTTCATTTTTTTATGAAATAGCTTTGAACGTCGTGAACTTGCGAATCAAAATCCACCATATCGATAAACGTATCATCTCTTGGAATTCATTAGATAAACTTAAAAAAAAAACTTAATAGCCTTGTGACTTAAATGAAAACAATCGAATAGTTCAATGACTTAAATAAAATTTTTTGAATAATTCAGTGACCATTTTGTAACTTTTTGAAGTTGAGTGACCAAAACATAAATTGACTAACAGTTCAATGACCATGGGTGTAGTTTGCCCATTAAATAATGAGTTTAACCATTTTTTTTTTTTGAGGGGTTGAGGGACCAAAACGGAAATCTTGGCGGCGAGAAGAATAGTACTGACTAGTGGGTGTAAGGGAAATTTTGAGGGGTTCGTCTTGGATCCAGAAGAAGAGGGGGCAGTGAGAAAACTGTGAAAGACTTTCCCTTTACCTCATCTCTGTCTCTCTCTCTCTCACACACACACACTTGAAACCATTTTTTTGTGTTACACATTTGACTGCTTTCATCTTTTTTATCTGCAAGTCTCTTTTTTTTCTCCAGGTATTTATTTATTTTGGCTTCATCATCCAGTTTTGTTTGGATCTTGTGTACTTTTATTCATCAGCTTTAGCAAGTTCTTTTGTTGTAGTTACAGGCTTACAGCATGATTTTTTTCTTCATATTTTGATTCTTTGTTTTGGTTGCTATTTTGGGGGGGGGGGTGGAAATGGGTTTTTTGTTTATGAATATCTAAATTTGTTGGGTGTTCTTGTTGTTGCTTCACTGTGCTGTTATTTAGGGCTTCCATGGAGGGGTTTCCTTTCATTTGAGCAAATATCCCTTTTTTTCACTTTAGAAATAAATCTTTATAATTTTTTAAATAGCTTGTGGTGTGGATTTGAACTTGGTTCATTCTTGATTAATGGAGTTGAACCAAGGGGTTTTGCTTAATTTGCAGAGGAACTGCTATTTCCTTTGATATATTTCATATATCCAAAGTTCTTTCATATGCTAAAGCATTCTTTATACCATATGAGACTGTAAATATGACTATAATTCAATGTCATGCATGGTTTCAATATGGATTAGTTTGGATTCTTTGATTGTTAAATGAGATGGCTTGGTTCTAGCAGTTTAGTACTATGAAATAACATTGAAACCTATTTGTTAATGCTGGTATTGAAAATAGAATGAGAGATAGTATGATGGAAATGGTTTAATGCATCCATAGGTCTCAGAAGAAGTGGAGTGAACTTCTTCCCGGGTCATTTGGACTGAGTTCGATTCTTAGAGTCATTACTAATTACTATTGGGAGGACTTTACCTGCACACCACCCCGGCTTGAACAAGATTAGTCTCAGCTCGTAAAACATATGAGGACACCAATAGGTGGTTGGAAGAATTGGAGTGGATTTTTTCCCGAGTCATTTGGACTGAGTTCGATTCTTGTAGTCGTTAATATTGGGAGGGCTTTACCTGAACACCACCCTAGCTTGAACAGGATTGGTCTCAGCCCGTAAAACAGACCTGAGATAAATAAAAGAGAAATGGTTTAAAGCAAAATTTCCTAATGTCCCTTCTTTCCCACTTCATTCAAATCAGTCTGTGTTTCTATCATTTATAGGTGGCTAGTAATGAACGTAGAAAACAACCAGTTTATGTGACAGGTTTCGAAAAAAAGGTCATAAAATTTGCCTGTTCTTTTGATCTTTTTCACATGTTCTTGAAAAGGACACTTCCTCCTTTAGAAATCATATCGAAATCTTAAACAAGACATGTGATCTTGTTTGTTTGTTTGACATCACTTCTTTTGACTCTTAGTTTCTCAAGTTATACAAGAACAAGTACACTTTTTCCTGTAAGAATTTGAAAGTTGCCTCTTGTTCTGTTATTTTTGCTGAATGAAAGTTGAGCATATTGATTCAAATAGTCGTGGTATTGCTGTTCCATGTCCGTATAGGCATAGATTGCATTGTTTCTGAATTGGTTTTATGTCAAAGATATTGCTGAGAATTTGGGTACTTTATAATTTAGCATTCGGATATGATTTTGGTCACTCAAGTATACATGCAATTTGATTTTTCAAATGGTTAATCAGTCCTTTTAATCAATTTTCAGTCAATATATATAAACAAAGGAAATCAGTGTAGGGGGGTCTTTGGATTTCCATCATGTTCAAGAAGACATCAAGTAGAAACCAAAGATCGAAAGGAATCAGGATAAAACATGTCCTTCAGATTTGTCTGTTACTCGGGGTTTGCTTCTGGTTAATCTACCAAGTCAAGCGCTCGCATGATAAGAGAAAAGAATTTGATGCAAAAGATGCTAAAGTCTCTGTGAAAGAACAAGCCGATGATTTGATCTTAAAATTCGGGAGGAAAGACCTACCTCGCGTGCAGGAAGCATCTAAAAACTTCAAACACGAAGAAGAAGAGGAAGAAGAAAATGTGATGGAGGATGAAAATAAACACGATGAAGAACAGGAAGAAAAAACTAAGAGGCTAGAAGAAGAGGAGCATGAAGGAGCAATGAAACACGAAGAAGAGGAACGGGTAGAAGGAAGCAAACACGAAGAAGAGGAGCAGGAAGAAGGAAGTAAACACGAAGAAGAGGAGGAAGAAGAAACAAACAAACATGAAGAAGAAGAAGAGGCTGAAGAAGTGCGGAGCAAGCATGAGGATGAAGATCAAGAAGCTGAAATTAAGGATGAAGAAGTGGAAGATGAAGGAAAAGTAGTTGGAGATGATGAGGTCGATGAAAACGAGCAAGAAAGAGCAGATGCTGAAGTTGGTAATGAAGAAGAATTAATGGACGAGGAGAAAGAGAGAGAAGCTGAGGGTGATGATAAAGAGAACGAGGAAAAAGAGGGTCATGAAGAAAATGAGGAGTTAACAAATGATCAGAATGTCGATGGAGGGGATAGGGATACACACGAGGCAAGAGAGGAGCAATACAAGGGAGATGATGCTTCCAGTGCCGTGTCCCATGACACACAAATTACTACCTCTGAAACTGATAAATTAGAAATGGAAAATCCTAATGACAACTTAACAACGAATGTTTTGGAGCAGGAGAGCAAAGCCAATGCTACTGAGAAAACCGATGGTGATGTAAACAAGTCCGAAGGTAAACAATCTGAAGGTGGTAGCTCGTCTACTGGTGATGAAAACAAGTCAGATTTGAAGGCTGATGAAGGTAAACATTCCGAAACTGGTAGTTCCTTGAACATGACAGACAGTAAAGCAAACGATCACGACACTGGATCATCGAACTCTGAGCATATCTCTCTTCAAAACACAACAGACACAACCGAGCTCATTGTCCAAGCAAGCAATAACTCTACGGAAGAGAGTAAAGAAACCAACAACGAGACTGCAAAAGAAATTCCGGGTTCACTGCAAAATGGGACTTCAGCTCTAGATACAACAGGAGGTGGTAGGGTTTTTGAAGAAATATATAAAGAAAAAGCCAATGAGACCGTAGTAGATGCAAGCAAGATCGAGAACGTAGTAGATGATACCCCGAGGATAAATGTAACAACTGAAGGTAACGGTTTTGAATCTTCCACGACTAAGGAGACTTCTGATAATGAAAAACAAGAAGGTGACAATGAATCCGATGGAAAAGATGAAAACGAAGACACTTCTTCCTCTAATGAGACTGTGGATGGAAATCATAATGACCCCATTGATAGTTCCGACAATTCGGTTTCACAAGAAGAGAAAGGTACTGAAATAGATTTGAGTACATTGCCAGATACTACAACAGAGGGGGCGAACAATGAAGATAGTGTAGCTGAATAAAAATTCTGGTTATATAAATGGTTTGTTCAGTTTTTGTGAACTGCTTTATAACTGGTAATGTTTTTTTAGAGAGCTTTATTTCTACTCTATTTTAAATATCAAACTATGTTTAGAGAATACGGTTTCTTCTTTAAAAATCAAAATGTGTAGACTATTATATTATGTTGCTAGTGGATGCAATCTGTATAATTTGTGGCAAGTTCTTTTATGTGAATATTATTTTTCGTTTAAATCTTTCATAAAATTTGTTTGGCATGCCTTAATGCATGAGTGTGGTGTAGTGGCTAAAAGACATGGCTTAGTGCACGACAGCATGAGTGGTGAGAACAATGCAGGCTGTAATTAGATGTCAAGGTGGTGGTGTAGTGGCAAAAGGACATGAAGTCAAAAATTAGTGTAGTGGCTTAGTAAGTTGGACTTGCTGCAAAAACGCAAAAGCTGTCAGAAGTGGGATTTGAACCCACGCCTTCTCACGAAGACCAGAACTTGAGTCTGGCGCCTTAGACCACTCGGCCATCCTGACTTGATGAACAACATCTTTAAATTATTTTATAAGATAATTCCATATTTTTTTTTTCTTTGTTTCCTACTATCTGTGATCTCATTTTCATATTCATTAATAAAAATTTAAGAATAAATTATATTAATAGTCATTCAACTATCAGTAAATTTTGTTTTGGTCATTAAATTATGAAAAGTTACAAAATAGTCATTCAACTATTTGATTTTGTCGTTTTTAGTCGTCAATCGGCTAACGGTGGTATTTTTAAAATTGACATAATAAGAACTTCAACTCTCAACATTTATAATTTACATCAGTTTAGTCTTGAATCTTATAAAAAATTAGCCCTAAACGTTTATATATTCTGTAATTTGATTTATTGTTTGCATTTTTGCTTCTTTGTGACATTGGGGGTTAAATTGTTTTTGTTTAGCTTTTTTGGTGAAAGAGTCGTGTAGAAAAACAAAACTGTAAATAAAGACCAAATTACACAATACATAAATGTTGAAGGTATGAAGATTAAATTACTAATAATTAAGTCGCTATTAATTTCTATTTCATTTGAGGGGAAAAAGGAATCAGACAGTACCCAAAGCCTGAGATCCCTGTCATGTTACAAGAAATCTTGAAAGAAAAAACACAGCCTCAAATTGTTAAAGACAGGCTGTTTTAGTAGGGCAATGTATGAGAATTTTAATGATGACAGAGAATGAAAACTTTTCACACCATTTATCTACATGATCCCTTTTCTGCTACTCATTTGTGGCCACAAATCCAGGCCGAGATACATGCTTGGCACTTGGCAGCAGATTTAACCTCAAACTAATTGTAGGTCACCAAATGCTAACCTGCTTACATGACATTCTCTATTTAGTCACATTAACAGCCTTACACCCTTTTGCTGAGAAGTAAAGCATATATGGATGGCTAGAAAAGTAAAATAGTGTAGAAAATAGTTGAATTTGTATTCAGCTTTCAAGGTTCTTTTCAAGCTGACGTGAATTATACTTCAACACCATCCATATTGTCAATGTGCATGATCAACATAATGCGAGAGGCATGGTCTAATCTTTTACCAAAAATCTTATTACAGGTCCAATGATTGCGGTATGTCTAGCTGTTAAAGGCAGTATTTGGTGCAGGATTCAATTTCAAAAGGTGTATCTTATACACCAGAAAACAAGGCTCATTAACTTTTCAAATGAACTGAGATATAGAGTAAAAATAGGTAAAAATTTGGCTAACGAAATAACAAGACAATGATATGTGACATGCTATATGTATCTTATGATGACATATAAAGACCAATTTTTTTTACTAAAATAAATAAAAATTTTAATAAAAAGATTAGTTTACTCTTTAATCTAACTTAAAAGAGATTAATTTACTTATGTTAAAGGATTAGTTTACTCTGTAGCTGCGAAAGAAGGTAATGGCTGAAAGATTCTTCATGTCATGGTACCAAGAAATGACCAAAAGGCTATGTGAATGACGTAAAAGTAACCAAGTAGAGGGCCTTTTTTTCAAAGATTAAATGCACACAAATAGGATAAGTGAACCCACCAGCATCAGCTGCCAACTTAAAGCCTTCATATAGGGATGAAAGAGATGTTGTATGTTTTCACCTCATTTGAAAGACCTCACCATATCACCCATGGAGACTTCACCCATCAGTTTTAGAGGTAATTTCTTCACCATCTCACTTTGTCAAATGCTGCATGGCTATAAATACATGGTCCTCACACGCCCCACACATGTTTCACGGGGTTTGGAGAGCTATATTAGCCTTTCCCCATACCTTATGGGAGTTCTTCATTCTTTCAACACGAGAAAACTATATGTAAAAACACCTATGACTCTCGGCCTCGGAGTGAACCGCCATCAACAATCGAATATGAATTTCGTGTAATTTGAACCCTTTTTATTCCTCCCTTGGTCGTCCTATTGGTCACAAATAAAAAACTTTTAGCATAATCAATGAGATATACAAGGGAGTAAGGACACAAGCCATAGGGACTTTGATGCATATCTCCAATAAATTTTTAGATTCTAATATGCCAAAAATTTAGCTACTTTTTAAGATTTGGTACACTCTAAAAGCTAAAATATGCCAAAAAAGTGCTTCTGAAATATCCAAGAACTTAAGTATTCATATGCTTTCTTTTTCGGTTTGATCAAAATAGTCATTGGCCTTTCACTATCCAATAAAAGCTAGTCCTATTATTAGCCTCATCTTATACTCATATCTGCACCCACTAATATGAGAACTCCATCGAAGTTGATGAACATTTAATTGATTTTGCTTATTGTTGTAGAAAAAAGGTTCAACAAATATTACCAAAGTAATAAATGTTGCATTATGAAAAAAATTAAGTCTTCTTGCAACTTGACATGTGGGTTTTCTTCAATCCAACACTTCCACATGTCCAACATAGGATTCCCAGTCACAATAAGTCATATATTATATATGGTTAATATAACATTTAGTATCTAAATTTAATTTTAATGTTCAATTCGGTACTTGAGGTTTTTCTAATTTGATACTTTTTTTAATAGTTAAACACTTAAATTTGGCTTCAATATTCAATTTAGGCACCTAAGCTTTTTTTTTGTTCCAATTAAGTGTTTATGATTTAGTTTAGGTGTCAAATTAAACATTGAAGCCATACTCAAATACTAAATCGTGATTAAAACTGAAGTTTCAAATTGGAAAAACTCATATACCAATAGAGGCGAATGCAAAGGAGGCAAGCAGGCCCCTCCTCCAATGGAAAATTACATTTCAGCTCCCGTAAAAATTATTAAATTATAAATTTATATATAGTAAAATTACACTTTGACTCTCAAAATGGAAAAAAAAATTATTTAGTTCTTTTAAAAAAATTATAAAACTATAAATTAATACATGGTAAAATTATATTTTGACCTCTTCTAATTTTTTTCTAGATTTAGAGATGAATACAAAATTAATCCAAAAAATTCATGTAGTAAAATGAAGGATAAAACTAAGCTCATCGTATCTATAATAAACAAGAAAGAGGAAGTAGAAAAAGTTGGATAAAATGGAGTAATCACAAGGAATTTAATTAAATTAAAAAAGGGAAAAAGTATGAATGCCATGTCCGCACTGTACAAAAAATAATTAAAAAAATCCAGCTCGAGGGATTTGCTGTTAGTTTAGCTGCCGAAAGAATCATCCCCCAAAAAGAACACCTCAGATCAGTTTTACTTAAACCACAAAAACCAAAACCTAGAAACGACAAAAAAATTCCCACCACCACTAGATTAAACGACAAAGTTCTGAGTTTGCTGTTGTCTCAGTTCTTTCCTTAGCTTTTGACTAAAAGACCGACAAGCATCCATACTTAGATCCATAGCCGCTGCTAATGCCACGAAAGCTGCTGCATCCTCCGTGCATGTCACGTGATGCACCCCAACTTCCACTTCCGGTTTACTACATTTCCCCGTTCCTTCCACCGTTGATGACATCACGAACCCTCCCCTGAATTGATTTTGCGGCGAAAACCCGAAATCTGATCCGGATCCGGATCCTGGTCTTGACCCTGAACGTGATCCTGACCCGAAATCACCACTGCTTTGTGGACTTATTGATGGGGTTGATAAACTTGTTGTCATATCCACGGTGAATTTCCCGCCTAGTTTGGTGTTGATGGTGGAGCTGGCGACGGTGGATGTTACACTTGCGGCGGTAGTGATATCGTCGTGGAAGAGGTCGAATCTGTATCCAATGGCGTCGGTGAAACTAGGTTCACGCCAAGCTTCGAGACGACCCCAAGGTTTCCATGTTCCACAACCTGGTCGGAGAATTAACCATGCACCGGGGTTGGATTTTGTGACCCTGTCTGAACCAGGAGATGGTACGAAGGGTGTCACCATTGACGCCATTGCTACCGGTGAACCAGTAAGGTTATGGATTGTAATTGACCACCCTTTTCGTTCTTTAGAAGGCTGGTCTTTATCTGTTTTTAATGAAGGTAGCCATTTCCTTGGAGCTTTTGATTCAGACAAAGAGGATCTGTACAATAACATAACCAAAAATCAAACCTTTATAATGTAAAAGAAGATCCTTTGAACTTTATATAATAAACAAAGCTAACCTTGATCCTAGGTTTCGGTCGCTTGTGTTTCTAAAACCAAACTTGCAAGTAAAGACAGCTTGTTTAACACTTCCTTGAACTTGAAAAACCTGTGGACTACATTCAGGTTCACCACCGAACTGGAACACGAATCTTGGGTCTCGTTCTGTTCTAATCGTTAAACACAACTGTAAAGATGACCCATTTTTGCCTAGAGTAACCCATCCATTGTGAGCCACACACGGCCTTGATTCAGCTCCGCGTAGATCCAACGGCACCGAGACCTTCCCTAGTAATTTCCCGGACGACAACCCACACGTACTGCCGCTTCCGCTGCCACCGGCGTAAACCTCGATGGAAACTTTATACGACGAACCCCATTTTGAGACGATGTTACCGATCTGAGACTTGCTAAGACTAAAACAAGCAGCCAACGGTCTCTGAGAAGAACAGCTGTTGGTTTCTATGTCTTGTTGTGGGATTGTAGCTACTTGGCGTGGGAAGTTCTTGAGTTTAATCTTGCAATAACATGAAGAAGATGACTGTGTTGATGGGAATTTTAGGGCTAAATTACCCACCAGGATCCTTACAAAATGGCAGGGATCCATTTAAAAGTTTGGGTTTTTTTTTTTCCCTTCTTCTTTGGGATGAGGATTTTTTTGGACCTATGGAGGAGGGATTCAAAATAAGGAGATTTTAAGAGCAAAACGTAAGCAAAAAGAAAATGAGAAACCAGGCTGTATATTAGCTGGGGGGTTACTGCAGACAAGGGAAGGGGACAAGGATGTGGAGCCAGCCAAGAACCAGGTGAGGTCAAGCTCAGCATCACGCCTTTGGGATTAAACCCCTCCACTGAGATTTTTC
Source organism: Gossypium stocksii (assembly GCA_020496765.1). NCBI lineage: Eukaryota > Viridiplantae > Streptophyta > Magnoliopsida > Malvales > Malvaceae > Gossypium > Gossypium stocksii. The sequence continues at coordinate 128,937,620 of CM035624.1, forward strand.
AGTTTTTTGAAGTGTCCATTTTAGTGTTCTTTTTATGATAAAAAGGGTAACCTTTTTGGTAAATTCAATCTAAGGTCACTAAACTATTATAAGTTTACTTTTTGTTCACACAATTTCAAAATGTTACAAAATTATCGTTGAACTTAAGTCATTAGGTTATTAAGTTTTTTTCTTTAAAAAAGTCCAACTAGCATGCTTCAATGATTTAAGTTGATCTAACAAACTAAACTATAAAAGAGAAGGGATAGGAAAACTTTTGATTTTTGTAGGTGACGCAAATGGAAAGGGGCATATAATAACGATTTTAACAACTCAGTGACTTAAATGAAAATTTCAAATAATTCAATGACTATTTTGTAACTTTTTGAAGTTAAGTGACCAAAACGTAAACTTACTAATATTTCAGTTCCCTTAGATGAAAATTTCCCAAAAGTTTTTAATGATTTCTGTGGAACAGCTAAGCTAACATTTTGTTTTTTGCTTAGTCAAAAAGAAAGTTTTAATTAACTAATTAATACTGAAACTTTCCTGCTTTAAAACGATAAACAAAAAAGTCTAATGTGATTAATGGATATAATTAATGTGCACATAACCATCATAAAGAAAAATGAAACCAGAACCAGCTCTAGCCAAAAATTCACTAATTTTTTTACTATTACTTATATTTTTAATCTTATTTTTGAGTTTTAAAATTTCACCCGATTTAATTTATTTGGTTAAATTTTATTATTAGTAGTTTAATATGCATAAAATTATATATTTAGTGTATATTTTCTAATTTAATCATTTTTAGCTTTTGTAATCTTTTTTAGTTATAAAAGGAAGTTGAACTATAACGCTCAACCGACAATAATAGACTAGTTACTCAACACTTCTCAACATTACATTTTGCACCGTCAAAAGTGGTTGCGAGAAAAATATAAAAACTTAGTTGGCAACACCTTACTGCCTTGTATATAGCCATATGTGCTGTTCGTGGTACATGTCAAATCTCTACTTGCCAATCCCTTGACATCCAATTGTGAATCTTTGATGTCAATCTCGGAGATTAAGTCTATTGTTTTATTCTTTTTTGAGTAATATATGAAAATATTAAGGTGACGTGCATTATACTTATACATCGGATAACTTGGTTGTTGCCACATTAGACTTTGAAAATAAATAAAAAAAAAAGTTAATGAATTTAACATCAACCTTTTGGTTAGTATTGAAATTTCAAATTTTGAAAAGTTATAAATTTAGTTCATGTTCTCTGATTTGATATTTTTTATTTTTATACTTTTTGAACATTTTGAAATTTTAATCTTACAGAAACTATAACTATTTATCCCATTAACAGACTTTTTTGTGAAGGGTAAACTATTAAAATAGTCACTTTTCTTTCTCTTAGGTTACATTTTAGTCACTTATGTTTGAAATGTTACATTTTAATCACTTACGTTAACATGTTGTAACATTTTAGTCACTGAGTCGTTAATTATCGTTAATGGTGTAACGGGAAGTTGACGTGAGACGTTAAATCATCATTCCGAACAAAAATTTTAGGTTAAATTCTACAATTGGTCCCTATATTTTTTGTTTTGAGCACTTTAGTTTTTTTCTTTTATGATATTTAAACTTTTCTCTTTTGCTTCTTCCTCTGTTTTCTTTCCTTCTCCATCATTTTTAGTTAGTTTTTCTATATTTTCTTGTTTTCTTCTTTTCTCCATCACTTTTAATTAGTTTTTTTATGTTTTCCATTTGTTAAAATTAAATGGGAAGAAAAAAAAGAAAAATAAAGAAATAAAAAGAAAAAATAAATTATTCAAAAAAAAAGTATTGGGACTAGTTTTAACAAATGAAAAATATAGAAAAACTAGGTTAAAAGAGAACATAAAAAAATTAAATTATTCAAAATAAAAAAAATATATGAGAGCTTTTTTAAATATTTTAAAATTTTAATCTCATAGAAACTACAACTATTTATTCTATTAACGGACTTTTTTGTGAACCACATGCAAAAATAAGAGAACGTTTCAAAAATTCAAAAAAAAGGAAAAAGAAAACCTAAAATAAAATATAAACTAATGGTAGAATTTACCCCTAAAATTTCACCATACATGGGGAATGGATAGACTCTGAGGAATTGATTACAAATACAAAGAAATGAGCTGGCTCATAATGCAAACGACAAGTAGATACATACAATAAACAAGATGCCAGACAGCAAAGAAGAGCATCAATGTTCAAACCCTATGCTACTCTTTTGTCGTTTCCCCTTTGTCTATCTTTTGTCGTTTCCAATTTTGATTGATATGGTGTAATAATTTATATAAAACAATACAAAAACTCATTTAATATTTCGCATAATCTAACAGAGAGGATGATCCAATAGAGAGTGGGAAAGTGGGATGGGTTGGAGACGTGGGGGGTGTGGGGGCAATGACTAAAGTACCGAACTGAAAGTGGTTAACAGGTAGGAAACATTGCATGGAGCCGAAGAACAGTGGATGATGATGATGATGAATGTAACACAACATAACTGCGGCTGCCTGAGTTACAGACAGAGAGTCCCACTCCATGCAAATACGAGGTCCCATGATAATATAGCCTTCTTCACTTCATTTCTTTTGATTCACACTCATCTCTATGACCAGGACTCTCGTCTTCATCTTCACTTATTTGATTTAAAGTCGACGAATCTCTTTCATGAATTGATATTAGATCAACTGAGTCTTGGAGATTGTTTGAAAAGGTTGTGGGTTTAATAAAGTAAGAGTGAATCATACTCAACATCGGGAATTATGCTGTCTAATATTGTCTAAATTGAATCAGATTGAGAATCGGTTAATATATCACAAGTCAAACAAAAGAACCAGATCAATTTTAAAGCAAATCGTGATTTATAAACCAGTTCAATCAGATTTTTATGTTTTTAGTTCAAATTAATAATGTCAAGTCAAGGAAAAAAATCCAACTAGCTTAACTTAAATATTTAAATCGATCGATCTAATTCATCTAAATACTTAAAAATGATTAAAAAGTAGAAAAAGTAAAAAACCTAATCTACCTAAATTGGGGTTATTTATTTGTGTTTGATTTTCTAAAAAAAAATTGGACCTTTTTATTTTTATTTTTACTTATTCTTTTAAAAATTTTGAATAAAAAATTAATAATCTGATTGATTCGATCATCAGTTTAGTTCTAAAAACTTTAACGACACCATTTGAGTTAGTTGAATCAAAAAATATTTTGACATAAAATGATACTGACCTATTAAAAGATTTATCAACTTCGTAAAAAGATTTCTCCCAAAATAATGTGTATGATTAGGGAAAAGGGTTAAAACGTATTTAATCAATTACACGTGCAGGTGATATGCTAATTAGTAAATTCTAGAAGACAGGACAAAACAAAACTAAGATTGTTTCAGATTTTTGTTCTTTTCTTTTCCAACAGAGATTGAGGTATGTTTTTAGTGAGTGGATATTTTGGGCCTTAAACCAGCATGACTTTTGGGCTCTTATGGCCTTTTGGGATATGTCTTAGGGCCTTAATATGCTCTAATAAATCCTAACAAAATGCAGTTATTTGTTTTTCTTAAGGATGGATGTGGAAAATCAGAAAACATGAGAGGTGTTCATAGAGTTGTTTCCGACGTATGTTACAAATCAAGTTAATTATTGTCCTAAACTATCATTATTATACTAATTAAAAATTACTTTGTATGATTAATCCATGATTTTGTAGGTTACCAAAATCTTTATTCTTTATGTAGAATCACTATACAATTAAATATACAGACGTTTGATCTTTGAAAGTAAATTCAGTTCCTTTAAAAGATATCACTAAGATTCAATTGGTGATTGCAATTTACTTTAATATTAAGTTATGTTTTAAATGATTAATTTCTCCTAACACTTGGAAGTTACAAAATCTTATTACATTGAATTGGTAATTGATGCAAGAAACTTAAAAAAAAATACATAAGTTAATATAACTTTTAGGGTATGTTTGTTTTTCGTAAAATATTTTTATTGTTTTACGGTATCTGTTTGGTGGAAAATGAATTACTAAAGAAAATTATTCTCCAAAAAGAGGGTAAAATCAAGACTTTTTTTAAAGAAAATGTCTTACCAAAATTTTTTTTTTTTGTAAGACATTTTTCAAACGGATAAATCTTTGTTCACTATCTTCACTATCAAAGAAACAAAAAAGGGAAGCTTTCATAGCAATAGAGGGGAAGCTCTCTTCACACTGAAGAAAGCATTTCATTATATTTTAATTTTATATTTTCAATGAAAACAGTCTCTGAACTTGCCAATCAAGTTTACTTAGGTATCTATATATGTTTTTTTGTCTGCTTTAGTATTTGACTTTGGATTCCATCAAAATTTGATGACATGACACATATTAATGCCATGTCATTAATTTTTTTTTTTTACATCTGTCAAGTTCAAGGATTAAAATTGATATAGTTGTCAAGTTCAAGTATTAAAACAGATAAAAATTTACTTTGAATGATTAATCCATGATTTTGTAGGTTACCAAAATCTTTACTCTTTATGTAGGATCACTATATAACTACGTTTGATCTTTAAAAGCAAATTCAGTTCCTTTAAAAGATATCACTGAAATTAAATTAGTGATTGCAAATCACATTAATCTTAAGTTATGTTTTAAATGATTAATTTCTCCCAACACATAAGTTACAAAATCTTATTACATTGAATTGGTGATGAACTTGACAATCAGATTTACTTAAATATCTATATATGTTTTTTTGCCTACTTTAGTATTTGACTTTAGATTCCATCAGAATTTGATCACATGGCACATATTAATGCCATGTCATCAAACTTTTTTTTTTTTTTTTTACATTTGTCAAGTTAAGGATTAAAATGAACATGAGTGTCAAGTTCAGGTATTAAAGCAAATAAAAAAATATAAATATCAAAGTAAGCAAGGACTAAATGTTATATTAACCCAAAAAAATCATATCCACGAAATTCAACATTTGTAAATGAAACTCAGCCACGTGAATTCAATATAGCATGTAAGGCAAGTTTCTCATTATGGATTTATGCACATCGTATGGAGACAGTTTAGAGTATGTCTCAAAACGATCCCTCCCACCAACCTTTCTTGGCATTATCATTTCATACCATATTTGGATTCAAAATTCATGGTTGAATTTACATTTAGATTGTCAAATGACAACAAATAAAGAAAACATATAAGGAAAATTCAAAAAAATGCCAGTTACTATAACATGGTGACCATCTTGTCTGTAATTGCGACATAAAAAAAAAAAAACCGGGTTCCATTTTCCAATGGTGATCCAAGAACATTAACGAGAAAAATGGTTGAAATTGATATTAAAGCATAAAACAAAATTTACATACATAAAAAAACCATACACACTGTGTCGGTGGACTGTAATTCTTTGTTTATTTGATAAAGAAAGTAAATAACTTAATTAATTAATTTAAAAAAACGCATGTCCGAATCCAGGAGGACAAGGATTGTATAGTTCAGGATTAGGGTTGAATCCAGGAGGTATCATGTTGGGAACATTGTTGTATCCTTGAGACATCGTGTTCGGGTCGAACTCGACGTTGTTGGGGAACATCCCGGCACTTGAACTCCCGACGAAAAACGGCTGCGAATTCGTTGTCTGAATAAGAAGCTTCTCCACTTGCTTTGCCACGTTCTTTTTCAACTCTTCTAATGCAGATTTCAACTGCTGGAGTTGTTGAGGGTTCTGTTCCTCGATGGGTGATTCCCACCAGTACTGGCTTTGGCTTGCTCTTCTCATTTGGTTAAGCTCTTCGCCCCGCCGTTTCTCGATTTCGATCTGATTCACCAACTGAATGCAAAACAACATCGACTACTATCATTTCATCAACGATAAACAAACAAACAAAGAACTAATATATTAGTCAAATCCGAACCTCGGTGAGCTGCATGTTGAGTTCACGAACATTAGCATTACGGTGAGCCTCGATGAGATGCAACGTACCCGAATTATCAGGAGGGTTACCGTTGACATACCGATCGATGACGTTCCCGATTTCAGGGTGGCCGAAAGAGAAGACTTTGTTGCCCGGAGAGAAGACGATGATGCCGATTTCAACACCGCAAAGGGTGCAAAGTTCACTAGCCTTTTTAAAAAGACCGGAACGACGTTTCGAGAAAGTCACTTGAAGATTGCTATTGTTCTTCATTTTCACCATCTCAACCTTTTGACGGCCTAAGCTTTTCTTCCCCATGGCAATGGCAATGGCGATGGCAATATGAATAGAGAAAGGGGAAGGTTAATATTTATATGGGGATGGGATATTAGGATATTCAACACTTTGAGCTGTCTAAATTTACTATGTTTTTTTTTATGTACAAAAAATTCCCTGCTGTGCTTTGCTTGAATTAAATTACATACTGATTTAGGATGCTTTGTAATCTTATTTTGGGTTTACATATATGGGAATAAATACCCAAATTTTTTTTAAATAAAATGTATCTGTAACTCTTCAACTTTGTATTAAACACTTTCCCATTTTATCATAATAAAAATATTATATACAACTCAGATATTTCTGGGAAAAAAAATTTTGGTCATTATTTCATGTTTCAATGAGTAGGGAGTAGTTGGTAATTCATAATCATATGAAACAGTCATTTCCCCATGTGTATACATATCTAAAATAAATTTCATTTTAAGTTATATCTTATAACTTAAAAAGAGAATAAATTTTCATGGTAAGATTAATTATTATAACGGTAAAATTAAAATAAGTAATAAAATATGTATTTAAATATAAACGTAACAATATCCATGAGAAGGAATGAAATTAAAAAATTATTTTTAAAGGGGTTAAAGATAAATTATAAAATATTGAGGAATATAATTTTATTTTTATATTAACATATAATTTTATAAAAATTTAAGTGATTAAATAAAAAATCTAATATTTTATCTTTGTCCATGTTGGTGAGGTAAATTGTAGTAAAAATACAAAATGACCATTAAAGATGTCAAGCAAAGTCTTGACTATGCTGAAACATGAAACCCAAACATATTGTTGCGGTGTGATTTAGCTAAAAGCCAAGGGTGACCCCGAGGGATAGGCAGTGGCTTTGGTCATTTTGTTTGGTGATGTTGTCTTTTTGAAAATGTTGTTTGAATTGGAATGAATTAGTTTGATGAATCGAGAATTGATTGAGATATTGAATTAGAGAGTAGCTTTAAAGTGGTTAAATCAATCAAAAGTCGATACAAATCAGTTGAACCGACTAAAAAACCGTTCAAATTGGTTGAACCGTGTTTTTATTTTTATTTTTTGAACTTAATAATTTTTAATTGAATTGGTTAGATTGATCGAATTGACGAACTGGTGACCTGAACGATTTGACATTCAATTCGCTTTAAAAAAACATTATTTTTAGACCTTTAAAGTTTATAATGTTATAATTAATAAAAAGGTAAAATTTTTGTTTGGACCCTCAAAATTTCACAATCCAATTTCGACTCACAATAAAATTCCTTCTTTGAATAATGCGTTTCAAACTTTTAGGTTAAATTATGCTATTAATCTTTATACTATGTGTAAGATGTGGATTTAGTCTCTATACTTTTATTTTGATTATTTTTAGTCACTATACTTTTCAAATTTTAATTTTTTTGTCTAGACCAAACAACAACCGTTAAATTTATTATGTTCAACTATTTCCAAAATCTGATGCGACAAATGTATTATCTTATGTGTAGTGTAATTTTAATTTGTTATTTTCCCGTTTTGCTTAAAAAAAAAGCTAGTTAATGGATTTAACAACTTTTATTTGCATTAAAATTTAAAATTTGAAATTTAAAAAGTATAGGGACTATAAATAATTCAATTAAAGAATATGTATTAAATCTACAACTTTACATATAATACAACACTGATAATATAATTTAAAACTCAAAAAGTTTGTATTTAAATACTAAAGTTTTTAATATTTAGTATATCCCCGTTATCATCATTTGTTAGTCATTGATCGAGTTCATTATCATTTGAATTTGTATATACATCATTGAGATTATCAAATTCTCATTCTTTTATATACTCTACGAGGTATCAATCATCTCAATTCTACCCATAATTGAAGTTACGAAATATGTAACATATCAGTACAATTCAATTTTATTTTTTTATGTTAAACTGATGGGATGTTGTTAATATGAGAAATATTTTTTAGAACAACAAATGTCTTCTCAACTATATTTCGAAATATTAAATGTCTCAAATTTAAGAGTTTGTAAGATTATTTGCATAATTAATATCAATTTTATAATATTTGAATTTACAATCTAAATAGTTTATAGCTTACCTTAACAATTTTGTTGAGATGTATTATATTATTGGAGATAATTTTAAAATTATCAATTTTCATAGGTTTGATACTTTTTTCAAAAAATTCTGAATTTGAAAAAAAATAATTGTGTATTTACAAATTTGACCAATTCTTCCAATAAAAAGAAATATGAAAATGAGAAATCTATTGAAAAAAAAATTATTATCTGATTTGTTAACAGAAGATAATATTATATGTTATCAATACATCACTTTTTAATTCAAATAAAAAAATTAATTATAAAATTATCTCCAAATTATATTATATTTCACATTTAGAAATGTGATATTTAAAAAATATATATTTAAAATATTAATTTTATTGTATAATGTCCAATAAAGATAACCACTTATCATATTCTTATCGATTAGATTCTTACTAATTAGGATTGTGTTTGTGAGTAAAATGAGATGAAATTAATAATTTAAATATTATTTTTAATAAAAGAAACTTTTAGGTAGCTCTAAAAATATAATAGTTTAATTTAATTATTTAAAAATTATAAAGATATAATTTATTAAAATAATAAAATTATATTTTTAATATTATAAAAATTATAATTTAAGAAAAAAGTACTTTTCAAAAGTAAAAAAAAATATCCCAACAGTTTTTGAAAAAAGTATTTTTTTTAAAATAAAATATTTTATCTTTTTAAAAAAAAAAGTTATCCAAAAAATGCTTCTCAGTGAAAAGTTAAAGCAGAGATAATATTTTTTAATATTGGGCGTTGGGTTATTTGAAAATATCTCAACACTTGAGCGTAAAATAAGAAAGTTCCATAAAAACAAAAATTCTTATTTATTTATTTGATAAAATATTTTCACACGAAATAAAACTAAAAATAAAAACACAATTTTATTGGTTGTATAATAATAACTTGTCACTTACAAAGGAAAGCAAGTCTTTTCTTCTTCTCTACTATTTTTTGCCGGCAAAACAAAAAAAAAAAAAAAGGAAACTTTAGCCGGAAACGAGGGTTTTTTCCCCACTGATCGATTAAAAGCTTCAATAAATTCATCTTTATAAATATTTTTTTATGAATGTTTTGTTAAATTCGCTTTTTAAAAAGTTTCTGTTTTTAGAGATATTATAACAAGAACAATCATAATTATTGTATAAATTTGAATTGTTTTGGTTTGATCGGACGATGGAGGGTTTTTCGAGCAGCGACGAGGATTATTACTGTTCGTCCGATCGAGATTCCCTTGACGGTTTCGAGAATGACGAGTACGATTCTCAGTGGGTCACTTCCAAGAGTCCCACTACAAAGGTCAATTTTTGTTTTTATTTCCCTTTTTTTTTCTGGGTTTCTTTGAAAATTTTCAATTTCCTGTTCTAATTATCGTTTTGATTTTTGTTTCAATTTTAAGTGAAAAGGGTGTTCTTTTTATTGTTTGCTTTCTGGGTTTTTGGGTTTTCAGTGAAAAGAGAAATGTTGTTGATCATCAAATTAGTGATTTTTTCCCCTTATTTTGTGTGTTAAACTGCATTGTGTTCATTGTATTTTAATGGCAAAAAAATCAAGCTTTAATTTTAATGTGAAAAACATGACAGGATACCCAGTTTCTATGTTGTTTTGTATTTTTATATCTTCTTTTTGGACTCTTATGTACTAAATTTCGAAGAACCAATTTGGCATTTATACAGGTTATTACAAAAGAATCACTTTTAGCTGCACAGGTAAATTATTTGTTTTATTTTTGGGGTTTTGTATTTTTTATTGTTTGAGGACTGAATTGCTTATTGTTTTTGGTTATGGCTAGAGGGAGGATTTAAGGAGAGTAATGGACATGTTATCTATAAGGGAACACCATGCTCGAACTTTACTAATCCATTACCGATGGGATGTTGAGAAATTGCTTGCTGTGCTCGTGGAGAATGGAAAACCGTACTTGTTTGCATCGGCAGGTGTTTCTGTTGTTGAGGGTGAGCATACAGGATCCTCTGTATTGTCGTTATCATCTACATCCATGTGTGAGATATGCATTGAGGAGCTACTGGTTGATAAGATGACGAAAATGGAATGCGGGCACGGGTTTTGCAATGACTGTAAGCATCCTCTTCAATTGTCACATTGTTATTGAATCATGTTTCTGTAACATCACGATATAGCATCAGCATGTTAAGTGTCAACAAGGCCGAGGGATTGTCAAAGTGACCCTTTAGAATTAACATGGAGATGCATATCGGTTTGTTGTTGCGTGCATAATGTTTTTGAATTTGTATCAGCTTGTCTGCAGGGGTGAAGCTAGAAATTTTTGTAAGGGGCTAAGATTAAGTTATGTATTTTAATGAGAGCTAAAATGCAATTTCACTTTTATATTGGCTTATATCTTGGTAGTTTTCAAAAGGACTAAATTGAAATTCTATCATTTGGGGGGGGCAAACTATAATTTTACCATATATTAACTTGAGATTTTATAAATTTTGGGTGACTAAAGTAGCAATTTTCCATTTTGGAGGGGACAAGGGCCCCTGTCTCCCCCCTTCCCTTCGCCCCTGCTTGTATGTCTTTGTCTTTCGAATTGATATTTAAGCTCTTTGTTTACCAGGCTGGACGGAACATTTCGTTGTGAAAATAAATGAAGGACAAAGTAGGCGAATTAGGTGCATGGCGCACAAATGCAATGCTGTTTGTGATGAATCTGTTGTGAGAAATCTAGTCAGTAAAAGGCATCCTGATTTAGCTGAGAAATTTGATCGATTTCTTCTCGAGTCCTACATAGAAGATAATAGGATGGTTAAATGGTGTCCTAGTACTCCACATTGTGGAAATGCAATCCGTGTCGAGGATGATGAATTTTGTGAGGTAGAGTGTTCTTGTGGTCTGCAGTTTTGTTTTAGTTGCTTATCCGAAGCACATTCGCCATGTTCGTGTATGATGTGGGAGCTTTGGACCAAGAAATGTCGAGATGAGTCGGAAACAGTAAATTGGATCACTGTTCATACAAAGCCATGTCCACAGTGTCACAAACCCGTGGAGAAGAATGGTGGTTGTAATCTTGTGAGCTGTATCTGCGGACAAGCATTTTGGTGAGTTTTGCTTTTATTTTACTTTTCGAGAATAAACGGTCTTGTTAAAAGCTTTTGAACTTGCACAATGCAGTTGGCTATGTGGTGGAGCTACGGGGCGGGATCACACTTGGTCAACAATTGCAGGTCATAGCTGTGGTCGCTACAAAGAAGATCAAGCGAAAAAGACTGAACGAGCGAAGCGAGATCTTTATCGATACATGCACTATCTCAACCGTTATAAAGCTCATACAGATTCTTTTAAGCTCGAGAGTAAACTCAAGGAGACTATTTTGGAGAAGATATCGATTTCTGAAGAAAGGGAGTCAATTCTTAGAGATTTCAGTTGGGTAACTAACGGACTCAATAGGCTTTTCAGATCGAGACGGGTTCTTTCATATTCATACCCGTTTGCATTCTACATGTTCGGAGAAGAAATATTCGTTGACGAGATGACAAATAAGGAAAGGGAAATAAAACAGCATTTATTCGAGGATCAACAGCAGCAACTCGAGGCAAATGTTGAGAAACTCTCTAAGATTTTAGAAGAGCCCTTTGATCAATACAGTGATGATAAAGTAACGGAGATGAGAATGCAAATTATCAATCTCACCGTGATCACTGATACCCTTTGCAAGAAAATGTACGTATACATAGCCATGCTTGTATTAATTGATGTTTTAAGATAGTTTTTTGAAATCATGTGCTGAGACTATGACTTGCAGGTATGAATGCATCGAGAACGATCTATTGGGATCTCTCCAATGTAATACGCATATCATAGCTCCGTACAAATCTAAGGGCATCGAGAAAGCATCCGAGCTTGCCGTTTGTTGGAGCAGTAAACCGAGTACTACCGAGAAATGTGTTACATCTGATTCTGGCACTAGCGGTAAGCAGACTTTACATTTTGGAGACCAACATGCACTTTCACTCGCACATACACATATAGTTTGAAGATTACTAAAGCTCAATACTGAGAAATGTGTTCCATCCGATTCTGGCGCTAACGGTAAGTAAACCAAATGCACTCTCACTTACACATGCACCTACTAAAACATACATTTGTTGACACATTGCGGTTCAGGCAAACGGGATCGACCTTTTGGTTTTGGGAGTTCGGAAGACAGTGGTTGCCCGTCCCAGAGACGACCTAAAAAGGAGACTTATGGCGGTGTATTCTTTGATATAAGTATGCCAGCTGAAGTTCTTCATAGGAATTGATTTTTTTTTTCTTTTCCTGTTTTATTTTTAGATAATGTACAGATCTAACTGGAGACTAATATTTTGCTTAATGGAATTTGCCTGTTCATATTTTCTGGTACTTTTTCTATACCTAGATCTTCCTGGAAAATTGAATTCTGGATTTCAATGGGTCTTTTATCTTCAAGGAACTTTGAACTGAACATAACACATATGTTGGGCTGCTTTTTTCTTTTTTTTTATTTTTTTTTATTTTTATGGTGTCTTTTTTAACATAATATGCAAATTAATCCTTTTATATTAGATAAAAATGCAAATCAATCCTTTTATATTTGATTAAAATTTTATTATTTTTATTGCCAAAAATTGATATTTATAGGTTAACATAAGGTATAGGTGGTGCATTAAATAGATGAAATTTTTAATAAATATGAACAATTTACTTTTTAATTTGACAAACAAAGATTATTATTATTTAAATAAAAAGAGTAAAATCAATGATTTCAGACATGGAGGTTATTTACCATAATAATCTTAAATTTATATGATTCCAATGGGATGATGTTTCACAACATTTTTAATGAGTTGCAGCTGCAATAAACCGGATATGCACACTTCTTTGTGAGAATAAGCCTCATTCAAACGAGATAATGCAGCACCAGCTTTAATGGCGAGCGAACATAATTCTTCAAGTGAAAGTGGTGCTTGAGACATAGACAGTGGCATTAGAAAATAGATTTGGTCCAGCTGAAGTTGCTCGTCACCGGGTACCTGAGGCAGGCACGAGTTCACATACATGAGCTCCGAGTTGCAAAGGAAACAACTCGGGTTCTGGGACAGAACAACGCTGGCTTTGATGGGTTGACTTAGTTGTTGAAGGTTTCCATCTGGGTATATTATTTTGGTGGTGGTGGGCGGCGGCCAGGTCAGGCGATTGTCGGCCTTTGTCGTGTATTGAGAGGATGAACAAATACCCATTGTTGTAATAATTTTTTTCTCTGAGAAAAGGGAAAAAAAAAAACACAGATATGGAGCTTTGAATGATGATTTGAGAGACGAAAGGGGAAGCTGAGCTATCGCTGGGCTGGTCCGGAGGAAAGATGGCGTTGAGCTTTATATAGACGAAGATGAGCAAGAGCAAAGTCTGTTATGTTTTAATGGACGTCCTAAACTATGATCTAAATTCTAATTTGGTTTTAAATTTCAAAATATTTTGGTAAAAGCACCATGGAGGCCCCTGTACTTAGAGTCATATTATATTTTACCCTCTCTACTCAAAAAATGGAAATTAGTCCTTGGACCTTAGATCAAATAGCAAACCGATCATTTTGTTAAAGATTCCATCCATTTCTGCTATTAAAAATTGGTCCATTTATGTTAGTATGAGGTACACGTGGCACACCATATTATACTGTCTGGTTATTCCGTCAGTCACACCAATTTTTAGCAGTACAGATGTATGTACTTTTTAATTGAAATGACTAATTTACTCTTTGATCTAATGTACAAAGACTAATTTACCTATTTCTTGAGTAGTAGGGGCAAAATGTAGTATGACTACTAGTACTTTTACCAAATGTTTTTGTTAAGACTGAAAGTATGAGTTTCTTATTGATTTGGTCTTTTGTCATTTTAGTCATTGGTGTGGACCATAAATGCATGCTTATATTTGATATGAGAGATACTGAAAACACGAGGATTAAATTTTAAATATGTGTATTTATTGTATGGATTGTTCTAATATGACAACTTAACATTTAAAAGCGCTTTTTTAGTTAAATGTTTAAATTGAGGCCAAACCTTTTAAAATAGTCAAATAAGGGCTAAACCTTATCGAAGATGCTCAAATAAGGACTTTTCAAATGCCGTATATTAAATTGCAAGTTATGTTATTAATTTTTTTAAAATAGTATCTGATTTAATTATTGTACGGGCCTAAATTTGCCCGGGGCCTAAACTAAAACACAAAAATAAAGTCCAAACTTCTGAAGTCCATTTACAAATTAACAGTACAAGGCCCAAACACTAAAACGGCCCAAAAAACTTAAAAAATCTGGGAACCCTAGGGTTCCCCTCCTCCCTCGTGCCATAACCTCTCCCATGTGCGCCCTCGGCACGCACAACGCCCGATGATGGTGCACTCGTCGAGGCTTGCACCAAAACGGCCATCCGTAGTCCCGTTGACCCATGGTGTGCCTGCAAAGGAAAGCAAAAGAAAGAAAGAAGACCAAACGCAAGCAAAAAGCAGATAAACAGTGATAAGCAGAGAATAGTGACATTACAAGTGTATTACTCGGCTATAAAGCCCGAAAACAAAAACAATGTAATGGGGACTCAATTTTTTTTATCTATCTCATTCGGATAAAAAAAGAAGGCAATAAAACTTGTAAAAAAGGGGGGATCCCATTCGTTGTACAAGGGGATTGAAAAATATACAGAGATCAATAAAAAGAGAAACTTTGAATCTGAAATCTTTTTTTGCAGAAGGTGATTTCTTTTTACATTTATTTTCATTTAAATTTCTGTTTGTTTGGATTTCTTTCTTTCTTTTTAAATTTTCTTTAGGTTGTATTCGGATAAATAAATAAAAAACCTTTGATTCGTTGATTGGGTACGTCACCGACATCTCTTTTGCCCGATCTGAAGGTCGTCGAACCCCTGGGGTTTCGGCCAAGGGCCATGGCAGAGATTGAGGAGCCGAAGGGTTCCCTCGCATGTTTGTCTCTCCTTTTGCCTTCTCTTCCATTTTTGTCCTTAAATATTAGGATATGGAATGTAGAGGTAACAAATGGAGGGGTTTTTCAGAGACTTTAGCCATCGTATGTGGTGGCATATCGGTGACGGCGCAACAAGTGTTTTTTTAAAAAAAAAAAACAATCGCCGCCGGAGTGACTGAAAGGGAGAGCGTGGGTGAGGGATTAGAAGTTTTAAAGTCTCTTCTTGTTTTTTAAAAATAGAGGGTTGCAAAATAAAAAAATAAAAAATATAAAAATGGGTTTTAAAAACATTGAATGGAACAGCTGTTTGGTGGGATGTGAATACGCGTGCTCCCATCTTAAAAGGGAGATTTTCGTTTCAAGTCCCTCCACTCTCTTTTGCACTTACATTTTGCCCATTTTTCTTTATCTGCTTTTAAATTCGGCCCAAATCTTCTGTTTTATTTCTAGTTTAATCCTTATTTTTTTCTTTTCACTATTTTGATATTCTATTAATCATTGTCTGTTATAATTATTGTTATTATTATTATTATTATTATTATTAGTTTTATTTTACAGAAGTTATTTATTATTATTACTATTCTTATTATTATTAATGTAGTGTTATTTCCTTTTATTTTCATTATTAACATTATACTATTATCATTTATTTTCATTATTTTCATTTTATTTTATTATTTACGTATCATTATCATTATTATGGTCACTATTACTTCTATTATTATTATATTACATTTATTTTTTTAATACTAGCATTAATACTATATTTTTATTATATTTCACTATTAACAATTTATTATTGTTAGCTATATTAGTACAGTAATATTACTATTATGTTTTACTTTAGAGCTATTGTATTACATTATTACTCCAATTATTGTTAGTAATATGATTATTTTCATTTTTATTCTCATTATTACTACTTTTCACTATTATTAGTTTAAACTTTTTATTTGCATTTATATTATCATTATCATTATTAATATGTTATTATTCATTGCTTCTTATTGTTATTTACTATTTTTGACGTGTTAATGTTACTATTCTTATTATTTTATATTTCATCGTTATTATTTCGTTTTCACATTTTGTTGTTCCACTTAATCTTTTATTATTTACATATCAATTCTTTATGTGTTACTTTAGTTTATTTTTGTCCTTATATTTCCGTTCATTGCTGTTATTTATACCATTGCTTTCGTTGTTACCTCACGCATGTTAAATTCTTTTGTAAAAACAAAATTCTGTGTTTGGAAGTCCGAGGGAATCGTACTCTAACTTACTGAGTCTCGATCTTCCCCATTTATTCCAAATAACGAAATACCATCTTTTAAAATCGCGATATAATTTTGAAATAAAAACTTATCATCGGAGATTCAAGACTTTGTGTTCTAATTCATTGAATATAGCATCTTATTATCTCGAGATAAGATTTTTTTTAAAGGCAATATTTGGTGTTTGAAAATACGCGAGATCGTACCCTAACTTACTGGGTTTCGATTTTCCTCGTTTAAACTAAATAACCGAATATCCTTTTTCAATTTTAAATAGAAAGCACGCTCATTCTCGAAGGTTCTAAATGTCATATCCTAACTTACTGGACTTGACAATTTATTGCTTCGAGACGAGAATGGTTTTTAAACATTCTTTTCAATTTATTCAAATTGTTTTTAACAAAAAGGGATTGTATTTTAAATTTCTTCCAAGTTTTCGAATATTCGATATTAAGGCATTAATTAGTCAACTAGGTACCAATTTTGGGCGTATCGAGGGTGCTAATCCTTCCTCGTGCGTAACCGACTCCCGAACCTATCTTTCTGATTTTCGTGGACCAAAATTGTTGTTTTGATAAATCAAATCGTTTATTAAAAAACAACCCCTCTTCGAGGTGATCCAATCACACCTCATATAAAAGATTGGTGGCGACTCCCCGTTTTTTATTTTCATTTTTAAAAAATCCAAAGTCGATTCCCGTTTTCAAAAAAAATGGTTTCGACAATTACCATATACTTTATTTTAAACATATCAAAATTTATCTAATTTTATAATACAAATTAGAATGAAGTGCCTGAAAAACCTTTATTTGAGCTTCTCATGCGAGCATTTAGCTTTTTTCTTGAACACATTATCTTTAAATTATAATACGCGTATACTCTTAAGTCATATGTTAGCTAATATTCAGTCTCTAAGTTGGCAATTATATTAACAAAAAACTACAATTGATATAATACTAAAACTATAAAAATCCAATCAAAACGTTTTAAATTTTAAGAATCAATTTAAAATTTAAATCATAATTAAAGGATACCAAATGAAATTAACCCATTTTATTTCACGATATTGATTAATAGTATTTGGAGTCGGGTAGATATCTCTCACTAGAAACGTACACGTTTTTCAGACCTCTGCCATAAAATGAGTGAGAGATGGTTTCCCACCGGGAAGCATCCAGGTCATTAATGATGCTAAGGACACAATATGGTTAGATTATTGAGATTTGATTTGTTTGTTTTTTTCATTTTGTGGTGTTTTGTATTGTAGTCCTTAGTTTCATCATTTTGCATTTTTTTTATAAATAATTTTGGGGACCCATGTTTGCAAAACCGTCTCAATTATTGCACTCTTTTTTATTTCGTCCTTTTCTCTTCTTTTGCATTATTAAAAAGCCATTTAAACAACTATAATTCCTATCTTTTTTGTTTGCCTATTTGCATTGCTATACCTTTTCTCCACATGTTCTCCAAATCTCATATATATTATCTTCTCAACCATAAGCTAAGCCTTTGCATTGTTCTACTTTTATAGGTTCACATCTCATAAGGATTCGGGCTTTTGAATATTTAGATTTGAATCTCGACACATGTTTTTCTAATATCATCATACGTAATCGCTAGAGGTAGGCCTAATCCGATAGATGGATTTTGTTCGAATTCTCCTAATTTTTCATTTGTTTGTCATCATATTTTTTCATCCACGTTTAAAGCTAAGACAATTAAAGTCTCACTTATAACACCAACTCATTAATTGTGTAACACCCTTAACTCGACCTAGACGTTATGACTGAATTCAAAGTATTATAAAGAAGGAATTTGACAACGACAATATTTCAATAAAACCGTGTTTAGTTATTTGATAAAACATCCAAGTATTATAAAACATATTCGTTACTAAAACCGTGATATAAAGTTATTTAAAGTTAACCGTTTATTCCGTAGCGAAAGTTTGGAAATTGTTTAAAACAAAAACCAAGCTCGTGTTTTCAAAAACCTATTTGTTTGCGTAAATTGTTTTTGTTGACGTTACGGAAAAATAGCAAATCAAAATCCAAATCCAAAAGTTAAAACCAATCAGTCTAGAGAGTCTCAAAAATTACAACTTTCAAAAAAAACCAGACTTTAAAATTAAACCATTAATTACTAAGTAAAAACAATTCTCGGTCGAGTGGTCACCGCTGAGCCTCTGTCGCACCAACCCGCCTACCCCCATCCTCTACACACCATCTCCGACCATCCCATCATACCATGTAGGGTTAAAAATAGTCACCTATCCTTACACACCATATAATGTCGATGCGACACATAACAGATAATATGCAGTTAAGCTGCTAGAATTAAGGTGAAAGGTCGACGTACAGATCCCTTCCTCCAGTATACAAATCCCCAACCCATATAGATACAAAATATAGAATTAACAAAATCAATATGCTTAACATGCTTGTGAACAGATATTATATATGTATACTCAAACAGAACAGTCATGCATACGTATCAGTGTCCTAATCAAATCGGATTATCAGAATATCAAATCACATGATTTAGGGTTTGATTAGCCTTACCGACAGGCCCACAGTCAATCAGAATGACCTGTGCGGCCTTAGGGAAGATTTCAGAATTGTGGGCCCACATGCTTGCGTGGGCCTACATGCCCAAATTGGCCTTGCCCGTGTAGCCCACACAACCTGGCCCAAAACCCACACGCTCATGTAGGCCCACAAGCCCGACTTGGCCTAGCTCGTGTAGCCCACACGGCCACACTCACACTACCACGCGGCCGTGTCTTGCACACGACCACGCCTTCGTCAGTCGCACGGCCGTGTCTCACACATGGCGAACTACATGACCAGGCACACGCCCGTGTGGCATCGACAGTGCCCTTTTTCGGCTTTCGTCAAACCTCGATTTTTCATGTTTAGAGTACACATCTGGTTCGGTTTTGATGCGAAAACACTCTCAAGACCACCAGAACCTAAAATCAACATAACAACTCCCAAAATCAGTTTTAATTCTCAACTAAACCGAACCAATGAAATTGACAACGGTTCAATTCAAGTATTCATCTCCTACCTAATCCTCAAGCGATTCCGACTACGATTCCGACTACGATTCCACAAGAGGCGAGTTTTGATCCTCCCCATTAACTGCTGCCAAAACCCAGAAACAACATCAATGAAAAGAAAAGCAATTTAAGAAACACTTGCAAAATCCTAAACCATACCCCCTACACTTACCAAATCGCACGCCAGCACCGAAGAACTCAAAAACCGAAATTGAACAACAAAATTGTGACAAAAACGGAGAGCGAGGAAATATGAATTTGTCAGGAAATGTGTAGAGGAAGGGAAGCTAAAGTCAAATTTTTTTTGAGAAAAGTGAGGAAAAAGGAAAAAATAACAAAAAGAATTATTCACAAAAACAGACTTAAATTATTCAAAGCGTTACAAATTGGCACTCAAATAATCGGAAATTAAACTCTAGTTAAGTAATTTCTCTCTCGATTTGTAATTATATATATAAAAAAAATTTCACTCTAAATTCCCAATCCAAATTTATTTTTATTTAAATGCCATCATATATTACTTTTATCTAAATTTATTTTAATTTAAGTAAGGATATATTTCAATTATTAATTTAATCGAATTTATAATATTCATCCTGATATATTACTTATAATTTCAATTATAATCTTTAAAATAATTTTTTTGTAAAATGGCTAAAACCCAAGATTCACATTGGAATATGGGTTTGGGAATATAGGATTTTATATCCCTTTTGAATTGGACCTCTCGTAAGCTTGAACCTTCTTTATCTCCATCTACGCCCAACCAAATTGCAAATTTACATTATTTGACTTATTATTCGAGTTTGATGTTCGGATTTTTCAAGTAGTAATATCATTAATGTAAAATATTTCAAGTTTTAGTTACTTATTGATATGTTTTTTTTTTAAATAAAATAAGCGGAACAAAGTCCAAGGAAAATGATATTTTCATGAAAGTGAGTTACCATGCAGAGAATTTATTCGCAAACAGATAACAGGTAAAAAAGCATGAGCTTCAGCTACCCAAAAGCTAAACATCTACTCTCTTCATGTTCTTTTTTCTTACGCAAACACCTGCATGAACTTGAATTAAACCAGGCAATACAACAAACAGTTAGAAACCCCCATAATTTACAATCAACCTCACGACATCAATGTTCCAATAACTCCAGCAATAAGACTTGTGGGATCCCCAAGCACGGCTGATATCACAAATTGTAAAGCCAAACCAGCCATTTCACAACATTTCTTTACTTTCCCTTTCCTCCTCTTATGTGGTGTTTGCAATGTGTTTTTCAAACTTGGGATTCTATTTTCCAATTTCTTAATACCCTTTCCATATCCAAAATACAACTCATGCCAATTTTCCACTAACATTTCCCTAACACATGCAACATGCAAATTATATTTCTTACAACTAGACCTATAACTCCAACTCCTCCCTTTACGTCCACATTTATGACATGGTGCCCTCACTTTCCTATACAAATACAAATTCGTTTCTCCATCGTCTAATACCATCGGTAACTTCGCGCAACACGGGTGAAGATCGAACCCGCATGACTTACAATGGTAAACGAACCCGGTAACATCTTTTTCACAAGCGTTGCAATAACGAGGTGTATCGCCGGGTGGTCTCGAGAAGAATTGGAAGGAACATTTGGTGTAAAAAGGGTGGTGGATTGAAAGAGAAGGTATGGCGCAGTGTGTGTGGAGATCGAAATCGCAAAAGGAACATCGGTAATGTGAGCCGATGCCGACTTCTTTACACCCGTCGCACTTGAATGGGGTTTCAGTGTAGTCAAATGTTAGTGTGTGTTGAGGGTGGCTGAAATGGGATATCTCATTGTATTTCATGGCTTTTTTTTTTCTTTTTTATGTGTGTGTGGGTAAAGAAACAATGTGGATGGTGATTTATAATTAGGGAGATGTAGTTTATGGCTTGAAGTTGAAGCTGAAAGAGGAATTATGCTTTCAAAATGGTAGTGATGGACCAATGGTGGTAAGTGATATATGTACATAGAAGAATCCTGATGTTTTAGAAGAGAGACACAAGGCATTTATGTTTATGCTCCATTGAAGAATACGAATTTTCACTTTATAACGTTGAAAACGGCTCTCATATTGATTATGTCATCATGACTCTATTAGAGATGTGCATGGGTCGGGTCGGGTTGGGTTCAAGTCGGACTTAACTAAAAATTCAGGCCAGTTTGCTAGGATTAGACTCGACTCGGCCTGTCCATATTAATTTTTATATTATTTTTATATAATTTTAAAATATGTATAATACATTTAAAATACTAAAAACATCAAAATAAATATTTCCCAACAAATTGAAAATAAATTTTAAAAAATATATATAGTTAAATAACACCGAGATAATGCAGCTTAACAAGTAAATGCCTCTAAAATAATAACAAAATTAACAAATGCCTTTAAAATAATAACAAAATTAACAATAAAAAACCTTTTATATAATATCCAAACAATAACAACAAAATAGTAACAACATAAAATGGTAGCAAAATAGGGAGAAAATAACATTAAAAAAAAAACAGATTTTTTTGTCCTTTAGTGAATTCGGGCTTGGCTGGGCCCGGGAAAAAATGCTTTACCCGAGGCCTGGCCCATTTTTTAAATGTGTCTCATTTTTTCGTCCAAACCCATTTTTCGAGCTTATATTTTTGCCCAAATCCTCCCACATTTCGGACGAGCCTTCAGGCCGGGTGGCCCAACCCATGAATAGGTTTAGTCTCTACTAACCAACATCATCATAATAACTACTATTGTTTTCGTATAATAACAAATATAGCCCTAAACTTTTACACATTTATTCAACTTGACCCCTACTTTTTTATTAAAAGTAAATTAAAAATTTAGCCCTCAATAACAAATTTTAAAAAAATCAATTAAACCTTTTTAAAATTTAAAATTTATAAACAAAATTTATAAAAAAATATAAAAATTTTAAATTTATAAAATTTTTTTATTAAAAATAACAACACTAACCCAATAAAAGAGTAAGGGCCAATTTTTTCTTTTAAGATTTTATAACCATTAGATTTTAATGGGTGGGTATTGTTGTTTTTTTTTATTTTTTTATGATTTTTAAATAAATTTTAAATTTTTAAAGGTTTAGTTGATTTTTTTAAAAAAATTTACTAAGGGCTTTTTGACCCTTTAGCTTTATTAGTTTCAAATTTTTCTAATTTACTTCCAATAAAAGAGTAGGGATCAAGTTGAATAAATGTGTAAAGGCTGAAGGCTAAATTTGTTATTATATTTTATATATAAATACCAAAATTTAATGAAGTCACTATTTTGCTCACTCATTTAATGTACAATGATTAATTTACTCATATTTTCAGTAAAATGGTTAAAATGCAGTCCAGAATATAGTACGAACAATTTTATGGTACTTTTACTCTACTATTCTCCATATAATTTTGAATTTCATATCTAAAATTAAAAAGTTAGTCCATTGACTTTAGTTTTTAAAAATTCAGTCCTTATATATGTAAAAAAAAGAGATAAAGATCAAACTTATACGTGAACTTTGATCTAATATGTAAATCATACAAGAATTTTGATTTTGTTCGATTTTATACGTTAAATTTTGACTTGATTTAAATTTCACAAATCACTAATAACATTATCGAATTAGCACTATTTTACGTTAATATATTGTATACACAAACAATTATATTAATCTAATATGAAAATAAATAAATATATTCATTTATTTAAATATGTATAATTGAATCAAAATGAAAGTTCATGTATCAAATTACATATTATATCAAAATTCATGTATAATTTTGATATTTATCTTTTTTTAAAATTGAAAAGTTAGTCTAATCGAGGAATAGCTTTAAAATTTATTGTTAAATTTCAATAATATATATTTAAAAAATTAGAAAAATAGTAGTTTGGTAACTTATATGCAGCAAATTAACAAAATCAATTGTTAAACTTCATGTGTTTACCAATTGGACTAATTTCTCAATTTTCATGAAGTATAAGGATGAAATTTTGATAAATTAAAATAAAGGGAATAAAACCTTATTTGATAAGCAATTGAAAATTTAATATTTTCAAATAATTTATTTTTTAAACATATTTAATAATCTCTAATAAAAAACCAAAGATTGAATTTTGGAAAGTAATAATCCCCAATGGAGCATATTTCAATTGTTTTTATTTTATTTTAACATTATGTTAATTTTTGAGTACTTTAGATTCAAAATTTTAAAATTTACTGATAAAAGGTTTAATTATATTTTATATTTAATTTTGTGTAGTACACCAAACACCTAATTTCTTAATTTTCGTAAAGGAGAACAATGAAATTATAAGTGAAGACAAAGAGGCTAGCAGGGTCTTGGCCTCTCAAAATGAAAAACTACTTTATAAATAATTTATATATGGTAAAATAACATTTTGATTCTTTAAAAATAAAAAAAATTATATTTAATCCTTTCAAAATTAATGAAATCATAAATTAATATACAATAAAATTATAATTTTAATCTAAAATTTTTTATAATTTAATTCCAACCTACTTAGTTTCAATGTAATTTTCCACTTTTTTTTTTAGGTTATGAGAAAGGCTAAAAGTGTTTGGTTAGCGAAATAGGAAAAAGAGATTAAAGGAGGATTTATGTGAAGGGATCAAATACTTGGTGTAAATTTAAGGATCCAATGAGCAAATCAAGAATCTTAGCATCTTTAAAAGATGAGTTTAGTTTCTCTCAGATAAGTAAAGCATCCAACACCAACACCATTTAAGCTAAGCTAAGAATGTTTTCATCCTAAGTGGCCAACTATATCTTATAAATATATACATCTTTCATTTTTAAGGATACAAAGGGAATGAGATAACATATTTATAATGCTAGAAGGAATAGAATCATAATTGTGAGACTTGAGACCGAAAATGGTATTGAGAGATAATACTTTTCTGATAATAGTAAAGATTATTGTTCAAATTCGAAGGGTTGCTGAAATATGAAAAATTTAAAAAAAATACGACGTTAAAAAAATAAATTAAAAAATAGGATTATTTTAAAAATGGGTCGAGCTTTAGTTTTAATATTTCAAATTCAAACTTGATTTGACCATTTTATATATTATATAATTTGTATCACATGTTATATAAACATTAAAAAATATTCGGAAATAAAAAAATAGAATTACAAAAATATCATCCTAATACAATGTTTGAGTTTAATTTTAAAATAAATTTAATTAATTATTTATAAATATAAATACATTTTAATAAAATTTTAAATTCGATTCGATTTGAAAAAAAATATATATATTAATATGATAAGGGTGGATAGAAGGATGACATATGAGAGAACAAATTCCTACCCAAATAGACCAACATCTCCAATATTCTTTCACATGATATGATATTATATGCTCCTTAGTTTATAGTAAAAGAATTGATATTATCCATTTGCATGCTTATATCTTCAACTTGAGTCATTAATTTCTATGATTTGGCATCTGTCCCCATACTGATATGTGATTCATTACCTGGAATTTATCCTTTTCCTAATTAATGATTTAAAAAAATAAGGAAAAAAAGCATTGATTTAGATATTATATGATAGGTTTAATATAATATTTGGTATTTAAATTTGACAAAAAAATTTAATTTGGCACTTAGGGTTTTTGGGGTCTAATTTAGTAATTAAGCTTGACAATTTTTCTAATTTAGTACCTAAGCTTTTTTTAAACTTAATTTGATACTTAAATTTGTTAAATGATATACAAATTACCTCAAAATACTAATGGTGTTAAAATGTTGGTGTTATGCTATAAAAATATCGCTAATATTAGAGAAAATTTATGTTTAAAATTATGCATTGAGCTATACTTAATAAATTAATATTGAATAAGAAAACAAGAGTTTTAAAAACTCAAAACAAAAGGCATTCATTATTTTAAATTAATAAAATGAAATAAAAAAAACTAAACTAAACTAAAGAAATACCTTGCAATTTGTCACATGTCGATCATACATTAATTATTTTTGCTACTCATAAAGAATTAACACTATCAGTATATTGGAGTAATTTGTACCAAATTAGGAACAAAAATTAAGTTCAAGTAAAAGATTTAAGTACTAAATTTAAAAAAAAAAAATCAAATCTAAGTACCAAATTAGAAAGAAATGTAAAGTTTAGGTACAAAAGTTAGATGAAATTAGCTACAATTTCTTGATGGTTCCTTTTGTGCTAATAGAAGATTAAGTTGAAAAGCATTGACTGTTAGGGTACCACTAATATTGGGTGGAAGCGGCATTAGGTTATCCCTCTGCCACTTGCTGACCCTAGCTTCATAATCAATGTTAATAGTAGTGAAGATAGAAGAATCAGATAATAACAGAGACCAGACCAGCAAACATCATTGTGGTGTGTTCTGTTCCTTATTCTCATGGTTTGTTTTGGAACAAAAGAGAAAAATATCTGGAATATTCGAATAACTGGTGAAGATCAGTAAGTAATCGTCTGCATCGCGGCTATTGCAGTCTTGGTACTTGCAACAATGGAGGAAGTGGACCTTAAATTTTGATGCTTTTTTTTCTTGCTTCAACTTTCCTTCTTTGTGTCCCTTTCTTGGTTATGTTATTTGATGCTTAGTTCATCATATTATTTGATAGTTTCTCTAACATTTGAAACAGGATATATATATATATATATATATATATAATAATCATGGTCAAAGTATCATGAAGATTTTTATGCTAAAAGTCTAATTATATTTTAGACTTATTAGAAAATGAATAAATTAGTCTTTTTTTGGTTAAAATTTCTATTTATTTTTACCTTTAAAATTTTTTAAAAATTGGTCATTATATATCAGTATGTAGTATGCGTGATATTGTTAAAAATTTTATTCATTTTAATTATTAAAAATTAATTCATATACGTCAAAATAAGAAACACATGACAAATCACGTATTACTGTCTAATTATTTCATTACTTATGCTAGTTTTTAACTTTACATATAGAAAAAAATTATAATAGATATAATTAATTTAACTATAAGAATTAATTTAATAAGAAAATAATAAATAAATGATCCTTATCTTTACATAGCGGTTTTTGAAACATGTTACTTATGCAGTGGTTTTATAAAGTTAGGAAAACCGACTTGAAGGTCTCATTGTAGTGTTTGTAAAGACAAAATATAATAAAAAATGATCCTTGTAACTTATCTCAGAGCACAATGATACAATCATTACTACAAAGAACGTGTGCCGCCGCTGACAACCGACCGTAAAACCACCCATCAACTTCCATATATGTACCCCGCAGTGACAGTTCGCCACTTCACATCCCAAATTATCAGAAAAGAAAATCTTCCAATTGCTTGCCCCTTTTATTGTCTGATTTTGAGTTAGCTATGTCTGCGCTTGTGGATATATGGAGCGATGAGGTTGCTAAGCTGCAAGACAAGGGTCAAACCCTTTTCTCTACTGGTTCAACCCCTACTACTGCTGAGTCTGGTCAAGTGGTTCGATCACAAAAGAAGAGCTCAACTGAGTCAGCCGGAGCCTTTGTTAGCAGAGTGACGCGAGTCAAGTCTCCTGTTGTGCTGTGCTCCGAGGGTTCCATTTCCATGCTTGTTGAATGCTTTAGCCCTTGAAAGAAGAGTGTAACATGATCGGATTTTTGTTCTTTATGTTCTTTATGTCCGATTTTCTGTTTATGGATTTCAAGTATCCATTCCTTGTTGTAAAATATATGACGTAATAAAATCTACAGTACTTTTGATTGAAACCAAGGACTTAGTTGATTGTGTGATTCCGACTATGACATGAACATTTAATTAACATAATATCTTTGCACTTGCTGATATGTTCTTACAAATTTTGAAGCTCACTAAACATAATTAACCAAAACAGGGCCAGACAATGGGCTGCTGTGAACTGAACAAGCTAGGCAGCCATATTTGGTATTTTCTTAGTGATGATTTGGGAACTTTTTCTTGCATTTAAACACTATATATATATGCTTGGTTTATAATGCAAGGAAAAGTAGGCAGCGGTTTTGAAGTCATTGTAAAGACCCCAAGAAATGAAGGTAACCGTAACCGACCTGAACGTCTGCTTGTCTCTTATCTCAAAGCTCATACACAGAACCACTAACACAAACAACGTGTGCCGCCGGAAAACCCACCCGTTAACTTCCATATATATATACCCCTTCACATCCCAAAATATCAGAAAAATTTAAAATCTTTCAATTGCTTTACCTCTCTTTTTATTGTCTGCTTTTGAGTTAGCTACGTCTGCGCTTGTGGATATATGGAGCGATGAGCTTGTCAAACTCTTTTCTCTACTGGTTCAACCTCTACTGCTGCTGAGTCTGAAAAGAAGAGCTGAACTGAGTTAGCTCGAGCTATTGTTAACAGAGTTACGCGAGTCAAAATCAAATCTCCTGTAGTGCTGTGCTCTGAGGATTCTATTTCCATGCCGGTTGAATGCTTCAGCCCTTGATTTTAAAAGAAAAAGAAGCAGAAGAAATAACAGTGTAGCATGATTACCAATGTTTGTGTAAATTATATAATGTAAGAAAGTTTCAATTTTGATATAGCATTTTGTGTGGGATGATGCTTTATGGTCCGAACAGGGGATGTGACATCCCGATGCTGTAGTTTCAATTCAAGATGCTGCCTTTGCACTTGTATAAAAAGTTGCTTACATTCATATTATTGTTATGGTTAATTAAATAGTTCAAGTTTCTTACCACTATGGAATCATGTAGTTTCAGCTCTGAGATTTGGCCAAAACCGACTAAAATAAACTGGGTTTTGGGTAGAGAATCTATGACTATAGAATCCATTTTTGTTACCTCTTTCTTATTGATTACTACATAAATATTACCATTTAATATGCAAGGTTGCATTTTTATGAAATCTATGAACTACAAGCCCCAAGGAGTAATCTAACTTTTATTGATTAAACTTGGTAATTGGGTTGATTGTATTTTTTACTTACTCTATTTTGATATATGAGTTTAGTGTTAGATTCATTTTTGTTTATGAACTTGACAAATGTAAAAAATAAGGGTGACATCAAACCTCCTTTCCTTAAAATTGAATTATCCATTTAAAACTTTATATCATCTCAAATTCGAAACTTGCACTAAAAACTTTATCTTCCACAATCTCAAGAAAGAGAGAGGGGGAGGGAACATAGTTCAATGCGAAGCATTAAGTTTATCCATATCTTGAAGCACACAGATAAGTTAATACAGTGAATATATATATATATATATATATTCCACTGAAAAAGGTGTGCGCCGTGGGCTAACAATAAAAAAATCCATTTATTTTTTGCATTCCTATAAAATCCAACCAAAGGAAGCCTAAATATCTGAAGAGCACTTTCAAACAAGATTATTAACCATGTCTGGTGTTGTGGATAAGTGGCGGAGGGAGCTCACGAAGCTACGTGAAAAGGGTCAATCCATTTGTTCTACTGGTTCGAGCCCTGCCAGTGTGGAGTCCGACCAGGTGGTTCAGTCACAAGAAAGAAGCTCAAATGGGTTGATAAAAGGTTTTGTTACCCAAGTCATGCCTGGTAAATCAACAATGGTGCCATGCTCTGAGGGCTCTATTTCCATGCTGCTTGATTGCTTTAGCCCTTAGTTTCCTTTATTCCACTGTGGGTGTTCATGTGAGTTGTGAAAATGATATGTTTTTTTGTGTAAATATAGACTACATAAACTTTTTTTAAGTTAAAAAATGTGTCACAATACAGTTTTCTTATGGACCTGATTGTAATTATTTTCAAATTCATAATTCATGTAATCCTTTTCTTTACATTTTTAAATATTAAAAAACTTAAAAAAATTAGTCCATGTATATTAGATTAAAAAATAAAATAATCATTTTATTAAAAATTTCATTCATTTCTACTAGAATAAGCATACTACCGCAACTCTAAAAAATAAAAAAAATTATAATTTTAAATTAATATAGGATAAAATTGCACTTTGACTCTACTAAAAATAAAAAAAAAAACTTTATATAGCCCCTTCAAAAATAATAAAATTATAAATTAATACACCATAAAATCTATATTTCGACATCTTAAAAATTTTGTTTAGCCATTATATTTTTACTATTAAAAATTAATTATTATACAATAAACTCACGTATAATTGTGTGGTATTTTGTCAACTATACTAATTTTTAATAATAAAATTGGATGAATTTGGTGTTTGATCTTATCTAATAGTGCTTCATTAAACATTTAGAAGAAAATCTCAAATGTACCAAGTCCACAGAGAGCCACATGCTCATTGGCCTGCTGGTGTTCTATCGGAACTTTCCAACCTTGAGAACTATTTTGTTGCTTAGCTCCCAGGCCACGTGAAGTAGCCGAAGATATTTTTAACTTTTCTACAGAAACAAAACAACAGTTCCCTTCTATCAATAAACAGAAGGGTTAATTAATATTTGGCACCTAAATTTGATTTTAATATTTAATTTGATACTTAAATTTTTCTTTTATCTCAATTTGATACCTGAATTTAGTTTCAATATTTAATTTAATACCTGTTTTTCTTCAATTTGATACTTGAACTATTTTATCCTTATTAAAGTATTCGAATTTGACTTCAATATTCAATTTGATTTTTGAGTGTTTGTGTTTTTATCCCAATTAAGTACCTAAATATACGGAAATAATAATGGAGCCTATGCAACCCTTTAAAATTTTTAAATTTTTTACTTAGACCTACTAAAATTTTTAAATTTTCACATTAAGTCCTCAAAATTTTTTGAAATTTTTAGTTAACCCCCTCCCCTCTAAAAGAAAATTAATCCCAAGATTGGCATTGTACCTATACATATATTTACTAGAACAAACATGTCAATTATTAATTGAGCCACATGAAATTATTTAGTCTTGATATCAAATTGAATATTAAAGTGAATCACCAGTATCAAATTAGGACAGAAAAATTTTAAGTACAAATCAAACATCAAAGTGAAATTCATGTACTAAATTATATATTAACACTAAAAAAAAAGATACCACCATTGAGGAATATGCAAAACTATATCCTTTTCTCCCAATTTAACAGTATCTAGGGGCCAACCACACACAGAATTTTTTTTTTCTTTTTCTTTTAATTTTTGCTGCCGAAGAGTCAAATTTGACAGCCTTAACGTCACCAATGGATACTAAACTGGTTTCTTCGAAACCACAACTCTATTATATAAACACCTTCGTGCAGAGCAAAAGCATGTAAACAAAACACATTCAAAAGAAAAAAAGGGTTTTATTTAGCTTCAAGTTTTAGTAAGAAAAAAAAAACATGTCGACAATAGTAGGGGTGTGGATGGATGAGTTTGAAAGGCTCAAAGAGAGAGTTCAAGCTAAAAGGCCGTTCATGTTGAACGCCAAAAAGGATCAGCAGCTTGTTAAGGAAAGACATGTTGAAGAAGAAAAAGAAGCTGGTAAAGAAACTATAATGTCGGAAGCTACACTTTGTATGCTTATGGACAGGTTTGTACCGTGTTGATTGAAGAGAACAAAAAAGAAAACATATGAGAAGAAGTTCCAGTGTGTACTATATTTGATGGAGCTTTGAGTGTTGTATGTAAAACAGCAAGGTTTGTTTATAGTTATGGTTGTGTAATATTTATTGTTTTTTTATGTGGAGATATGGCTCATTGTTAAGCTAAATGACTTTTGCTTTTCAATGTATGTTGATTTGAACTGAATATATATTTTTTTTCCTAACTAGAATTGTAGCGACGAAAAATTTAAGCTTAGGTCGCTAATCGTGGCGATTTAAAGTCTTGAAAACGAATTTTGATTAAAGCAAAGGAGTCGCCACCGATCCTTTTTCTTAGGTGTGATCGGACACCTATTAAAAACCTCTTTCTAGCAGAAAATTCGTTTTTTAAGTAAAAGGAAGGCTTGGATGAGGTCCACGTTAAAGTTCAGAGAAAAAGAGGGTTCGGGAGTCGGTTACGCGCTGGGAAGGTATTAGCACCCCCGCGACGCCCAAAATTGGTATCTTTCAAATGTACGTTGTCTTAATTTTCAAAAGTACAAGTTCAATTTAAAATTTAGTCATGATCCGATCGAGGTACGAGCGTTTTTAGAATTTTGGTTTCTTTTGAAAAGGATATCCCGTTTTAACACGAGCCAATCGTGATTCACCCAACAATAGCAATGAGATCACCGGCTTAATGCTAAAATCGGCACATTGCCTTGTTTATTGAAATTAATTAAAACATGACAAATATTAACATAATATTTTAGAAGAAAACGATAATGGTATTTACAAGAAAATAAAGGCAGGCGATATATTAATAATAAAATGAGAATGGTCATAGTAAATGATAATAACGATATCGAGATGATGTGTTAATAGTCTAATAAGAACAATATGTTGATAGCGAAAATTATAATAGATATATGAAAATGATATTAAATATAAAAACGGACATATATTCAAATACTAATAATGCTATATGTTTATATATATATATACGTTAAATATAATAATGCGAATGAAAATTTTATAAAATGATATTAAAAACATGGTACACATATAAACACAATACATACATAATAATGCAAAAAGAGGAACAAATATATAAGTATACATAATATAGTATATAATATATAATACTAAAATATACACACAATATAACAAAGTACGCGTGATAGTATTAAAATATCTATATATACATAATGTATAAGTGTTAAAACCAATAAAAAATTACTGGTAATATTTTACAAAAGTCGTGTATATTATATATAGGTATACGAAAATATTGAATGCTTGTACGTAATATATTTATATATATATGTGTATTAGGAATAATAGTATTAAAAAGGTATGTACGTAAAATATTAAGATATAATATTAAAAAGAAACTTAGTAATATGTATATATAAATATTAAATATTTGTACAAACGAAAATAATAATAGATTAACGATAATAATTATAGTATAATAGCATATTAGTGAAATAATAGTAATCAAAATATAATAATAACAAAGCAAGATAATAATAATAATAATAATAATACATACTATTACATAATAATACATAATATAATAAATAATAACAAAACAAAATAACAACATTTTTCAAAAGGATAATAGATAACAATTATAAAATAGTAATAATAATAATTAATATATAATAATAATATAATAAATAATAATAAATGGGGTAATATTAAAATGAAATAATGAAATAAAGTAAAAGGGACTAAATTGAAAACGGAAGCAGATATCCGGGCCAGATTTTAAAGCATAAGCATGTAAATAGGACCTATTTAAACGCGGGTAAAACCTAAGGGGACCAAAACAGAAATTTTCCCAAAGTCCCAAAACGCACAGTGGCATTAGGGACCAAATTGAAACACGGGACAACTTTCAAGGCTGAATTGCAAAGAGGATAGGACCTGATTACACAGCCCCTAAAGGCGGAAGGACTGGGGTTGAAAATAACCCCAGTGACGTCATAGCACGCGGACTTTAGGCGGTTTGGGTCGGGTCGACCCGACCCGAGTTCAAAGTATAAAAGGCAAATTTTTTTGTTTTTGCCTCATTTGCAATCCGGAGAGAAAAAAAAAAAAAAGGGAAGGGGAAGGGGAGAGGAGGAAGAGAGAAAAGAGAAAGGAGAAGGGAGGAAGGAGAGAGGGGGGATCCGGGGAAGGTCCGGTCGCCGGACCGGTCGCCGGCCGGTCACCGGCCGATCACCGGCCGATCGTCGGCCACCGTTCACGCCGCCGTCCGCCGCCGTTCCGGCCACCGTTCCGGTGGCCGGAAAAGGTAAAAAAAATTCTAATTTTTTTTCCTTTTTTATGCTAGTCGATATATACCTTATTTTTTACTTTTAGTTATCAATTTTAATATAGATATATATATCAAAATAGAGGAAAAATGAAATAAAATAAAAAGAAGAAATCACCTCTGTCGATTCTATATTCTGAGATTTCCTTACGATTGGGGGGTATCCCTTCGCTGCCTATTGTTATATTGTTATTATTACTGCCTTTCGTGCTAAAACTTCTCTGATTTTATTAGAAAACTCCAACCCTTTACAATGTGATTTCACTCGGCTTTTATAGCCATTTTTACAATCCTTTTCTATTATTTTCTGTCTAGTCTGTTTATTGTTTTGCAGGTACAACTTGAGGGCGGTGGGATGTGACCAGGGCGGTGCTGCAGTTGCTGAGTCAGAACGTCAGAGGCTAGGGGCGGCAGCACAAATGGGTAGTAGGGGCTAGGGTTTCTGAGGGTAAACGGGCTTAGGTAGATTGGGTTAGTTGGCAATTGGGCTGTGGGATTTGGGTCATGGAAATGGGTCTGTTTTGTAATTTTAATTTAATAAAAGGACATTTGAATTGGGCCTAAAATTGGCCATTACAGCTGCCCCTCTTTGCTCATTGTCGTGCAACGGGAATAGAGCAAAGACATAAAGAAAGGCCAATTTTGCCTGGTCTTGCCAAATCTTGACTTGTTCTGGCACTTCATTTCTCTAGGTAATCTCGTTCCAACCCACCGCCTCTCATGGCTTTAGGTTCGATCCCTTGCGACTTCTGAGATTTGCCTTGTAGCCTCGATCTATCTTCTCTTCATCGTGATCTGCTCTTCTAGAACTTTAGAGATGAGATCTCGTATCTTCAATCTTCTCTGCTACAACTTCAGGAAGATGAAACTTGTAGCTTCAATTTGCGCCTCTGCGACTTCACTGGGGATGCAAGGTCTACATCTTTGATTAGCTCCCTTGTAATTTCAAAGAGGCACAATTTGTATCTTCAATTGGCTTTCTTGCAACTTTAAGGAGGCAAAATCTGATGTCTTCAATCAGCTCCAATCTTCATCCTTTATTGAGATGAAGTCAAAAATTGCTTGACCTGCACATTCTCGTAATATGGGTTAATTTTTGAAACATTAAAAGTGCCTTAGTGTGTGACTGAGGCTCAACCCACTTCTCGCGATATGAGTTGATTTTTGAAAAGCAAACGTTGAGAATAGCATTTGAAAATATCTGAACATGAGGTCCAAGGCTTAAATCACTTCTCGTGATATGAGTTAACCTCCGAGAAACAGAAATTAAGACGGAAATTGAAAAGTCTCAACTCACCTCTCGCAATATGAGTTGATTTTTGAACAGTAGAAATTAAAAAGCAGAAATTGAAAAAGATCAACTCACCTCTCGCGATATGAGTTGAATAACCAAAAATTAAAGCAGAATTGAAAAAGATCAGCTCACCTATCGCAATATGAGTTGAATGAACAGAAATTAAATAGCAGAAATTGAAAAAAGATCAACTCACCACTCGCAATATGAGTTGAATAAACAGAAATTAAATAGCAGAAATTGAAAAAAGATTAACTCACCACTCGCAATATGAGTTGAATAAACAGAAATTTAAAAAAAGTAGGAATTGAAAAAGATTAACTCACTTCTCGCAATATGAGTTGAATGAACAGAAATTTAAAAACTGAAATTAAAAAAATAGCTCAACCCACCTCTCGCAATATGAGTTGATTAAAAACTGAAACTAAAAACAGAAATTGAAAATACCTCAGCGTGTCCTGAGGCTCAACTCACCTCTCGCAATATGAGTTGATTTTGAAATTAAAGATACCTCAACGTGTCTTGAGGCTCAGCTCACCTCTCGCAATATGAGCTGATTTTGAAACATAAATTAAAGACAGATGTTGAAAACATCTTGCCGTGACTTGAGATTTGACTCATCTCTCGCAATATGAGTCAATAACAGAAATTAAAAGTACCTCAACGTGTCTTGAGTCTCAACTCACTTCTCGCAATATGAGCTGATTTTTGAAACATAGATTAAAGACAGAAATTGAAAATACCTCAGCGTGTCCTGAGGCTCAACTCACCTCTCGCAATATGAGTCGATTTTTTTGAAACATAAATTAAAGGTACCTCGGAGTACAAAACATATCATTTGGTGGAACTCAAGTATCCTTCCCTTGATTCTGTACAATTATCATCGAAAACCCTTTGTTCTGCTAGAATATCTGTATGTGTCATGCATGATGCAATCATGATATGCACATGTTTGTCTTAAATGCATTCATGTCTATATGAACATGTTATGTGCCTTGCATTTGTTTGTCGTGATCTCTTTTCTTCACGACTCTTGTAGTGATCTGGTCTCATTATTTCTTGACCTTTTCTTTTAAACTTCGTACTCGTTTCCCAATTTCACGAGTAACCTTTGTTTCCTGGATAGCATTCTTTTGCCCCATTTGAGCTTTCGTTCTTGCTTCCGAGCTCTTGTTTCGCTTATCATGATGGTCTGTTTTCATTGCTTGGATTCTTAAGTTTCTCTTCGGGCTTTATATCCATCCTTCAAGCTTTACAAGTAACCTGCGTTTCTCAGATATCACTTGTTTGGTATATGTTGAACTTCTTGTTCCCACTTTGAGACTCTTGTGCCTATCAAGTTTTCTATCCGAGTAATACTCAACATTTCTTTTGTACAGAGCATGTCATATTACTATTTATCAATTAAATAAACATAATAAGATGCATGTAAATTGTCAGGCAGGTACAAGAAAGAGACTTCATAATAATTTCAAAGG
Organism: Gossypium stocksii; assembly: GCA_020496765.1. Classification (NCBI taxonomy): domain Eukaryota; kingdom Viridiplantae; phylum Streptophyta; class Magnoliopsida; order Malvales; family Malvaceae; genus Gossypium; species Gossypium stocksii. The sequence goes on from CM035624.1 coordinate 128,973,866, forward strand.
TAACAAACAAAGTTAACCAAGGATAATTGAAAGTGCCATAGAAGAAAAGGAACCATATTAGTGGATACAAATGTTCTAGATATTCAATGCATGAACTCTGCCACGTTTCTGAATCAAGAATCTTTCTGAGCAAGACTTCTTGTGTAGAAGATCTCGAGTATTTCAGAAATGCTTCATACTATGGCCTGGTCACTTGGCCCACTGTTCAAAATTACTTCTGCCCCTTGGGCCCAGATTTGCTTTATTAGTACGCCCTTTCGGGTTTTCATCCTAATGTCCTGTGTTTGACCAAGGCGCCCTTTTCGGGTTTTCACCTTGATCTCCCCATTTTTTTGTTTTAAGTGTAGTATTTCTTCACAACATCGGAGTTTACTGGATTTGGTAACTCCTTCCCATCCATTTCTGTGAGAATCAAAGCCCCACCAGAGAATGCTTTCTTCACGACGTATGGTCCTTCCCAATTAGGTGCCCATTTTCCTCGCAAATCTTTTTGTATTGGGAGGATTTTTCTCAACACGAGTTCTCCTTCATGGAATTCTCTTGGCCTTACTTTCTTGTCATGGGCAGCGATCATCCGTTTCTGGTACATCTGTCCATGGCAGATTGCCTTCAAGCGTATTTCTTCGATGAGATTCAACTGATCATAACGAGCTTGGACCCATTCTGCCTCCTCGAGTTTTGACTCCATTAAGACTCGTAAGGAGGGAATCTCGACTTCAATGGGCAGCACGGCTTCCATCCCATAGACTAGAGAGAAAGGAGTTGCCCCTGTGGACGTCCTCACAGATGTGCGGTATGCGAACAGAGCGAATGGCAGCTTTTCGTGCCAGTCCTTGTAGGTCTCCGTTATTTTGCCGATGATCTTCTTTATGTTCTTATTAGCCGCCTCTACAGTTCCGTTCATCTTCGGTCGATAAGGCGAAGAATTATGATGCTTTATTTGAAATTGCTTGCACACTTCTGTCATCATTTTATTGTTCAAATTCAAAGCGTTATCTGAGATGATTCTTTCAGGCAAACCATATCGACAGATGATTTCCTTTTTCAGGAACCTACAGATAGCGGCCCTTGTCACATTAGTAAATGAGGCAGCTTCTACCCATTTTGTGAAATAGTCGATGACCACGAAAATGAATCGGTGCCCATTAGAAGCTTTGGGAGAAATTGGCCCTATAACGTCCATGCCCCACATTGAAAAGGGCCATGGAGACGTCATAACATGAAGGGGAGAAGGGGCCACATGAATTTTGTCGCCATAAATTTGACATTTGTGGCACTTTCTTGCGTAGCTAATGCAATCCCTTTCCATCGTCGACCAGTAATACCCGAGTCTCATAATTTTTCTGGACATAGCGAAGCCGTTGGAGTGGGTCCCACATATTCCTTCGTGAACTTCTTCAAGTATTTTCTTGGCTTCAGCAGTGTCAACGCATCTCATAAGCACCTGATCTTTGCCTCTCTTGTATAAGGTGTCTCCATCAAGAACAAATCCCACTGACATTCTTCTGATTGTTCTTTTGTCATTCTCGTTGGCCTGTTCAGGATACGTTTGATTCTTGATGTACTCTAAGATATCATGGTACCATGGTCGTCCATCAGCCTCCTTCTCGATGCTATAACAATGTGCAGGGACCTCGTATATGCTCATCTTGAGAGGCATTATTTCTGTTCCTTTATTTGCTTTGAACATTGAGGCTAAGGTGGCCAAGGCGTCAGCCAATTAGTTATCCTCTCACGGGAAGTAATTAAAAGTTATTTCTTTGAAATCTTTGATTAATTCAGCCACCAGATAGCTGTACTTGATCAACTTTGGATCTCTCACTTCCCATTCTCCGCGGATTTGGTAGATCACTAGAGCTGAATCCCCGTATACCTCTAAGATCTCGATGTTTCGTTCAATGGCTGCCCGTAGTCCCATGATACAAGCCTCGTATTCTGCTATGTTGTTGGTGCAGAAAAAATTGAGTCTAGCAGTGAAAGGATAATGATTTCCTTCCGGTGATACTAAGACTGCCCCAATCCCGTGCCCCAGGGCATTTGACGCGCCATCGAAGCTCATCATCCAAGGCGTCCCTTTTGATGACTCACATTCTTTCTCTGTGATGCACATTAAGTCCTCATCCGGGAAATCAAATCTCAGGGGCTCATATTCTTCTGTTGTTCGAGCCGCCAAGAAATCAGCTATTGCGCTCCCTTTCACCGATTTTTGGTTCACATAGCTGATATCATATTCTGATAACAAGATCTGCCATCGGGCCATCCTCCCCGAGAGTGCGGGTGATTCCATCATATATTTTATCGGGTCAAGCTTTGAGATTAACCATGTCGTATGATACAACATGTATTGCCTGAGCCTCCTAGCTGCCCAAACCAAAGCACAACAGGATCTTTCGATCGACGAATACATTGCCTCGTATTCTGTGAACTTTTTGCTGAGGTAGTATATCGCCTTTTCTTTCTTTCCCGACTCGTCATGTTGCCCGAGTACACAACCCATTGAGTTTTCAAACACTGTTAAATATAAAATCAAGGGCCTTCCTGGAGTTGGTGGCACTAGCACTAGGGGGTTAGACAAATATTGTTTTATTTTGTCAAAGGCCTCCTGGCATTCTTCGTCCCATGCCCCAGGGTTGTGCTTTTGAAGGAGTCGAAAGATGGGGTCACACTGATTGGTGAGTTGAGCAATGAATCGAGAAATGTAGTTTAGCCTTCCCAAGAATCCTCTAACCTCTTTCTGTGTACGCGGAGGTGGTAATTCTTGAATGGCTTTTATCTTTTCTGGATCTACCTCTATGCCTTTTTTACTGACGATGAAGCCCAGTAATTTTCCCGAGGTAACCCCAAATGTACATTTGACTGGATTAAGTCTTAGCTGAAACTTTCTCAGTCTTTCAAATAACTTTTTGAGGTTCACCATATGTTCCTCTTCTCCTCGGGATTTAGCAATCATGTCGTCAACATAGACTTCTATCTCCTTGTGCATCATATCATGGAACAATGTCACCATGGCCCTCTGATACGTGGCCCCGGCATTCTTGAGCCCGAATGGCATTACCTTGTAACAGAACGTTCCCCACATCGTTACAAAGGTGGTTTTCTCCATATCCTCGGGAGCCATTTTGATCTGATTATACCCTGAAAATCCATCCATGAAAGAAAATAATGAATGCTTCGCCGTATTGTCCACCAATGTGTCGATATGTGGTAAGGGAAAATTATCCTTAGGGCTTGCGCGGTTCAGGTCACGATAATCCACGCACATTCGCACTTTACCATTCTTCTTTGGCACTGGGACAATATTAGCCACCCATTCTGGATATCTGGAAGCTTGTAGGAAGCCTGCATTGAATTGCCTCTTGACTTCCTCTTTTATCTTCAGCAGCATTTCGGGCCTCATCCGCCTTAATTTTTGTTGGATGGGTTTACATTCGGGTCTCAGCGGGAGCTTATGAACCATTACGTCCCCGTCCAATCCCGGCATATCCTGATCGGACCATGCAAACACGTCTTTGTACTCATGAAGCAAATCAATCAAATGATGCCTGGTGTCCTCTGAGAGTGAGGTCCCAATCTTCACTTCTTGCTTATTTTCATTGGTGCCCAAGTTTATTGTTTCAACAGATTCTTGATGAGGTAGAATCTGTTTGTCCTCTTGTTCCACCAACCTTAGCAAGTCAGGAGACGAGATATAGTCTTCGGCATTTCCCTCATCCTCGAATTCTCCTAAACAAACGGTCCTTTCAAAGTCGATTTCAAGATTGGTAACGGGTTCGTTCATGTCATTGGCATCTGAACACCTGAAAATTGAATGGGAAAGAGAACACTATAGAGGGACATCCAAGTTTTGGCAACAACAAACAAAACATTATGGCATGGTATGAGGTAAGTGCAAGAATAGGCCATGAAATGAAAGAATAATTATGGAGTAGATGCAAATGCAAAGGGTTGTGACAAAATGCTTCTTCATTAATATTCATTTAATAGATAAAGAGCAGACGACAGCTCTTACAAAAGAATCCCATTATATTTAGGGACACAAAAAGTGAATATCGGATATTACTCTGAGGAAGACTTGTAAACCACAAGGAGATCTTCAGAGGTCCAATTGTTCAACATGTAACCCGGGGGACAAGGGCGTATCCTCGAAACACTTTTACTTGCATCAGCTTCTTCATCAACGACATTTATACAAATGTTCTGGAAAGCCTTCTCAACGAGTAGCAGTGGGCTGTGCACACTATCTTGCCCAGGATACATTATTCCAGCAGATGTAAATGTCGTTGACAGATGGGGGTACTCAATGGGTTCCCATTCCAGCTCTCGTCCTAGGGTCCTCGCAACCCTTCTTTCTTGCTCCTTCTTCCACTGTTTCTTCAAGTGGTGTGCATTCGGTCGGAATCCTAGACCAAATCGTGCCTTATGAGGTACTAGCTTTAAGGCCCTGACTATCCCTTGATGATGTCTTCCCAAACCTTTCCTGGCTCGGGCCCCTCTCCCTACCGTCAGCTTGATTTCCATTTTAGTATTCTTCGACAGCCTAGGCACGGGAATTCTGTTTCCTTCAGCCACAAATGTGGCGTTGACGAACTCAAAGGATCTAAAGGAACATTCCACGGCGTCTTTGTTCGCTTCGAGGTAAGGTGTGTCTGCAGAGATAGACGTAACAATATCCTCTTCACCTTCAATGGTAACCAAGTAGCCATCCATGATAAACTTTATTTTCTGATGAAGGGATGATGGAACTGCCCCAGCCGAATGGATCCAGGGCCTCCCCAGGAGGCAATTATATGAAGGGGTGATGTCCATAACTTGAAACTCGACGTCATAGACATAAGGACCCACTTCTAGAGGGATCTCAATTTTTCCTACAACTTCTCGTCTCGTTCCATCAAATGCTCTCACCGCGGAATGACACGGCCTCAAATAGGACAAATCTATCGGAATTCTGGAAAGTATGGCCAGGGGCATAACATTAAGTGCTGATCCATTATCAATAAGCACGTTTGGTATTATATATCCCTTACAGCGGGTTGTTATGTGCAGTGCCTTCACGGAGCCTCTACCGTTCGGTGGTATTTCATCATCACTGAAGGAGATGAAATTATCAGCGTTCAAGTTATTGATCCACCTATCAAGCTTTTCGACCGATATATTGTTTGCTACGTAGGCTTGATTCAATACCTTTAACAAGGCATTTCGATGTGGCTCTGAGTTCAATAACAGGGATAATACCGAAATACGTGCAGGTTGTTTACTTAATTGTTCAACCACGTTATACTCACTGTGTTTAATGAATTTCAATAATTCCTGTGCTTCTTCTTCGTTCACAGGCCTTTTAGTCTCTTGTCGCTCAGGCGGACTTTCCGATTCAACTTCAGCCTCAAACATGGGTGCCTTTCCCTTTTGTTTGGAATTATTATTCCTCTTTGCTGGTTCGACTTCTTTGGAATAGCATCTTCCACTCCGGGTAAAGTGACCAACTTCTCCGATATTTTTAGCCGTGCCTTGGGATTTTTCACTTTCAGGAGTGACGATATTAACATCGTACTTCCAAGGTATTGCCTTACTATCCTGGTACGAAAAAGGCGATGGCGCCTCAATTACCATTTTCGGTTTTACTGGTTCTCTCCTCGCATCATAATATATTATCAATGGTCGTTCAGCAGTGTAAGGGAGATCCGATGATTGACCATCAGAGGCACATATTTCTCTTTCATTTGCCTCTTTTCTTCCATTGAAGATTTCAATTTCTTTGTTATCCATCATGTTTTGGAGTAATTCTTTAAATTGCTCACAAGATTGGATATTGTGTCCTATGACTTCATGAAAGTCACAAAAATTTTGACTTTTCATATTTCTTTTCTCGGTTACTCCTCTAAGACGACAGAGTAACCCTTTTTCGAGCAACACCTCCCAGATTCTCTGCAAAGGTGTGCTTATTTCCGAAACGACTCTTCTGGTTTGCAATTCACTTATTTCTTCCACTGCACTTACATTCCTTTCAGCATGATTTGGGAACGGGTCTCCAGTCGCACCACTAGTACCGTCAAAGTGTAAGACACCCGCATCGATTAGTCCTTGGACTCTTCGTTTAAAGGCAATGCAGTTTTCCGTAGAGTGCCCCTAGTTCCCCGCGTGGTATGCACAGCTAGCATTAGGGTCGTACCACTTTGGGTACGGGGGTTTCAACGGTGCCATGTAATGAGGAGATATCAACTATTTTTCCAAAAGCTTAGGGTACAGTTCCCCGTAAGATACAGGAATAGGAGTGAATTGGGGTCTCTCGGGGTTAGGCCTCGCTGGCCTTGGTTCTCCTCTAGGTTGGCCTTGGGTAGAGCCGGCATTTTGAGGAAACGTGGTGGCTGGCCTCGGGTTGTTGGTTGCATAGACAGGGTAAGAAGGATAGGGAGGTGGTGGTTGGTAATAGGGGGCTTGTGGTTGATAGAAGTTTGGTGGCGGGTAATTTCGAGGTCGAAATTGATTAGGATATGGACTAGGAGCATAACGGTTTCCGGTTCCCACCATGTGGGCTTCCGGCTCCTTTTTTCTCATAGGCACTGCCTTCTTCGAACCTTCTCCTTCCATTCTTCCACTTTTTACCGCATTTTCTATAAGTTCACCGGATATGACAATATCCGAGAAGTCCTTTGTGGCGCTTCCCACTAATTTATCATAGAATGGCGCCTTCAGGGTATTGATGAACAGGACTGCTATCTCGGTCTTGGTCAATGGAGGTTCCACCTGAGCCGAGATGTCTCTCCACCTCTGCGCATATTGTCTAAAAGTTTCTGATGGCTTTTTCTCCATCATTTGTAGTGTCATGCAGTCGGGTATCATATCGGAGACGTGTTTGTACTGCTCGCAAAATGCCACGGCTAGATCCTTCCAGGTTCGGATCCTTTCTCTACTGAGTTGGTTGTACCAACGGAGAGCCGATCCGGTCAAACTGTCCTGAAAACAATGTATAAGCAGCTTGTCTTCATTGACATAGCTGGTCATTTTCCGGCAGAACATAACGAGATGTGCCTTCGGGCATCTCGAGCCATCATACTTTTCAAAATCCGGTGCTTTGAATTTTGGAGGGAGGACTAAATCAGGTACCAGACTAAGTTCTTTAGCGTTTAGTGCCGAGAAGACTTCAATGCCTTCTATTGCTTTAAGTCTCTCTTCCAAACTTCTATACTTTTCTTGGACTTCATGATCCTCTATCCTTAACCTAGCGATTTTTGCGGGATCGTCTAGGTCTGGGACAGGTGGATCCATTGGAGCAGTTCCTGGGTTTGCCACGAATACCCCCTGTCCTACAGGAGGAGGTGTTATAGGCCGTTGTTCCAGGCCCGAGGGTCCTCCTTGCGTGTATCCTCTATGTATCGCGTGAGGCGGAGTAAACCCAGGAGGGTAGGGGAGATCCTGATCAAGATTCACAACCTCAGGGTTTTGTATAGGTCCCTTTCCTTTGACTAGGGCCGACATCATTTCCATCATCTTGGCCAATTGGTCCTTCTGTTCAGTGGATTCCTCCCGAGACCTTATCATCAACTCTCTCGTCTCCTGTTGCGACCTGGCTAACTGTTCCTGTAATTCTTTCTGAATTCTCTCCATCCTTCAATTCTTTCGTTAAACTCAGCCTCCATTGCTCTAGCTTGTCGACGTGTTCTATACGTATTGTGTGATTCCAGGTTTACAATGTCACAACTGCGCATTATATGATTCTTCTCTTAGCAAACGATCGTGGGATATGCAGTGAATGAATGAATGAATGAATGAATGAATGTTAATTATGAATGCACATCAAATGTTAGTTATGAATGCATATGCAAAAATCGGTGTTGATTCCAGACAGCCCCTATCTAGGCATTTCATTAATCAAAAGAGTCTATTTACAAAACGTTTTTTCATCATTTGATTCAGCTTTCATACAAACTTCCTTGCTACATTGCCGTAATTCTTCACCCGTTCCAAGAATTCTGATATGCTCGATCTCTGTCTAGGCGGGAATTGGCAACTAAGACTCTCGGCTTCATCCGCTATTTGCATTATGTGCATGGCTGCCGTACGAATCTCGTTGATCAAGTATTTGAGATTTTCATCCTTTTCGCAGAGGGCTCTTTCGTAAGCGTGGGTATCTCTATCATACTGACCCTTCTTTTCTTCCAAAGCTTCCAAGAGAGTATCCAGTTGTTGTTGTCGGGCTTGTAGTGTGTCTTCTAAATCCCGTATCGTTTCTTTCAATTCTTGACGCTTAACTCGACTAGTCATCAGTTCAACAGATGTAGCTTCATACTCAGCAGACTTCTTTCTTAACTCTATTACAGCCCGTGCAGCCTTTCCTTCTTCTTTCTTTGCTTTTCCTTTCCAAAATTCCATCCCACCTTTGACATTACTCAATTCCTCTTTCCATTCCGCTGACGACTTGCCCAGCCCGCTGTTCTTTATGGTGCCTCTTAACTTTTTATTTTCTAGATGAAGATCTCTTAAGTCGTTTCTTACGACCTCGGCTTCTTTTTGCACCTTCTCGGCCCTGGATCTTTCAATTTGAACATCGATCTTCAGCTGATAATTTTCTTCTTGAAGGGCACTAAGGTCTCGTAACATTTTTTTCTTTTCGCGTTCGAATTCTTGTCTCGCCGTCTCTAGCTCGGATGGAATTTCATTCGAAAAAGGATTCTGAAAGGCGTAATCTGCCGATGAGACTTGCAAACTACTCATCCGTTACTTTCTCCATGCATCGTAGTCCTGGGTGATAGTGTCAGCATATAAAGCCAACTTCATCAGATGAATTCTTTTCCAAGCCTTTGCAGTGTCTCAGACTTTCTTCATATACCCTCCGCCCGCAAAAACAAACTCTGACTGAGCCAGACCACTGGTGGCGGGTATAAACTGTCGTGAAGAGAACTGTCTTTGAACCAAAAGAGGAGCGTGACCAATCCCTCCCCACAATCCAAGTAGTGGTATCCAATCTTGGTTTCCGACCTTGTATAACAGAAGCGAAGGGCGTATCCACGGCGCTCTCCATACTATCTCCTCGGCACGCAAGTTCTGGAACACTGAGACCCAATGCTGCTCAGTAACCTCCTTCGGCCACTCTTTCTTAAGGTGAGCTTCCAACGGAGCAAATGTCTTCGAAAACATGTGGAACGGTGTGCGCTCTACCTTCTAAAAGTGACTCAAAATCCAGACGTTGAGTAGCTGCGCGCATCCGATGAATAGTCCTTCCCCTCTTTTTCTGCAACTACTCAAAGATCTGAAGGTCTCTGCTAGGATGGTTGGGGCAGGATTGATACATTGCTTTAACTTTTCAAAAAAATCCACTACCGCTACTTCTATATGTCCGAGAATCTTCGGAAAGACAACCAAACCATAGATAGCCAAAGCAAACAAATTTATCCGTTTCAACATGTCAGGATGATTTAAAACCAGGTCTCGTAAGGAAAACCATGGGACACAACTGATTTCATTCTTCTTCTTTATTTACTTTTCGGCCCATGCATCGGTCATATCCGTCAGCCTTACTAACTTTTTCCTGAATGTCATCGGCTTGGGCTCTTTGACATATATTTTGTAGGTTTGCATGTTTTCGACACGCAGCAGAGCAGCATACTCCTCTATCGTAGGGGTCATATCCTCTTGGTCGAATGTGAAACACTGATAACCCGGATCCCAAAATCTGATCATAGCTTGAATCAATCTTTCGTCTACTTTGACAGCAATCAGATGGGCTATGTCCCCGTACCTTTCGGTGAAAATGCCCCTAGTATCTGGATCCCACTGATTCCAGATCCCAACCAAGTCTTCGAGGTTGTTTTGACGGACATTCACAGTCACCCGCTCGGGTAGATTGACAATGCATCCTTCTACCAGGCTGTCTCCCTTTTCTCTTTAAGTTCTCAAAGACCAGTCCCGAACCACGGTGTTTGTCTCGGTCGTTTGTACAATTGACTCTTCCATTTGAAACCCGTTTTTGGCAACTAATCTTTAGTCAACACCGTCCTATTATGATGCCTATGATGCACGATGAGGAATAAAACAAAGACAATCAAACTTGGTTAGTGATCAGATATAAATGAAAATAAATTAAAGCAATTTTAAACTACCCGATTCAATTTAACAGATAAATCCCTTCCCCTTATATACAGAGCGAAAGTACAAAAGGTAAGAGGCGTTTCTCCCGTGTGCCTATTTCGGTATCTACTAAACGGACAGAGGTTCGGCATGGCTCTAATTGGGTGGCTCGTACAGTTCATTATATGCGGTTTTAGGTTCTAGACAGGTACCCGAATTGTCTGTACTGTCATCTACTAAGATCAGTACAGAACCTCGGTCATAGCCCATCACAGGCTTACGAGATCAATTCGAGGGATTACATTTACTTATGCCTATGCGGAGGGACGAGTTATCTCACGAAAGCATAAGTCATATGTAACCCGAAAGTATTCACTAGCCTGTGCGGAGGGACGAGTTAACTCACGAAGGCGTAGCGTTTACTTTCACTTAAGAGGGACGGAGCCCGGGTATGGCGCTCATGTTATGCAACAATGCACGTGAACAGTGTGTGGGGAGAAACTCACAAACCTTTCGTTTTATTTAAAACACTAGACTTAGAGAACCGAAGCTTAGAAAATTAGAGCTTCAAAATAAGTAGACAAGAAGTTAGAAAATATTTACAATTAGATGCAAGTGCATGATTTTTCAAAAATTTGAGGGTCACGACTAAACATTAATTTGAAAAAGGCATTTTGAAAATTTCGACAACACATTTGATTTGATTCGACTCTCGAAAGCTGGTCCCCAGTGGAGTCGCCAGCTGTAGCGACGAAAAATTTAAGCTTAGGTCGCTAATCGTGGCGATTTAAAGTCTTGAAAACGAATTTTGATTAAAGCAAAGGAGTCGCCACCGATCCTTTTTCTTAGGTGTGATCGGACACCTATTAAAAACCTCTTTCTAGCAGAAAATTCGTTTTTTAAGTAAAAGGAAGGCTTGGATGAGGTCCACGTTAAAGTTCAGAGAAAAAGAGGGTTCGGGAGTCGGTTACGCGCTGGGAAGGTATTAGCACCCCCGCGACGCCCAAAATTGGTATCTTTCAAATGTACGTTGTCTTAATTTTCAAAAGTACAAGTTCAATTTAAAATTTAGTCATGATCCGATCGAGGTACGAGCGTTTTTAGAATTTTGGTTTCTTTTGAAAAGGATATCCCGTTTTAACACGAGCCAATCGTGATTCACCCAACAATAGCAATGAGATCACCGGCTTAATGCTAAAATCGGCACATTGCCTTGTTTATTGAAATTAATTAAAACATGACAAATATTAACATAATATTTTAGAAGAAAACGATAATGGTATTTACAAGAAAATAAAGGCAGGCGATATATTAATAATAAAATGAGAATGGTCATAGTAAATGATAATAACGATATCGAGATGATGTGTTAATAGTCTAATAAGAACAATATGTTGATAGCGAAAATTATAATAGATATATGAAAATGATATTAAATATAAAAACGGACATATATTCAAATACTAATAATGCTATATGTTTATATATATATATACGTTAAATATAATAATGCGAATGAAAATTTTATAAAATGATATTAAAAACATGGTACACATATAAACACAATACATACATAATAATGCAAAAAGAGGAACAAATATATAAGTATACATAATATAGTATATAATATATAATACTAAAATATACACACAATATAACAAAGTACGCGTGATAGTATTAAAATATCTATATATACATAATGTATAAGTGTTAAAACCAATAAAAAATTACTGGTAATATTTTACAAAAGTCGTGTATATTATATATAGGTATACGAAAATATTGAATGCTTGTACGTAATATATTTATATATATATGTGTATTAGGAATAATAGTATTAAAAAGGTATGTACGTAAAATATTAAGATATAATATTAAAAAGAAACTTAGTAATATGTATATATAAATATTAAATATTTGTACAAACGAAAATAATAATAGATTAACGATAATAATTATAGTATAATAGCATATTAGTGAAATAATAGTAATCAAAATATAATAATAACAAAGCAAGATAATAATAATAATAATAATAATACATACTATTACATAATAATACATAATATAATAAATAATAACAAAACAAAATAACAACATTTTTCAAAAGGATAATAGATAACAATTATAAAATAGTAATAATAATAATTAATATATAATAATAATATAATAAATAATAATAAATGGGGTAATATTAAAATGAAATAATGAAATAAAGTAAAAGGGACTAAATTGAAAACGGAAGCAGATATCCGGGCCAGATTTTAAAGCATAAGCATGTAAATAGGACCTATTTAAACGCGGGTAAAACCTAAGGGGACCAAAACAGAAATTTTCCCAAAGTCCCAAAACGCACAGTGGCATTAGGGACCAAATTGAAACACGGGACAACTTTCAGGGCTGAATTGCAAAGAGGATAGGACCTGATTACACAGCCCCTAAAGGCGGAAGGACTGGGGTTGAAAATAACCCCAGTGACGTCATAGCACGCGGACTTTAGGCGGTTTGGGTCGGGTCGACCCGACCCGAGTTCAAAGTATAAAAGGCAAATTTTTTTGTTTTTGCCTCATTTGCAATCCGGAGAGAAAAAAAAAAAAGGGAAGGGGAAGGGGAGAGGAGGAAGAGAGAAAGGAGAAAGGAGAAGGGAGGAAGGAGAGAGGGGGGATCCGGGGAAGGTCCGGTCGCCGGCCGGTCAACGGCCGGTCACCGGCCGATCACCGGCCGATCACCGGCCACCGTTCACGCCGCCGTTCGCCGCCGTTCCGGCCACCGTTCCGGTGGCCGGAAAAGGTAAAAAAAATTCTAATTTTTTTTCCTTTTTTATGCTAGTCGATATATACCTTATTTTTTACTTTTAGTTATCAATTTTAATATAGATATATATATCAAAATAGAGGAAAAATGAAATAAAATAAAAAGAAGAAATCACCTCTGTCGATTCTATATTCTGAGATTTCCTTACGATTGGGGGGTATCCCTTCGCTGCCTATTGTTATATTGTTATTATTACTGCCTTTCGTGCTAAAACTTATCTGATTTTATTAGAAAACTCCAACCCTTTACAATGTGATTTCACTCGGCTTTTATAGCCATTTTTACAATCCTTTTCTATTATTTTCTGTCTAGTCTGTTTATTGTTTTGCAGGTACAACTTGAGGGCGGTGGGATGTGACCAGGGCGGTGCTGCAGTTGCTGAGTCAGAACGTCAGAGGCTAGGGGCGGCAGCACAAGTGGGTAGTAGGGGCTAGGGTTTCTGAGGGTAAACGGGCTTAGGTAGATTGGGTTAGTTGGCAATTGGGCTGTGGGATTTGGGTCATGGAAATGGGTCTGTTTTGTAATTTTAATTTAATAAAAGGACATTTGAATTGGGCCTAAAATTGGCCATTACAAGAATATCCACATTTAGTATATATTGATAACCCTTTTGTCACGAATGTTTTGTAAATTGATAAACGATTGGTTGTCATGAAATGTGCTCCGTGTGAGAAAATTAAACCCCTAACCATATAATTAAAGGATGATTTAAGTAATTACCATATCACACCTCATAATTGCTTTGAACATGATTCGTTCGTTCTTTAAAAGATATTTATTAAGGCTTGTTATTATTTGGGTTGGTTGAAGCACTTGAGCCAGCACTTCCATGCTCAAGTAAAATCAACTCAATATTTATCTTATTTTTTTTTATATTTGATTACTTTCACTCGTAATTCAATTAAAGTTTGATTTGATTAATCTAAATTTAAATTAGATATAACTTAATTTATCATAAAAGTCAACAAATAGTTTATCTCAAACTCCAATTAATATGTATCTAAACATGAATTCGAAAAAGATTTGAACCTAAAATTAAGCTGAAATAACTTGAAATAAATCTAATAAGTAACCTCAAATTGTTTGAACTTAAAGTGATTACCACTTGAATTCGTCAATGACTTAAACCCAACACAATTTTAAACTTGAAATAATTCAAAGTTGAATTCATCCAAAGTTGAAATAAGTTGAACCCAATTTTGACTCAACCGGATGCAAAAATTCCAAGATCTTTAGATAACTTGTGATTGAAAAAAGAAATAGATAATTTGTCCTATGAAACCCTTAATCTAACTTGGTGGTAAAAAAAAATCCAATGATCAAGCTTAAACACTTATGAAACCCTCAGAAGAAGAATTCTTAAAAACAACAATAATTAAACTTAAAGTTTGAGAACTCTATAAGTTTAGAAGAAAAGAAACAAACTTGAAAAAAAAAAAAACCGAGTTGAATCACTAAGAAGAAAACAAAATTTTACCGAGGATTGAATCTTGTAAATTTTAACTGACCAAACCTTCTTTATATGATGACTTACATAATAAAATTTAAAAAATATATAAACTCTTAAAAGCTAATTAAATGAATAAATAAATATTTAATATATTAATAAACTTTTAAGTAATAATAGAAATGATGGGCTAAAGAGATTGTCAACTCAATTTTTTACTCAAACAATTAAAATTTGATTTCTCAAACTCTAATTAATATATATGTTTTAAAGTGCATTGTGAAACTAAGAGAAAAATCGTCAATTCATAAACAAATAACTCGATCTAAAAATATTGGGATACTATCTAAAAATACGTTAACCTAGCCGAATTATAGGGTATCATTTGTCGAGCTTGGTAAATGGTTGGGTCATAGTTTGAATATGATGGTGAGCAGGCCAATTCCAGTTTTTCATTTGAAAATAGAATAATGCACTGCGTCGTGGTAATTAATCATATGGTTGAGTAGCCAGTCGACGTCAATCCATGGCTTTAATGTGGATTAAAAGCTCGGAAAATAATATGCCTATGGTGTGATACATATGCATATGTTAGCTATGGTTTGATGTGGATTTAAAAGTTTGAAAAATTATATGATTTTACGCAACATTAAAGCATATTTTTAGCTAGGACACATCACAATATTAATAGAATTAAATATTAACAGTTACACATGATAAAAGGATTGGTCAGAAAATTTTTTGAGGCGGAATTAAGTTATATATTTTTATGAGAGTTAAAATGTAATTTTATTATCAAAGTCTCAATTTATATATGCGAGGTTTTCTTTTATTTCAAAGTGTCTCATGTTGTTTTGTGATTGAGACATAGATAAATAAGTAGCTTGTTATAATTAGTTTAGGTAGGATGGTGCTATATATAATGTATATTAAGACTTCTCAAATTTAATTATAGGAGTGTGCTTGATGTGAATAGATTGCAAGGATATGTTAGATAAAATGTCTGCTCGTCAATCGAAAAGTTAACTCTGTAAGCTATCTCAGAAAGAAGAATCACCATTGAAAGTTCTAATTAAAGACTTTAATCATTCTATGGGTAGAGGTAGAATGAAGCCCTTAGTCAGGCAGGAATGTTCAAGTGCTTTTGGATTATTTAAGCTTTCTAATTGAGATCGTGGTCTTATTTTATTTCCAAGTGTCGCATGTTATTTTGTAATTAAGATATTGATAAATAAATAACTTGTTTTAATTGATTTAGGTAAGATGGCATTATAATATATATAAAGGCTTCTCGAATTCGAATATGATTAACTATTGGATTTTGCTTGATGTGGACAGATTACAAGAATCTGTTAAACAAGATGTATGTTTGTCAATGGAAAAACTAAGTCTATAAGTGAATTAATGTCACGTGATTATAGATAGTATATTAAGCATGAGATCATGCAATCGTATACTTGCGATAAGACAACAAACATATGTCTTCACCTTAGTATTTTACAAAGTAAAAACAGCTTTAATTAAATTAAAAAATTACAGAAATGAAACAGTAAATATGTTCACACCAATGGAACCCCCTTGGTCCCGGTTACATTAAAATTCCCAAAAAAAGGAGCAGAAAAAAGTCAACTTGCTCAATAAATTTTGTCAACCTTGAGTTACAAGTTACATTTCATGTTTCAAAAAAGACATTTCATTGAGGCTAACCATGTGCCTTTTTTAATACAACATTAAATTACAAAAATTAAACAATGGAACAAACTTCGAAATTTTAACTTTTCACTGACCTGGCACTCTGACATGTGGTTAAAAAACTCCATTTTTACACGTGGCACCGACCACACCTACCAAATAGTTGCCTTCATCGTTAAGGGATCGGACCACCAAACAACGACGCGCCTACCGCGCTTCCGTGTCTGCGCGTGCTAATCTTCCTTCGCTTTTTCTCTGACCTTTTTGACTTTGACATTGGAAAAAAGAATGTAGGGGAATCAACTCACTTGCTTAATCTCTTTCATATCTGGCGCGTTTTCAGACACACGCCACACCTTGACGGATTTATCGAGGCTACCACTGTAAACGATCCATTTCCGGTCGGTTTTCCTCGACGTCCGATCATCTTCCTCGACGGCTAAGCATTTGACTGGACCGGTATGACCGGTTAAGACCGAGAGACACTTATGGATACCACCTTTCTCTCGTCTCCATACACATATGCTCCCATCGGCTGACCCGCTGAAAACCAAATTCCCCGCCGTGGCTAAGCAGAGGACCGCCATTTTATGTCCCCGTAAAATCCCACCATGGGAAAGATGCTTGTCGCGTTCCCAGAAGTTAACGAGCCCGTCCGACGACCCACAGTACAACACCGCCGATTCTCGGCTCACGGCCAATGATGTAACCGCGTTTTCTTGTTTTAACAACACTTGGACCAGGAAATGCTTAGTTCCTTTCCCTTGTAATTCCCTTTTCCATACCTTGACCGTACCGTCAGCTGATCCCGTAAACACCAAGCTATCAAATCCGGCCACCACGGAATTAATGGCATCGTCATGAGCGTCGATGGATTCCAAGCATTTCGAATCGGCTAATCGCCAAACTTTCAGGGTTTTATCCCAAGACCCTGAATATAATAACCCGACCACTTGGTTCACACTCATGCAAGAAACGGCATCGAAGTGTTTGATCCGAAGAACATTTCGGTTCCTCCGAACTTCAACATAGTTCTTCGGTTTAACAGAGCTTTTTATTATATCTTTGAACGTCGGCAAACTGCCTAATCTTTTGTGAACGCTAGGACTCGTCGTCGATGAGACTTTCCACACACGGATTTTACCGTCTTGGTGACCGGTGAATACCTTATCACCCAATACAATAATGGCTTTAACCAATCCACTTTTAGTTTTAAAACCTGAAAATTCCTTCAAATCTTTCCACACACGGATGTTCTTGCTATCGGAACCCGTATAAACCAAATCCCCAGCTGCAGCCAATGAGTAAATATGACCTTCTTCTCTTACAATGGAAGCAATAAGCCCATCTTGGCCATAATCAGCTTCGAGCATAGATGGGTTAATAACCCATGGTGATTTGATATAAGGAGAAGCTTGTATCCACGGTGACATGATATACGGCGAACCCTCACCGCTCGTCGTCGTACTGTTGGAACACCTCGGGCTCGCCATTGATGCACTGCTTTTACGATTGGGGACTTCGTCGTCTTCGGCACCGATAGGAAACAAAGAAGGTTCAGATTTGAAGAGAGTTCCTAGTTTTGGTCGGCTATGGAGGTTATTGCTTTGCTCCATAACCATCGTACCACCCTTATCGTTTCTCATTAACAATGAGAAACAAAACTGTATAAAGATATAGACTTTTCTGTACTAATGTGAAGAGAGAAAAAAATGTGGATGGCTTTTTGAGAAAACGAAGAGGTAATTTGAGATGGAGAATTTTGGAGCGTTACTATCTGATTTTTTGTTTGCGAGGAAAAGACTAAACGAGGGTGTTGGATATAAGGGGTATATATGGAGGAAGGGATGAATAGTGGTAGGCGATGTGAGGCTCTGGGTTTTTGACACGTGTTTTGATGAGACGTAATCATTACGAATGGGTACCGGTAACTAGGAAACTTATAATAAAGTTTGATTATGAAAATTTCTCTTATGTTGAAATATTTTTGTAATGCAAACATTAAAATCATTCGATTATTAATAAATGGATTAATTTAATTCGATCTCGAATAATATAGTAAATATTTTTTATCAAGATATTTATTATTGATAATAATAATTTTTATTGTGATTATTCTCTGAATAAATAAATGGAAGATGGATCCATGGTAAACATTTTATGAAGATGTTAATTGTGAACATAGATAAGATAAAAACGATGGTACGAGACAAAAAGTTTGACCGTATGTTCCATAATTAGGAAGATATTGACCAATGCAACAACATGCTATATATATAATAGGGTTGTGATTTGTGAACCTTAGTTACCGTAAAAAGAAAGAAGTGTTCTAAAACTATTCTCGTTTTGGCTTTGAACTTTTCTTGCTAGCTACTTCAATTAATATTTTGTTGAAATCATCGTTTTATTCACAATAAAAGTCTTTACAAACGTGCAAGTGTGAAATTATTAAATTTTCGAGGGGAAATATTGAAAATTCACTTTTCATTTTATTTTAGGTAAATTATATATAAAGTCGTTAAATTATTAATAAATTTACATTTTAATTACTCAATTTAGAAAGTTATAAAATGGTTACTTGAAGTTTGTTAATTAAACATAAAAGTAAAAAACGAAATTTAATAGCCTAGTGACTTAAATAAAAACTTATGCATAGTTTAATGACTAATCTTTTGAAGTTAAGTGACCAGCACGTAATTTAGTGACCGTAGATATAGTTTATCCTTTTATTTTTAGAATAATTTATTTGTAAAGTTTTTACATTTCAACGAAGACTTTACATAACAAAACATTAAAATATATTAATAATTTAGAAAAAAAAGAATACATGACAAAGTTGGTACTCTTGTTTGTATTTAGAAAAGAACCCAAAATATAAAACATAATTTTTTTTTGAATGACTAATCTAAAAAATTAATTAAAGATAATAAAATTGAAAGAAAACCCAGAAATTTGTACTTGAATTTAATTTGGATTTTGAAATCTCAAAGCTTCAACGTTGCTATAAATCATGAAATTTGAATAAAAGCATTGGGAAGTACTTCAAAATGAAGCAAATTAGGAATATTCATTATATTAGTTGAATATAAAGAAAATAATTAATGGTAGGCAAAGCATTGCCATCCCTAATATTTTCTTTCGGCCACCTTTTTAAGTTTGGTTATTCTAGTGTCACATGGCTAACTTTATTCTTGAGCAATCTTTTATGCTATTAAAATCTTGTATTAAAGCTTAAGCTAGCATTACAAGAAATGAGAGAAAGAGGAATAGTTGTATTCTTATTATAAAGTTTTTTGGACTGTATTATAATTTAAGTAACATTTATTCATTGGTTGAACAATTAACCCTTATTTATAGATAAGTAGATGGCTACATGGAATCAACCCTAATTTTTATACTCTAATTTTGGTGGAATGGGGTCTAGAAATTCAATTTCATAATTAATGAGCACATAATTAAGCACCTAAATATTATTACATATTCAAATATCATAAAACTACCATCAAATTTTTATGCCTTTTGTTAAAAAAAAAATTCCTTATATGTTAGCTTAAAGAGTAAATTAGTTGTTTTTGTTAAAAGTTTCATTCATTTCTGTTGTTAAAACTGACGTGGTTAATGAAATAATCAAACAATTACGTGTGACGTCCCACGTGTACATTATGTTGATGTACGATGACCAGTTTTTAATAGTAAAATTTGAGGGAACTTTTAACAGAAGGGTCAATTTATTTTTTAGTCTAACATACAGGGACTAATTTGCTCTTTTTTTAGTAGAATGCGCAAAATACAATCCGACTTCCATTAAGAGTTTTACCTCAATTATTATGTACACATATATAATAAGAGTTTGTGTTTGATGTGTTGAAAATAAATAAATTCATATGTAATCAGTGAATCGTATTAAAAATGGGTTAGTATTTAGTACACTAGTAGTGCACTTTTTTTATTCCACAAGCAACCTTAAAAAATTTACCATATGTGTGTGTTTTTTTAATATTTTACTATACTCCAATAGGATACTTATTAATTCTGACTTTACTTTTAGAGTCTAAAAACTCCATTGATAATGTTTCAAATACTTTTCCCTTAAAATATATCATTAATAAAGTAACAAATAATTTTAAAAAGTGTTGATACAATTTATCAACAGAAATGAAGAGATGGGAAGAGAAAATGGAAAGGTGGGAAGAGGGTGAAGAAGCAGAGAGATCGAAAAGATTCCCTCCTAGGTCCTTTTGTACCGTCCCCCTCAATGGGGTCTTTTCTTTTTTTTGGTTAAAAAGGGGTTACTTTTATCGGGTTGAATTTCAGGTCGGGTTATTATATAATAAATATTTTTATATATTTTTATATTTTTTTCGACAAGTATTATTTGGTGATATTCATTATTAATGTATGGGTCATGTACATTAAATATAAAAATTATGATCTAATAACATTATTTTTAAGAAAAAACTCAAATTTAAATTCTTAAAAAAATATTATTGAGAGGACAATCACTAACCACGAAAAAATTAGTTTTCATCCTCAAGGAACATATGAGGTAAAAACATCAATTTCAAATTAATTTCACATGAAAAAAATAAAATGAAGAAACCGTCGTGGCAGTTGAGTTTGGTGAACCGAAAAGACAAGGTTTTGGTTGTCGAATTAAAGTCCATTGCCCCCAAAAAACCGAAACCCCTATTGGAATTTCACATACAAAATTGTTTTGGAGCAACTAAAATACTTGTCAACGGTTTTTGAATTGCTGCCACCTGCATGGTTGGTAGATAAAAATTACGACCTTCATGAACGGCGCTAGCCGCCACGAAACAGGAACATGTTGGATTGGGTATGTTTCTTCTCGCCACGTTATCCCCTCTCAAAACATATACTTATACAGCATACAAGGTTGCCATATTGGGTCTACAATTTCTACACTTCATCTATTAATTTGGACCAACGTTTTCTTAAATGCCTTGAAATCAATCAAGCTCTAAAATATTTATTTTTTTTATAATTTTAAAATTTTCATAATTCCTTTAAATTGTTTTAATAACGATCATATTAAAATGATGCTTGGAGCATTATACAAAAGTGGTGATTATGTAATTAAGTTTTAAACTACGTTCTGAGGTTAATAAATAATTATATTATTAATCGATGGGTACGTCATCGACGTCGTTGTGAATTAATCAGATGATATGTGAGAAGTGTGTATATATATATATATATATATACACATCATTCTTTGCCCTTATCTTCTAATTATTGAATGTAAACCAAAAAAGGCAAAAGGAAAAATACTTTGCTAACAATATATATTATTCAAGAGTATAAAAAGGTATTTCATAAAAAAAAATTGTAATGTAACTGGTCCGCATAACCTATCATACTGCATTAATTTAAAAGTGTTGATTGAGTAACGGTTCACATGATAGTGTGCGGAGAGATGTAGAGGTCAGAGAAGAGTATTTTATATGTAAGTGTGATTTTCTTAATCTAGGATCTTAACACGTGTACAATGTATGTTTTATTATGGTTTATCACTTACGAAACACAATACCTTTCTATGTGGGCATCACGATGAGATCCACGTATGAGCCATGCAAGAAAAAGCGTAACATCTGTTTTTGTCAAAGTGCTATGCATTTGTACATTCATGGAGCTTGACTTTGGCATTGCTCTTAGCAAAGTCTTTGTGTTTGAGGTTATTGTTTGGCGAGATAATTATGGCAAATAGTTATATACTTTAATCTTATTTTTTGAATAAATAATAAATTTATATATGAATTCTGTATCAATATATAATTTGGTATATAAATCTTGATTTGGTAAAATTATACATATAAAACTTGAATTATGTGGTTCATATATATGAAATTTTAATTTTGATTAATAATTTAATAATTTAATATGAAGAAAATCCGAGAAGAGATGATGCATATTGATTCCATACGTGTCCATTAAAATGTTTATATTAATCAAATTTTAAATGTGTCCTAACCCTACTGTGGGGACTATATTATGTTTTATTCTTCGTTGAAATTTGTACATAACTTGAATCATGTCGGAACACTTGTCTCCTGTTGCAAGAACTATAAAATGTAAACCCTTTCTTTAATAAAAATTAATAAATACTAAATATTAAGCATAAATATTTGTTTATGTTTGATTTTTTTTGTTTCCATATGAAAATGGAAAGTGAAAATTTGAAAATGTATCTAAACATGACAAGTGTCACTACAAAAGGCTGCTTTTATTTTACTTTAGATTATAAAAATGTAAGAAATTAAATTATTATTATTATTACCTCATTGAATCCTTGTTAACTTTTTTAGTACTCTCTGGTCTTGTCCACTAATCAAACAAACATTAATTAATTTAATTAAAACATGAAAGTGCTTAAGTTTACTTTGAGTAAGAGAATAGTAAACAAGATTAAGACAAGTGTCGATGAACCCTAAAAGAAGTAATATCAAATTAATTCTTTAGCTTACCAATATTATTTTTAAACCTGTCTGTTAATCATCAAACACGCAATTTAAATAATTTTTAATATATGATAAGATCACATAAGCATGAAGTATTCGTCGGACCAAAATAAAAATCAGCAATTATCAATTAAGAAAATGTAAGACGTTGGCATGTGTCATTCATGAATTCTATATACTAATATATAGAATATCACTTTTGGATTTTTTTACTTATATGGAGTTGATGTTCCCGTATGATGAACAAATTAGGTCTAGAAGTTATGTTGGAGGGGATTTTATTGCATAAGCAAGATACGTAGAGAAAATTATTTAGTATGCAGTGTTATGTGTCAAATTATGGTGTTGAATGGTAATAAGAAAAATGGTGGCACGTGGAAGTTGAGACTTGAGGATTTGTCTAACTACATTATATATGTGCAAAATTAATTAAAGATGCATGCACGTTGATGGCAAAAAAGTTCAAATCAGATGGAGTTGGATCCCACCTGATTATAGAGGCGAATTTTCTTATTTTTAAATCGGATATTTATTATGAATATCGAGACAAATTTGATGTATTTTAGAATAAATTTTATAGTATAAATATTTTTTATTGTTATTTTATGCCGTCCCTATTTTTCTAATCCTTTCTTGTTAGGGATGGATTCGAATCTGTCCCTATTGATAAACATTTGTTTCTCTGTATCTAATTAAATAGATTTATTCATTTGAGGATCGAAGATTTATTCTCCGAAGAAATTTTCAATATAAGATGTGGAGATTTGCAGGAAGTTTTTATTTTTTTTTATGTCTATTTACTTTTATTTTAATTCATGACTAATTTGATTAACTGATTTTATTTCTATATTGTTAAGGATATTAAATGATTCTTTGATTTTTGATTTATTATTATATAAGCATGGGTAAAATTCAGATTTGGTAAGAAACTTTTATATTCTGATCATTTTTTTTCAATCGTGGTATATATCGAAATTATTAAGTGAATGTTTGTATGCTTTATTAATGAATAAAATAATTATGATCCTCTTTTGCTATCTTATTGGTTTATCTTTTTGATGTTAAAGAATTTATATTATCAAAACGATATTTATATGAATGTATTGTAAGACAGTATTTCGTCTCTAAATTGGTTTTCTACCTTCAATTAATTTTGTGAAGTTATTGAATGATAGAGATGTCAATAAGTTGAAATAGTTTGAAGTAGGTGCTTATGAATGAAGCACATAAAAAATTTACATATATTTGTGATATTGGTTTCCTCTAAAAATGTGATCGAGGATAACTTTACAGTATTTAAGATGAGTACTCAAATAAAATTATGTTGGAATAATATTACTAACGAGAATGTGTTTGAGAAAACTTTTTTAATGTTCCATGCTTCAAATGTTCTATTAAATAATGAGCTATTAAATGAAAAACTAGAAAGCTCGTTGTATTAGATTTTCTCTGTTCCCCCGAAATGAATGTAGAAATACATAAAGACGTAATTTTTTATGTTGGTGTAGTAAGTGGCTATCTAATAATCATAAAAGAGATGCTCATATTAATAAACATCAATTTTTCATAAGGGCTTTCGTATCTTGTTTATAACCTAAATTTGATTAATTAACATGTTATAATTAAGTATTGAACCTAATTGTGTGTGTGAATTGTTTATTTGATATGGAAATAAAGTTTTAGTTGCTCTGTTAACGAATGTGATATCTTACATCTCAAATCTGATGATCGGGTTAGGTGTGGGGTGCTACACAACCTGTAGTTGGTGAGATTACTTGCTTGATGATTTGTTTAAGAACAAAACTTTCAAATTATGCAATTGAGACAATTCTTGCTAATGTTGGTGAGTGTATTTCTTAGGCTTTAAATGATTATTATATGCCAGATTGTTAGTGCTAATAATTATCGCAAAACCTATTGCTTATACGTGTATAAAATGGTTTAGTAGAATTAATGATTAAATGTCTCTATTTAGTAGTTAAACCATTACTTTTGAGAGCAAAACTTTTGTATATGTATAAAGATATCATATTGTACATGCATCATCACTTGTACGAATCATATTAATAAATTGGGATAAGTACTCCCAAGTTACAACTGGTTTTTGGTCAAGAGCTAAATACAACCCATCTTAAAATTTTTGAATGTGCGACATATGTTTAAGTTGTTCCGCCACAATACGCAGAATGGGTATTGAAAAAAAATGTTAGAAATATAAATTAATTATGAATCTCTTGGTATTATTAGATGTTCCGTATGAATTGAAGATTCAACTATGACATGATTTGTATTTTCGATTTGATAATTTTCTTAACATTAGGGGAGAAAAATAATAACTGAATAAATAAATTACTCTGAAAGAATTATTATTATCTAGATCCTTGAAGAAAATAATTTGAACTAGAAATTCAAGAAGATAATTCACTTTATTACAACTTAATTGCCAAATGCACTTATTGACTTAATAAGAATAATCAAATCTTATATACCAGCTGATGTGTTGATGTCCCAATAGTACAACCTAGTAAAGTAATGCATGTCTGAAGCATGGTAGATTGATTGGTTCTAAAGATAAAAATTATCGTAAAAGAAAATAATAAATCAAAATGGTCACATAATAGAGGCGGGTGCTCCTGAATACACTTAAGACAAAACCAATTATTAAAACTTTAGAAGAGATCTAGGTACCGAAATATGGAAATGATAAAAATAAAGAGATCTTAGTAATTAGTTGTATGAAAATATGAAATCATAGAAATAAAAGTTGTCAGCGATGGTTTTGTATGCGATAGTATCATTGAGATAATGAATGAAAATACGTTAGACTATTAAGCATTTGGATCGTCTTGGATATATGGTCACTTTGGTCCAAGTTATTTCAGATTACTCTTTTCGACTTATTTTATGTTCAAATTACTTTAGATGTGAGACATTTTAGGTTCTAATTGTTGGGTTTAAATTATTGACTTTTTATAGTAAAATTGGATTAAATCAATTGAAAAATTAAATCCTTTTAATTCGAATTAAGATTTACAAGTGAAAAGATTTTATGGAAAAACTAATTATTCATCCAAGTAAAGAATGCTCCTATATTAAAACCTTAGCATTTTATAAGTGGTTGGAATTTAGAAGAGGTAAATTTGAGTTGAACAAAATTAATCTCGAACAATGACGACCCCGGAATTCTTTCAAACTGAGCTGACAAATCCAAAAACTTAACTACTGAACTGACCTTCCTCAAGCCAATGTTTATTTGTGGTTGAAATAGTGATGATGCGTAATCAAGTAGGAAATGCATGCGCTTGGATAAAATATTTTCAAAACCTTAAAATGAAACATTCCACAATGGGTTTATGGCTATGGGCGACTGCAAGCCACATGTTGGCAATCATGTTGTTTCGGGATTGATAGCTTAAAATCTAGGAAGATGTGTGTACTTCAATCATTGTAACATTATGCTTTCTTTGAACACTCTAGTACCACCCCAACCCATCATTACCCACTAAACTTTTCGCCCATTGTCACTCATTTTCCATTTCATTTTAAAATAAAAGTAATATTGTAAAAGTTGGAATATTGCTTTTAGGGTTTGAATTTAACTTTTTTTTTTAACACAAGGTGTCTTGCATAGTATGAATACTTACTGATTTTTCCAATTTTCTTAACAATGAAAAATGGTGCAAATTTATTTGGAGGTCAACCCATCACAATTATTTCCTTTTCTCCCGATGGCTTGCTCATGAGTCTTCCCTCACTCCCACTAATTTTGATTATAAAGATTGATTGATACATTGGATTAATGGATGTAAAGATGAATAGGAGATAATTCTGATCCAAAAGTAAAGAAGAAGATACTCCTTTTAAGATGTCTATCATCTTTTATTATATAGGGTCGGAGCCCAAAATCATACTTCAAGTCGAATTATTTTTATTATAAATATATATAAAGATTTAAGTCAAGTTCTTATCTCCTATTTCTGGTCTCTTGAGCCTTTGTTTTGTATTGCTACTAGATTTTAATTTTAAATTACTTGTATGGGTTGAGAACTTTTAATTATGTTATTTTTTTAAGAAATAATCTGAATTTGAATTTTAATTTATTCTCTTTTCCTTTGAAAGGAGATATTTCAATTTTTAAATACAAATAATTGTCAACTAATTTAATACATTGCATTTGTATGGAAATACTACTATATAAAGAAAGCTAGGTAATAAAATACATTTTGCAAATGGACATGTTGTAATAATAATGCTTACTATGTCCAAAAAAAAGAAATAATGGTTACATGAAAGAGACAAATCAACATCAAACAACACAAAGCTAGCCCTACAATCTTTTTCCACTCTTTGAAACTCAACTGAAGTGACAGAAAAAAGGAGGTCCCATCCCCAATAATGTCTCAGTGTTGTTGAACCCTTATTATTGTTTCAAAATAATTTTTGTCAAAATCCCATTATCAAACATACCTCCATTGATATTTTTATTTAGCAAATGAAAACAAGGGGCCCGACACCCATCCTCCATCACTGATCACTGTCTTTCTTCCATTATATCAGAGGTTGATGAGATCAGCTCTAGAATTTCTAGAACATATAACCAAAAAAAAGGACAAAATGGAATAATCCAAGTATCTATTAGTGCTGTACACATGGCTATCTTCTGCATGCTAATTGGACCAAGTTCATAATATCAAAGATGAACAGTTTCCACCAGCCACAGTTAGTGCTGTACACATGGCTTGGTATTCTCTCTGCAGATAACATGATGAGGCAGACAAGTTATCCCAAGCTAACATTATCAGTATCAAATCAATAACATTCTCTCTTAAAATGTTCTAACAAAAATGAAGGTGCTGTTATCCATGCATTATCTGGTCTGCTAGCTTTGGATAATTATGAGCAAGTGTACTGTTTTCTTTTCTTGTATGGTGGTTAATACTTGGGAAGTGATAAGGGGATTTGACTTTAATCAAAGGGATTATGCATTGTATCTGTTTACGTGTCAACAACCAGTTAACACCCATTGGATTAAGCAGGTTGAACAAGATAACAAGCGAAGGTGATATTTTGACCAAATCATCCATAATATATTGTAATTTTCTTCATGAAACACGAATTAAAGAGCGTGGCCCAAGTTGCAGTCTAGCAGATATATTTTTATAGTGAGCTAAGCTTTTAGGGTTTAAGTGGAAATATTGTGTTCAGTCTGAATGAAATGTTAGTGTGTTGGGTTTTTTCTTGATTTGGTTATCTAATCTTTAGAATGTCGCCTTAATGATTAGGTCATACACCATGATGTATCTAGAACCCTAATCCCTACAAAACTTTGCTAATTTTATCCTATATTTTAATGAGATTAAGAGGAAAAGCAAAGAAAGGGAGACTGGTTCCTTTGATTTCTTTTTAAAGATCAAAAGAATAACTATTAAGATAAATCCTAAAAATAAGTGTTAATTAGATAATTAATTTTTGCTATCTTTTGTATGTGAATTTAGTTTTTGTATTTTAATATCTTGTTAGTTTATGTATTTTTTTTTGTTAAGTATAATTCTTATTTCAGTTAAATTTAAAAAATATTCTAATTAAATTTTGTTTATTTGTTTCAATCAAACTCTAATTAGTTTAGATTACTTTATTATTACTTGACCTATAAATTTAGCCTATAAATAGACTATTTTACAACTTTAGAAAATACACCTATTAAAGATTAGAACTCATAACACATTTAGAGAATTTTGTGTTTACGTTTTGAAGGTTCTTTGTTTTCGGGTTTTCGGGGTTTAGTTTTTATCTCCATCTTTTTTACTCTTTGTTCTTTTGCCATTATAGTGAAATTATCTTTGCCCGTGACTTTTATCCTTTTTGGAGGGGTTTTTTCATGTTAAATTTGTGTGTTTAATTTCTCAATTTCTTTCGTTATTTTTACTTGTTCGTTGCTTAATCAGGTCGATCCCCAACATTTTTAATTTCAGTTTTGATCAAATATTAAATTCATTAAGGTATGTTATTTTCAAAATTTTAAGCAGTAGACATATTATTACATATGTAATGCCACGTCAATTAGTTGTTTTAACATATTATTACAAAAAATCAATTGATGGATCTAATGACAGTCATTTGTATCAATATTAAATTTTTAAAATTAAAAAAAGTATAAGGACTAAGAGTGATCAAATTGGAGCACATGAGCTAAATGTACAACTTTATTCATGACAAGAGACTGATAACAAAATTTAACCAAACGAATTTAATTGTATCGTTTGAGATATAAAATTGAAAATTTAAAATTTAAATATTACAGAAATTACAATTGATTCGAAAATCAAAAAGACCAAAGTTGACTGATTTGAAAAGTACATAAACTAGAAATGAATAAATTAAAAGTATACATATTACTATAAGGCAAAATTTGATGTACTACGTACTATGTAAAGATTGCTCTCAGCAAGACAGGATAGGGATTAGCCGCCCATAGCCACTGGTTATTTGCATCTGGGCTAGTATTTGGCCCCTTTAATCCCCAAATGAAAGCCCAACTTTGCAAACCTGGGAATTTCCCAAATTCAGTGGCCCAAAAAGAACCTCCGCCGCCCATCTATTGGCCCCTTCAGGTCGAAAAAGCTATCTTGTTCTTCAAGCTCAAAAAGCAGCAACTACGACCAGCGGGAAGAGTAGTAGAACAGGCAAAGATCAAATCTTTGCATCAAAAAGAAAAAGAGAGCTTTTTTGAAGGAGCGGAACTTCACAAATCAATACAAAAATCCTCAATTTTCTCAAAAAATGGAATTCGTCATTGAACAAGGCAAACAACCACACCAAGAATGCTCTACTTTGCTTCTGGTTCGTTCAGTTCTATTCCTTTTCCCCCTTTTAATTCCGTCCCTTAGGGTTCTTTTTAATTTTTTTTAATAAAGTTTTAATTTTGTTTTGTTTTAGCCTGCTTTGTCGATTGGGAATGTGGGGCAACTAGCGGTGGATTTATTAGTATCATCTATGAAAGCAGAGAGAGTTGGGTACTTAGATGATCCCTTTGTGCTTCCTTGTGTTGGAAATGATGCTTATGGCCCTATTCCTTGTGGTGACCTTGCTCTTCCTCTTGAAGGTGCTCTCTTTACTCCCATTTTTCCTTTTTTTTTTTTTTTTTTCATATTCTTTGTTTTTATGAAAGCTTGGACTAAATATATTGGAGCTTGAATACATTGTTTCTTGATCTGCAGCTTACGAGTCAGCTTTTAGTCGAGTTGCTCTCCTCCAACAGCGGTCTCCCGTCGTTAAGGTATTGCTTCAATTATAGCTATATTGATTCAATAACATTTTGTTAGTGCAACTAAGTGCTGGATAATATGCAATGAACTGTTTTGTGTTTAAAGTATAATTTGATGCTTTGGAACTAAGGTGCTTGCTATTGTGACCAACTAATTCCGGATCTCGATGAATGATGATTTTCCAAGCCAGTTTTACTGCGTAAACTGAACTAGATGGATACGAGGCATTGAATTCAAACCTTGGGTTCCTCCCATTTTGAGAACGTGTTGCATGTAATAGGATTTACTCAGAACATGACTGACTTAATCTAGTGTTTTCTGACAACTTTCCTCTTTCTTGCCAGTTATAGCTTTGTACTTGTAAACTGTTCTTTGTTCCTTTTGTTATATGACCATTGTTAGAAAGCAGATGTATATAACTAAATAATTAGTCACTCCAACACAAGGAACCCGAATAATAAATATTTCAGAATGTATATAGTTAAGTGCCTGAATTGCTGTCCTATTTTGAATGCTAGAGGATTTTACTACTTTTAATTGCCTTCAGGAAACATTGAATGACTACTTTTACATGGAGTCCTATGTCATTTCTGATTATCACGAGTGAGGGATTACCATGCCATTTGAAATTCACTAATGAACTAACTGTATCTTTTTACCTTGTGTCGATGTGAGTTTGTTTCCCCAATAATCTTTTTTCCTATTTTTCATCATTTTCCATGCTATGGCGATACTTGAATACAGATAGAATTATTTGATATTTGAAATGGCCATCCAAATAGGGACGAATGGTTGAATTTGCCAAAAACTTGGCAAATTTTGCTGCTGCAAGTGGAAAGAAGCATGTTGTTCTGCTTTCCAGCTTGGATTTTGGAAAGTGGCAGAAAATTGACATGTCAAGGTATTTCAATCTGAAATTTTCTACATTTATTATATTATATACTACGAGGTTCTTCTATTCCCAGTTTTGGTGCAGCCGATCGGTTTACTTGTGTATCTTTGGAAATATAGAACATTGTGTAACTTTTCTGGGAGATGCCTTGGTAAGTGGAAATGCCTGTTGTTCATGAGAAATGCTGATCTTGGGGCTGTTTTTTCAGTGGTCCACAGATTTATTACCTATCCACCTCAAATCCCAATGGAAGAGATGATAGCTGTGAACAACTTGGATGGAAAAGGCTGCAAGAATACAATCCTGCTCAAAGATGTTGGAAGTATCTTAGCACCTTAGCTGAAGGAAATACTACGCTGGAAAGCAATTTACCTTTTGAAGATGAGCTGGAAGATGAAGATTATTACCCTAGTTTGCCATTTGCAGCACTTTTTTCTTGTTTGAAGGTACCCGTATTTTTTAGGTTTGCATTTTTCCAGAGCTATTTGATGAACCTTGTATTTCTGTGGCTTACTTTGTAATTTATATGTAGGCCAAAGGCTTGAAGGTTACGTGTTTACTATGCTACTGTTCGGAAGGGGATAATATACAGGATGCTTTTCATTTGGCTGAGGCAGCATGCAGACTTTTAGGCCTAAATCCTAGTACTTTTCCTGGTAAGGCTCCTTTATGTTTAAGATATCAATATTGCTTGCTACAGCTGCTCTGTGATGTCTTTTTATACCAATGACGTTTATATTTTGAATATTGCACTTAGTTTTACGGTTTTTAATATGGTTGCCTTGAAGATTTAAACTTTAGAAATAAAACATAATTTTATGCATTATTGAAGTTTTGCAGATGCTAATGAACACATACTCCAACATCATTTCCTCGGTAGTTTGGGATGAGTTTAATGGTGGAGGAATATGTTATTCTATTGCTAATATTGTATCAGTTTTCTTCAATTTTTTATTATTTTTGTGGTGTTTGCTTCATAACTAATCTCCAAACTTGTTGCATTAGAAAGACAAATTTATCTATGAGTTAAAAGAGCTTTTAACTGTGACTGTATTATTAACTGCCATCCTTTTTTGGTCTGTTAGCAATTTCCTTGAGAATCTCAAGTACTTACAAGTTTTGTTTTCCATTTCAGGTAATGGAAGTGGTGGTTGGGTCATTCCTTTCTCATGGCAGACCGTTTATGGACCGCCACCGGATATGTCTATCTTTTAGGATTAGATCTGACCATGCTTAGTGAAGTTGACAAAGCTATATTTGTAATCTATTGTTTGGAACTTGAGATTTTATGTTTTTATTACAAGAAAAATAGCATGTATTGGCACTGATGGAAGCAGGCAGCAAAAAGTGCTCAACTAAATACATTCATTGCAAAATGTTGGAACTTCTTTTCCCATATTGAAAACTTGCTCAACTATTTACTTTTGAATTAAACTCGGTGATAGAAACCTTCATTTGTTTCTTGACGGTGAGATAAAATCAAGCGCATGAGCTTATTATTCTAGGTCATAACTAGTTAGTTGGATTCCTTCCCCAGGTCCCTTGCGCATGGTGTCATGATTATATTGGCTCTTAAAGCCCTCGGAGAATTGGGTATAAGTCACTTTCTCATGCACAAATTGGTAAATGACTTTTTTATGCCACTGCTGATTTGCTTCTGTTGCATATTGCATTGTTGCCTGATATGCAATGGAGACGTGAGAGAAAATCATATTATTTGACATTAATCTGCATGAGTTCTACAAGGAACATGCATGATAAAAGTTAACGATGGTAGTAAGGTTTCATTATTGCAGGTCATATGATTGCTTGTAACCTTTTAATGGAGCTGCTGGACCAATAGAAACTCATCTCTTGCATGTCGCTACAATGTCGTGGAATATATTTGGAATCTTAATCAACTTTTGCCTTGTCCTTACTTGTTAGTTAGTGATGATCCGTTAAGAAATGCATTTGTTTGGGCTGAGTGGAACTTCTTTTTTGCAGTAATGGGTTATTATAATTTTCCACTAGTAAGTGATTGGGAGAAAAGTTATGGCCCTCATCAACTTGAAAGGCCATGCTTTTTCTACCTTTGGATGAAAAGAAGAATTAGTTTCTTTGGTGGTTTTTACAGGTAAAACAAAGGTGAATTTGTGGCCGTCTGATCATCGGATTCCACGGTTTACCAAATTCAGACATCTTGAAGTGAAGCAGCAGTTAGTGTCTTCTTCACTCAAATCTACTTTAGTATATACTTTATACAGTTAAAACCATATCTTATCTGATGTATCATCTTTTGTAATGTTTCAACTAAATGGCTGTCTTTTCATATCATTTTTGGTTTTGTGGAAATACATGCATTGAGCACCAAGCAATTCCGTATGGATTGTTGACACGATGTATCGACAATCACTTCTGTTATTTAAGTTCTCGGTTCGGCCAAAAAACTCCATGCCTGCAAAACAGAAGCTACCATGGGTACATTTGTAGGACATTTAGTGCCAGGTCTGGCACTGACCCTTCTTGGCCTATGGCACACCATCAACAATATCAAAGCCTATTGTCTCAAAGGGTCTACCAAATTTACAGTAAGGTTTTGGTACCCATTCAATGGCCCTTTTTCTAGATTCAAACACTTGGAGCTGATTTTTATCTTATCTTTTTCCCTATTAGCAATTTTCATGCAAGTTTTAGACTTGCCTTTCCTTCGATTCCCTTTCGAACTCGACGGTTTTGAGCACGCTAGCATATTTCTCCATCTTGCTATATTTGCAGGTTTCACTCTTTCTGCTGAATTAACTCAGTCTTCCGAGATTCTATCGGTTGTTTCGGGAATCCTCGTGGCTTCTGTTTTTGGTCAAGAGTTGTTCTTACTCCATTTTCACTCAGCTGATCATGTTGGACTCGAAGGCCATTACCACTGGCTATTGCAGCTCATAGTGCTAATCTCCCTTCTAGCATCTTTAACAGTAATGTTCCTACCGAGTAGCTTGTCCGCAGCTCTTGTTCTTTCAGTTTCCGTTGTATTCCAAGGTTGTTGGTTCATGAACATGGGGTTCATGCTATGGTGTCCAAAGTTCATTCCTCGAGGATGTATAATGAGGAGTGACAGCA
Source organism: Gossypium stocksii (assembly GCA_020496765.1). Classification (NCBI taxonomy): domain Eukaryota; kingdom Viridiplantae; phylum Streptophyta; class Magnoliopsida; order Malvales; family Malvaceae; genus Gossypium; species Gossypium stocksii. Next base: position 129,007,613 of record CM035624.1, read on the forward strand.
TGCATGGAGCGGTGACATGTTACTCGCACGAAGCCGATTTTAGGGCTAGAGCATTGGCTAACATGCAATTCAGTTGGATACTCTCTGCTATCTTAATATTCACAGGGTTCACCTGCCTGAAATTTGCTAGAAAATGTACCCCAAGGGCACATTCAACCGAATACGAGCAACTCGAAATTAGAACCAGTGATGTCCCTATAACTATTGATACCTTCAAGAGCTGATGATCCCTAGGTCTTGTAATCAATAACAAAGAAATTGGACAAGAATGGCTAATATTAAACATTGCTGAATAATGTTATGCATATATTATAAATATTGATTTCCCTCAAAGTAGCTTTCCATTTTGGATGTTATTAGATATCAATGCTAAATTTTCTTACAAGCCAATGAACTTACAACACATATAAAACAACCAAAGTTCCACATAAAGTAAAAGTCCAAATTTTGGGGCAATGAAAACAAGTTATGTCTTAAAATTCTCTTACTCAGCCTCTTCCAAAGAAGCTTCGATTCGAAGCAGCACAAATCCGACAGCAACACCAACAAGAACAAGGCCATTCATGATTGCTGCAATCCTGAATATCTCACCAACAGCATTACAGGTTGAAGACAGTGCACCGCCGCCGCTTTTACCTGTCTTGCCCTTTGTCGGAGCTTTGAGTGAGCTAACAACGTTTGCAAATGATTGCTCGGTGCATACACGTTGGCCTAGTGAGACCACTTTGTTATGAGCTTTCAACCCACCAAAAGAATTCAAGCCTGTTATGTAATTCGCATTGGTGTTGGTCTTCTTCTTGGGGCTAGTGGAGGCAGCAGCCAACATGGGTGGAGTGTAGGTAACTGAGGCTGTTGCCATTGTTGTAAGTTTTTTTGGTATGCAATAAAGTTGAAGAGAACAAAAACTGGGGTTTACTTTTGTATGGGGAAATAGATGATGATGGATAAGGTGAAGTAAAGGGATGAATGGCTGGGAATCTGATTGGATGAGGTCAGTGTTAGCTTTAAATGGTGGCCATAAGAAATTTGAGGGCCAAATTTATGGGTTTTACTGGACTTACAACTAATACATCAGCCCAATCTGTATATCATTCAAAATGTACATTTTAGGATACCAACATGTTACAGCCCAAACTACAAAAAGCTTCCTGGGCAGGGGAACTTTCAGCTTAGGGTCCAAACTCATAAGCATGGGCTTGTTTGATCCACTATTAGGGTGTTGAAATGGTCATCAAAAATTTTAACTCTTAGTTGAACCAAATTTTATTAACAGATTGAAGTAATTTCTGTTAATTTGGATGGTTAATCAAAATAATCGAAATTTTTACTTGTTTCTTTTATTTTTTATTTCTTGTTTATTTTTTTTGTTTTATTTTATTGTTCATGATACTTTTTTAAGCTTGTTATAAGAATATATATATATATATATATATATATCTATTAATTTTTATATTTTGGAGTTATATAATGCATTAGACTAATAAGCGCTAAAAGTAATATATTTTATACTTATTCTTAATACGTTTTTGGGATTATTCGATGTTAATTATGAATTTTATTCGAAAAATCACGATTTTTAAGTTTTTTAGGCATTTTAAGGCATATATATGACAACGATAAGAAGATAGAAGTGAGTCGTTAGAGAATATTCAAAAAAACAACTCAAAAAACACCATTGAGGCCGAATTTGAAGTAGATTTCTATTAAGATTGAAAATTCCCAGTTGATTTCTTAGGAGATTATCATGAGTTTCTTTATTTCTTTTGTTTATACTGTATCATGGATGTTTTTATTTTCAACAATGAACTAATTTTCTAAATATCTAAAGAAATGAACCCTATGATAAATTTTTATTTTACGTAATAAACACTTAGTTTCTTATTCTCAATTATGTGTGTTTAATTCTTGATTTAATATTTCTAAATATTAATCTATGTTTGATGAGCTTAAATCAGAGGTTGAATAAACCCCGTTTAGAAGAAAATATTGCGTAATTTAGTGCAGTTCCATGCAGTCCTAAAAATAGGACAACATAAATCTACTGAATTGGAGTCAAATCTAGTAGGGAAATCCACAGCACGAGTTAATGAGATAATAGGGGTTTTACTTATAAAGAAATTTCAATTAATTAACTTAAAGTCAGTTGCTTTTATGCTCGAAAGAGATATTAGCACAATTTAGGGATTTCTATGAATTAAAATACTAAGTAAAGAAATTATGTAATTTAGGTTGATAGTTACAGATGAAATCTAGGCGTATTATTTCCTGCGTATTGTTTCACTTCTTGGTTGTTACTCGATTATTTTGTTCATTTCTTCTTTGTCGTGTTTGTTAATTAGTTGAATTTAGTTTTTAAATCAATCACTCGAATTATTCAATTAAATAATAGAAAGACATTAATTAATAGTACTTTTAGTTCTTGTAGCCGTCTGTTATGAGTCCGGGAAGCCTGGGATAAAAAATTTGAGGGATCCCTCAAAATAGAGAAGGGTGGGTTGCCCTTCCTCCTGTTAATCTGGCCCTCCGCATGGTTATATTCGTACATGTTCTGACTCGTCGGTCATTATGAATCGAGTGGCATTACCTGGCCTAATCAAAATTTAAAAAAAATATTTAATCAACCCTTGATCAAATTAGATTCAATGGTTGACCGATTAACTAAACTAATTTGGTTAAAATCGAAAAAAAACATACCCCTATCTAAGATGCTGCAATTCAATATTTATTAAGTAGAGCTCAAGTTCTAGCAACATGAGTTATTGATCGATCAAAATTCGAGCACCATAATACTTGATTATATCGAATTATGAGCAATTGAACTTTTTTTTAACATATTTTTATGTTAGAAAAATTACATTTTCCCAAAAGAGATTAAGTAAGAATGAATTTAATTAAGCTCATGTATAAAATTGAAAAGCCAATTTATTGAGCTTAAGTTGGTTAACTTAATTATGTCTTGAATTAAGCTCCAATCAAATATTAAATTTTGAATTTAGTCTTCGTTTATTTCACTGAAAATGACTTTCGAAAAATAAATTTGGGAAAATAACTCTTTCTTTTTAAAAAAGTTAATATTTTTGGTGTTTGGATGAATCTGTGTAAAATATTTTCTGTTGTTTGGTAAATTTCCTGAAAATATTTCATAAAAATTGTTTTCAATGAAACAAACATACATTTGAGATTTTCTTTTTCTTTTCATTATTTAATTGAGTTTATTTCATATCTATAAATTTATATTTTTCATTTTCTTTGCATATATTAAAAATATTTTGTTAAATTTAGGTTCATTACAATGTCACTTTTTAGTTACATGACTTTCAAGTGAGTATTTTTATTTAAAAATGTGACATCAACAAAATTGACAAAAAAATTTAACAATGTTAACTATTGGACTTGATTTTCAAATCTGAAAAGTAGAGGGACTAAATTCTTGAAAACAAAAGTAAGGACTTAATTCTAAATTTGTGAAAAGTATATAGACTTATGGCATATTTTAACCTTTATACTACAAAATATTTATTATCAATATATTTATATTTATAATAAATATTTATTATTAAAATATTAATATTGAATATTTTCTATAATATGTGAATAATATCATTTAAATTTATTATTTTTAAATTTTTTATTAAAATAGTAAATTATATGATTAAATATAAATAATTAAATATGTATGTTTAATAATATTAAAAATTATAATATTTTATTTTAAAATTTTAAATAAAAATTAATATCAATATAATAATAATTAACTTAATTTAAATTAATTATCATATAAAATAAAATTACTCATAGAAAGTTCTTTTTCAGAAAATGACTTACCATTTTCAAAGGGTAAATCATTTTACAAAAAAATGACTCATTTTCTGTTGACATGTAATATTTTTTGTTAACCAAATTATTTTTTATGAAACAAATATAAAAAAAAATTAAAAAAAATAATTTCCATAAATCATTTTCAATTAAACAAAAGAAACTTTAAAATTACCACTATTCAAAATCAACTCAATTCGGTCACTACTCTTGGGTTAGTGAGACCAATGTGAACCGTGGAGGCTCGCAAGAGGTGCCTTAAACGCTAAGCGGCATCGCAATTCAAGTACTTAATACCAAGCTGCTCGCGCTTTATTACAATATTTTATAACTCAAAACTTTCCAACTATTTTTACATTATTATTTTTTATTTCATTTGTTTGCAATCAATGAATAAAAAAATTGAGTTTTTACGTTTTCTTTAGATCTCGACATGCAATATAATAGGATTTAATAACGTTAAAAAAATTAAAGAGAACGTGAATTTGAATGTGCTAAAATGTATATAGATATAATGTCAAAAAAAAAACTCAGATATAATCAGAGTCTATAAAAAATTGTTAATTTTTTTTTTATTTTGACAACACTCAGGAGCGAAGCCAGAATAATTTTGTAGGGGGCTGGATGAAATTTTAATTTTTTATAGTTTATATATTTATAATTTTTAAAGGATTAAATTAAATTTTTATAATTTTAGGGGAGGTTAAAATATAATTTTACCTTTACTAATTTAAAATTTTTAAAAAATTTTAAGAGATTAAATAACAACTTTGCCCATGCCAGCCCTTGGATTCCCCCCGGACAACACCCAAAATACCGGCAGCTATGTATTTTCTCTCGATATAATCAAATTCTGTTGACCGTCTAATAAAATTCAAAAACATCAATAACATGCAACAACTTTCTTTAAAGTAAAACCAAACTGTTAATAAATGAGGTCGGTCCAATATTTTAATAAACTATATATAGAAATAATAAAATTTCCAAAGGGTATGCGTATCTCATATTAGAAGAAACGAGAATAGTAGAGTGATAACACGAAATCTTGAGAACTAAGTTGATCTTGTCTGTACTGTCTAACAATGTTTCTGGATTCCAACAATATCCACATATATATACATGCAATATATACATGCACTTGGCGTGCTCGTTATTTCATCATCTCCAGGTGCTCGTTATTTCATCATTTTCAACATTCTACATCTTCAACATTTTAATCAAAGGCACAACAATGGCTCCTTTTTCCAAGATAGTTGAGCTGGCTGATTTAAGGGAACTCACGATTACATGTAGTTGTGAGCCATTCCCTGATGCCGCACATTGTGGTCATCTAAAGGTCATAGATGACCGTCGTCTACCATGGGACTTTGAATACAGGGTCAAGAATAGAAACAGAAGGGTGTTATCTGGTAAGGATTGGGGGAAATTCATTACAACCAACAATGTTCAAGCTGGTCATAAGGTGACCATTGAGAGGCTCTCTAAAACAGAATGCAAGATTGAAGTGAGTGGGACCTGATTGCCGTATTGCAAGATCCTACGTCTCCTAATTCATGCATGCATTATATCTCCGTTATCAAGTCGTGTCAGTGCATCATATTTTATTGTCATGTTTGAAATTCATATTTCATCTTAAAACGGATAGTAGAATCTTACGGAAGTTATATTGTTACTTGTGTCTTGTAAATCATTTTATATGTATTAGAAAATATATTTAGCATTTATTATTTTTCTCATTTTGAATTGATTTTAAGGTTTTTTAAATTTAAGTTATATATGATGCACACACGTGTGTATATGAATAATCAAATTGTAAGAAGGCTTGTTCAATCCAAGAAAAGCCACATCAAAGGCAAAATGCAACCGCGTCAGTCGAACGAATGGCTGAAACAATTTTGTGTCGATAATGATCCCTTAATTATTTTTTTTTACTGCATGTTTGAAGGACTTATTAAATAGATAGACCATTGTTTTTATAGATAATTATTAAAGTAACAATTAGTAAATTAAGTTAGTAAATTAAATAAAAAAAATGAAATGGCTAGTGCAGCTCCCAAAGCCACGTTACAAGAAAATGAAATAATGAAACCATTCAATCAAAAACCATTTGCAAAACCAGGTAGAAAGCAAGAAAATAAAACCACAAAAAGAACCAGAGAGAAACCCAACAGTTTCCTTGTATGCCAGCCACAAAATCCTCCAATCTAGATGCGTTTTTCCGCTTGAACCAACTGAATAAAGAAATTTTAAACAGTCACGCTCTTAATCCAAAATGCAGCAAATCACAACACCTCCGCTCATCTAGCAATACCTTGAAATCTCATCGCTTCGTCCACACATTGCATGTCGCGTCTTCGAAGAAACCTATCATTGGCGAGCAGCTATGGGAAAAGCTGGAAGCAGTAGTGAGAAAGGGAGAGGCTCGGCTTCAGAGTAGTTTCAGTTGGATTTTCTGGTGAGATTCTCACACCCTTGTTCTTTTCCCTTCTTTTCTTATTGTTCTGTCAAATGGTGAAATTGGTAAGGCCGGAAGGTAGAGGTATGCATGGGCCGGGCAGTCCGGCGGCTCAAAGATCCTTTCAAAATGTCGAAATGTGGGAGGATTTGAGAAAAAAATATTAGCCTAAAAAATAAATTTGGACAAAAAAATCAAATTCGTTTAAAAAATGAACTGGGCTTCGATAAGATATTTTTGACCCGAGCACGGCTCAGTCTGACCCAAATTCATTAAAGATAAAAAAAGTTATTTTTTAATATTTTTTTTTTGTTTTCTCCTTATTTTGTTACAATTTTATTATTATATTGTTATTATTTTGTTGTTATTGTTTAGATATTGTATAAAACTTATTTTATTGTTAATTTTGTTATTATTTTAAAGACATTTGTTAATTTTGGTATTATTTTAAAGGTATTTACTTATTAAGTTGCATCTATTTTATTGTTATTTAAATATGCATATTTTTTAAAATTTATTTTTAATTTATTGAGAAATATTTATTTTGATATTTTTAGTATTTTTGATGGTTTATATATATTTTATTAAATAAAAATAATATAAAAATTAATATGTGCAGGCCGAGTCGGGTCCAGATTTTAACATTTTTATTCAGATCGAGCTTGGGCAAAATTTTAGGCTAACAAATGGGTTTAATTTTTTAGTTGGGCTCGATCTAAACTCAGCCCGACCCGACCCGACTCGACCCATGCACACCTCTACTGGAAGGAGATAGAAATTGAACAGTTGTATGTAGATAGCATGCATGCTAATAATGTTTTTATTTTCTACTTAATACCTTATTGATTATGAGTTAACATGAATGTTCGGTTGAACATATACCTTGAATTATGTTCTTAAATTTTAATTGATTAGTTGTACTCTTCTTTTCGGTTTTGAATAGTCGAAATATTGAAGGTGAAAAGTTGGAAAAATTTCATGTTGAAATGTTGTACAATTACAAATCTGGAAATTTACCATGCATATTCTTTTATTTAAATGCTTTGACCGGCTGTTGTAAATGAAGTGTGATTGTGGATTATTAAATTTGACTATTGATTGAAAGCGTTTGATGTTGACCAAATGCTAAAAATGTAACATACAAATCCCTTTGATTTAAATGCCATTAACTGCTGTTTTAAATGAAGGGAACTTTGGTTCAATGTTGTCATATTTTTTATTTTGGCTACTTATTGTAAGGGTTAAATGTTGACCGAATGTTGGAAAAAAAATGAGTTGTTGTTTATTGATTTTAAGACTATATATTGTTACTATTTGTTATTGTCTAAAGTGAAGGGAATTTTAAGGTTTAAATGTTATAAATTGCTGCTGTTTCCACTGTTGCATGTTAGATTTTCAACATTTCATCCTCGGGATTAATGTTCAACATTTAAGCTATTAATGTGCCTTAATCTCTTGCATTATCAATGCATTTAAGTTATTCAAAGACAGACATATTAATTATGATTTGTGCTTGCATACTTGGTGTAATAATCTGTCCATTTTGATGCTATATATAATATTGTTGTATAAACAGGGCAGTTTATTTTGTGAAAATGTATTAAAATACTATAAAAAATTTGCATGTTTAATTATTATCTGAAAATAAATATAAAATCTGCTAATTCTAAATATAAATATTAAGTTGTTTGTCAGAAGTGAATTGATTTCTTAATGGTTAGAATGTGTGTATATATATATATATATATATATGAAATTTGACATTATGAGATGAATCAATAAGTGATTAGAATTTAAATTGATAGTATGGAAATGTTATATATGGAGATATATAGTCGAATGATGAGATTGAAGTTGAATAATGTTGGTTAATGTATAGAGTTAGATAAAATCTCGTGTTTACATGTTAGGTAAGTTCGTATGTTAATAAATATTATTTAATTGCGTATTATATGCACTATACAATTGAATGAATTGTGGAATTTAAATTAAATGTTTGAAATAAGTAAAATCGCGGGGTTTATCATCATGATTTCATAGTGAAAGATGAATTGACGGAAAAGACTATGGTTGGACCATGGCAATGTTTACATGTAAGACCTTAGCTGGGCTATGACATTCTGATGATAGTACCATAACTGGGTTATGGCACTATGGACGTAAGACTATGGTTGGACCATGGCAGTGTTTATATGTAAGACCATAACTGAATTATGGCATTTTGATGATAAGACCATAACCGGGTTATGGCACTATGGACATAAGACCATGGTTAGACCATGGCAATGTTTATATGTAAGACCATAGCTAGGTTATGACATTCTGATGATAAGACCATAGCTGGGTTATGACATTCTGATGAGAAGACCATAACTGGGTTATGGCACTTCGAATGTAAGACCATGGCAGGGCCATGACAATGCATATGTAAGACCATATTTGGATCATGGTACAAAGAAAACATGTACTAGGGTTTCAATCATCTTCACAGTATTCATCAATTAAAAAAAAAGGATGGTTTTGACCATTGTTTAACACACTTTGTGTGAGCTCCGGTAAGGGTTTCGACTGACTTCACTATGAAAAATATGGAAAGGTATGATGTGCCAATGATTAAAGTATGAAAATTCATGAATAAGAAATGTATGATTCAAGAGATGCTATGTTTATGTACTATATCTTATCATGTGATGATACTGGTAAGTTATGTGTTTAATCATTAGCTTGTGGCTATGGTAAGTGTTTAATATGCACCAAGGCATGTGTGTATAAAATTTATTGAAATGGTGACACATGGAAAACATGATATATTCTTGAGTTAGATTATTAAAGTTGCCAAATAAATTCAAATGCTTTAGATATACTTGTTTTTATTGAAATAAGTGAAGTTGCTTAATGTGGATTTGTTTGTGCCATAATATAAATAAATTGTGGATTGATCTATGCAAAGCTATTTATATAGCAAGTGATGTAAATTGAGATATATGTTCAAACCAACTAAAGGTGAATACTTGTGAAAATTGAATATAGTATGAAATAAAGGGATGAAAGGCATGAAATTGAAATGATGATACCTTGTAGTTGTATGTTTAGATAGTAGTATGATGATATAATTCAATTTGAGTATTCATGTATCATATCATGTCTTAAAATGTTTCGATTATAGAAATATCACCAAGTTTTACTTAGCGTGCGGTTTTGTTTTCCGTGCGCAGGTTAGGTACTCTCTTTTGATCGTTGACTAAGCATCCAACAACAACAATCTCGATCTCAAGTTTGGTGATGTTTAATTTTGTAATGGCAGCAACAACCACTTCCAGGTAAATCTTGATATATGTCAATGAGTAAAGATGACATGTGGTGTTATAAATTCGAGTTATGCAACTTTTAAGAAGATCATTGACTAGTATCCTAAAGAAATTACGATAAATTGTATGTTTGAATTATCTTGATAACAAAAAGAAAGGTTTTCTTTGAAAAGCTATTGTTTAACAGCCAAAATCAATTTAGTTATTCAGTTTGATGGGATTATTTGCTTGAAGGGATAATTGAGTTACATGTGTTTGAGTTTATCATCGGGTTTGAAAATAAATTTTGACCGTTCACGGGTAAATAGATGAATAAACTGAATGCATAATTCATATTCTAGAAGACGTGATACAGAATTATATCCATCGGATTAGTTTTAAATCAGAAATGTATTGTAAATGAAAGTTGTTCTATTTGTAAATTTAATAGTTGAGAGCATTGTTAACTAAAGCATCAGTTCTGATTTAGCCTGAGTCGGGTAAAGAATCTATGATTTTTAGCCATGCGTCATTGAATGTTTGAAGTGTGTTCTAGTACATTCTTGTGTAGTGACAGCTTATGCTTCTATACAGTTAAAGCTACATGAAAAGAAGTTTTTTTCGACATGTGAATTAGAGATGATTGACATTGTATTTGTGCTGAATAGGTAGTGACATAAATTGTTTGATGAGTAATGTAACCTATTTGATGACTGCAAGAGTTTAAAATATTTAATGTTTTAGAGAGATTTGAATTTAAAACAACAAAAATGGCTTGAACTGTCGAAAGATCTTGAGTTAGTAATTGATTATCATCTAGGGCAAACAATTATAGTCACAGATGTTCAAAGCAGTAAATCTTTGTGTGCTTTGTGGGCGATAAATACACAATTGATCTTATCTGATGATGGTGCAATTTTAGCAGAGTTATAAATTTATGAGATTGTTAGTTATCATAAAGTTCCAGTCTTCATTGCTTTGGATAAAGATCCAAAAATATATTGTGATTATGAAAGAAATTACAGTAAATTTTGAGTACGAGGTTGAGTTTTATTTTCGCATTTCATCCTTAAATTGATAGCAATCTGAGAAAGTGATTCAGATTCTTGAAAGTATGTTTTGCCACTGTGTTTTAGAATCTAAAAGCAATTAAGAAAAGACAATTATTGTTGGTTGAGTTTGAGTATATTAATAATTATCATATAAGTATAAAGATGGTATTGTATGAAATATTGTATGGTTGCAATTACCAAACTTCATTGTTACTGGATCGAATTTTGTGAGAAAAAGATTCACGGGATTGACTTCATTAGAGAAATTCAACAGAAAGTGAAATTAATTCGTAATAGTTAGAAAGCAGTTCAGATTGGCAGAAAACATATGCGAACTTGATACGTAAAGGCATTGAATATCAATTAGAGAACTGAGTGTTTGTGAAAGTACTACTGTGGCAATAGAATTTCTCGATTTAACTATAAAGAGAAGTTGAGTTCGTGATTCACTGAGCTGTATGAGATTATTGAGAAAATAAAGCCAGTAGCTTATTCAACTTAAATTACTGCCACAACCTGAGATGATTTATAAACTGTTTCTTATATATATGATGTGACACTACAGATAAAACCCTTTAAGTACGTGGAAATTTATGAGATTCCTATGGTTCATTTGGTTATATTAAGGTGGTAGTTAATGAATTGAATGTTGTATATCTCTTTATTTGCTTATGCATATGGAATGGTGAATGAATTGGTAAGATGTACTCAAATTTTATGAGTGATAAACAGTAATTTATACATATTTTTACCCCATGCTTAACATATTTTTAGATGAATTATTCCTTAATTTGTGGGATTTGATGCTCCTAAACCTTTAATTTCATGTTTTATTCTCAGGAGAGCATAGGAGAGTGAAAAGAACGAGAAACGGGCAGAAAATGAAGAAAATAGGCCAGAGCAAGGAAACAATGTCACACAGGTGAACCATACAACCGTGCCACATTAACAGGCCTGTACACGGCCTGAGCTCGACTCACACGGGTGTGAAGTTTAATTCCGCGCGGAAAAAGCTACTTAGGGGCTAAGAAAGACATTTCAAGCTCTATATAAAGTCCCTAGGAGGCGACTATAAGGGGGTACAGTGTCCTTGCCAGGACTCAGAGTAAAAGGTAGGAAATTACTCAAAGAAACCGATTGATCCATCTCAGAAGTAAAGATCTACATCAAAACTGAAGATCTCATTTCCAATTTCCTTTAGGGGTTTTAAGGTTTTCTTTATGTTTTGTTATTTTCTTTATTTTGGGGATTTCTATGAATCAAGATATTAAGTAAAAGGTTGATAGTTACAGATGAAATCTAGGCGGATTCTTTCCTGGGTATTGTTTCACTTCTTGGTTGTTACTCGGTTATTTTCCTGATTTGTTCTTTGTCGTGTTTGTTAGTTAGTTAAATTTAGTTTTTAAATCAATCGCTCAAATTATTCAATTGAATAATAGAAAGACTTTAATTAATAGTACTTTTAGTTCTTGTAGAAACGATATCTGTACTCATCGTAGCTATATTATTATTTAATAGGTGCACTCGTCTTAGTCAAATTTTTAGTTAGTTTAGTGACACATCATAAACCTATCTAATATATTGGCCCTATTATACTTTATTGTTAATAATATCAGTTAATTAGTTAATCTAATTAATTACTTGGTTTGGAACTGAACTAATCAAAAATTTAAAAAAAAATCTTTAATCAACCCTTGATCAAATTAGATTCAATGGTTGACCGATTAACTAAACTAATTCGGTTAAAATCGAAAAACATACCCCTATCCAAGATGGTGCAATTCAATATTTATTAAGTAGAGCTCAAGTTCTAGCAACATGAGTTATTGATCGATTAAAATTCAAGCACCATAATACTTGATTCTATCGAATTATGAGCAATTGAACTTTTTTTAACATATTTTTATGTTAGAAAATTACATTTTCCCCAAAGAGCTTAGTTAGGAATGAATTTAATTGTTGAGTTTTTTCTTTAACATAATTTTATGTTAGAAAAACTACATTTTCCCAAAAGAGATTAATTAAGAATGAATTTAATTAAGCTCAAGTATAAAATTGAAAAACAAATTTAATTGAGCTTAAGTTGGTTAACTTAATTATGTCTTGAATTAAGCTCCAATCAAATATTAAATTTTAAATTTAGGCTTCGTTTATTTCACTGAAAATGACTTTCGAAAAATAATTTTGGGAAAATGACTCTTTCTTTTTAAAAAAGTTAATATTTTTGGTGTTTGGATGAATTTATATAAAATATTTTCTATTGTTTGGTAAATTTCCTGAAAATAATTCATAAAAGTTGTTTTCAATGAAACAAAAATACATTTGAGATATTCTTATCTTTTCATTATTTAATTGAGTTTATTTTATTCTATAAATTTATATTTTTCATTGTTTTTGCATATATTAAAAATATTTTGTTAAATTTAGGTTCATTGCAATGTCATTTTTTAGTTACATGACTTTTAAGTGAGTATTTTTATTTAAAAATGTAACGTCAACAAAATTGACAAAAAAAATTAACAATGTTAACTATTAGACTTGATTTTCAAATATGAAAAGTAGAGGGACTAAATTCTTGAAAACAAAAGGACTTAATTGGCATATTTTAACCTTTATACGACAAAATATTTATTATCAATATATTTATATTTTTATTAAAATAGTAAATTATATGATTAAATATAAATAATTAAATATGTATATTTAATAATATTAAAAATTATAATAGTTTATTTTAAAAATTTAAATAAAAATTAATATCAATATAATAATATTAAATTTAATTTAAATTAATTTTCATATACAAATAAAATTACTCATAAAGAGTTTTTTTTCAAAAAATGACTTACACTTTTTAATGGGTAAGTTATTTTACAGAAAAAAAACTTATTTTCTGTTGACATGTAAATATTTTTTGTTAACTAAATTATTTTCTATGAAACAAATATAAAAAAATTAAAAAAAATCGTTTGCCTAAATCATTTTCAATAAAACAAAAGAAATTTTAAAATTACCACTACTCAAAATCAACTCAATTCGGTCACTACTCTTGGGCTAGTGAGACCAATGTGAACTGTGAAGGCTCACAAGAGGCGCCTTAAACGCTAAGCGACATCGCAATTCAAAGACTTAATACCAAGCTGCTCGCGCTTTATTACAATATCCTATAACTCAAACTTTCCAACTATTTTTACATTATTTTTTTATTTCATTTGTTTGCAATCAATGAATAAAAAAAATTGACTTTTTATGGTTTTTTAGATCTCGACATGCAATATAATAACATCTTTCTATTTTTAGTACCACATACAGCAAGACGAAAAGGTCGGATTTAATAATGTTACTTTAATTTAATTAGTATGAATATTATTTTTAATTAAAGTGAATCTGTTAAAATGTTTATAAAAAATTGTTATTTTTTTTTTTATCTTGACAACCCCAAAATACCAGCTATATATTTTCTCTCGATATAATCAAATTTTGTTGACCGTCATAATAAAATTCAATAACATCAATAAAATATTTTTCTTGAATTTGACCGAAGAAAAATGGTCTCGCCAGAATAACATGCAACAACTTTCTTTAAAGAAAAACCAAACTGTTAATAAATGGAGGTCGGTCCAATATATTAATAAACTATAGAAATAATAAAATTTCCAAAGGGTACGTATCGCATATTAGAAGAAGCGATAATAGTAGAGTGATAGCACGATATCTCGAGAACTAATTTGATCTTGTCAATCTGACAAAGAAACAAATGTTTATGGATGCCAACAATATCCATATATATAGAGAGAGTTGGGGTACTCGTTGTTTCATCATCTTCATTACACTCAAAAAAATAGAAAGAAAGAAATATTACAAAATCTCTCTCAAGCTACAAGCCTACAACCTTAAAATAGGAATCAAATCAAAGGCACAACAATGGCTCCTTTTTCCAAGATACTTGAGCCGACTGATTTAAGGGAACTCACGATTACATGTAGGTCTGAGCCATTCCCTGATGCGGCCAATTGTGGTCATCTAAAGGTCATAGATGACCGTCGTGTATCATGGGACTTTGAATACAGGGTCAAGAACAAAACCAAGAGGGTGTTATCTGGTACGGATTGGGGGAAATTCATTACAACCAATAAGGTCCAAGCTGGTCATAAGGTCACCATTGAGAGGCTGTCTCAGACAGAATACAAGATTGAAGTGAGCAGGACCTGATTGCTGTATTGCAAGATATATATGTATTATGCCATCTGCGTCTCCTAATTCGTGCATGCATTATATCTCCGTTATCAAGTCGTGTCTGTACGTCATATTTTATTGTCATGTTTGAAATTCATATGTTATCTTAAAACGAATAGTAGGATATTAAGGAGGTTATATTGTTATTTGTGCCTTGTAAATCATTTTATATGTATTCAAATATATATTTAGCATTTATTGTTATTCTTTTTTAATTTTTTAAATTTAAGTTATATATAATGCACACACACGTGTGTATATGTATAATCAAATTGTAAGAATAATATTACTTATTTTATATTGTTGATCTGAAATATTCAAATGGTTTATCGATCAGACATGAAAATTAGTGCGAAGAAATTTAAAGTTTATGTAAATCGATTTTAAAAGTTGTAAAATCTTAACCTTTAAACCTACATTAAGCTTGTTTATTTAAGACCAATTAATTGGTTGATTAAATTAATTTAATTAATAAATGATGAGGTGGCTTGTTCAATCCAAGAAAAGCCACGTGAAAGGCAAAATGCAACCGCTTCAGTCGAACGAACGACAGAAACAAATTTGTGTCGATCTATAGGCGTATCTTGCGTGCAAACATGAAGATAATGCTCCCTTAGCAATTGAATTCAACTAGCTAGTTAATTAAATGTTCATATTTGTATACTGCATGTTTCTTTCTTTGGAAGAAAAAGACATGCTCTTTATTATAGAGCAAACATTATAATCATTCTTCTAGGACAAGTCACTGATGTTTGACCTACTTTATCGTGCATGCATGCATGACTTGAAGTTATCTTGCGATAGATAACGAAGCCGATTAAGCCGCAAAACAATTTTGAAATGTTTCAAGTCAACTCTGCCAAATCCTTCTATTTTCTTTGTCTTTTTTTTTTTTTTTTGACATGTAATGTAATAAGGTCTTCTATTTTTTAGTAAAATTTAGAGCAAGACAAAAACCTATGACGTGCGATTCAGAAACATCATGCTGACAACACCAAGATACGCACGTTATATAATATTATAATCAATTTTTGCAGCCCATCCCTCGTAATAAATAATAAAATTCAATAATATAATTTTCTTGAATTTGACTAAAAAAAGGTCTCGCTTGACATTTTCCGAGAGTCTACTCAACAAATAAACTAATAAATAATAAAAATATTTGATATATAAAAAAAAGAAAACACAAACTCTTCAACACCTATATCCAATCTTAAACACAACTTGAAACTCTTCCATAACTATTTCACAACATTATAAAATAATTAACCTCACGTTAATTTAAAGTTGCATTGTTAAGGAAAGACATAAATTTAAATTTTAAAGATAATATTATTAGAACAACAATCACGAAATTAGAAAATATCAAATATATATAGTGGCCGAAAGGTTATATATAAAAGCATTCAACTTTCGAAGTTGGTCGAAAGATTTAAAACTCTGCTCGTGATATACCATATTTTAGAGCAAGATTACAAGAATAAGGGTATTTGGATGTATATTTTCAATTTTGGGGTGTCTCACGACTCTCGTAACAACTAAACTAAGAATTCAACACTTACTGTCTTAATTCTTAAATGATAAGCAACGTTGCAGCAGAATAGTAATCTGCTCGTGCTTCATTATAATGTTTTATGACTAAATATTATTACCGTATGTTGATATGTTGATATTATAGAGCGGCAAAGGAATTTTGAAAAGATTCAATAAGTCCCAAAGATGCTGGGATTGGGGGATCGGCTGCTAAACATTCTTTTACGTACCGCCATGCATGATCTGTTTCTACTTGCCGACATTTTTAGTAGGACAAAATCTATGACGCGAGGCTCTAAAATATTACGCTGTCGCACAGCAAGTGCTGCAACTCTCGTAATAAAATTCAATAAAATGTGTTTAATTTTTTCATAAAAAAATTTGATCATTTAACAAGAAATTGAATGTAAATATTTTTTTAGCAAAGTAGTAGCACGACATCGTGCGACTAAACTGATATTAACAAATATTTTATTGATTATTTTCTTTTAGATTTTGACTCTTGATATTTGTGATATGAAGTAATAAAATTTATAATAAATGATCACACCAGAAATTAACTATTATCATGATTTAAGACAAACGCACCTATCGAACAGTAGTATAGCTTAGTGACAAGACCGAGATATCGTACCCAAGGGAACCAAAAGTACTAGTATTAACTTTCTTTCTATTATTTAACCTAGAAATGAAAGGGGTTTTTATGAAACTAAACTAATTCTAAAACTAAACTATGAATGCACAAAAAGTGAATTGGGGAAAAACTCTTAGGAAAAACTGATTGATTTAGACAATACTCAAGGGAGAATCCACCTAGACTTCACTTGTTATCAACTCTTGAACTAGATGATTTATTCACTTGACTTGATCCGTAGAAATCCCTAACTTATGTTAATACCTCTCTCAAGACTAAAAACAACTAACCCTAGGTTGATTAATTGAAATCTCTTTCTAATTAAAACCCCTAGTGTTGCATTAACTCGACCTATGGATTCCCTTATTAGGTTTGACCCTAATCCGGCAGATTTTCGTCGTCCTATCTCTAGGATTGCGATCAATTCCGCTTAATTGTGCTGGATCTACTCCTATGTAAGGACTTTTGCTCCTCTACATGAGCACATGCGACTTAAATCAATATCCCAGAAATATCAATTAAAGAGTTAAAAACACAATTAAGAACAAATAAAATATTTATTATATAATTTAAGAGAAAATAATAGCAAGATCTGTCTTAGGTTTCACCCCTCTCAAGTATTTGGGGGATTTAGTTCATGATTATAAAAGAAAACATCTCAGAAGGAATTGTACTTCAGACACTGCATGATAAGAAATTGTTTGCAAAATTCAGTAAATGTGAATTTTGGTTGTGCGAAGTTAGTTTTCTGGGTCACATTGTATCTACATCTGGTATACGAGTAGATCCGAACAAAATCTCAGCTATTTTGGATTGGAAACCTCCGAGAAATGTCTCTGAAGTCCGTAGTTTTCTGGGACTAGCTGGTTATTACCGTCGTTTCGTAAAGGGTTTTTCGGTAATCACAGCTCTGATGACAAGACTGCTACAAAAAGATGTAAAATTTGAATGGTCCGATAAATGTCAAAATAGCTTTGATCAGTTGAAAGCTATGTTAACTGAAGCTCCTGTACTTGCGCAACCTAAATCGGCTAAAGAATTTGTTATATTCAGTGATGTTTCGTTGAATGGACTGGGTTGCGTTTTAATGCAAGAAGGCAAAGTTATTACATATACTTCTAGACAGTTAAAGCCACACGAAAAGAATTATCCAACGCATGATCTCGAGCTAGTTGTGACTGTATTTACTTTAAAAATTTGGCGCCACTATCTATATAGTTAAAAATATCATGTGTTTTCAGATCATAAAAGTTTAAAATATTTAATGACTCAGAAAGATTTGAATCTGCGGTAGTGAAGATGGTTAGAACTGTTAAAAGATTATGAGCTTATTATTGATTATCATCCGGGAAAAGCAAATGTTGTAGCTGATGCTCTAAGTCGAAAATCAATATCTGCATTATATGCCTTGAATGCTTGTGTTGGTTTGTTTGATGATGAGTCAGTGTTAGCTGAATTGAAAGTGAAACCTTTGTTTTTGCAACAAATCATAGATGCTCAGAAAGTAGATAATGAAATGTTAATGAAGAGAGTTCAGTGTGATTCTGATTCTAAATTCTGTATTGATAATGATGAATGTCTGAGATTTAGGAATAGAATTTATGTTCCCAAAAACTCTGAATTGATTCAAATGATTTTAAGTGAAGCTCATAATAGCAAATTCTCTGTACATCTGGGTAGCACTAAGATGTATAATGACTTAAAATGATTTTACTGGTGGCCGAGAATGAAAAGAGATATTTCTAACTTTGCTCTGAAATGTTTAGTCTGTCAACAAGTAAAGGCTGAACATCAGGTACCTTCTGGTGTGTTACAACCAATTATGATTCCTGAATAGAAATGGGACCGAGTGACTATAGATTTTGTTTCTGGTTTACCCCTATCTCCGAAAAAGAAAGATTCAATCTGGGTTGTCGTTGATCGGTTGACGAAATCTATCATTATATCCCGGTACGATCTGATTATTCTCTAGATAAATTAGCTAAACTCTACATTTCTGATATTGTAAAATTGCACGGAGTACCACTGTCTATCGTGTCTAATAGAGATCCAAGGTTTACTTCACGATTCTGGAAGAAGTTGCAAGAGGCTCTGGGTACAAAATTACACTTCAGTATTACTTTTCATCCGTAAACAGATGGTTAGTCTGAGCGGATCATTCAGATACTCGAGGACATGCTTAGATGTTGTATTCTGGAGTTTAAAGGTACGTGGGAACAATATCTACCTTTGATTGAATTTGCGTATAATAATAGTTTCCAATCAAGCATTAAAATAGCCCCGTATGAAGCTCTGTACGGTAGAAAGTGTAAAACTCCACTGTACTGTCTGAACTCTGTGAAAATAAGATATACAGAATTGATCTGATAAAAGAAACAGAACAGAAGGTGAAAATGATCAAGGATAATCTGAAAGCAGCTTCTGGTCGTTAGAAATCATATGCAGATCTGAAACGGAAAGATATGGAATATGAGATTGGTGATAAAGTATTTCTGAAAGTTTCTCCGTAGAAGAAACTGTTCCGATTTGGCAAAAAGAGAAATTGAATCCGAGGTTTATCAGACCGTATGAAATTATTGAATGAATTGGACCAGTTGCTTATAGACTGATGTTGCCACCTGAGATAGAAAAGATACATAATGTATTTCACATGTCGATGCTTCGACGTTATAGATCTGATCCGTCTCATGTGATATTTCCTTCTGAGATTGAATTAAAATCTGATATGTCATATGATGAAGAACCGATCCGTATCTTAGCTCGAGAAATGAAAAAATTAAAAAATAAGAAAATTTCGTTAGTGAAAGAGCTATGGCATCGTCATGGGTTAGAAGAGGTTACGTGGGAGCCTGGAAGTGCAATGAGACAGCAATATCCGAATCTATTTAATGGTAAGATTTTAGGGGAAGAAAATCCCTAAAGGGGGAAGAATTGTGATAGCCTGATTTGAACCCTAGTTGGAATAGTGGTTTCAGGACCACATATCCAAGTCTGAAAAATGTTCTAATATTATTTTCTGTGTCTGTGTTATATGAGCTAGCATCTGATAAATTTCTAGGGTTTAATTTGTCTGTCTCTACACTTAATTGTGAAAAAAGACCTAATCGTGTAAGAGGTAGAAGTTGTGTACTAGTTGTTATAAGTGCCTATTTAATTTGGCTTTATATTTGAAAGGTCCTTATGTGGTTATTATGCCAATTACTTGAGCAATGGACATTTATAGCCTTATTATATGTGAATTTATAATGGTTTAGTAAAAGGGTAAAATGGGAATTGGATTATTATTATATTTTAATGAAACAAAACATGAAAATAAGGCCATTATCATGCTATTCCACTAATTATAGAAAGAAAAGAACAAGGGTTTCATGCTTGTACATTCGACCATTGATTTCTTTGATTAAAAGGTTAGTTTTTAATCCCTTTTTGATAATTTTTATGTTTCTGTGATCGTTGCTTCGTATTCTTCCATGCCCATGTCTCAATTTCTATTTTTGATGAAGTTTATGAAAAATGCCATTGTTGATATTTGAAGCTTTGTATTGAAATTGAATGAATAATGATGAATATGTGTTGAATAAATATGTTTTGCCATGAGATTTTGATGAAATTGAGCTATATGGGCCAATTTGTGAAAATGAGACTGTGGGAAGACTAAATTGCAAAATAGATGTGTTATGTGGGCTTATATGATTAGTATTGAAAGTTGGCTATGTTATTATATGATTAAATCTGTTGAATTTGATGATATGTGTATTGGGGACTAATTTGTTAAAGTATAAAAATGTGAGGGCTAAAATGTAAAATACCCCAAATAAGTGTGTATGGATTGAATTGAACAAAATAGAATATTGAATGGCTGAATCTGAATTTGTTTAGATCAAGAACAAAGAAAAACGGGCTTAGATCGAGGAAAATCCAGAATCGTTGAATAGTCGGCTCAAATCCATTAATTCCGTACGAGGTAAGTCAAAATACAAATATGCATTATATTGATGTCTATTATAAATTCTTGTTTTATAAACTGTATTTGGATGGCCATGAGAGCCTGACGTGTATTTCCGAGTTATTCTGAATGAGAATTAATAAAATGATATCATGTAAGACCTCGTTCGGGACGTAGGCATTGATTTGGAAATTTCGTGTAAGATCGTCTTTGGGACACTGGCATCATATATGTTTCGTGTAAGACCCTGTCCGGGACAGTGGCATCGATATTGAATAAGATGTAAGACCACGTCGGGGACGTTGGCATTGTATGAGGCCTTTACAATTTCTGTAACGATTCTAAATGAAACGATGAGAAGTTTTGAGAAATGAATGAGTACATAATCTATATATCTGACTCAAGAATGTCTGTTCTGTACTGAATTTCTGAGTATGAAAGATATGCTATTGTGAAATAGACTTCTGTTACAAATGAGTGTCTATTTTGTAAGATATGCTACTGAATTTTGTTCATGAAATGCATAGGTTGTATTTGGCTCACCAAGCTCCTAGTAGCTTACTCTGTTTATTCTTTCAACTGTTTTACAGATATCGTAGCTACTGAAGGCTCGGAGATAGTCAAGGATTGTCACCACACTATCGAGCTTATTTCGGTACCTTTTGATTGTATAAAGTTTAAGCATGGCATGTATAGGCTAGAGTGTCCTTATGTAAGCTTGAATATGTTGGTTTGTAATGCTATGTGAATTGGATGACAAATGATATGTTTTTGTTTGATTTTGGCTTAGGCTTATGATGCCAAATTATGAAAGTTCATGATGGTCTTTTAATCTACTTGTTTTGGTCATTTTGAAACATACCAATATGAATAAATGGTAAGATTTGGTTGTGGTATAAAAGAGATATGTTTCATGTGTTTGGATATGAACTTTGTTTGGAATATGGGCATGCTTGGTATGATAATGAATACGAATGTGTATATGAATAATTTGATCATGCGGTGCTGTGTTTTAAAGCATTGAATTGAGTTGAAATTGTGGCTTGATTATTACTCATTTATGCTTATAGGAATGACCCTTATTATGGCTGGCAAATTGGCTTAAACCAAGCCTATTTTGTGCCATACTGTTAGAGCACACGAGCGTGTGACTCGACCGTGTGACCCTTGCATCTGAAATGTTTTGGTTAGTTTTGCACACGGGTTGGACACACGGGTGTGTCTGGTGACCGTGTGGTATTTGGCAGTGTTGCCCACGGGCTGGACACACGGACTTGTCCGGTGACCGTGCTGAGATTGGCAGTGTCGTTCACGGCTAGAGTTAAGGGTAGGGCATGACCGTGTGAGGCACACGGCTGTGTGGCCCTAATTCGAAAATTTTCTTAAGGTTCTTCATATCTTTTACCTGTTTTCAGTTTAGTCCCTGATTAATGAATGAAGTTAACTCTGATATTTATTATCATGTTACTAATTAGTGATATTGTGTGAATTCGGAAATCGGTGAATATTCTGTTCTGATCTGTTCTGAATATCTGGTAACGCCCCGTCCTATTCTAGTGACGGTTACGGGATAGGGGCGTTACAATTATAATTATAAGTAAGTTATTACGTGGTTTCTATATCTCATATTTAGTTTCATGTTTAAAATTTGTGCTTTGTTTAAGAATGAATAGATTTTTTTTTAATATATATAAAAGAGTTATGTTGTAATCTGTGTCTTGTGAGTCATGTTAATGACGAGAAATTTAAATTTTTTTAGAAATGTTGAATTTAAGAGTTATAAAATCATAATTTTTTTGGCTTTATATATAAAGGATATTAAGAATTTCACTCCAATCCGATTATATTGTTAAAATTTCATGTTAAGACTCAAATATCAACATTTGAAACATGTATGCTAGAATACAACACCCAGTTATATCTGGTGTTGTTCTTTGCCCTATCAACCATTTTCTTTTTCAACAACAAAATTGATGTTCAAAAAACTTAGTAATAGTAGTTGAATCTTGAATAATATCAGATGACGTCACAAGCATTTGACCTAGTTTATCAATTATCATGCATGCATGACAACTTTGAGGTTGTACTTCAATTCATCTTGCGTGTGATAACTAACAAAGACGATCAAGATAATATATTTGCCCGAAAACTTATGTAAATGTATTCACCCTGTGTAAAGATTTATGCCCTTTCTCGCGATTCATCATATTTTATAGGTTTTTTTTCATTATCGCAAGATTACAGAAGTAAAGGAATGCTTTGATTTCTAACCTAACAACCCATTTACCAACTCAATCCAACAGAATAGCAAGCTGCTCACACTTCATCACAATAATTTATGACTCAAAATTTCTTACTATTATTACCTTATGTTCATATGTTTGTAATCAATGAATGACAAGTTAAAGAATTTTTTGTTCATTTCATTTTAATTAAAAGGGAATAACTTAGATAATTTTAAAATATATATTTTTTAAACACCAATAAAAAAGTGCTTCATCATTAGTTTTTAAAGACATATAAATTTTGTTATACACTAAATCATATATAATATCGTCTCTAATTTAATTTAACTTTATTTAAAATAATTAAAATTTTAAGGAAAAAAATGTTGACAATTAAAAATTAAAAAAATGATAAAAATATTAAGCAAGAATTAAAAATAGAAAAACTAAAATCAATCATTAAAAATTTAGAAAAAGCAATATTTGAAATTGAAATTTTCAACGACTGTTTCACAACATTATAAAACAATTAACCTCACGCTAATTTAAAGGTTTTTTTTTTAAATAAAATCATATTCAATAAAAAATTGAAAAGATTGGAACAACAAAAGGGTATTCGAGTTATTCGAATTGTAAAATTTAGTTAGACTCGAACTTAAATCATTTATTCGAGTTGACTCAAAAACTTAAAATTTAATTTTTTTAAATTTTTTTCAAATCGAATCAAGTTTTATTCACCCCCTAATCATGTGTGTATATGGTGATGCATGTGAAAGGTACAGGCAATTGTTTGTGTATCCAACAATTACACGTTTCATTATTTATTATAGAGATAAATTTTAAAATTATATATAAATTTTAGTTTAATTTGTGATTTTAGACATGAATTTAATTTTGTATAGTTTTATATATAAAATTTTGATTCCATACAATTTTTACAAATTATTGATATAGGATCATTTTATATTTATATAATACATATACAAATAATTAATATATAAAAATAATTTAATATATTTATTTATAATTGAATCAGGATGAAATTTTCATATATATATATAATTATCACAAGTAAAAATTTACATATTAAATTAAGTTGATAGATAACTTTGAAATTCATACCTTTTATAATATATTATATTAATTTCACATGCACAGCCGCAAAAGCACTTTTAAAGTGTTTTACACAAAGTCAGCCAATGATTGGGTGACGACGACAAAACCTATTACGTGAGACAGCTAACATCATGCTGGCATTTACCTTTATGCCCCTTTGCTGATCCTCTCATAAAATTCGATAAAGTGGGTTTTTTGTCACTTAACAAATAGATCATTAATAATAAATAATAAATAGTTAACAGCCATAACCCACGTGCATACATTCATAATCCCAAACATGTTTGGTGTTACGGAAACACAAACCAACTTTATTCAGTTATTTTCTTTATCCACTATAAAGCAATTAAGCAGCCACAAATTTAAAGTTAAACCAAAATGATGATAAATGGCAGTCGCTCCAATTAATACAAATTTCAAAGGGTACGTCACCAATATGAAGGGAAGTGGTAGCACCATATCTTGCGATCTAAACTTGTGTGGGGCCTCAATGTTTGTGGATTAAATTGATATTGAGACCCAAGTATGATACTTATCCATTCTAAACATAAAATATTAATTATGTTGCTATCCATGTCTTGTAAGTTATGTAAGGGGTTGCAAGAATGAGATCAATCAAGCCTCTACTTGGTGGCTATGATAATAAAGTGCAACCAAACTATATAGGTTTTTGTAAGGGGTAAATAATATAGTTGGGAGAGTAGAAATCAAGGTAGAGGTTTCATCATAATGGCGGAGAAAGACGATGAAGATAATAGAATACCCTGAAAGGTTTATGTACGAAAGCATTCAACTTGATAAGATTATCGAGAGATTTAAGCCTCATCTCATGATATATCATTCTTTTTATTATTATTTTTTATCGCAAGGTTATAATGATGACGGAATGTTTCTATTTATATTACCAATTTTCATTTATTTATTTGATTGTAACTCACTGATTCATCAACTAGAGTATTAAAATGATGAGTAACATCACATCAGAATAGCAAGCTATTCGCCCTATGTTTGAAATCGAATTAATTAAAAAATATAAATTAAAATTTGGTTTAATTAAAGCAATTTTGAAAAGATTCAATCAAGTCCAAAGATGCTGGAGATCGGTTGCCAATCATTCATTTTCGTACCGCCATGGATCTCTTTCTAGTTGTCGACATTTTTAGGTTATGACGCGAGAGGCACACTAAGACATTGAATGTTTTTTTTTTTTTTAAAAGTAATAATAAGCTAAACACATCCTCAAACATGCCTGGTCTTACGAAAACACAAACCAATACTTCGTTCTGGTTTTTTCTTTCATCTTATCCACTAACCATTTCGCGACATTATAAGACAATATTAACCACGTGCAGTTTTAACCTAAAATGATGATAAATGACGGTCGGTCCAATTAACAGCAGAGTGGTAGCAAGACATCGTGCGAACTAAACTAATCTTGTCTGTCTAATAAATAAACAAAACATTTTTATTAATTATGTATCATTTAGGTGAAAAGTATATGGATCCCAAACTCTATATATAGCAAGGGTTCTTCATATTTTTTCATCAACTTCATTTTGCTCTAAAAATAAATAAATAAATATTTCAAATTTTCTTAGTATCCAAATCAAAGCCTCGACAATGGTTAGTTTTTCAGTTGATAAAGTTACTGAAATGGCACTCACAGTTACATGCGACGACGAACCTTCCAATCCATTTGCAGAATTGCCCAATGATGGTCATCTGAAGGCCAATTGTGGCAGTCGTGGGTCATATAAGTTCAAATATTCCAAAAAAGGAGCCAGATCAATGGTGTTTTCAGGCGAGGGTTGGTATAAATTCCGTAAACATGTTGCCGGTAGCACCATAAACATTGAGAGGCTCTCTGCAACAGAGTTCAAGTTTGAAGTGTAAACATGATAGATGAATAGCGAGATATATATATATGTATATATATATTATGCCATCTATATCTATTAATGCATGCATGCATGCATAGTATGCGAGGTTATGCCTCGATTCTTATATGTTGATTACATAATCGTCTATTTTAGTTTCTGCTTTGTCTTACTAAGAAAATGAATGTTATTCCGTTATGTTATGATCATATGTTTGTAATCAATGGATGTTTCTCTGCTATGGCTTACATTTACATCGGCCGAAAAGATAAGTCTTTTTTTTTGGGTTGCTCCATTAAAATCCCAAAACGGGAGATGAAACACCCAAGTTTCGCGACCAAAATGCGTCCCTCACGCCACCAATTTTACTGATCCTTGTAATAAAATTCAATAAAAAGTGTTCTTTTTTTTTTTGTAAGTTCATCAATAAAATAAAATATTTTTAGAATAATAATTCAGTGTCGATAAAAACACAAACTAATCAAATCCATAACATATAAAGTATATAAAATATATAAACAAAAGATTATTTGTTTATTTATTGAGAAAATTCTATTTAACATGAATATGAAATGGCTCGCTCGACATGCGGCCGAGAGACTTTATACAACAATATAAATTAATAAATTAACATAACTTGAAACAATTTCGTTTTAGCTTATCCACTAAGGCACTAACCATTGTCCAACATAATTAAAAAAAACCAACTTACCTGGCGCAATTTTAATCTAAATGATGATAAATGGCGGTCGGTCCAATATATTAATTTCCGAATATAACATTACGCATCAGTGTATGGTTTATTACAAGAAGCGATAACAGGAGAGTTGTAGCACCATATCTTGCAAACTAAGCTCTATCTATACTATGGTCACACTTAAATGAACCCCATTAAGGTTAATGCAATGGTCACAAAAACTATGGAAAGATTTAAAACTCTGCTCGCGATATACGGTATTTTATAGCAAGATTACAAGAAGAAAGGTATTTGGATCTATATTTTCAAATTTCAGTTGTCTTTAGCCACAACTCTCATAACAATTTTCAACACTTACTCTCTTAATTCTTAAACGATAAGCAACGTTGCAGCAGAATAGTAAGCTGCTCGCGCTTCCTTTCAATATTTCATGACTACAAATTTCTAACTACGTTGGTATGTTTGTAATCAATGAATAAAAAAGGTCAAATTAATTAATTAATATAAATTAAGACTTCTATGCTAATCTGGTTTAATTAAAATTTATAAATAAATTAAGCTGGGGTTGGATATGGGTGATACATAATTATTAGAATTGATATAGAGGCGTAAAGCGATTCAATCAATTCCCAAAGATGCTAGGATTGGGGGATCGCCTGCCTATCATTCTTTTACGTACCGCCATGCATCATTTGTTTCTAGTTGTCGACATTTTTAGTAGGACAAAACCTATGACGTGAGGCTCTAAAATATCACGCAACCCTCGTAATAAAATTCAATGAAGTGTATAAATATTTTATCATTTAACAAGATATTGAATGTATAAATATTTGTTTAGCAGAGTAGTAGCACGACATCGTGCGAACGAAGCTGATATTTTCTGCATGAGAAATAAACAAATGTTTTATTGATTATTGATTATTGATTATATATAGCAAGGGTTCTTCATTTCGTTTCATCATCTCCATTTGCACTCAAAAAAAAAAAAATCAATTTCTCTCTCAAGCTACAACCTTAACTTAGTATCCAAATCAAAGCAACAACAATGGTTCTATTGTCAGTTGATGAAGCAAATGAAAGGGAACTCAAAGTTACATTCACAGAGCCATTCCTTCGTGCTCGTGAGCTGATGTTCAGAGATGCCGGTCTTGGGCCATTGACTTTTAGGTGTGCCCAGAGAGGAAACAGAATGACCTTCTCAGGTCCGGATTGGCGGAAATACCAACAAAGATATGGAATTAGAGGCGGTGACACGATCTCCATTGAGGGCATTGCTAACAATCAGTGCCAGACATTTGAAGTGATCAGAGCGTGATAGATGAATTGCAAGATATATATATATATATATATATATATATATATTATGCTATCTACATCTATTAATGCACGCATATTATGTCAGGTTATCTGTGGTAAGTTATTAATTACAAGGTTCCTATATGTCATATTCTAGTTTGTGCTTTGTTTAAGAGTGAATAGATTATTTTTTATAAAAAAAATTATGTTGTAATCTGTGTCTTGTAAGTCTTTAAAGTTTATATCAAAATAGAAATATTGAATTTAAGCGTTCTAACCTTTATAGCTTTATATATAAAGGGAACATTAATTTTCTTTATTTAATTATTTTACTTTAGTTTATCAAATTTTAATATTTATATTTTATAAATATTGAGAGTTTTGCTCCAATTAAATTGTATTGTTAAAATTTCATCTTAAACTTGAAAAATTAATATTTAAATTAACATTTTTACCATCTGAAATAATTTCTCATTTTTTTCTAAAATATTGAAATCAAATTCTGATTTTTGAGGTTACTTCTTTATATATTGGTAATCTTTTTTATATCCCTATGCATGGTTTTACTTTTTCTAATCAATAAAATTGATCGAATTACAAATAAATGTGATTTTATTCATCATATATTTGTAATCAATGAATAAAAACAAATTAACGAATTAAATTAAAAAGAGTATATGATTATTAATTTAATTACTAAATATAAAATAAATTTGAGTCGGATATGGATAGTCGGTTCTTTTACATACCGCATGCAAATTTCTACTTTTGAATGAAAAATAGATTACGACAAAATCTATGAAACGACACTCAAAAAACATCATGTTGACTAAGCTAAGTGCCACGAACAAAATGCGCACTATTTTCCCTCACGCCGCCAATTTTGCAGATCCTTGTAATAAAATTCAATAAAAAAGTGTTTTCTTGTTTTTTTGTCCAGTTCATCAATAAAATATAAAAATAATCAAAGAATAAAAAAACATTTATGGATAAGCCGCAATTTTGGACAAATTAAAATAATCAGTTTTACTTTTAGTACGATTTAGGTTGCGACAGAATCTATCACACCACACTCAAAACATTACGTTGACTAAGCCAAATGTTACAACTTTTTTTCCCTCGCGCACTCAATTTTCCTTGTAATAGAATTAAAAAAAGTGTGTTTTTTGTTGTTTTTTCTTTTCTTTTAATCAATAAATCAAAACGTTTTCCCCTATTGACAAAAGTAGGTAGAAATTAAATGTATAAATATATATTTTAGAATAATCAACAGATCATGGTTTATTAGTGTCTATGAAAACACAAAATAAACAATACTTAGATGCTCGCTATTCATAATATAATATAATTGAGTTGCTTTAGGAGCAGTTGTAGACCACAACTAATAATTTTCCAACCTAATAAAAAAACAACTTACCTCGCGGTGTTTTAAGCTAAATGATGATAAAAGGCTGTAGTGTCCTATATATTTATGAACTATACTCTTATATTTCCAAAGGATAAGTGGCGCATCTGTGTATGTTTTATTACACGATAGCGGCAGAGCAGTAGCACCACATCTTGCGAACTAACTAGATATTATATTATATTATATTATATTATATTATGCATGAACGAATGCTTTAAATGAATCCAACATTAAGCTATAATTAACCAAAAATTGATTGGACTATAAAATTATTGTCGAAGAAATTTCAACTTTATATACAATCATTTTTAGGAGGATTCAATTTAAGAGTTCTAAAATCTTAATCTTTTAAGCCATTATACGCAACATTAATCTTCTTTATTTAAGACATTTATAAAAATTAATTGGTTCATTATGTTAATTTAATAAATTAATCTGTTTTTAATTTGTTGTACTTCATTCATTGGTATTCAAAACTTTACATGTTAACTGATGTTTTAACCTACAAAAAGTGTAGCAAGAAAAGTTGGTAGCTGTGATCAATTCACGTCTCGCTCTCTATTCAATTTTTGTTTATATTTTTAAAATATATTTGAATTTTAAAGAGTTTTTAATATTTTTATATTTTAAAAATTATAATTTTTTAATTTTTTGTTTTTTATTTAAAATATCAAAAAAATTAAAATGTTTATCTACTTTGTAAGAATCAAATTGAAATCCTGTATAAATATTGAAGGTTACAAAAGTTATTTTGTCTATGACACTGTTAATTTTAACAGAAAAATTAGACGGAGGATCAAAATTTTTAAATAAAAGGAGTATATAGATCAAATGTCTCGAAATTAAAATATAGGGACTAAATTTTAAATTTTAAAAGAGTATATTTAAATTTACAATAAACGAATGTCTAAAAAAATCAATTGATGTGCAAAAATTTGAAGGATGGGACAGGGAGGCGATTTTGGTTCTAAACCGTGGTCTTAGTTCTAATTCGAATCTCTGAGTATAGCTAGAAGCAACGCTTACGCACAAAATATTCGTAAATTTTAGTTGGACCGACGGGCATCTCGCGTACAAACATGAAGATATAATTAATTGCATAGATTTTCTGATTTTTGGGAAGAAAGCGAAATGTTGCTCTTATATTATATAGTATGCACTAAAACAGCACATAGAAAATATTATAAAACCATTCTTGTCGAACAAGTTTAAAAAATCACATGTTTTTTTAACTACAAAACAGTAATGGTAGCGCAATCTTCTACCATATTTTATCATGCATGCATGACGTGAAGTGTTTGAGGTTGCACTTCAAGTTATTTTGCGATAGCTAAGATAGCGATTTAAGGAAACATACAGACCCGATAGGTTATGTAAGAACATTCGACTCTTCCAATAACTAATCCTTCTCTCTCCACATATATCATATTTATTGTTTTTTTTTTTCTTTTTTTGATCGACCAAGAAACCCTGATTTCTTAACTATAGTTTCTTAACTATATATAAGCTTAAGCCTGGAGGGACTAACTTCACAAACAGAGAGCTCGATAAAGTCCAACCAAATTACGGTCTCGTAAAGTCTAACAATTGGAGAGCTAAAATGGCAGAGATATTAAAAGTGGTACTTGACAAAATAAAGAAAGAAAAGCTGAGGTTTCGTCATGATGGCAGCGCACTCCCTCGGGGTTCGAGTGTTCTGTCGGTGAGAGATGAAAATGGAAGATCATGGGAATTCAACTGCAAGAGTGAAGGAGGCAATTACTTCTCCCTCAATGGCCCTGAGTGGAGGATTTGGGCTAGCTCTAGGGTTAATGCTAAGGTCACTCTTTATTGGGAAGAAGATGAGCAGGTCTACACCATTAGGGTTAGAAATTGAGGTGAAATGAACCTCGTGTATTTCAGTTTGTTGATCTGTAGTTATGTTGGTTATGGTGTGCTGGTGAAATTTGAAACTATTTGATATGTATCTTTAGTTTTATTGTATACTGTTTCAAATATTAGTGTGTCGTAATTTTACCCATAAATATATTTTATTATTAGTAAAATTATTCTCGTATGAATTAATTTACTACTAATTGCACCAAAAATCGAGAATCCAGGGCATGAAAGTGAGAGAGCAAAATACTATGAAATGTTTGGTTTAAAAAGTCAAAGTGAATGAGATGTTGTGGTTGATGTCGGCTGCCCCTTTGGAGGTCAAAAGGTAGAAGGTGAGAGTGCGAACAAGTAACATCGCAGTATCCTTATCGCAAGGAAATCCTGAGATATTTCATATCATATAAATTTTCTCGCTATCTTCATACATAATTATTTAATTTTGCTTATCTTTTCAATAATGTAAACCGAAAATAATATATATTGTTAAAGAATAATAATATTGTTTTGCACTAAAAGAACGGATCGCTGGACTTTCGTCCAAGAGTCTTCATACGTGGCCATAAATAATAACTTCAAATGTTTGGCGGGATCCTACGTGACCTGAAATGAACCCTTAGTGTTTACGGAACCCTTCAGCTTTGGACGTGCTGTTTTGGCACTATTTTTGTACATATATTTTGTAAGTAATAGTTTGGTTATGGTGTGCTAATTTTAACAACCTATCACATGTGTATCTTTTCTTTTATTCGGGTTATTACATAAATACATATTTCGCTTAGTATGATAAATTTTTAAATAATTGAAATTAAAAAATTAAATTTTTATCAACAAATTATTATATCGGTTCCATCCAATTAAAGATCAAAATACTATCATTGAATCATTTATTTGGGGGGGGGGCAATAATCCAACACCCATTTATTTCGTGTATCATCCTTTTTGTTTTTAAAGAACAGGATCGAAGTTCAGAAAACTTAATAATAGTAGTGCAATCTTGAAGATAATAGATGAGGTCACATGTATTTGACTTAGTTTAAACCAACAGTCACTTAATTAAAAAATATCAATATCTAATGACCGAAAAGTTATATATAAAAGCATTCAACTTCCAAAGACTGTCGAAAGATTTAAAACTCTGCTTGGGATATACCGTATTTTATAGCAAGATTACAAGAGATAGGTATTTGGATCTATATTTTCAATTTTCAACACTTACTCTCTTATGTCTTAAATCATAAGCAACGTAGCAGCAGAATAGTAAGCTGCTCGCGCTTCATTTCAGTATTTTATGACTACAAATTTCTACCTACGTTGATATGTTCGTAATCGATGAATAAAAATTTCAAATTAATTAATTAATATAAATTAAGAATTCTATGCTAATTTAAAAATATAAATAAATTATTAGAATTGATGTAGAGGCGCAAAGCAATTTTGAAAAGATTCAATCAAGTCCCAAAGATGATGGGACTGGCGGATCGCCTGCCTATCATTCTTTTACGTACCGCGCCATGCATCATCTGTTTCTAGTTGTCGACATTTTTAGTAGGACAAAATCTATGACTCGAGGCTCTAAAATATCAGGCTGGCGCACATCAAGTGTCGCGACCCTCGTAATAAAATTCAATAAAGTGGGTTTTTTTTTTTTTGTTCTTAAAAAACTATTTTATCATTTAACAAGACATTGAATGTATAAATATTTTGTTAGCAGAGTAGTAGTACAACGTCGTGCGAACTGAGCTGATATTTTCTGCCTGAGAAATAAACAATTGTTTTATTGATTATTTTTCTTTTAGGGCAAAGCTATCGATTCCGATTCTATATATAGCTATCAAGGGTTCTTCATTTTGCACTCAAAAAAAAGAAAAGAAAAGAAAAGAATTCAAATTCTCTCTTAAGCTACAACCTAACTTAGTATTCAAATCAAAGCCACAACAATGGTTCGTTTGTTAGTTGATGAAGCAAATGAAAGGCAACTCAAAGTTACATTCACAGAGCCATTCCTTCGTGCTCGTGAGCTGATGTTCAATGATGCCGGTCTTGGGCCACTGACTTTTAGGTGTGCCCAGAGAGGAAACAAAATGACCTTCTCAGGTGCGGATTGGTTGAAATACCAACAAAGATATGGAATTAGAGGTGGTGATACGATCTCCATTGAGGGCATCGCTAACAATCAGTGCGAGACATTTGAAGTGATCAGAGCATGATAGATGAATTGCAAGATATATATATATATATATATATATATATTATGCTATCTACATCTATTAATGCACGCATATTATGCCAGGCTATCTTTAATAAGTTATTACAAGGTTCCTATATGTCATATTCAAGTTTGTGAAATTTGTTTTAGAGTGAATAGATTATTTTTGTAAAAAAAAATTATGTTGTGATCTATATCTTATAAGTTATTTTAATGTCAAAAAATTTGAAATTTATATATAAATAGAATGGCTTTATATATAAAGGGTACACTAATTTTCTTTATTTAATTATTTTACTTTAATTTATGAGATTTATATTTTATAAATATCAAGAATTTCGTTCCAATCAGATTGTATTGTTAAAATTTCATCTTAAACTCAAAACTAACATTTAAATTAACATGTTTAGCAGCTGAATTAATTTCTATTTTTTTTAAATGTTGAAATCAAATTTTGATTTTTGAGGTTACCTTCTCTATTTATGGTTTTTCATTTTCAAATCAATAAAATTTATCGAATTACAAATAAATGTTATTTTATACTACCATATATTTGTAATCAATGAATAAAAAAAATTAACGAATTAAATTAAAAAATATATGATTATTAATTTAATTAATAAACATTAAAAAAATTGACTCGGATATGGATAATGGGTTTTTTACACACCGCACGCAATTTTCTAACTTTGAAAATTAAAAATTAAAGCCATTTCCACTTTTAGTAGGATATAGATTACGACAAAAAATCTATGAAACGACACTCAGGTTGACTAAGCCAAGTGTCGCGAACAAAATGCTATATTTTCCCTCACGCCACCAATTTTGCAGATCCTTGTAGTAAGAGTCAATGGACAGTGTTTTCTTGTTTTTTGTCCAGCTCATCAATAAAATATAAAAATAATCATCTTCTTCACTTATTTTCTTTTAGCATATCCACTAAGGCACTAACCATTTTCCAACATTATAAACAAACAACTTACCTCGCACAATTTTAACCTAAATCATGAGAAATGCCTGTCAGTCCAATATATTAATTAATTAATTAATTTTCCAAATATAGCATCGCGCATAAGTGTATGGTTGATTACAAGAAGCGACAATGGCAGAGCGGTAGCACCATATCTTGCGAACTAAGCTCGATATATACTTACTTGCTCTTGTTTCGTCATCTTCATTTTGCTTCAAATTCTCTCTCAAGCTACTACATCCTTAAATCAGTACCAAATTAAACACAAAATAAATAAATCTTAGATGCTCGCTATTCATAATATAATATAATATATATATATATATATATAATTAAGTTGCTTTAGCAGCTGTTGTAGACCACAACTAATAATGCTCTGTTCTGTTCTGTTCTTTTTCTTAGACCACAACACAAAATAAACAACTTACCTCGCGGTGTTTTAACCTAAATGATGATAAAAGGCTGCAGTGTCCAATATATTTATAAACTATGGTGTTATATTTCCAAAGGATAAGTCGCGCATCTGTGTATGTTTTATTACAAGAAGCGATAGCCGCAGAGTGGTAGCACCACATCTTGCGAACTAAGCAGATATTGTCTGTCTCGGAAATAGACAAATGTTTAATTTAGTTCTTTTTCATTTCGAGCAAAGCTTATGGACTTCGAGACTCTATATATAGCTGGGGAACTTGCTGTTATTTCATCATCTTCATTTTGCTTTCAAAAAAGAAATATTTTAGATTCTCTCTCAAGCTACAACTCTATATCAGCACCAAACCAAAGCCACAACAATGGCTCTTTTACAGAAGACAGTAGAGCAACGTGATTTACAGGAACTCACAGTTACAGAAGCATATGAGGCCGAACCATTCCCTAATGCTCGTACTCTGACGGTCATAGATGAAAGGCGTAGCCCTTGGACGTTCGTTTACAGGGTTACCAGAAGAGGAAGGGTCTTGTCTGGTCCCCGTTGGCAGGACTTCATTCGACACAATCGTGTTCAAGTTGGTGACACGGTCTCCATTGAGAGGAATGATGGGCATGGCTATCAAGCACCATACAAGATTGAAATAATAAGAAACTCTCGCAATTCATAGGAAACTTTATGGTATGACTCGTGCTCAGGCAAAAGCAGTTATAACTAGACCTTCGTTTTTAAAGACTTGGTGGTGAATTTTGTTTATTGTCTTTTAGTATTGTTTGAGTGGAGGTTATTTGTTTTAGGTCGAGTGTTTTTCAAAGTGTATGGTTAATCTCGGTGTGTGTTGTAATCTTGTTGTCCTTGAAAGGGGTTGGTTTTCTCCTTTGCAATATTTTACTTTGACTGAGAAAAAAAAAATACAATCTACATCTACTAGTTATGAGTCCATTATTAAGTATTGTATTGTGACGTGTTTGTATGATGTTAATGTAATGCTTGAAATCCATACTTTTTCTTTTTTAAATGAGTAATTGTGTTGCTATTTGTGTCTTGTATGTACTGAGCTATTTATAAATGTCTTATTATTTTGAATCGGCCTCATGTAGGTTATATAGTACGCATATATATCCAATATATGTTGAGACTCATTGCTTTTAAACATGAAATAACACAAATTTGAATCAAGCTATGTATTAGCCAAAAGTTGACCTATCAGACATGAAAATTGGTGTCAAATAAATTTTAATTTCTCATGTTTGTCAATTAACTTTTGTTTTGTTTTGTTTTGGTAAAGTACAAGGATAAAAAGCATTAATAAATTAAAATAAAGGAACTCACTTTGCGATTTTCACAAAATGGAGAGTTGGAATTAAAATAGAAGCAAGCAATCATGCTTGAGTTTATACATGGTCATGCACATGCAAGTCAAATGTAAATGCGATCAACTCAGTCCAACGAAGAACGATTTTTAGAAAGAAAATTCAAATTATCATGCGATAACTAGTAAAGACAATTAAGAAAAATATGTCGGAAAGATTATGTAAAACAATGTCACAAAATTTAAGCCTTTGCAGCCTCACGATTTATCGACATTGTCGATAAAAATCATGGATCAACGACAAGATATATGACGGCCGGAAAGCTTATGTAAAGGTATTCACCTTCTAAGATTGTCTAAAGATTTAAGCCCCTACTCGCGATTTATCATATTTTATATTTTATAGTTTTTGTTTTCAATTTCGCAAGAATAAAGGAATGCTTTTATAATATTATTTCCTAATAAAAAATATAAAATAAAATTTCAGTTGTATTTGGGTGATACATTATTAGTAGAACTGATTTAGAACAGCAATTGAACAATTTTGAATAGATTCAATCAAGTCCAAACATGCCGGGATTGGGTGGGTCGGCTGCCAGTCAAAAAATTTTAACTTTTTTTTTTTTTTCCTTTGCAAAGTCAGTGAAAAACAAAAAGGACTGTTGAGAACAATCCAAACAAGTTCAATCACAGTTTTAAAAAAAGGAATAAAACAAAGCAGCCTAGCAAAAACTACTTAGCAGACAAAAACAATTACAACAACAGACTTCCCGTTGTACTCTGCTACAGAAAACAGCAGACCATCCCAGCATCATCCACTCTGCTTCAGCAGCAAATCACCAAGCAGCTTTAAAGAAGTCTTCGGCCATGGTTGCTAAGGAAGCTGTTTGCGGAAATTGAAGATGGATGTAAACATGTTATTGAAATCCAGTTTGCAATCACTAATCATAAAAAGAATGGATGGAATAGAGGCAGGCATGTCAAGAATTTAACTTTATATACAATCATTTTTAGGAGGGTTGAATTTAAGAGTTCTAAAATCTTAATCTTTAAGCTAATATATGTAAATGGTACATTAATCTTCTTTATTTAAGACATATAAAAATGTTTTGGTTCATTAAGTTAATTTAATAAATTAATCTTTTTCGATAGAGAGACAATCCTTTAATTTTGGTTCTAACCCGTGGTCTTAGTTCTACAACGTACAATCTCTGAATATAGGTAGAAGCAAGGCTTAAGCACAAAATATTGGTAAATTTTGTTGTATCTCTCGCGTACAAACATGAAGATAATGATCCCTAAACAATTAATTGCTCTTTTTGGGAAGAAAACGACATGTTGCTCTTATATTATATAGTATGACAGAGCAAATATTATAAATTTATAATTATTCTTCTGGAACAAGTTTCAAAAATCCCCTGTTTTTTTAGCTACAAAATAAAAGTAGTAGTAGCGCAATCTTCTACCATATTTTATCTGCATGCATGCATAACGTGAAGTCTTTGAGGTTGCACTTCAAGATATCTTGCGATAGCTAAGACAGACGATTTAAGAAAACATATAGGAGTGATAGGTTATGTAAGAACATTCGACTCTTCCAATAATTTAATCCTTCTCTCTCCACATATCATATTTATTGTTTTTTTTTCTTTGTTAGATCGAGCAAGAAAACCTGATTTCTTAACTCTATATAAACTCAAGCCTGGAGGGACTAACTTCACAAACAGAGAGCTTGATAAAGTCCAACCAAATTCAAATACTCTCTCAAGCTACAACCTTAACTTAGTATCCAAATCAAATCCACAACAATGGTTGAATTGTCAGTTGATGAAGCAAATCAAATGCAACTCAAAGTTACAGTCACAGAAACAACCCGTAATGAGGTCCCTGCTGAGTTGAAGGTCAGATATAACGGTTTTGTGTTGACGTTCAAGCGTACCTGCAGGACCGGAAACCAAATGACCTCATCAGGTGAGGGTTGGTATAAACTCCATTTATCCGGCCGCATTGCTGCCGGTGACAGGATCACCATTGAGGGGATCGGTAACAATGAGTACAAAATAGTTCGAGTGATAAAGGCACGAAACGAACAGAGAGCAAGCTAGATGAATTGCAATATCTATATCTATATCTATATCTATATCTACATCTATTAATGCATGGATATTATGTCAGGTTATGTGTGGATTCTAATTATAAGTAAATTATTACGTGGTGGTTATATGTTATATTCTAGTTTCATGTTTGAAATTTATGCTTTGCTTAATGAATAGATTTATATATATATATATATAAAGTTATGTTGTAATATGTCTTATAAGTTATATTATATCTTAAATTATAAAATTTGAAATTAAAATCTACTTGTTGTATTTGAAATTAGTCTTGATGAATTTTTTACCAAATTTCAAAACACCCACATAAACCAATTAATGCAGTAAATTCTTTAATTTTCCACCATCCCTGCTGCGCCTAAACAGCTCAGAGCCTTATTTACTAAAAATTTATTATCTTTCAATACAAAACTTGTGTTATGTTTTCGTTTGTTTTTTTGAAAATAGACTCACTAAAATTTTATTTATATAAATTTCATAAACTAAACATTTTTTAACAATTTATAGTGATTTTTTAGAGTTAAAACAGGAGAACTCGAAAATCATTCTAACTTTATCTCACAAAAATTATTATATATCATATATACAATTTCATTACTTACCTTATTTATTTAATATAAATTAAACAAAATAGGCTTTAGGTTAATATTTAATTTAACGTCTAACTCGATTTTTACAGATGAATTTTCAAAGTTCTGCTGCTATCCGTCCAAACCTGTTTTAGTGTTATACCAGTCGGGTGACATCGCACTCCATAGACTGCGAGCGCTTTATTACAATATTTTATAGCTCAAAACTTCCCATCTATTTGTTTGTAATCAGTGAATTGTGTTTTTATGTTTTTAGTTCTCGACATGCAATGTTTCTATGTTTAGTACGATTTAGAGCAAGACAAACACCTATGACGTGCGGTTCAAAAACGTCATGCTGACAACACCCAAAACACGCACGCTATACATTTTCCCTCGTTTGCTCACCCTCTAAAAAATGGCAAAAACGTTGAATATGTGCCCTTCAATCATTTATTGGAGGGGGAAGAATCCAACACCCATTTATTTCAATGTTATTTCCCTATCATCCATTTTTGATTTTTTTTTTCAATTTATTTAACAAGAGATTGCAAAGTATATACCTATATGATAATAAATAAATAAAATTTTAAATATTAAGCATTATTGTTAATTTAAATGGACCAATAAGAGTGAATTTTATTACGCTATGCTATGACAAAGAATAAAAAAAAAATTTAGACTAAAAAAGTATATACGATGCATAGTTATTAACCATCAAAAAATTGAACTGTATATACCATCATCTTTTATATGGAAAAGGGTACATTAAGTTAATTTAATAAATTAATCTTTTTTCATAGAGCGACAGTTTTTATATACATCATATATTAAGTTAGTCTGTAACCAACGAATAAAAATAATAATTAAATAAATAAAAAATTTATGATTATCTGGTTTAATTAATGAATATAAAATATACTTTACTTATGGATAATGCACGATTATTGTCTTTTATTATTTAGAGCCGCTATCAAGTCCAGAGATGCTGGGTCGGCCGCCAATTCTTCATTTACTTACCGCACGCAATTTTCTAGTTTTGGACATAAAAATAAAGTCAACTTTTTGTCCTATTTAGAGTTAGGACAAAACCTATGTCACGAAACTCAAAAACAGCACGTTGACTAATCCAAGTGTCGCAAGCAAAATACGTCCCTCAATTTTCCTCATCCTTAGATACGCGCGATTCATAATATAATAGTACTAGAAGTCCTTGTCTTAAATAAAAAACAAATTCAGAAAGAACTGTCTTAAACATAACTTGAACCAACTTTCGTGTGTTATTTTCTTTTATCTCATGATCACTAATCCCTTTCCATCATAAAAAAAAAAAAACAACCTCGCACAGTTTTAACCTAAAACGATGATAAATGGCTGTCGCTCCAATCAATAAACAGTAGAATGATTACAGTTTTCAAAGGGTGGTAGAGTGGTAGCACTACATCTTACGAACAAAGCTGTTCACGTCTACAGCAATAGGGTTAGATAGTGACCTCAAATGAACCCCTACTGTTTATGAAACCTTTCGGCTTTAGACGTGTCCTTTGGCATTCCTAAGTAATTCTTTGGTTATGACTGTGCGTGTTTTTATCCAATAATTATGTTTAGGTACAACCCTTCCAATCATCAATTCAAATAGGATGTGTATTAATATTATTTTATTTTTGCTCAGGTTATTATATAAATATATATTCTTCCTCGCACATTCAATTTTTCTTCTGATCAAATTCAATAAAATATGTTTTTTGTGGTTTTTCTTTTCCCTTAATCAATAATCAAAATATTTCCCTCTTTTAACAAAAGTACTTACAAATTAAATGTATAAATATATATTTTTAGGATAATAAACATATCATGGTTTACTAGTGTCACAAAATAAATAAATCTTAGATGCTCGCTATACATTATATATATATATATGAATAATGAAGTTGCTTTAGCAGCAGTTGTAGATCACAACTAATAATTTTGCAACCTAATAAAAAAACAACTTACTTCGCGGTGTTTGTTTTAACCTAAATGATGATAAAAGGCTGCAGTGTCCAATATATTTATAAACTATAGTATTATATTTCCAAAGGATAAGTCGCGCAAGGCTTAATCACAACATATTCGTAAATTTTAGTTGGATCGACGGGCATCTCGCGTACAAACTTGAAGATACAATTAATTGCTTAGATTTACCCATTTTTGGAAAGAAAACGACATGTTGCTCTTATATTATATATTATGCACTAAAACAGCACAGAGCAAATATTATGAAACCATTCTTGTGGAACAAGTTTAAAAAATCTCGTGTTTTTTTAACTACAAAATAGAAGTATATTATTGGACAGCCACAATCTTTGAAATGTCAAAGATATTGGGTGTCAGGGATTTGGCACCGAAAATCTAAGCATTTAAGGCACCAAAATTTGGTTTGAAATTTGGCATGGGATAATTGCAATTATGGTCCCTATTTGTATAGGTTCTTTGCAAGTTAATCCCTGAACCTTAACTATAAATAGCCCTAACCATTTCTCATTTTTTCTTCATCCCAACATTTGCCATTCTCTACTTAAGGCATTGTTCTCTCTCCCTATTTGTAAAATTTCACTTGTATTTTTTGGAGTGAAATATATTTGGTAGTGCCCGAGGACGTAGGCAAAATTTGCCGAACCTCGTTAAAATTCGAGTGTTCTTTATTGTTTATTTTTACATATTTTGGGAGTGTGATTGTAGTGATTTATTGTGCTATTAAATTACGATAGAGGGATATTCTGGCTAGGAAAGACTTGGTACTTAAGCGATCCTCGTGATCCACCTCTCTTTCCTGGGAATTGAACTTAGTGTGATTTTTTAGTACAATAATTTTACTCTTTTACACGCTTCCGCACAACAATTGGTATCAGAGCTAGATTCGTACCTGGAGAATACGACCGTTTACGGTACTATTCACGTATACAACACTGCTCGCGTATACAGTAGTTGGGATTGAGGAGAAAAATGGCAGAGGCATCGTCATCAGCAAGGACTACTGTGACCAATGCAAAATTTGAAGTAGAGAAATTTGATGGTACCAATAATTTTGGTATGTGGCAATGTGAGATCTTGGATGTCTTATGTCAGCAAGAGTTGGATATAGCCCTTGAAGAAAAACCTGACAAGATGGATGACAAGGAGTGGGCCAAGATCAATAGACAGGCGTGTGGTACAATCCGCCTATGTTTGGCCAAAGAGCAGAAGTACTCTGTCATGAGGGAGACATCAGCGAAGAAGCTATGGGATACACTGGAAGAAAAGTTTCTAACGAAAAGTCTTGAAAATAGACTTTATATGAAAAAGAAACTTTATCGATTCACGTATGTGCCCGGCATGTCGATGAATGACCATGTGAACTCATTCAATAAAATTTTAGCAGACCTGCTAAATTTGGATGAGAAATTTGAAGATGAAGATAAGGCATTATTGTTGTTGAATTCTCTTCCTGATGAATATGATCATCTTACCACCACATTACTTCATGGGAAGGATACGATCACATTTGATGCAGTCTGTAGTGCGTTGTATAGATCTGAGACTCGAAAGAAAGATAAAAGAGATCACAGAGATACAACTGCAGAAGTTTTAACAGTAAGAGGTCGTTCACGCAGCAGCAAACCTGATAGAAGGGGAAAGTCCAAAGGGAGGAGACTTGCCAAAGATGAATGTGCCTTTTGTCGTGAGAAAGGGCATTGGAAAAAGAATTGTCCTAAGTTACAAAAGGGCAAGGCTATTTCTAATGCATGTGTAGCAGAGCATGATGAGGAGTCAGACTTTAGCTTGGTTGGCATGGCAATGGCATGTCATACGGATGAGTGGATTCTGGATTCGGGATGTACTTACCATATGTGTCCTAATAAGGACTGGTTTTCTAGTCTTAAAGAGCTAGAAGGTGGAGTTGTTCTTATGGGCAATGATAGTGCTTGTAAGACAATGGGAGTGGGTACAGTCCAATTGAAGAATCACGACGACTCAATCCAAGTCTTGACGGATGTTCGCTACGTAC
Source organism: Gossypium stocksii (assembly GCA_020496765.1). Taxonomy (NCBI): domain Eukaryota; kingdom Viridiplantae; phylum Streptophyta; class Magnoliopsida; order Malvales; family Malvaceae; genus Gossypium; species Gossypium stocksii. Next base: position 129,050,694 of record CM035624.1, read on the forward strand.
CTAGCCTGAAGAAAAATCTCATCTCATTAGGGGCCCTAGAATCTAAAGGGCTCACAATCACTTTGAGAGATGGATTACTAAAGGTAGTAGCTGGGGAATTGACGGTGATGAAAGGCACAAGAAGAAATAACCTGTATTTTTTAAATGGAAGTACAGTTATTGGATCAACATCAACAGTTTCTGCGAAAGATGTAGATTCAGAGGCTACCAGGTTATGGCATATGAGATTGGGACATGCTGGTGAAAAAGCTTTGCAGACTTTAGCGAAGCAAGGCTTGTTGAAAGGTGTAAATTCTTACAAATTGGAATTCTGTGAACATTGTATTCTGGGCAAGCAGACGAGGGTGAAATTTGGTTCAGCAATTCACAATACGAAAGGAATTCTAGACTACATTCACAGTGATGTATGGGGACCTACCAAAGTGGCTTCTTTGGGAGGTATGCACTATTTTGTTACTTTTGTTGATGATTATTCAAGAAAAGTATGGGTGTATCTAATGAAAAGAAAAAGTGAAGTATTGGATGCATTTCTGAAATGGAAGAAGATGGTTGAGACTCAAACTAGTCAGAAGGTCAAACGACTTCGATCAGACAATGGTACTGAGTACAAAAATGACCCATTTCTTCAAGTATGTCAAGATGAGGGCATTGTGCGACACTTCACTGTTCGGGATACACCACAGCAGAATGGGGTGGCAGAACGCATGAATCGGACTATACTGGAGAAAGTTCGATGTATATTGTCCAATGCTGGATTGGGCAAGGAGTTTTGGGCTGAGGCAGTTACATATGCGTGCCATCTAATTAACCGTTTGCCATCAACTGCAATAAATGGAAAAACTCCTATGGAGATGTGGACTGGTAAATCTGCTACTGATTATGATTCTTTACATGTTTTTGGTTCCACTGCATATTATCACGTAAAAGAATCTAAGTTAGACCCAAGAGCAAAGAAAGCATTATTCTTGGGAATAACTGGTGGAGTAAAGGGATACCGTCTCTGGTGTCTTGATACAAAGAAGATTGTTTTCAGTAGAGATGTGACTTTTGATGAATCGACCATGTTAAAGTACAAGGATTCACAAAAGGATGACAAAACCAGTAGTACTTTACAGCAGGTGGAGCTTGAAAAGGTTAATGATGATCCAGCTAATATTGGAGGGACAAATGATGAAGAAGTTCCGACCCAAGAACCTCTACAGCAACAAGATTCAATTACATATAGGAGGCCAAGAAGAGAGATTCGTAAGCCTGCTCGCTTTGATGATATAGTGGCCTATGCACTTCCAATTGCAGATGATGATGTTCCGTCTACTTACACAGAAGCAATAAGTAACCCTGATGGTGTAAAGTGGAAGCAAGCCATGAATGAAGAAATGCAATCTCTTCATAAAAATAGGACCTGGGAGTTGGTGACACTGCCCAAGGGAAAGAAGGCAATTGGATGCAAATGGGTATATGCAAAGAAGGAAGGATTTCCTGGAAAAAATGAAATTCGATACAAGGCTAGATTGGTAGCAAAGGGTTACGCTCAGAAAGAAGGAATAGACTACAATGAGGTGTTTTCTCCAGTTGTAAAGTATTCGTCTATTCGGATTTTGCTAGCCTTGGTTGCGCAATATGACCTTGAACTAGTTCAGCTTGATGTGAAGACCGCGTTTTTACACGGTGATTTGGAAGAGGAAATCTATATGATTCAGCCAGATGGATTCAACGTTGCTGATAAAGAAAATTGGGTTTGCAAACTAACAAAGTCGCTTTATGGATTGAAGCAATCTCCGAGGCAGTGGTACAAGCGATTTGATCAGTTCATGAAAGGGCAAAGGTACACAAGAAGTAAATTTGATCATTGCGTGTATTTTCAGAAGTTACAAGAAGGAACTTTCATATACTTGCTCTTATATGTTGATGACATGCTAATAGCATCTGAGAGCAAAGTTGAAATTGAGAAATTGAAGACTCAACTCAATCTCGAGTTTGAGATGAAAGATCTAGGTGAAGCTAAGAAGATTCTCGGCATGGAAATATGTAGAGATAGAGCTCATGGAAGAGTTAGCTTGTCTCAGAAGCAGTATTTGAAGAAGGTACTACAACAGTTTGGCATGAATGAGCATACAAAAACTGTAAGTACCCCGTTGGCTTCTCATTTCAAGCTTTCTGCACAACTATCTCCTTCGACGAATATGGAACAAGAATACATGTTGCAAGTTCCGTATTCTAATGCAGTGGGTAGCTTGATGTATGCAATGGTGTGTACAAGACCTGACATTTCACAAGCAGTTAGTATAGTGAGCAGGTATATGCATAATCCTGGAAAAGGACATTGGCAAGCTGTGAAATGGATTCTACGGTATATTCAGAAGACCGTAAATGTTGGATTATTGTTCAAGCAGGATAATACACTTGGTAAATGTGTTATTGGGTACGTTGATTCTGACTATGCTGGTGATTTGGACAAACGAAGATCAACCACCGGTTATGTGTTTACACTTGCTGGAGGACCAATAAGTTGGAAGTCTACACTACAGTCTACGGTTGCGTTGTCAACCACAGAAGCCAAATACATGGCTGTAACAGAGGCTGTAAAGGAAGCTATTTGGTTACAAGGTATGGTTAAAACCTTGGGATTGGTTCAGGAGCATATTAACGTGTATTGTGATAGTCAAAGTGCTATTCATTTAGCAAAGAATCAAGTCTATCATGCACGTACAAAGCATATCGACGTACGATTCCATTTCATTCGGGAAATTATTGATGAAGGGAAAATTCAGCTTCAGAAGATTAAGACTGCAGATAATCCTGCAGATATGATGACCAAGGTGGTAACAACAACCAAGTTCAAACATTATTTGAACTTGATCAATATCCTGCAAGTTTAACAGTTGAAGAAGGCACTATCAAGTATTGTCGTCAAAGGCAGAAAGAATTGTGTGAAGATAAGATTATTCTAATCAAATCTTCAAGGTGGAGATTATTGGACAGCCACAATCTTTGAAATGTCAAAGATATTGGGTGTCAGGGATTTGGCACCGAAAATCTAAGCATTTAAGGCACCAAAATTTGGTTTGAAATTTGGCATGGGATAATTGCAATTATGGTCCCTATTTGTATAGGTTCTTTGCAAGTTAATCCCTGAACCTTAACTATAAATAGCCCTAACCATTTCTCATTTTTTCTTCATCCCAACATTTGCCATTCTCTACTTAAGGCATTGTTCTCTCTCCCTATTTGTAAAATTTCACTTGTATTTTTTGGAGTGAAATATATTTGGTAGTGCCCGAGGACGTAGGCAAAATTTGCCGAACCTCGTTAAAATTCGAGTGTTCTTTATTGTTTATTTTTACATATTTTGGGAGTGTGGTTGTAGTGATTTATTGTGCTATTAAATTACGATAGAGGGATATTCTGGCTAGGAAAGACTTGGTACTTAAGCGATCCTCGTGATCCACCTCTCTTTCCTGGGAATTGAACTTAGTGTGATTTTTTAGTACAATAATTTTACTCTTTTACACGCTTCCGCACAACATATATAAGTAGCACAATCTTCTACCATTTAAAAAATCTGGTGAAATTTGAAACTATTTGATATGTACCTTTAGTTTTGTTGCATACCGTTTCAAATATTAGTGTGTTGTAATTTTACCCATAAATATATTTTATTATTAGTAAAATTATTCTCGTATGAATTAATTTACTACTAATTGCACCAAAAATCGAGAATCGACCGCATGAAAGTGAGAGAGAGCAAGATACTATGAAACGTTTAGTTTAAAAAGTCAAAGTGGATGAGATGTTGGGGTTGGTGTCGGCTGTCCCTTTGGAGGTCAAAAGGTAGAAGGTGAGAGTGCAAACAAGTAACATCACGTTATCCTTATCGCAAGGAAATCCTGAGATATTTCCTCTTGCCACAGAATTAAACTAATAATTATTTAGTCTTACCATCTGAATTTTTATTTCTTTTTTGTTTTAAAAGAAATGACAACTAATAAAATGATATAATTTTAAAAAAATAGACATTAAATAATTTTCAAAAACAATTGTTGAGTGATGTCTATAAACACACATAAATCAATTTCTTAATTTAATTTTTTAATTTAATAATTCTTTAGTCTTACCACCTGGATTTTATTTCATTTTTTTTAAAGAAATCACAACTAATAATCAATGTTTATTGCCACAATATAAAATAATATTGTAATCAGCCCATTTCACCCGGGCCCATACAAATAGAAAACAAAAGCCAAAAAAACAATAAAATTAAATCTAAATTAAACAATGTCCAGTCCATTTACAGATTTAAACACCAAAAACCCAATACAACCCAAATCCATTTAACAGACCTACCATCTAACCCCTACCCGATTAATGGCCCAAAATTACAAAAATATATAGCCCAATCTGAAGAGCCCGAATGGCCCAAATAGTTTCGGCAAAAAGAAACCCTAGGGTTTCCGTGTTTGCGCAGCACGCCTCTGCCCCAGCAGCCTGCTGCGCACGACCTCCGTACGAGCCACGTTCGCGTCCCCGTACACACCCTCCGTACCTGCAAATCAAACCACGACAACAGCAAATACAGAAAGAAAAAAACAAAAAAAGCTTTGTATTTCTCATTATTATTTTCGAATCGGCTATAAAATAAGTCAGAGAATCATTTGTGAGAGGGACGATTTCGAATAGAATACAGAAGCGTTTTTTAAAAAGGTTGCACTTTCATCGTTTTCGATTTCTGTTATATTTTGATTTTGATTTTGCTTTTAAGTTACGAAAATAAAAAAGAGAATAAAGCAATAAAGAGTGACTTACCTTGGCGATCGAACCCGTCCTCTTCGTCGCAATCGAAGTAAGGAGGGGCCGAGACTGCTAACTCTCAAAGTTTGGCCTTAAATGGCACCTTCGTGTGTAGCCCATCACCGTTCTTGGACGCAAAACGGTGCTTGATCGGAGGCTAGGGTCGGCTAAGAGTGGGCATGAGGAAATAAAACCTTTTTTCTTTTCTCTTTTTTTTTGCTGCTTGCTAACGTGGCTAAAGGCTTTAAACTTTTAGGGTTTTTTTTATATATATAGATGACGTGAAACGACGTCGTTTAAGGCCTGATCCAGTGGCCTTAAAACGACGTCGTATAAGCCGTGTGAGCCTTACCCGTTTCGACCCAATCCAAATACCCCCAGGACCCGCGTGTTTATGCGTTGAGGGGACAATTGCGAGCTTGGTCCTTCCATTTTGCGACGGCATTCGTTGGATCCTGCATGCATTTCTTTTGTTTTTTAATTCTTGCCCGATAATTTGTGCGCCATTTCAATTTAGTCCATACTTATGTGCTGCGTTTTGAGCGATTGGAAATATATGTTTGTTAAATCCCTAACTCCATTGTTAATATTTAAATTATTCTTTTGCATTAAAATTATTTTTATGCACATATCATAGATTTCATATTATTTCATGAATATATATTTTAGCAAATATGTTTTCTGATTTATTTACATTTAACTTATTTCTTTAAAACACTCATATTTTATTTTGCTTATTTCAAATACTTTATATGTACACTATTACTTGTATGTATGGTTATAGATTATCTGTATATTATTAACTTATATCATATAGATTTTGCTATACACGTATAAACATTTCTTGATATATATATTTTTAAAAACTATTTTTATATATATTCTTTTATATATTGTAATTTAATTTTTTTATTCTTTTAAAATATCAATATTTATTAATATATACATACATATATTTCTATAATTTTATATGGTTTTTAACATTTTACACGTATTATTATTATGTTGCATGTCTTCGGCCTTTTTTTTTTTATTGATTATGAAACTTGTTTTAAATTGTATTATCTAATTCACATATACATTTAGGTAAAACTCTTAGTTTCAAATTATAGTTCGAGTATTTTTTTGATTGTACATTAATAATCTCAAATTTGTTTTTAATTGTTCTAGGGTTTATTTATTTCATGCTTGATCCTATGCTTGTGTTTCTTGTCATTGCTTTGTGATTCAAACTCTAACATATTTGAGCCTTTACTAGATGCATCTTTTTTAGCCCGAGCAAATCGAATAAATTCATTTTTAACTAACTTTTTAATCACTTATTCAACAATTTCTCGAAAATAAGGCAATATTTCGTGTTTGAAAATTCGAGGAATCGTGCCCTAACGTGCTGGGTTTCGATTTTTCGTTTGACCAAATAACCGAATTTCCTTTTTAGATTTCACTCGTGTTCTCTAATTTTTAAAATAAGGCAATGTTCTCTGTTCGGAAATCCGAGAAATCGTGCCCTAACGTGTTGGGTTTCGTTTTTTTGGTTGGATCGAATAAGTGAACACCCTTTTGTAATTTTCAAATGTATGAGTTTTTGGAAGTCAAGATTTGATCTTGGTTTCGAGGGTTTAAAGGATCGTGTCCTAACGTGCTGAATGTGATACTGTATTCCTTTGAAACAAGAGAATCTGGCCGTCCAATTCAAGCAGTTCAAATGCTTTAAAGGAAATCATACTTCAAAACTCTTTTTAACATAAGGACATTTTTAATCAATTTGGTACCGATTTCGGGCGTTACGAGGGTACTAACCCTTCCTCGTGCGTAACCGACTCCCGAACCCGTTTTCTCAAGTTTCGAAGACCAAATTAATTGTTTTAATAAATCAAAATGTTTTATTAAAATAATTTAAGGTGATCCGATCGCACCTCGAAAAAGGTCGGTGGGGACTCCCCTCTTTTAAACCCAAGTCGATTCTCGTTTTCAAAAAAATAGTTTCGACAGATATTATTATAAAAAACGTATGCAAAAATAGACATTAAATGTATTAAATATTTTTCAAAAACAATTGTTTAGTGATGTCTATAAACACACATTTATCAATTTCTTAATTTAATTCTGAAAATGAAAAAGTGTTGTATATATTTCAAATTGAAAGAGAAAGTTGAACTTTGGAAGAAGTGGTCAAATTAAATTTCATAACATATAAATTTTCTCGCTATCTTCATACATAATTATTTAATTATGTTTATCTTTTCAATAATATATATTGTTAAAGAATAATTATATTGTTTCGCACTAAAAATAGATCGCTCTATATACGTGGCCATAAATAATTAGTTCAGAAACATGGTCAAATGTTTGGCGGGATCCTAAGTGAACATAAGTAATTATGTTCATCTGGTTTAATTAAAAAAATATAAATAAATTAAGTTGGAGTTGGATATGGGTGATACACAGTTATTAGGATTGATATACAGAGATGCTGGGATTCGGGGATCGCCTGCCTATCATTCTTTTACGTATCGCCATGCATCATCTGTTTCTAGTTGTCGACATTTTTAGTAGGACAAAACCTATGACATGAGGCTCTAAAATATCACGCAACCCTCGTAATAAAATTCAAAAAAGTGTGCTTTTGTTGTTTATAAAAAACTATTTTATCATTTAAGGAGACATTGAATGTATAAATATTTTGTTAGCAGAGTAGTAGCACGACATCGTGCGAACTAAACTGATATTTTCTGCCCCAGAAAGAAACAAATATTTTATTGATTATTTTCTTTTAGGGCAAAGTTTATCGATTCCGACTCTCTATATAACTAGCAATGGTTCTTCATTTTGTTTCATCATCTTCATTTTGCACTAAAAAAAATCTCAAATTTTCTCTCAAGCTACAACCTTAAGTTAGTATCCAAATCAAAGCCACAAAAATGGTTCTTTTGTTAGTTGATCAAGTAGATGACAAGCAACTCATAGTTATATTCACAGAATCATCTACGGCCCCTGCTGAGTTGAAGGTTAGAGATGCGGGTCCTGTGCCATTGAAGTTCAAGCGTATCAAGACCGGAAACAAAATGATCTTATCAGGCGAGCATTGGTGGAAACTCCGTTCAACCTATCGTACCATTAGAAACGGTTCCAGAATCAGCATTGAGAGCATCTCTAACAAAGAGTTCAAGATAGATAGAGTCCATTAATGCATGCATATTATGTCAGGCTATGTGTGGATTATAATTATAAGTAAGTTATTACGTGGTTCCTATATGTCAAATTCTAGTTTCATGTTTGAAATTTGTGCTTTGTTTAAGAATGAATAGATCTTTTCTTATATATATATATATATTATATATATATAAAAAGTTATGTTGTAATCTGTGTCTTGTAAGTCATTTAAGAGTTGTAAACTGTTCTTTGCCCTATCCACCATTTTCTTTTTGAACAACAAATTTGACGTTCAAGAAATTTAGTAATAGTAGCTCAATCTTGAATAATATCAAATGACATCACAGGAATTTGACCTAGTTTATCAATTATCATGCATGCATGCATGACAACCTTGAGGTTGCACTTCAATTCATCTTGCGTGCGATAACTAACAAAGACGATCAAGATAATATCACTTTCCAAGATTATGTAAAGATTTACGCCTCTGCTCGCGATTTATCATATTTTATAAGTTTTTTTTTTTTCATTATCGTAAGATTACAAAAATAAAGGAATGCTTTGATTTTCTAACCTAACAACCGATTTACCAACTCAACACAACAGAATAGCAAGCTGCTCACGCTTCATCACAATAATTTATGACTCAAAATTTCTAACGCAACTAATAATTCTTCCTTTTAGTTCTGTTATTTTCTTTTTCTATGACCACAACTAATAATTTTCCAACCTAATAACAAAACAACTTACCTCTCGGTGTTTTAACCTAAATGATGATAAAAGGCTCTAGTGTCCAATATATTTAAAAACTATACTATTATATTTCCAAAGGATAAGTCGCGCATCTGTGTATGTTTTATTACAAGAAGCGATAGCTGCAGAGTGGTAGCACCTCATCTTGCGAACTAATCAGATATTGTCTGTCTCAGAAATAAACAAATGTTTAATTTATTTCTTTTTCATTTAGAGACAAGCTTATGGATTCCGAGACTATATATAGCTGGGGCACTTGCTATTGTTCCATCATCTTCATTTAGATTCTCTCTCAAGCTACAACCTTATATCACCACCACATCAAAGCCACAACAATGGCTCTTTTACAGAAGACAGTAGAGCAACGTGATTTAGAGCAACTCACAGTTACAGAGCCATATGATTCCGAACCAATCCCTAATGCTGCCAGTTCTCGTTCTCTGACGGTCATAGATGAAAGGGGTCGCCCTTGGACGTTCGATTACAGGGTTACCAGAAGAGGAAGGGTATTGTCTGGTCCCCAGTGGCAGAACTTCATTAGAGACAATAATGTTCGAGTTGGTGACACGGTATCCATTGAGAGGAATGATGGGCATGGCTATCCAGCAGAATACAGTATTGAAATAAGAAGAAACCAGGGCTAATGTTAAACAAATTAGAGATGAATGGCAAGATGATTATGCAATCTACATCTATTAGTTATGTGTTGTATCGTGTCGTGTTTATATGCTATTTTAATGTAATGTTTGAAATCCATACTTTGTTTTAAAATAAGTAATTGTGTTGCTATTTGTGTCTTGTAGGTCATGGCTATTTATAAATGTCTTATTATTTTGAATCGGCTTTAAGTATATCCAATATGTGTTGAGACTCATTGCTTTTTTATTGATCTAAACATGAATAACAAAAATTTGAATCAAGCTTAAGCTATTCATATATAGTAGCCAAAAGTTGATCCATCGGGCATGAAAATTAGTGTTTAATAAATTTTAATTTTCGTAAAACTATTTATAAATTAAAATAAAGGGATTCACTTTGCAATTTTCGCAAAAATGAAGAGTTGAAATTCACCATTTAACTGCGAAATGAACTTAAACAAAAGATAAAGATAGAAATAAACAATTGTACATGCGTTTATGCACATGCAAGTCAAATGTAAATACGATCAGCTGAGTGAAACTAACCACGACGTCTTGAAAGAAAATTGTCTCGATCGATGTGCATAATATCTCGCGTACAAACATGGAGATAAAGATCCCAAAGCAATTTAGATTTCCTGCATGCTTTTTTTAAGGGAATTAACATATTGCACCTTTATATTATATTATATTATATTATATTATATTATATTATATTATGCATGTACTAAAACTTTAAGTGTGCAATTCAAATTATCATGCGATAACTAGTAAACACAATTAAGAAAATATAGGTACGAAAGATTATAGAAAACATTGTCACAAGATTTAAGCCTTTGCAGCGTCGCGATTTATCAACATTGTCGATATAAACCATGGGTCAATAACAAGATATATTATAGCCATGTTTTATGTGTCAAGTTATTATCTCATATTTTAGTGTTATGTTTGAATTTCAAACTTTGTCGAATAAATTTTTAAAAATTTGTTTTTTGTAATAAATAGTCAACTATTTATACATGTCTTGATTATACTTTTTTGTGAATTGGTTTTAATTTTTTTAAATATATATGAAATACAGTCGCAAGAAATATTTTCTTTTTAGCCAGGATAAAAAATGTATTAAAATCCAATATAAGTTGAAATTCATAACTTATATCTAGGGGCGAAGCTAGAGTGGCTGGCATGGGCCCCGGCCTCCCCTAAAATGTAAAATTACTTTTAAGGTCTTTAAAATTTTTTAAAAATTTTAAATTAGTAAAGGTAAAATTGCACTTTAGCCCCCCTAAAATTATAAAAATTCAATTTAATCTTTTACAAATTATAAAGATATAAACTATAAAAAATTAAAATTTCATCTGGCCCCCAAAAAATTTTTCTGACTTCACCCTTGCTTATATCACTGAATTAAACAGTAACTTCAAAAATTTGAATCGAGAATTCAACTATAATTAACCAAAAATTTATCAGACTTCAAAATTACTGTCAAAAAATTTTAACTTCATATACAATCATTTTTAGGAGGATTCAATTTAAGAGTTCTAAAATCTTAATCTTTTAAGCCATTATACGCAACATTAATCTTCTTTATTTAAGACATTTATAAAAATTAATTGGTTGATTATGTTAGTTTAATAAATTAATCTTTTTCGTTATAGCGACAATTCTTTAATTTTGGTTCTAAACCGTGGTCTTAGTTCTACAAGGTACTATCTCTGAATATAGGTAGAAGCAAGGCTTAAGCACAAAACATTCATAAATTTTGTTGGATCGATGAGCATCTCGCGTACAAACATGAATATACAATTAATTGCTTAGATTTACTGATTTTTGGGAAGAAAACGACATGTTCCTCTTGTATTATATGGTATGTACTAATACAGAAAAGAGAACATATTATAAATTTGTAATCATTCTTGTGGAACAAGTTTAAAAATCTCATTTTTTTTTTTTTAACTACAAAACAGAAGTAGTAGCGCAATCTTCTACCATGTTTTATCATGCATGCATGACGTGAAGTCTTTGAGGTTGCACTTCAAGATATCTTGCGATAGCTAAGATAGACGATTTAAGAAATATATATAGGCACGATGGGTTATGTAAGAACATTCGGCTCTTCCATTAATTTAATCCTTCTCTCTCCACGTATATCATATTTATTGTTCTTTTTCTTCGTTTGATCGAGCAAGAAACCTAATTTCTTAACTCTATATAAACTTATTAAGCCCCGGAAGGACTCACTTCACAAACAGAGAGCTTGATAAAGTGCAACCAAATTACGATCTCCTAAAGGCTAACAATCGGAGAGCTGAAATGACAGAGATATTCAAAGTGGTACTTGACAAAATAAAGAAAGAAAAGTTGAGGTTTCATCATAATGGCGGCGCACTCCCTAGGGTTTCGAATGATCTGCCTGTGAGAGATGAAAATGGAAGATCATGGAAATTCAACTGCAAGAGTGAAGGAGGCAATTACTTCTCCCTCAGTGGTCCTGAGTGGAGGAGTTTTGCCAAGTCTAAGGTTAATGCTATGGCCACTCTTTATTGGGAAGAAGATGAGCACGTCTACACCATTAGGATTAGAAATTTTTGATAAAACCCTTTCAGTTTGTTGATCTATTTTCTATGTAGTTATGTTGGTTACGGTGTGCTGCTGAAATTTGAACCTATTTGATACGCATCTTTTGTTTTGTTGTATACTGTTTCAAATATTAGTGTGTTGTAATTTTTCCCATAAATATATTTAATTATTACTAAAATTATTCTCCTATGAATTAATTTACTACTAATTGCACCAAAATCGAGAATCCATGGCATGAAAGTGAGGGAGAGCCGCAAAGCAAAATACTATAAAATGTTTAGTTTAAAAAGTCAAAGTCAATGGGATGTTGGGCTTGGTGTTGGCTGCCAATCAATCCTTTTTGGTTGTCACTAAACATAGTATTCTACATATAATAAAAAAGTCAAAAGGTAGAACGTGAGACTGCTAACAAGTAACATCATGGTATCATTATATCGCAAGGAAATCGTGAGATATTTCCCCTCGCGACATAATTAAACTGATCAATCTTTTTATTGTAAGTATACCACAAAATAAAGTAACAGATTGTGGTCTTAATTGTACAACATGTTTCAGTTCTTCAATCTCAAACTCTTAATTTCTCTCTCACAACAAGCACTGGTGTGCGTATATGGCGATGCATGTGCAAGGCAATTGCAATCGCTTCAATCAATCGAACCACGACGTTTACCATAAAAATTAAGATCCGCTAGTTATATTTGAAATTAGACTCAGTGAACTTTTTACCATAAAAATTTCAAAATTTCTACATAGTTCAATTAATACAATAAATTCTTTAATTCTTCTCTTGTTCTGCTAAACAGCTCAGACTTTTCTTCACTAAAAAATTATTATCTTTCAATAAAAAAAACTTCGTTTGCTTTCCTTGAAAATAAACTTTTCTTGAAAATAGACTCACTAATATTTTATTCATATAAATTTCATAAACTAAACATTTTTATACAATTTATAATGATTTTTTGAAAGTTAAAATAGGAGAACTCGAAATCATTCTAACATTGCCTCATAAAAATTATTATATATCACAATTTACAATTTCATTGCTTATACAGTTTTCTATGCAAAACTAAGCTCAATAGGTGTTAATTTAATATTTGATTTAACCTCTAATTTAATTTTTACAATTTTTAGTAAAATTTTAAATTTTAGTTACTCTTATTGTCCAAAAATTGTTTTAGTAGAAACATTTTCATCTAATCACATATAGTTATTATACTTTTAGTTATCATGATAACATATTCATTGTTTTACCTTACTACTTATATCACTACAAGTTTAAAGTTTATATATAATTAGGAATATTAAAAATCATAACTTTTATGGCTTTATATAAAAAGGGTACATTAATTTTCTTTAATTAATTATCAAAATTTGATGTTAAATTGTTAAATAACCGAAAATAATATATATTGTAAAATAATATATAAGTGGTCAAATTAAATTTCATAATATATGAATTTTCTCGCTATTGCTCCAGCTTTATCGGAAGTTCTTCGTATATATATATATATATATATATATATTCACTTAATTATTTAATTTTGTTTATCCTTTTTAATGATATATATTGTTAAATAATAATTATATTGTTTCGCACGAAAAAAATGGATCACTCGACTTTCGCCCAACAGACTACATACGTGGCCAGAAATAATTAGTTCAAAAACTTGGTCCAATGTTTGACCTAATTTATCATCTAAACCAGCATGCATGAAAACTTTAAGGTCGCACGTCAAGTTTTCTTGCAATAACTAACGCACACAATTAAATATATAGAATCCCTATAAGTTCTCGAAAACATTCCAATGTCGAAATATTTAACCTTTTTGTTCGCCGCTATATGTTTTTTTTTTTTTTTTAGGGATTATGTGAAACATTCAGGCCCTTGAAAGATTGTCGGAAGATTGAAGCCTTTGCTCGCGATATATATCTTTTTTTTTTTTCTTTTGTTTGATCGAGTAAGAAAAGCTGGTTATCCATTGAACTCTATATAAACCCCAAGGAGAAGGACCAAATTTCACAAACAAAAGAAAAAAGAGATTGATAATCGCATATCAAATTACAGAAATGGCGGAGATCTTTACAATCAATCTTAGAAGTGGCCATGAATCAGGGTTCACGTTTCACTATGTTGGCGGCGGACTTCCAAGTGTTCTGAGTGTTAGAGATGGAAACGGCGGTTCTTGGACCTTCGAATGCCAGAGTCAAGGAGGCGGGTGGTTCTCGATCAGAGGTCGTGGGTGGAGGAGATTTGTTAGTTCTCACGGTATCGGTGATACTGTCACTCTTTCAATGGAAGACGGCGACAATTTCTACACCATTAGTGTGAACTAAAAAAAACAATACCTCTTACATAATTGGTGTGGATATAATATATATATATATATATATCATCGTTTCTTTTTCTTTTTAAATTTGGTATTTTTAGAACATTACTACTGTTTAGTTAGTGCGTTTCGATTTTCATTTTTCAAGTTATTATATGATATATATATATATATAAATGGATCATATGGTTTAGTTTCATCATTTTTTTTTTATTTAAAACAAGTCTCCTACATTTATCATCTCAACTCCCTCACTTTCACTGTCCAATTCCGACCGTTCTTCACTCTCTTCATCACTTCCACGTTGATGGGGGTTCAGCATCGAATCGGGAAATTTTTGTTACAATAGTCTCCTCCATTATTATGTCGGCCCGTAGCCCCAAGCTGGATCATCACTTCCTCATTTCAATCCACAAACAAGCATCCCTCCCTTCTATTCACTTGGGTCGATTCAACTACAGTACCATCTAACTCCTTATGGCATAGTGTTATCCTTTGCTTTTTAATATATCGACAATTCGTTGCGCCCATCAACGGCATAGCAGCAGGAAGAGAGAGAAACGTTGCGCCTGCATTCCATGTAGTTGCCTCCAGCTCCAGCGTCTTCACCCACCTCAGCTTGGTGGTTCTTCTGTTGTGTTTCGGCTTTGCTTTGAGCTTCTTGACGGTCGTAGTGTTTTATTAACCCCTCTGATAATTGAGACATCAATTTACTTGAGAAATAATTAAAAAATATATTAACAATGTTATATTATTGTGAAAATTATATTTTAATATAACTATTTAAACCAAAATTTTATTTACCTGCATAAATATAGCCACGATTTAATCTTAATCATCTAAATAAAATTCACGATATTAAGACTCGCTTCTCTTGGGTTTTAGTAAATCCATATTACATTACCTTTGGTTTTTATTGGAGAGAGGTAATATCCAGCCAACTTTCCCTTCTATTGGGAAATTGGATTGACCATGTATGCATGATAAAAGATACATCTGCATTCAAATGCCATTTCAAACAAATGGCTATAAGATCCAATTGTTGATATAATAAAGCAAAAGGATAACAGTATGTATTAACCACTGTGCTCAAGATTTTACATTTGGCCATATCTTCTGTATCAACCAACGGGGGATAGAGTGATAGTGTATGCAAGGCAAAAGCTGAAATCTATATAGTCTCTCATCTTGAAGCCAAATTAAAATAAAATGGAAAAAGGCCAATGAAAATCTCACCTCCTCTTGTGTACCTCCAAAAAAATGAATTAGGATGGTACAAGTTAGGTGATAAAAAATTACAATATCATTGAGATATCGAGGGTTTCTCCCCAAGAGCTATTTCAGCTTTGTAGGAATAGCAATGACGACTTATAACTTCGATTAAGGTATTCTTGATGTATCCTGCCGTTTAAGAGGGACACCTTCATCAAAGCCATCCTCTTCTTCATGCTTTAACGATCGCATTGATATAGATGTTGTCAAACTTGGACCTGATTGAACATAATCTATCAAAGGTGACATGACCGACAGTATAAAATTCACGATTTAAGGTTTCATGAGAACATACCATCGACCATGTCCTTGGTTTTGTGAAGAAGAAAAGTTCCTGAAAGGATTGTTATGAATCCACACATCTCTGTTATAATCTGAATCGGAGTCTGCTATCCTATCCTAATATCAGATAAAACAGATAGTGGAGTACTTCAAAGGGATCGGCAGCAATCTCAACCACCAGAAAACTAGAAAGAAATTCGATTCAATATAATAACAGTCACAAACAGGATCACTATATAATATCGAACAAGGGAATTACAAATGAGAAAAAGATGTTTAAATATTAGGGTTTTTAGGGCCTATTTAAACCCCTAGGGCCTATTTTGTTTCCTTTGAAACCCTAACATATTTTTCTCTCTTGTAATTCTATCTCTACTCTTCCTTTCTCTCCTCCCCTTGTGTCGCCCCTTATCTTGCCTTCTATCAAATTTTTTCCTACTTCCTTTTGTTTGTGTCGCCGATCCTTCTCCATCGTTGCCGCTTGCACCACCTTGCACCGTCGCCACCCCCTTCCCCATCACTGCCACATTTGCCACTATTTTTTTCTCCTCCTCGCTTTTCGTCTTCATTACTTTGATTGTGGCCAGATATCTGCTTATTTTTCTCCATTTTTATTCCCCTATAGTCAAATCTCCCTTTGCTTTCACCATCTTTTAGGCCGAATCTCCTTTGAGTGCCAAGATCTCCACTGATATTTTCTGCCTGAGAAATAAACAAATATTTTTTTGATTATTTTTCTTTTAGTGTAAAGTTTATGGATTCCGATTCTCTATATAGCTAGCAAGGGTTCTTCATTTTGTTTCATCATCTTCATTTTTGCACTCAAAAAAAAAAAAAATCAAATTCTCTCTCAAGCTGCAACCTTAAGTTAGTATCCAAATCAAAGCCACAACAATGGCTCTTTTACAGAAGACGGTAGAGCAACGTGATTTAGAGCAACTCATAGTTACAGAGCCATATGATTCCGAACCAATCCCTAATGCTGCCAGTTCTCGTTCTCTGACGTTCATAGATGAAAGGCGTCGAAGGGTCTTGTCTGGTCCCCAATGGCAGAACTTCATTAGAGACAATAATGTTCGAGTTGGTGACACGGTATGCATTGAGAGGAATGATGGGCATGGCTATCCAGCAGAATACAGTATTGAAATAAGAAGAAACCAGGGCTAATGTTAAACAAATTAGAGATGAATGGCAAGATGATTATGCAATCTACATCTATTAGTTATGTGTTGTATCGTGTCGTGTTTATATGCTATTTGAATGTAATATTTGAAATCCATACTTTGTTTTAAAATGAGTAATTGTGTTGCTATTTGTGTCTTGGAAGTCATGGCTATTTATAAATGTCTTATTATTTTGAATCGGCTTTAAGTTGGTTATATACTGTCAAGATGTTGAGATGAGAAGTAAACAGACTTCATTGAACAAACAAGAGAGGAACTTGTTGAGTATTTAATACAGTAAGTTAGGAACTAACTGCTAACTGACTAACTTCATAACTACTGAACTCAACTAACTATTTACAATTAATCATTTATTTCATTCCATAACATGGCCCATGCTTCTCGACTTTCTCTGCTGCTGTATGTCATCCCCTCCTGCAGAATCAACTCTAAGCTTTCTTCTGAACTTGTTGAATAATCCTATTGACAGAGGCTTGATCAAGATATCAGCAATCTGATCCTGTCCAGATATATGACCAACTTGAAACGACCCATTTGCCACCTTTTCTCTCACAAAAAATAAGTCTAATTCAACGTGTTTGAATTTGGAGTGCATTACATGGTTGTTTGCCACAGCAACAGCGGCTGAGCTATCACACCAAACGAGAGCTTTGTTTTGAACTGAAATTCCTAGTTCTGACAACAATGACTGAATCCAAATTATTTCTGCTGTGACATGAGCCAGGCTCCAATATTCGGCCTCAGCTGTCGATCTCGACACCACTTATTGCTTCCGAAAGCTCCAGAAAATTGGATTTCCTCTAAGAAAGACACAAAAACCGGAGGTGGACCGGCGATCAGTATCTGATCCCCAACTCGCATCGGAATAACCTTCGAAAGAAACTTTAAGTTTCGAGTAAACTGTAACCCATAGTCTAGTGTCCCTTGTAAGTATCGTAGAATTCGTTTGACAGCTTTGAAGTGAGTATCCAAGGGCTTGTGCATATACTGACAAACTTGTTGACAGAAAAGGCAATGTATGGTCTTGTTATGACCACATACTGTAAGGCACCCACAATGCTTCTGAAGAGGCGTTCATCCTCCACGCATATATATCCAATGTATGTTGAGACTCATTGCTTTATTATGAAAAACAAAAATTTGAATCAAGCTTAAGCTATTCATATGTATTAGCCAAAAAAAAATACCTCTATGAGCTGCAGGTGAGAGATGAAAATGGAAGACCATGGGAATTCAACTGCAAGAGTGAAGGAGGCAATTTCTTCTCCATCAGTGGTCCTGAGTGGAGGAGTTGGGCTAGCTCTAGGGTTAATGCTAAGGTCACTCTTTCTTGGGACGAAGATGAGCGCGTCTACACCATTAAGGTTAGAAATTGAGGTGAAATGAAGCTCGTGTATTTCAGTTTGTTGATATGTAGTTATGTTGGTTATGGTGTGCTGCTGAAATTTGAACAATTTGATATGTATCTTTAGTTTTGTTGTATACTGTTTCAAATATTAGTGTGTTTACCCATAAATATATTTTATTATTAGAGAAATTATTCTCGTATGAATTAATTTACTACTAATTGCACCAAAAATCGAGAATCCAGGGAATGAAAGTGAGAGAGAGCAAAATACTAAGAAATGTTTAGTTTAAAAAGTCAAAGTGAATGCGATTTTGGGGTTGGCGTCGGCTGCCCCTTTGAAGGTCAAATTAAATTTTATATCATATGAATTTTCTCCCTTAATCAGAAGTTATTTATATATCACTTAATTATTATTCTGCTCAATTATTTATTTTGTTTTATCTTTTCAATTATATAAACCGCAAATAATATATATAATTAAACAATAATTATATTGTTTCGCACTAAAGAAATGGATCGCTCAACTTCCGTCCAAGAGTCTACATACGTGAAACTTGGTCAAATGTTTGATGTTTGACCAAAGTTTATCAATCTAAACCAGCATGCATGAAAACTTTAAGGTCGCACGCCCAGTTTTCTTGCAATAACTAACACACAATTAAATATATATATATATATAATCCCTAAAAGTTCTCGAAAACATTCGACTTGTAACAATGTCGAAAGATTTAACCTTTCTGTTCGCCGCCATGTGTGTGTGTTTTTTAAAGATTATGTAAAACAGTCATACTCTTCAAAGGTTGTCGGAAGATTTAAGCCTTTGCTCGCGATATATATCATGTATTTTTTTTTCGTCTGATCGAGTAAGAAAAGCTGGTTATTTATTGAACTCTATATAAACCCCAAGGAGAAGGACCAAATTTCACAAACAAAAGAAAAAAGAGATTGATAATCGCATATCAAATTAGAACAGAAATGGAGATCTTTATAATCACTCTTACAAGTGACCATATATCAAAGCTCAGGTTTCATTATGTCGGCCTCGGACTCCGTGGTGGTTTAAGTGTTCTCAAAGTTAAGAATGGATACGGCGGTGCTTGGAGTTCCAAATGCAAGAGTGAAGGAGGCGGGTCGTTCTTGATCAGCGGTAATGGGTGGGGGGAATTTGATAGTTCTCACCGTATCGGTGATACCGTCACTCTTTCAACGGAAGACGGTGAAGATTTTTACGTTAGTGTGAACTAAAAAAAAAAAAAAATACCTCTATGTAATTGGTGTGGATATAATATATATATATATGGATAAATCATAATTATAACATATTTTTATCTCATGTTTAGTATATTTTTGGATGAACTATTTCTTAATTGATGAATTTGATGCTCCTAGTCCTTTATTTTCATGTTTTATACTTATGTGAGTATAGGAAAGTGAAAAGAACAAGAAACGGGCCAAAAACAGACAAAATAGGCCAAAATTAGAATTCAACACGGCCTATACGCATCCACATGGGTACATCACACACCAGTGTGTGACACACTAGCTGGCCACACGCTCGTGTGCCTCGACCCTGTCGACCTAAAACCAAGTTAGTATTGCACACGGCTTGAGCACCTTCACACGGGCTGGCCCGTATCCCTGTGGAGCCCTGTTTTAATTTCACACGTAATAAGCTAATTTTTAAGTATTATGAGCATTCCAAAGTCTATAAAAACACCTTAGGAAAGGATTAAAGGGACACACAGAGTAAAGAGTAAGGGATTATTCGAAAAACGCCGATTGATTCATCTCGGAAGTAAGGATCTACATTAAGACTGAGGATCTTCCTTTAATTTCTCTCGAAGTTTTTGGGTTCTTTATGTTTTGTTGTTTTCTCTATTTTGAGATATTTTCTTTTACAAACATTAACTAAATCCCCTAAATACCTGAGGGGGATGAAACCAGTGGCGAATTCAGGGGGCAGGCATGGGCCCCGGCCCCCTTAAAAGGTAAAATTTCTATTTAAGCCCTTAAGATTTTTTAAAAATTTTAAATTAGTAAAGGTAAAATTGCACTTTGGCTCCCCTAAAATTATAAAAATTCAATTTAATCCTTTAAAAATTATAAAGATATAGTCTATAAAAAATTAAAATTTCTTCTGGCCCCCCTACAAAATTGTTCTGGCTTCGCCCCTGGATGAAACTTAAGATTAATGTTGCTATTAATTTTTAAATTATATGATACATATTTGATTTATTCTTAATTTTGTTATTAATGTTTCAGGATATTAATTCAAGTCGAATGCGCATATTCAGTGGAGCAAAAGTCCCTATTTAAGAGTAGATCCAACACAATTAAGCGGAGTTGATTGCAATCCTAGACATAGGACGACGAAGATCTGCCGGATTAGAATCAAATCTAATAGAGAAATTCATATATTGAGTTAATGCAACACTAGGGGTTTTAATTAGAAAGAGATTTTAATTAATCAACTTAGGGTTAGTTGTTTTTAGTCTTGAAAGAGATATTAATATAAATTAGAGATTTCTACGGATCAAGTCAAATGAATAAATCGTCCAGTTCAAAGTTGAATAACAAGTGAAGTCTAAGTGGATTCTTCCTTGGGTATTGTCTTAATCAATCAGTTTCCCCGAAAGTATTTTCTTAATTTACTCTTTGTCGCGTTCTTATCTTTGTTAAATTTTAGTTTAAACAAATCCCAGATATTTCTAGACTAGATAATAAAAAGAAGGTTAATACTAGTACTTTTAGTCTCTATGAGTTCGACATTTCGGTCTTACCATAAACTATACTACTGTCCGATAAGTGTGCTTATCTTTATCATGATAATAGTTTAATTTTTGGCTACGACCATATCACATCATATATCTCATCAGTTCTTTCTTTTCTTTTCTTTTTAATTTTGGTTTTTTTAAAACATTACTACTGTTTATTTAGTGTGTTTCTAGAAGCAAAGAAAAAGTGTGTTTCGATTTTCTTTTTTCAAGTCATTATATAATATATAAATGGATCAAAGGAGCCTCAAGCCCTCAACTAATAAAAATTCTAGCTATGTCGGGCATCGACTCGGGAAAAACATTATTACAAGTCTATCCCATTTATCATCTCAACTCCCTCACTTTCACTGTCCAATTCCGACCGTTCTTCACTCTCTTCATCACTTCTGGGGGTTCAGCATCGAATCGGGAAATTTTTGTTACAATAGTCTCCTCCATTATTATGTCGGCCCGTAGCCCCAAGCTGGATCATCACTTCCTCATTTCAATCCATAAACAAGCATCCCTCCCTTCTATTCACTTGGGTCGATTCAAATACAGTACCATCTAACTCCTTATGGCATGGTGTTATCCTTTTGCTTTTTAATATATCGACAATTCGTTGCGCTCATCAACGGCATAGCAGCAGGAAGAGAGAGAAACGTTGCGCCTGCATTCCATGTAGTTGCCTCCAGCTCCAGCGTCTACACCCACCTCAGCTTGGTGGTTCTTTTGTTGTGTTTCGGCGTTGCTTTGAGCTTCTTGACGGTCGTAGTGTTTTATTAACCCCTCTGATAATTGAGACATCAATTTACTTGAGAAATAATTAAAAAATATATTAACAATGTTATATTACTGTGAAAATTATATTTTTATATAACTATATAAACCAATATTTTATTTACCTGCATAAATATAGACACGATTTAATCTTAATCATCTAAATAAAATTCACGATATTAAGACTCACTTCTCTTGGGTTTTAGTAAATCCATATTATATTACCTTTGGTTTATATTGGTGAGAGGTAATATCCCAGCCAACTTTCCCTTCTCTTGGGAAACTGGATTGACCATGTATGCATGATAAAAGATACATCTGCATTCAGATGCCATTTCAAACAAATGGCTATAAGATATATCAGCATTCCAATTCCATCCAATTGTTGATATAATAAAGCAAAAGGATAACAGTATGTATTAACCACTGTGCTCAAGATTTTACATTTGGCCATATCTTCTGTATCAACCAACGGGGGATAGAGTGATAGTGTATGCAAGGCAAAAGCTGAAATCTATATAGTCTCTCATCTTGAAGCCAAATTAAAATAAAATGGAAAAAGGCCAATGAAAATCTCACCTCCTCTTGTGTACCTCCAAAAAAATGAATTAGGATGGTACAAGTTGGGTGATAAAAAATTACAATATCATTGAGGTATCGAGGGTTTTCTCCCCAAGAGCTATTTCAGCTTTGTAGGAATAGCAATGACGACTTATAACTTCGATTAAGGTATTCTTGATGTATCCTGCCGTTTAAGAGGGACACCTTCATCAAAGCCATCCTCTTCTTCATGCTTTAACGATCGCATTGATATAGATGTTGTCAAACTTGGACCTGATTGAACATAATCTATCAAAGGTGGCATGACCGACAGTATAAATTTCACGATTTAAGGTTTCATGAGAACATACCATCGACCATGTCCTTGGTTTTGTGAAGAAGAAAAGTTCCTGAAAGGATTGTTATGAATCCACACATCTCCGTTATAATCTGAGTTGGAGTCTGCCTATCCCAATCCTGATATCAGATAAAACAGATAGTGGAGCAGCTCAAAGGGATCAACAGCAATCTCAACCACCAGAAAACTAGAAAGAAGTTCGATTTAATATAATAACAGTCACAAACAGGGTCACTATATAATATCGAACAAGGGAATTGCAACTCCGAATTGACAGTATCAAGTAAGCTCTTTTAAACATTATAATTAGTGCCATTCTGATACCATCAATGACTGGAAATTACCTTAAACATGATGACACTAGCCAAAATGGTCAGTGATGTAAACATAACATAGTATATAGGAGAAACCACAGCAGTGTTGAAAGTATCAAGTGCCTGCAATTATGAAGACAAAATAATAAGAGTAAGAAAGGAATCAGACAGTGAACCGGAAGTCTTAATTTAGCAAAAATTGGCAAGACAGACAAAGGTAAAGGGACACTAATTCACGGAATCAGAAACTAATGAATTGATATATTTATACTGATTTAAAATTTAAATCAATAATTATAAACACCATAAGCAAAAATATCAGAAAGCAACATTTCAGGTGAAAATGAAATTTTCCTCTTGCATCTTTCACCACTTATTCGCAACATTTCTTTCGTCTCCTTTTCTTTGAAGGGCCTTACGAAAATTAATCAAAATAGAGGCAAAAATGTAGACATCAAAAGGGAAAGAGAAGGTACCAAAAGAAGAAAAGGCAATGTGTAACCATTACCTTGTTTAAATAATTCATTTGGGTAATCACACAAGAAGCCACAACTAAAGTAAAGGCCCAAGTTTGCGGATACAGAAGCTGATTCATTCCCGAAAAGGTTAACTTCAAGGCAATACCAAGTGCTTTAACGCTCATGACCTGTCAAAGAACATCCTTAGAAATAGGAATTGGAGGGGGAAAAGGGAAATACCATTGAACGCACACAGAATTAAGCAAGCAATAAACTAGTACTGATGCATACCGAAATGGAGCCCACGAGAGAGCAAACTCCAACGTAAACCATAATGTGTGTCTGTCCATATTGTGGAACAAAGTGGAATATAAGTATAAAGACAGCTGTTAAGACCAGAGCCGTGTAAAACAAAAATCCTGCAAGAAAATCAAGGTACATTCATTTTCCTTGTTTGCAGTTCAACAATTTAGAGAAGAAAATAATGTTATGAGCTAAGAACAATAGTATTAAGAAAATGCAACCTGGCTCTGTAGCAAGATCCCAAACTTCTGTTACAGATTCAATCTGACGTTCTTGGGGAGCATGCAACACAATTGTTGTTGAGCCCACAACACACAAAGCACAACCAAGAATCCCAAAAGTATGTAACTTTTCCCGCAAAATGATATGTGCAAGTACCGCACTGCATGAGAAGTGATGATTAACGATGAACACTTAAATGCAAAACCTAAATTTGAGTGAGATAATTGCATGCCTGATAATGATGCTGAGTGCACCAAGAGGAGTGACCAATATGGCTGGTGCGAATGCATAAGCAGCAAAATTAGCAATTTCCCCCACGACCACTGTTGCAACAATTAACAATTAGAATTAAGTACTTCTTTGTCTAGATGACTTCCTGAAAATCATCTTTCTATAGAAGCACAATATATTATTAAGGTCATCCCATTTTAAAATGGTGTAAGGTAGCTTTTGTAATATCATCTTTTAGGGACAATATTTGGAAAAGAAGTGAAGAATGAAAAAAATGATATAGGCTCCAAACAGGAATGAAATATCCATAAGATATTGAGTTAATGATGAATGAGAAATGGATAAAACTCACTTGTTATCATGCCAACCCACCAAAGTGGCTCAAGCAAGTACGAATACCCTCCAACTCCTGTGTAAAAACCAGAAAAACCAATGTCATTTGGATCGATAAAGCATAAAAACAATGAAAACTCCTTGTAAAGAATGAAAAGGTGAAAATCACTAAATGATAGCAAAAGCATCCAAACATTCTTTAGATAATTGAGATAAACACAAAATCGTGTAATTGCAATACAACAGAAAACTAAGTGCAATAAACACAGATATACGATGAATAGAAAAAGCTTTGTTCTCTAGCAACAAAACATACAAGCCAACCAAAGATCATCAGAAATTTGAAACACTCAATGCATATCATTTTCTCCAACTGCATTCTATACAGACATATTGTATCTTTCTTTCACATATTATGCAAAATTTCTGCACAAAGAAACTAGGACAAATTGCTGGATTTCGTAAACAATTTATAATCAACAAGTTAGAAGAGAAGTACAATCAAACATGACATGCAAAACCAAGATCAAAATGATGCATATAAAAATGATTTAAGTTTATGAAGAACTAACTTACTAAATACAAGTTTAATTCCTACATTGGTGAATTGAATTCACAGGGCGGGCAAATAAATTTCCATCATTTACAGTTCACTCAAATTCTCTTTTTTATTATTATCTAAATTGACTAAAGAATTATTCGCAGAATCCCACAATTATTTAAACCTAATCCCTATCTTCTCCTAAAGAAAAAAGAAAACCCCAAATCAAATCATCAAGAAAGAAGTAAACTTTTGATAAATTGCAGTACCTGCCCTGACGCCAGAAGCACCAGCTTTCTTCAAGCCTTTTTTCTTAACAATGAAACTTGCCCCAATAAATAAACTGGAAGAAATGGCTAAAACCAAACCCTTAATATTATCTGAGGACATTCCCTCGCTCCATCTTCGCACAGCTGCCATACTCTTAACCCTACACTTAAATGAAAAGTTCTAATAACTATATTCTCTGTCACCAAAACTCGGCAATGATCACCGATTTGGTTTGAACTCGGACTGAGTCTAAAAAAACGAGTCCATGGATCTGGAAAAAGAAATCCCAATTTCACCAAAAAAGAAGAAGCTTGGAGCAGTTTTAGATATCAGATCTCGGCCCTCAAAAAAAGAGAGCGAAGGTGGAATATCAGTCTAGACAAAAAAGAGAGGAAGAAGCGTATTAGTATTTACAATGGTGAGTTGGGAAAAGAATCTTGACTCGATTGACGCGGAGTGAGATTGGAAAGGAACGACAAGTCTGAGCTGAGGAAAGAAGAAAAATCTGAAAGAAAGAGAGAAACGGTTGTCGGCGCTTAAAATATAGAGGAGGAGAGAAAGGAGAGAAGGAATGAGATAAGACGAGTTACTGCTGAGTTGGATGGGATGAGTAGTGAGGCAAATAGTAATGAAAAACAGCTGTTTTGGCTGTGACTGTGAGAGACAAAAATTTCTTGGATCGCATCACAGCCTTCTATTGCTCTTTTTTATTTGCAATATTTGGCGCAAATCCCATCCCATCTTTTTTCCTTTTTTTTTTTTTTCTTTCTTTTTTTAAGATAAGATATGTAACTTTTCTACCTATTTAATCATTACTATTTTCGACATTAAAATCCCAGCTTATAATTAATAAATGATTTTTTCAGCTATTTTCAAATTCAACACTCTTTTCTCTTTTTATTTTTCCACGAAAATATTTTTTTAAGATAAAAATATTATAGAGACAGGAGTTAGATATATTTTGTTATATTTATTCAAAAAATAAGTAAATTAATTATTATATATTAGATAAAAGAGTAAATTGATTTTCTTATTAAATATTTTATCATTTATATTGTTAAAAATTAAAATAATTGAAGGAATAACTAAACAATGATACATAATTTGATATATGTATAATGATCAATTTTTAACAATAAAAATAGATAAAATATTAAGTTTTGAAATAGCAACTTAAAAATCTCATAGCTCGGTGAGATGCCACATCTGTTTCTGCTCTGTTTTCACTCTGTTTTTGGTGGCCCCTGAATACGAAAATAGTACAACGTTTGTCATTTTTACATCAGCAAAATAAATAAAGAAAAAATTTGTTTCTTCCATTTCATGCCACAAGATTTTACACTAATCTATTTCATAGCTTCTGTTTTATTGGCCCCTGAATACCAAGTCAGAGAGATTACAAGAAAAAAATGTACTTAGCATGATGAATTTTAAGATATTCCGATCCATTAAATGCATTATATGTTTGAGTAAACCATAGTTTTCATAATTTTATCACTCTCCACAAATTCCAATTCTTAAACATCACACACTCTTTTGCAATTATGAATATCCAAAACAGAGTGACAAGTATGCTATCCACTAATATTTACTAATTTAGTGGATGTACAAAGCATTTTCTTAACCAAAATTGCAAGAGATTCTACAGCATTGGAAACCATACTTATTACAAAGCTTCTTCTTAGTTAAGTTACCAAAGAAAACCAGGGACTCCCATGGCCATGAATAAGGGTCCTGGGAAACAAGACTGTAAATATTACATAAGCTAATAGCTAACTGCTTTTAAAATCTAGATTCTAGAACATAACCCAATATTTTAACTGCTCTAACTACTCGGACACGATACATAACAGCTTCACCTTCTTCTTCTTCTTCCTTATAGAACTCAACTTTATCGCCGATGGTAAGCTTTTTGGTGCAAACGAACTGGCGCCATCCTCTGGTAAGGACTGGTCTCGAGTACCTCATTCGTTTACAAGTGTAAATTTGGAACGCCCAGTGATGCCCACTCTCGTCTCTAGCTTTCAACGTCCCCACATGATTCCCAGCTAAGGAAGGGAAACATCTGAGGAACTCTCTTGGGAGCGTCAATCGTTTCTCGATATCTGTCTTCTTCAGCTGTTTCGACACTATTGCCATTGCTGTTCTTTCGCCCTTTGCTACTGCAACAAAAATTATTTAAGGTATTATTGAAAATTCTAAAATTTAAAAATAAAAATTGTAATCTCTTGAAATATTTGCATCTGATTTTATTTTAAGAGTAAATTAAAATTTCAAAGAAAGGTAATTTTTGTATCTACTGAAAATTAGCAAAATTTTATTCTTTATAACAAACAAAACTCATAGATTCACTTGGTTTGGAATAAACAAACCACAATTATGTTGATATTATAAAATGATTAACTATATATATTTTTTTTGTCAGGAATTTGCTTATACATATCAAGATTTAAAAACATAAAATCTAAAAATAAAAACACAAGACTTAAATCATCATGCTCATTTTTACTTCAAAAAATTTGCATCAATATACAGAAAAAGTTAAAACGAAAGTAATGATGTAAAAATATACGAACCAAATCAAGCTTTTTTCTTCCCTATCCTCCTCTGCCCGACAGCTTCCCAGATCTGCTCCGAAGTCTCCCTTCTTTTTTACCTAGCTCTCCCTTACTCAGATCTGCGCTA
The DNA here is from genome assembly GCA_020496765.1 of Gossypium stocksii. Taxonomy (NCBI): domain Eukaryota; kingdom Viridiplantae; phylum Streptophyta; class Magnoliopsida; order Malvales; family Malvaceae; genus Gossypium; species Gossypium stocksii. Next base: position 129,078,810 of record CM035624.1, read on the forward strand.
AATTCTAATGGCTTTGAAACTCATATTGTCTTGGTCTTATGGTACCAGGCTGTGTCTATTTATGCTAAAATTGTTTCAACTATTTGGTCCCTGAATTTGAATTTCGCGGAAATGTACAAAAACTTCCACACGAAGGTTTTCTTTTACTTGCCGTGTTGGATGGGATCTCTTCAAAATCTCCGGGTTCCCTCCTCATCAGGTTGGTGGTGCCCCCTAATCATAACATTCTTTTTTTATTTTTTTTATTTTTTCTTGTTCGAGTAATGGTAGAGATGCATATCATTAATGCTTAAAATTTTAAATTTAATTCAAAATATTTTTAAATAAATTATATTATTATAAAAATTAAATAAGTTTACAAAAAAATTTATTATTATTATTATTAAAGATATGATTGTGTCTAGTGTTGCGATTCATGTGGCACTAATTCAATTGAAAAAATCATGAAAATAATCTTATACATTTTAAATAATTTATATTACTACAAGATATTTTTTTAATTTTAATTATTTATAAAAAATTTAAAATATGAAAATTTAAACCCATACCATTAAACCTCAACTTTACTATTACAAGTAAAGCTTTATTTTGATTTGTTTTTTTACATTTTAATATCAATTATGGTTTCTTTGATTTTGTTACCGTTTTTAATTTTAATAAATTACTTAAAAATCTATATTTTTTAAATAATTTTAACCCACCAAATAATTTCTTTTCTTTCCTATATTTTAATAAATTTTACCCTCCAAAAACACTTGGAAAAAAGGGCTAAAACCAAATCCTTAACAATATCTGAGGACATACTCGGGAACGATCACTGATTAGGTCTAAACACAGACTGTGATACAATCAGAATGAAATAAAAGGCTTTTAAAGAGATTTAGGATTTTTTTTACCTTGATAATATAAAAAATAAAATAAAATACTAAAATGGTATGTTGCTAAAATTAAGTACCAAAATGGTACATTTAGATGGGTGAAGGGTGTTAGATAGGCGGCACCAGGCCACCAGTTATGCCTATCTGATAGGTGGCATCAGTTATGCCTATCTGATAGACAGCACACCGAGTATATTTTCTCCCTGAAATTTGTTTGACATGTTTTTTTTTTATTATTTTAATATTGTTTTTTATTTTTTATATAGGTAAAAGATGGTACCATTAACATGGAATTTGGAATTTATAAGATAAATTAGGAATTAGTTTATATGTTTCAATTTTTTAAGATTTTATATTTTTTTAATTTTATTTTATGTTTTTTATAAATAATAAAAATAAAATTTATTTTGAATTTCAATGAAAAAATATTTTTTTGACAATAATTAAGTTGGCGTGTTATTATATATATATATTATATTTTAAACAAAAAATGTTTACTTATTATCATTTTACAGTAATAATAAAAAAATTTGTATTTATTATGTATCTTTTATGTTATGTTTTTGTTATTCTTTTCCAAATTGATACGAGCCGATGGGGGAGTGGGGGGAAATATGAATATTATTGTCAAAAAATATATTAAGTAAATACGAATATTTTTATTATTACTTTAAAATCATAATAAGTAAACATTTTTGATTTAAAATATAATATATAATAACACGCTAACTTAATTATTGTCAAAAAATATAATTTTTTTCATAAAATTTCAAAATAAATTTCATTTTTATTATTTATAAAAAAACATAAAATAAAATTAGAAAAAACATATAAACTAATTCCTAATTTATCCCATAAATTTCAAATTCCACATCAATGGTCTCATCTTTTACCTACATAAAAAATAAAAAAATAATATTAAAATAACCAAAAAATAACATGCCAAATAAATTCTAATGGGAAAATATACTTGGTGTGCCGCCTATTAAATAGGCACAGTTGGTGTAGCCTATTAAATAGGTACTTAATTTTAGCAATATACCATTTTGGTATTTTATTTTATTTTTTATATTATTAGGGTAAAAAAAACCCCGAGATTTCGGAATAGAGAAGGAAGAAAGAGACATATTGTGAAAACCATGTCCTGATTCAGCAAACTTTGAGTGATGGTTGTGTTTTTTCTTTTTAGTCCAAAATAAGTAACAGGTTATGCTTGTTGTGTCCATCTCCCGCATTTCAAAATAAAGACACAATGCAATATGGTTTATACTAGAAATAATTAATACCATCATTCCGTCACACACTAAGTCTACTCTTTTGCAATTATGAAAATCCTAAACAGAGGAACAATTATGCTATCCATCAATATTCACTACTTCAGGGAATTTGCAAAGCATTTTCTTAACCAAAATTACAAGAGATCCTACAACATTGGAAACCATACTCATTACAAAGCTTCTTCTTAGTTATGTTACCAAAAGAAAAACAGGGACTCCCATGGCCATGAATAAGGGTCCTGGGAATCAAGACTGTAAAATATTACATAAGCTAATAGCTAACTGCTTTTATGAACTAGAATAAAACCAAATATTTTAACTGCTTTAATCACTCGGACACCATACATAACAGCTCAACCTTGTTCTTTTTCTTCCTTGTAGAACTCAACTTTATCGCCGATATTAAGCTCTTTGGTGCAACCGAACTCGCGCCATCCTCTAGACTGGTTTCGAGTACATCTTTCCTTTACGAGTGCAAATTTAGAACGTCCAGCGATGCCCACTCTCGTCTCTAGCTTTGAACGTCACCACATGATTCCCAGCTAAGGAAGGGAAACATTTGAGGGACGGACTTGGGATCCTCAATCGTTTCTCAGTCAAAGCTATAAAGAAGTAGTATTTATCAATTGACATTCGATCATTTTCACATTCACAAAAAAATAATAATAATAAATTTAATATTTATAATAAAAGAATTTGCGTTATATACTCAAATTGCAAATTTTGGATACCATAAAAGAACCAATACTTTCAGCCCTTTTCCAGCAATCAACTTTTTGGTCCTTGGAGAAATATTAAGCTTTGAAATACTACTTAATGAATTCAACATTAAAATGATGCATATAAAAATGATGAACTTTATGAAGGACTAACTAACTAAATGCAAGTTTACACATACTAGAATGATAAAAGCTCAAATCAGTTAATTCCCACATTGGTGAATTGAATTAACAGGGCGGGCAAATAAATTTCCATCATTTAAAGTTCACTCAAATTCGTTTTTTTTTTTCTTAATTGACTAAAGAATTATTCACAGGATCCCACAATTATTTAAACCTAATTCCTATCTTCTAATACAGAAAAAAGAAAACCCCAAATCATATCATCAAGAAAGAAGTAAACTTTTGATAAATTGCAGTACCTGCCCTGACGCCAGAAGCACCAGCTTTTTTCAAGCCTTTTTCTTAACAATGAAACTTGCCCCAATAAATAAACTGGAAGAAATGGCTGAAACCAAACCCTTAATATTATCTGAGGACATTCTCTCGCTCCATCTTCGCACAGCTGCCATACTCTTAACCCTACACTTAAAGAAAAATCCTAATAACTATATTCTCTGTCACCAAAACTCGGCAACGATCACCAATTTGGATTGAACTCGGACTGATTCTAAAAAAAAGAGTCCATGGATCTGGAAAAAGAATTCCAAATTTCACCAAAAAAGAAGAAGCTTGGAGCAGTTCTAAATATCAGATCTCGGCCCTAAAAAAAAGAGAGCGAAGGTGGACTATCAGTCTAGACAAAAAAAGAGAGGAAGAAGCGTATTAGTACTTACACGGTGAGTTGGAAAAAGAATCTTGACTCGGGTGACGCGGTGTGAGTTTGGAAAGGAACAACAAGTCTCAGCTGAGGAATTAAGAAAAATCTGAAAGAAAGACAGAAATGGTTGTCGGCGCTTAAAATATAGAGGAGGAGAGAAAGAGGAGAAGGAGTCAGATAAGACGCGTTATTGCTGAGTTGGAGGCAATTAGTAATGAAAAACAGCTGTTTTGGGCTTTTGGCTGTGACTGTGAGACACAAAAAACTTCTTGGATCGCATCACAGCCTCCTATTGTTCTTTTTTATTTGCAAAATTTGGCGCATATCCCACCCCATCTTTTTCCTTTTTTTTTAAGATAAGATATGTAACTTTTCTACCTATTTAATCATTACTATTTACGACATTAAAATCCCAGACTTTATTTTCTTATTATTAATAAATGATTTTTTCAGCTAAAATTTATTATTGAGGACCTATGTTTGGACTCGAATTATTTTATTCTCTTTACTTAAAAAATAGTAAATTAGTCATTATATATTAGATTAAAAAGTAAATTAATTTTTTATTAAATATTTTATCTATTTATATTATTAAAAATTAGAATAATTGACAGAATAACCAAATAATGACACATAGTTTGCCATGTGTACTTTACACTAATGTATAATGACCAATTTTTAACTATAGAAATGGATAAAATTTTTAATAAAAAAACCAGTTTACTATTTAATTTAACATATAAAGATTTATTTACTATTTTTAAAGTAAAATGGACAAAATGTAATTAAATAAAATGGACAAAATATAATTAGACTCTAAATACAAATAGCTTTTATGATATTTTTATCAAATTTAAGAAATAAAAATTTGAAGATAGATCAGTCTCTCTCATTGCATCACATCAAAATTCAAAATCAAAATGATATTTCTTGAGGTGATTTCATCATATTTCATGTATGACAAGTGCAAAACAATGACGTAGTTAACGGGTTGATAGAGTCTCGGCCTCCCTTAAAATAAAAAACTTTTCATTGAAGTTCAATAAAAATAAAATTATACCTTAACCCCTTAAAAATAATAGAAATTTAATTAAATCTTTAAAATTATAAAAATATATATTATTAAAATAATAAAATATATTTTTACTATTATAAATATTACAATTTAATTTAATTTAATTTAGGCCTTCTAAAATTTTTCTGGGTTGGCCTCACTAGCCACGCATTGCTCTATCTATTCTCCCGAATTCAAAATAAATTAGTATCACTCGATTCTCTGCCGATATGGCGCGACGCTTTGCCTTGTTGGCTAATGCCTTTTATCAATTTTTAAAGTTGAAAGTACCAATGCCTGTGCAGTGATAGCGAAATAGACTATGGTGTCGGCCTGTCGCTGGATTTGCTTCTCGAGTCGAATGGTTTCTATTTCCATCTTCTACCAAATTTCCGCGCGGTTTAACGTATAAATAATTAATACGAGTCTCGATCAATGCAGTGGCGCTGCTCGATCATCACTCAGTCAAAGCTATAAAGTGGTAGTATTTGTCAAATGACATTCGATCATTTCAACATTCACAAAATAAAGCAATAATATATATATATATATATGTTTAATTAAAGAATTTGCGTTATATACACAGATTGCAAATATTGGATACCATAAAAGAACCAATACTTTCACCCCTTCTACAGCAATGAACTTCTTGGTCCTTGGAGAAATATTAAGCTTTGAAATAGTACTTAATGAAGTCAGCATAAACTATTAGCCAATCTATTCTAATTAGCAACTTAAAAAATCCATAGCTCGATGAGATGCCACATCTGTGTTCACTCTGTTTCTGTTGGCCCCTGAATACGAAAATAGTACAATGTTCGTCATTTTCACATCAGCAAAATAAAGAAATAATTTGTTTCTTTCATATCATGCCACAAAATTTTACACTAATCTATTTCATAGCTTCTGTTTTATTGGCCCCTGAATACCAAGTCAGAGAGATTGCAAGAAAAAAATGTACTTAGCATGATGAAATTTAAGATATTCCGACCCATTAAATGCATTATATGTTTGAGTAAACCATAGTTTTCATAATTTTATCACTATCCACAAATTCCCATTCTAAAACATTACACACTCTTTTGCAATTGTGAATATCTAAAACAGAGTAACAAGTATGCTATCCATTAATATTTACTAATTTAGTGGATGTACAAAGCATTTTCTTAACCAAAATTACAAGAGATTCTACAACATTGGAAACCATACTCGTTACAAAGCTTCTTCTTAGTTATGTTACCAAAAGAAAAACAGGGATTCCCATGGCCATGAATAAGGGTCCTGGGAATCATGACTGTAAATATTACATAAGCTAATAGTTAACTGCTTATATGATCTAGAACGTAACCAAATATTTTAACTGCTCTAACTACTCGGACACGATACATAACAGCTTCACCTTGTTCTTTTTCTTCCTTATCGAACTCAACTTTATCGCCGATGCTAAGCTTTTTGGTGCAAACGAACTCGCGCCATCCTTTGGTAAGGACTGGTTTCAAGTACTTCTTTCCTTTACGAGTATAAATTTGGAACTCCCACCGATGCCCACTCTCGTCTCTAGCTTCGAACTTCACCACATGATTCCCAGCTAAGGAAGGGAAAGATTTGAGGGACTTACTTGGGATCGTCAATCGTTTCTCGATATCTGTCTTCTTCAGTTGTTTCGACACTATTGCCATTGCTGTTTCTTTTTTTGTTTTGTCTTTGCTACTGCAATTCAATCACGTAGAGTGACACCAAATGAGGGTGGTATATATAGAGAGAAATAGTATCTTGATTATACAGCGATTTGATAAGTAGTAAGGAGACTCGCGATATGATTGTAAAAAGTATGTTTGATACTTAATGGATAGTGCGACGATAATCGATCCTAAGGCGTGCGCTCTGTTGGAAGTTTTGGGTTTTTCTTCTATGATTTCTCGTAGCTTTAGCGACACTCTGCATTTTCCACGCAAGGTTATCCGTTTGAGGCGCGCGATTTTGCTCGAGCTTTTGGTTTTTTTTTTTTTTAAATCTAATGTCAATAACAACCTCTAATTGTGAAGGCACTTTTCTTAGGAAGAAAATAAGTTGAATTAAGCATTCATTTTCATACATCATGAAATGATTATGGATGTAATCTCATGAATTTTGTAAAATTATCAATTAGTTTAATAGTAAAAATATACTTTGACTTATTAAAGATGATAAAATTTTCGTTTAAATTCTTTAAAAAAATTAAAATAATAAACAAAAATAATAAAATTATATTTTGATTTTTTTTAAAATTTAAAATTTAATTTTGGCTATGCTGTTGATAAACACATGAACTCAAACTAATGATTTTGTCCTATAAATGAGTTAATATAAATTATTAAATCATTAGATTTTTGCTAATATAAATTACAAAATTGTTGATTTGATGAGTTAATCTCTTCACTTTAATTTATCATTTTATACTTTATAAAAATTAAAAATTAATTTAATTATTGATAAACATATTAATTAAAGTTACTGATTTTAAACTAATTTATTACCTATAAATGACTGAACTCCTGCCCTTTGGGTTTACTTGAGCTGTGCAAGAAATCTTGGCCACCACTGGACCAACCGACGATAACTAAAATATAGAATTTTTTATTTTAATGGAGGATACTTTTTATTATTAATATTAATAAATAAATTTGGGACCAATCATGTCGTGTCTCGCGAGACTTGGAAGATCTTGTCCAGTTCTAGCGATGTAGTCGGGCGATGCTTGGAAAAAGAAAGCAGAACATTCGAACAAAGCGATATAAAGTCAAAAGTTCAAGGAAAGCGTTTGTCAACCATGTACCACAACTATTACAAATCTCGACAACTTAAGTTCATCTTGCTACTGCTGTGTATGCAATGGCTATGGAAGATTGTGAGAACAAAAAGATCGAACTCGATAGCCACACTAAATACAACATGTTCAATCAACCTATCGCACGACTTTGGGGTTTATAATCATCAGGCGATGCGCAAGGAGTGCAGCACGAGTGCGCGCGATTTCTCTAGTGACATTGTTGAGCTATGACAGTGTGGACCCACAAGTTATTAATATTTATATTATACTATTGTACATCAAATCTAAGTATTTGAATATTTATTTTATGTCAAATCATTCAACTTCTGGATTTTGTCAACAAACCTAATTGCTATATACTCTTGGCGATAGCGTTGATGTTAGCTAAGGTCGCGCGAGCTGCCCGAATACATAGAAAGACAAAACAAGGTAACACTGACAAATGACAATCATATTTAATAAGTGGGTTTTCAGGAAAAAATAAAACAAGCGCTTTTTTCCGTTTCCCGAGCGCAATCGCACGATTTTGTCTTGACAATTATAAAGCTAACTATACTTTGTTAAACAAATTGCTAGGCAATTGACATGAAGTGTGTTCGAGATAATGGCGCTGCGTTCATATGCTCAGCAACTTTTTGATCTGATGCTGCTCGGGGAGGATGTTTCCTTAGCGATTAATGAGTCCAACTCGTTCACGGTGGAATGTGGTGAGTTAGGAAAGCGAGTGAGTCGACTCTTGGAACTGCTTTGTGCCCTGCTTATCACTACGGCTCCTACTGCTCTTTACTTGCGGCCAATTAACTGCATGGCTGATAAGCTCAAGGGGCACTTCGAGGCGGCTCGGCGCATTCTCTGCAATTGCAAGCATCGAAACCTGATTTGGAGACTCTTTGCTAGCCGCATTGCAGCCGAGTTTGAAGCGCTCTTCCACGTTTTGGACGCTTCTATTGGAGAAATGGAGTGGGTGGTTAGACTCTATGAGGCCCAAACCAGAGGCGGATGCTTGAAAACAGTGGATAGAATGTCACCTACGGTTTCGGTCTGGTCTTGCATTGCCACTGTTGAAATGGGGTCGAGCTTAGATGATCGAATCGAGGCCGTTAATCATCTTGCATCACTCGTTAGACATAAAGATGAGTACAAGCACATCATTGTTGAAGAAGGTGGGGTAGATTCATTAATGAAGCTTTTGAAGGAGAATTCTTCCCTGGTAGCTCATATTGCAGCGGCTAATACACTTTGCCTTTTTGCTAATGAGGGCAGTGAAGGAACTATTATGAAGGAAATGGTTTCCACATTCATAAAAAGTTTATCAAAAACATCACCGATATCGAAACAAACGCAAGCTGCCGATTTGGTTGCCAGCATTGCAGAGCATAACCCGGAATGGAAACAACACGATTTGATTCGAGAGAACATAATATGGCAGCTGGTGATCTTGCTGTCATCTGAACAATCAACGCTCGAGTTGAAGATTAGCTGTTCCAAGGCTTTATGGAAGCTTGCTCAAGGGAGCGTTTCCAATTGTCAGACTTTAACGGAGACGAAAGGAATGCTATGCTTAGCCAAGTTAGTGGCCAAAGAACAAGGTGAATTACGGTATAATTGCATAATGATCATAAAGGAGATCACATCTATTGCTGAATCAGATAATGGTTTTCGACGTTCGGCCTTCACAAGTTCTTCTCCAGCTGCAAAGGCGGTGGTTGACGAGCTATTAAGGGTAATCAAAGAGCTTGACGATGCAAAACTAAGAGTTCCTGCAATTAAGTCCATTGGTTCATTGGCAAGGTCTTTCTCGGCCAAACAGAGTCGAGTGATCGGTCCATTGGTGGCTCGACTGGGGAATACAGATCAAGATGTTGCAATGGAAGCTGCAATTGCATTGAAAAAATTCGTTTCCACCGATAATTACCTTTGTTCGGAGCATTCGAAGTCGATAATAGAATTCGAAGGTGTACCATTGTTGATGAAGTTACTAAATAGTGGGGATAAAAACACCCATCCGCACGTATTAGCATTGATATGCTACCTTGCCCAGCATGACAGCAATAGCAATGTTTTGATAAAAGCTGGAGCTTTAACTGCTCTTCAGACAATAGTTCCCAAGGTCAATACAGAATATACAGAGCTAGAAAAATTGGTCCCTCACGCAATATCCAAATTCCAATCCAATCTTATTGTGGAGCAACAACAAACAGAGAGCTCAACGGGCATCAAACAGTTTTTTAGAAAACGGAGCAAAGCAGTTGTTGCCACTATAGGAGGTCGATTAAAGCTGCTGTACAAAGGGCCTACCGTTTATCTACCAAGGCTAGTAAAAAATCCTACGAAGAGGATTTTAGGGGCAATACCTCCGTTAAAGACGACAAGGATTCAGCAGTTTTTGAAGCCTTTCATGGAACTAGCTTTGATGTCGGTGTATTACCTAAAGAAAAGACTAGTGACTGAGGAACCTGCACAAAAGCTTAGGTTGGTGGTGAGAAAATTCGTTAAACTATCAGAGAAAAAAGAGATTAGAAGAAACTTTGGTTATATCATACATAAATTGAATGAGAATGTATTCAGCCAAAAGAAAAAGAAAAAAAAAAGAGTGAAAATGTATGCACATATCGGCAGCTAATGTAATCGATGAACAAAACTTTTATGTTTTCGGCCATGCCTATGTCTGTTCTTTCCTGTTTCTGGTTTTGCCCCATAATTTTACGAGGTTTGGTATGGCCCAAAGCATTGTTTGATATTCGTTTTCTGTTTCTTGATCCAAAAAAGAAGAATTGAAAGTTTAGATAAAATGATTAATTGCACCAATGTCTCCTAACTATTGGTTTAGATATGACATAATTGTTAATCAGGTCATTCTGCTAACATTTGTTAATTTAGACATTAAATGTCAACTTAGATATGACAGAGTATAATTGAAATAATCAAAATTGCGCTTGGTACATGAACACTTTAGATATGATGAATTAAAAAGGATAGACAATGTTAATAAAATTTAAGAGGATTACTATTATTTTTTAACACACTATATCCAACAAATCCATGGTTACACGGCTTGCTGATCAATATAATGTATCTAACCTTAAGAAGCTTCTTCCACGCCCAACTATGCAATGCTGGGCTTGAACCTGCCATACGATATTGATCCACCCAAGCTATACCATAACCAAAATCTGCGATAAACATCTTATCATATAAGCTTGATTCCATGGTTTAAGATCATTGACTCCCAAACCTCACTCTGCTTTGGGATGACAAATCTTCTCTCAGTTAATCCTAGCACCTTTTGTAGATGTTTCATTGCCTGTCCAAAGAAAGGAGCTTGATGACTTTAAAAGGGAGAATGAATATTCTGCACTAAAAATTCTGAAGATAAAAAACACAGCAGATTGAAGAAGTTGAAGTCTGCCGACAAAAGAAAGGCATTTAAAAGACCAATTCCTAATGTTCACTAAGGCATCTCAAATTCCTTGCCACTAGTGGTACACCAAGGTACCTGACTGGTAACTTTCCAATCTTTAAACCAGTCACCTCAACAATGATCGACCCCAACACTGTAGATTTCACTCTTTGAAAAATTAATTTGCAATCCTAACATATTATAAAAGAAATCCAAAACATTTTGGACCGCAAATATAGAATAAATATTGCCTTTGGTAAACACAAGGAGATCATCTGAAAAATACAGAAATCTAATCATTGAGTAATGAGTTAACTAGGATTCTACTGTAAACAATCTCGCTGACGAGTTAGATATCTTCATTGGGATCATAAAAAGTAGTGACGCGTATCTGAAGTTATCGTGCTATTGAACTATCCTTTCCAAACAAGTAAGCAAGCTTTGCCGTGAAATCTGTGCTGCAAAACCGCGTCCAGCTTTTTAGGGTGTTCCAGTCATTTGATAACCTTCATTTTTATTATAAATACAGAAGTTACCCAAACCATAGTTTACAAATGCAGAGCAAAAAATCAAAAGCATTTATATTTTTTTAGTGTTTAATTCCCTAGGAGATTGATAACCAGCAGCGATGCTATCGGAGCATAAGATGGTGAAACCTGCCAAACATGGAGATTTTGAATTTTGTTTGCAGCTTCACTGGATGCCTCTAATGAAGATTACGGCTTTAGCTGAACATAGCATTGATCTTAGGTGCGAAATATTTAAGACCGGCTCTCAGGAATCAAAGGACATCGTTGAACTGCTATTGAGGGTGATCAAAGAATCAGAGGACTACAAGCTTAAAGTTTTTGCCATAAAGTCGATTGGTTTTTTGGCTAGAATCTTCCGTAAAAGCAATCATCATCGGGTGATTAGTCTATTGGTGTCGCAGCTCGGAAATGGGTGTGGGGAAGTGGTAATGGAAGCTTTGGTTGCTTTAGAGAAGTTTTCCCGTGACAAAAATTATCTATCCAAAGAGCATTCGAACAAGATGATCGAGTTCAACGCTGCACAGCTTTTGGTGAAACTGTTGAGTGATGGTGACAGCGAATTGATGCTAAAAGTGCATGGCTTGGTGCTTATGTGTCGAATTGCTTTGAAAGCTGATTATTTTAAGGCAGTGGAAGAAGCCAGGATGACGACTGTAGTTCGACAATTGTTAAGGGAAAAAGGGGAACTTGGCACGTTTATTTCGCAGAAACCTGAGTTAAAAGAATTGGTGACCAAGGCCAAAGATTCCCTAATATTGTATTATGAATACTAATGAAGGCACTAGATAGAAAGTTTATCAATCCCATTAGCCAGCAATGTTGAGCAATGGTCTGAAATGCAACATGTGACCAGCAGCTTTTATCAAGCAGACCAACATGAAACAGAACCGAGAGCAGTAGCACCTTGGTTCATTTTGTTCCTATTTTGTTCAAATGTAATTTGCTTTGTTATTTTGTAACTTGTAACCAAAGCTAGTATTGATTTGATTAAATTTGATGTAATGGCTGATGTATTTGCTAGCTCTAGGTTGATTTCCTATTTTGTATCAGTCAAACATAGGTAGGAGCAGTTAGATTGTTAGGTAACTGTCATATTCACTTTGTAACTTACATATATTTTGATGTTATCAATGAAAAGGATTTGATTTTCAGATCCAATTCTATTGTTATTCAATTTTCTATCTTCTCAAATTCTTGCTTCGGTTTTCTCTTGCTGTTATTCTTTATGAAACTTGGTTTGTTTGTTGTTTTTATGTCATTGTTTCAAACAAATCCTCTTACCTTCATAGGTAATATCCTTTCTGTTCCAACAAGCAAATTGTGCATACAATATCATATAGCCAAATTTTCTTCGTATCACTTATCATCAATCCTTTTTATCACTTATCACCAACCCTTTTTATCATATCCTTTTGTCATTACTACTAATGAACAAGGTACTACCAATTCTTTAGGCAGCAAATTGGTAGAACCTTGTTTGCCAATGCGTCGTGACACCACCATTACTAGCCATTCCTCTATGCAGTCCACACATAATTCTGCCAGTTCCACGCACTTAGGTTGAGAAACTGCTGAATCCTCTTGCTCTTTAATGGAGGTATTGCCTCTAAAATTCTCTTTATACATGTTGTTACCATTGGCGGTGTTTTACTATCACCTTTTGACAGCAACTTTAATCCACGTCGTACAGTGTCGACAACTTCTTTGCCCTGTTCTGTAATAATCTGTTTGATGCCTGTTGAGCTGTCTGTTTGTAGTTGGTCCTCAGTAAGATTGAATTGGAGTCTGGAAATTGCGTGGGGGACCAATGTTTCTAACTCTTGATGTTCTGTAATGACTTCGGAATCTGTTGTCTGAAGAGCAGTCAAAGCTCCAGCATTTATCAAAACATTGCTATTGGTGTCATGTTGGGCAAGGTAGCTATTGGACAGCCACAATCTTTGAAATGTCAAAGATATTGGGTGTCAGGGATTTGGCACCGAAAATCTAAGCATTTAAGGCACCAAAATTTGGTTTGAAATTTGGCATGGGATAATTGCAATTATGGTCCCTATTTGTATAGGTTCTTTGCAAGTTAATCCCTGAACCTTAACTATAAATAGCCCTAACCATTTCTCATTTTTTCTTCATCCCAACATTTGCCATTCTCTACTTAAGGCATTGTTCTCTCTCCCTATTTGTAAAATTTCACTTGTATTTTTGGAGTGAAATATATTTGGTAGTGCCCGAGGACGTAGGCAAAATTTGCCGAACCTCGTTAAAATTCGAGTGTTCTTTATTGTTTATTTTTACATATTTTGGGAGTGTGATTGTAGTGATTTATTGTGCTATTAAATTACGATAGAGGGATATTCTGGCTAGGAAAGACTTGGTACTTAAGCGATCCTCGTGATCCACCTCTCTTTCCTGGGAATTGAACTTAGTGTGATTTTTTAGTACAATAATTTTACTCTTTTACACGCTTCCGCACAACAATTGGTATCAGAGCTAGATTCGTACCTGGAGAATACGACCGTTTACGGTACTATTCACGTATACAACACTGCTCGCGTATACAGTAGTTGGGATTGAGGAGAAAAATGGCAGAGGCATCGTCATCAGCAAGGACTACTGTGACCAATGCAAAATTTGAAGTAGAGAAATTTGATGGTACCAATAATTTTGGTATGTGGCAATGTGAGATCTTGGATGTCTTATGTCAGCAAGAGTTGGATATAGCCCTTGAAGAAAAACCTGACAAGATGGATGACAAGGAGTGGGCCAAGATCAATAGACAGGCGTGTGGTACAATCCGCCTATGTTTGGCCAAAGAGCAGAAGTACTCTGTCATGAGGGAGACATCAGCGAAGAAGCTATGGGATACACTGGAAGAAAAGTTTCTAACGAAAAGTCTTGAAAATAGACTTTATATGAAAAAGAAACTTTATCGATTCACGTATGTGCCCGGCATGTCGATGAATGACCATGTGAACTCATTCAATAAAATTTTAGCAGACCTGCTAAATTTGGATGAGAAATTTGAAGATGAAGATAAGGCATTATTGTTGTTGAATTCTCTTCCTGATGAATATGATCATCTTACCACCACATTACTTCATGGGAAGGATACGATCACATTTGATGCAGTCTGTAGTGCGTTGTATAGATCTGAGACTCGAAAGAAAGATAAAAGAGATCACAGAGATACAACTGCAGAAGTTTTAACAGTAAGAGGTCGTTCACGCAGCAGCAAACCTGATAGAAGGGGAAAGTCCAAAGGGAGGAGACTTGCCAAAGATGAATGTGCCTTTTGTCGTGAGAAAGGGCATTGGAAAAAGAATTGTCCTAAGTTACAAAAGGGCAAGGCTATTTCTAATGCATGTGTAGCAGAGCATGATGAGGAGTCAGACTTTAGCTTGGTTGGCATGGCAATGGCATGTCATACGGATGAGTGGATTCTGGATTCGGGATGTACTTACCATATGTGTCCTAATAAGGACTGGTTTTCTAGTCTTAAAGAGCTAGAAGGTGGAGTTGTTCTTATGGGCAATGATAGTGCTTGTAAGACAATGGGAGTGGGTACAGTCCAATTGAAGAATCACGACGACTCAATCCAAGTCTTGACGGATGTTCGCTACGTACCTAGCCTGAAGAAAAATCTCATCTCATTAGGGGCCCTAGAATCTAAAGGGCTCACAATCACTTTGAGAGATGGATTACTAAAGGTAGTAGCTGGGGAATTGACGGTGATGAAAGGCACAAGAAGAAATAACCTGTATTTTTTAAATGGAAGTACAGTTATTGGATCAACATCAACAGTTTCTGCGAAAGATGTAGATTCAGAGGCTACCAGGTTATGGCATATGAGATTGGGACATGCTGGTGAAAAAGCTTTGCAGACTTTAGCGAAGCAAGGCTTGTTGAAAGGTGTAAATTCTTACAAATTGGAATTCTGTGAACATTGTATTCTGGGCAAGCAGACGAGGGTGAAATTTGGTTCAGCAATTCACAATACGAAAGGAATTCTAGACTACGTTCACAGTGATGTATGGGGACCTACCAAAGTGGCTTCTTTGGGAGGTATGCACTATTTTGTTACTTTTGTTGATGATTATTCAAGAAAAGTATGGGTGTATCTAATGAAAAGAAAAAGTGAAGTATTGGATGCATTTCTGAAATGGAAGAAGATGGTTGAGACTCAAACTAGTCAGAAGGTCAAACGACTTCGATCAGACAATGGTACTGAGTACAAAAATGACCCATTTCTTCAAGTATGTCAAGATGAGGGCATTGTGCGACACTTCACTGTTCGGGATACACCACAGCAGAATGGGGTGGCAGAACGCATGAATCGGACTATACTGGAGAAAGTTCGATGTATGTTGTCCAATGCTGGATTGGGCAAGGAGTTTTGGGCTGAGGCAGTTACATATGCGTGCCATCTAATTAACCGTTTGCCATCAACTGCAATAAATGGAAAAACTCCTATGGAGATGTGGACTGGTAAATCTGCTACTGATTATGATTCTTTACATGTTTTTGGTTCCACTGCATATTATCACGTAAAAGAATCTAAGTTAGACCCAAGAGCAAAGAAAGCATTATTCTTGGGAATAACTGGTGGAGTAAAGGGATACCGTCTCTGGTGTCTTGATACAAAGAAGATTGTTTTCAGTAGAGATGTGACTTTTGATGAATCGACCATGTTAAAGTACAAGGATTCACAAAAGGATGACAAAACCAGTAGTACTTTACAGCAGGTGGAGCTTGAAAAGGTTAATGATGATCCAGCTAATATTGGAGGGACAAATGATGAAGAAGTTCCGACCCAAGAACCTCTACAGCAACAAGATTCAATTGCATATAGGAGGCCAAGAAGAGAGATTCGTAAGCCTGCTCGCTTTGATGATATAGTGGCCTATGCACTTCCAATTGCAGATGATGATGTTCCGTCTACTTACACAGAAGCAATAAGTAACCCTGATGGTGTAAAGTGGAAGCAAGCCATGAATGAAGAAATGCAATCTCTTCATAAAAATAGGACCTGGGAGTTGGTGACACTGCCCAAGGGAAAGAAGGCAATTGGATGCAAATGGGTATATGCAAAGAAGGAAGGATTTCCTGGAAAAAATGAAATTCGATACAAGGCTAGATTGGTAGCAAAGGGTTACGCTCAGAAAGAAGGAATAGACTACAATGAGGTGTTTTCTCCAGTTGTAAAGTATTCGTCTATTCGGATTTTGCTAGCCTTGGTTGCGCAATATGACCTTGAACTAGTTCAGCTTGATGTGAAGACCGCGTTTTTACACGGTGATTTGGAAGAGGAAATCTATATGATTCAGCCAGATGGATTCAACGTTGCTGATAAAGAAAATTGGGTTTGCAAACTAACAAAGTCGCTTTATGGATTGAAGCAATCTCCGAGGCAGTGGTACAAGCGATTTGATCAGTTCATGAAAGGGCAAAGGTACACAAGAAGTAAATTTGATCATTGCGTGTATTTTCAGAAGTTACAAGAAGGAACTTTCATATACTTGCTCTTATATGTTGATGACATGCTAATAGCATCTGAGAGCAAAGTTGAAATTGAGAAATTGAAGACTCAACTCAATCTCGAGTTTGAGATGAAAGATCTAGGTGAAGCTAAGAAGATTCTCGGCATGGAAATATGTAGAGATAGAGCTCATGGAAGAGTTAGCTTGTCTCAGAAGCAGTATTTGAAGAAGGTACTACAACAGTTTGGCATGAATGAGCATACAAAAACTGTAAGTACCCCGTTGGCTTCTCATTTCAAGCTTTCTGCACAACTATCTCCTTCGACGAATACGGAACAAGAATACATGTTGCAAGTTCCGTATTCTAATGCAGTGGGTAGCTTGATGTATGCAATGGTGTGTACAAGACCTGACATTTCACAAGCAGTTAGTATAGTGAGCAGGTATATGCATAATCCTGGAAAAGGACATTGGCAAGCTGTGAAATGGATTCTACGGTATATTCAGAAGACCGTAAATGTTGGATTATTGTTCAAGCAGGATAATACACTTGGTAAATGTGTTATTGGGTACGTTGATTCTGACTATGCTGGTGATTTGGACAAACGAAGATCAACCACCGGTTATGTGTTTACACTTGCTGGAGGACCAATAAGTTGGAAGTCTACACTACAGTCTACGGTTGCGTTGTCAACCACAGAAGCCGAATACATGGCTGTAACAGAGGCTGTAAAGGAAGCTATTTGGTTACAAGGTATGGTTAAAACCTTGGGATTGGTTCAGGAGCATATTAACGTGTATTGTGATAGTCAAAGTGCTATTCATTTAGCAAAGAATCAAGTCTATCATGCACGTACAAAGCATATCGACGTACGATTCCATTTCATTCGGGAAATTATTGATGAAGGGAAAATTCAGCTTCAGAAGATTAAGACTGCAGATAATCCTGCAGATATGATGACCAAGGTGGTAACAACAACCAAGTTCAAACATTATTTGAACTTGATCAATATCCTGCAAGTTTAACAGTTGAAGAAGGCACTATCAAGTATTGTCGTCAAAGGCAGAAAGAATTGTGTGAAGATAAGATTATTCTAATCAAATCTTCAAGGTGGAGATTATTGGACAGCCACAATCTTTGAAATGTCAAAGATATTGGGTGTCAGGGATTTGGCACCGAAAATCTAAGCATTTAAGGCACCAAAATTTGGTTTGAAATTTGGCATGGGATAATTGCAATTATGGTCCCTATTTGTATAGGTTCTTTGCAAGTTAATCCCTGAACCTTAACTATAAATAGCCCTAACCATTTCTCATTTTTTCTTCATCCCAACATTTGCCATTCTCTACTTAAGGCATTGTTCTCTCTCCCTATTTGTAAAATTTCACTTGTATTTTTTGGAGTGAAATATATTTGGTAGTGCCCGAGGACGTAGGCAAAATTTGCCGAACCTCGTTAAAATTCGAGTGTTCTTTATTGTTTATTTTTACATATTTTGGGAGTGTGATTGTAGTGATTTATTGTGCTATTAAATTACGATAGAGGGATATTCTGGCTAGGAAAGACTTGGTACTTAAGCGATCCTCGTGATCCACCTCTCTTTCCTGGGAATTGAACTTAGTGTGATTTTTTAGTACAATAATTTTACTCTTTTACACGCTTCCGCACAACAGTAGCATATCAATGCTAATACGTGGGGTTGGGCCTTCGTATCCTCACTTACTAACTTCATCAAAAATTGTAGACCATCAAACTTGACTATCGACTCCGAATGCTCCGAACGAAGGTAATTATCAGTGGAAATAAACTTTCTCAAAGCAATTGTAGCTTCCATTGCAACTCCTTGATCTGTGTTCCCCAGCTGAGCAATCAAAAGACTGATGATTAGTCGACCCTTTCTGGCTGAAAAAGACCTTGCCAATGATCCAATGGACTTTATTGCGGGAACTCTCAGTTTTGCGTCGTCACATTCTTTGATTATCCTCAATAGCTCACAAATGAGCGCCTTTGCAGCCGGAGAAGAACTCGTAAAGGCTGAACGTCGAAAATGGATATCTGATTCAGCAGTAGTTGTGATTTCCTTTATGATCATTATGCAATTGAACCGTAATTCATCTTCTTCTTTTGCCACCAACTCGGCCAAGCATCGCATTCCTTTCGTCTCCGTTAATGTCTTACAAATCAAAACACTCCCTTGAGCAAGCTTCCATAAAGCCTTGGAACAACTAATCTTCAACTCGAGCGGTGATTGTTGAGATGACAACAACATCACCAGCCGCCATACCGCTTCCTCTCTCATGAAATGATATCGTTTCAACTCTGGGTTACGCTCTGCAATGTCGGTAACCAAGTCGGCAGCTTGCTTTTGATCGCATCTCGAAGATGTTCTTGATAAACGACTTGCAATTGTATGAATCAATTCCTTCATAATAGTTCCACTCTTTTCCTCCTCATTAGCTAAAAGGCAAAGTGCATTAGCGGCTGCAATATGAGCAACCGGAGAATTCTCCTTCAAAAGCTTCATTAATGAAGGTAACCCACCTTCAAAAATGAGCGGCTTATACTCAAAATCTTTTTGTTGAACGAGTGATGCAAGACGATAAGCGGCCTCGATTCGATCATCTAAGCTTGGCCCCATTTCGACAGTGGCAATACAAGACCAGACCAAAACTGTAGGGGAGTACATCGAGCCTCTGTCTTTGCTTTGGGGCTCATAATCGCTAACCAGCCACTCCATTTCGGTGATAGAAGCATCTAAAACGTGGAAGAGCTCTTGAAAATCGGTTAAAATACGGATACGGCCAGTGAAGAATCTACAAAGCCGACGTCGGGGCTTGCACTTGTGTACAACGTGCTGAGCTACCTTGAAGTTGTCCTCGAGCTTGACAACTATGCTGTTCATTGACATCAAGTAAAGAGGAGTAGCAGAATTGAGGAACCGAGGCAGGCTACGCAGCATTAGCAAGAGCCGATTCACTCGCGTTCCCAACTCACTGCATTTCACCTTGAAGGAGTTGGACCTGTTAATTGCTGAGCAAACATCCTGCCCTAAATGTATCATATCGAGCAAAACATTCTTGATCAGCTTCTTCTGCTCCGAACTCATCGTAGCTGATCATCAGTTTCGTACTAAATAATTAAAGTTTGTAGAGTGTGGGAATCTAATTCTAGCAACCTTTTATAAGGTTTGCACACTGTAAATTTCTAGGAAAAGCATTTAATCCGGCGATAATACTTAAAAGCTTCGTATGGTTTATGAACTGAACAAAGGAAAAGATAGAATTTTATGACGATGATTATTTGCCATTTTAGTAAAGGATCGAGAGACGAGAGCGACATTTTTTTACTGTAGACAAGGGAGAAACCCAAGATTAAATTTAACAATTGAGGAAAAAAACTACACATAAAAAAAGTAGACAAGATTTTATAAATTTACTTTTTAATATGAAAGGCTACATGCTAATAAGAAAAAAAAAATCATAAAAATATATCAACTTGGAAAGTAAAGACGGTTAAACGCCATATTTAAGGTTACAAATCAACAGGTTGTTCTAAAGGTATGCGTAATATTTAGGATATCTTCTATTTTGGGTTTGAGTCTTGTCATGAGCTTCATTTGAAGAAAAATAGAGAAGATAACCAAAGAAGACAGATTACAAATTTAAAAGTTAAAAATGATCTTAAGTTGAAAATTAAAAATATGGGTAATTTGCCTAATTTTGAAATAAATAGGAATTTAAAATATATTTAAATAATCAAACAAAGAAAAGGGGCCAAACCTCAATTTGTCTAATTCAAAATTGATGAATGAGAACGCAATATCATAAAATATAATTGTTGTTATAATAGAATTAAAAAAATAAACTGCTCTTTGATTAAATTGTATGGAATTTGCATCCTTAAGTCAAAAGAATATGTTTTAAATTAAGTTTGTAATTATTTGAGCTCAGTCTCGCAACAATTTCAGAAAAAGTTCTTTTAAATATATGTAATACCTCACATTCAATCTCATCGTTGGATCTGAAATGTGAGTTATTACATTCGTTCTTGAAGCAACTACGTATTTATTTTAATATTTAAAAGATAAGTTATACAAACAAAATTAAGTTTTAAAACTTAACAATACACATTACTTATTCAAACCTAGATTATAAAAGAACTAAAGTAATTTTACACATTTCTTTGACTATTTATATGATTAATATTTTAATGATCCAACCGTTAAATTTATTAATATTATTGTACTTGTCATGTATTTTTTTGAACCGATTCGATATCTCTATCATATCGATTTAAAATACTATATATTTTAATATATATTCAATGGTTGAATTTTTTTACATAAAATAAATTATTAGAAGTTTTAAATTTACATCAAATTTGACATGCATGATCTATATGAATAGACCATGAGATATAATAGTTAAATTGTTAAAGTATTAATCATATAAATAATTATGAAAATATATAAAGCTATTTTAATTTTTTACATGGTATAAATGGATCCCTCCCCGTATTTACATATTGAATAAACTAAATTAACCCCCAACAATTTTAAATGTTTACTTTATTATAAATTCTTTTTAAAATGTTGATAGTCAAATTTAATTAAATAAAAAAAATAATGACCAAATTAACACTAATACCTTAATTTATTAAATAAAAAAAATTAATTTTTCAAAATATTGTTTATACTTTAATCTATGATTTATTTGGTTTTTGATAAAGACTTGTACTTAAATTAATTTCTTTAAATATGAGATTCTTTTACAAGTTTGAATTTATTTAGTTATCCCAACTTTATTGTATATTTATATATCAAATGATTTCAAATTCGTATAAACCAATGTTGCTTGTGAGACAATATATATGACAATGGGTGGATGGTTAATATCAATCAACATCAAATATAGTGTATAACATTATTATTATTATTATTATTATTACTATTATTATTACTTTCTAAGAAAATAGCATGGAATAGTCGGCTTTGGCTTCATCCTCCTATTTCATCTTCCTTCAACTTTCAAGGTAAATGCCAAAAGGCCGGAATACACGGCTTTGACCTCTTTAGTTACGCCTGTAACGCCATTGAGCTTCTTTGAAGATTCTGGTAGGCAACAGGATAGTTTAAAGTAATCCAAAGAATAAACGGCGCTTGGTATAAGATTAATATTTGTTTATCTAGTGTGTTTTAGGTCAATTTGGTAGCTTCTATGTAGGCAACCAGGATATTTCGCAGGTTCACTGTTGATTGCTTTGTTAATTTCCTTTTAAGTCAAAAGTAATAACTTGGTCGGGGATCATAAGAAGTAACAAGCTTTGAGTTTATTTGGGTTTCAGTTGAAACCATGTTTTGTTAAATTAAACAACTGGTTGGCAATTGAAACATACTAAGCCCGAGATAATGTCGTTGGATTCAGATGCTCGGAAAATTTTTGATCTGATACTGTTAGGGGAGGATGTTTGCTTAGCGGTTAACCAGTCCAATTCGTTCAAGGTGGAATGTGGTGAGTTGGGGAAGCGACTGAGTCGACTCTTGGAAATGCTCAACAACCTTATTTGTTTCATCACTTCTGGTTCTACTTCTCTTTACTTGCGGCCACTTAACTGCATGGTTGCTAAGCTCGAGGATTGCTTCATGGCGGCTCAGTATATAGTTCGCAATCAAAAGCATCAAAACTTGTTTTCTAGACTCTTCACTAGCCGTGTTACAACTGATTTTCAAAAGCTCTTCCACGTTTTAGATGCTTCTATCACCGATATGGAGTGGGTCGTTAGCCTGTATGAGCCCCATAATAGAGGCAGATCATGCTGGAAAACGGCTAATAGTGTGTCGCCTACTGTTTTGGTCTGGTCTTGCGTTGCCAATATCGAAATGGGGTCTAGTTTAGATGATCGAATCGAGGCTTGTGATCGTCTTGCATCACTCGTTCGACATGAGTATAAGCACATCATTGTTAAAGAAGGTGGGGTAGATTCATTAATGAAGCTTTTGAAGAAGAATTGTCCCTTGGTTGCTCATATTGCTGCGGCTAATGCACTTTGCCTTTTAGCTAATGTGGACAGTGAAGGAACTATTATGAAGGAAATGATTTCCACAATCAAAATAAGTTTATCGAAAACATCACCGATATCGAGACAAACGCAAGCTGCCGATTTGGTTGCCAGCATTGCAGAGCGTAATCCGGAATCGAAACATCACGATTTGATTCGAGAGAACATAATATGGCAGCTGGTGATCTTGCTGTCATCTGAACAATCAACGCTCGAGTTGAAGATTAGCTGTTCCAAGGCTTTTTGGAAGCTTGCTCAAGGGAGCGTTTCCAATTGTCAGACTTTAACGGAGACGAAAGGAATGCCATGCTTAGCCAAGTTAGTGGCAAAAGAACAAGGTGAATTACGGTATAATTGCATAATGATCATAAGGGAGATCACATCTATTGCTGAATCAGATAATGGTTTTCGACATTCGGCCTTCAGGAGTTCTTCTCCAACTGCAAAGGTGGTGGTTGACGAGCTACTGAGGGTAATCATAGAGCTTGACGATTCAAAACTAAGGGTTCCTGCAATTAAGTCCATTGGTTCATTGGCAAGGTCTTTCTCGGCCAAACAGAGTCGAGTGATCGGTCCATTGGTGGCTCAGCTGGGGAATACAGATCAAGATGTTGCAATGGAAGCTGCAATTGCATTGACAAAATTCGTTTCCCCCATTAATTACCTTTCTTTGGAGCATTCGAAGTCGATAATCGAATTCGAAGGTGTACCATTGTTGATGAAGTTACTAATTAGTGGGGATAAAAAGACCCATCTATACGTATTAGCACTGATATGCTACCTTGCCCTACATGACAGCAATCGCAATGTTTTGATAAAAGCTGGAGCTTTAACTTCTCTTCAGATAATAGCTCCCAGAGTCAATACAGAATATACAGAGCTAGAAACATTGGTCCCTCACGCAATATCCATACTCCAATCCAATCTACTGTGGAGCAACAAGAAACAGAGAGTTCAACAGGCATCATACAGTTTATTACAGAACAGAACACAGCAGTTGTTGACACAATAGGAGGTTGATTAAAACTGCTGTACAAAGGGCTTACCGTTTATCTACCAAGGCTAGTAAAAAACTCCTAAAAAGAGAATTTTAGGGGCAATACATCCATTAAAGACGACGAGAAATCAGCAACTTTTGAAGGCTAAATGCATGGAACTAGCTTTGATTTCGGTGTATTACCTAAAGAAAAGACTAGTGGTTAAGGAACCTGCACAAAAGCTTAGGTTGGTGGTGAGAAAATTCGTTAAGTTAATAGAGAAAAAAGAGATTAGAAGAAACTTTGGTTATATCATACATAAATTGTATTTATTGGTGCTGTACATTATTGGTGAAATTATGTTGTCATTCCATATATAAGTCTTTCTACTTAAAAAGGAAAAAAAAAAGCTTCTTACTTTTTTTATTTAAAGATCATTATCCAATTGTTAATATCATAATATTTTCCATCAGAACCCTTTGACTTTAATTTTTAAAAATCTTAATCCAAAATTTTTTTATGTTAATCCTTATTATAATTGCTATTTAAGGAGTTTTTTTTGGGATATAATGTGCTTTGTTATTCATCTAAAAACTAGCATAATTTTGCCACAAGAAAAAACTAGAGGAAGACTCTTCCTAACAGTAAACATTACAAAAGAAGAGGGAAGGAAACATTTGCAAATTTCCTACAGTTAGAAAGCCTAATAATCAACAGAAAAAGTGCCTGCAACCTAGTAAATGAAGATTTCCATTGAAGCTTCATATTTCTGTCTTGCCAAAGAAAAACGATTTACCTTTACCAAACTAGTAAAGTCATATCGTCATTTCTTGCCAGCTATTGTGCATCACCTGCAAATTTCAAGCATATAAAATCTTCTCCAATAGAATTTCAAAAAAAAAAAAAAAACACAGACACACACAATCAACAAACAAATTATCTCAACAATCACTGCTCAAATTGAACATTAGCTGTTCCATGGCCTTAGGAAGCTTGCTGAAGGGAGCATTTCCAATTGTAGGACATTAACAGAAACGAAATGAATGCTATGCTTGGCCGAGTCAGTGGCAAAAGAGCAAGATGAATTTCGGTACAATTGCGTAATGATTATAAACGAGATCACAACTATTGCTAAATCAAATGATGGTTTTCGACGTTTGGCCTTTACAAGTTCTTCTCCGGCTGCAAAGCCTGCCATTGGTTCATTGGCAAGGTCTTTCCCAGCTAAAGAGAGTCGAGTAATTGATCAAGATGTTGCAATGGAAGCTGCAGTTGCATTGAAAAAGTTAGTTTCATCTGATAATTGCCTTTGCTCGGAGCATTGTAAATCGGTAATCAAATTTGCCGGCGTACCATTGTTGATGAAGTTAGTAATTAGTGGGGATGAAAAGACCCATCCGCACGTATGAGCATTGATATGCTACCTTGCCCAACATGACACCAATGGTAATATTTTGATAAAAGCTGGAGCTCTGACTGCTCTTGAGAAAACAGCTTCCCAAGTCATTAGAGAGCTAGAAATATTGGTCCCCACCCAAACGCCAATCCAATAAGTAACTTTTAAACTACTTAGGGTTCAGCTTATTTCAAGTCTGAATATTTCTATTGTTTAGGTATAGGTCATTTCACGTATTTAATTTCGAATCATTTCAAGTTTCACAATAGTGACTGCAATTTATTTCAATATAAATCATTGAGCTTAGTCAACTTTTTTGTTTAAATTATAAAAATAATAAATATTGTCTCGATGTTTGGATCAGTTTAGATTTATAAGCAAATAAAGATTTTATTAGATCTACTTATTTCTAGAAGTACTCATGGGTAAGTGATCTACTCAACTTGGTTGATTTATTTCGTTTTTAGTCAAACTTAAATTTATATTTTTCAATTGAATTAAACTAAATTTTAATTTTTTAATTTTATATTAATATTTATAATTTTTTATAATTAAATTAAAATAAAATATTGATAATAAAATAAATTATTTAAATAAATAAACTCAAACTTAAACTAGAAACATTTTAAATTCAACATAACAATCTTACCCACCTTCAACTTTTTCATGGTTGATGCAGGGGCAAGCAGGGCTCTAGCCCCCAACTAAATTGAAACATTACAATTATAATCCTTATATAAATTAATATGAAAAAATTACACTATAGCTTTGAAAAAAATAAGAATAAAATTATTTTTTAAAAAAATTAGAAAAATAAACTAAAAATCAGAAAATCCATATTTAATATCTCAAAATTTTATAATTTAATTTTTTTACCAAAAAAAATTTAAAAATTCGCCCATGGTTTTATGATACAGTTTACACCAAAGTCAACATATTGGTGCAAAAAATTCAAATTCCATCATTTTCATCTCTCCAGTAGTCCCAAGACATTATTATTACGTGCAAAATAAAAACCACAAAAAATCAAAATTAAGTAACAATAATATATATATTGTCATCATATATTTAGTGATTGATTGATTTGATGTGTGTGTGGATGGGCATGCCATGCAATAGTTGTCTAATTTCTAAATCAAATATTTGTTCATAATCATTAAGTTACCTGTTACCTACCTTCACTCATTTACATAATTTACTTTACATTAATTTTGGTTATGGTTGACGTCAGCTTTATATGTTTAAGAAATTCAATGAATCGCATTGAATATTTTAATGTTTGGTTGAAATACGTGATTTTGGTTATCAACTCCAAAGGATAATTTAATATTCAATGCGGTAGTTTAACACATATTGATTGACAAAAGAATAGTCGAAAATTTAAATTGATTTGACAGTTAATATTAAATATTAAAGAAAGAAATTGTTTTAGTTGTAAATCTGTGACGTTCAAAATTATTTTATAAAAATAAATTGTAGAAAGGAAGAAGAATTAGATTTTTAATTGGTATAAGCAGCGCAAAGAAAGAAGGTTATATAACAGCGATTTTAATAGCTTAATACTTTAAATAAAGAATTCAAATAGTTTAATAATTATTTCATAATTTATTGAGTGACCAAAATATAAATTTACTAATTGAATATAATTGACCTTGGATGTAATATGCCCTAAATATAATTACAATTATACATATAAATAATGAAATTCAAATAACTATAACCAAAGTAATTTATTACAAAGTTGTTACAAATATAAAAAAATACATGTTCAAATAACTATAGATAAAATCAAACATCACAAAGCAAAACTATACCAAAATAAACATGAAAATTAGGAAAAAGTATCATGGAGATTGTTGTGTTAGAAGTTGAATTGTAATTCGTTCCTTTATTAAAAGAAAAAAAAAGGTAATTTAGTCTCTATACATTAGATCAAAGAGCAAACGGGTCTTGCTATTAAAATTTCCGTCCAAATCTTTTTGTTAAAAATTAGTCTTTATACATCAAAATGAAGTAGACGTGACATGCCACATATAACTATTTGGCTATTTTGTCAATCACACTAATTTTTAATAGAAATAATCAATTTATTTTTTGTTCTAGTGTAAAATAATTTACCCATTTTTAAATAAATTGAACAAAATACAAGTTTATTTCTAGTACAGAAATTTCCATAATATTTTTATTTAAAAATTCTAGATAAAACCCAAATAATGAGAATTAAATAAAAATAATTTTTTTTTAAAAAATTTATCCAAATCTATAACAAAGTTTTGTCTACCCACTAATTAATATGTTGGTATACATTGAGAAATTTTACAAAATCTGAAATCCAATAATCCATGGCCAAATTTGAGAAAGGTCCCACCACATGCCTCCTATCTTTTCCTTTTCGCCAAATGCCAACTATGTAGCAACACTTCCATCAAATCTTTTCGTGTATATTGTAGGCCATGGCAATTATTTAAAATATTATATATATATAGGGAGAAAGTTATATGCATTAAATATCTTTAAATTATAATTTTTATTTTAAATTAATTCTTAAATTTTAAAATATTTTAATTATATCTTTAAATTATTAATGTTATATCAATTAAGTCTATTATTAAAATTATTTTTTTAACTATTAAATGATATGTCAGAACTTATATAACATAATCTAAAATGAAATAAAAAAAATTAATATTGTTAAAATGAATGTTGTAAAAGATATTAGTTGTAAGATTTTCAAAACTTTTATGGATGTTTATTGTTTTCAAGATGTTTTATTTATGCCGCAACATTTTATTTTATTTTAAAAAATTATTTTAAATTTAACTACGTAAGACTTAATGTGTCATTTAATGATTTTAATAATAAAAGACTCGATCGATATCTAATCTTGATAGTTTAAATCTATAACGTAAACATTTTAAAATTTAAGAACTAATTTAAAATGAAAGTCATAATACAAAGATATCTTATACAACTAACTCATTTTGATAAATATTCATATTTGCTATCATAACAAATTTTACATTTCATATAATCTCAAACTCCCACTGAGATCTAACTGTAATGATAATAATAAATGTTAAGAGTGGAGCGTAGCTGAATCCACCACGTTCTATTTTTATATACAACACTAGCATTTAATCTCCACTGCGTTCAGTTTCAATTTTATTTAATATAAGGTAGACTATAAATCTTATCTATGGTTTAGAAACTTAAAAAAAAAAAAAAAATTAATTTAAAAATTCTATATAATAAATATAAAACGTTTAAAATTTTCTCCTTCCTTTCATTCTGTTTTACCTTGCGCCCCAAAAGGTGAAAAATAATTAGAAGAAAAGGACAGGTATGGTGTCGTGAAGAATGATTTGATTTCGCATAATATTATTATATAGTATCTGTCTTCACCAATATGGGTTAATAATAAATAATAAGCTTTTTATTCTTTTTCGCATATTTATTTGGTTTGGGAAAAATTAATAATATGTTTTCAACTTTCAAAAATGGATTAATATTCAAATTTTTGTTCATTTGATAAAAACGAATATATCTATTATACATATACGTGTGAAAATTACTTTTAACATATCAACATGTTTTCCATAAAATCATAAAAGCGTAGCATTTTGGTCCAAAAGAAGAAGAAGAAGAAATAAAAGCATAACATTTAATAAACGTTTGATACATGCATCGCTTTGATAAATGCCAACTTACATTGATGTGCTTTGTTCATATTTAAAGCTAAAAGGAATATTGAAGAGATTTAATATATATATTGCTTGGTACTGCATGTTGTGTGTTTTAATATAATATAGTATATTTTGATTCAGAAAAATCTGGGAAATGTGGTTCATTATTTAGTCGTGGAGGGTTGGTTTCATATAACGTATAATATATAGTATCTAAATAAGGGCTTATGCATTTCCATAAAAGGTAAATTGGATATTTATTTGGTTTCAGAGAAATTAATAATATATTTTAAACTTTCTAAGAATATTGTGTATAAAAGCATGTGAATTTGAAGATTGACAACCACAAATATTCAACACCAAGAAATCTCAAACTTCTTTTTCATAAAAAAAAAAAAAGGGATTTATCAAAATAATTAGCAAAGATATAATGGAATTCTAGAAGATTGAGGTGTATCCACATCATGCCAATATATATATATATACGTGTTTGATATATGAATTTTGATTTGGTATAATTATATATTTGAAACTTGAGTTGTGATTCATATATACATTTAAAGAAATAAGTAAATACGTTTATTTTCATATCAGATTAATATAATACTTTGTACATGAAATATATAAACGTAAAATAGTGTTAATTTGAGAATATCGTAAGTGATTTCTAAAAATTGAATCCACTCAAAATTTAATGTATAAAATTACACAAAATCAAGATTTATGACATTGCACATTAGATTAAATTATAATTTCATAAAGTTTGAAAGGAGTAAAGAGTGAATTTATCATTTTGGGGCCTAAAGATGATGGAAGTAAAAAACAAATAGAAATTAGGTATGGTATATGATTAATGGGAAAAATTGACCTAGTAAAATCAAGTATTATTATTTAAAGACTTGTAATTATAAGCAGATCAAGATAAAAGAAAATGGTTAACTTATACATATAAATAACCAAATTAAATATGTTGTAAAAGTGTTGATTGGTCAGAGAGATTATTAAAAAACTTAAAAATCATTTTCACATAAATATGTTGGAAGATATGATGATCAAACTTTAATCTTCGACAGATCATTCCTGAGTTGTACTGCTTTCGTGCAATTTCGTGGTTGAAAACTTCCATTCCCCAACCCCCAACATTTTATTTATATTTTTCTTCTTCAAAACCAAATCTATTATATTTTAACAAGCAAACCCTAAACAATACAAGTTATTCCACAACTTACTGTTGATTTAGACAAATTTGTCTGTTTAGTTTTTAATATTTTTGTGTTAAATTTACACCGCCCTTCATTCCTACTTCATACTAATAATAAATAGTATATAAGATAAATATATAGATTGTCACACCAGCATCATTATAAAATAATATTTTTATTAAAAAACAAATTAATGATCAAATTTAATATATATATATATATATATATATATATATTGAGTTTTTGAACAACAATGTGAAAGCAAATCCAAGTGTATGAAAGGGAATTTTCTGTTGTTATTTTGGAACGCGAATCATGTGCTTCAATTTATAATGATATGATATAGTAGAAAAAAAAATGTAGGTCTTTTGTGGATAAGATCAACCCAGAAATCTATTTCTCATAGAGTAGGTTGTCTCCTTCAAGCTTTTGTTTTACTATTTCACTCCATTATTATATAGGTAGGACAGCTTCTCATTTATTTTTATGTTTTTCACTTCATCTAATTTTTTATTCTTTTAATTGTACAGTTGGCTTTTCGTTCCTCTAAGAAAGCATGAAAAATTAAATTAAATTAAATTTTGCTATTAATCCTTGTACTTCATATAAATTGTAGATTTAATCTTTATATTTTAGTTTGGTTTATTTTTAATTTATGTTTTTTCAAAATTTGGAATTCTACTCATGATATAAAGGGTAGTCATTAAATCTGTTATTTTCAACATTATATGCAATAAATATATTATCATATGTGTAATGTTATATTGATTTGCTATTTTTCATAATACTTAAAAATAGTCAACTTTATTCTATTGAAATATTAAATTTGAAAAAAATAAAGATTAAAAATGATTAAATTAAATAATAGGGACTAAATTTACAACATTCACGTGATACGAGGCTTATAGCAAAACCTGAACTAGTGAATCGAGTAAAGACTAATATTGCAAAATTCAAAAAGTAAAATGACTATACTTACAACGTACGCTAATATAAGGGCTAATAAGAAAATTTTCAACATAATCATTTCTCTCATACACGTAAAGTCTTGGCAGCCTTTATAAAAAGGGGTCATCATAGAACTCATTTAGCAAAACATACATTGCATGGTTTAATTACAACATTTTAGGACAGAAGCTGTTGGAAGAGAAACTTTATTACGAGTATGGGAAATGTGGGAGAGATAGAAGAGATGCAATGGTTATCTTCTCCAGATTCAACGACAGCAACACTGCCATTGTTGTCTTTGAACCATGTTTCTTTTGTCTGCAAATCAGTGAGCAAATCCGTGAGGTTTTACGAGAAAGTTTTGGGATTTGTTCTCATCAAACGCCCTTCTTCTTTCAACTTTGAAGGAGCTTGGTATGCTTAATTACTATACCACTCTAATTTCTCTCTTTAAACCTGTTTTTAAATTATTTTTTTTCGTGAAATGGTTGACTTTCTGTTTTGATCTCTGAGTAAATTTGGGGTTTAACTTTTTATACCTATAATATGGTTCTAAGACTGTTGAGGCAAAAATAGAGGAGGGGGATGAGTGATAAATGGATGATTGTTGAGAGAACCAATTAGTTGAGTGATTGGGGGGGGGGGGGGGAATTTTTAACTCTATCCGAGAAGTTTGCGAAGTGTGGTTGGTTCAATATTGGTATGTGTTTCAACATATCTTACATTCTTCTCGATAGGGTTCTATCTCAATTTTGTGAGAGCTCGAGTGCTTGAAGAGGTAACAGGTTCAACAGAATGGGAACATCTTGTCGGATGCTCGAAAAAGTTGACCATGCATGCCTGTATAATCACTCACCAAAGAAATTTCAACAATTGCATTTGGTGGGATTTGAATCCATATCTATAATTTATGGGTAAGAGCTCGAGTGATAGTGTCTTTATTGACTCGTTGAAGTATTTTCTAGCTCTTGACGAATGATACTTTACAAACTTCTCCTTTTCTTGACGAGTTAGATGAGTTTTTATTTAAAATTTGTCTCTTCTGGGATTAAATTCTAATTTTAATCCAATAAAGGAGATCTATTATGTGGTTCTTAAAGCATTGAATCTGCAGCATGTGGAAGGCATTTATTTTCCCAACAAACTCCAACACCGATTGCAATTAAAATGTTTTCTTAAAAAAAAAATGGATATTTGATTTTCAGGTTGTTCAACTACGGGGTCGGCATCCATTTGTTAGAATCCGAGAGTGTTCCAACAAAGAAAGAGAAAATAAATCCCAAAGACAACCATATATCGTTTCAATGCTCCGACATGAAGCAGGTGATTCGAAAACTTGAAGCGATGAAGATCGAGTACGTGACGGCAGTGGTTGAAGAAGGTGGGATTCAAGTGGATCAGTTGTTTTTTCACGATCCCGATGGCTACATGATTGAGATTTGCAACTGTCAAAACCTTCCGGTTCTTCCACTTACCTCTTGCCCTCTCAAGCTGCCCAGTTCTAGTAGCAGCAATACTGCGGTTCCTTCTTTATACGGTAAATGCTTTTGTTATGGTTTAATTCTGGTTTTAGTCCCTTCAATATGCTGATATTTGAACTTTAGTATCTTTTATTTTAAGTTGGGTTTTTTAGTAAGTCTAAATGGATAGACAACGTTAGTTTTGTCATTAAAGTGATGCCGTTGATCTGTTATTCGATCAAATAGTTAGGATGACGTCAAAGTATAATTAATCAGGTTTAATTAATAATAAATTATTTATTTGTCAAATCAAGGGCGAAACCATAAATTAGTGGGATCAAAATTGAACTGTAAAATTTTGTGGGGTCGAATAAAATTACCGTTTTATTAATTATATTTTACAAAATTTAAGGGCATAAAAAGCAATTTTCCCAAACTAAGGAGGGTCTATGTCAAAAACTTAAGATTGTTTAAAAAAATTAAATAGTGTTATCAATTTGAAAGTTGAATGTATTTGAGAGGTCTCTTCATTTTATAGATTTGATCAAATTAGCCTCTCTACTATTAAAATGAATTTATTTTGTCCACGTACTGTTTAAAAAGAATTAAATAAGATCAAGTTAGAGTTGAGTTAACATTTAGTCATTTATTGTTCAAAAAATGTCATATGTTATTTAACAAAGTAAATAAATTTGAAGGTTTTATGGTTTTGTAAATGATTTTTTTTGTTTGGAATTGAACAGCACTTGAAAAAAATAATGTTCAAGATATAAAATAGTGACTAAATTGAGCCATTTAATAATAGAGAGACTAATACAACAAGTACTTCCAAGGTAATCTCTAGTAACATTACAAAACTAAAGAATCAAATTGTACCAAATTAGAGAGATAAAATCTTAAATTTCAGCATAACAGAGGGACTAAAACAAGAGTTAGACCTTATATTTATACATTAAAATTCAGCGAGTTTTTGATTCAATTAGGGAGAAGCTGACTGTTAACGTTGTAATGAAAACTACAGGGAAACGAAGCAGGGAGACACCTTGCTCTGCAGTGGCGGCTGTGATGATGGAAAACTTGCTTATGGATATGTTGGACATATCCTTTTGATTGTTTCGATTTTGGATTAAAAAAAAATTTGTTTTATACAAATTGTTTGCCAAATCTGTGAAGAAGAAAAAAAAGAGGGGGGAGAGGGATATTTGTAATGCTAGTGAAAGGTTGTTGTGAGTTTATTCAATTCGTGATTTTTGTGCTTGTATTTACATTGAACAGTACTTATAAATGCATGTGAAATCTTGTCCTTTCCCTTGTCATGATGCATACTGGTTCAATCATTTTCCAACCTCCAGCTGCACGTTTTAAAGGAGTCTTAAAACAAAACGAGTACAACATTAAAGATACTAAAGAGAGAATATAAGCTGCAGTGAAGGGCGAAATTAAGTTTTTTTTTTTTTTTAATGAGAACTAAAATATATTAAATCAAAATTTTAATATTTTTGGAAGTCAAACTATAATTTTACCATATGTTACTTCAAATTTTTTGAATTTTTGAGAGACTAAAGGAAGCAAGTTTTTATCTATCCTCTCCCTTTGACCCTGAACATAAGTTTGAAACCTCAGAGACTTTGGGAGGGACAGGCAAGGGATTCACCCCCTAAAAAGAAAAATTTCTCTTTTAGGCTTTCAAAATTTATAAAATCTTAATTTAATATATAGTAAAATTATAATTTGCACCTTCCAAAAATGCTAAAATTTCAATTTAATCCCTTAAAAAACCGTAAAAATAGAAGCTAATATAAAGGTGAAATTATATTTTAACTCATAAAAATATTTCTAGCTTAGCCCTAAAAACAACCTAGTGCTTCAGGAGAGTACCATCAATGGATTCATTTGCTATCACCTTTTACAAAAAAGAAATCCCCGTTCTTGCAACATAATTGTTGGGTTGAATCCTGACATTAAGGCTTTCTACCTAACTGTGTCATGAAGATATTTTTTGTCGGTAAAATTCTCTAGTTATGGTTGAAAATGCAAGTGAAAATATATATATAGATGGGTTAAGGAGGATAACAACTAATAGCAGAAACGCGGAGGGAAGTAACCTATCCGTCCTATTCAAGAACCGGATGAGATGACAACGAAAACATCATCGAGAGACCATTTTCTTTGTTCTGATTTTTTTGGAGGGTTGATAATTGCACGTTCGGAGTTTGCAAGGCGGTAGCCGATGACGATTTCTTGTCTTTGCCGACCCCTGATCATTATTTCATAAAAACATAACTCTTCCTGGTCGAATAGGTAGAATTCTGCTGGTTTGATACACATTTCGTTCCCCTGTGAAAGAACGAGGCTAGAAATTTAGCAAAGTTTTCCTAGCTCTCATTTCGAAAGCAACAACAGTATTTGAGGGGTGTGAGAATTACCTCCTCTGCAAAAAGCTCCTCAAGAACACGATTTATTTGCTTGTCTTCAGCCACCATTGCCAGTGCCATGCTTACAAGCTCATTTGAAAGCACATAGTCACTGATTCTCGAGACTGAAACCAGGTTCCTTGTCCTAGAGTCCAAAATTTCACTAATGATGATTGATTTATCTGAAGCTTGCTGCATTTCACGGATCCAAGAGCTGTGAGTGAATCCAGCAAGCCGTAAAGAAGTTGACTTTGTATCTCTGTAAGGGAGACGTTTCGACTGCAAACCACAAGGAAGCAAAAGTACCAGCCATGGTCAGGACTTCGGAGTGTCAACATGTAATCAGCCTAATGCTACTTATTAAAGATAAATAACAAAATCCTTAATTACCACTTTCATAATCTTTAGTTTTTCCTATTTTGATAGTCTGTTCATGTTTAGCATTTGAGATCGGTGAAGCTGTTTTCATGGAACCTGTATCATCTATCAGCAAGAAGCTAAAAGATGCCAGTTTATAGAGTAAATTATCGCTTAAATCTAGGTCATCACAGATTTTGGTAACCTAGTTTGTTTGCATAATCTGAAAAACAGTATAACACTTGCCTGTATGTCTCGAATAAGGAGAAGGGTGGCAAGAGATCTAGAGTCTGAATGCACTACAGAGTCCTCCAGTGATTCATCTGCAAGAATTAAAATCTGTACTTTAGAGTTAGTAATCAGTTGACTTACGATCGGAGTGAGTGACTAAACAATGGACTTAGGAAACAACAATACTAAATACTGGAGCGAGGTAACATATATTAGAGGTTGGAGTTACGCCAACAAGGATAGAGGATATAATAACTTACAGAATCAAAAGTCTCCAAAGGCAGGCTTTCTAAGTGCCTTCTAATGACGGCATTTCCCTCACGGTGGACGAGTTTTATGTTCTCTAATGCAGAAATATCAAGTCCACCATCAATCAGTTTCCTCTCTCTTTCTTTTTCTGTAACCTCGTTGAACATCCACAGTTCTGAACCCGGGGCGAGAAATGCCTCCAGAACCTAAAAAGTTAAACATGGTTCACATATCAAGCAGGATGAGACTGAATAGGAAGTAGAAACTCCAATCTCTTAATTTTTTTAATCACATTTTAAGCTCCATTCCTTCTGATGCAAAACAAAAAGGGTATTGAAAAGTAACAGTATATGGTTAAGAACAATAAGCAAATACATTACCATAATCATATCATGAATATCACGCCGCCAGCCACAGAACAGTATCCTCTCAGGATATTTCGGAAGCTCAGGTACTTTTGGGAAGCTAACTCTACGTACCTGCATGCAGCATGTCAAACACAGGATTACCATCAGTAAATGCTGCACAGATATGCTTTTTATTAACTAACATTTCGGCATTCAAGAACCCTGCCTAAAGAAAAATTACCTCTGGAAGAGGACCAGGAGAATAAGTGTCATCATCCTCGGCTATAACAAGGACTTCATCCCCTTCTTTTAGTACATAACTATCATCTGGATTTAGGATTATCTTCCCATTATCTGCAGCAACCTTGACTCCACAAGGAATTGCATCAGGAAATGAAATGAGCACATCTTCAAACTGCATACCATCCAATTCAGGCCACCTTTTGATGTAAAACTCATCATTTTCAAACCCCAATATATCCTCCCATATCTGAAAATAGAAAAATAAAAATCAAACTAAAGGGAAAAGAATATCTTCAATTTGATAAAAAAACAAACTAAAGGGAAAAAATGAGGAACATAAATCATAATATTCATGTTATTCAAATGATAATGGGAAATAGAAGATGACCAATAATATAGGTGGACCCTTGATCGGAAAAATTTTAGTGATACGAAGAGGAAAATAACATGAAAGGTTAGAAGTGGAGACACTATACAAAATTGTGAATGTGCAACTGGCATTTTCATGAAATGTATGAGGACTAAGAAACCATCTTTTCCTATAATGAAGTAGTTGGCACTTTGAGAAACAATGTAGAAAATGAGAATAGCCTGGTGGTGAATGTTAAGGTGGGATTAGAGGCAAATATGGCATAGCAAAGGACTGACTTAAACAGGTGAGCAAAAGAGATGGGTTCATCCATAAGGAACAAGACTAGCATTCATGCAACTTGAGTCTAAAGAGTAGAAGAGGACGGGGAAAAGACCAAATATAAAGCAAATTGAGGTGCTGAGAAAAGCAATTAGGCACATCAATTGGAGAATAGTTTGATCATTTAGTCCAACCAAGACGTTTGTAGCCAAATGAAAATGAGCACCGTGTTCACAAATAACTAAATTTGAATAATTTCATTGATAATTACAGGACATACTTTCAATAGATGTACTTCAAGAAATTTAAAAGTGCAACTTAAGTAAGAGAGTAACCTGTGCAAGGCCAGGTTGCAGGGCACACTGTATCATCAAGCGACCAATCACATCATGTGCAACAACAGTTTCTATGAGATCTCCTCCAACAAGCTTTACCAGGGGCTCATTGTCAAGGTCACTCATTTCAACCACAACATGACCTCTCAAGCCCTCCTTTACTCCAGTTAGACTGAGCACAACCCTCAAGGCACGTGCATCACTCTGGTAAAAGAACACATAATCATTGATGTTGTCCAAGAAAAAGAAGTTGAGAAACATGATTGAAATGGAAGTTTGAGCAACCTGATCTGCATTTTCATCAGTTGCCAAGACAATAATGGCACGTGCTTTCGATACAGAGACCTGTAATTGGAAGAATGTAAATAAAGATGCAGTTGCGTAATGAGCAAAAAAAAAGGGAGAAAATGAAATGATCAGAACATAAAAATAAAGGCAACAACCCACTGAATGCTCGTCAGGTTGAATCTGGTAACCCATCTAATGTTAAACTGATTTAAAATCTCAGCACAGGATCGGAAAATAAAAGAAGTAAACTATAAAGATGTCAAATTACCTTCTTTAAATCAGCAAGAATCAGAGGACTTCCACTCCTGCATATGACAGATGTTCCCATAAAATCAAATTCCAGCTTAGCTATTTCCATCTCCATTTCCTCCTTGTCTCTTTCTGCAAGTACTACAACCACTCCACCCCCAACACTTTTGTTCGCGATTGCTAGTTGCTTCAAAAGTGATCCCTAAAATAAAAAATGATTATTTCTTAAACCTGAGGCTTTCTATCTCTTACAAGACCAAAATTAGAGATTCAGTATCACTTAAAGACTGCCTTGGAAAGGATATACAAAAACGAAGAGAGTTACCAATTTGTCACTCCATCCAAGAATTAGCATATGGTTCTTTTCAATGACTTCACTCTTTCCTTTTCGGAGTGAATCAACCTTTTCTGAGATAGCATCTGAGACGAGCCCTAGCATCATTGCGAATATCAGCATGCCTCCTGAACTTATAGAGACAGACACAATCCTAGGACCAATTCCAGTACTATCAGCATGATTGCCAGAATCAGCCACAAATGTCCATGAAAGCCAAAGAGCTTCAGTAAGGCTTCCATCAGTGACAGCATACAATGCCAAGCCACCAAATCCTATAAGAAATATCGTTGCAAAAAGGAGTGCAAGCAGCTTTGCATAAGGATATACAGAGAAACAAACATCCACCATATACGCAATTCTCTTCTTCAAGGGAACCTCCTCCTTGTTAGGCTTTGTTCTTTTGGATATAATCTTTATTTGTGGAAGATAATCAAGACATTTGTACAGCACAAAAGGCATCATGAGGGTGAACATCACGGTATATAAAGCAACAGTTTTACTGTCAGCATTACCAAAAATTTTATATGAACTATCATCTTCAGGCTGCAAAAAATCATTGCTGTAGTTACCAACATCAGTTTCACTACACCATCGACGAAGGTTAATATTCTCTACCTGCAAGCAAATGCCACTAATTACAAACTTACCAATACCAATGTTCAAGTTCCAACAGCTAATGTTACAGAAAATATTGCAGTAAAATTTCTAGGAAACTAAAAATCCATCGCCAGCTCCAAGTTCTTTTTCCCCCTCAGTCCAGTTCCTTGCCATTTAAGCAACCAAATGGGAAAAATAACTCTCTCAAAATTTTGGTTTCAAGACAAACTGTTATCCATCTAGTAATTAGTACTGAAATGGCTATTTCATTTTTCAATCAGTAATTAAAATATACAAAAAGGATGATATTATCTTAATAAGAAACCAATATGTCTGAATCTATATATATATTTGAACCAGCAATGTTATGTAAGTACTCTTACCTCTAGTCTTTCAACTTTATTCCGCAGATGAATTACATAAGTTAAAGGATATATACAACTGAAAATGATCTGCAAAAATAAGAAGAAACCAGAAAAATGTATTAGAAATCAGAACCACGACATGACTAAAATTACTTTATTTTGCTTTATTATTTTAATTAAAGCTTGATTTATAAAAGTTTTACTCTGAAAAAAACAATTAACTCACCACTGAAAAGATGAAATAACGCTTCAATTTCATCCGTAGAATCCTCCTCGCACTCCACGAACTCACCGAACTCCTCTCAGTCATCGTCGTAGAAACTTGACCCGCCACGATTTTGACTTCCTCCTTGTTGACAGGAGTGTTACTTAGCTGCTTCTCATCCACCACCTTACTTTCAACCCTATCCACTAATCGTTCCCCACCTCCTCGAATCGGCTGCCTCGACGCCGCTTTAACCGGCACCACCCGATTCCTCACCGCATGAGGCCCAAGAAATGAAGGATACATCCAATCCCTATCTGATAAACTATTCACAACATCAATGTTATTAAGATTACTGGCAGTAACATCTCCTACGCTACTCGGCTTATCAGCATCGGTATCAAACGAGGCACGTCGATTTGACGACGGTGGAAGACTGGTGACGCGACGAACGGCGGGGAAAAGAGGACCCGGAAAGTGTGGTGTGGGCCGCGGATCATCCGGTTCTATAGCTTTGAACTTCTTCAGTACCGGTGGCCTCTCTGCTTTTTGTGAGCTAGGGTTTGGTGGTGATTGAGTTGAAGCTGATTCTCCAGACCCAACGTTGCTTCTCATTTTTTTTTCAAAAAGTTGGATCAAATTAGCTCTTAATAAAAGGACACTAAATCAATTGAAATTGCCGAAACCATTGGAAGAGATCTTAAAAGCAAAAAAAAAAAAAAAAAGAAGAA
Organism: Gossypium stocksii; assembly: GCA_020496765.1. Lineage (NCBI taxonomy): Eukaryota > Viridiplantae > Streptophyta > Magnoliopsida > Malvales > Malvaceae > Gossypium > Gossypium stocksii. The sequence continues at coordinate 129,119,074 of CM035624.1, forward strand.
GAAGAAGAAGAGATTTAGCTAAAAAGAAGAAAAGATTCGAGATTCAGTGGGGAGCTTGTGCTTGTGCTTCTGCTTGTATTTTGCTCGATCTGTTATTCTTTTTTGAATTTTTTTTCCTAATTATAATTATTAAAAAAAGATACTGTATGATTGAAAGGGTCGTTGAAAAGTGGGGAAGGGGAGGGTCGAAGATGTGCTGACGTGGACGGTTGATAACTGCGTAGATGCATTTTCTAGACGAGCTTCAGTTAATTTAGTTTAGATTTTTTTCAGACATGCTTGGAAGTTTAAACTGAAAAATTAATTTTTGAGACGCCGTGGATTCTTTGTCAAAAAGTAGAGCGTGTTAAATGTACTTTCCAAGAAACAAATTGGCCGTAAATTCTGGAATCTACTTGCTGGATTTGCCATGAAATTTTTTTTACGTTCGTTTTACTTTGACTATTTTTTTCAACGTGATAGCATTAATTATGAAAATTCTTATAAGGAAAAAAAAATACGGTGTCGAACTTATTTATTCGAATTTTCTTCCGACAAGGGCATGCTATCAAACATGAGGATCTAACGGTTTTGAATGTCTATGACGATCAAAGTAGCAATGGAAACTAAAACCATTTATAGGTACGAAGACATGTTGCTTATGAAATAGTTTTCATCAAATTTTACGGTATCAGTATAAACTTCAAAATACAATACACTATATTTTAATAATTACTATACCAAGTTTTCTATACCTATTCACGACTCTCCAAACTTTTCATGCATTTATAGTCCTCTTTAACATATGGATGAACCATTTTACATCAACACCCCCGATGCATCACAACTCACTTACATATTTCGTTTTTCACATAGAATAATAGTTAATCATGTAAATCACTATATAAATTATTTACTTAAAAATGTGTTGCCATATACCATCGAGCCATGTTTTGACTGTCTGCTTTTACATTTTTTTGACCACATCTTAACCATAAGATTTATTATCGTGATATACTACATTCTGCTATTAAATATAATAGAAACTATTGTTATATTTAAACCATATATTGTATTATTAATCTATTTCCTAAGCAATAAGCAACTCATGTCACACCTTTAAATATATTGATTTGTAAAATCAACAATAACTTCATGGATCTTATAATGACAAAACTAGTATACATTTGTCAATTAAGATCGTCAACTACAAACAATATTAAACAATTGGATAATGATTATCGAACATACCCTTTGGTCAATTAATTTCTTAACTTGAATGAACTCCATTATTATTATCATATCATTTTCATCTATTAAGTTGATCGCAGCTTCAAAATCATCATTTGAAAAGGATTTTACTTTTTCTTTTACTTTCGATTTAATTTTTAATAGTCTATTGTCAAAAAAAAAAAAGTAAATATCATGTCTATAATCATACACACCTTTATTAATGCTTTATTAGAATCATTTATTTATACAAAGTTTAAAAAAAGTCATATTAATATAGTTTGCTTACTTTCTTTTCGTTACTTTTCGATTTTTCTAATGATATCGATGGTCCAATTTCACCATTAAATACCTCTTAAAATAGATTTTTCCTCTAACTTCTATCTTTCTTAACTCCTGCTACTCTTTTGACACCTTGTTTTTTCTTCGCAGATCTACAGTCATCTAAATCCAATACATCCTCAATAACTTTTTGCCCTTTCAGGATTCAGTGCACAATGATGAAAACAACTACGATCTTCCCTAATATCTGAATTGAAGTCTGCTTGCTTTAATGAACAGTCGCTCCAGCTCAAATGTGGAGATGCGTTACATGATAATTTCTGACTCATAGGTGTTGACGTTACCTTCCTCTTGCCAACCACACTAGACCCTTCCACTTTATTCTACGCTTCATCACCTTCATCTAATATTTCGATTTTTTCTTCCTTCAAGTCCAAACCATCATTATATTTTCATTGTTATCTCTAGGGTTGTCCATAAACGCGGTTTGATGAGAACATCTTGAATATTCCATCTTCCTTCGACATTTCCACCAGAATATTGGGTGAATACTCCGTTTCTAATTTTATATCTTTCTTTTTCCCCTCATCAATAATAGCCTCGCCACCCGCTGTCTTACTTTTCCTAACACCGTTATTCTTATCATCGGTTCTATCTCAACCCCTTTCCAATAGATGATCAACCTTCTCCTCAATCACCTCTAACTTTCCACTTAGTTTTGAAATGTTAGTCTGAATATTTTGTATAATACCCATAAGTTTTTCCTGTTACAAGAAGACAAAAAAGTTATCAGATACATACATGGATTTCCATAGATTTATAACTGTACATAATTATAAGAAACTCGATTAATATTCATACCTCCATCATTATGTAACTTGACAAACTTCTCTCTCTTTCCGGTGTATTATCTCCCCACCCTTTCCCTCTACATGGTTGCTCAACATTCATTGTAATACAAGAGTAGAACTATAACCTCCCTAAATCTTACAAAGGAGAAAACAATAATCATATTAACAACTGTAAATGGACCATATACAAAGGTTTACAGCACTTATAATTTAAAAACAACTGATATTAAAGAAATATATAACAATACGGATACGCACTATTATCATTTACCTTGCTCATTCAGCTGGTAATTACACAGAAGAAGGCGTATCTGACCTTCCTTTCAATCCAAGTTAACCCCAAATTGCATGAATAAGGATATTTGAAATCTCTTCAAAGCCCAGTCATTGGAACTAAATATTTAAAGTATGGGGCGAATAGGGGGTTGTTCTCTCTCCATATTGGTATCTAACTAGTTGAAAAGGTAGTAGGTCTGCAATGCTTATCTATAACGTGACAACATCGATGGACCACATCATCGGTCACTCATCCAACGTCTCCTATTTAGGTTCGCATGAGGTTTGCACCGTAGTTATCACCCGAAACAAGCACCAAAACATATCACTAAAATCGAAGAAGTCAAGATGTTTGATGCTGTTTGGGTGTTGGAAGGCTCCTAAGTCTCTGTTGCATGGATCCAGCTGAGCCCACTTGGTTACTTCATTGAGAAAAAACATGGGCTTGGATCCAGCTCACTTGATGTGCCATAACTTAGGCTTGGACTTGGCAAAATGTTTAAACAATGGCGGTCATGTCGAAGAGTAGTTCATGCTCTATGAGTGACAGTGACGAGTCTTTTAGGGCTTGAAGAAATTAGCTCTAATGACTCATCACCCGCTAATAAGAAATGAAGCTGCCAATTCCAATTTAAGATGCCTACAGTAAGCAGTAAGACAGAAGTGAAAACTGCAATGGAGGTATGTAGAGACTCATTATTGCTAATTTTGTAGGTATTGTTTGATTAGCACTTTGAAAGCTTAAAAAGCACTTCCAATTTGCCAAGGGAGATAAGCATTATGTACTTACTGCCATTTTTATAAATTTTATGAGGTGTTGATGAAAATAATCAAAATGGAGTAGGTTCAAGCATTAGCCGAAATCCGTAAGTATAAATTTTTCTATTGTGTTGGCAGAGCTAAAAACAATTCGCAGGAATAGGAGTAGTTACTTTTTTAAATCCCATCAGATGTCAGTTATGTTTCTCGTGTAGTGTGAAAGTATGTAGCTTTCCATTTCGGGTAAGCTAAGACCTGAGAACTATGAACTGAACAGCAGTTGCAAACACAAAACATTTCCTTGAAAGTAAGCAGCCAAAAAAGAAAGAAACTTGGTGGGCTAATAGGAAATAGAATAATGATGTACAGGATACTGCTCTGTTAAGCAGCCAAAAAAGAAAGAAACTTGGTGGGCTAATAGGAAATAGAATAATGATGTACAGGATACTGCTCTGTTGATAGATAGAATAGATGTTGCAGATCAACAGTTTACACTTATATCTAATAGGAAATAGATAAATTATAAATTAATTGAAGAAGGACATGGGACGCGTGTCAAGTTCTCATTAGAAAACAATTAATGCAATATCCAATGTCTATTGCTTAAGCTTTCACACATTTTGATATGTAGTGATAGTTTCATCACTTGGCTATGAATAATATCAACAGTGAGACAACAAACCCTATGAATAATGTAAAGGAGAATGGATCACATGGTTTTATACCGGTTAATTTTAAGCTGTCAAGTGAATCTTACTTTATTTCTTAATAAAAAGCTTTGAAGACATTTTCTCTTGTTATTGACAGGAGAATAGTATCTAACGTGCCTTCAACGAAGCGTTCTATCATTGACTCTTGTCACGCTTCAGGAATAAGGTTAGCCTACGATTTATTAGTAGCTTTATGTTTTTCTTTACGTGCTAAGAAAATAGGCTCTTTACGATTAAAAATTGCCACCTTTCTTTATACGCGAATAAATGTAGAGAGCAAACTGGCCTAATAGTTTTGTTTTTTATGAATCTAAATTTTAAAAATGTGGAAAAACATGTTTATATGCCATTTTTATAAGTGTTGTAGTGCAAGCCCTTTCAAAACAAAAGAGGGACCAAGTACATACTTTGCTTTGAAAGTCATTTTCACTGAATTTTTCTTCATGTTGAGGGATCCTGTAATTTTTCTTGTAAGAAAAAGCTGTTTGCTTTGAAAGCATAATCCATAGATGAAAGTGTGACATCCAAATAATATCTCTTCTTCTAATCAGATGGTAATTCTTCATGTTTATTAATATACTTCATTCAGCAGTTTAAAGGAACAGAAAATGGAAACCAAAGCAATTGTAACTATTTCAGAAATTAAAAAAAACTCCAGCAAATGCTAATTCAAATTCACTGCTTTGTCAACTAAAAATCCAACTCAGATTTTAAATAGAAAAAGAATTTTAAAGCAAAAAGCTGAAAAACAGAGCCCCCCCCCCCCCCCCCGGCCCATCTTAACTAGTTAAAAAGTTGGAAAGCTATGGTGCAGGGACGGTAGGAAATGTACTTGCTATTGGGTTCTTCACAGTGGCGCTCTTCCGATTGCAGCCGTTGAGGGATAGTTTTTTGGTGAGATTGATGATGGATGTTGCATCTCCAGTTTTCTTGGTCCTCCTCAACTCTTCTTCCATTTCTCTCTCTCCTGCTTTTGTTTGCTTCTGCATCAAGTGATTACAACCTCTGTCAAAACTATGAAGAAATTATAAGATTATATTTTCTTTGGGGATGAGTAGACGAGAGGAAGGCATATTTCAGCAAGTTCCAATAACCACAAAGAAATATGAATGTATTTGACTGCAAATTTGTAATGACAAGCGTCTAGTAGAGAGAGAAAGAGATTGAGAGAACTCACAGTCAAATCATCTTCCATGTATTGTAGAGTAGCAGGCTTGTAATTCTTTTTCGCATCAAGTGTCTTCTCTCGGTTTTCATAAAATCCAAAGTCATGTAACAATGATGATTTTTCTGAATAGCCTTTAAAGATATTGAGCATTTCTAAGCCTTGCTTGAGACCAATCTGCAAATTGCAACAAAAACAATATTTAAGCAGATATTCATGACAATATAAACATAAGTTGAAATTTTCTAATACCACCACTGAATTACATGGTATTTGTTCTAGAAAGCTGCGTAGCAAGTTCATGAATGGTTTGCTTAATGATTATCAAACGATTTCTTTTCAACTATACATTTTAAACACATTTCTAATAAAAAGGAAGCTTTTTGATTCATTATTAAAAGGTGAAAGGTCCTCACTTTCTTCCCAATAGACATTTAATAAACACGTCAAATCAAGAAACTGAACACACCCACAAATCTCAATGGCTTTCAACATACACACGACCATAAACATAAAATGTTGTAAAGCAAGAGAAGAAACCAAAATACCTCTTGAGTGTCCCTACTATGAGTTACAGGTTTGTTCTCGTTGTTTTCTAGGATAATGTGGAAGAGCTCCTTGTTAGGGATGTCTTTTATAACATGCCACTTAACGGGGAAGAAACCATTCCACTTGTTCAGTTGCCAGAAGTCCATATCTTTATTAAAGTCCACCTTGCCAATCATCTCAGCTAAGCCAACAAACTGTCCACTTCCATTAACCTGACATTACATTGTCAAGAAACAACATAAGAATGCATATTATACATGTAAATGGCATCAGAGAGGTTTAAATATGTACATAAAAGAATTAAAAGTAGCAGCTTATTAATTAACTGCATGTTAAGACAGTATATCTCAATCTTATAGCTCCATCATAGTGGTCTTAAAACTACTACTATGATAATGTTAACTAATTAAACTACAGTGAGAAACTGTTTCCTAAAGTGAACTTTATTAGATTAAGGGAAATGAAAAACAAGATATGGAAACTCTAGCAGAAGTGATGTTTTCAACTCACCGAGAAAAAAAGAAAGATAGGACATTTGGTGCCAGTCTCACTTTCTCTAGTTTCAGCTTCATGGAATGCTGCATCTAGCTTCCTATTGCCATTCGGAGTACTTGACCACACGTCATACTTCACGGATTTGTGGACATCATCCTCGCTGTAGGACTTAATGACAAAGAACTTTGCATTTTCATACTCAGTTTGGAAATCTTGTAGGTTGTATTTATCTTTATATAAGTTAAGTCCCAGGTTTTCCTTCTTAACAGAAGAGTCCAAAGGGGCAGCCCTGTTTAAGGCCCTTGGACCACAAGTTAGTTCAGCAGAGGTTTCAAAGTCAACGTTGGATTTCCTATACCTATCATTTTGATTCCATGCTCTCCCATTCTGTCTGTAGTTCATATGACCATTGTATTGGGAAAGACCTTGCTTTTGGTTGTTAAATGAAGATCTTCCAGCTGGGTAGTATCCCCTATAAGATCCTGCTGATGGATCAGAACCTGAATGAGGCCCCTGTAACATGAACTCAGATAATCAAAATGTTGAAATCCCAAGGAGCAAAAATTTGCAAAATTTGAAAACCATTCACTACAGTCTAATGATGTTAAAATTAGCTTCAAACAAATTGATTACATCATGGAAGCAGAACTTCAACGGGTATAAATCATATAACAATCTAGAACATAATGATAGGACTTAGGAGAGGTATCAGAAAGTAATTACAGAAGAGGTAAAAGTGTACTAGTTCTCCCTTCTGCTTTGCAAAGCACAATCAGAGACACTAACAATGGGTAGCATATAAAGGCTATGTCCATTGAGAAAGTGTGGCCATGTATTAATTAATCATAATTTTGGGGGTTAAATCAAGTATGCTAATCCAACATCAAAAAGAACCATTCACATAGATGTTTCCACCATTTAACAATATATGCAACAGAAGTACTATTCATGTTTTATAATAAAAAATAATTTAAACCATATGCCTAGCATAAACTAGGAATAAAATCAAGAAATAGCTTTGCCAATAAAAATACAATAATCTCCATAATGACTAAACCCAAAACACTTAAAGTACCTTGCTTAGTGGTTTGTTAGGCTGAGCATAAGTAGATTTCGATAGTTTAGTACCAAGGCCATTAGATTTTGTTGAGTTGAAACCATTTGACTTTGCAAAAGCAGAGCCAGAACCATATTTTACATTTCCAAAACCATCAAGGGTTCCATTTGAAACATCTCCAGCATATGTTGAATCCCATGAGTAACAAGGCATGGCTTCTGATGCATAGGAAACAGGAGGCTGAAAATATCCTGATGAATAATATGGTTGTTGACCAAGGCATTGTCCATCAACACCCATTAGAGCCCCAGCAGCATATGGGTTATAGCCAGGCAAATAGTAGACCAAGGACCCATTTTCCGATTGCACACCCTGGAGCAACAATACAATAAAAACCAGAACAGTCAACATATGGAATTTGTAATTCCATATTCCTGGTAATGTTAAGATGCCATAAAATGAAATCAATATGAAGGGATGATGCCATAAATGTGCAGCAAAGGAACTAGCAAGAAGAACATACTGTAAGTGAACCATCGGCAAGAAAATAACCCTTATCATCAGATTGAGTGAATGACCCATCATAACCTGAAATAAAATCCAATTAATGTTATTTTACAAAATTAAATACGCTTGATAGTTTTATCTTAAACAACAGTAAGCCAAACTGCAAAAGAAGAAAAGAATGACATATCTGCACAATAAATATAGAGTCAGAAACTAAAGCCTAAAAGTTTTGTTCCCCTCAAAACATTTATCCTTTATTGGGGAATATGAATTAGGTAATTTAGGAACACTTTTCAACAATTGCTTCTTCATATGATTTAAAACACCTACAATATCAATGTGTTTCATCATGACCTTGGCATGCAAATGTTCTAACAAATGGATGGCAACGATGAAAGATAGAATGACAGCAAATCTCATTTGCAATAAAATCCATGGCTATCCTGGTTCTAACATTGTGTATAAATGCCATGTTTCAGCATGAAGGATTGTTATATAATCTAACCTGGGTAGTAATAATTTTCAAAGCTAGTAGATTGATTGAAACCAGGTTCTCCAACCAAGTCTTGATGACTCTCAGCTTTTGCACCAGAAGATTCATATGGTGAAGAAGATATTGTGGAAGTCAAATCAGATGTCATTCCAATTTTTCCAGAATTCTGGAAACATCAAAACATGCCAATGTCACAAAACCAGGCACAATAGTCGATAAAGCAAAAACACGGAGTTCAATTTGGAGAAAAACTTTAGAATAAACAATAAAATTTAGAATAATAATATTCATGACATACCGCATCCTGCTCAGCCGATGTGGGAACAGCTTCAGACTTCGGAACCGCATTGATGGGTTTAGCTAAGTTTACATGGTTAAGTAATATCATTAGAGTAACACATAACATTCAGAAAAAGAGATTACACAACAATCAACATAACATTCAGAAAAACGCAGATTACAAAATCACAATCAATCCAGGTCAAAGTATGACTTCAGCTGCAAAATTTTGAGAAATTAACTGACATGTCACATCAATATGGAAAATTGCAACACACGAAAGTGTCTCTCCTTATAATCAAATTGGTATCATGAGGCTGATTAAGATAATAGAATTAATTGGATTTCGTCAATATACCAATTCCATCCACCATAACTAAGATGCCAAACAAATAGATTAATCCCCACTGACACTTGTTGTTACCGGCCACAAAGATCAAAAAATTTAGGTTTTTTCACAATCTCTAGGATATATAAAACCAGAAACAGTCAACCTATAAACATCATGTCATTACAAACCATGAATTAATTGCTTACAAGGAAGGCATAACATATAATCAGAACAGAAGCAAAGGATACGATTCTCCAAAGTCTTTTCCCCGGCCATTATCGAGATACCAGATAAAATACTCGAAAACCCAATTGACCTAAAAAATTCAGAACAGCCAAAAGGCTTAGTGAAAAAGTTTGAAGTTGCAGTCTTTTAAAAGTGCATAACTTAGCTCCAATCCTCAACGCCTATTTTCAATAAAAGAAAGGAAAATACTTAATAACAACAACAATATTCGTAACTCATGGTCATAGCCTTAGCGTTTAAGGTATATCTAAATGCTATTTATTATATTAAATAAATATTTTAAAAAATCATTATGTATCAAATTAAAGAAAAATATTTTTTTTCTTGAAAAATAAAGCATTTAAATGTTATTAAATTGAACGTTAGCACATCAAATAGGTGTGAAAGGAAGAGATTCAATTCTTTTCTCATCAATAAAAAGCAAAAGATTCTTTTCTAAAGTAAAAGATATCTTTTTTTATTATTATAAATTCTAACAACAATAAATAATATCTAAATTTTAGACCCAAAAAAAATAGTCAATTCACGATGCTTTTGGGATAAGGAAAAAAAAAAACAAAAGCTGAGATATTTTGAGGGAAAATCGGGATTTGAATAATCTTTCAACTAGGGAAAAGATAAGAACTTCTTTTTCCCCCAATTTACAGTGCCAAAAAAATTAACTCAAAAAAGAAACACCAAAAATTGCCAAGAAAATAACTTTTCATTTAAAGAAAAAAAAAACTGCATTGTAATTTCTTTTAAACAGTTTTGCTAAAACAGTCAACAAAAAGAAAAACAACTTAGAAATTTTAAAGAAAATATGAAAAGAAAACAAAAATTTTCAGAAGAGAACCAGAAATGAAAGCCAAACCTAAGGAGCGTGGATCAAAACCCACCTGAAAAAAAGACCGGATCCGATCTGATGATACGGGCACCGCTAGGAAACCCGGTTTTGATTGAAGAAAACAAACAAGTTTTTCTTCTCTTCCTTTTTCAAGAGAGTGAAGTAGAAAAAGGAAGTGCGAGAGAGAACAAATGCTGAAACGCTTAGGCCTTTTAAAAGTGGGGGAAAAAAAAAGACGGAATCTTTTTTTTTTCTTTTAGAGTATGATAATTTTGTTTCTGAAAAAAAATGGACGGGTTTGATTAGTTCCTTGTTTTAGAAATAAGGAATCGTGACCGTTGATTCAGAGTGGAGTCAATGTCCCCGTTTAAGATTTAATTTCTCCAATCCTCTTTTATTATTTAAATAAATATAATTTTATAAAACTTCCGCATTAACTCCCCCCCAATTCCCAATATTTCCCATTACCTTTTTTGCTTTATTTTTATATTAAATGTCAATTTTCTTTTATTGCTTTTTTTTTCTATTTTTTAGGTCTTATATATTATAAAAATTAAAAAAAATACTAACTTCATATTTAAAATAATAATTAAAAAATTTTAAATTCCAAAATAACCTATTTTGTATATGGCAAGTCATTTTCATGGTAAGTTTTAAATAAAAACATTCCATTAATATCAAAATCTTATCTGGCATAATAAAACGTACGTTATGACTCGAGTAATATTAATTTTATTAATATAAATGATCAAGATATACCAAAAATATGATAATATATATAAAATCAACATATATTTTTTTAACAGTATAACCTTTTACTTAAAATTAAGTTGCTTGGTTTAGGTGATGCTTGCCAAATAGCATTTCATAACTTTCTTTTATTTATTTATTTATTGTATTACTTTAAAAAAAAAAATTTTATTGTCTTTAGCGTTGATGATGGGTGAATGGCCCATTATTAAGTAAAAACAGTTCAAATGTTGATTCAACGAGCCCAATAAGGATGGGCCTCAGAGAGAAATTCAGCCCAATATTAAATTGACCATTAATAGTTCAATGGTGAAATTGGCACATGTAGTAGTATTGTAATTATTGAATTATTAAATTCCAATTTTCTTTTTCTTCTTTTCTTTTTTGCTTTTGTTTTTTTATTTTTTAAGTATTATATATATGATAAAATTTGGAAAATTTTATCAAATTTATATTTAAAATCATAATTAAAATATCAAAGGAATCAATCTTGTATATGGCAAGTTAATCTGATGCTAAGTTTTAAATAGAAACTGCAACTAAAATTTTATCTGTCATGATAATATATACATTACGAATTCGATTATTTTAATTTCATTAAAAATTTTATCAAAATATACTAGAAATATGCTTGAATTATTAGATGTCATTTTTTATTTTGCTCTTTTTCAGGTCTTATATATTATAAAAATACTAATTTAATTCTTAAAATCATAATTAAAATTTCAAAGAAATCGATTTTGTATATGGTAAGTCCTTCTCTTACCTAAGTTTCAAATAAAAACGCTCAACTATTATCAAATAAAAAGAGCTTCACTACTATTGCTCCAACATACACAAAGCCACTACTAAAAGACAGGTCTCTATACCCTCTGCCCATCCTTCGATTTAGATTTTCACAAAAAACGACCAAAACTTACAAAAGCCCAAGCAAAGGTTTGAAGCTGAAAACTTTGATTCACCAGCATCCACCATTAAATTGTTGCAGGCCCAATATATGTTATTCTCCTCGACCCCTCATCTACCTTTGTCATTCGGATTGTTGAATGGAGCTCCGATACCCAAATAACCAAAAAGCTTAAAAGATGAATTCTCCTCTTTATGCCTTTTTTTGTTTTCCCTTTTTTATTCTTTCTTTGATTTTTGCTTGATTTTTTTATTCATTCTTGCTCTTCGTCTTTTGCTTGGTTTTTTTTCATTCTTCCCCTATTGCAAAGGATTTTTCATTATTTATTTGCTCTTTTCGATCTGTAGTTTGATGGTTAACGGTGTGTGTGTGGGGTAAGTATTGCTTGCAATCTAGGTTTTTAGTTCTTCGCGAGTCGATTGTGCTTTGATTCTTTGAGTTTCATCTTAGTTTCCAGAAAATGTACTTTTTATTGGAGGATTGCTTGCAAGAATGAGCAAGGCTATGGATTTTAATGAAGTTGGGGATGGAAGCCACAAAATTCCAAGTGCTTATTAGGACCGTTGTCACCACCCTCAACGTTTAGTCGTTCAATTGGATGGATATTTGTGGCAAAGTGAAGGAATTTATGGCTTTCAGTTTTGGATTAAAACTTGGGGGACTAAAATGATAGTTTCTTATTGAATAACAATGACATCGAATTTACTTTAATTACATGGAAAATCAAAAAATAAAAAACAAATATCAACGTCATGTTATCTTTTGTGATTATAAAGGAGTGACTAAGATAATTGGACTATATAATGTGGGTGTCTAAATTGTAAATATTTTTATTTTAAGTGCTTAAAATAAAACTTAAAATAAAAATTTTTAATTATAAAAACATTTCATTCTAAACACTCAAAATAAAAAGTTTTGCAATTTCAGTACCATATTATACATAATTAATTTATTTTAGTCACTCCTATTATAATCACAAAATAAAATTGATATTCCTTTGTAAGTTTTAATTTTCCACGTAATTAAAGTAAAACTAAAAAAACATGTCTTGTGACTCATTCATCATTGGGGTCGATTTCGATTCTCTCCTTTCCTGCTTGCTTCGCTACCAACTTCATCAATTCCTTCACTTCGCCGTAAACATCCATCGAATTCAACAACAAAACGTCAATGGTGGTGGAGGTGGTCCTAATAAGCACTCATAATTGAGTGGCCATAGTCTCTGACTTCATTAAAATCCACAGCCTTGCTCATTCTCACTAGCAATCCTCCAATAAAAGGTGAACTGTTTGGAAAGTAATATGAAGCTCGGAGAAGCAAAGCATGGCTGACTAGGGAAGAACTAAAAACCCAGATTGTGAGCAATATTCACCCCATACACATCGGCAACCATCAAACCCCAAACCAAAAAATAGCAAATCAAAAGCCTCTACAGTGAAGGAAGAATAAAAAAAATCAAGCAAAAGATAAAGAGTAAGAAGAAAAGTAAAAATCAGAGAAATAACAAAGAATGAAAAAAAAAATATAGAGAGAATAACTCATCTTTCGGGATTATCAGTTATTTGAGCGTCAGATTCCATTCAAAATCCAAATAATAAAGATAGATAAAGAATCGAGGAGAACAACATATCTCAAGCTTACGACAATTCAACGATGGATGCCAACAAATCAGGATTTTGAACTTCGAACCTGTCTTTTGATGGTGGTTTTGTGTGTATTGGAACACCAATGGTGGAGCTCTTCGACCGATGGCGGCTAAGGTTAGAAGAAAACAGGAAATAAAAGAGAAAATAAAAGAAAACATGAAACTAGAAAGAAATAAAATCAAAATTTTAAAGAAAAATGCTATGTTAGATTTTCGTTTGAAATTTCAATGAGAGTGATCAAAATTATCGAATATGATTAATTAAAATGAAATTTTTAATAGTAGAGTGATTATTTGTATAACTCACCCTTTTTTTTTTATTCTTATGTACTATATATTATAGAAATTGGAAAAGTTACCAACTTCCTATTTAAACAATTAAAATATGAGAGGAACCAATTTTTGTATACCATAATTCATTAGCTTGGTAACCAATTTTTGTATGTGGTAAGTTTTAAATACAAAAATTCAATTAATATCAAAATCTTACCATGATAATGTATGTGTTGCGATTTTAGAGATATTAATTTCATAAAAAAAATTAAAAGTATACTAAATTATAAAATTAACTACATATAATTTTATTTGAAAATTATAAAAGTTATATACTTTTACATGGAAAATTACTTAACTAGTTGCTTGGTTTAGGTGATGCCTAATAGTCCATGTTTTTCTTTTATTTGTTGATTGATTGTGTTTAACGTTGACGATGGGTCAATGGCCCACTATCAACTGAAAACAGTTCAATTGTGCAATATGTCCAATACGGATGAGCCTTAGAGAGAAATTCAGCCCTTTGCTGGGCTCCCTCTCACCACACTACAAGACAACTAAACTAGTAGACTAGTATTCACATTTCGCATTTTGGTTTAAGAAAAGTCCTTTAAAAAAAATATATGGCTTAATTAGGCATTTTCATTAGTTCAATCACTGATTATTAGCTTTCACCTCACATGTGTGTACCCATTACTTTTCCAGCTACATTACAAATAAAAATTATTTGTGTAATAAATATAAACTAATATATTTCACGTTACATTCAAGTTAAAATTTAATGTTGTTTTGTTAACTATTTAACTAAAACTTTTAGGTCTTATATATTATAAAAATTCAAACATTTGTCTAAAATCATAATTAACATATTATAGACAATAATTATAAACTTCACAACATCTCACATTTTAATTAAAAAATTTACTCTCTGGATGCTTGAATTCTTAAATGTTAATTTTGTTTATTATAAAATTTGAAACATTATTAATTTCATACTTAAAATCATCATTAAAATGTCAAATGAAGTGTTAGGATAATTATCATTACCAGCCCAAAAATTCAAATGAGTTTGGGTCAAATTCTATTGAGTTCGTAGACTGAGCTCACGAGTTGAGTTCGCAGATAGAGCTTGCTCTCTTGCGAAGTTACACGTGTATAGGATCGTATAAACACGTGTTAGGTTTAGAATAAGACACGTGTTTATACACATAAAACTTATCAGTATGTCATATCAACAAGTAATACCTATATTATATAAATATACAAACACCAACATCTTAAAAAGATAGATAAAAAATACTCAACAAGTAATATATTTATATATAGGAAATCATTTCCTGTATAAATTTTAAATAAAAAGCTGAATTGATATCAAAATATTACCTAGGTAATGTATAGATTACAAATTCAATGATATTAATCTCATAAAAGATTTATCAAAATATGGCAACAATCATAGAAATAATTACATCTCACATTTTAATTAAAAATTATAAAACGCATGAAACCATTATTGCTGCCTACTCGAGGTGTTTATGATCTAGCTGGAATGGACCAACATATATTAAAAAAAAAATCACTTTTGCAAGCCAAAATATATTAAATAATAATTCTTATTAATACTTTTAAATGTTAATAATCACATTTAAATAAAAATATTGTTTATTATTTAATCCCTGCCTAGATTATCATGTCTTTAATTCTAATTCAATTTGAACTTAACTTATATAATTCGAGTCATCAAACAAGTTCACTACTTTCTTACATACGAAAATTCCTAACGAAATAAATATGCACGGGAGCAATGATAATATACCTTTTTTTTTTTTAGGGTAGGGGGCCGAGACACATGCTGGCTAATTATTATGCTGCTATGAGCATGCCACAGACAACAATTATTATATCAACCATTTTCAAAGACAAAATAAAAATTTAATCCAAGCAAAATATATAAAAAAAATCTATATAATATATAGAATACAACACAAAAGGGGTGTGCATGGTTTACCCCATAGTTTAAGGTTGCAAACTCTTTCTACCTACCTATATAGTGCACCCCTTAGCAAAGCAAGTGCCTCCATTGATTACTTGCCCCTAATTCTATATAATATCTTTTAGTCATCAAATCTCTAAATTACTATCCCTAAATCTAAAGTGAATTTTAACAAGGAATAAAAAAAAAAAAGATATATACTTTGCAAATAGCAAACTGTAACCCACAAATTTAGAACACCATAAAACTCTAAAAGTGAAAAAAAAAGGGGGTTCCATGTCCTTTAAATATAACCTCATTTTATTTTTTGGGTAATTTCTTTTTTCAAGATATTTTTTTGTTGATTGTGAATGAGGAAAGAAGATGAAGTTTGGTAGTACTCGGGGGATTGACGAGGAAACTCCGATAACATTTGAACCACTTCCCTCATGGTCGGACGTTCAATGCTATTTTCTTGTACGCATAGCATTGCGATGAACAATAAGTGCATTGATTCGTCTTTGGGCACTGTTGTTAGCCTTGGATCGACAATGTTAGTGACTTCAGCTATTCGACAATTCGTCACTAATTTAGTCCAATGTACGATATCTATGCCTTCACCAAATTCACCTACTGGTTTTCGACCTGTGATAAGTTCTAAAAGAACTACTCCAAAGCTATAAACATCACTTTTCTCATCCACTTTTAGTGTATATGCGTATTCTGCAACAAAAAAAACAATAACATCATCATTGCAAAATAGAAAATAGTTGTGAATGACAAAAAAGGATGTCAACTTGTGAAGGAAAAGCACAATGGCAAAAAAATAAAAATAAATAAAAGCAGCCAAAAGGGAAATTGTGGGTGGGAAGCAGCGAAGACAAAAAGCTTTACACGTAAGAGCAAGATCATAAAAATAAATTTAAGGGTGAATTATTAGTAATTTTTTTATCACTAAATTATAAAAAATTATAAAATAACTATTTAACTATTTAATTTTATCTTTTTTATCATTTAACTATATTGTATTGTTTAATATTTCCATTTTTACGCTGATGAGAAAAAAAGGACTAAATTAAATAGTTTTCTCATAATTGAGTAAGAAAAGAATTTTCTAATAGTTAAGTTACTAATGACCCTGAATTTTAAAAGATATTCCATCTAAAAAAAACAGTGGTGGGAGTGTAAATAGATTGACGTGCATGTCGGTTACCTTTCACGGAACTCAACGCCATGTAACGTTAGACATCAGAGTCAGATTTGCTATTTGTGTTTTCAGTTTTGTCGGATTGACCCCTTTTAGGCTCTCATTCTGAGATCAAAGAGTTCCTGGGCCCCTACCGATTCTGATTTTCATTAATTTTTTAAATTTGTATATTACCCGTAAGATACTGTCTTTTATGCTTTGCATGTCCTTAAATCTAGAACAAATGACGGATGGTTTTGGTGCTGTCATTTTAGCATATAAGATCCTATGTTAAGCTGCTAATTGGATTAATCAGCTGTTTTTTTTTTTAGGTGGCGAAATGATTCATACAACTAGGACTCACATGTCGCAATCACTAATCAAACCTCTGATTGATCTGATAAGAACAATCTAACGGCTGGGATTACTTCTAACATGGCCCACTAAATTTTGACAGTTTGATAATACATCAAGTTAACTAACTTAACTAACAAGAGACATGGTTAGAAGGCATTATTAATTAATTAATAAAGTAACATACCAGGAGCAATGTAGCCGTAGGACCCTGCAATAGCTGACATACATTCCGACGCGCCGCCATCGACCAAGAATTTTGCTAATCCGAAATCGGCTACGTGTGCTTCGAAGCTGGAATTGAGCAGAATGTTGTTCGATTTAACGTCGCGATGAACGATTAACGGCGAACAATCGTGGTGAAGGTAACACAAGCCTTTAGCTGCTTCGGTTGCAATTTTGTACCTTAGGTTCCAGCCCAAAAATGCACCTTTTTTCCCATGTAATGCTTCTCCGAGACTCCCATTTCTCATGTATTCATAAACCAAGAGATTGGTTTCCTTGTTGGTGCAAAATGCTAGTAACCTGACGATGTTTCTATGCCTAATGTTTCCCAACGTCTGGATTTCGGCTCGAAAACCATGATCATGATTGCTAGTGCCCAAACCGAGGAGTTTTTTCACTGCAATTTCCATGCCATTCACCATTTTCCCGTGGTATACGATCCCTGCCCCTCCTCTTCCGATCACATTACCGTCTTTAACACATTCGAGGATGTCGGAAACTGTGAAATCAAGCTTTTGGAACGCAGTCATCTTCCAAGAACTCGAACCGTTTTTCTTGAATGACTTGGCCTTGATTATAGCGGCAGTGGCGAATATTATAGAGCATATCAAGAGGCCTAGTGCAAAGAAAAGCTTGAAGTCTCCAGGGGCTTTTCTTGGGGTGCGTGTAATTGCAGTGAAATTGCAAGGATTGTTCAAGAGAGAACCACAGAGTTTAGGATTGCCTGCGAATGATGAAGCGTTAAAGACAGCGAATTGGCCGGATTCCGGCAGCTTCCCGGAGAAATCGTTGAACGAGAAGTCGATAACCGTAAGGCTTTTCATCCACCCAATGCTTCTAGGAATGGCTTGATTTAAAAGGTTCCTTGATACATTCAAG
Source organism: Gossypium stocksii (assembly GCA_020496765.1). Lineage (NCBI taxonomy): Eukaryota > Viridiplantae > Streptophyta > Magnoliopsida > Malvales > Malvaceae > Gossypium > Gossypium stocksii. The sequence goes on from CM035624.1 coordinate 129,137,300, forward strand.
TAACTCAGGATATGCACATTGGAAATTTGAGGTGGAATTGAACCAGAAAGGTTGTTTTGACTCATATCAAGGTAAGTGAGATGGAAACAGTTTCCAATTTCGGGTGGAATGGTACCGGAAAGTGAATTTTTACTAAGATCAAGCTTGAGGACTTGCCTGAGTTCACCTATGGAAGGTGGTATTGAACCAGAAAATTGGTTTCCACTAAGTAAAAGGATTTCAAGAGAAGAGAAATTGGAAAGTGATAATGGTAATGGACCAGACAAGAGATTGTTTGATAAATTAAGCTGTCCTAACTTAACAGGCTTGGAGGAACTATTACCATTTTCGGACAATGTCCCCGAGAGGTAATTGCTCTGCAACTCAACTAAACTTAACTCAGGCAAGTAAATGAAGCCATTTGGAATGCTACCATTTAAGTAATTCTGCCCCAACCTTACTCTGCTGAGACTATAACATCTCCCTAGCCCTTGAGGAATATTTCCAAACAGGAAATTTTTCATCAAAACTAATGTCCTTAACTGATTCGAAGCACACAAGTCCAGTGGGATCGTACCGGTGAGCTTGTTCGACGACAAATCGAGCAACCGCAGTTTCCCGTTTTGACCGAGATTCTTCGGTATAACACCGGTAAAGTTGTTCATCCAAAGCGCCAGAGTTTCCAAATAGGGCAACTCAGCTACATAATCTGGAATAGACCCGTGTAACTTGTTCATGAACAGATTGAAAAGCCTGAGCTGCTTAAGATTGACGAACTCCGACGGGATTTCTCCGGTGAGCGCATTGCGTGAAAGATCGAGATAAACCAGGCTTGTCAAGTTCCCCAATTGCTTCGGAATCGGACCAGACAGTTGATTGTTATATAGATACAGTGCATCAAGCAACAGCAAGTTCCCCAGTTCATGAGGAATTGGACCATCCAATTCACAGCTTGAAAGATCCACGGTAACTAAGTTAACCAAATTACCGAACTCCACAGGGATACCACCTTCGAAAACATTATAATACCCTAAGTAAAGCGTTTTCAAGTTTTTAAGATTGCCTAATTCACCAGGGATTTTACCACGAAGGTCATTTCCCGATAGTGAAAGATACTGTAATCCCGCTAACGTGCCATAACTCGGTGGAATTTCGCCATAGAAATAGTTGCCAGCAAGATCCAAGTACCTGAGTTTCTTCAAAGCAAGAATCCCAACAGGGAGTACAGCAGTGAAATTGTTGTTATAAGCATCCAACACTTCCAAATTAGCAATACTTTCATAGTTCCAATCCAGGTTACCATGAAACTGGTTGTTCGAAATGTTGAGGAACCGAAGGTTACTTAAGTTGCCGATCACAATTCTGCCGGTGAAGTTGTTTCCGGCTAGGGAGAGGTTAGTCAACCTATCCAGCTTTGAAATCTGAGGTGAAACAGAGCCACCCATGTTCATATCTGTCAAGTCCAATGAAACAACTCGTCCCTTGGAACACCCTATTCCGACCCAAGAAGAACATACCGAACTGAGGTCCGAAGAATTCCATGAAATTAAGAAAGGTTCAGGGAATTCAAATCCTTTTTTGAGTGTGACCAAGACATGAAAATCATTAAGCAATGAAGCAGAAGAACAAGAAGAAAAGGTGATTAGAAGAGAGAATAATGTAAAAACAATGAGAGGGACCATGTTTTTTCCTTTGGGAATTTGTTTTCAGGAGGATGGGATTTGGAAGGACTTGAAGCAAAGACAAAGGGATTTAAGAGTTACAACAAGAAAAGATTTTCTAGGAAAAGAAGGAAAAGTGAAAGGAATCTGAGAAACTTCAAGTGTGTATCGGCTTGTGGAATCAATCATCTTGATAGAAAAGTCTTCATACACAAAGAAAGAAGCCAAGCTTCTCCTTTATTTGCTCCTCTCCCTCCCCTGCCCGCCTTTCTTTTTTTTTTCTTTTTATCCCCAAGAGGAAGAAAATAAACAGTACATTGAAATTTTCTGCTAGTAATGACTTATGGTTTAGTTGCTCATGCTTTATCCATCTAAAGAAAAAGCTAAGCCTAATAGCAGCGAAGTGAGGAAAATAAAAGTGCAGGGGAATGTTTTAAAACCATTGATTTTTAATTTCATTTTTCAGTCAAATAATAATTAAATAAATAATTTTAAAAATTATAAATCGATTCAATTGGATTAATCATCCATCTTTTATTGATTTTTAATTTTTTATTAATTTTAAACAATTTATTTAGGGTTCAATTTAATTCTTTTATCTTGACTGACACAAAAGGTAGTGTTAAATAGAACTCGGCCTCATCCTTAAAGTAAAAATATCATTTTTAGCCTTTTAGAATTTATGAACTTTTAAGTTTATAGTAAAATTGTGCATTGGTTTTAAAAATAATAAAATTTAAATTTAATCTTTTAAAAAATTAAAAGGTTATAACTTATTAACTTTGATAAAAAGATATAATTTAGTTTCGGCCCTTAAAATTTTTTCTGACTTCATTAATGATATTAGCTAATTTTCAATCCAACCATTGTTCTAGTAGTTTTATTAAAAAATATGGTAATTCTTTAAATCATTTTACTACATTTATTTTTAGTGTTCGATAATTATATTAAACTTTGATTAATCATAAAGTTGAGACAAATTGAATCGCTAAAAAAATTAAACTCTTTCAATATTATTTATTCTACCCTCAAAATTGTAATAAAAAAAATGAGCCTCCGGATAAGAAAAATTAAAAGTAGGGAATTATAGGGGAGGGAAAATAAAAGTAAAAGTGCTAGTCTCTTTATTTTATGTGACAAAAATACCCTTTTGCTTTAATCAAAGAATGTTCTTTATAGCTTTGAAGAAAGAGATGATGGAATTGCACTTTCAATCATTTTAAAAATGGAAAATAGTCCTGTTGCTTTTTCATCAATTGTGTTTTCTTACTGTTAGTATCTTTTGAATCTTTTGGAGGGGTTCTTGCTTAGTTTTGACAGTAAACAAACTGTAAAATTCTCATCATATTTGCGCTGAAATATTCTTCTAAATATATAGATATATATCTGTGGATTGTAATAATATTGATCTTGATATGAAGATTCATGCCATTATGTCATTAGTAGATAAAGGGGTAAAAAGAATATTTAAGATTCACTTAAGTGGAAGCCAAATCAAACACAGAGAAAATTCCATTAACAACAGTATGTCCAACTATAAAGAAAGTTGGGGGAGCACAAAAAAGCCAGATGATGCATGCATGGAGGTCTCATTAAAAAAATAAAGGGTTTTTCGACATAAATATCAAGTTTATGTTAATATGTTAAAGGGTAAATTATATGAAAAGTTACAAAATGATCACTTAATTATTTAATTTTATTTCTTTAGTCACCTGTAATTGGAAAAGAGTGATACCGTAGCTTTTAAAGTTGGCATAAAAATAAATTTAGCCTTAACATTAACACATTGTAGCAATTTAGTTTTAATTTTTAAGAATTTAGCCTTTAATAGTTACACATTACCTAATTTTATCCTATTTTTTTACATAAAAATATAATTTAATACACAATGTATAGATTAGAAATAAAAGCAGAAATATATATATATATATATTTTTTTTTAAATTTCATTTATTATTAAACTAGACAATCATCAAACACATTGCTTTTCTTATATTTCAAATGATTAAAGACTTGGTATATCTTGATGATAATTGATTCATTTTTTGTTAGCTTGAGCTGAACTTCATTGACGAAGCGAATCAAAGCTTAAAAAATTAAGTTTTTAAAGTTGTTGGACTTACAATTGAATTGAATTAATGAAATATTTATTTTTATTTTAAAGCAATTGAATTGACTATTTTTTTTTGTAAATTTGGCTGGTTTTGTTCCTTGTTATATTGTTCATTTTTTTTTTGATTTAATAAATGCAATGACAATGTTGAAATGAGTCACCAAGAAAAACAAAACTACAAAAGGATAAGATTAAACAATATGTAAACATTGAAAGTTCAATTTTGTATAATCACAACTAAATGGGTACAATGTATAAATGTTAAGGGATAAAGTTATAATTATGCTAATTTTAAAAGCTACAACGTCAACTTTCTGTTAACCATTTAATGGCTGATGATTGAAAAAGAAAAAATCAAATAATTGAGTGATCATTTTATAACATTTCATAATTAGTGGCTATAAAAAAAACTTATTAATAATTGGATGACTATTAATGTAATTTATCAAAATATTAAAGATTTCTTCACAATCACTGGTTACTGTCATGACACACTAACAATGTCATAAGTCTCCTCAGCCATAGGTTAGATCAGAAATGGATTAAAAGATTTAAAAAAAAAAAAAAAAAACCCAAAGCTTTCTTTTTTTGAGTATTTTCATGCAAAGTGTACATAAATGTATATATACTAATGGTAACTTTGTATATAGCCATGGATTTTTAATCTTTGAGTTGGGAACATGTGCCTGCAAAAACAACAGAAGAGATTGAAGGAGTGAAAAAAGATGATGATTATTAATATATCATTACAAATGTTTGGTTGAATGATCAGTATATAATTATGTTGTATGGATAGGTTGCATAGAAGGAAGGAACCAGTGGAAGCTTTATTCCCAGAGATGGGACCAAGTCTCTCTGTTTAATGTGCAACATTTTGAGCTTTAATGGAAGATGGAATAGTCTTAAAGAGAAGGCTGAAAAAGAAAAGTAAAAGCGAAGGGGTATATGATCTGCTTTTTGATCTACCATTTCAAAAGAAAGGAAAAATCCTTGACCCCCCGCCCCCCCTTGTAATAACATGGGAAAGAGTGCTCTTGTAAAAACATGAGCTTCACTGCCCTTTTTTTTAATATCTCTTTCATGTGGTCAATGTCATAAAATAGTGATTGGCTCCACTGTGAATAGGGCAAGCGATTCGAGCTTTTGTGGTGTCCCCTTATCTGTCTTACTGATGGGCAGGTGTGGCCCCTTTGATGGGTCATTGTCCCTATGCCTTGTGTTGTGCGGAAGCGTGTAAAAGAGTAAAATTATTGTACTAAAAAATCACACTAAGTTCAATTCCCAGGAAAGAGAGGTGGATCACGAGGATCGCTTAAGTACCAAGTCTTTCCTAGCCAGAATATCCCTCTATCGTAATTTAATAGCACAATAAATCACTACAATCACACTCCCAAAATATGTAAAAATAAACAATAAAGAACACTCGAATTTTAACGAGGTTCGGCAAATTTTGCCTACGTCCTCGGGCACTACCAAATATATTTCACTCCAAAAAATACAAGTGAAATTTTACAAATAGGGAGAGAGAACAATGCCTTAAGTAGAGAATGGCAAATGTTGGGATGAAGAAAAAATGAGAAATGGTTAGGGCTATTTATAGTTAAGGTTCAGGGATTAACTTGCAAAGAACCTATACAAATAGGGACCATAATTGCAATTATCCCATGCCAAATTTCAAACCAAATTTTGGTGCCTTAAATGCTTAGATTTTCGGTGCCAAATCCCTGACACCCAATATCTTTGACATTTCAAAGATTGTGGCTGTCCAATAATCTCCACCTTGAAGATTTGATTAGAATAATCTTATCTTCACACAATTCTTTCTGCCTTTGACGACAATACTTGATAGTGCCTTCTTCAACTGTTAAACTTGCAGGATATTGATCAAGTTCAAATAATGTTTGAACTTGGTTGTTGTTACCACCTTGGTCATCATATCTGCAGGATTATCTGCAGTCTTAATCTTCTGAAGCTGAATTTTCCCTTCATCAATAATTTCCCGAATGAAATGGAATCGTACGTCGATATGCTTTGTACGTGCATGATAGACTTGATTCTTTGCTAAATGAATAGCACTTTGACTATCACAATACACGTTAATATGCTCCTGAACCAATCCCAAGGTTTTAACCATACCTTGTAACCAAATAGCTTCCTTTACAGCCTCTGTTACAGCCATGTATTCGGCTTCTGTGGTTGACAACGCAACCGTAGACTGTAGTGTAGACTTCCAACTTATTGGTCCTCCAGCAAGTGTAAACACATAACCGGTGGTTGATCTTCGTTTGTCCAAATCACCAGCATAGTCAGAATCAACGTACCCAATAACACATTTACCAAGTGTATTATCCTGCTTGAACAATAATCCAACATTTACGGTCTTCTGAATATACCGTAGAATCCATTTCACAGCTTGCCAATGTCCTTTTCCAGGATTATGCATATACCTGCTCACTATACTAACTGCTTGTGAAATGTCAGGTCTTGTACACACCATTGCATACATCAAGCTACCCACTGCATTAGAATACGGAACTTGCAACATGTATTCTTGTTCCGTATTCGTCGAAGGAGATAGTTGTGCAGAAAGCTTGAAATGAGAAGCCAACGGGGTACTTACAGTTTTTGTATGCTCATTCATGCCAAACTGTTGTAGTACCTTCTTCAAATACTGCTTCTGAGACAAGCTAACTCTTCCATGAGCTCTATCTCTACATATTTCCATGCCGAGAATCTTCTTAGCTTCACCTAGATCTTTCATCTCAAACTCGAGATTGAGTTGAGTCTTCAATTTCTCAATTTCAACTTTGCTCTCAGATGCTATTAGCATGTCATCAACATATAAGAGCAAGTATATGAAAGTTCCTTCTTGTAACTTCTGAAAATACACGCAATGATCAAATTTACTTCTTGTGTACCTTTGCCCTTTCATGAACTGATCAAATCGCTTGTACCACTGCCTCGGAGATTGCTTCAATCCATAAAGCGACTTTGTTAGTTTGCAAACCCAATTTTCTTTATCAGCAACGTTGAATCCATCTGGCTGAATCATATAGATTTCCTCTTCCAAATCACCGTGTAAAAACGCGGTCTTCACATCAAGCTGAACTAGTTCAATGTCATATTGCGCAACCAAGGCTAGCAAAATCCGAATAGACGAATACTTTACAACTGGAGAAAACACCTCATTGTAGTCTATTCCTTCTTTCTGAGCGTAACCCTTTGCTACCAATCTAGCCTTGTATCGAATTTCATTTTTTCCAGGAAATCCTTCCTTCTTTGCATATACCCATTTGCATCCAATTGCCTTCTTTCCCTTGGGCAGTGTCACCAACTCCCAGGTCCTATTTTTATGAAGAGATTGCATTTCTTCATTCATGGCTTGCTTCCACTTTACACCATCAGGGTTACTTATTGCTTCTGTGTAAGTAGACGGAACATCATCATCTGCAATTGGAAGTGCATAGGCCACTATATCATCAAAGCGAGCAGGCTTACGAATCTCTCTTCTTGGCCTCCTATATGCAATTGAATCTTGTTGCTGTAGAGGTTCTTGGGTCGGAACTTCTTCATCATTTGTCCCTCCAATATTAGCTGGATCATCATTAACCTTTTCAAGCTCCACCTGCTGTAAAGTACTACTGGTTTTGTCATCCTTTTGTGAATCCTTGTACTTTAACATGGTCGATTCATCAAAAGTCACATCTCTACTGAAAACAATCTTCTTTGTATCAAGACACCAGAGACGGTATCCCTTTACTCCACCAGTTATTCCCAAGAATAATGCTTTCTTTGCTCTTGGGTCTAACTTAGATTCTTTTACGTGATAATATGCAGTGGAACCAAAAACATGTAAAGAATCATAATCAGTAGCAGATTTACCAGTCCACATCTCCATAGGAGTTTTTCCATTTATTGCAGTTGATGGCAAACGGTTAATTAGATGGCACGCATATGTAACTGCCTCAGCCCAAAACTCCTTGCCCAATCCAGCATTGGACAACATACATCGAACTTTCTCCAGTATAGTCCGATTCATGCGTTCTGCCACCCCATTCTGCTGTGGTGTATCCCGAATAGTGAAGTGTCGCACAATGCCCTCATCTTGACATACTTGAAGAAATGGGTCATTTTTGTACTCAGTACCATTGTCTGATCGAAGTCGTTTGACCTTCTGACTAGTTTGAGTCTCAACCATCTTCTTCCATTTCAGAAATGCATCCAATACTTCACTTTTTCTTTTCATTAGATACACCCATACTTTTCTTGAATAATCATCAACAAAAGTAACAAAATAGTGCATACCTCCCAAAGAAGCCACTTTGGTAGGTCCCCATACATCACTGTGAACGTAGTCTAGAATTCCTTTCGTATTGTGAATTGCTGAACCAAATTTCACCCTCGTCTGCTTGCCCAGAATACAATGTTCACAGAATTCCAATTTGTAAGAATTTACACCTTTCAACAAGCCTTGCTTCGCTAAAGTCTGCAAAGCTTTTTCACCAGCATGTCCCAATCTCATATGCCATAACCTGGTAGCCTCTGAATCTACATCTTTCGCAGAAACTGTTGATGTTGATCCAATAACTGTACTTCCATTTAAAAAATACAGGTTATTTCTTCTTGTGCCTTTCATCACCGTCAATTCCCCAGCTACTACCTTTAGTAATCCATCTCTCAAAGTGATTGTGAGCCCTTTAGATTCTAGGGCCCCTAATGAGATGAGATTTTTCTTCAGGCTAGGTACGTAGCGAACATCCGTCAAGACTTGGATTGAGTCGTCGTGATTCTTCAATTGGACTGTACCCACTCCCATTGTCTTACAAGCACTATCATTGCCCATAAGAACAACTCCACCTTCTAGCTCTTTAAGACTAGAAAACCAGTCCTTATTAGGACACATATGGTAAGTACATCCCGAATCCAGAATCCACTCATCCGTATGACATGCCATTGCCATGCCAACCAAGCTAAAGTCTGACTCCTCATCATGCTCTGCTACACATGCATTAGAAATAGCCTTGCCCTTTTGTAACTTAGGACAATTCTTTTTCCAATGCCCTTTCTCACGACAAAAGGCACATTCATCTTTGGCAAGTCTCCTCCCTTTGGACTTTCCCCTTCTATCAGGTTTGCTGCTGCGTGAACGACCTCTTACTGTTAAAACTTCTGCAGTTGTATCTCTGTGATCTCTTTTATCTTTCTTTCGAGTCTCAGATCTATACAACGCACTACAGACTGCATCAAATGTGATCGTATCCTTCCCATGAAGTAATGTGGTGGTAAGATGATCATATTCATCAGGAAGAGAATTCAACAACAATAATGCCTTATCTTCATCTTCAAATTTCTCATCCAAATTTAGCAGGTCTGCTAAAATTTTATTGAATGAGTTCACATGGTCATTCATCGACATGCCGGGCACATACGTGAATCGATAAAGTTTCTTTTTCATATAAAGTCTATTTTCAAGACTTTTCGTTAGAAACTTTTCTTCCAGTGTATCCCATAGCTTCTTCGCTGATGTCTCCCTCATGACAGAGTACTTCTGCTCTTTGGCCAAACATAGGCGGATTGTACCACACGCCTGTCTATTGATCTTGGCCCACTCCTTGTCATCCATCTTGTCAGGTTTTTCTTCAAGGGCTATATCCAACTCTTGCTGACATAAGACATCCAAGATCTCACATTGCCACATACCAAAATTATTGGTACCATCAAATTTCTCTACTTCAAATTTTGCATTGGTCACAGTAGTCCTTGCTGATGACGATGCCTCTGCCATTTTTCTCCTCAATCCCAACTACTGTATACGCGAGCAGTGTTGTATACGTGAATAGTACCGTAAACGGTCGTATTCTCCAGGTACGAATCTAGCTCTGATACCAATTGTTGTGCGGAAGCGTGTAAAAGAGTAAAATTATTGTACTAAAAAATCACACTAAGTTCAATTCCCAGGAAAGAGAGGTGGATCACGAGGATCGCTTAAGTACCAAGTCTTTCCTAGCCAGAATATCCCTCTATCGTAATTTAATAGCACAATAAATCACTACAATCACACTCCCAAAATATGTAAAAATAAACAATAAAGAACACTCGAATTTTAACGAGGTTCGGCAAATTTTGCCTACGTCCTCGGGCACTACCAAATATATTTCACTCCAAAAAATACAAGTGAAATTTTACAAATAGGGAGAGAGAACAATGCCTTAAGTAGAGAATGGCAAATGTTGGGATGAAGAAAAAATGAGAAATGGTTAGGGCTATTTATAGTTAAGGTTCAGGGATTAACTTGCAAAGAACCTATACAAATAGGGACCATAATTGCAATTATCCCATGCCAAATTTCAAACCAAATTTTGGTGCCTTAAATGCTTAGATTTTCGGTGCCAAATCCCTGACACCCAATATCTTTGACATTTCAAAGATTGTGGCTGTCCAATACCTTGGCTCTCTCTCAATGTTTTTGCATTTACTAACATTAACATAGACTGCCAGACTTCTCTCTATTATAAGAATATGATCAAGTAAATGATTCTAGTAGCCATTTAAATTTGTTTAATTCTTTTTTAATAGTTATTATCATTTAATAATAAAAGAAAAGACTTAACACAACAAAATAAGATAAAAATATTATGACGATATTTATATTAAAAGTTAAGATTGTATTTTGCTTTTTTTATTAAAAAATAATAAATTAGTTTATATATATTATATTAAAGAGCAAATTGATCATTCTGTACAAAATTGGTCTCTGTATGTTAAAAGAAGGTACACTTTAGTACGTCATATGTAACTGTTTAATTATTCCATCAGTTTTTAATAGTAAATTATTTTAACAAAAAGAATCAACTTGCACTTTAATATAACTTGCCAGAGTTAATTTATCATTTTTAATAAACAAGTTTCTCCACTTTTACCGCAAAATTCTAACATGGAACGTGTATTAATCTTCTGTATTCAAATGACATGCCGAAACATGGGGCCATTATGATCGAACTTTGCTACATTTTCTGGGGAAAATCAATTACAGTTTGTTTGTTTGTTTTTTTTACGAACTGATGCATTTGTACTCTTCTTTGTGAATGAATCTGTTCCAGTTTTTTCATTTGTCCTTGCAAGAAATATCATATGAATTAGAAAACATGACAATAGTTGACTTTTACATCACAATAGAACTGTGGCAGAACATCGAACCGGGTTCCTTGTATTTCACTGCAAGTTCTTGTTAAAGCTGCTTTGAAATGTTTACAGGTTTTGTTCATTTATTCTTGAGCTGTAGCATAATTGACATATAAGAAAGAATATATATTGTACTTTTATCTTCTTCAAGGATTCCAAAGTAGTCGTGTGAACATATATATATATATATATATATATATGATGTGAAATTTATGTCAATCTTCAAAATGATTACATTCATTATATAAGGAAAAAAAGTAATTAGCACCCAGAATTACATTGAAAATGATACTCTCGTATACAAAGACAAAAACAGGAACCGTTTACAGGGCAATAACTTGCTTGTCCCTGTATGTTAACATCTTTGATTTTATTTTTTGTATAAATGTTTCAAAGTAGTGCATGATGAAGGCAAGGTGACGTGCAGGGAAAGAACCAGTGGAGGAAAAGGATAGTACATATAGATGATATCAATCCATGTCACATGGTCCCATGTCCTACATCAGCATGCATACATGGAGGGCAAGGCTTGGAAACATCTTTCCTGGTTTCTACTGGTTTTTGATTCATTTTTCACTGGTGAGTTTTGATAAAGGTATAATGATGGACATGGAGTTATTGCAATGTGACAAGGAATTATTGGTGTTTGGTGGATCATGGAATTGAAAGATGTGATGCTTCTATAAGGTAGTGGAAAGACATATATTATTGTATATATATAGGCTCTCAAATTCACATAATAATTTTTTAGTACAAGTTTTAGATGACTGATGAAAAGGATTATATATTATTTATAGTCATTCCACTTAATATTACTTTTTAAATATAAAGAGAAATAATATCATTAATTAGTAGGTTAATGCTCCTTGAGTTCATTTCTTTGGCCAATATTCTTATTTAAGATAAAAATGAATATTAAATATTTTAATTTTGTATATAGTCAAGTTTAAATCATTTTAATTAACCCAGTCAACAAATCTACTACTTAAAAAGCTAGTTATTATTTTATGAGGAGCAAGAAAAGAAATGAAGCCAAAATCAAATCGCACTCAATAGAAATCTTTGATTTTTCAAACTTCATTCCTTTTTATCATTAGCAAGGGAATGATTAAAGGTCAAATAAAATCTCTTCGATCATGTATTTGTAAAAGAATATACTTTGATAGCTTGAGGTCAATATGTCAATCATACATATCATCATAATTAGATTACCACCACCGCAAAGCACCAATTCAAGAACACAAAATGCACAAGCTAGTAACAAATATCACCACGCCATCATCGCAAAGCATCAAGTCCTTTCTAATTAGATCACCCCCACCATTGCAAAGCACCAGTTTGTGAGCACAAAAATCAGTCATTTCTAATTATAATCCGGATTTTAAGTTGGTCTCAACTTTAAAATATTCTTATTAAATGATTAAATTATCAAAATTAATATTTAACGCTTAAATTGACGGTTAAGATAATGAAAATTACTTAATTAATACAATACTAATTTCTTTTTAAGACTCAATTAGTACATTCCAAAGCTAATGGTGCAATTAACCTTAAAAATGATTAAGCCAAGTAGTCAAGCACTTGAGCAATGCTTTGCATGGACATATAGAGATCAATTAAACAGTCAAATTTTCATGAGAAAAAAAGATCAGATGCTAAAATAACAAATATTTGGGAGATTAAGGTTAGTAAAAGATGCATGCAAAGAACATGGAAGGCATTACTAGTGGTAAGTAGCAAAGGGGCTATTGTCATATTTAAATATGAAATCAATATAGGGATGTAGTAAAGAGCATTATTGTCCTTTGATTGGGGTGGTCACCAGCCTCCAATGACCAAGACTGACAGTCTAGGAGGGCCTCTTAGCAGCTTGGAGTTATCACGCCCCTTTGAACACCTTTACTCAAAAGATGCCAGCTGCTGGCTTTGCCTTGTATTTACTTAAAGGGCTAAAGGCAGTATCCCCCCCTATATTATGGAACCGTTGGCAAAATTAAAGAACAGAAAAGGAAAAAAAGGAAAAGCTTGTATATAAAGCAAAGTTTGGTCTCAACTTTAATGGAAATCGTGCTCATAATAGACCATAGTCTCTTTATATTTGGGTGAATGTATCTTAGAAGTCCCTCTATTATAGGGATTTGATCAATTTAGTCCCTATTCTATTAAAAAGAATCAAATAATGACAAATTGGAATAAAGTTAACATTTACTATTTAAAAATTTAACATTTATTATTTAACAAAGTTAATATTTTTAAAGTTCTTATGGTTCTGTAAATGAAATATTTTCTTTGAAATTAAACTGCAATTGAAAAAAAAATTGTAAGACATTTTTTTGTTAGTGGCGAAGTCAGAATTTTTTTTTTAAGGGTGATTGAGATTAAGTTATATATTTTTATGAAAGCTAAAATACAATTTCACCCTTGTATTGGCATATATCTTGATAGTTTTCAAAAGGATTAAATTAAAATTCTAATATTTTAGGGGGGCCAAACTATAATTTTACCTTAAATCAACTTAAGATTTTATAAATTTTGGAGGGACTAAAGCAATAATTTTTCCATTTTGGTGGGTCCAGGCCTCTACCTTCCCCCTTCATCAACCCCTATTTTTTTACCGTAAATATTAATTCTATTACAATTTGAACTTATTAAATTCTACTACAAAGAATGATTTATCTATTTAATAATTGATGGACTAATCTAATTCAGTCACTAGAACACAAGGATCTCTCAATTACTTTAACCGTATATATTTTCATAAACATTAACATTCATGGTTGAACAATTATTTCCAAAACTAAAAACCGAAACCCTAGTTCAAATCTTCATAATCTTTCATGTTGGGCAAATACCAAAACTTGAGTTTTTTTTTTTTTTTTGGTGTTTGGGGGGGGGGGGATGGGGATGGTTATAATATAAAGTGTGCACAAACTAGCTAGCAAATCAATCCTGGGGTGATAGAACTGATCAGCAATGAAAGTTGAAACAAGAAACTTTCACACTTTCCTATGGACGCAACAATGACTAGTAGTTCTCAATGGATCAATTGCTAATAAAGAGATTGAATGATTAATCTTTTATTGGGTTTTTTCCCCTTTCTCTTTAACTGTTATGGACATGACGATGGCCACTACAACTTTGGGGCTTCTTTTGAGTGTCCACAGCACTTGTGCTGTCCGGACAGGAATAGATAAAAAGTACTATAGCTCGAAATGTATTTTAATCTTTGTATTTTTTAATTTAAATATGATATGATATATTTACTTAATTTATTGTAGCTTAATTGATAAATAAAATATGAAATCAGATTAAATTAAATTATTATGTGAATTCGTAAACATGTCAAATTATTTTAAAATATCACTAATTTAAATTAACATCACATCATTTAATTAAATTCACCTTTCATTTACCCTTTTTTTTTTTTTTTTCAACACATACAAAAATCTTTTTGCTTATTTTAAAGTATATGTACCAAAAATGCATTCCAAAGCACATCTACAATACTTTTATATATAAAAGTAACTTCTCTCTGCATTATTACTTTGGATGAATCGATACAAAATTTGTTAGATTCATTTTCTATATTATAATTTTTTATGAGAATTTTTTATTTTTGGGTATAATGCATACTTAAGTAGAGAATTCAAGTTTAATTTTCAAGAAAAATTTTGTTAAAAGAGATAACTACGATCTAGTAAAACCAAAATAATATATATCTTGATTATAGAAAAAAAAATACATTTTAATATGCCTCAAAAGGTCGACAACTCGACATCCACAATGGTTGGATAATAATAAGGCAATATTATTTTCATGGTGGGAGTTTTTACTCTTTTTAAGTTTGTCGTTAACTGTCTCAAACTACACCCGAAACTGCAAAATAAACCTCATAATCCGCAAATTCTGTGTCTTTTTTTTTATCTTAATATTTTTTAATTATGAGTTTATTATATATATTTTATTCTTATCAAACGAAATCTAGGTTTAAGATACTCTTTGCAGAAAGATCCAACACTGCATGCAAAAGTTAAACGTATACCTCAAAATCCATGCAAGGAACACGTAATACCCGTTTAATTAATTTCCCAATTTTGTCTTTTAACTCTTTAAACATTTGCTTTTAAAATCTAGTGATGCGCAAGTGACCAGCAAATAAAGTAGTGCTCGAGAGGAATAATAGAAGTTTTAAGTGTAATTTTACATGTAGTTATCACCAAATGTATACTTATATATATATATATATGACAAACTTAAGAATGTTGCTCCACATTCTTTTTTATAACATTTTTAGCATAAAATAAATAACATGTTTAACATACAATAATTACATGCACTATATGTTATTAAATTGTCTCTATAGTCCCCAAACTCTTAATTAAATAGAAAAATATTACACAATTTAAGCTCATAATCTCCAAGAAACTGCAATAATTATAATATCAATATTTAAACTAATATTTAATCGATTAGACAAAGATTTAAGAAACAAGAATAACCATTAATTTAAGTAGCAACTACAAAAAAAACTTATGCTAGCTAGATTAGAGAGAGAAAAAACATACACAAATAAAATCCTAAACAAATTGAAATTGGAATTAGAGATTAGTTATTCAACTTCCAATTTAGCCATACTAGAAATATGGATTTGTATTAGAAAGGGACCACGACTAGGAGAAGTGAGACCAATACTTGGAATCAAGTCTAAAAACTTGCCTAATGGGCTAGAAGACTCTTGTAAGTGGGTTTATTTTTATTTGGGTAGAAGTGAAAAGAGAATTGAAAATTGTTTGAAGTATAATGTACATAAAAGATTTTCGTTTGAGCCAAGTTTGCACTGACAGCCTGCGCCGCCTCATAATATGGGCTACAATATTTTTTCACTTTCTAGTAAGCCATTGGGGTTTGATATCTCATAATAACTGCATATTAATTTTGGTAAAAGTATCATCGCCTCAGAGGTCGGATTATATTTATTTTTTATTTATTAAAAATAGATAAATTGATTATTGTATGGTAAACTGATCTTATACCTTGTTGGGTTTAATTTGTTGTGGAGTATTCGATGATCTCTTGTTGGTATACTGGTTTAAAAAAATGTTCTTTTAAATTTCTCAATTCGAATAATCATATTTAATTTTGATTAAATTTGAAGTTGAGTCGGAACGAATTTGTGAGTGAGTATAAAGCTCTCCTATTTTCTCTATCCATAATCATTGAAGACTTTATAAATAGATCCTGCGTGGTACATGTGTTTTAAACTTGTGAAGCTGTTACCATCATTGAGACACCAACCCCATGGTTGTTGACTTGTTGGGTATGTTAAAACACCTTCCAGATTTGTGCCACTGAAAACAATAAACCTTTGCAGGAGTGGACGGGATCTCCTAAAAATGAGTTTTATTATGTGATGTGAGACACTTTTGTTGATGTGAACTGTGAAACAATGCTCCACAAAGATGAGATGATTGATATTATTGGGTTGAGCAAAGGTAAAGGGTATATGAGCGTGTAATGACGATATGGGGAGTCACACGTCTCCTACACTCATACATCATCCAAGTAGGACCAATTTAGAATCTGAGCCGTAATTTGAGGATCTCTAGTGAAATTTTAACCCTACATCCAACACAATACTAGTTTCTCTCACAAACCAGCTTCAAGATAAAATATTTCATTGGATAATGGAGTATAATAATATAGAAGTGAGCAAGTGTTTGATTGTTGATAAAATGTACATACATCCTTGATGAATGCTTTGCTTGGTGTTATTGTACACTTTTAGGGAAATACAAAATTATGTTCATGGGGTGGCCAACAGATGCCTTCCCTTGGGCAAGGCAAAGGAGCAGGCTGTGCAATATGAGTAGGATATTGCTCTCCTGGCATCACCACTGAGAAATCTGACGCATATGATACCTGCCATCACAACATACATACATCAAACATCACAACATACATACATACATACATACATACATACATACATACATCAAACACCAGAAAAGAGATAGGGGGCTTACTCTTTCTTGATTCCCAAGTTTCTCAATTGGTCTAGACCCTAAACCACCATCAGTAACTTGATCAGGTGAAGAAAAAGCAGGGTTGGGGCGAAAAAGGTGTTCGAAAATGGCCATTATAAGGAACATTGATATCAAGATAGCTGTAGCAACAAAGCCAAAAGAAATGGCATTCATGGATGCTCCAAAGTCTTTCCAAGGAGTTTCCTTATCAGCTACTGCTTGAGATGGACTTGGATCTGAACTTGTATATATGTTCCATGGCCTTGATCTCTCAGTACCAAACTCATTCATACTTGTTGTAGGAACAAATATAGTCCTTGTGTAATGATCAAAACATGCTTAAAACCACAAAGAAAAGCTGTTCCTCATTCATGACTTGGTCATTATCCCTGAAATAAAACTATGTAAATCATTAACATGCTAATTATGACAGTACAAGGAACAAAATATGTGGTCACAACTAGAAACTGATAAAATTTGGTAATATGCATTTTGGGGAAAATTCACAAGAAGGTGGTGTTGCCAATGACAGTGCCTGACATAAATTGCTAAGAAAGCTTATAAAAGGCCTTGTGAAACCATATCATCAGCACACGGACTGGCTAAAAAGGAACAAAAGTTGAATGTTTATTCTAAAAAATCAGGCCTGATAATCACAGATGAGACCTCTAAAACTGACTGGTTTTCAGATGATCAGCCATGGGATGATTCAAAACCGAAAAAAAAAATTGACCCAAAGTTGCAAATAAAGCGGTGACTTAATGCCAGGCGGTGGTGGCATATCATTGCAACTTACCGGTACTTATATTTTAGAGGCAGCAGATCATTTCCAGTGACTCAGGTCAGGTGATCCTATTTGCCTGTGTTTGTGCAGTGTTGCAATTGCATACTTGTGGTATATATGAAGGGGTGTGTGTGTGTATATTATATACTAACCTGTTCTTAAAAGAAGTTAAATGAAGGCCTTGGATTTTGGTCCTGGGAGCTAGGAACAAACGTAATCTTTAGCCACTTCAATCCTATAGCTCAACTGCCCCGGAAAATCAAGACACCACCGCTTCTTAATGAATTATTTAAAGAAAGCAAAGCTCAGACCAACCTAGCTTTATACCCCATTTTGAAAATGTAAAGACAAAGTTATATGATAATCCCAGCAGTACCTTTTTTTTTTTCTTTGATGTCTTGATGTTACATGATCCCTGATGCCTAGCTTAATGAATACTATACCTTGTCTGAAGAAGCAAACCTAAATAAATCAAAAGCATGGGCCTTCTTGTCTGGAGAGAGCCGAAAATTTCAAAAGAATGGCCTATTGCTTCCTTTTTAAAGTTGTTCACTTTATTATTATTTTATAATTGAAATTTACACAATAAGGTGGCGTATTGGTTCCTTCATCTACCCTTGTTTTAACCCACATGAACTTTAAAAGATTAAGTTAATCATTTGTTAACCAGCTCCAATATAATTATAATTTGTTAACTGCAACTCTAAGGTGAAAAATTCAAAAGATAATAATTAATCCCACTGAACTCTATATTTCAGCAGTTTTTCACATGAAAGATGATTATAAGTATCATTAAGACACGAGATAGGCTGTTAAAAATTATAGGGTTATGTAAAGTTATGAACCAAAGTGAAAATAAAGATAAAGATAAAGATAAAGATAAAGCTGTTAGAGAATAGTATTTAAGAGCTGCGATGCTAAACTATATGTTTATAGTATAAAAAATCGTAAATAAATAGGCATGTGATCAAAGCAAACATAATATACAAGAAAAACAAATAACAATGGAAATTGAATATTTAAGGGAAAAGAGGTTGGGGGATACCTTACAGCTATGCAGTACCAGAAATGTAATGATTTAATAGAAGAAAGAAAATTGGTGTGTGGCCAAAAGGGAAGAGCCACAAAAAGAGGATGATGTAGACCACAATTATTCTTCATAAGTATGTGTATGTATATATATACTTAAAGTAAACCTGGTGAGAGTAACCTATAAACTATTACTTTTGTCTCTAAAGCCCTCGAAGATATAATTTTTAACAGTAAAAATGAAGGGTAACACTGTTATTAGTTAATAGTAAAGGGACCAACATTGCTTTTTTTTCTTTTTCCCGCGCTATGAAACAGGTATTTTCTATAAAGCTAAGAATTCATACAAGAATATATAGAAAAGTGAAGGGAAAAATACAAAGCAATAATTACAGCACAAATTAAATTATGAAAGGACCCTGGAGAAAAGGAAGGAAAGAAAAGAGGGTTTGTTTGTTTTTCACCAAAAGTTGCATTTGAGTGAGACCCTTTGTCAACAAGATAATGAAAATGTCTGTGAATGATGTGAAAGCCTATCTAGACCTATCCCAAAAACATGAATCAATTTCCTTGTAGTTTTTTTTTTTTTAAATTTAAACCCAAACTTATCATCTACTATATTACATGTCCTAAGTGAAAATTTAACACTTAATTCATTCAACCAATGGGAAAACAAAAAGGGGGTGAATTAAACTTGATATTTAAGTTACTAAACATGAAATTTTGACTAATTAAACAAAACCACTTCATGCATAAACGTCACTTCATGATTGTTTCCCATTTCCATGTAAGACATATTTGTAAAAGAGAGAGGACCCCATGATAAGAAAGCAACACTAAAGCAGATTTTTGTGAAAAAACAAACAGATTGCCATTTTCCAACCGTATATTTTTCTCCTTTTTCTTTCTCGCAACCAAATTCCCTGACTCAAGCAAGCAACCCCTTTCCTTTTCAAACAAACAGGTCTTTGTTTTGAGAGTCTTGTAAGCAAGAAATAAGCCTAAAGGCAAAAAAGATCATATTCCATGTGTTAAAGTTTTTTATTAAAAACACAGACACACACACACCCATATGCCATGGAGAGAGTGCTGTTTATTAATGGTTTATGATTTCAGTTCTTTAATCTTCATCACACTCATAGCTTTGCTTTTTTAGGCTAACTGATTCAGCAGTGAACTACCACTTGTAACCATGTGCCTTCTCTCTCTTTCGTATGGAGCGTGTAGAAATGATGCCATGGGTGAATCAGATAGATTAAAAAAAAAAGAGGATTATTATCCATGTTTCTGTGTACATGTGCAATATCATGCTGCTATGCCCCTCCCACCTCTCTATTGAAACTTATGACAAAAGCTTTTATTATCAAAAAAAATTTTCATCATGCCATTACACAACAAAGATTTCATTTCTTGGATGACTACGTAAAAGATGCCACATGGAAATGAGAAAAAAGTAAAATCAGACAGTTTAGTAATTAGTACGTATGATTTTCGGTATGAATCCATCTTTTATTTGATATTTGTTTAACAGTACGAAATCAAATTCAGATTTATCAAATACATTGTTAATTTGTAATACTTGAAGTGACTGACTTCTGTGGTAGGCAAATCAGAATACAAGTAAAAAGACTTGATTATTTTAAGGATTCAATTACAACCTTTTAAAGTTTGGAAATTAATTTAATATACGTGTGATAGTTTGAGAATGTGAACCCAAAATATATGGAAAAAGTGTTTTCTTTGGTAGTGGAATGAAAAGTGGGTCGAGATTAGAATCCAAACCCTGCATAAAATTGAATTTTGGACAACTGTGAGTCTAGACAAAAGCCCATCTCTACCTTTCTAAAATAATATGTGTACACAGGGGCCTTAGCATGGTATAATTCTAACTTCAGTCCCTCTAAAATGTAAATAATTTGATTTAAGTCATTTTAACACAAAATTTTGAGCTTTGGGCTCCAAAACTTTTAAATTTTATTAACCCACCCATCGTACAACTCCTAACTCCATCCTAAATATACGGTTTGAAATCTATCCATTGTTTGTGTTAAATATGACTTATATTTTTAGTCAAGTTTGAGAAATAATCTTCTAGTTAAACTCTATTTATTTGTTTCAATCAAACACTGATTAGTTTAGATTATTTTATTACTATTTGACCTTTGAGTTTAGCCTATAAATAGGGTCTTTTACAACCTTAGAAATTACATCCATTAGAGATTAGAACTCATAACACATTTAGAGAATTTTGTGTTTACGTTTTGAGGGTTCTTTGTTTTCGGGTTTTTCGGGGTTTAGTTATTATCTCCATCTTTTGTACTCTTCGTTCTTTTACCATTATAGTAAAATCATCTTTACTTGTGGTTTTTTATCCTCTTTGGAGGGGTTTTTCCATGTTAAATTTGTGTGTTCAATTTCTCAGTTTCTTCTGCTCATTTTACTTGTTTGTTGCTTAATCAGATCGATTCTTAACAAATGGTATCAGAGCTAGTTCAATTTTTATAGATTAGCCCATTCAGATATGGCAACAACAAGGTTTGAAATTGAGAAGTTCGATGGTGAGACAAATTTCAATTTGTGGCAAGTTCGGATGATGGCAATTCTAGCTCAATCCGGTTTGAAAAAGTTTGTTACCGAGAAAAAGCCTGAGAATCTAAATAAAACAGAATGGGAAGAGCTTGATGAAAAGACTTTGTCTGCAATCTAGTTGTACCTCGTGAATACAGTATTACAAGAGGTATTGATGGAGAAGACCTCATCCGTCTTATGGAAAAGGTTAGAAACTCTTTATGTGACTAAGTCTCTAGCTAACCGTTTAGTGTTGAAACAACGTCTATTTAATTTTCGCATAACCGAATGTGAGCTTCTTAGAGATCACATCAGTCAATTTATTACTCTTTGAAATGAATTAAAGAACGTTGATGTTCATATTGATGATGAAGATCAAGCTATGCTATGATTGTGCTCTTTACCCCCTTCATACAAGTCTTTCAGGGAGACCTTGATTTATGACAGAGACAAACTCTCGTTCGAAGATATGAAGGGTCATTTGTTGAGTAGAGACAAACTCGACAATAAGCTTCATTTGGATAGTAAGGCAGATAGACAAGCTTCCGTTTTGATAGCATCAAAGAAACGAGACAAAATGTGTCGCTATTGTAAAAAGTTAGGTCACGTCAAAGTAGATTGTTATAAACTGCGAAATAAAAGAGCTACTGAGAGTAATGAGGAAGATGTAGCTGGTGCTAATTTGGTCGATGAAAGCGGTGATGATTTTTTGTTAGTGTCAACGAGCGATAACTCCAAGCTTACGTCCGAGTGGATCCTAGATTCTAGATGTTCTTTCCACATGTGTCCCAACAAAGAATGATTCTCCACATACAGTTCGATTGAATGTGGAGTTGTGCGTATGGGAAACGATTCATCTAGTAAGGTATTTAGTACTGTTAAAATTAGGATACACGATGGGACAATTAGGACACTCTCAGATGTTAGGTATGTACCTGATTTACGAAAAAATCTCATCTCCTTGAGTATTTTAGACTTGAAAGGATGCAAAATCAACATCGAGTCAAGCGGCATTAAAGTATCTCGTGGATCTCTTGTTTTGTTAAAAGGTAAAAGAACTGGCAATCTTTATATTCTGGAAGGTTCGGAGTCGAAGTCAACTTGTTTGGAGTGGAGGCAACTTGGTCATAGGAGGGAAAAATGTATAACCATTTCGTTGAAGAGAGGTTCTCTTTTGGATGCAGGTTTTGAAAAGTTAGGGCACTGTGTTCGTGATTGTAATGACCCAAATTCCCGGGCACCGGAAAAACGAGTCGTAGGGCCTCTGTCTTAGGAAAAATTAAGTCCGTAAATATCTATTTAAAATATTTATGAGGATAATTAGGAGTTAAATTAGATTTTGATTAAGTGAATCTAATTTAATTAGAAACAATTAGTAGATAAGACTAAATTGAATAAAGTGCAAAAGTTTAATTATAGAATAGAAAAATTATTAAGGGATTAAATTAGGAATTAAACCATAAAAGTGACATGTGTTAAATGATGAATAAATACATGTGTATGTGTATTATTGGTCCAATTGTATTTTATGTGTGTATTTACTTAGAATTTAAGTAATTTTAATTATTTATTTGTTGTAATTATTATTAATTGTGTAAATATTATTTTATTAAATTGTGTGATAATGACAAGTGTATGGTAAGGATTAAAACAAGTGTGGGAATTTTAATGGCACATGTGTATTAATTTTAATTGGTAATTAAAAAGATATTTTAATAATTAAGTAATTTAGTAATAAAACAAATAACGAAAAGAAGAAAAGAAAAGAAAGAACAAAAGAGTACAGAGAAGAAAACGTGAGAAAGAAAGAAAAAGGAAAGAAAGAAAGAAAAAAGGGAAATTGAAGGATTAAGGCTTGAAGATTAATTTGGTAAGTTAATTAAGTCCATTTCTTTGTAATTTTGATGTTTTTAAAGCTTTAGAGAAAGATTCTCTTGAATTCATGTGAAAATATTAGAAAATAATGGAAGTTTGATTAGGGTTTATGTTAAGAAAATGGTGAAATTTGGGATTAATTTGATAAAATTGTGAATTTGAATTGAATTAGGGACTTAATTGTAAAACAAGCCATAAGTTTTGAGTTTTAGGGATTAAATTGAAAGAAATTCGGAATTATGGAAAAATGATGAAAATTTGATAGTTATATGAATATTTGGATGGAAATTGAATAGAAATAAGGTGTGAATTGATGTTATAAATTTGGTTATTAGTATTTTACATCAAAACAGTTTTGGGAAGTAGCAATGGTCTGACTTTGAAAATTCACTAAAAATTGTAGGAATTGAATTAGAGGATGAATAAGATATGAAATTAAATCTTATTGAGTCTAGTTTCTTATAGTAGAAACAACGTGAGCAATGAATTTATGAATAAAGAGATATTTGAAATTTTGTAAGACTGGTTCAGGGTGATTTCGAGACACTCTGTTTTGACTTTGGAAAATCATTAAAAATTGAAAACAAATTAGTATGGAGTGTAATTTATATGTGTGAACTCCTTAATGAATCTAGTTTCAAAAGAAATAAACAAGAACCTTATTCAAGCTCTGTACAATGAGATAATTGATTTTTAGTAGAGAGAGGTCAGAACTGTCGAATGGAGTAACAGGAGAGTATTTAATGAATAAACTGTACTAATTGGCTAGACCAAAAATTCTGAAAATTTTATGGTGAGAAGATATATGAGTCTAGTTTCAAGGAAAATTTACGGATGTTAATTTGGAGTTTCGTAGCTCAAGATATAAATAATTTAGTAACAATGACTCAAATAGACAGCTTATGCTTAATGGTCAAATTTGCATGTTTAAACTTATGAATTAAATTGAATTGTGTTATATTAATTAATTACAACTATGCTAATTTTTGTAGCAAACAAAGAAACCGAGGTATCCAACACGAAGGGAAAAGAGAAAATAGTTGAGGAATAGCTTGGAGAAACTGGTTTGTATTATCATAATTCAAAATATTTATTATTGCATATTTAATTGTTTTATATATATATGAATGTGCATGAAAATGACTTGAATGTGAATTGTTAATTATTTGTGATTACATTGAGAAATATAAGAGAATTGATTGAAATGTGGAAATGTTTCGGAAATGGAAATGTGATCGAAACCCTATTAACTAGTCGGGCTTAGTGGATATAATTGGCATGCCATAGGATTGGAAGTGTTCAGGGATTCTTCGACCTCGAGTCGATGAGGCACTAGGTGTGCCATAGATTTACTTCGGATAGTTTCGATGAGGCTTTGGTAGCCACATTGCTTCGGCTTAGCCGATGAGGTACTTGGTGTGCCATAGATCTGATTTACTTCGAACTATCCGATGAGGCGTTGGTCGCCACTCTGGTGTGTTTGGTTGGATCCGCGTATCCACCTTGGTCCGAGTCAGGTTAATAGGGCCTATAAGTGAAATGAGCAAAATTATCTGAATCTGATTATCTGAATTATCGAATGAAAGGTGAAAGGAAATGATGATACGAAATGTAAAAGGAAATTGTACTATGAAGTTGAAAGCATGAACTTTATGTTTATGAATTATGTATACATGAAAGTGTTATGAATTAAGTGCTTATATGTTGTTGAAAAATTTATAATCATTTGAATGATATTAACGTGATATGAATTGGCATATTCAATTGACTACTTGTGCATTTATGCTTTGAACTTGATTTAATGTTATGAATTGAATTATGATAATACCACTGAGTATTTCCAATACTCAGCGTACGGTTGTTTTCCGTGCGCAGGTTAGGTAAAGTAGAGTCCGGTTCTGCATTCAAAACCATCTCCGACTCCAGCTCATTTTGTGGTGAAAATCTTATCTTTTGGTAATGTGGCATGTACTAAGTTTTAGGTTGTCACTTGTACATATTTAATGTTTTGAATGTAAAAGATGGTGTATCAACTTTAAAGAGTTTTACGTATGAATGAATGGTATATAGTTATATGTTATGTGGAAGTGAATTGGAATGGTTTATTTCTGGTTTGAACTTGCAGGAGGTTTATGTAAAAATAAGCAAAAATGCTGCCAAATTTTTATAAAAATAAAAATAAAAATTTTATGAATGAAATCAATTAGTAAAGTAAAATATAATTTATATGCATTTATGATTATACTAAATAACTTTCTTGTTTATTTATTTATTAAGTATTATCTGTAAATTGTCTGATTTGTCTGGTAATGCCTTGTAACCCTATTCCGGGATCGGTTTGGGGTTAGAGGGTGTTACATTTAGTGGTATCAGAGCTATAGGTTTAGCCGATTCTCGGATTAAAATTGAATTCGTAAGTGAGTCTAGAAGTACATGCCACATTTGAGTTGGAATTGAGTCGGAATTTTTGAATGCTAACCTATTTAATTGTTTCTGTTTTATAGAGATTAAAAATGTCAGATGATCGATCAATTGATTTAAATGAAAGTGAATCAGCCACACCTAGTGTGAACCCGTTTATAGACCAACCTCCCGAAGTAGAAGAAGAAAACATTAGGGAGAGAGATGAAAAATATAGAAATGAACCTGATATGTTAAGAGTTTTAGTTGATGCTCTCCAGCGAGTAGCGGGAACTGTACCTGCTACCATATCTGTACCTGTTCCTAGACGGGCCCCGATTAAAGAATTGAGAAAATACGGTGCCACGGAATTTTCGGATCTGAAAGGTGTTGATCCATCAATAGCTGAGAATTGGATAGAAGCGACAAAAAGAATTTTACAACAGTTAGAGTGTACTCCCCGAGAAAGTCTGTTGTGTGCCGTATCTTTATTACAGGGTGAGGCATATTTATGGTGGGAATCTGTTATCCGACACTTGCCGACTGACCAGGTATCATGGAATTTATTTCAGAAAGAGTTTCAGAAGAAATATATCGGTGAACTATACATTGAAGACAAGAAGCAAGAATTTCTGACTTTGAAACAAGGTGAAATGACAGTAATAGATTATGAACGGGAATTTTCAAGACTTGGCAGATATGCATCAGAGTTTATACCGACTGAAGCCGACAGTTGTAAAAGATTCTTACGGGGATTAAGAGAAGAAATAAAAGTATTACTGATATCTTAGCGAATTACTGAATTTGTTGATCTGATTGAACGGGCTAAGATGATAGAACAAGTTCTGGGGCTTGATAAAAAGACTGAACCTTCTAAATCGGTTGGGAAACGTATGGGAACTACAAGTTCGAATCCATTACCGAAAAGATTCCGAGATTCTAAAAGTGGTTGGAGATCTAACTTCAGATCAGATAGAGGAGGAAAAAGTCAGGGGAAGCAAACTACAGTCTCTACTGGTAGTGTAAGAGGTCCATCTCGAGATACTACTATTCCAAAATGTGAGCACTGTGGGAGAAGACACAGAGGTGAATGTTGGCGATTGACTAGAGGATGTTTCAGATGTGGATCTACAGAACATTTTATTAAAGACTGCCCGAAAGCTGATAATACTGCACCTGCGACATCACAGAGATCAGTATCTAGTGCCAGAGGCAAAGGATCAGGCAGAGGTGGTTTTGTATCTCGAGGAGGTAGTGCTAGAGGGAGTAGTGATGTTGTTACACAGCAGTCAGAGGCCAGAGTTCCAGCTAGAGCTTATGTGGTCAGAACTCGAGAAGAGGGGGATGCACATGATGTTGTAACAGGTATATTCTTATTGTATTCCGAACCTGTTTATGTTTTAATTGACCCTGGGTCTTCGCATTCATATGTAAATTCAAAATTGGTTGAATTGGGAAAATTAGAATTTGAGATGTCTAGTGTAGCAATAGAAGTGTCAAGTCCGTTAGGACAGATGGTATTAGTGAATCAAGTTTGTCCGAGATGCCCGTTGGTTATACAAAATAAAATTTTTCCAGTTAATCTATTAATTATGCCATTTGGAGACTTTGATGTAATACTGGGTATGGATTGGTTGTCCGAGCACGGTGTAATTTTAGACTGCTATGAAAAGAAGTTCAGTATTCAGGCTGATGATGGAAACAATATTGAGGTAAAGGGTATTCGAAATAGTGGACCAACACGTGTTGTCTCAGCAATAAAAGCTAGTAAGATGTTACAGCAGGGTTGTACAGCATACTTGGCTTATGTTATTAATTCAGATACAGTGAGTAGTCAATGCAGTAAGATCCGAACGGTTTGCGAATTTTCAGATGTTTTTCCAAAGGAATTACCGGGTTTACCACCTGACAGAGAAGTTGAATTTGCTATAGAGGTTTATCCGGGTACTGCTCCGATTTCTATACCCCCTTATCGTATGGCACCAACTGAATTGAAGGAGTTAAAGATACAGTTACAAGACTTGTTAGATCGTGGCTTTATTCGACTGAGTATTTCACCGTGGGGAGCTCCGGTATTATTTGTTAGAAAGAAAGATGGTTCGATGAGACTTTGTATTGATTATAGACAGTTGAATAAAGTAACAATCAAGAACAAATATCCACTCCCTCGTATTGATGATTTATTTGATCAGCTGAAAGGAGCTTCTGTATTTTCAAAGATAGACTTGAGATCGGGTTACTACCAACTAAAAGTAAAAGAATGTGATGTACCGAAGACAGCTTTCCGTACGAGGTATGGTCATTATGAATTTTTAGTAATGCCATTTGGATTGACTAATGCTCCAGCTGCTTTCATGGATCTGATGAACCGTATATTTCAGCCGTATTTGGATCAATTTGTTGTGGTCTTCATTGATGATATACTTGTCTATTCTAAGACAGAAACAGAACATGACCAGCATCTCAGAACAGTGTTACAGATTTTGCGGGAAAAGCAATTGTATGGGAAATTAAGTAAATGTGAGTTCTGGTTATCAGAGGTTGTATTTCTGGGACATGTAGTATCAGCGGAAGGAATCAGAGTTGATCCGAAGAAAATTGAAGCCATAGTTCAATGGAAAGCTCCGAGGAATGTGTCTGAGGTACGTAGTTTTCTTGGTTTGGCCGGATATTATAGAAGATTTGTAAATGGATTCTCGAAAATAGCCATGCCGATGACTAAGTTGCTACAAAAGAATGTTTCTTTTATATGGGATGACCAATGTCAGAAGAGTTTTGAGACATTGAAGCAAATGTTAACCGAAGCACCAGTTTTAACATTACCCGAATCAGGAAAGGATTTTATTGTGTACAGTGATGCTTCTTTAAGTGGTTTGGGTTGTGTACTGATGCAAGACGGAAAGGTTATTGCTTATGCATCTCGTCAGTTGAAACCACACGAGTGTAATTATCCGACACATGACCTGGAGTTAGCAGCTGTGATTTTTGCTTTGAAGATTTGGAGGCATTATCTTTATGGTGAAAAATGCTACATATTTACTGATCATAAAAGTCTAAAGTATCTCCTTTCCCAGAAAGAATTAAATTTGAGACAGAGGCGGTGGATCGAGCTCTTGAAAGACTATGATTGTGTTATAGAATACCATCCGGGAAAAGCAAATATAGTAGCGGATGCATTGAGTAGAAAAGCTGCAATTGAGTTGAGAGCCATGTTTGCACAGCTCAGTATCACTGATGATGGAAATCTGTTAGCCGAGTTGAAAGTAAAACCGGTAATATTTGAGCAGATTAAAGCAGCTCAGTTGGGAGATGATAAGTTGGTGAAGAAAAGAGAGATGGTACAGAGTGGTACGGTAGAGAACTTCAGTATTGATGCACATGGATGTCTAAGGTACCGAAATCGAGTTTGTATTCCAGATAACTCTGAATTAAAAGAATTAATACTTCGAGAAGCACATGATGGCTCATTTGCTCTACACCCTGGAGGTACAAAAATGTATCGTAATTTACGAGATTTGTACTGGTGGCCCAGAATGAAAAGAGACATAGTTGAATATGTTGGTAAATGTCTTACATGTCAACGGGTAAAGGCAGAACATCAGGTACCGACTGGTTTACTTCAGCCTATTAATATTCCTGAATGGAAATGGGATCGTATCACGATGGATTTTGTTACGGGGTTACCGTTGTCAGCGAGTAAAAAGAATGCTATTTGGGTGATAGTTGATAGACTTACTAAGTCAGCACATTTCATAGCAGTCAGAACAGAATGGTCGTTACAGAGACTTGCTGAGGTATATATCCGAGAAATTGTTAGATTACACGGTATTCCAGAATCAATAATTTCAGATCGAGATCCTCGGTTCACATCGAGATTTTGGAGGCAATTACATGAATCCTTGGGTACACAGCTCAATTTTAGTACAGCATTTCATCCGCAAACTGACGGACAGTCTGAACGGGTAATTCAGATTTTAGAAGATATGCTTCGAGCTTGTATTATTGAGTTTGAATCAGGTTGGGAACGTTATTTGCCTTTAGCTGAATTTGTTTATAATAATAGTTTCCAATCTAGTATTCAGATGGCTCCGTATGAAGCATTGTATGGACGAAGATGTAGATCACCCGTGTGTTGGACAGAGCTGAATGAAAGAAAAGTGATTGGGCCAGAATTAATCCAAGAAACTGAAGAAACAGTCAAGAAGATACAGGAGAGATTAAAAGCAGCTTTTGACAGACAGAAGTCTTATGCCGATTTAAAACGACGAGACATTGAGTATTCGGTTGACGATAAAGTATTTCTTAAAGTCTCTCCTTGGAAGAAAGTGTTGAGATTTGGCAGGAAAGGTAAATTGAGTCCTCGTTTCATTGGACCGTATGAGATAGTAGAGAGAATTGGACCAGTGGCCTATCGGTTGGCTTTACCTCCAGAGTTACAGAAAATACACGATGTTTTTCATGTTTCAATGCTCCGAAGATATCGGTCGGATCCTTCTCATGTCATAACTACTGAAGATATTGAGCTTCGACCGGATTTATCATACGAAGAAGAACCAGTTGAGATTTTAGCCCGAGAGGTAAAGGAATTAAGAAATAAAAGAGTTCCTTTAGTAAAAATACTTTGGAGAAGTCATAAAATGGAAGAAGCAACATGGGAACCGGAAGAAACTATGAGAACTCAGTACCCTCACCTATTCTCAGGTAAATTTCGAGGACGAAATTTTTTTTAAGGGGGAGAGAAATGTAATGACCCAAATTCCCGGGCACCGGAAAAACGAGTCGTAGGGCCTCTGTCTTAGGAAAAATTAAGTCCGTAAATATCTATTTAAAATATTTATGAGGATAATTAGGAGTTAAATTAGATTTTGATTAAGTGAATCTAATTTAATTAGAAACAATTAGTAGATAAGACTAAATTGAATAAAGTGCAAAAGTTTAATTATAGAATAGAAAAATTATTAAGGGATTAAATTAGGAATTAAACCATAAAAGTGACATGTGTTAAATGATGAATAAATACATGTGTATGTGTATTATTGGTCCAATTGTATTTTATGTGTGTATTTACTTAGAATTTAAGTAATTTTAATTATTTATTTGTTGTAATTATTATTAATTGTGTAAATATTATTTTATTAAATTGTGTGATAATGACAAGTGTATGGTAAGGATTAAAACAAGTGTGGGAATTTTAATGGCACATGTGTATTAATTTTAATTGGTAATTAAAAAGATATTTTAATAATTAAGTAATTTAGTAATAAAACAAATAACGAAAAGAAGAAAAGAAAAGAAAGAACAAAAGAGTACAGAGAAGAAAACGTGAGAAAGAAAGAAAAAGGAAAGAAAGAAAGAAAAAAGGGAAATTGAAGGATTAAGGCTTGAAGATTAATTTGGTAAGTTAATTAAGTCCATTTCTTTGTAATTTTGATGTTTTTAAAGCTTTAGAGAAAGATTCTCTTGAATTCATGTGAAAATATTAGAAAATAATGGAAGTTTGATTAGGGTTTATGTTAAGAAAATGGTGAAATTTGGGATTAATTTGATAAAATTGTGAATTTGAATTGAATTAGGGACTTAATTGTAAAACAAGCCATAAGTTTTGAGTTTTAGGGATTAAATTGAAAGAAATTCGGAATTATGGAAAAATGATGAAAATTTGATAGTTATATGAATATTTGGATGGAAATTGAATAGAAATAAGGTGTGAATTGATGTTATAAATTTGGTTATTAGTATTTTACATCAAAACAGTTTTGGGAAGTAGCAATGGTCTGACTTTGAAAATTCACTAAAAATTGTAGGAATTGAATTAGAGGATGAATAAGATATGAAATTAAATCTTATTGAGTCTAGTTTCTTATAGTAGAAACAACGTGAGCAATGAATTTATGAATAAAGAGATATTTGAAATTTTGTAAGACTGGTTCAGGGTGATTTCGAGACACTCTGTTTTGACTTTGGAAAATCATTAAAAATTGAAAACAAATTAGTATGGAGTGTAATTTATATGTGTGAACTCCTTAATGAATCTAGTTTCAAAAGAAATAAACAAGAACCTTATTCAAGCTCTGTACAATGAGATAATTGATTTTTAGTAGAGAGAGGTCAGAACTGTCGAATGGAGTAACAGGAGAGTATTTAATGAATAAACTGTACTAATTGGCTAGACCAAAAATTCTGAAAATTTTATGGTGAGAAGATATATGAGTCTAGTTTCAAGGAAAATTTACGGATGTTAATTTGGAGTTTCGTAGCTCAAGATATAAATAATTTAGTAACAATGACTCAAATAGACAGCTTATGCTTAATGGTCAAATTTGCATGTTTAAACTTATGAATTAAATTGAATTGTGTTATATTAATTAATTACAACTATGCTAATTTTTGTAGCAAACAAAGAAACCGAGGTATCCAACACGAAGGGAAAAGAGAAAATAGTTGAGGAATAGCTTGGAGAAACTGGTTTGTATTATCATAATTCAAAATATTTATTATTGCATATTTAATTGTTTTATATATATATGAATGTGCATGAAAATGACTTGAATGTGAATTGTTAATTATTTGTGATTACATTGAGAAATATAAGAGAATTGATTGAAATGTGGAAATGTTTCGGAAATGGAAATGTGATCGAAACCCTATTAACTAGTCGGGCTTAGTGGATATAATTGGCATGCCATAGGATTGGAAGTGTTCAGGGATTCTTCGACCTCGAGTCGATGAGGCACTAGGTGTGCCATAGATTTACTTCGGATAGTTTCGATGAGGCTTTGGTAGCCACATTGCTTCGGCTTAGCCGATGAGGTACTTGGTGTGCCATAGATCTGATTTACTTCGAACTATCCGATGAGGCGTTGGTCGCCACTCTGGTGTGTTTGGTCGGATTCGCGTATCCACCTTGGTCCGAGTCAGGTTAATAGGGCCTATAAGTGAAATGAGCAAAATTATCTGAATCTGATTATCTGAATTATCGAATGAAAGGTGAAAGGAAATGATGATACGAAATGTAAAAGGAAATTGTACTATGAAGTTGAAAGCATGAACTTTATGTTTATGAATTATGTATACATGAAAGTGTTATGAATTAAGTGCTTATATGTTGTTGAAAAATTTATAATCATTTGAATGATATTAATGTGATATGAATTGGCATATTCAATTGACTACTTGTGTATTTATGCTTTGAACTTGATTTAATGTTATGAATTGAATTATGATAATACCACTGAGTATTTCCAATACTCAGCGTACGGTTGTTTTCCGTGCGCAGGTTAGGTAAAGTAGAGTCCGGTTCTGCATTCAAAACCATCTCCGACTCCAGCTCATTTTGTGGTGAAAATCTTATCTTTTGGTAATGTGGCATGTACTAAGTTTTAGGTTGTCACTTGTACATATTTAATGTTTTGAATATAAAAGATGGTGTATCAACTTTAAAGAGTTTTACGTATGAATGAATGGTATATAGTTATATGTTATGTGGAAGTGAATTGGAATGGTTTATTTCTGGTTTGAACTTGCAGGAGGTTTATGTAAAAATAAGCAAAAATGCTGCCAAATTTTTATAAAAATAAAAATAAAAATTTTATGAATGAAATCAATTAGTAAAGTAAAATATAATTTATATGCATTTATGATTATACTAAAATTTATTGTCAAATAATAACTTTCTTGTTTATTTATTTATTAAGTATTATCTGTAAATTGTCTGATTTGTCTGGTAATGCCTTGTAACCCTATTCCGGGATCGGTTTGGGGTTAGAGGGTGTTACAGTGATAATCAGACCCGAGTTAATTTGGCAGTGTACAAGTCGAAGGCTAGAAGTCTTCCAGTTTCTAAGCACAGATTCGACTCAATTAATTCCCTGCATAGTTTAAGATAGGCTCGTGGCGAGTTTTGACAAAGATGGCGTTGTGGAAATATGAGTCAAGGTGGAGATTTGTTAAATATGACTCCTATTTTTAGTCAAATTTGAGAAATAATCTTCTAGTTAAACTTTGTTTATTTATTTCAATCAAACACTAATTAGTTCAGATTATTTTATTATTATTTGAACTTTGAATTTAGCCTATAAATAGGCTCTTTTACAACCTTAGAAATTACACCCATTAGAGATTAAAACTCATAACACATTTAGAAAATTTTGTGTTTACGTTTTGAGGATTCTTTGTTTTCGGGTTTTTCAAGGCTTAGTTATTATTTCCATATTTTGTACTCTTCGTTCTTTTGTCATTATAGTAAAATTATCTTTACTCGTGGTTTTTTATCCTCTTTGGAGGAGTTTTTCCACGTTAAATTTGTGTTCAATTTCTCAATTTCTTCTACTAATTTTACTTGTTCGTTACTTAATCGAGTCGATTCCTAACAGTTTATTTTATAACACTTAAATCATCATTGATACGATATAATTCAATATTTATGTCATGCTTAAATTTATATCAAATAATAATAAGCAAAAACAAAAGTCAATAACCTATATTGTAGGCCTGAGAACTTGGGTTCAATTTCAAGTGACCTTATTCACCATTCCCAATTATCAAAAAAGTAAAATAATAATAATAAAAGAAAGTAGGGCTTTAGGTATGCAATTACAGTTACAGAGTGGAAAATTATCATATTCTTGGGACTTTAGGCCTTACCGACAAGAAGGAATCTTTTTTACTTTACTACAGGATCATACTGTTTTATTTCCATTAAACAGGCCTAAAATGAAGTTGCCTCGCCTCATCTGCTTAAGACGTGGATTAGTTTTGATTATAAGGTTACTGATATCCCGTTTTATCTGAACTCTTATATTATTGCCTATGAGATGCCATTTGTCAATGCATGTGAATGTGATTTTATCGATGATACTTGATGATGCGATGAGGAACACTACATTTATTGCATAACTTGTTTACATATCCACTACAAAAGCTTGTGCTCCAAACCACAAGCCTGAGTCAAAGGCATGCAGCCGCAACTGAGATTCTGAATTTTATACATATTGGTATTTTTCTAATCCTGTACTCATTTGATTATTGGACTCCCACTTTGAGATCCACATTATACGTATGTATATATATATTCACACGTATTATATTTGTGGCAATGAAAATACAAGGTCCATGGACTCTTTAGATATTATCCAACTCGCAGAAACCTTAAACCCCATAGTGAAGAACCCAGAAATGGACCAGTTTACCAAGAACTCAAACCCCCATACACAAGAGCAAGAATTAGATGAACAAGCAAGCAACAATTGTGAGATGTTTGGTCCTAAACTGAGAAGAAACAACTCGGTTTCTTCAGCCTATGCATTGCAGCTCCAGGTTGAGGTGAAGAGAGCATTCTCCATGAGAAGATCTTCTTCTGTTTCTGAAAGGTACTGTAGGACTACGACCAGTGTATGAGCTTGGGATCACCTTTTGTTGATGAAGAATGAGATGTAAATGGGACAAGAAGAAGAAGAACATTAAAGGCAAGATCCTAAAAGTATGGAAGAAACTTTTGACTTTAGTGTGTCATATTCATTTACAATAAATTTTTATATAGCCTTTTTGAATATGCATTGTTGCTTCGCTTAGTAAAAGAAAAACAACCTTGGTTAATAAATTGACTGCTTTTGTTGTCTTTGTTTTTGTAGTAGCATTGATATGATAAAAAGGGAAAATCTTTCTTTTCTTGTGTTGTTCAATGCAGCTTAGTAAAATTTGGCATTTTCAAAAAATATATTAAAAGTAACCACAGGAAACTAAGATTTTAAATTTTAAATTTCAAAAATAATATAATATATTTAAAAATGTAACATTTATTATGATAATCTTAAAATGAATTTGTTCGTATGCATCTCATTCTTATAATTTTTCCCTGTTAAAAGGAAATTAAAAATTTTCAATGGCAACGAAATTTTATAGCTAAGGTGGAAACGATTTCCACAAAATTAGATGATATGGGTTGGTTTTTTTATAAAGTCTTGAACTTCAATGTCCCTTTTTTATTTAATTTTGTTAGGAATATAATTGGTTTGTAGTCTAAAGTCAAAAGCCTTTAGCTCTAAATAGAAATAATAGAAAGCATTTAGCTAGGTAAGCGAGTAAATTAATTTACTTGTCTAAATCACTCCAATTCCCTAAAACAGTGGGTAAATGTTCCCCTTACCTCAAATACTAGGGAGACAAGTGCCAACTCTATTTATAGTCTTAAAAGTAGACATATATGGTAGACAGCTCCACAAGAGGCTTTATAATTATAATGACTATAATCTAGACAAAAGACAAATTCTCTAGATTTATATTTACAGTTCCAGCTAAGCTAAAGCAAGAAATCAACCCCAACGGCACGAATCAGAGGATTATGAATATTCAACCACATCAGGAAGCTGTGACGATAATAGCCTTTTATTTCTCTATGTTTCTTGTTCCTTATATGCTGTGCCATCTTTGACCAAGATCAAGGTTTCTTCAATCCATCAAGTATTATTAACATTGAGATTTTCATCAACCAAGTATTAAGTTAAAATAGTATCTGCAACCTCTTCAACTCAACCAACCTTTCTCTACTTCGCTTTATGGCCAAAACATTGATTACACCAGAAATTGAGATTGTCTCCGGCAAAAGCAAGCGCACGCTCGTTGAAATTCAACTGACTAAGCAATTTTCTGCAAAATAATGTTTGAAAAATGAATGTAATTTGAAATTGAACAAATCAAGCAGAAAGATGTTGACCATGCAATCAGAAGCTTTTTCCAACACCACTACACACTCCTCATGGAAATTTAAGTTAATAACGAAAGCTAACAGTGCTACTAAAAAGACCAAAAATTTCCACAACTAAGAGGAAGAGAATCTGCTCTGATTAATGAATTCAGGCAGATTTAATACCCTTAATTGATAATTGTGATCAATGTTGAATTCAAGATATTGTCAACAATGGAAATCATTTCATAACAATAAAACGATCATCAGCTCACAAACGCTATCAACAAGTGCACCACACTTTTTAGTTCCCTTACCTCGAGATTCTCCAGCAGGCTTTAAGCTTCTAAAAACCCTACTTTCTTTCAATGAATAAATGTTTTTTTCAATATTCTCTAACCTAATATAAAAATTTTAGCTGGTAAAACATTGACTCAGATTACAATAAATAAATGATTACGGGTAAATGGCAAAGTTCACAATCAAATACTTACCATTTAAAATTCACTAAGAACCAGAACTAGATTTCTGTACCCATACTTGTTTCTGCAAATATAGAGAATGGACAGAAACTTGGTTGGTAAAAATGTAGGAGAAAACAAAGAAATAAATCAGGTATTCAAGAATAGTTTGAACACCTCATGAGAACCATACACATTGGCTCTTTTCCCTGGTTTCCCATCATTTACAGCAGATGATCCATTGGCAACAGCTACACGACGGCCGACCTGCTTACTGGATCCTGCATGATTTCAAAATAGAGGTAAAAGAAATGTGAAACTTGCAAATACACATCACAGACACCTAGAGTTTGCTCAGCTCCCAAAATCGAAACTAACCATTATGTTCACTTGCAAAAGTTTTACCTTGCCAGCTCCCAACACTTGAGAAATCAGCTTTAGTATCACCACAAGCCCCTGGACAATTTTCAGAAAAAGGAACTCCAAAGTTATTCTTGATAAAATAAAGCTCTGTTTTCTGCAATCTTGAGTTGCTGCTACTAACTGAGCACATAACACAAACACATGCAGGTTGATTTTGCTTTTGTGTCATGGTAGCAATCAGCTCCAACTTAATTATGGACAATCCCTAGGACAATAATATCCCAAAGGAACCATATTATGAAGATTTAACAGACCCATATAGCCATACCTTCCGAAGAATCTTTAAGTATCTGCGCAGATTGAGAAGCAGATGATGACAAGGACTCGTCACTAGCATATGATCCATCAGAATGGCGAAGGGTCCAAACACCATGATCTGTTCTATCTTTGTTTCTGCTACGTCTTTCTAGCTTCTTAGCACCATGCAAGTGATTCCCAGCAACATTACCATCTGAAGCATTGCATGCATCCTTCAAACCTAAATTTGCATGTGGATGCCAAGG
This sequence comes from Gossypium stocksii, assembly GCA_020496765.1. Classification (NCBI taxonomy): domain Eukaryota; kingdom Viridiplantae; phylum Streptophyta; class Magnoliopsida; order Malvales; family Malvaceae; genus Gossypium; species Gossypium stocksii. The sequence goes on from CM035624.1 coordinate 129,174,982, forward strand.
AGGTCGTCTCTCTTTTTCCAAATTTGAGGTCTCAATATGCTGCTCTGACTGGAAGCCGGCACACTGACTTTGACGAGAATCCTTGTTTAACAGTATGCCTCTGATTATTCTGTTTTCGCGACGTGAGTTCAGTTTAGTAGGAGTTGAACGAAGTATTGTTTTAATTGGAGATGTAAAATTCTGCTGATGCAACATACTTCCAGCCACCTGGGCAAAGAATCATCGTCATAAAGAATGTAACATTCAAGGAAATTAGAGAGAACTACAACGGTTGCTTGTATGAGTTGATAATAGTGGGGCCGGTGCAATGCATGTGCAAACTATGCGAAAACAACAAAGCATCTAGCAATAACAAGAACAAACAAAGAATGAGCGGAACCATGTTCTTATCTCCTGCAAATTAACCCCCTCAACCCTGCTCCAACTCCTAAAAATTCTCACTCTCATTTTCCAAAAGTATGCACTCATGCACCCTATTCAGTTAGTCCAAGCCTCCATCAGAACAAGGAATGAATAACAGAAACATAAACAATGACTGAACAGTAGAACCACTAGAATATGAGAAAAAGAGGAACAAGAGGCTCACATGAGAAATTTCTTTCTCTTTCCCTTTCCCTTTCAGAAGCAGAACTTTATTTTTATCGGCATCAGTAATTCTAGTAGCTCCTGGAAAAGTGAGAATGAGACTTTAAATTTGACACATGAAAAACAAGAAAACTCTTTGACTGGTGTCATGCCAACAAACAAATAACAAGAGATAAGGTAGGGTAATAGCTCATTTAACACCGGAAAATGATAATGGCTTTTATTAGGCATTTACCACTTTCCTCTTCAGATACTTCAGCTCCCACAGGTGATGCCAAAATAACAGGCCCATTGGAAAGTTGCTGCTCATCCCTTCTAGAAACCAGAAGGTATGTCGATTTGTCTTTGCCACTTGCATTTTGCAAGCTATCCCTTAGAACATACTGCCACCATATAAGACAAGGTATTAATGATGCATAAACTCCCAACATTTTATGAGGAAATCCATAATGAATCTAAAAATATCCAATTTACCACTTCATCGTCTTTACATAGCATATGAAAGAAATTATTCCCCAGAACTTTTACATTTGTTGCACAATGTGCTCTAATATGTTAATGAACCCATCTGTTCATTATTTTACAGCAAAAGCCAAGAATGTACAACAATTTCACAGTTCACACAGTGTTTTATTGAACCTAAAAATCTATACACCATTATTATATGAGAAGACGGACAGAAACATGTGTCCTCACCAAAAAAAAAAAAAAAAGGAAAGGGAGCTTTGACTAAGTACCAAATATATGCATACCATTGTAGTAGAACCCCGCCTCTTTTCAGAACCTCTTTTTGATGATGCTGAACTTGGAATCCCACCAGATTGTCCACCAGCTCTTCTGCTAAGTTTCCCATTAGACAGTGACTTCTGTCATAGAATATTGTAAGAATTCCAAAGTTGTAGCCATTGGCCCAAGCAGTTCACATGAAAGAACTAAATTAAATCAGCAAGCAATTTAGCACATGATAAAATATACCAGGAAAGGAAAATTTTCAGACTGAAATATAGTACGTCAAAAAAGGTGGAAGGTGAAAACTATTGGTCCTTAGTAATTTGTCTTTCTTCAGAAATTAATTCTCAGTGGTTGATGTCATTGATTGATTTTTGACACGCACTACTCTATCAAATTACTTTTATATTGCAGCCAACAAACCAAAGAAATGACTATTTGACTCTAGAGCTTGATGATAAAACACAAAGAAATGATACTAAACAAAAAAGAAGTGATGATTTACTGTTAACTGGTCTGTTACTGTAATTATAATATATTACCCGTGATCCAACCTTAGCAGCTCTTTTCTGTCTAACAAAATCCATTAAAGGTGTAACTATGGAAGAATCCTTCGGTGCACCTGAAAAAAGACATTAATGGCATGATTGAAAAATATCAAATGCATAGAGACACCAAATTTCGCACTAATAAAAATTTTGTCATGTAACCAAAAAAAAAACTATATTGTTTTCATTTTCTGATACTAGGACTTCAAAGTGCATATGTGAAAAGATTTGTTTGACTAACCAACTCTTTCTGCCTCCCTCCTCTCTAATTGTATCTCTGCACTAGGAAGATTCTCAACTGGCTTCGCAAGAAATTGAAGGAACTCCAAATACTCAGGATCTAGATGTTCATCAAGAAAGACTTGTATTTATGAACAGGAAGATAGTTGCATGTATGGGTAGAAATTCAATCCATTTTAGAGTTGAGCTATACTTAAAAGCAAGACAGCTTATTACCTTTGAATATAGTCCCTTCACAATCATCATTTTTAGCCCAGAGCGTGGGAACACATTGGGAAGGTGCATACTCAACAATAGTTTTAAACTGTGCCCCTAAAAGAAGCGAAATAATTCATTTACTTTGAAAAAGGCTAATGAAAGCAGATTAATTAAAAAAATGATAGATCATTCATAAGCTTGTCAAGACTAGATCCTGATTCTGTCAAAAAAAAAATCATTTTTATTTTGGCAATGAAGATGATCTAACATCTCCAAACAACTCATAGATTTCTGGCTGTTAGTTAAAAGAGATATACTCCGCTATAAAAAATCATGTAACACTATATCAATCTCTTTGAAGTTCATCAATTACCTTTCTCATTAACAAACACATGACCATTAAAGAACTCTGCAAACTCCAAGACATCCTCAGGGCTCTTGAAGTCTATGTACAGTCTGGAACAAGACTGATGCTTCTGACTGCAAAATAAATTTGAAAACTATAATAAGATAATATCTTTTTTGTGTATGCTCACTACGGAATTCTGGCTATAAACAATTAAACAAAAGCTAGAACAGAAATATATGCAAGACCAACTGCATGAATTAGTCTCTCAACAGTATCTACATCGTACATTCATATTTGATTAAAAGGATCTAGAACATGGCAACATCTCCGTCCCTGTTAATAAACTTACTTTATAGCAGAGGCAGACTCCTACAAAGAGCAGAGGAACTTGTATGAGGATAAAAGGAATGATGAGGTGACTGAAACTGAGTTGTCAATTAAGCAAAGGAAAGCCAAATATTAAGCAAAATGAAACGAAGCCCATTTCCAACAGACTAGCATTAAACCCAAAAAATTACATAATCTGCAGATAAGAAACCTAATATAAATGGGAACATAAAACAATATTCATTTAAAAATACCGACTGTTACTGCTAAAACAGTAATAATGCAGTAAATGCAAAACAAAAAAAAAGCCATGCAAACACACCCTTGAATAAAGGGGGGAAAACCAAACTAGAAAGAGATAGTCATAACAAAAATAGAAACAAGAAAAACAGGGATAATAAAATACCAAAAAAAGTGTAATTAAGAATGTAATTAAGAAATAAAAGAGAAACTAACCGGTTCTTTCCTGGACGGAAGGAAAACCAGTTGTAACGGCCAGCAAAGGCACTATCGACTTGTTCGATAAGCGTGGCCTCCGTAATGGACGGTGGCAAGTGGCGGAGAACCACTTTGGTTCGATCCAGAGCCCGCTTCATGCCTGCCGGAACCCTAAAAACACCACAAAAAAATCCCCCTGAAATGAATTCGACAATTGTGTTTTACAAAAGCTGGCTTCGAAAACAAACGCGATAAACAGTGTGAGATCACATCTTCTTGTATAAAGGAGTTGATGATCGATCGATTAGAAGTACGGAATTCTAATTTTTGCGAAATAAAGCCCAAATCGCCATGCAGGAGTGGTAGAGTAGAAGAAAATTTAAGAATGGGATAGTAATAAATATTTTGTTTTAATAATATGGTTTTAAGTTGTAATTGCTCTATATTTGTACTAATTTCAAAAAAAAAATCAGAAAATGTTTAATTAATTAATTAATTAATTATATTTACTTTAAGTTTCTTTACAAACAAAGAAAATCAATTAATTTTAATAATTAATTGATTGATGTAACTCGATTTAATTTATTTTCAATATCTTCAAATTTTCCCAATTTATTTTTAAAAATATAATATTTCCATAATTAATAACCTTTTTTAATTACAATAACATGACATAATTCAAATAATAAATGTGACTAACAAAACTGGGACAGTAAACACCCTTAACTACTTAAATATTAGGTCATATGTCTTATATAAATATATAATAAAAAAAATACTTTGTTGATTTCCAAATATATCCAATTTTTACATGGTTAATAACTTAATAAAAATCAATAAAATATATTTACCTTCAAATTTAAACCCAAATCAATTAATTAGTAAAACATTTAATTTATTATTCTACTAAAAATTTATTTTAGATTTTTATTCATTTTAATTTTATTGTTTATAGTTTATTATTTTTGTTAATTCTATATTAATAATGTTGTTAACTAAATTAGTGTCACAAATTAACTCGACACTGACTCAAAATTGATGAAAACATCATAATAAACAATTATTTTCATTTTTAACATTGTACATATTTCATATGTTATTATTAATTAATTTCAAAGCATATATTTTATAATTTATTATATGTTATTTTTAGACACATATTTATGTTCTAAATTTATGATTTTCCCACATATATTTTTAATAAAAAATTAAATTAATATATAATTTTTATTTTAAAAAATTATCATGTGTTTTTTAATAAATTCATTTAATTTTGTTTGATACACTTGAATTAAAAAACAATAGAGTAATTAAATTCAACTCACTTTTTATTAATATTTTTATTGAACCATTATGAATCTTATTCATATAGAAATATTAATATAATTTTTAATTGGCATGCATAGTATAATATTGTGTTCCTACTTTCAACTATATATTTTCATTAGATATTTGTGCAATAAAATATCCACTTTCATGTAGGTTAAATTCCATCTGTCATTCGTCTCGAGTTTTCCTGTTACTTTTGGATTCATCCCTAATTTCCCAGATTTTCTCGAGGATGAGCGGCAAAATTCTCATTATTCTTTTGTACTAATAATTAAATTATATTTTATTTGTTTTATTAAAAAATAAATAAATTAATTATTATATATTAGATTAAAGAGTAAATTAATCCTTCTATTAATAATTCTATCTATTCGATATATGTATACCGACATAAGATACATATTATATGCCATGTATTACTATCTAGATATTTTGTTAGCCACATTTTTTTTATATTAAATTATAGTTGGGTAGGAAATTGTCTTAACATATTTGCATCTCTAAAATTGAGAATGGATATAAAAATAACAACTTTACAAACAATGAACTAACTTCTTTCAAACATCTTGTACAAAATGGTAACCGACCAACCTCATTTCTAAGCATCCACAAAAAACTTAAATTCATAATAAATTTCAACATATCATTACAAATAGTACAACTTTAAGGTTGAAAAATTATCAGACCTCACCACAGCATATGCCTAAAATCCTGACATTGTCCTTCACAAAAATGAGATTCCTAAACAACACACAAGCCATTGTTGCCATTTAAGCCTGTACATCAAGAGCAATTAAACTTGGTGTCAACAGCTAAATGAATAAAACATAAAATTTGTGCTTGGTTGACTGGAAAAGTGAGAAAAAAAAGTTCGTGTTCGTGTTCGAGTTCGTGTTCGTGTTCGGTAGAAAAGAAAAGAAAACAAGAGAGATTACAATTTTCCATCTTAATGCATAAAAACAAATCATTCTAAATTAGAATGATAAGACAAGAGAAAATGAGAGAGAGATGTAACTTGATTCAAATTTATGCATTTTTCAACTCTACCAAGCAATGAATAGATATAAAATTACTTTCTCTTTCAATTTGTCCATCCTTCATACCAAGCCACAAATGGAAAGAGAATATATTTTCTTTCTTTCTATTTTTCTACTCATTCGATTTTCTTTCTAATTTTCTTTAATGTAAAACCACATAACAACAATCATTGCAGAAGGTATCAACAGAAAAATTCAACATGAAGCGAATGATTGTCAAGAATCAGACAACACCAAGACAACGTTGACATTCCACAGCAATGAAGGAACTAAGTCCCTTGTCACCAGTGTGTTGTATGCATAGGCACATGGAAGGGAAACAAATATTCAAAGACACATAAGGATATAGACTTGAGTGTCAAACTTTAACATGCACAGGGAGTGCCCAAATGGTGAGCCTCAAAGTTTAGATCAGTGAAAATGATTGCAATGTTCATTTACACTTGATCATTATGTGTGGTGTCCAACTACTAGAATACAAAAATGGGTAAAAGAAATTTATTTCCTCCATGCAAAAAAAAACAAGGGATCACTGAATGTGGGTAATTGAGAACCAGAAAGACAATTTATATACACACCTCAATTAGGATGAGCTCAGTTCTCAATGTGGTGCTAGTCCCGCAGGCCAAGCTCGACCTCGAGCTCATCATCTTCTTCAAACAACTTTAAAAGACGGGCATATTGTTCATCTCGTTTCTTCTTTTGCCACAACTTGAAAAGGAAAAATGAAAACAACCCAATCGCAACAAGTCCAAGCACTATGAAGATTACCTTGGTCCCAGTATTATTAATCGCATTAGATTTTGTCTTTGAGCTGTTGTTTGAACCTTTAGAGTCATCAGAAAAACCTGAAATTTGAAACAAATTGAAGCATCTCGCTCAATACTTTCATTAAATTGGTAAGCAGCAATGAGAACAATGTAGAATTTGAAGTCTATTACAGCAACATAATCAGTGTCCCTCAACAAAAAGATTCAAGGCTACAAAGCAAGTAAACCAAATACAAGGAATATGGAACCATCTTCATGCAATGTCAGCAACAAATCTACAAATATCTAGATCAGTTATGCATGATAGCATAGTTCCATGTGAACTCCATTTAATCAATCATCATAATTTCCTAAGATTTCATGGAAATCTGTACAAGTAGGTTGGATTTCAAGCCCAACTTAGTTTGATCATGCTATAAACAATTAAACGTACTAATTGCCTACTTAAACCACTAAATAGCAGATCTATTACAAGTTTGAGATTCAGAAAAGCAACTTTGAATCACGGATTCATTCTTTCAACTTACATGTAAAAAATCTATCTTTACGGCTAAAATTCCTCCTAGTAACAAATTCTCACAAGCGAAACAAAAGAAGCTTTGCAATTTAAATCTAAAAAGAAAAATCCTTCCCCAATTTCCATCCTTCCCCGAAAGAAGAGAAAAAGAAACAAAAAATTGCTTTATTTTCATGTTCATTAGATGCTAATTTTATCAACAACCAAATAGAGAATATTAACCAATAGTAAAGACAGAAAAAATAGAGAGTTTTCATGAAGTAATCAAACAAAAGTAAATGTGAGATTAGCATGACTCGGTACATAAAAATTGTCCGATCTCAACGAACAAATCAACTGCATAAATCAGCAACAGAATAAACTTAATTTCCAAGCCATTAATTATTCGAAATTCGACCAGAATAATTTGATAATACAATTCAAAAAACATAAAAGTTATTTAGAAAAATAATGAGCATAAGCGATCTAAGAAGCAAACCTGAGATAAAGTGTAGAGAAACGGAAGCCAAAAACAGCAAGAAACGGAACGATCTACTTCTTGAAATTTCAGTCATCGTCTCAAATCTCTCTCCCTTGGCAGAGAAAGAGGAATCGGCTCTTTTGGCCTCCAATGCGATTATATTCTCACTTTTTTTTTTTTTTTCCAATAACGAGACTTACAAAGACGCGGATTTTGTAATGTTGCCCCCATCTATTTTTACTTTTTCAAATCTACCTCCCTGCTTGGGATTTTTTTTTCCTTCTTTTATTTAACTTTTTATTTACGAGAATTTGGTTCACCTCAATGTGGTGAGTATTTCGTTTTTAGTTAAATTTTTAAAAAAAAAGTTGTGCAGCTATATAGTTAATTTTGTTAACATACTGAATCTACCTTAAGCCCTTTAACAAAATACCATATTTTTATTCCTCATTTTCTCCCAATTTTGTAATTATTTTTTTCAAAATATGATGATTCTACCTTTTTTTTTTTCTTCTTATGTACTAAAAATGTAAAGTGATTAAAAAAATTGGGTAAAATTACTTTTTAATTGTACTAAAAATATTTAAATTTAAATTTTAAAAATTAAAAAAAACCCTTAAATACTATATCAATGGAGTCCGTTTTAATATTAATATATATATATATATATATCACATATATATATTAGAGTTGATCATTTCATATATGATTGTCAATATAAGAATACGTGATTTTGAGTGCGTTAAAGCGTAATATCTTTCTATTTAAAGGTTGAAGGAAACTATAAATAGTTCTAAGTATTGTATAAAGAATATATATGATAAAAATTTATAATAAAATTAATGTTAAAAAATAAAAATAACAATATTTAGTTATCTATTTTATTATGCTTTTCGAATATCCCTTCCTTTATTCAGTAAAAAATAAATGAAAAACTCCGTATACTAAATCGTATTCTAATGCTTTAATAATTTTTATTTGAACTAATATTACTAGTTAAAATTTATTGTTGGATTTCTTCTAAGAAAATGTTGCGAAGGAAGTAGCGAGTTAGGTACGAACCGTAATGAATATGAATGCTTACCTACCCAACTTACGTTTAACGAAACAGAAAAAGGGAGTTGGCTGCAATGCGTTTTACATCAGAGACAATAATCATTTGGGCTTTGCTATATGCCTTGTTTTAGCCTTACTTCCTATTAAGCCCTTTAACTATACTCATTTCCTAAATTAATATTTTTTTTGTATCATTTTAATACTTGAATTATTATTTTGTTATATATTTTAGTCCTTAAAATTATTTGTGTTAAAAAAAAACTGTCAACCTATCAAAACACACCATATGACAAATGTTGATCACTGATATGACCGTTGACTGTTGACTAACATAAATTAAATTTTTTTTAAAAAATGATAAAAATATTTAAAATTTATAAGAAATATATATATATATATATATATTAGGAACTCTTCAAGAATTACAAAAATTAAAAACTTTTTTAACTGGAATTTCTTAAGTTAAAAAATTCAATATAATTAGTTGATGTGAGTTTGATCCTACTCACAAAAATGAAGTGTATTTCATTATCAGTCATTTATCTTTTTGGAGAGTACTCACAGTGGAAGGATACTCTGGTTTTGATAAAAAAAACCACATCAACTGTCTCCTCTTTTTTGTTTCAAAATCTATCGATGTCAATTCATAGTCTATTCTAAGCACTTTTATCACAGGGCTAGAATTTTAATTTCGCAATTCGTGCGACATTATACAATTCCTTAGCTTTGAATCCACCTAAGTCAACCCTACTCTTAAAATATGAGAATTTTTATGAAAAAAATCTCCAAGGCACCGAAAATAAAGCGGGAGTAACTCAAAAGGACAAAATGAATTAGAATACGAGAGTCCTAAATAATTTAAACTCTATACAATCTTATCCCTTAGGATTTACAATATTCACCATGATAACTCTAGTTTAACTGGAGTGTTTCACTGGGCCACCAAGGCTTTATGTAGATAAGTTTATCCATATATTTCACGAATCAAATTAGTTCTGTAACACCTCGAAAATTTCTACAGTAAGATATTATCCTTGATGTAGTAAAATAAGGAAATAAAGTGACAAGAAGAGGAAATTTGAGTTATGTCATTGGGAAGTATATTATGACATATTAATTCAAGAAAGGATTAAATTGTCAAAATGAGAAAAGTTTTGTTGCTCAAGAGTAAATACTCAAAATTTAAGGGGTTAAAGTGTAAATATGGAAAGTTGAAGGACCAATAGTGTAAATATTTTAGGGGTGGAATAATCTAGAAACTAAGGAAAATGGATGAATTAGGACTAAATTGAATAGGTGAAGAATTTTGAGGGACTAAATTGCAATTCTACCCAATTAAGTGATGACTCAAGTATGGAATTTTAAAAGATCACGAAGGGCAAAATGGTCAATTGGAAGAGAGAGAAATCTAGAAAGTAATTATGATGTTGATGATATTTTCTAATGATTTTATTAGAAAAATATTATTTTATTAATATTTAATAAGATATTTATTATTATTTTATTATTTTATTTAGTATATATATATGTGTGTGTGTGAAAAGATAAAAAGGAGGAGAAGGGGAAAAGAAACAGAATAGCAAACGGGAAAAGAAGGGAAGAAAAGAAAAGGAAAAAGAAAAAAGAGAAATTGAGGATTTAAAGCTTGGATGTTTAATAGGTAAGTTAATTAAGCCCTTTGCTTTAAATTTGATGTTTTAAAAGCTTTAAAACAAAGTCTTGTTAAGATTAAGTTGATATTTTGATAGTTCATAGATTCCTAAGAGTAGTTCATGCTGAGCAAGAAGATGAAATAGGGGTTTATTTGATAGAATTTTAAGTTAGAATGAAAAAGAGGATTAAATTGTAAAAGAGGCCATAAGTTTTATATAGTAGGGATTGAATTGGAAGAAGTTTTAAATTTGAGTTCTAATATGAACATGAGATGGTTAAGTTAAATATGGGAAGAGATTAAGTAGAAATGAAGCATGAATTGAGTTGTAAAAGTAAGTAAACTTAGTTAGGATTTAATTGCAAAATAAACTATAAGAAATAGTTTTGGGCAGCAACATAAGCTTAACTTTGAAAAATCACCAAAAATTGTATAAACCGAATTGGAGGATGAATAAGATATGAAATTAAAGCTTATTGAGTCTATTTTCATATAAAAGAAACATAGAAAGTAAAGGAATTCTGTATTTTGAGATATTTATATTTTTGTGAGACTGGTTCAGAATAATTTCGGGATCCTCTGTTCTGACTTGGGAAAATCGTTAAAAATTGTATAAAAATAATTTTGAGACATAATTTATATGGTTAGATTCCTGAATGAGTCTATTTTCAATATAAATAAACGATAACATCATTTGAATTCTGTACAAAGAGATAATTAAATTTTACCGAAGAGTAGTCAGAACTGTCAAACAGTAAAATAAGGGAGATTTTAATGAATAAACTGTAATAATTGGCTAAACCAAAAATTCTAAAAATTTTATGGTAAGAAGATACATGAGTCTAGTTTCAAGGAAAATTTACGGATCTTAATTTGGAGTTCTGTAGCTCAAGATATAAATAATCTAGTGACTATGACTCAAATGGACAGTTTTGAAAATACATATAAGTAAATAGTGAAAGTTTTGATAATGTTACTTATAAGCATATTATTTAAATTAAGGATGTGGAATGGAGTGGAGGAGGAGGAAAATATGTATGAATATTCAACTAGCATGGCTAATTTACATGTTTTAGGCTCAGGGACTAAATTGAATAAAAGTAGAACTTTATGGGTGATTTTGTAAAAATGTCAAAAATGATCAAATTGCATGTAATGGATTATTTTATTACTTAAATTACAAAATTGAATGAAAATATTAATCTAGATCAAGATCAGACGAAAACATGTTTTAGGGATTAAATTGAAAAGTGTTGAAATTATGAAAAAAAATTCTGATATTTCATAAAATTCATGGGCTCTTATCAATATGTATAAGAATAATGGTTGTAAACAAGGATTAAATGACAATAATTTTATTTTTCTGAAATCAAGGATGAAATTGTAATTAATTAAAAGTTTTAAGGGTAAAATAGAAATTTTGCCTAGAGCAATAATTAAATGTATTAGAATATGAAATTAATGAAAATGATGATTAAATTTATTTATAAAGATCCATGCAACTAAAATATGAGACTTAAACGTGGAAAAAAAAGAAGATATCGGATTAGTGAAATTATAAACATAAACAAGCAACGAGGTAAATTAGTGTAGCTTGAATTATATTTTTAAATACACGAAATCTTGATATAATGAATTACTTGATTTAAGTCTATGACAAAATGGCAATAAAATGATATTAATCTTGACATGTAAACAGGTGATTATTTTTTTATACGACGATACAAGAAAAAAATATCATTTTTTTTTCCACGTTTAAAAATAAGTACGTTTAGGGACAATATGTAAACATGTCGTATTTAAAAAAATATGGAGGTGATTCTTGTATCGTCGTATAAAAAAATAATTGTTACGTAATTAAAAAAACATGTTTAGGACCAATTAAAATCAAACATATTGTCCCTAAACGTACTTATTTTTCTCGACATGTTTACTTGAATTTTTGTATACGATACAAGAAAAAAATATCATTTTTATACGACGAGTAATAAAATTCAAGTAAACATGTCGAGAAAAATAAGTACGTTTAGGGACAATATGTTTGATTTTAATTGGTCCTAAATATGAATGCTAAATAATAAAATATCTGATAAATAAATTAGTAATTTCGGTAATGTTCCGTAACCTTATTCCGGTGACGGATTCGGGTTGGGGGCGTTACAAGTTCAAGTGAGTCAAATGAGTCACATTTAATCAATTGACCTCCATAATACATTCTATGTGTATTTGTTATGAACTTTGATCCGCAACACTTGACACTTTACTAAATCTAACTTGATTATTTATTGGCGGGTGTTTTATTTTCAAATTAGATCTGGGATTGGGTTGTATGGATATTTCATCTATTGTATGAACAGTACAACTTGTATGGATTTCATCCAATCCCAATAGATGATTGCAGGTTAATGGTGAGGAAAGTGGTTGATTTCTTCCGTAACCTTTTTACTTGCTTAGCTGAAAAAAATTGGGTTTCATGACATTCGTAATAGGATTATGCTTTCTAATCAAGGAAGGGATTTAGGATTTGGGTTTTATCTATTATTAGGTTAAAATTCAAGATCTTTTATGATGTTTTTTAGTTTAACACCCAATTGACGATTAAACAGGAGAAAGGACAACAATATTTTATTAGGCAATTTCAAACTCCATAGCTTACAGTAAAAAGCTTTGTTTGTATCATTGAGAGTAGTAGAAAACATGTAATCAGGGTTGTTGTAAGTTGTAACCTAGTTGATCGGTAACAATTAGTCAATATGATCAAATGCTGATCAATCATCATATCAACTCTCAATGCATGGCGTATTTTGATTGATTTACAATTTTTTTAACACCTTTAATTTTAGGGAACAAAATATATAACAATAGTTCAGATATTAAAATGAGACAAAAAAATTTAAATATTAATTTAAAAATGAGTATAGTTCAAAAGCTAAATTGTAAATATAATATTTTCTATGTCTTCTTTCTAACTTCAAAAAAATCGACAAAAAATAAGATTTGCTTGTCACTCCATCAACCGTTAAAATGAAAAGTAAAAGCAAATTGTTGTTTAAGAAACTAGATGTATAATTTGATGAACACAATTATGAATTGTATAACCTGTTTTGAGCAACTACATAATTTGTCGTGGCCCCCATTGAAGAGCGTGCTAAATATGGGCCGATTGCCTTGGCACGGTAGCAAGTTTCAAGTTTTTCAACTCAAAAGGGTATGAATTTAAAACTTCAAAGGATAATTCAAGTTTACGATGATGGTCCAAGTTAGAAGTCAATAATTAACAAGCAAAGCAAAACAAAACTCTATCAAAAAACTTAGAAATGAAAAAGAAAATTGTTACAACACTAAAGTTACATGATGTGATCTTGAGCGTTGTGAGGATTTATGAAATTGGGGAATGAATCGGATTTGATTTTTCTAAGAGTTGACAAGCTTGAGGATTTGAAATCATTAAATGAGACGAGACCCAATGTGATGGTTATCCTTGAAGGTATTCTGACTATGCTTCCCCAATTAATTATAATGGCGTAGGGGATGTTTTGACATAAGAACTTAACTTTTCTCAATAAGAGAGTAATGTGCTTTGTCACTGCAGTCAAATACTTGGTCGGCAAATTAGGGAGTTAAAAGAAAATTAAAGGACGACTGAAAAATAATTCAAATAATGTTAGTGATCAAATTGTATTTTTTCACAATTCGATGACCAAAACACAAAGACAGTAATAGTCAAGCGACTTCTAATAAAATTTATCCAATCAAATTCTAATACAGTAACGTTTAGGGGCATTTCAGTCATATCGCCAAGAAAATCATGAAGAGGCAAAATCAGCGGCATAAATCTCAAAAACGTAAACAAGAAGTTTCGATTTCGCCAATTGATTTGAAAATCTGTCCATTGTTTTCTCAAAAATATAGACCTTTTATCTGCATCTTTTCTGACTCTAAAATTAAACAAAATAATGGCGAGGAGACCGGACGAGGAATACGATTACTTGTTCAAGATTGTATTGATCGGCGATTCTGGTGTCGGTAAATCTAACTTACTTTCCCGATTTACTCGAAACGAGTTTTGCTTGGAATCTAAATCTACCATCGGAGTTGAATTCGCCACCCGAACTCTCCAAGTAAAACTCCCATTTCTTGTTGCTTCATCTTTAATTTTCTTTGTATTTCTTTAATTAAGTGTAATTTGTTCTTTTATATGTATAATTTCCCGTTTCAAGAATGCTGTAGATCTCACTTGTTCGTTGTCTAATCTTTCTTTTAGTTTGAATTTTTCATATCTGTCTTGAATTTTTGTAGTATTTGCATTATCTATTTAGTGATAAAGTTAACTAGAAAATTGGAGTTCACTAAATCTCACTGTTCTGTTTAGATAATCTTGGTTGGTTTCTCATTGTGGTATGATTGAATTGTTTTGAACTCTGAATGAGAAAATGAATGGAAATACTGTAAAAGTACTATGAGGCCCTGCAATAGGAGTCATAATGCATTTTTTCCTATTTAGTCAAAAATTGATAAATTAGTCTCATGTTAAGTAAAATAGTAAATTCGTTCTTTCAAGTAAAATAATAAATTAGCTCGTTAAAATATTTATCTATTTATTAAAAATTAATGTAATTGAAGAAATAATCATATGGTTACACGAAACTCATTCTGATAAACAATGATCAGTTTTTGATAATAAAAATGTATGAAATTTTTAATATGAGTATTGATGCTTTTTGATCTAACTATAGCGGCAAATTTGTTTCTTTTGAGCAGAGGAGTAAAATGCAATTTGACTCTTAATATAACGGCTCCATATTACTTTTACCAACAAAATTTTAATACTTCTCTTATCGATTGCAAGTTTTACCTCTGTTTAGAGTTGGACTTGTTTGCTCTGTCGCTTGACCAATCTATGATTGAATTCTGTTAAACTCTGATTAAATAAGTAAACTTGGGATCCCATTAGTTTAGTTGCTATGGAGGGTACTGTGGCAAGTTTAGTTATCAGTTATAGCCCAATTTTAAGTAGATGATCATGGGCTCTTTTAGCAATTCCCAAGGCCTAACAGTGTGAGTGGTTCCCGGCCATGCTGTTCCTCAAATTGATGTTAACGAAGTATGGAATTTTTGTTTATGATCAAAGGGTATTTTTTTAATACTAGAAAGTTCTCAATGAAAATCGCTTTGCAATGAGAAAACTGATTCGTTGTTTATACTATAATTGCTGTTATGATCAATGCCAGGATGGGACTTTGAAATGAGAAAAATGATTCGCTGTTTATACTATAATGGCTGTTACGATCAACGCTAGGATAGGTCTTTAACAATGCCAATTTGGGTTGGTTGAGTACTCATTATCTCCTTGACAAGCATTTGGTGGGTGATTTTTAATTACCATATTTCTACCTTCTATGAGACCCATGGCATTCCTCGAACTGGAGTAGTCTCCCCTCACCTAAACTTTGGCTCGGTCTTATTTGAATGTTGCTAATATAGGTTATTTCAGGTTGAGGGAAGGACTGTGAAAGCTCAAATATGGGACACTGCTGGTCAAGAGCGGTACAGAGCAATAACCAGTGCCTACTATAGGGGTGCCCTTGGAGCACTTTTGGTCTACGATGTTACTAAGCCAACAACATTTGAAAATGTAAGCCGATGGTTGAAGGAGCTCAGGGACCATGCGGATTCGAATATTGTGATTATGTTGATCGGGAACAAAACTGATTTGAAGCATTTACGAGCGGTTTCCACAGAAGATGGTCAAAGCTATGCAGAGAAAGAGGGGCTTTCGTTCATTGAGACATCTGCACTGGAAGCAATAAATGTCGAGAAAGCTTTCCAGACCATTCTCTCTGAAATATACCGCATCATGAGTAAGAAGTCACTTTCTTCCGATGACCCGGAACCTGCAAGTATTAAAGAAGGGAAGACCATCGCTGTTGGAGCACCAGATGCCAACACTAAAAGGGCTTGCTGCTCATCATCTTGAACATCCATCTTTTCTCATTACAATTATAATTCTTCTAGTTTAATTACAGTTTGTGTTTTTTTTTAGCTTGTCTCGTGCTTACGGTGTATGCAATAGCTGTGCACCATCTATTGCTATATCGACTCGAAACGTTAATTTTCTTGTGATTATGATTTAAAGGTGGGCAGTAACCTTCTTTGATCTGCGGTAGTTGTTACATGAATTGAGAATTTCATGGAGGGTAAGCATTACAATAACCTCTCAAGTGGCTGAGAAAACCATTTACAATTAACCTGTTTGTGAATAGATCCAACTTAAGTAACTAGTAGATAATCATTTGGCAATGATTTGGTCATTGCATTCTACTTCAGTATTTTTAGCAAATAGATGCAAATGGTAAGTAATCTAAGCTATCACAGAAAATATAGGACAAACATGAATAAGAGCATTTCGGTTTTTGAAAGATTTGCAACATGTTTACCGTCTAAAACAGAGTTTAACCATAACATGTGACTAACCACAGCAATTGCCCTTCTGCTCGATAGGCTTTCCCTTAATTTGAACACTTCCGGCCACCTTGTTAGCAGTTGGCTGGTTACCCATTCTACATAGATTTTGATATAATATCAAATAGGGAACCTTTCATAATAAAGGCAGTTTGGAGATAAACAGTTTTCTGATGATCTAGACTAGACTCCAGATTAAGAAAGCAATGCGACAGAATAATGCATCGAAAGCAATATTAAATGTCCTGAAGTGGATTGAGAACCTATTAGTAGGTGATGATAGCAATATCTTACTAATAATCAATCATTACCAAATAGTTAAATAGATCAGATAGCATTTGAAAAAAATAAAATGTATGAAAGAGAATAATTCATTTTACTTTTTCTTGATTGCTCCAGCCATGGTTAAGAAAGCCTGCTCCACATTGATTGCATCTTTAGCACTTGTCTCCAGGAAGGGAATCCCAAGTTCATCAGCAAATGCCTGCGGTTCATTGAAGAACATAATAGCAAATTAATCAAATTATGATGCTTGTAGTAAGTTATGTCATCATCTGTTGCAGATTCCATTAGTTCACCCAATTCTAAAAGAAAACCAAAAAATTCCATTGGAATCTCAAATAGAGACTAAAACCTTTGTGGAACCCTCCTAGTGAATAAGACAATTAACTGATTATAATAGTTCAAACATTAGAATCAAATCATAAAACACACCTTAGCTCTTTGCGTGTCAACAACCTTGTTTTCGACTAAATCACATTTGTTCCCAACCAAAAGTTTGCATACACTATCATTAGCATATCTGTCAATCTCGTTCAACCACTGCTTGACACTGTTGAAGCTCTCCATCTCAGTAACATCATAGACAATCTGTTGAAATCCCAATAGACAAAAAAGGATGCTGAGACACTTTGAAGAATAAAAAGGAAGAATGAAAAACTGTAAGTAATAATGTCATAACCATTTCATCTTTTATCTGTGCTCTTCTACATGCTGTGAAGAAACCATAAGATTTGAAAATGTTATTTAAAATATGGCGACAGAAAATTTTAAGAGAAGTCGTGTTAACAAGTCCTGAGGAAGAATCTGGAATTAAATGTCAGCTAGCTAACTAAAAAGGAGTGTCGATTTTTGGAAGCAGTAAAGCAGCAAGAGTGTCAAAATAATTATGATACCTCATGCATTCCAAAACATAAATAAAACACAATTAGAGACTAAAAAATACAAGTTCCAGATTAAAACATTCAAAACAACTTTTAGAAAGTTAGTAGTATCAATATGTATGGTCAGTAAGGCAGGCCCCCTTCTCTTTCAATTACTCGAGAATTAGGAAGTCTGAAAACATCAGAATATTGGCTGCATGTTTTACATTTGCAAGAAAGACAAAGGAAATCAATTAACATATAATTTGATGAGCAACTTTGTTTGAAACAAACTCCCGATGCAACCTCAGGTCTAGTTGGGATAATACTTCACGATTCTCAGATGAACGGGATTCAATTTCTTACTATTATTCCATGAGCTCCTCGGTAATAACTGCTTGTAATAGTCCGAAAACGCTCCTGTCCAGCAGTATCCCACTGAACAAAGAAACAAGAACAAAACACATGTTAATTGAGTGCCAACTGAAGAAGGGGGGAAAAACTTCAGAGAAGACAGATGCATGGCTCTTTGTCGCTAGTTTTTCCCAACAGTATACAGCTATGATCAAATATCAGAAAAGAACAGATTGCTTTACAAAAATAAATTTTTCCAACAAACATCATCCTATTGGCCATAGCAGACAACTCTTCGATCAGTGACACAAATAAACACTCCTTTTGTGGCGTATCAAAACTGAAGCTATGCAAGCTATGCAAGCTATAGCTCCCTAGTAAACTGATAAAAAGGATCCCCTTTTCTCAATCATTACAAACCCATCTATAAAGCAAAGAAAGAAACATTAATAGACAATAGCCACAAAGCTAGAAGATAATTCAAAGCAAAAAAAAAAAAATAGTGTAGCGTATTTTCTACCAAAACAACCATTTGATTCAAGAATCATGTGAATTGTACACGACTTGCCTAAAATATATATGAAATTATAAAGTGTAAAAAGTTATGAACTTTATTTCCTTTTTTTTTCAAAGGAATAGAAGTTTGTGACCTAACGACATTCGAACAATATTTGAGCAGAAGTTAACTTCTGAAGAATGAAACTATCGCCAATGCATTGTAAATTAACTAGAAAATTACTCTCTGTGAAGATTCGCATTATACTTACAATTTGCAGTTTGATTGTCTTGCCATCCAGCTCCACAGTTCTGATTTTCTAGATATAAACAATTAAACAATTTTTGTTTTCACATTTTTAGTACATGGAAACAACTTCCATTATATAAAAAATATGTTCGAAAGAGAGAAAGAAACTCACGAAATCAACACCGATCGTACTGATGTAGCTATCCAGGTAAGAATCATCCTGGAAAAATTAAAGTAAAAAACACTAGAAATTCTCAATCCTAATTACTCTAAGATTAACCTTGAGATCAGGCTAATTAAACATTCTTCTTAATTTACTCTCTCTCTCTCTCTCTATATATATATATATATAACGGCAAATGCCAAATCAATAAACAACACAATTAAACCAAATCAACCAACAAACCTTAATCTCAATAGATTTGAGATTTGCTACGGTAGCAAAGATATAAAAACATTAACTTACACGGATCCTCCACCTCCTCCTCTAATCATTCTTATCCATCGCCATCCTCTCTTAGCTTAAAGTTCTAATAGCTTCATTCATTATATATCACCTCCAAACATTATCATATTTTTGTCTCCATTTCAACCTTTAAATGGAAAAAGAACATTTAAATAAACAAATGTAACGCAAAACTTTAAAATTTACAGCGAATCTGAGGAGCAAACAGGATTTCCCGACGGAGGAATCGCCGATTAGCAGAAGCTTGAACAGATAATCGCTACAAACGATCAATGAAATGTGAGCAGAAATATAAGAAGAAATATAATAATTGCTGATAAATGGAGAAGAAGGTGGGGACTCACTATTCGGTGCTCATAATTGGATCGAAAAAGAGGAAAATCAAAAAGCTAGAGACGAAATGTGGTGTTTGTGTCTGGCTGAAAACAGGAAATACAAAAAGTTTTACGTTTTTATGTCACAGCAGAAATAGAAGTTTCTTTGGGCCTCTTGGCTAATGGTTATCACTCTCCCATTTACATTTTTTCTAATATTTATTATAATTGATTTTTTAAATTTAACTAAATTAATATTTATTTAATGATGGAAGTAACCTTAACGTGTGGACCAAAATGTTTTATTTTCTTTCATTTTCATTTTTTTAGGAAAATAGTATTTGCATTATTTTGTAATTTGTATGCTTTTTGTTCCGAAACTGTAATAATACATTCCTATAAAAGGGAATTCGAGATATCCAAATGTCTAATAAAATCACTCAAAATAAACCGTAATATAATAGATATTAATATGGTTCTCAACTGTTGGATTGATTATTTTTAAATTAAATAGTAAAAATATATCTCTTATTTATATATTTTTATGTATATTTAGAATTTAGTTTTAATATTTATATTTTTTAAAATTTAAAATTTTTATTTTTCAAATTTAAAAATTCAAGTGAAGTTATTAACACTGTTAAAATTATTTTATTAAATTTGTTGTTACATTCTAAAATTTTTTAAAAATTACTCACTCAATAATCATATGATAAAAAAGACATTACAATTGACCTGAATTTAATAAAAAAAATTAACGATATTAACTATCTTAAATTTTATGTTAAGATTTTAATTAGAATGAAATATTTAAATTAATTAATTACATTATAAATATTGAAGTATCGAATTATATTAAAAATTAAAATATAAAAATTAAATCTTAAATTTAAATACAAGAATTGAAATTAAATTTTTACTATTTTTATATAATCTAAAAATAGAAGGACTGAAAAATAATCCTGATGTAAAAAAAAAAGGTAAGGACATGTGTCATGGAAGAAGGTCCTTTCCTTTTATAGTATACATTTCCAATATATTAAAGGAACGTCCAATGGAACTTTTTCCTTAAAACACGTGGCACACACCCATCAGCTCTTTCTTTTCCATTTTATAGAAAATATTATTTTTTATTTTTAATATACTGATTTAATATTTACACTTTAATTTCTAATATAATTTAATTTGTATACTTTTATAATTTTATGAATTAGTTAATATCATTAGTTTTTAATTAAAATATTACATTGTTATATATAATTTGAAAGTGAATTTTTAAATCTATAAAGTTGAGAAATTAAATTCTTGAAAATAAAAGTTGGAGTATTAAATTCCATAATTTGATTCTCTACTTTTACAATGTCATTAGTTAGCCTAATATAGTGTTAACTATTTCAATCAAAATGTTAATACCAATTCTTGTAAGAACACTATTTCCAACAAGAATGAAATATTTCATCCTGACGAGTTTAAATGAATTTTTTTTATAAATTATGTAATTATTTTCAATATTATTTTTACTGTTACATGTCTACCAGATGATTTCTTTCTAAATTTTAAAACTTGTACCAATGAATTTAATAAAATGATTTTAATAGTGATAACAATTGGATTTAAATTTTTAAATCCAAAAAGTAAATGGTTTAAATTTCTGAAAATAAAAGTAAGATTAAAATATATTTTAACCTTTAATTTTATATTCTAAATTTTGACACAAACAAATAATCAACCCAACGAGGAATGCAATAATCATACTAGTTTGTGATTAAGATGAACAATTTATTGAAATATGTTAAGAGTACAAGTACAACTGTCCATGGTTCATGAGATCAACAAGATTCTAAAAAAAAAAACATTTTAAGTGCAAATCAATTTGAATTGGTAAAATTAGGCTAAAAATCGATTGAATAGTTTTTATTTTTTAAATTATTTTTTTATATTTTGAATGATCATTCAATTGAATCATACAAATCAATAGTCCGACTAGTTCGACCACCATTTTTTGTTCTAAAAATTTTACTTAAAATATATTTAATTTTTAAAATTTTACTCTATAATTTAACATAAATAAATATTCACTTATCTTAAACTAAAATCTTATTATATGCAAATTTATTTGAAATTATTCTTTTTTTCTATACAAACCTTACATTGTAGGAGGGGCTTGACCCCTAAAAAGGGACAATTGTAATTTTTTCTAATAAGATTTCATTTTAACTTTTAATAATGAAAAAAAATGTTTAATTATTTTTAAAAATGATAAAATTATAAATTAATATATGGTAAATTTTATTTTGGTCTCTGAAAATTTTTATAATTCAATTTAACCCTTCCTAGAAATTTTTATAGACCCATCTATGCTTACTTCTACCCATAACCCTTTCCACCCATAAATAGATAGAAAATATGTATTTAAGTATACTCAAACTCACATTTTTTTAATGATTGAAATAACAATGGTGCCTACTGAACTACCACTCAATCAATAATTCATCTAAAAATTTAATCCAACTATATTTTTATACTTAATGACTTTAATTATAATTATTCATATATCTTAATATTGATTGTATTATATTTATAATTGCAATTATATTACTCTTTAATGGAACCCTGTGAATTAACTAAACTAATATATAAAATCTAATCTTATCCAGGAATTTGTTGTTTTTAATTTATTCTATATTTTTAGTAGAATGCATAGGGGTTAATTTATTTTAGTGGAAGTATTTTTACAAGGGTGGCTAATAATTTAAAAAAAAAATTTAGTGAAGTTTAAAAGGATTGAATTTTTTAGGATTAACTTACTCTTAAAATTATGATATAAAATATTAAAAGATTTAATTTTGTTTATAATAACTAGAAACTTTTTTACATGTGTATGCGTGTGGAAACTACAAATTTAGAATATAAATATCTGTTTTAAAATAATAAACAATAAATAATGAAACGTATGGTTTGAAACTAATTAATAATAACACATGAAATATGTACGTTAATAAATAAAAAATATTAAATTGTTTGTCATAGTGTTATCATCAATTTAGACTTGGTGTCAAGTTAAATTGTGACATAAACTCAAATAAATACATTATTAATATATATAATTGATGGGGTAATAAAGTAGTCACAATAAAATTAAAATGTAAAAAAATATTAAAATAAAGTTTTATTTAAGTAGTAAATTTTTATTAATATGTATATTTCCGAATAATATTATTTATTTTAATTATAAAAATGCATTCTCGTAATTTTCTAATTGAATTGGTGACTTAGTTGAGAGTAATATTAACATAGTCAGAAATTTATTAAAAAACATTTTTATTTTTATAATTAAATTAATGCATCATAGTACTAATTCAATCAAAATTTTTAAAAAATTTAAATTAAACTATTTGTTAAAAAAAATAGAGTTATTCACTTTATTTAATTTCGACTATTTTTCCACATAATATTTTAAAAACCTGTTTTGGCATTGTTGATATTATTATTTAAATTAATAAAAAATTAAAGACATTGATATTATTTTGAATAATAAAATGATATTTTTTATAAACTTGAAAGCTAAACCTTAAACAATCAAATCTATTTATTAATCATTATCCAAAGACATAACTGGAACCGACCAATGCTAATTTTGTTTTTGTGGAGTTGCCTTCGTCTTATCCCAAAATTTTAAACACAATTAATCAAATCCACACACTCATTTTCCTTTTTCCTTATTCATCATTGATTTTTCAAATCCAGTTTTACTTACTTTCCAAAACTTTGTTTTTTCAGTGAACTGTAATTAGATTTAATGATTTTTTAGGTATAACTTTATTTCCTTTTGAAGAAGATACATATCATCCATAAATGGTAATTAACTTTATTACCTACAACTATAAATTAACCCAAGAAAATAAATAAAAAAAAACCAAAAATCTAAATAAAATTTTGGTGGGAGGTAAAAAAAGGAGAGGGAAAATTAAAAAAAAAAAAAAAGAGAAGCAAAGCGCAATCGCCGCAGACGCCGCCAAGGCAGAAAGCCACGTAAGAACGGGAAGAACAACACACGAGCCAAAGCCATTGAGGAGCTCCGAAGCAAGAGGTTTGGACGACACAGCTGGAGACAGGCTGTCACCAACAAAGTCCCACTCACCTATTCCCCAAAACTACGTTCTTCCTTTATTTCTCCTTCTTCGTTCCCCTCTTTCATTTTTCTCTCTCCGAATCTTCATTTCTACTTTCGCCACCAGTTTTTAGGGTTTCTTGATCCTTTTCTTTGATTCTCCGTTTCGTCTTCCTACCTCGACGGATCAAGATTCCTCTCTTTGTAAGCTCCTCAGCGGTCTAACTTTTATGCGTTTCTGGTTTTTTGGGGTTTTTTTATTGGTGTTTTTCTTTATTTGTTTGGTATTGTTGAGATTATCGGATTTTTATGATATTTTTGATGAAATTTGGTAGCATTTTGGCATAATGATTGTACTGCATGCACCGGCGATGACTATGAATTTTAGGAAGTTCGATCAATTTGTGTTTTCTTTTTGTTCGTAATTTTTCAAAATGCTTAGATTTGAATTATTGATTAGCTGGAGGTTTTAGTTTTTTTATTTGTTTGTTTGAATAATTTGTAGTTAATGATAGAGGGAAATTTAAGGAAACAAATCTATATGTTTTGCAACTTCTGTTAATTCTTTAAAGGTTAGAGGAAATCATGCTTATTTCTACAATGGTAATTGCAGGAAAAAGCTTTTCCCTTTGCTATCAGGTAATTTTCTTTAAGCTTAAATTAATCGAAAAACTGGGTGAATTGTTTAGATTTTTCAGTGTGGTTTTAGGCAATCGATTTTATCCTTTTTTACTACAATAAATTAAGTCGCGGATCGTTTAAGAAGCAACATATCTTTTTTGATCAAAGTATAAGTAGCAACATTGATAGATGAACAAGGGGATGTGTTGGTATAAAAATTTCTGTAGATTTTATTATAACTTTCTGTGGCATTTAATGTCTGGAACATTTTTTACCTTTTCTTTTTCCTTTCATAGGAGAAGTATTTGTGTGGCTGAAGGTGGTGGGTTTTATTATACTGTTCTGCATGCTATATAGAAATCTTTCTTCTTTTGTTATAATAGTTGACTTCATAATATTTTTGGTTATTTTCTGATTTATTCTCTTTACTGTTCTGCAGGTTTTTGGACAAAATAATTAAGTTTGAGCTAAACCTTCAATTTAGTGGCTGAAACAGCAGCCTTAATTTGAAACTTGTAAGTTCTGAATCAGTTAGTGCTTGACATACATGGATCTTGTAGACGGGCAAGAAGATACATGAGTTTATTTGATAATGCAGCTTAATCATCTTCTCCCATAGTTAATCTTAGCACTGTCCAGTATTAATTCAGTAATAGCTTCTGGATATAATTCTCAGAAGGCTGCTTGTACACATTCAGAGGATCCTTTGTATCCATGCTGGCAGAGAGTATGCGTGGAATCTGTGTTTTGGGTAATGCCCCAGACGAGTTATTCTGCCGAAGCATTCGGTGTGTTGACAATTTGTCTAGTTGCCCTGTTGGTTCTTCTTGGTTTGGTGTGCATTGCATACTTGTTTTACTTGCGTTCACGTGTTCTTAGACAAGGATTTATTCATCTTAGTTATTTCAATGGGCCTTGGATCATCCGAATCACGTTTATTTTGTTCACCATCTGGTGGGGTGTTGGTGAAATTATACGGTTAAATTTTCTAAGACGACAAGGAAGAGTGTTGAACGCACTCAATTTGAAATGGCAAGAAAACATCTGCAAATGTTACATTGTGTCGAGTTTAGGTTTTGCAGAACCTTGCATGTTCCTCACTCTCGTTTTTCTTCTTCGTGCTCCATTACAGAATATAAACACAGGCATTCTAAGCAGAAAATGGAATGGGAAAACAGCACGCTATGTTATTCTCTACTGCCTCCCTTTGTTTGTTCTTCAACTTATTCTTATTTTAATTGCACCAAAGTTACACAAGGATAGGAGAGATTTACCGTCGTATTTCACAAGATCAGCTGCTCCAGTGAGGCAGAATTCTGATGACATTGCTCTTTGCACTTACCCTTTACTGAATACTATTCTTCTAGGGCTTTTTGCCACCATCTTGACTGCCTACTTGTTTTGGCTTGGAAGGCAGATTTTGGAATTGGTTATCAATAAGGGTTTGCTGAAGAGAGTTTACACATTAATTTTCTCGGTTTTGAGTTTACTTCAATTAAGGGTTGCTTTACTTGGTTTATCTGTTTTATCTAAACCAGAAGAATTTCTGTTTGAAGCTCTTGCCTTCTCTGCTTTTATTGTCCAATTATGTTGTGCTGGGGTTTGCATTTGCATACTTGCATATTACCCGGTTAAGGATTGTCTTGCCCTGGGGAATCTTCACGACTTGGAGGCTACTAGGAGAAGGGGTTTTCTTGATGTTCAAAATGATACGGTTTCTCTTATCGCTGGTCCGAGCCTTCTTGAAGGAAGTGCCGATGTCTCCCCTGTGCGTGGATCAATTTCTTTTCGGATGTATGAAAATGATGGAACCTCGGCACCGACATTCGTGGAGCTGAGCTGCTTCTCTAGCTGAGAATGTAACCCCACCTCGGACTACTGGGAGCAACCTTCAACACATGCTCGTGGACGACAAGAAAGTAAGCAAAGAAGAAACTGAGTAGTTGTGATGAATATCAATTTTGTGGTTAAGAAATCTGATTGTAAAGGGTTTAGCTTCAATAAGGATTCTTATTTCTTGGTTTGTTTTTCTAATTTTAGATATGATGGTTTTTGCTCGTTGCAATCTATAATCCGATTCCCCTTTTTTGTAACGTATCTTATAGCCATTTTTAAAAAAAAAAAAATCTGCATCCATAGTGTTTAAATTTACCTTTTCTTCTCGAAACTGATAATTTGATGGTATAATATGAAATACCAGTAAGTAGTAATGTAATAATAAGCAGCTGGAGTTACGTTACGTAAGTCGGATTCTGAATTATTAAATAAACTAGATATTTTTTACTCCCTTTGTATAAAAGTTACCAAATTTATTCAACTCCTGTAGGTATATATTTGTATGTTCCATTATGTTAAATAAAAAACCTAGGGTTAATTTTGTGGTTTGCCTCCTTCAACTATTGCTTCTTTTTTTTTATTCTTCTCAGGTAATCAATTTCCTTTATGTTATAATGAGCTATTGTTCTACGTTATTTATTTTCTTTGATCATATGATGTATTTGCTTCAATCGGCCAAATTTGAAGTTTTCTACACAGCGGAGCAAAAACAGAGCTAAGGCCAAAATTATAGATTTCTTTTTTCCCCTTTCGATTCTCATGTTATAAGTTGTTAAATTTATAAAACTAATCAGCACTGCAAATTCTAACCGTATATATATATGCATGGTCACTCGGCAAACATGTTCGAAACGCTTCCTAAGCCAAATAATAATAACTGCAGGATGCCGGAAAACTTTTCTTTGAAGGAGACCAAGCCAAATATCGGTGGAGGGAGAGTTTCCGGTGGCAGGGAAAAGCTCACATCCTCATTCAATCTAGTTGAAGTGACACATTTTTTATTTGTCAGAGTAGTGAAAGCAAGAGATTTGGCATGCAGCAATGCCACTGTCGGTGGTGGCGTTTGCCACCCGTTTGTTGAAATAAAGATTGGAAACTATAAGGGGAGCACCAAGTACTTGGAGATGAATAAACAAAACCCAGAATGGAACCAAGTGTTTGCCTTCACAAAAGATCGAATTCAGTCCTTATCCGTGGAGATCACCGTGAGAGAAAAGGAATTTGTAAACGATGAGTTCATAGGTAAGATTGCAATTGACATGTCCGACATTCCAACTCGAGTTCCACCGGATAGTCCACTCGCCCCACAGTGGTATAAATTGGAGGCCGAGGCCAATTCATCAGTAGGTGAGTTGATGTTGATTCTTTGGTTCGGGACACAAGCTGATGAAGTGTTCATTGATGCATGGCATTCAGATGTAGCCTCTGTTAGTGGTGACAGCATTACGAATACTCGTTCCAAGGTCTACCTTTCACCTAGACTTTGGTATCTTAGACTCAATATAATCGAAGCACAGGATTTGGTGGTGCCCGGCGACAAGAATCGGAATCCAGAGGTTTATGTCAAGGCTGCTCTTGGGAATGTGAAGTTGAGGACAAGAGTTTCGGCAGACAAGTCATTGAATCCTAGATGGAACGAAGATTTGATGTTTGTTGCAGCAGAGCCCTTCTATGATCATTTGGTTCTGACCGTGGTAGATAAAAACAATGAGGAGGAAATTAGCCTCGGAAGGTGCAAGGTTCATCTATCTGAGGCCTACATAAGGTGGCTGCCTGAACCTGTGGGTGCAAAATGGTATAATCTAGAGGGAGGCGGAGATGTGATGGAGGAGCTAAAGTTTGCTAGTAAGCTTAACATGAGAATATCTTTGGATGGTGGCTATCATGTGTTTGATGAATCCGTTGATTGTAGCAGTGATTACCGAGCGACGTTTAAGGGGTTGTGGCCACCAGCAATTGGTGTGTTGGAGTTGGGGATTATAGGTGCCAGTGTTTTGGTTCCAATGAAGTTAAGAGATGGACGTGAAACTACTGATGCTTATTGTGTGGCCAAATATGGACCTAAATGGGTAAGGACAAGAACTGTAGTCAACAGCTTTTCTCCAAAATGGAATGAACAATACACTTGGGAGGTTTACGATCCGTATACGGTCCTTATTATCGGAATTTTCGATAACTGTCACCTCAACGGAGAGAAAGGTCCAAATCCAAAAGACCCAAGTATTGGGAAGCTAAGGATCCGATTGTCCACCCTTTCGACTAATCGGGTTTACACATATTCGTATCCTCTCATAGCACTTCAACCAAGTGGAGTTAAAAAGATGGGAGAAATTCAGTTGGCTTTGAGATTTACATCCCCATCTTATACAAGTTTACTAGCAGCTTATGCACGACCTTTATTTCCCAAAATGCACTACATTCACCCATTGTCGGTATACCAGCTCGATAGTTTAAGGCAACAAGCTATTGGCATTCTATGTTCAAGGTTGAGCAGCGCCGAACCGCCGTTAAGGACAGAGGTTACAGGGTGCATGTTGGATGCTGGTTACCAATTGTGGAGTCCCCGAAAGGCCAAAGCCAACACCAAAAGACTAATCGATGCAGTCCATGTAATCACTGAGGCATGGAAATGGTTTGATACGATAAAGAAGTGGAACAATCCTGCAGCAAACGTTTTAGTCATAGTGTTGTATTTGATTGTGGTGTTTTATCCAAGTTTGGTACTGCCTACGTTGCTTATCTACTGCTTTCTAATTGGGATTTGGCAATACCGGAAGCGGCCGCGGGATCCAACGCACGTCGATATCAAACTATCGCTGGCCGATTCGACGAATGCCGACGAATGGGACGAAGAGTTCGACACATTCCCGTCATCTAAACAAGGTGATGTACTTAGAATGAGGTATGATCGATTGCGAAGCATGGCAGGAAAGGTTATGGTAATGATTGGGGACTTCGCAACTCAAGGAGAGAGGTTGACTGCTTTGTGGAGTTGGCAGGACCCGGTAGCTAGTGCTATATTTCTAGCGTTTTGTGTGATGGCCGCCGTAGTTTTTTGCAGCGGACTAGTTCCTCCGAGGTGCATACTTGTAATGGTGGGATTGTTTGTGATGAGACCTCCAAGTTTCGGCATTGACATTCCTTGCGCACCCCAAAACGTGTTCGGAAGATTGCCCACAAAAACAGATTGCATGTTATAATATTAAGTATTAAAGTAATTATAAGCATCTGGAAGTTACGTCACGTAAGTAGGATTCTGAATTATGTAATAAATAATTAAAGAAAATTCTGTTGATTATGTTTTCTTGGCTTGGAAGTGAATTCTCTAGAACATACCATTGCCAGCTTGTTTTACATTTGTTTTTGGCTTGATGATGAAAATGGACCAGGTCACCGCCAGCTAACAGGGCTTTGTGGTTGGTATTCTATGGAGACAAGTTAAGCAATACCATAAACGTTACAGTCAACGTCAAACCATAAGAAAAAGAAAATTACCGATCGGAAAGCTCAAGAATAAACAGCCTCCAGAAGATTCGACAACCGATCTACCGCATTTAGGCAAAACAACTCCTTCACGTGAAGGTAGTAGTAGAGAAATGAGACATGACTTTAATTTAATTTAATTTAAGATTAAGAATTAAGACCAACAAAGTCTGGGTGTTTTAGTCATTTCGCCAGTCAAAAGTCGATTTGTCTTAACGTGTGGCGCCGGCGCGTGTTTTCATATATTCACATGCTTGCTTTATTTATGTAATACGCAAAATACCCTAACAAAGCTCCACCGCTAATCCTTCCAAACCGAACCATTTGAAGAACGAAAAGCAATGGCTTCATTCGAGGAAGCGCCGACCGGAAATGCGAAAGCTGGGGAGAAGATCTTCAAAACCAAGTGCGCGCAGTGCCACACCGTAGATAAAGGCGCTGGTCACAAGCAAGGTCGGCCAGATCTGATTTTGTTCTTCTTTGAATTCAGTTATTTTTATCGAACTTCTTAACTTTTTGCTTTTATTAGTTAATCATATGCTAGCAATCTTATATCAAATTTGTTTCATGTTGATATCTTTTAAATGTTTAGTAAGAATTATTTGGTCATTTTCTATTCTCAGATTCAGTAACTTTTTAGATCGTATATGTGAACTGATAGAGGCTCTTGAATTTGAAAAAAAAAAAGAACTTTTTAAGTGCCTAGATTACTTAGATTTGCATTGAAACAAGGCGATTCACACTAGATTCTATGTTGATATAGATCTATTCTTGATACAATTTGATGTTTTAGCTTTTACTACTTTTTGAAGTTTAGGGAAGAATAAGTTGAGAATTTTTAAATTTGCAGGGCCAAATTTGAATGGGCTTTTCGGGAGGCAGTCCGGCACAACGGCTGGATACTCTTATTCTGCTGCTAACAAAAATATGGCTGTGATTTGGTCAGAGAACACATTGTATGACTACTTGCTTAATCCTAAGAAGGTATGTCGGATTCCTTTCTTTTTGTGTGTGTATGTAGTCGGTTGTGCTTGTTATTGTATGTTTGTGACTACTCAATATATTCCTTGACTTTGTGTCTTCATTGTACGGATCATATAATGATTTTGAAATATAATATTATCTAGAGCTGCTAGGTTTCCTTGTTAAACTCTGCAGCTTATCTTTGAACTTCCATTTGGGGTCAAATATTTAGAGGCTTTATTATTCATTGGTAATATTAGCTAATTATGCCTTTCAAAAGAACATGAGAAAGATCAGTTCTGTAAGATAGGATTGGTTCTACTGTGTGTTACGGTCAAACCAACATAAGCAACTGATGATATAGAGTAGTTGATATGATTACCTTGTCGGCAGCACAATGTTAATAATAGCTTGTTACTCGTTGGTCCTTAGTGACATAAATGATAGCCAACATTCAGGTGTACAACATAAAGCGGTAAGAATGTAATTTATGTACAAAGATGTGTATACTCTGGCGACTTAAGGAATCATATCTTGTTGCTATTGTTTAGCATCAAAAGGTGATTCCTTACAAGATTGTTCTTAAATGATGGTAGTGTAGTCATTGATGTTGACTTCTGTTGCTGTAGCTACGCTTTCTAGGTTGTTTATCTCAGTTCAGGAAGATATCTTTTATTCATATTCTTGATTATTTATTGCTGCTTTAAATTAGCTATTACTATGTCTGCATTTCGGTGGTTTTATTGCTTTTGGTGTTATTAGCTGGTTTTAGTTCCCAAAAAAAAAAAAAAAATACTTGTGCACAGGCGTTAGTTAAGTATGAAGTAGATATATCTACACTAGCTTAGCTGATATGCCTTGATTTGAATCTTGGTTTGTGAGAAAAGTACCCTCTCATATTATCTTTTAGGAAAACCCAAACTAACAAATATCTGTTGACGAACTGATTAAGTAAAAGGATAATTGAATAAAATGATACAATAAATCACTGAGTTTATTAATCAATTAAAATTAAATGCTTCCTAATAAATTTGACATTGAATTGAGCCCTTCACCTTCGATCTCAATTGAATAAAGAATGGGTTATTATGATCTTGAGCAAGCCGTTATGGTGAAATCGGTAATTCGGTATATGAGCTGCTCTTAGGAAGTAGTGCTAGAGCATTTTAGTTCGAGTCTAAGTGGTGGCATAGTATCATCTAAAAGGGATAGAATT
Source organism: Gossypium stocksii (assembly GCA_020496765.1). Taxonomy (NCBI): domain Eukaryota; kingdom Viridiplantae; phylum Streptophyta; class Magnoliopsida; order Malvales; family Malvaceae; genus Gossypium; species Gossypium stocksii. The sequence continues at coordinate 129,206,929 of CM035624.1, forward strand.
AAGCCTTATAATGAATTTAATTCCTGATTTCCTTTCTATAAGATCTAGAAACTTGCTTTTCTTCATTAATTTTATGATTTTTTTCTAACTTTAGAGCATATATTAACTCATATTTTTCAATCGTTTCATTGTAGCTATAATTCATTTTTTAACCTTATTCTTATTAGTATATGAAGTTGTAGGACTATATGATTCATTAGAGAAGGGAATGATAGTTACCTTTTTTCCTGGAACGAGGTACTCCTTGTTCTTCTAATTAACCTTTTATTTTATTTTTTTAAGAAAAAGTGATTTCCATGAGATTGAAAGATAGGTTTGAATTTATAAAAACTAACAACTAGGGTTTGTGTCAAATTGTAAAACTCATATATTTGTGAGTGAACAAAATGATTAGAATTAGTCTCGGATGGCTGTAATGTGTATTATCCATACAACTGAGCTTGGTTGACTGGAATGTGTATTATCCGTACAATTAGAATTATTTAGTTAAACCAATGATACGATATTTGATCATAAAGCTAGTATTTCATCCGACATGCATATTTTTTAATTTCCAATAGATTTACATCTTTGGTTAATGTGTTGTGTGTTGTTCGCTGTTTAAGAAATCCTGTTTAAGCAGTTATACCATCCATACATAGTGTTTTGATCTAAATTGCTGGGTTAAAATTGCTTTTGCAGTATATTCCTGGGACAAAGATGGTTTTCCCCGGATTGAAGAAGCCACAGGATCGTGCCGATCTCATTGCTTATCTCAAGGAATCAACTGCCTGATGGGTGTGCTTTACACCGGCTATTTTGGAACAAATGAAAGAGTTTTTGATCAATGATTTTTTTTCTTTTTGTTACATGATATAAAAACTAGGCGATTCGCATAATAAAAGGAAAACAGCTCCAATATAAATTGGGTTTTGGAGTTGAACCGAGTAGTGAAAAAGATTTGTGTAAGACCAATCACATGAAAAGTGAGGCATTTCAAATTTTCATGATTTATTTAGGCTCCAACAGTTTCACTGTTAGGTGCTGTTAACTTGTTTATCTTAATTCTTGATGGGATTTGGATGATTTGCTTGGTAGCCTGGTAGGTGTAGTGCAAATATTGATTTGAACTTTGTTCAGGGCATTGAATATCTCATCCTTTTTTCAGGAGTGAATAACTCTTTTAAATTGGTTTTCAGGTTTCTTCCATTGCTCAAATAATAATCAACACTTGTTTTTGTAACTACGTCCATCCGATCATCAAAATTGCATACCCCTAGTGACTGGGGAAGAGGTTGAATGCCATATTTTTCATATACTTACATTTGAAGCTGTAGTGAATAATAATATCATTGCATATGTAACTCAATTTTGAATGAATCATAAATAAAGGAAATAGGACATTGCCAGCAGAAATTAGGAATGGTTTTATTTCTTTAATTATTCAAATTTGAATATACAAATGTCTTTGAATATTACAATTATGCTAAAATTCTTTATATTTATAAAATTAAAATTATAGGTATTTTGTAATTAATGGATTGGGATATCCAAAATTGAATATTGTTAGAAATGGTATGTTTAGAAAATTAGAATTACTACTTGAAGGGTGAATATTACTGTAAAATTATAGAGGAAGCTTTTGGAAACAGTGTGTCCGAGAGAATGTAAAGAAGTAATTGGGTCAATGATTTTGAAGGCTTTCATGCATGGTATTTGTAGGAGTTTCATTGGCTAAATATAGTAAAGATAAATTAATTTGAATTAGCTAAAAGCATGTAATGAATTACAATGACTTGTAAACAAGGGTCTCAAAGTCTTTTTCTTAATAATGTAGGATTCTTTGAAATATATGAAACTTCAACATTCACATTCGTATTTAAATAAACAATGTAAATTCATATAATAGATATTCGAAGCATTTATATGTAATAATTTATAAATTTGATCTAGATATTATTTAAATGCACAATCTAAATTACCGTCTAGCATTAAAAATAAATGATCTACCTTCCTAAAGAAAACAAGGGTTAAATTCTTTCATTAGTACTTGTAAATTGCAGATTTAATCGTTATATTTTAATTTTTATATTTTTTAAATTTTCAATCTTAATTAAATGATAATTATTAAATTGATTAAATTCAATTATTTCTACAATTTGATTCAGACTTAAAATTTTAAAATTTTAAAAATTCAACAATCCAAACAAGTATAGAATAAAAAACGACGGGCACTGACATTCCTCTGATTGGTTAGTTGTCGAAATTCTGATGTTTATTGAACGATTTAAGTAATTATTAAGAGGTTTGTTTGTATGCGAGGGCTGTTCATGTTTTCTTTTACATATGCACCAAAGTTGTAATATTGAGTGAATGGGAGGGGTTGGTGTATTTGTTTTATTTACTTCACATGCGATGTACTTCAAATTACTAGGCAAAATTTAAGACATCAATCAAAATAAAAAACAACTCTCTCGTTGGGCTGTATTTGTTACATGATTTTCATAAATATAATTATTTTATATTAAACAGCTGATTAAAACTAATCATATACAGCCCTATATTTTATAATATTGCCTACAATGACAATCAAACTAATATATATATAAATAATGAAAGATTTATTCATGTAGGCTTTCCCTTTGATAGAGCACACAATTTATGCTATTAAATAAATAATATTTATAGTTTTTACAAGTACAAGTCAATTGAATCTTAATTCGATTGACATGAATATTGTTGTCAATACAAAAAAATATAGATTCGAGTGCATTGAAACTTGTTATGAGTTGAGTTTATTTGATGTAATATTTTGTTTATAAATAATTATAAACAAATAAGGTTGAATAATTACTTCTAAAAGGATGAAAAAACCTAGCCAGGTAGGAGAATGAATCATGACCAATGGTCCAATGCCCTCACTGATTCTCCTTCCCCTCCTTTTAAAGGAATCTCAATTTAATTCTCAAATAATGGAGTCTTGTTTGTTCCTTTCTTCTTAATTTCTCTCTCTGTCGGTTGGCCCTAACAACAGGAAGCTATTAAATCAAATAATTTTATGGGTAGTAAAATGAAAGGATTAAAAAAACCAAAGGTGTTGAAAGTGATGCCACACACATATCACGTAGCAATATTTATTTCCTTCGTTGTCAACGTCGGAAGATGGTGACACACATTGAACTACATGTGCTTAGAAGCTGGCCATATACAATTGTCGTCTCTCAAAATTTGTCCCCACTTTGGCTTTTTTATTTCCCCATTAATTTCCACTTTCTTCCCTACACCAAACAATGACGACTAAAAGCTCCAAATATAAATTATTCCTGACACAGCTCATACACCCTTTAACGCATCAAATTTAGGTGTTGTTTTCTTTTCATCTTCCTACTACCTTTGATTTCCCTTTCAGTGTTTTCTGATAAACAATAGTTTTTAGACTATTAATTTACTTCTCTCTTTGCTATATTACCCTTCAATTCCTAGTCGGCTGCAGCGGCAATTTCTTCTTTTTTGTCTCCGTGTTTGCAGTCACTTTCCCCATGTTGCTGTCGAAGAAACAACCCTATGCTGCTGCAACTCAATGGATAGAGAAAGTCAAATACCATAAAAATAGAGATTCCTACTTCAAGTTCCTGGGCAATCATCACTTTAGATACACTGCCTTTCTTTTGGTGTTTCTTTCTTTATGGTTTTTGTTACAAGTCTTTTGGTTCCCACCCACAAAATCCACCCAAACCATGTTCTCCATCACCACCCCAAAGCCATCGGCCGGGAAATGTAATGGGAATGTCGCGGTTTATGTGTATAATTTGCCGGCGGAGTTTAACCTCGGTCTTCTCGATGACTGTAGCCATTTGAATGTTTATACCAATATGTGTCCGCATGTGGCTAACAATGGTCTAGGTCAGCCGTTGGACAACATGGACCTTCAGTCGAGTGACTCGAACCCCTGGTTCGCTACCCATCAGTTCATCGCCGAGATGATATTCCATGCACGTGTGGACAACCATCCGTGTCGCACGTGGGATCCTTCTAAGGCCAATTTGTTCTATGTACCTTTCTACGGCGGTCTGCATGTGTCCAGCAATTTCCGCGAACCAAACCACGCGATTCGCGACGCATTGGCCGTGAGATTGGTAGACTACCTCCACGCTCAACCCACGTGGCGGAAGAACAACGGGAAGGACCACTTCCTTGCACTAGGGAGAACCTCATGGGATTTCATGAGAACCGACAGTGGACCCGACTTTGGGGCCAACTGTCTTCTCAACCTGCCATGTGTTAAAAACATGTCGGTGCTGACCGTGGAGAGGAACCCCTGGAAAGGTTCAAACCAACACGGTATCCCGTACCCTTCATACTTCCACCCTTCCACGTCAGATCAAATGATGACGTGGCAGAACATGATGCGACAGTCAAACCGACCCTACTTGTTCTCCTTCATTGGTGCGCCACGTAAAGGCGTTGGTAAAGCAGCCATTAGAGACGAAATGATAAAGCAATGCATGGAGTCCACTCAATGCAAGATACTCAAATGTGACCATGGCAACCCCAAGTGTTATAACCCTAGTGAGATTCTCAAAGTGATGAGAGAATCTCGGTTTTGTTTGCAGGCTCCGGGAGATTCATTCACCCGAAGGTCGACGTTCGACGCCATACTTTCCGGTTGTATTCCGGTGTTCTTTTCTCGGCACACGGCGTATACACAGTACTCTTGGTTTTTGCCGGAAGAGGCTTCGAAGTACTCGGTTTACATGGACGAACAAAGCGAGGAAAGCAAAAGGATAGAAGAGGTGCTGATGAAGATACCGAAAGAAGAGGTGGACACAATGCGTGCTACGGTGATTGATATGATCCCAAGGCTCACTTACGCACACCCTAATGCGAGCCATAACGATCTTGGCTTCGAGGATGCCGTCGACGTTGCGCTTCAAGCATTGGCACAGCATGTTAGGGGCAAAATATAGTAAGGAATAAAAAATAATAAATTGGAGGAAAAGAAAGGTATGTGTAGACTGTAGAGGTAGTTGATGTGAATTGAATTCAAGGGAAAAGAAAAAGTATGTTTAGAGATGTGAATTGAATTGAATGTATATGCATAAAATTTTATTTTTTATTAATAACTGACCCTGTGTGGTCACTCGGCTTTCTGCTTTTGACAATGATTCGCTGCAAATGACTATTAGGTTAAATTATCCAATAGGTAGATTAAATTAAATTAGTCTTTTATTATTAAATTAATTAATTCTGTATTAATAAAATGAATAACCTTTAATATATTAAATATTTATTGTATAAAAAATATCAACTCTATCTATCTATAAATAATATTTTTTAAATAATAAATGTTAACATTATTTAGTTTTTCTTAATATTATAAGTACTAAACAAATCAATTTAATAGTCTCAAAGGGACCTTGAAGTGACATTCACCGATGACTATATGTAGCAGATGTTTTTGCAGCTTCTTTTTGTTTGGTTTGGTGTTTACTGTAAATGATATGGGGCATGAAAAGTACACTGGGGGGACCTCTACCTTTAATTGTTGGCTTTTGAAAAATTTTACGTGTTCATAGCAAATTTTTATATTTATATATTTTTTGATAAGTTTTTAAAGCTTAAATTTTTTGTAGTTGACTTTTTCAAGAATGTTGTCATCAACTAAACTCACATTGGCAAACTGTTTGCTTGTGGCCAACCTTTCACAAGCAAGGTCCATTTTTCAAGACCAATATTAAGTACACTCGATGCACCGTGTGTGAAAAGATAAGCTTAAAAATGAATGTAGAGAAAATCGATTTGTATTACAAGATATTCAACATCCTTCTAACATGATAAAAGATAGTTACATCTAGTTGCATTTAGCTACGATGAAAACACTATATATATATATATATATATATATATTAAATACACCCAATAACCTATGTGACAGCCAGTTAAATTGCACTTAATGGTTAACGAGAACCATGATCATGGTTATCTTGTAATAAGTTAAATGTCTTGCAATTATTGTCTCCTGGCCGAAATTTGCTGACTCTGTTTTTCTGTGCAAAGTGAAAACAAAACACTCCGAATATGCTGAACTCAAGTGAAATGTGGTCCTCAAGAGGGTGCCATAGATAGGGTAACATGTCCTTAGCATTGGCAACTCAATAACTGGGAATACAAGAAAAAGACACGATTCTGACAAGTCATACAGGGGATCTTTTCAAAAAAGCACCCAACCGTATCTACTAGTCCCGGATTGAGACTCACAAAACATAACTTGCTCTTCTCCCCTGATACCTTTGTCGATATATATGGTTTTGAACGACAAGGTCTCCCTAAGCATTATTGAACCAACCACACAATTATTAATCCCATATCCACATCGGCTCCATACGCATGAAGCATCATCAATGTTGGGAATCATTATCACATCAAGAGATACCTGGTTCCAACTCGTGCAAACTGCACTCATTAGGATTCGATCCGACCAATGAAGTTTCCCCAGTATGACTATGTATCCAACCATAACATTGGGAAGCTTAGACCAATCTCTTTGTCCCTTGGCCACCATCGACCCAAATACTACTTCCATCGTCCAGTCTATACTCCAACTATAACCTAATAAAGCTACCTATACATCCAACTTAGGGCTAGTTTGGCAATGCTTTTGAAAAGTGTTATTGAAAAGTACTGTGAAAAAGTACTTTGAAAAAGTACTTTTGAGAAGTGCTTTTAAAAAGTTTAGTTTAAAATTTGAGTGTTTAGCATTGCTGTCAAAAAGTGCTTTTGAGAAATAAAATGTCCATTTTAGACATGTTATAGTAACAAATATGCATTTAAATTAAATTAGTTAATATTATTATATTTTAGTAAGAATATAAAAAAATTATTATAACTTATTGTTAATATTTTAATATATAAAATATAAATTTCAAATATTTTTAAGAAATAAATATTAATTATTTATAAAATTTAATTAAAATATATAAACTATATTTTAAATATTTAAATATAAATATTAAATATTTGTAATTAGTATTTTAAAAAATATTTTTTATTTTTAATTAATGATTTTAATACCTTTGTAATTAAGTACCAAGAAAAAAAAGGAGAAATGCTATGTTATTGGAGGGGTGAAAAAATAATTAAGCACAAAAAGTGTTTTTGGGAAAGGAAAAGCTAAAAATTTTAGCTTGTCCTTTTTAGAAGTACTTTTGAAAAGCACTTCTGAAAAGCTAAAAATTTCAGCCAAAAGTAACTTATTCTGCACAATTTTTCTTCCAGAAATACTTTTGGAGCCAGAAGTGCTTTTGAAAAGCAATGCAAAACTGGCCCTTAAAAGGTTTGAGAGAATCCATTGACCTTTTTTTATTAGTTGAATTGTACAATGTAAATACAAGCCCAATACTACTAATCCTCCTTTTTTATTGAGCCTGTAATTCATTACTTAAGGCCTATGCATATTGCCATTTAATTTAAACACTGTTCCATTATTTTCATATGGTTAATAAAAACCGTGGGTCATAATCCATAAGTTTATCTGCCACCTACCTGTTTGCATAATTTCCCAAGGTGAATCCAAACCAAACAGATCAAAGAGTAAGGTTTAAACAATAATCAAGTAATACTACTAACTTCATTCACAAATTTCCTGCAGATCTTAATTTCTTGTGTTCACAATTTTGGAATGCATATTTGAGTACAATGTTCAAAGATCAAACACATTTTTCTTCGAGGAAATATAAATTTCAACCAAAAATATTCACAGAAAAAACAAAAGATCTGCACACTGATGAGTGAAGTATTGAAGAAACTTGTGGAACGCTAAGAGGAGAATTGCTGGTTTGCTACCATTTTGTAATTTAAAGGGCAACTCATTGGGCCTCTAAAGAAACTTTAACACCTTCTTCCACTTTCTTCAAACCATCTCCTATCTTATTCTCTGCTGCTTCCTTTGCTGTATCGTATGACGCATGTAATCCAAAGAAGAAATAGTACAACAGCAGCAAAACAGTCCATATACCGAACCTTGCAAAGGATGCCCCGTCTATTGACCCTAGTAGGAATATGTTTATAGCAATGGAAACCGATGGCAACCATGGTACCAACGGTACACCCCATAGTTTTGGATTCCTAGCATGAGGAACAGCAACATGAATTGCTAGAGTAGCTAAGAACCAAATTGGCACGGTAATCACGTAAGCAATCCAATCATCGTTGTCACTCAGACCCCAATAAGCAGCTGTTGCGATTGAAGATGCAAGAATAAGCACAATGCAAGCAACTAGTTTGTTGCGGTTTGCTGTAGTTGTCTCACCACTGACGTAATAACGACGAACAAGAAGCGCCAGGGCCACAAGCATGAAGATGAATAATGTTGCTATCGATAGAAGATTGGCAAGAATATCAAGTTCTGTGAAGAAAGCAATAATTGCTGTTGCGGAAAGCAAGACAATGGTAGCATTAATTGGTGTTTCAGTCTTGGGATGTACTTGTGCTAGCCATGGTGGCATCATGTGGGTTCGTGCAATATGTGTGAGATATCGTGCTTGACCAACGGCAGTAACGAGTAAAACAGTTGTCATGCCTTTCAATGCACCGGCAGCAACAATGTATTTAGCCCATGACATCCCAACAGCTTCAAATGCTACTGAAAATGGGGCATCCGCATTAATCTCACGGAACGGTTGCATTAAGCACAATGCTACAGCAAGCAAACAATATGCAGCTGTGGTTATTACCATGGATCCAACAAGACCAATAGGGATATCACGAGCAGGGTTCTTAGTCTCTTCGGCCATCGTTGAAACAGCATCGAAACCAACATAAGCGAAGAAAAGCACAGCCGAAGACTTGAAGACTCCACGTACGCCAAAGGGCATAAAATCACTATAGTTTTTGGCATCCGCTTTCGAGAAACCAGCAATGATTATGAAGAGAATGACTATAACATGGATAATGGAAGCAATGTAATTGAAGCGTGATGAGCCCTTGGTGCTAAGTACAGCAAGGACACAGATGACACATACAACAACAACTGCAATAGGATCAAGATGGCCATAATCCTCGGACATGCTGTGGACAATGATGCGGAAATCTTCGGGTTCGTGATTGCAGAGGGTGGCAAAATAGGAAGTCCATGACCGAGCCACCGCAGCACCTCCAATAACATACTCCAAGAGAATGTTACCGGCAGCAATGAAGGCCATGAAATCACCCAACTCCACTCTAAGGTAGGCAAATGAGCCACCTGAAAAGGTAAATTTTGCAAACTTGCCAAGTCATGTGTATTCCCGTGAATCAATATCCAAAATTTGTAATCCAAATCCCATTCAATGAAATGTGAACCCCATTTTATGGTATCAAGCTTGGCATATAATTAAACATATTATAACTATGTAAATAAAGATTTTACAAACATTAGTCAAAGATTATGCCTACAGCAGGTAATGTTAATGTGTAAGGGTTCTTGTCAAAGTAGGACCTTTCATACACTATCTGGGTCCCATTCCTAGCTAGCAAATTGCCTTTTTTTCCATGAAAAGTCAAAAGTCAACTTTCCTACACTACATGCCGAAAATGGACGGATATTGAATATTCAGCCAGATTCTTTACAGCTATTTTTTAGATTCCTCAAAGTTTATACAGATAAAGTCGAATCCCAGATTATCCAAACAAATTGGAAAAAAATTTGGGAATACTATATTAGAGATTTTAAAAAGATAAATATAAATCCCAGTTAATAAATTTAAGATCAAAATTTTACTTATATCTTACCTGCAACAGGAATTTCAACAGCGAATTCAGTGTAGCAAAATACAGAAAGCATGGCCGAGATACCGGACACCACGTAGGATATAACCACAGCGGGGCCTGAAACTTCTCTAGCTTGGAGTCCGGTAAGTACGAAAATGCCGGCGCCTATGACGGCACCGATACCGAACCATATGAGGTCCCACCAGGAGAGGGTCTTCTTCATTTCATGCTGGCTCCGAGCCTTGATTTCATGGAGCTCCGTTGAGTCAAGTGATCGGGTGAATACCCGATCCATAAACCTTCTCGGAGTTTGCTGGAGTGCTTGGACATAATTACCCCAGCTCTTAAATGACTCCTCTGGAAGAAAATCATCTTTGGCGCATGAACATCCTCGTCTCCTCGCACCTTCGTTTCCAGTTGGACCGTCCAACCCCATCCTATTTTCCACCACAAATTTTTAATGAAAAAGGGAAAAAAAATCAATTAATTTTCTCACACTTTCTCAGAAACCAAACAGAAAAAATATACATATACACCTCGATGAAACAGGATCTTCTTAAAAATGAAACCCAAAGAGACAAGAGTAAGAGATTTTATAATTAGTTTTGTAAGACAAAGAGAAAGATTTGGAATTCAAAACGCATACACACTAACATAAATTATATAATATTTAAAGGAATCAGCAAAAGCATAACTATCAAAATCAAAATCTTACTTGGACAAAGATCCAAAACGGATAATAATCTGTGTTAGACGAGAATTTAATGGGTCGCCGGCGATGGTACAGTATAAGAAGGAAGGAAGAAAGAAAGAGGTGTTAATGGCGGGAAATCTGTGACAGCACGTGAAGGTGTGAGAAGTGTATTTATATTGGGTGTTGGGTGTAAGAGTGAAGAAGACACAGGCTGTTTCCGGTTAATGACGAGAGTCAACAGACAGCTGGCTATCAAGTTTGGCAAGAGACAGTGTTACCCTTTTTTGTTTCTGGTGAATGGTGATGGTGAATATAAGGTAACTACGGAAGAGGAGCAATTGTGGAAGAAGCAAGCATGTATTTGGGCAATATACTCGGGAACGTAATGTATTTGGATGTTATTTTTGTATTTGTTCTGATCTTACACGTCGAGCTGCGAATTGATCTACACCTCACCCCCGATCTTTACCCGCAAAATTTTGTTATTTAGACTCTTCATTCGTTAATAAATAAAAAGAGAGATAAAGTGTATATTTGTTGGTTGGTTTAATTCACGTAGTAATCCCTGTATACTGTTAAAATAATGAAAATATAAAATAATATGTATATTTTATCTGAAAATTCTTTCAAGAAAAAATTACGGGCAAAAAACGATAAATTTATTAATGTTAAAAACGATATAAGATGTGTTTCGACTATATTTATTTAAATATTAAAAAATCTTATACTAATTAAACTCAAATAAAAAAAGTATAATTCTATACGAATTTTACTTACTGTATAAATCTTTAAATTTTATTAATATATTATTTCTTTAACTGAAAGTTAATTTACAATACTCTAATATACTTAATTCAATATAAAGAAAGTCAAATGTACATGTCATTGGAAAGAAGACCTTGTTATCTTCTAATAAGATTATTAAATGACAGAAAGGGTTATTGTTGGTGGGAAATGGAGGTATTGATTAATGTGAAAACAGGACAAAAAGCCAGCTGATTTCACAATTTCAAATCCGGCAACTTCATCCCCATAATTATCGTATAAATTAAATATAAATATACCTGGGGTTGACAATTTGATGGGCTTTAAATACTAAAGAAAAAGATAGGGAAAGAGATTCGTAGAGAGGTAGGTTTAATAGAATTATGGGATATATTAACAACTTTTTTATTCAAAAAATAAATAAATTAATTTTTATATATTTAATTAAAGGATAAATTAATATTTTTATATTAAAAATATTTTTATTTTTATTGTTAAAGATTGATGTAATAACTAAATAGAATATTAATTTATTTTTTTAATTTAATATAAAAAGATTAAATCGTTTATTATTTTAATAGAAAGGTAAAATATAATCCAATTACTTTTATAGTAATATTACCCACTAAACCAAGCGGTAGTATTTGGAGTATTGAATGTAAACAAACGCCCAAAGTAAGAAATTTAATATAATATTTCCATTTCGTCAACCAATATGAGTGTTGCGGCCCGCCCTAGCCTTATCCCACTTTTATATTTATTTATCTTAAATTTATAGATATTAATTAAAGAAAATTGCATGGTCTGTCAGAGTGGGAATGCAGATAGCCCAAGTTGGCAACTCTGTGAAACGGGCTTTGAGCCCCATAGTTGGAATTTCAAAGTGAACCTAACCATAAACTGCAAAAGTGCAAAGGAAACAAGAGAAAAAGGCAACAAAATGTCAAAAACAATACACAAACTTGATTCTCGATTGAATTATTATACCATAAGAAATGGAAACTCGGAAATTTTTTTCTTTGTTTTTCTCCTTTCTGCAGTAAAGAAGCAACAAATTGTCGTCAATAGGAAATAGAAATAGAATGGATTAAGAGAAGGAATGTCATGTAACACTTTTTTGACTACAAGAAAGAAGGGTAAAAAGCAACTATATGAACAGTAAACACAAATTACACTGATGATATAGATATATATAATCCTGGGTGAAACTAAGTGAATAGAGTTACAACATCTCTGCGATATCCTCTTACCATTAAAAGCCTCTGCACATTTCGTACCAACAAATCCATATACTCCATGTAGCAGTAGGCTGGGTGGTTGATGGGAGGTGGTGGTAAGCTTACAAGCACCACTGCTGCCATTCTAGAATATCTTAATATTGTCGTATTCAGCTTCAGGGTTGTATACAGAAACTTCTCCACTTGTTGCTCATCCACAACTACAGCCTTTCCATCAGCCATCAATGGGGTTCCTTCTCTTTTTGCTGCTTCCTTTAGTTCTGCCAAGTAACTAGCTACCCGTTTCCGAGCATCATTGAATGCTTCTATTGAGTCATCTTGCTGAGATCCACCCTCTACATCCCATGACTTGATCGTTATAACAATCACTTCGGCTTGCAACCGAAGATCGTATAGGAACTTCTTCACGTCAGCCTTGAGGCTCTCTGCATCTGAATCTTCCTCCGCAATGCAGAAGACCTGAATCTTACAGCTCTCAAAGCTCTCTCTCGTAAGAAGAAGTTGTGACAGAAGAAGCATGAGACCACCATCTCTTACAATCCAATACAGATCGATGCTACCGTATTGCCTTTGATACTCATTTGGCCATTCATCGAGGCCTTTGACAATGACAACTGCCTTGTTTGCTACAATACAGTCATTAATTATACCAATAAATCTGGTTGGGATTTCTTTTAAGTTCTCGCGACGCCATATTTCCGGGTACCGCACAACTACGATATTGGGCTTGAGGTTGCCAAGACCCATGGTCTGCACAATTCCACGGAAGCCTTCAGTCATATTGGTTGCTACGACTATTTCTGCAACACCTTCACAGTTCTTGTAGTTAATGTAGGTATCAAGCTGTTTGCAGGCTTCTTTGGCATCTTCAGCACATTCATGATAGTCTCCATCTAGAATGTTCACAAAAATGGACATTCCACGGCCTTTCTTCTTCATACAGTTGGCAAAATCAGCAAGTTTTGGATGGCAAGGAACATTTTCTGGCAGCTTACCCCAAGGCCGGCAGAATATGAGAGGAATGGGATACCAGTTCTTTGGATGAACTTGCTTTGCTGCAAAACAAAACAAAGGGTCCAATACAGGAAAACAAGAGGCATAGTCATGACTATATGAACAAAATAGAAGTAGAAGATGCATATACACACAGATATTACAATACCTCCCAGAGATCTAAGGCTACGAAGGGCTAGTTGAAAGTATGCACTTTTGAAACCGTCCCCCCAGTCCCCAGCTTTTCCTTTAATGCTCACATAATAATATATAAGGCTGGCAAGGGCTAGAGAAACAACAGTGAATAGCCATGAAATCAAGAACATTATCACTGCAATAAACAAAAGCAAACAGAACAGCTGTGAGAATTGGCCTCCAATTAAATACAGTGCAAAATTTGCATGCAAATATACGGGAATTTCTCAACTAAATGGGACACAATGTTAAACCCGACAATGCACTATATATAATGAAACATACCTACACAAAGTAATGCTCCAAGTAGAGACAGGAACCAATGGTGAAATTTCCACCTAGGACGCCAACTAGGTGCATCTAAAAGATCCAAAAGGAAGCAAGACAAGTTCACACCCGAATAACATAGAAGGAAAAACATAGTTACAGTTGGTGTGATAAGATCCAGATTCCCAATAACAACACATCCCATACAGATAACGGTAGTAAAGAGAGTAGCTATGTGAGGCTCACTGGTATCTGCAACTCTGAAGCAATTGAGAACAGGAAGAATATCATCATTGGCTATTGCTGCAAGAAGACGAGGGGCACCAGTCAAGCTTTGAAGAGCTGCACCTAAAGTTGAAAGAATAATTCCAACACGAATGACAACTGGGAAAGGCCAAGCTATGGTAGCAGTAAGTAGCCTGCACCAAAGGTAGTTTAGCATTAGAATAATGTCTCTAAAACATAAATCCTTGAAAAAAGAATGAACGATGAAAACATAGCAAACTGAATCCATGGAGAATGTTAACGTGAGACTAGAAAATTTGCACCTGTCTGTTAAAAGCTTTTCTCTGTTGGCAACAGCTCCAAAAAGGAAGACAGAAACTAAATAGAGAAGAGTAGTGACCAGTGTGGCTGACAATGTTCCAACGGGGATTGAACGCTGAGTATCTTTAAGCGACGCTGATCGATTTGAACCTGCCATGATTCCAGTTACAGCTGGGAAAAAGAGACCGACCAATGCACTGAAGAAGCATATAAACAGAAGGATTTAGAAACTTCAGCAGAGAAAATCATCGTTTTCATCAGCTTTAAGAAAAGATGTGGTTATCACATATCAAAACTTGACAGCTGGAAACAACTTTTTCCTGCTTTTTCTTGGATAGTTAGAAAGGTAGAGGGAGAGATTAACTTGTTTTATTCTTTTGGACCAGCAGCATGACCACCAATTATACTTGGGAGCTGTTCTCATCTAGACCTCCATTATTAAACAAGTTTTTCAATACAATTAGGTGACTGTGCACTTATTTGTGCTATACTGCTATATCATCTTTAGGATCAACAACAGGTTGGTACAGTGAAGATTCTTTGATCATGTACAGCTTCACAGCACAAGAAGATTTCACTCTAGTAACTAAAATCCTATGAACCTTGAAGATTCTTACTTGAAGTTCCAGTACACCTTTCCATCACGATCAGGGATCCCATCACTGTTAGTATTCTGATACATTGAATCCCAGTTATCTTTAAAGCTGTCCGCACTCAAGCCCGTAATTCCAGCTGTATCAAAAATCACCAAAATAACATGTTTCACAAATACATAATGTCAAGAAAAACATGAACACTCAACAAGGGGGAAATCAGATTGATTTTGAGCAATGGCGTATGGCTTGCACCAAGCAATATACCACTGTTGTATTCATACTTAAGGAATCACCTCCACAGGTAATTCTCTGAAATGTGTGTGTGTGAGAGAGAGAGAGAGGGCAAAAAGATTATGAAGAAGAAACTCACTATCAGGATCATCCTTCTTCGCCATAAAAATCCCGATGAATATGCAAAGTACTGACAACAGAACAGGTATAAGGAAGACAGGAGCAACCCGATTAATCATTTTCACCCCACCAAACACAATAATGCATAGGATGACAGTCACAACAAGCCCATAAATTTGCAAGTCATGTGTACTTATAGTCTGTATTGGTTTCGATATGGAGCCATTCACCTTTGTACTGGTTTCTGCAGTGCAAGCAGTAGGATATTAAAAATGAATTGGAACAAGATTCTTTTTAGCATAGCCTCGCAATCTTTAAAAGTAATCAATAAATTAGAAAAAAGGGGAAAAAAGATTATAAAGATAAAAAAAATGTCATTTTAAGTCGATAGCAATCAATCATTACCAGTAAAAAACCCAGCAGAAGGGAGAGCTTTCAGAAATGTTTCTACAGCTCCCAACACATAACTACAACCACAACCAAAAGAACATGTAAGATACAAGTACTAGCATGAGTAGAAAATTTTGTTAAATACTTGAAAAATTATGCTATCAAGAAAGCAGAATTCATGCTGAGCAATTCCATTATATTATGTCCTTGAGCCATGCACAGAATAGTATTACAAAAATAGGAGGACCGGAAGATACACTTACAGAGCTGCTGCAACCGCATTGCCAAGGAAGAAACATAATCCAATGCTAACTCCAACCTCAGGACCAAGTGCTCGACCAATGAGATAATATGGACCACCACCCTAGCAGTAATTGATGAGAAAGCCGCTAAATACCGCCACATAGTTATATAAGGAAAGAATCTCAATCAAGGTAGCAACACGAATTCTACTCAAAATTAAACCATTCCCTTAAGGCATCAAAATGACTATGATATCAGAGTCATATGTCAACTGAAAACTGATAGTGAAGGATATATAATTATAAATAATGTGTACCTTCATGGCACCATTAGTAGCAATAGCACTCAATGATAATCCTGTCAAGAAAGTACACAGACCACAAAGCGATACCAACAGCAGTGAATCCGCAATGCCTCCCATGCCAATTATCCTGCATTTCTCATAAATGAACCTTAGCAACTGAAATTACAAAATCTACTTATTTTAATGCATATATTACTATTCAATGATGCAAGTCATAATTGATTCCTTTTTTCTTGACTGAAAGCACAATCCAATCCTTCTAAAATAGAAGGCCCATATACAAGCCTGTAATACAAATATCAAAAATAGCACAACAAAGTCTTGTAAAATTCAAATTATCAAGAAGAAGCTCAGCTTCCAATTAAAAAACAGCACCAACAATTGAAAACAGAGCACGGATTGGTATACATTTTCATGCACATACATACTGAGATGAGAATGGAGCTGTGTAAGTTAAAATATTAACATCAGAGAGAAGGAACTTACCAAGAAAAGCGGATATAGTAGATAATCCCCAAAATACTTTGTAAGCATGGGACAAACACCCCCATCATTGTACCCATTTTGACACCAGAGGGCTGCATGATGTATGCACAGAACATGGAACAGCATGAGAAGGCAGTAAAGTACAGACTGCTATGTTTCATTAAGAAAGTGAAGGAGAAGTGAAAGAACAATATGATCAATAGCATTTCAAAGAAAAACTGTTGCATACTTGCACATTAATAAATTTCTCAATGCTTGTCAATATTTCAACTTATTTGGACATACTTGACAGGCAGGACTAATTCAACGAAATTACCACTTCCTTTGTTCAACATCCACATAGATTAATTTCCCAATACCCCGTCAACAGAATTTCAAACATTTCGGCAAGAAAGTTTTAGGCGCAAGTGTACCATTCATTCAATGAAGAAATAAGGAAGCACTTGTATTCCAAAGAAAGATTATGAAGTGAACTTCTAAACAGTATCTGAATCTGAGCCTCCAAGCCATGCTCTTTAAGGCATCTCAAAAGTGGAACAACCTAAAAATCCTACCAACCTTTCAAGGTTATTCCCAAGGTAGAGTTATTCCCAACGAGATTGTTCCCAAATGAAGCTGTTCCCGAAAGTGTTCATGCAAAGAATATTATTCATTGAAACAACTATTGGTAGAACCATTAGTAAGAAAAAAACAAACATCTACAATGATAAAAGATTGCCAAATAATGCAAGCTGGTACTAGTGTAACTAATCATGCTCATGTAAAAACACAGCTTACCGTTGGATCCCCACCGGTGATGGAAACAACTTCATTATCTCTGGGGCTAGAAGGTGCAAGAACTTGCTCTTGTGTCATACTGAAAAACAAGTCAAAATCAGGTAAAAATCACAAATTTAAAAAGAAAATAGAAAACAAAACGTGAGGGAAAATTGTCCAGACACCACAAATTATTCAGTTGTTACTCTTAGAGACATTAAATAATCAATTTACTAACATCCATCCCCTAAGTTCTAATCATTGAAGTTAAAAAAGAAGAAGAGCAAGAGTAAGCATTAATGAAAACAAAACCACGTACCTTTTGAGACCAAGAATATTGACAAGAGAATCAAAACCGAACAATTCCAGCTTATGTTCCCTGTGAGGACCATTGTCTCCACCAACAACATTAGGAGCCTTTCCATCGGAATCCATGCTCCCTTGCGTTCGAGCTCTTACTTTCCTGACAATGTATTATACGCATTTACACAATCATCGAATATGATAACCGAAAAAAAAACAACCGCGTGAAAAGGAGAAGGAGAGCGGCGGCCGGGGATTACCTGATAGAAGATTCGGAAGCGGTGGCAGAAGATCCAGGATCCATGGAGGCCATCTCGAGAACGGCGCGATCCTGTGCCCCGACGGGGCTGTATTTACGATTGCCTTGTGCATGATAGCCAGCGTCTTCGCCTCCTTCTAAATAATCGGTGTTCATTTTGGAATAAATTTTGTTGCCAACTAAAATATCGATCTTATTCTCTTGTATTCAGATCCAAAAACGAAACGAAATGAAATGAAATGCCAAATTAGCAAATGACGGAGAGAAGAGGGAAGGAAAGCGAGGCACAAGAAATGGAGGCAGAGGGCAATGCATGCAGCCACAGATCATGAAATTGGATTTTATTTATTTATTTATTTAATAATAGCACTATGAATAAATAAATACATAAATAAATGGGAGCGGAAACGTTTCTTAGGTTTTTTTTTTCTTGCTGAAAATAAATAACAAAATATACGTTTACAAATTACAAATTTTCATGTTTTAAAGCAAAGTTTATAAAAGAAGATGCATAAATCTATTATTAAGTCACGTACAATATTCACGTAAACTAGCTCGACCGTCAAACACTTATCCATCCCGTCCACTGAGGACGCTGGCTTTGCATGGCACTTTTATTCGTAAAAAAAGCTGCCAAAGAATTTTGAATTAATTTTTATATTATAGTTTTCATAAAGAGGATTATTAATATCCTTTGCGAAAAAAAATGTTATGACTGATGTTAATCTAAGTTAAACCGTTATTTTCCTTTTACGATTAGAATTAGTGGGAAAAAGAAAAGGATAATGCGGATGAATTTCCTATATCTTAAATTTGAGAAAGCAACTTCCTATAATCGTTGATGAATTTTTATTGTATCTTATTGTATGTGAAGAGAACAAAGGAGACAGCAGAGGCACCAGCTCTCCGTTACGAATAATGTTGGGCTTTGGCCCAAATTTATGTCTAAAACAGTGACAGAAGTAAGCCGAACAGCCAAATCAAAATTCTATTCCCAAAACTCTCTAATAATTTCGTGATATTTTTTATATTAGAAATTAAATTAGTATTTTTTTCAAAAATTTCATCATTTGTTAGTTGGTGCTGTTTTTATATTAAACCAAGTTTGAAATAAATTTAGTTACAAGTAAAACTCTTTGGCACAAAATTCAAAGTGGAGATATTACAGCATTCTTATTCTCCAAATGGAATGTTGAGTGCACATAGCAACGCACAGTGGATAATATATTATACTTTGCATTGTCACGGAAAAGTTGTTCGTGCATGTGCTTGTGAAACAAAAAGAAAAGAGGAATGTGTAGAAATGGGTAGAGAATGAGAGGAAAAAGGGGTTCAAAAGTGGGGGAGAACATGAGAAAAAGCCAACTGCCTAAAGGGATTTATGAATCTCTCACAAGACAGATCACTATCATTAGTATTTAGTGTCCAAAAGAAAAGGTCTTTTTTTTTACAAAAGATAAGCTTTGCTTCTTTTTCTTTAAAAATGCTTAAAAGCTTACCTTTACTTCAGTTTAGTTTAGTTTAGAAATTAGATCCGTTTAAGATAAGATATTAACTACTGTACTTAACAAACCAGATGTTGGCAGATACTTAAGGAGGAAGTAGTAGTAGAAGAAGAAGAAGAAAAGTAAGGTTAAGGGTACAATAAAGATTGGACTGGACTGTAAATATAATGTAGAGCAGTCAGCTAGTGAGGTGGACCTTTTTATTTGTTTTTGACTTTTTTGAAAAAAGTTATAAATAGTCATCATATTTTTCATAGGCAAGCACTCATGGCTAGCGTGGAAAGGGCTTTGTGTTCTAGATAAAGCAGTAGCGTACCAGACAGGAAGATAAAAAAGAAAGAAAAATAAAAGCTGGGTTTTTATGAGGTGCTTTGTTCCTTAAGTTAAATAAATATATATATATATGAATGCGTCACCTCTCTCATGGCCTTTATCTTCATTTCTCTTTGAAAGATAGTTGCTTTAAGTGTTATTATCATAATCTTTAAGCTTTTCTTCTTCTTTTTTGCTCTCATTTCACTTTTGTTTTTAGTTTTGACGTTTGCAAACCCAGACCCAAAAAGATCGTTGTTTCAGTAGTACTAATATATTGGTTTCCTTTGCTCTCTCTCTCTTTTTTTTTTTTAGTTTTCCAACAAAAAAGATAATAAAAAAATACTTTGGTTTTTTGTCCTATTTTTGCTTCCTTTTAAATATTATTCCACCCTTTTTTTCTTTGGTCGTAAAATATTTTTCCTTATTGTTTTATTGCAGCTTTAGTTTGAGCTATGATGCCTATGTAGATTGTTGAAGCTAGCTACCTTCTGGTATGGTGTTATTTTTTTCGAAGTTTTGATCTTTGGTCATAAAGATAAGCATTTTGGTTGAGAATGGTAGGTGGATGATATGATGGTATTCAAAGAAACCAGTTCATTATTCTTGTTTGCTAGTGTTTTTTTCTTGCCCCTTCTATGGGGGGCTTTGAAAAGTCCTTAATGAGTATTATTTTAGCCTGGGGAACTAAATCATTTGATTGAAACCACTCCTCATTGAATATTTCTTCTGGTGCTCTTTTTTGTTCAATTTGTGATTGTAGAGTTATATTTTGGACATTGAGAATTGCAATTTTGGGTTGTAAAGAGCTTTTACTATCGTTGTTTTAGATTAATAGAACTAGAAATTTTCTGTGAACTTACCTTCTTTTTTTTTTTTTTTTCCTTATTTCAACATTGTAGGCAGCATTTATGGTAGAGTGAGTTTTGATTTTGTTGTGGTGTATTCGAAGTTTAGGTTTAATTAGAGAAAGGGCAAATAGATTGTGATCCGTGATTGAAAAATGGGCTGTGTTGCTTCAAGGATTGATAAGGAAGGAAGGGTACAGGCTTGTAAGGATAGAAAGAAGCTTATGAAGCAATTGGTGGGATATAGAGGAGAATTTGCTGATGCACAGTTGGCTTATTTGAAGGCATTGAAGAACACTGGTGTAACTCTTAAGCAGTTTACTGAGTCAGACTCATTGGAACTTGAAAATACCTCATATGCTCTTAGATTGCCTCCCTCTCCTCCTTTCCCCTTGCCTCCTTCTCCTCCACCGCCTCCTTCTTTTAGCCCTGAGTCAAGGAAAGCCGGTGGTGACAATGGTAAAGGAGAAGTTGGCCAAGAAGATAGCATGGAGATTAACCAGGATGATTGTTCTACCCTGCCGGCTTGTAGTACAAGCTCGTCATGGAACTATTTGCGTCTTTTTGAGTCTACTTCACCTCTCCATCATCCAAAACAGTCTGAAATTGTAGAATCAGTTGAGGATGAAGGTCAGGGAGAGGAGATTGGTGAAAGTACTAAAATAAGTACTCTCCCTGAGAAGTCTCAGCCTGGGGAAATTATTGACGATAACTCATCATCGACGAGCTTGAATGATAAAGATTCTAGCGACGTGACCATGGTGGTATGGAAGAAAAATAAGAGGTTGGAGGAAATCGTAAAGGAGTTAGATGATTACTTTTTGGAAGCATCAGCTGGTGGAAAAGCAATAGCTGTTTTTACAGACAAAAATATAGGGGATAATTCTCATCCATCGAAACTCAAAGAAAACAAAAGTAAGCAACCTTTCCACAATTTATTACTAGATGATGCAATTGCAAGCACATTAGTTCAGGCCTGACAGTAAATTTCATTGAATTGTTTGATCGTATACTTGAGCATCAAATATCCTGCATTCTGCCTGATACTCCAAACATGTCCGTACTACAGGGAAGAGTAGCAATTCTGCGAAGGTTTTTAGTGCATTGTCGTGGAGTTGGTCTTCTAAGTCTCTCCAGTTTGCAAGAGATGCTGTTCAATGTGGATCTAATGAACCGTGCAAGCCTGGAGCTCATTGCAGTACTCTTGATAAGCTATATGCTGCAGAGCAGAAGCTTTATAAGGAAGTGAAGGTAAGAGTGATACTTAACCTGGTTGTTCCATTATGTATTTATTACGTATGCATTTTTTATGGTAGCATCGGAATTTTGTCAATGCCTACACCGGTTGTGAGTGTGTGATGACTATTTTATGATTAGTCTTTGCCTCAGTTTATATTTCCATTTCTGGTTCTGTACAAGTCCATTTGTTCTCATGGATAAAACTTTTGTAGGAGGAAGAAGCCACCAAATTGGAGCGTGAAAGGAAATTGATGTTGCTGCAAAAGCAAGACGAAAACCATGACTGGAGCAAGACAGAGAAGATCCAATCAAGCATTGAGAATCTGGAGAATGTCCTAAGACACCTGCAAAATTCAATAAGTACGTCCTGTTCGTCTATATTGGAGCTCATCGATGAGGAACTTTACCCCCAGCTGGAGACATTAATATCCGGGTAAATTTTGGTCACATTGCTACATTATCAACATGGGAGGATTGAATCATGGGTTATATAGGGTAGAATTTGCTCAAATTGTCTAATCTTCTTTATTACAGGCTGATGGAGATGTGGAAAATGATGTACAAATGTCATCGAGTTCAGAACCTTATTTCGCAGCAGTTGAATCATGTGACTGATATAAGCATTGACCTGACCACCGACTGCCATCATCAAGCTACAGAACAGCTTGAAGCTGAGGTTTCTTTCTGGTATTACAGCTTCTGTAAGCTCATGAAATCTCAGCAAGAGTATGTCGGAACACTCTGCAAATGGATCCAACTTACTGATTGCCTTGTGGATGACAACCACCAGAGTCGTCGTGCATCTGCAGTTCGTAAGCTCTGTGGAGAATGGCAGCACGGTTTTGAAAGTTTACCTGATAAAGTAATCTATATAACTATTAGGGATAGCACATGCAGTCTTCTATGCTACTATTTGGATGTCTTACTAATCCACTGTGGTTGCAGGCAGCTTCAGAGGCAATTCGGAGTTTTTTGTTAGCCATCCAAGCGATAATCCAACATCAGGTAGCAGAACACAGCCAGCAAAGGAAATCTGATAAGCTTCAGGAAAGGTTGCAGAAGGAGTTGACGTCACTGAGTGAGTTAAAGAAAAAGGTTGAGGGAAGTGTAGCAGCCAATCTGAGCCCCAAGCATCCTTTATCGTTGAAGTGCGCCAAAATTGAAGCCTTAGAGAAGCGAGTTGATATGGAGAAGGGCAAACATCTCAACTTGGTCCAAGTAAACAAGACCATGACTTTAAACAATCTAAAAACTAGCCTTCCTTGTGCATTTCAGGCTTTAATGAAGTTCTCGAAAGCTTCTGTTCAGGTCTTTGAGGCCATCCATGGCCATGCTCAGCCAGAAATCCCTTGTAATGAAGCATCAGAGAACTCAGCAAACTAAATTTGACTGAACTGTGAAATTTGTATGAAATGGCTCTTTATTTTTGCCGGAAACTGTCAAATACTTAATATCTAAGCTGTAAAGGAAACAAAGACTACAAGGTTTTTCTTTGCTTATATATATATATATATATATATATGCGCATTTAATTGGTGAAGTTTTAGTGGATGTGCTTAGATTCGTGTATAAATTTCAGCATGGAACGTCACCGATAGCACTGCAACTATGACCCGAAAAAAGTGAAGGAAAACTCCCATGTTTTTATAAACACCTTGATTTCTAACAATTCAATCCTACCACCCATCACAAACCAAAACCTCATTTGTAGATGCTACTATATATAATACGAAGTGTTATATAAACAGCAAGACAACGAGAGAATAAAATTATAATCCGTACATATACATACCATCCGTCCAGTCAATGACAATACCGACCGTCCAAACAAAGAATAACAAAATGTTAAATATGGCAGCAAAAGTAAACATAAAAAAACGCATCATCGACTCAATGCAACCTCGTCAGTTCCTCCACTCTCTTGGACAGCTCCTCCACAGAAACTCCCATTCCTTTAGAAACTTCCTCCATTTTTCCACGGCTCAGATCAAGGAATGATTCGATCAAGTCTCCATCCAAAAAGTTTTTGGCTTCTGCAGTTCTCTTCTCGTTGTTGAATGACCTCCATTGTTCATGGCTCAACCCACCCACGCCCTTTATCACCTTCCTTAAGTTCGATTGCAGCTTCTCCAGAAACACATACTGATCATGAGGAAGTGAAGCAATCACGCCAATTGCACCATTGACGGTGCCAAAAATAACGGTTTGAATCTGGCCCACTTCCGAATCTGGCAACCGCATCACAAGGGAACCATGACGGAACCTATTTACAAATTCCCCAAGGTGATACTCACCAATCACCTCAAGACGGCCCCGTTCCTCATCAGTGGCACCTTCACTGTTCTTCCGAACAGTGAACAGATTGAAGTTGTTTTCAGCACCTAAATAAGTATCATCATCAAGAATTTCAACTGCCGACATCCAGTTTGCATTGTAGTCACGGGCTCGTTCCTCTATCGCACCTTCCTCATGCTGTAATAAAAAGAGATAACCTTGAACCAATTAGCAACAAGAGAAGTAGCTACATAGAAAACTAGCGCAGTTTGGAATCAAAATCACTGGCTATGAAACCAAGATATGCCCGCAAACAACAATAATATGAATGATAGGATTTAAATATGCAAGTGAAGCTTAACTTTGTGTTTCAGAATCCAGATAACTTACCTTGTAGATTAACAATGAAATTGATTTCATCAAATCACCAACAACAATAAAATCCCCACGAGTTTTCACGTAGAGAGCAAGTATGTGGCCATGATGTCCGCATTCAGTTTGTATTTCACGAGAGCCATCCTCTCGAAGCATCCACTTATATAGTTGAATTTTTTGATTAATAGCAGCCAGGAGTTTGCCATTGAAAGCATTTAAAGAGTAAACCGCTCCCTTAGTTTCCTTTTCAGCAATAAGCTGTAACTTCCCATCTTCAACAATAAAAACCAATATACGGCCCTGGGAAGAAAGCAAAAATTGGAATTTAGAAAGTTCTTATATGAAGGCTTTCAATTGATTAAAAAATATATATAAATGGCACCTTAGTTGGCTCATTTTCTTCTGGCAAAACATATGCAGTCCCAACACAGTAATATACATTAGTGTCATCTGAGAATGAACAGCTAAGAATGGAGCAACCATACTCAAAAGTATCAAGAGGGTAAGTCGAGATACATTCCAAGGTTTGATCATCTAACAGTCGAATAAAATGCATTTCAGATT
The DNA here is from genome assembly GCA_020496765.1 of Gossypium stocksii. NCBI lineage: Eukaryota > Viridiplantae > Streptophyta > Magnoliopsida > Malvales > Malvaceae > Gossypium > Gossypium stocksii. The sequence goes on from CM035624.1 coordinate 129,232,158, forward strand.
CGTCAGCACTAGACTGGTTTTTCAAACAACATATTGCAAAAGTCCGAGACTGTTCTTGATGGCAGATGCGGCGCGCATGCTCCCCAAGTGGGATAGTTCGGATATGAAGCTTCTGAATATCATCAATCGTGCCTATAGTAAGTTCACCTTCTTTTGCAATTGCGAGGCTGGCGAAAAGAAACAGTAATGAGAACTCTTAACCCAAGTATATATTTAAGTTAAAAGCGAAAACCAAATAGGCACTTCTATAACAAAACAATGGAATCTAATGCAAGAGGTTCACTCAGACAGGAATTAATATTAATATGTCAATGAATTGCAGAATCAGAAAATAATGCATATGAATATATAACCTATAAATAAGGTCCCGCACATGATCAGAGATAAATTTACCTCATTACTGGAAGTGACAGAGAAAATCAAGCAATGTCATTTTACCTACTTCTCAGCATCAAAATTTCAGATAAATGGAATATTTTAGTCTGTTAGCCTTTTTAATATGCACTGAAGCAAAACAAAATTTTGCATGCAAGGTTGGACCTTGACAATTACAGCTTAAATGACTTGTCTAGGAATAAACAACTTTATATAAACCAATACAAGGAGTGAGAAATATTTTCCTTTAAAGTTAGAAAACAGTTCTCAGAAAAGGAATAGGGGGAGCAAACCTGTCTGGAAAAGCAGCAGAGTTAAAAGGGCACATATGACCGACTTCCTTCAAATTGACATTGCTGTAGAGTAATTTCTTGTTACTACTATAAATGACAGTTGGCCTATCTGAAGAGGCAAATACATGGGTGGTATTCTTGGAGGAGAAAGTACGAAGCGTTATGGGTTGAGTCCCAAGGGAAACCTTTTTTCTGTCTGTTAATTCACCATTACTCATGTTCACTTGAAAATTCAAGAGATGACCGTCACCAAGGGCACATAACAAGTAAGAGGTCTGCAAAAGGGACAAACAAACAGAATTTCAGGCATAGGTATGGGAAAACAGTAACACAAGAAAGCTAAATGCCAGATAGCATGGCTCTACAAGCTCAAAAGTCTTAATTGCAGTGCTATTAGGGATCAGTTTGAGATAATTAATGTATTCCTTGCAGCTAGGCAAATATCATAATACTTGGCAATATCACACAACAAAAGAGAAGCAAAATATTTCAGCATGATAAGATTCAAGCAGAAGTAGCAAATAAACTTTACCCCTTCAAAAGAGCAAAGAAGAACAGATCTAGGAATAATCTCTCCTCCCAATTGCTCCTTTGTGATGAGATTCAGTTCAGGGAGCGAAAATATCCTCACACTTATATCCGTCCACATTCCAACAGCAGCCAGATGACTGTAGTTAGAGTTCTCACCAATGGGATTAATGTCGAGACATGAGATTTCATACTCCAACTGAGCATGTTTGACTTCTGTTAATGTGCCATCACCAATTTCCAAATAAACCAAATGGCCCCCTCCTGTTGCTAGTAAAACCTGTAATACAAACAATTCAAAGACCTACACCAGAAGTACCTTTTACAAGAGGTTTTTGTTAAGGGTATCAAGGCAAGAGAAGATTTAAATCAAGCCTAATACTTCCATTGCAAAAACCAGCTCAAAAAAGGACAATAATTTATCATCACAAAATCGTTTCCACACCTACATACTAACTAGAAAGCCAGTCACAAAATTTTATAAAGAGATTGGAAAAAGGTACCTGGGTAGCGTTGGCAGTGGCAACATTGACCGAATACCCAGATGGAGCATGCCATTCATTGCGTAGCTCTCTAGATGTTGAACTCACAAGCCTTACAGAGCTTGACGTAACCTGCCACAGTACACATCAGCTGAAATGAAATACATATAATATGCATTTGTCATAAACATGCTGCCTGCTCGTCCCATAAATCAACTGGACAAATTATATAACCCAGTGATCATCACATAAAAAACTATTTAAAGAACAGGTAAAACTAAAATAAAAGGATAAATTATATAGATGCTAATATAGAACTCAAAAATAACTCTCACCTGTACAAGCTGATTGTAAACAGCATCATGGCAGAACAAAGTCTGCACTTGAGAATTAAATCCCTCAATCTCTGTTTCTTCCAACTCATCCTCAAGATTCATTGCCAAAATGCGTGTCTCGCTGATAAAACTAACAACCAGAAAGGTGTCAAATGGATCATCCGTTGAGGATCTCAATGACCACATTCCTTTGATACCTTGAAGTTCTACTGATGCCTAACATATGCATAAATATAACATGTGACTTATGTGGATATAAAATGGTAAAGTTGATTAACTGTGAAGAAATTTCATAACACAAGAGAGACCTGTTCATTAATTCCTATTCCATTCCGAACTACACGAAGAGAACCATCTTTGTAAGCTCCAGAGCAAGTAACAACTTGACCCTGCCCTTGTCTCTCAAGGTCGACCACACAAAAGTCAACAATAGGCCCCAGATTGACAAACCTTTCCAAAACTTCCACATAAGAACCTTTTGCGTCAGGTTGTAGATTTAACTTTATCAGCTGCATTGGTACGATAACAGAATGAAGACACATTATGACATAGTATTATAATGATATCAAGCTAAAAAAACATGAGTCAAGCAGCCTTGTCACTAAATACTTAAATACAAGTAAACTTCACTTACATCTGAATCATACCAAGCAGGTGCAGCGTAAAAGTAGCCAACATTGCAGAAACATCCTTAGGGCCATTGGAAGTGTTCCTTGATTGAAAGGAAACACTACTGGCATGGATGAGAGAAAATAGTAGAGTAGATTTAAAAGAGAGTGAAGGGTTTTCTCTCTCTATTTTGATCAGGAATTTTCTTAAGGGAGGAGAAGAGGACGTGTAGTTAAACATGAGTCATAACCCCCGTAAATACCTAAAGTTTGTAATTTCCTCAAATACTTGAAATTTTAGAGTAGAGTCTCCATGTAATGATCAACTGGCTATCCCTTCCCTCAAAAATTATTTCAGTAATATTTCACAATAAGATTATAGTTTAATAGCAAATAGTGAATAAATTAGATTGGTCTGCCATACCTGTGAATCACCATAACTTGAACCAATAAAGACAACTGCGTTATCAAGATAAGATATTGTAGATGCAATAGATGTTTCTCCCAAGAGTTCAATCTTGAGTCCAGTGACCCTGCAAGATGCACATGAGTAACATAATCTTTGGAGGGTCCCACTAATGGACACTGTCAAGAACCCAAATCTAGCTTTTTAATAAAAAAGAATTCCTAATGTTCAACAGTAGGCATTTGAAAAAGAACAATGGAATTTCACTCACTTCTCTTTCTCATGGGTTATGACAAGCAGGTGAAGAAGGCCAGCATGATCGCCAAGCAAATACCTTGATCCATCAGCATCGACTCTTCCATAGGCTTTTGTAATTGACTAGAAGTACACATGAATATCAGGACGAAAGTGTCAAATCTAAAAGTCCAAACCGCTGAAGATCCTTAGAGAAATGGTAAAAGTTTAACAGTAACTTGACAAGTGACTTACAGGTCTGATTGGAATTGCTTTGAATGCATTGGCACTGCAATAGACAATTGTTTCTTCCCCAACAATAAGGACACCACAGAGAGGTGGGGGTACAGGAATGAGCAAATCAGCTCCGTTGTCAAGATTGTTTTGGGACCATGGTCCCTCAACAAAGTCCTTCTCCTTTAAAGCCACCTCATATGTTTTAACATGGCGTGCATCTTTATTATCCTGTGGGTTAGAACACACACAAAAAAAGGCAACAAACAATCATATTAGTGTATGTGTTGTTTACACTAGAATACATTACATGAAATAAATGTAAGACAACCATTACCGACAAATACAGCTAGATAAAATGACATTATCCTACTGACTAGAGCTTTCAAATGCCAGAAACCAAACCAAATTTTCCTACATGTAAAGTTCAAGCAGCTTTTATGACTATCTCCTTTTAGGATTTGAGGTTAGGTTAGATTACTCCCTTGTATAAGCTCATGGCAATACCGATAAAATTTAATGTTTTAGCTTAAACCTACAAAATACAATCAAGAGATAGAAATACCACAAGTACAGAATAAACGTATGCATTAGAAAGAAAATGACCTGGTATAGAACTACAATTGTAGGCTTCGAGCAACCATAGAGAAACTTGATATCCAACACTTGAAGTTCCTCAAGCCTGAAAAAAACTAGCCATTATAAGAATGTAATAACAAGGATGCATTAAAGCAATATCTGATGCTCATTTAATTAAACATGACCTTGTTTTGATTAGTTAAAATAGTTATTGACATCGTCAAAATGGGATATACCCAATAAAAAAAAAAAAAAATCAGATCTATACTAAAACATAGGCCTCAACCAAACCTATTTTGAACTACTTTGATAACTAATCTCTGAGAAAGAGTTCATTGCAACAAATATGAAGCAGTACATAGGAAAATTAAATTTCAAGTGGTAACAGAGACATAGTTCAATCAGCATCTCTTATTCACTCTTGGTTAGGATCATAACCAATGTCCTCACTCAAAAAGAACAATCTAATGATCAGAATGGCAGGAGGAAAGAAAAAGAAAAGAATATGAAGAAGAATACCTTATATTAAATGCTTCTTTAAGTTGCCCTTTGTTATCAAAAGGAATAACCTAAGGGAACAACAAAACATGATGTAAAACCATTTCCGGGAATGAGAATGGTACACAGCAAAATATATATGTTTGGAGTTTGCTGCATCAAGTGTGCATACCTTAAACAACCCATCATATAGATGAAGCCCAATTAACCTACAATCAGGATCTATTATGCCAATCTGCATAAAATTGAAAGAAAGAAAAGGAATCAATGACTTTTTTTCCCAATGTAAAACCAGTTAAACAACTTCGCATTGTTGAAAAATGCTTTTATCCACGGAAGAAATCAGTTCAAATGCACAACAATTACCTGTCCATTGTCTGTGGGTCGACCAATACGATCTGAAACATCCCCCATAGCTCTGCAGGCAAGAGCACATGGTCTTAGCTCCAAGAATTTTGCTCAGATAAAATCAGAAACACACCCCATAAATTTTTATAGCCATCGTCATGGCCCAAATTGAATCAACAAAAGAACACTTAGACGAGACTGTGAACAAAGGAACAAGCACAAAATACAATCCATGCAACAAAAGTATAGGAAACTGTTTTACTCCAGCCTGTGGTTCTCATTTTAAACAGAGATATTAGTTTAACAAGAATCACATAGGAGGATGGGATAAAGCTTCCCACTGCTTCAAACCTATGTTACTCAGACTCGGGTGTGAGTGTCGAACAGGTATGTACCCAAAACAGGTATGGTTAGTTTTTTCTGAGCATTTCCATGTATTTGAAGGATCCCTGAAAGTCATAACCCCATATACGTGTGTCGGACACGAGTCCTTCATGAAAAATGAAAAGTCCAAGCAACGTAGCTTCAAACATAATGCAAAAGAGACTTCTCTCTAACTTCATCAAACAGATGTGATGCAGTTTGCAAATGCCAGCAAAAAGTGAACTTGTGCCGAAACTCAGGGGGGAGTAGTTTGTGAAAATCTTACAAAAGATAATAACATCTAAGAAGTGGCAGATAATACTATATAAAAATTTAAAACTCATCCAACTAATAGAAAACAGTAATTAAAAGAAAATCTCAAGTAGGAGAATAGCCTCTAGCAATAAACAGATATTACAGGAGAAAACATCATAAGTGATCACACAAACAAAGTATGCAAGAGTCAAGCCTAACAAGCTGAAGCACGAGCTGCATATGAAAATAGTAAGTAAACAAAGATATATTTTCATTTAGACCTTGTAATAAGCTCGGATGTCTCGGAATCCCATTGAAGGACACAAAATTTGTATCTTTCTGTTGCAATAAACAGAAAATCCTGTGCTTCACCCTGAACCAAAAATGCATAACATATATTAAATCACAGGTAATCAAGTCGTTGTGAAAAAATGTTAATAGTAATAAACATATTTTTACTCACATGTGGACGGAAAAGTTCAAGAGTCGCAATTCTCCCGTATATTGGCACGTCTAACATAGGCTGTTACGAAAGAAATTAATCAATTTTCTTTAAACAGAATATTAAAATAAATAAAAACAATTTCTAAACTTAAAAGAGGAAAAAAATAGAAAAAGCTTAATCATATTCATATCATATTTCATATTTCAACCACCAAAAAAAAAAACAGAAATTGAGATAGAGACCTGTAATCCTTGAGCAGTAAGCAAATGAATTTCAATACGAGTACATTTCCTGCAATTAGAAAGTAATTAGAGTAAAAAAGATTAAACCCCTCATCATTAATCAATCAATAAAACAAGAAAAAGAATTTGTTCCACACTATTAAAGACCTAGCTCTTATATTGTCGGAAAACAACAAAGTCGAAAGAACAAAATCTGAAGTTCAAAATTAGGGTAAGGAAACAGAAATTGGAGTAAAAAAAAAAAGGACGTACGCAACGATGAGATTGAGCTCCTGAGGGCCGGTGAAGTTGCCGACGCAGGAGTGGGTGACGTTGGTAGGTTTGTGTGCGGTTACGACGTAGTTCCACGTACTCATTTTTTTACCTTCAGATCTCTGCCTTTAGGCGAAGCCCTAAGAAGAGTAAGAGTATAGCAGCAGTTTTTTTTTTTTTTTTTTTTTTTGTGTGTGTGTGTGTGGTTCGTTCTTTTATTTCCTTAATAGAGATGCTGCGAAGCGAAGCTTAAGCTTAGCGATTCTTCCTTCAGGTTCTGGTGCGGAGGGCTCGCTGCTTCTGGTGTTAATGTTGGAGCTTAAAGGTTTAGGGGCTCCATGTAAAGGATAGTTAGGAAGGCCACTTTAGACGTCAAAGCCCCAAAGCCCATAACAGAATTTAAACAAAAACATTTGGTATTAAAAGTGGATTTAAGTAAAATTATTAACCCCATTTAAATTATTATCGAATTTTAATATCACATCTATTTTCAAGTTAATCATTTTTTAAAATTTTATATATTATAGTATAATTTAAATATTAAACCTTTAAAAATATATATATTTAAAAAATTATCAATAATATATATAATGGTCATAAAGAACTATAATTAAATTTTAAATAAAAATATTTTTTTTATTTTTTTAAATAATATAATCTATCTTATATGAATTTTTGTTAATCATTTACAAATATAAACATTTTTAATAAAATTTAAAATTCATTTTTTTTTTTGAATTAGACCCAAGCAACTATGCATCACATTAATATTGTACACAAAACCAACCTAAAATTAATCCAATTCAATTGATAAACTCATTTAATAACAAATTAGCTTGACTTGTTTTTTTTAAACAGTAACTTCATTCAAATTCCGGTTCGAACAACATCTGCTGGTCGAACAATTGGATGGGTCTCGGTCCATTAAGGTCACTTATTGAGTGTCCTCTTAATTTTAATGAAGAGAAATTAGATGCCAGATCTTTTCTCCTTGACCCAAATTCCATTTCCTTTGAGCTACATGTTTCGATAGGTAATATTTCAAAAGCCGCCCCACTTCCTTTTTCTCCTGACTTACCATATATTCTTGGCTGGAATCGTACCCCTCTGATTCTTTCTCTCTTACTTCGGCTTACAATATAGCTTGTAACATTGTCAATGAACCTTTACCAATAGGTATCTCGAATTGGAACTGGGTTTGGAAATTGCAATTTTTGCCCAAGCTGAAGTTCTTCATTTGGAAACCTCTTCACTACATTCTTCAGACTATCACATTTCTCAACAAACAAGGGATAAACATTGTCGATGCGTGTCCTTTTTGTGATTTTGGTTTTGATGATCTTACTCACATTCTAAGATCTTGTAGCTCCATTAAACCACTTTGGACAGCCTTGGGTATTCCTTCTTTTTTGCTCAAATCATTTCATGATCCCTTTCCTACTAGGCTGCATGCAAACCTCACCTCAAAATGCCTTTATTCGAGACCCCAACTACCATGGTATTTGGTTTTCATTTTCTTCCTTTGAAATCTTTGGCTTGCTAGAAATGCAAACAAATTCGGAAAAGCCTACAACTTTTGCTCGGTGGCTCATCACTCAACTGCAAATGTGGCTGAATTCTTTGCAACTTCAAGCCGCATCAAATGCTATAAGCTCCCAAACTTCACAAGTATTAAATGGTATCTGCCTGATAGAGAATGGGTTAAATTAAATTGTGAGGGGTCGTCCATTGGCAAATTGGGTTCGCCGGAGCAGGAGCGATTATCCTAGACTCCAAAGGCTCTTAAGTAGCAGGTTGTCATCGTTTTCTTGGCTCCTCCTCTAACATGATTGCCGAACTTTGGGCCATTCGTGATGGGTTACAACTGGCTCGAGAGCTACATCTTGATCATATTATTGTGGAGCTTGAGGTTTTATCTGTTATTTCTCTATTGCACAATGGTAATTGTAGTAACTTAGCTCTTCGCTTCTTGGTTATGGATTGCAGGACTTTATTGGCGACCTTCCAGCATAGTCACCTCGTTCACATCTTCTGAGAGGGTAATTGCTGTGTTGATTGTTGTGTATTTCGAACTACCTTCTTTAAATGTGCAGCTTTGTCAATTCTGATATTGCTGGACGCTTTGTTTATCGTGCTACTGTTTCGTTTTAATTTTTAGTAATGGAAGTTGCTTTATTTCACACACAAGAAAAACATAGTTTCATCCCCTAACATTTTGATCCTGAAAATTGCGAGCTAGTAATATTGATGGAGAAGTTGCTTTGTTTAACTAGCAAGTGGCTTTTATATTGGAAGACAGAGAACAGTGTCGTTTTAGGATTAAGTAAATTGTTACAAATTTTAAGCATAATTTGCAGAAAAAGAAGAGTACTCAATTACATTTTACATCACAGAGCACCAATGTTCTTGAGACCAAGAACGATCCCAACACCAAAAATATGGCCAACAACACCACAAGCCAAAGTGTCAGCAAGTGTAAAACCAGCAGGGTCACCAGTCTGCAAGCCTGAGTCCCTTACTTCAAGCTTCAATCCAGCGGTGGCCTTTCTGTTAGCTGATGGAGCCAACCCAAACCTCCCAGCAAACAGCATCAGGGTTGTTGTAGTCACCATTATCTGTCCAGTAAACAAACATTATACAATAGTTTTTCTACACAATCAAACATCATATAGCAAAGGCATAAAAAAAATCCTGACCAAATTTGTGGGAGATCCGATGAAATCACATCGAGCACCGAGAGCACCCTTCCCCTTGCGCCTCATTGGTTGAACTGCTGCCTGCAATATTCATGAACTGAGAAATCAGATCCAAGTATAAATGAAACCAGAAAAGCACATTGAGGAATATTGACTAACCAGGCTCCTAACTGGAGCAGTAGAAACTTTGGGTCTTAACCCACTGAACTGGGGGAGAGTGGTGATTGCTGCAGTAGCTGCCATTTGATAGTATGCAAGAGATAATCAGAATTGGTTCAAGTCAATTACAAGATGCCTCTCACCCTCTTTCTGATCTTTTCTAGTTTGATTTCAGGTTTAGATTAAAAAGGTCCATAAAAAACTAGATGAAACTGCAGCCACATAAGCAGTTTGTGGATTTAGAAATCCAGATCTGGATACACTTTGATGTTTGTTGATGACTTGGCATTGCTCCATTGGGTTTTCTTCATTTGGATAAGGTTTCATTTCCTCTCTTGTTTAAAGGTTGAGACTTATTGGCTATGTGGAGCTGTAACTTGAACCAAGCAAACCTTGATTTGATTAAATTTTATTTTTATAATTAAAATTTTTTAAGGTATTTAATTTATTAGGTTTTAAAGTTTTGCATTTAAACAAATAATTTAAATTAAGAAATTTAACTCGAATTTGAAAGAAAAAAATTAAGTAAAAATATATTTTCAAAATAAATTAGTTATTGTAGAAAGTTGGTAGTTTTTACCATTTTTTTTTTTCCCAACTATGTTATATAAAAGTTAAAAATACAAAAATAAACTTGTTAGACTGTTTATTTATAAATAGCTAGTAGGATACCCAACGCTTCGCTGCTGTTGCATGAATGAGATGAGCCATTAGAATTGGAAAATAAAGCCTTACAAACCAAGTTTAGAGTAATGAATTATAGTCTGTTGATCCTATACCAATCCAAAAATGCAGCAAACTCCTTATCAATGTCTTAATAGTTAGATGTTATTAAATGTCGGTTGAGTAGACACAATAGATGTCACCATATAAGATAAAAGGAAATGAAACTTAATTTTGTTTTGTAACATATATAATTAATATAATATATTTAGGTTAAGCCACTTAAAATCAATTGAGAAGCTTTCCGTTGCAAGCAACTTAGTTCTAGCCATTTATTATGGACCTTTCAAGAGGACTATTGAAGCACGATAATCTCGTATACTCTCAAGAGAGAGAATATTAGAGTAAAATCACACAGTATTATACATTATGACAATTGATATGCAACAGACCTACCGCCTAGCTGACTACCCAAGCAGGCCTATCATCTTTATTGTTAGTGACACGACATTACTATTCAAAGACTCTCCTCTCTCTCTATATATATCTTGGAGTGTGAGGAGTAAATGATAAATCCTTCTTCCTCCTTAAGAAAACCCTAGCATTGTCCTTACACTATTCTCATGTTTTCTTCGCTTTTCTTCTTTAGTTTCTTATTCCAGCTCTTCATCTGTCACAAGTAAACCAGAATTCTAGTAATCATCATTTTTTTATCCTTATTAATTTGTTGTATCAAAAAGTTTAGTTGGTACCATTGTTGTTGTAACATTTAGGATGATGTAATTTGAGTGCATTTTATCTTTTAATTTAAGAGATTGAGGTATGATATTGTCGTGGTAGTAGAAATTGTATTAAAAATGTGTATTATTAACTTTCTAGTATATTTTGTGAAATTCGTAACTTGGGCCATATTTCACAAGGAATGTAAAGTTTTTGAACCCAACTAGGCCCAAACATAGTTCTGTCCAAAAGCAAATGGGTCGTAAAGGACGAAGTTGGATTGCTTCAAAATTCTTATTTTTATGTTCTTTTATTTATTTTAACCCAAAACTCGGGTATGAACCCTAAAAACCCTAGACACAGGAATCAACAAATCCCATAGAATCTAATCCTAAATTGCTAGATTTTCGAGATCTCATCGAACATCACTATATTATCCAGAAAAAGCGAAGAGATCAAGCTCACCATGGCGGCCGAGGTGATGCTAATGAACGAGATAGAGGCGACAGCAGCACAAATGGGCATCGATATGAATATAGATTTCAGCTCCATCCAACTTCCTCCTGGTGAAAACTGTGGCATTTTCAGGTATCAAACCTAATTTTCTTTCCCAATATTTTAGACTGAATTTTGCATGTATATGTATGTTGGTGTGCGTGCGTGCGTGCGTGCGTGCGTGCGTGCGTGCGTGCGTGTGTTTTATTATTATTATTATTTTCTAATTTTCGTTTTAAACAGTGACGATGATGATGTTTACCACGATGACCAATTAGAGTTTGATTCCGGGTTTGGAAACGTTATCGTTGTTGATAATCTCCCTGTTGTTCCTCGTGAAAAGTTTGAGAAACTCGAGGGAGTTATTCGAAAAATCTATAGTCAGATTGGGGTGATTAAGGAGGATGGTCTTTGGATGCCTGTTGATCCTGAGACTAAGAAAACCCTAGGTTACTGTTTTATAGAGTATAATACTCCTCAGGTTCGCTATTTATGACTTTTGAATTGACTATTTTGATCTTATAGCTTCAACTTTCAAAACCTGAATTGTTTTTCCTTTATTGGTTGTGGATGTAGGAAGCTGAGCTTGCTAAGGAGAAGACTCATGGGTACAAGCTGGATAGAGCACATATTTTTGCTGTTAATATGTTTGATGATTTTGATAAGTACATGAAAGTTCCGGATGAATGGGCTCCACCTGAGATTAAACCCTACACACCAGGGGTAATATTAATATATTATTATATCAACTTTCTTTCCTTTGTTTTCATAGTTAATGAATTTGATGTCTGTCTTCCTTGCAATGGCTATAAACACATATTGGAAGTAAAATTGTTGATTTGTTGTTTGTTCTCATATGCATACCATTCTGGTTCGAACATTGATAATAAGCTACTTATAAAGGATGCTTTTGGAGTTTGTATCAAATGTTTTTATACCTTATTTGAGCTTTTTGAAGATGTAAAAGATGTTTCTCCTTTGATTGAGGACAGGGTTAGTGCTGAGTATTTCAATTTTTTTTTGTATATCAGTTTACTTGGATTAAGATTTTAGTGAAGTTAACCATAGATTCTTCTTTGAGTGCTATTATGAGATTTTATTGCTATTAGATGTGTTTCTAAGAACTATATAAGTATCTATAGCAAAGATAACCTCAAATCTTAATTCTTTTTTATGACACAAAACTCTCTGCTCTATCTATGCTTTTTAGTGCTTATATGTTAATTACTTAAATAATTTGTTGTACTTGCAGGAAAATCTTCAAAAATGGCTTGCTGATGAAAAGGCACGAGATCAATTTGTAATTCGTGCTGGTACTGATACTGAGGTTCTATGGAATGATGCAAGGCAGTCTAAAACTGAGCCTGTTTACAAACGCACTGTAAGTGGCTTGCTCTTGTATCACTTACAGTGGTTTGCAGTTTGTGAAATTCTCTCTCTCTCTCTCTTTATATCTATGTGTTCTTTTATGCATGGTGGTTAGTGATCCATTTTGGTATTTTTGACAGAGTAATGTTGGCTGATTTAGTTTAAGCGATTGCTTTTGTTATATACATAAACCCGTTGTCATTGTTTAATGTGCTCTGATTGTTTATAATTGGTTTTGTTTACAGTACTGGACCGAGAGTTTTGTGCAGTGGTCTCCCATGGGGACATACTTGGCAACGGTTCACAGGCAAGGAGCTGCAGTTTGGGGAGGTGCCAATACCTTTAATCGTCTAATGCGTTATGCCCATCCTCAGGTTGGGATTAGGCTTGCTTAAGTCATTTCTTGACCTTGCGAGTCCTCATCTTTAACATGCAATTATATGCATGCAGGTTAAACTTATTGATTTTTCCCCTGGTGAGAAATTTTTGGTGACTTACAGCAGTCATGAACCAAGCAACCCTCGTGATGCAAATGTGAGGTTTCTGTACAATCTCCTTTTACTTTTTTTACTGTGCTGTTCTGATGTCACTTCTGATATAACCATAAATGTATTTAGAGGGTTGTGATAAATATTTTTGACGTGAGAACTGGAAAAGTGATGAGAGATTTTAAAGGAAGCGCGGACGAATTTGCAGTTGGAGGAGCTGGTGGTGTTGCTGGTAATTCTTGGCCTGTTTTCAGGTGATTCTTCCAATTATCCTTCACGTAATCAATTGTTTGTGTATATATATTAACCCTCTCCTTTCACCTCATTTTGGCAAGCATTCTTTTATCTAATGAACTACAATTGTTATGTTCTAGGTGGGGAGGTGGAAAGGAGGACAAGTATTTTGCAAAACTTGGGAAAAATATGATATCTGTTTATGAAACAGAGACCTTTAGTCTTATTGACAAGAAATCTTTGAAGGTTGAGAATGTTGTGGACTTCAGTTGGTCACCAACTGATCCCATTATTGCACTTTTTGTTCCTGAACTTGGAGGTGGAAACCAACCTGCTAGGGTAAGCACTTTTGCTCCACTTGAGATGGTCCATTGTGATCCGAAGCTTTGATGTTCTCTAATATGCCACTTGCTTGTATTTCTCAGGTTAGTCTAGTTCAAATGCCCGGGAAAGAGGAATTGAGACAGAAAAATCTTTTCAGCATCAGCGATTGCAAGATGTACTGGCAAAGCAATGGCGATTATCTTGCGGTGAAGGCTGATCGCTATACAAAAACAAAGAAAAGCACATACACCGGCTTTGAGCTCTTTCGCATCAAAGAAAGGGACATTCCAATTGAAGTTTTGGAACTTGATAATAAAAATGATAAGATAATTGCATTTGCTTGGGAGCCCAAGGGTCACAGGTTTGCTGTTATACATGGGGATAATCCAAGGCCTGATGTTAGCTTTTACTCAATGCGAAGCACTCACAATTTGGGTCGAGTTGCAAAGCTAACAACTCTGAAAGGCAAGCAAGCCAATGCTCTTTTCTGGTCACCTGGTGGTCGTTTCATAGTACTCGCTGGATTGAAGGGTTTCAATGGTCAGTTGGAATTCTTCAATGTTGATGAGCTTGAAACTATGGCGACTGCTGAACATTTTATGGCTACAGATGTTGAATGGGATCCCACTGGAAGGTAAAGCCTCTAACAATTTGACAACATCTATATTGACTCTACGATTTTATGCTCATTGGTTTTGTGTTTGATTGAACCAAGATGCTTTACTATTAAAAGAAATAGAAATTGCTCCATTTTTTTTTCTGGTTTCAATAAGAAAACTAGTTAAAGTTTTTATTCTAACAAGTTTGCTCTGTATATGTAAAGGTATGTTGCAACTTCAGTGACTTCGGTTCATGAAATGGAAAATGGTTTCAACATATGGTCCTTTAATGGCAAGCTACTTTACCGGATACTGAAGGATCATTTCTTCCAGGTAAATGAATGATTCTACCTTATGTATCATAAACAAGTTCCTGCGGTTATATTGTTTATTCCGAGTGTTTGCGCCTTTGCCAGGCGATGATCTCAGTGCTTAATGGATATTTGTTGTTTGTCATATTTTATTGCAGTTCTTGTGGCGTCCAAGGCCACCATCCTTCTTGACACCTGAGAAGGAGGAAGAGATTGCAAGGAACTTGAAGAAGTATAGCAAGAAGTACGAGGCGGAGGACCAGGATGTATCGATGTTATTGAGCGAGCAAGATCGTGAGAAGAGAAGGATGTTGAAGGAGGAATGGGAAAAGTGGGTTAGTGAATGGAGGCGGGCACAAGAAGAAGAAAAATTGGAGAGGCAAAAGTTGAGGGATGGAGAAGCTAGTGATGAAGAAGAAGAAGAATACGAGGCCAAAGAAGTTGAAGTAGAGGAAGTGTTGGATGTGTCGGAAGAGGTCCTTTCATTTGAAGAGTGAACCTGTAGTAGAGGAGCTTGATTCTTCATTATGATGTTGTTACCTTTACTTTTTTGATTTTGTTACCTTAAGAATTTTGGGTCATGACATTGCCAAGTCTAGTTGATTATGATTTATTTGAAAACAAGTTAATTTTTGATCAGAATCAGATGTATACTTCTCGTCTGGTTTCAGGTTTCACTGCAAAAAGAGTACTAACAATGGATATAAATTTTCAAATTTCAACTTTTGCTTTTCTTAGGGCCCCATTTGCTGAAATGTGATCCCTTGATGAAGATTTCTCGTTCGATATAATCTGGTTTGTTGGCTAAAGAGATGCATACCGTGGTAAATATTTAAGGATATTAAATTATTAGTAAATTTAAGTTTTGGTCATTATTAAATTATTTAAAAAATTTTATTTAAGTCAACTAAATTATTTGAAAGTATTTATTTAAGTTATAGGGTTGTTAATTTTTTTCAAAAAAAGATTAACTAGCGAGTTCTAATTTGCGATTCGAAGATTAATACGATAGATTAATATTTATCGAGGATAGTTAGTGTTGACGATTGGAGAAAAAAAATTATTTGAAATTATTTGATAAAAAAATGAATTGTTAAAGAGAAAAGAAAGGGAAGTTTAGTAACAATAATTTTAATAGTCTATTATTTAGATGAAAACTTTTAAAAAATTTAATAAATATTTTATAACTTTTTAAAATTAAATAACTAAAACATAAATTTATTAATAGTTTATCTTACTTTATTTATTATCATAATATGAATTTCGAAATAGATTTTGTTAGTCCTTTTTGCTTTTTGGATAATATCAGGAGCCGACCCAAATATATATAAAAAGTCGAAATGGTTACTATTTATTTATTTTTTATATTCTAACCCACCGAGGCCCAAAAACAAAGCCTCCCGTACCTACTTAATTGGAAACGGGAAGGAAATAATTCCTCCAAAATCCTCCAAACGAAACATGACCACCACAGCTGAAACCCGCAATTGGCTAGAACTGCCGTTGGACGTGACGGCTTCGATTCTCTCCCGGATAGGTGCGATTGAGATCCTTAACAGCGCCCAAAACGTGTGTTCTCTGTGGCGGAACATATGCAAGGACCCATTAATGTGGAGATCCATTGATATGCACAACTTGGGTGATTTATGGGACATGGACTATGACCTTGTGAAGATGTGTGTCCACGCTGTCGATCGCAGCTGCGGTCACTTGCTTGATATCAATGTCGAGTATTTTGGTACTGATGAACTTCTTCTTCATATCTCTGAGAGGTAAAGTTTCTTTCCCCCCTATTTTGTAATCTCTATTTGTTTTCAGGTTATGCTAATTATCCATTATCAACTTTCATTATTATGATGTTAACGCAGTGTTATAATTTGATAGGTTTGGTTTATTGATAGTCAAATTCTGGGCATTTCCCAGATTTAGGGTTTCTTTAGCAATTTAGGTTCGGTTTCTTTCTTGAACAGTAAATTTCAGGCTACCTCATCTAACTTATTTATGCACTTCTTTCAATTTTATGTTTTTTAATTAAAATATTCAATTGCCAAAAATTTAAGGCCTTCTCTGTTTTCAATGCCACTTATTTAGCTTATTACTGCAGTTCTTTTTTCTCTTTTAGCTCTGAATTTAGGGGGACAATTTAAGCTGAATTGAGTAAGGCGTAGTAGCATACATTAAACTTTCCCAATCTATTTTTGGTGTTATCTTTATCGAGGTGCTAGGAGAATATAGGAAGGATAATGATCATTAATATGATTCTTCATTAGGCATCTAATGCTTTGGTGGTTGTATTTGATATTTACTTGTAGATCTGCTCATAGCCTAGTCTTTTGTTTTCGTTGCTTTAACTGCAGTTGATTACTGAAGAAATTCAATATGTGTGTTTCAGCCTGAACATTTAATAGAAAGATGATTGGTTGTTTGCATTCATAATTTCAATCACTGCTTATTTTTATTATGTTACAGTACTAAAATGGTTACTCAGTTGTTTGCAACTGCTATTACCTATCATTGCCCATGTTTTATTCTTCAAATGATGCTTTTTGCAGGTCTGGTCATCTTAAGCGTCTTCGAATAGTATCATGCTATAACATTTCAGATGAAGGGTTAAGTGAAGCAGCTTTAAAGCTTCCATTTCTGGAAGAGCTTGAAATTTCATACTGCTCCATTTCGAAAGATGCTCTGGAAACTATTGGTCGCAGTTGCCCTCTCTTGAAATCATTCAAATTCAATGTTCAGGGATGCAGACGCTTCCACTTGGAGTCTGATGATGAGGCACTAGCTATTGCACAAACCATGCCTGAATTACGCCACCTCCAACTTTTTGGGAACAAGTTGACTAATGATGGCTTGCTGGCCATTCTCAACGGTTGTCCTCACATTGAATATCTTGACTTACGGCAATGTTTCAATGTTAGTCTGGGAGGGAACTTGGAGAAAAGATGTGTTGAACGCATAAAAAATTTGCGACGCCCTAATGATTCAACTCATGATTATGAGTTCTATACAGAAGTTCATGATACTGGGTCATCCGATGAAGATTATCCATCTGGAATTTCAGACATCGACTTTATGTCTGATGATTATGATGATTATTTCGAGTTCTCTGGTGACTCTGATTATGATTTCGGTTATGACTATGATGCTGTGCTTTTTGACTGATGCCATGAAGTGAAGCAAGGGATACTCCTCAAGTGTCCAGGGTAGGGAATCAGGTTATTTAAAAACGGACTGCCTTATTCTTAATACTTTTGCACATTTTCTCTGTATCTGTGTTCAATACTCCATTTCGTGTATTTTTATCCTTTAGGGCGGGAAAAAAGGTTTCTATGACTAAACCATTGTTTTTTGGTTTCTAAGACTTTTTTTGGCGGTCCATTTAGTGAAAAAAAAGTTTTAAAACAAGATGTGTACATACATAATGCCTGGCTTTGGCTTTGATCTTAATGGAATGCAGTGTGTTGTGTTGTGTTGCTGTAGTGATGAATATTTGTGGGTGTTGTAGGATGAAGAGGAAAATGGGAGAGCTGCTGCAAATTCAGTGATGTTATTACAGTTGATCAGGTCAAATACTGCACTTTTGTGTTTATTTTGTTGCATGGTAGGTTGGCATTTGTATGAAATGTCGTGGTCATCGACGGTGGCACGAACAGATATTTTATCTTTTGAGGGACCTTTGCAGTTGTGTACATTTTGTTTGCCATACTCTGCTATGTATAATATAATTATGTGGTAGAAATAGATGTTTGTCAAGTTTTAGCTGCATATGTAAGGGTGCCATAGCTCTGCCCATTTGTGGTTGTGGATAATGATGAATGAAATTAAGGGGCATAGTCGATTCTAACATGTAGGGTACTTGGGCATACATTCAAAGTTGAAGCAATCACCTCAGCAACCCAATTGCTTAGGCCCAGCTCTTTATCACACTGGGTCTAGGATAGTAATAACCCAAACTCCATAATTACCCCAAACAAACCAAATATTAAAATAAAATGGATGAATTAATGAATGAATGAATAAAACTCTTATTTTCCTTTTATTCTCGTCCATGTAATTATTTTAGACATAGACAAAACTAATTGTGATAAGACTTGCGAGATTGTGACATCCGAAATGGAAGGCCACATTTTGTCCGAATTGATTTCTTCTATCAAAAATTATTTTTATCAATCTTAAAAGTCACTTGGAAATACATAGAATACAGATAATGCGACCTCGACCGTAAAAAGTATTTTCTATTTTGCATCCTTAACTCAAAAAATGAATAAATTCGTCTTTATATGTTAGATCAAAAACTAAATTAATATTTTTTATTGAAAATTTTATCTATTTTTACAGTTAAGAATTGACATGACTGATAGAATAATCAAAATGTTACATATGGCGTGTCACGTATACCTCATTCTAGCCTATAAGGATAAATTTTTAACCATAGAAATTGATGGAAATTTTAATAAAAGGACTAATTTACTCTTTGATGTAATGTACAACACTAATTTGCTCATTTTCTGAGTAGAGAAGGCAAAATACAATCCAACTCTTAGCACAAGGACCTCCATAGTATTTTTACTCGACCCCAACACATGTATAAGGGTCAGTTTATCATTGAGGTTGAAAAGTGCTTTTAAAAAGTTTGATAGTGTTACTATTGTTATCAAAAAGTACTTTTGAGAAGATAAAATATATGTTTTAAACATGATGTTATAAAGTAGAAAATATGTATTTAAATGATATTTAAATTCATTAATATTATAATATATCGAATATATAAAATTGAAATACAATAAAATATTAAAAATAAGTTATTAAGTAATTTAGAAAATTGGTTTAGCTTGAAAAGCATTTTTGAAAATTTTATATAAATTTTAAAATACAATTTATGTTTATTTAATCCTATACTATTTTTACAAAAATATTTATCGGAAGAAAGTAAAAGATTGAAGTGAGGTTGGCATGAGGCCGGGCACTTACCTACTTACGTTGATCCGTCTTAGTTCTTCTGCTTTAGTAAGGGTCGGGCGGTCTTAGCTTTTTAATTGAATTTTATAAACCCCATGGCCATGTGTCCTCAGCATTTCTGTCTATTCTTGTTCTTTCATTTTATTCCCATTGCTTTCAACCCAATCATACTTTTTTTTATTTATTTATGCTTAATAAATATTTCTCTTTTACACGCACACACACACAAAAAAAAAGAATACAAGTAATTAATACTTTGAATCCTAAAAACCTATCATACATATATATAATAATCGGATTATGTCACTTACATGTTATTACATTATAGACAATTGGACCATGCCATATCACAATTTCGATTTCTGAAATCTGCCCCCTAATTTGTTATATATATATATATATATATTTTTTTTTTTTTTTTCTCACTGAAGGATATCACCTGGGAATTATTTCATAGCTAGATCCAACTTAAGTTTACAGAGGTTGTAAATTATTAATGTTAATCAGAATATATAAAGCTTCTTTTACGAGCTGAGCATATTTTTGTGTAGAATCCAACACTGCTTTATAAAAAGACTTACCAGACAGTCGAGATCGGAACTAAAGAAAAGATATCTTATGTCATGTCTTGTATATTATATAATACTGCCAAGTACCTAAATATTGTTTTAGAGAGGCTTAGCTGCTTAATTATTAAAGAAACCATGCAACTTATTAAAAGTGAGGGCCAATGTTGACAATATTATTAGTTAAAAGGAATTTATATATGCTTTTTAATTACTAACTAACGATACGCATTTGCTTTCTTGGATGCAATTCAAGCTACGGGGTTAGATTGGTTAATTAAGAAAGCTTGTATTTTTCTGTCTCTAATAAATTATTAATTCAAATTTGTTAGATACCAAAAAGCTGCGAGGAGGATAGTGTGGTGGAGATTGAGGATGGTTTGCTTTGTTTAGGTCGGAGCTTAAGGAAAAAAGAAGGTTGGGGTAGGGAGTTGCTAAACATGCTCCCTGCTCGGGGTTAAGAGGGTTATTTATATAAGTTTGGTCTCCTTTATCACATGTCACGTCTTGATATATTTGTTTGTCACTTCCACAATTTTTTAACTAGGTGAGTAATATAACCTCACTAAGATTTTAAGACATGAATGATAAGTTATGATTGTCTTGTCGAAATGATATTATTGTAAATAAATTATTTATATATTTTTCAAATTTGATCGGAACAATACTTGTAGCGAAAGATCGCGTAGTTAAGTGATTGACAAAGATGATTGAATGAGATAATCATATATGTAACAAATTTAAATTTTTTGAACAATTTTTCTAAAAAAAATATTGTCCTTCAACCCTCCCAAGTCCCAAAATAATGGTTTAAATCGATGGAGTGGGACAGAATCTAGCAGTTAGATGGGCAACCAGTGATTAATAATACATCAAGCATGAGTTTGATTAGATTAAGCGAATAATAAACAACAGCCATTGGAGACATCAACCTTTGTTTTTCCAAGAATCACCCCCACAAGTTTCCTTTTTTCCAATTTTGGGTTGTCCAATTCATAAATTAATTACTTTTTGAAGTTTCGAACCTAAAATATTACCATAAATAAATCTAATATTCCCCACACTAAAAAAACATTAAATTGGTGTCATGATTTTCAACCAAAGCATATTAATTTAATTGAATTTCTTTCATGTTGAAGAGGAAGTTTGTTGTGATCTGAAGTGGAAGTGAACACAACTTGTCCGATTGTCGGCCTATCAAAACAGCGGGAATATTGCTATTTTGTTTACTAACTAATTTCACCTTCTCTTTCTTATTGCTTCCCTTGACGGCCCTCTAGAAATGAGTTTATTTAATTTACGTGTACACATAAGTGTTGCCGCTGCAAATTCAATGCATTCATCGCGAATCCTGGGATTTGAATTTCTCATTCTAATTAATTTTTATCATTTCCAATCATCCAGACTTACTATTTCTCATTTGGAAATCATCATATTATTTGACTTTATAATCTGTATTCTCGATTAAATCAACATTTTTTACTTAGGGGATGCTGGGGGACGCCACCTAAATCAAAACACCTGCTTCGTAACTTTGAATTATAATTTTTTAAAAAGGGTTATTATTCTAAAAATTTTAAAGGGATTAAGTTGAAATTTTATTATTTTAGAATGTAAAATATAAAATTATCATTATATTGATTTATAATTTTAAAAATTTTAAAGACATTAAAAATGAAATTTTAATATTTTCGGGGTTAGAGTTCTTGCTTGTCCTTTGGTGTTGTCATTGAATGAATTACCTCCTTGATCAACATTGATATCATGCATCTATAACACATAGACAAACGACATACTAGATTGATTTCACTTAAAAACCTACTATTATAACAACAAACATTTCAATCACATCCAAAATCATAAGTTATAACTACTCATCTTCCATGGCAATAGACATTTGTCGTAAATCAGGCTCCGTTAAAACACTTACCATATGTAAACTTCGTATATAAACAATGGATAATCTTCTTCATCCCAATTGTTTATCAACGTAATTAATATGATTTAAATCAACATCATAAACTCTATTTATTTTATTTATTACCATTTCATTCTTAGAAAAAAACATTTTCATACATTTTTATACCTCAAAATTCATTAGTCATGGTGTTAACTAGAATTAATTAATTTTGGGAATGAAAAACGAGGTATTAACATCCCTAATACCTTGTAGTAATGCTATAGGAGACCGTGGAATATAATAATCTACTGTACAATATAGATGCATCTTCTACCGTGGATTAGTTATTATTCAAGGGATTTATTAATTAGAATTATTTAATGAAACTATACTTCTCAAGATTTTTTTAATGACTTTATAGTCGTTATTAAATAAATATTATATGCAGCACACTATAAATTATTAATAATTATATTGAATATTGTTGTACCCCAACACGTTGTTACTCAAAAAGATCCTTGAACAATAAGTTTATCACTAGTAAGTCAGTAGATTAACTATCAGCTCACTCTACTGAGATGATTACTCGGGCAACAAATGACTTAATTTATCTTCATCGGGAACATGAAGTCAGTAGTCGCTAAACATTTTGTGGACTCAATTATTTTATCCTATGAGAGTTAGAATGAATGACAGGGTTTGTCTCGTCCCATCGAAGATGTCATTTCCAATCACTCCATAAAGATAGTTAAATGACAAGTCTAACATGTTAACACCATATTATACAGGGTTTTTGCGTATAAATATCTTTAGGAACAACGAAAAAAAGGTCAACCCTTTGAGAGTACTAAGCTTACATTCTGCCAACACCCTTTTAGCTCCTAATTTTTATGTTTTCTTCACTGTTATCTTCCATAACCTCCGGCTCTCCACCTTGATTGGGTGACTCGACATCTACAACAACCACTTTCTTCTTCTCTGTGTTCTTCTTTTGTTGTATCATTGTATTAACAAATATAAAATGTTATTATGAATAATAAATTAATTAAGATTTAAGAAATATTTTAGGAACAATGTTAGCAAAAGTCTTCTGGAAGATTAATTAAATAACATAGAACGAGACTGTCTTGATAACACATGACACGACAAAGACAAATGAAATAATGTAAATTAATTCGAGAAACGAATAATTAATGTATGAACCGAATCTTTAGGCGGGTGAAAAAGCAGCACATTTCATAACGTTAATTTCATCGCCAAATCTTTCTTTGTAATCTCAATGATAACTTTAAGCTGAAGGTTAAATCTTCTTTAGGTGTTTTAATTATTGTTGAGGATAGAGAAAAAAAAGGGCAATCTAGCAAAAAGCAAATTTGAGACCGTGTTTAAAACCTACAAGTAACATTTATTGACCCCCGCCCCGTCCTTTTTAGGTCTCCTTCCAAATTGGACCGCATCTTAATTTCCATGCAAATGATGTTAATTTCAGATTTTTTTTACACAAAAGATTTGTATTTTAAAATTATAAAATTAGATTATAAAGCTATTTGATTCAATAATAAATTCATTGCTTAATTTGTAAGAAATAGGGGTAAATTCTATTTAAGATACGTTAATTTCATCAAAAATCATACCATCATTTGATTTAACAATAAATTAATTGCTTGATTTGTAAGAAATATTTAGTAATAGGGACAAACTCTATGGAAGATACGTTAATTTCATCAAAAGATCATACGACCATTTGATTCAATAATAAATTCATTGCTTGATTTGTAAGAAATCTTTAGTAACAAGGCAGGTAGAAGTTTTGGCCACTGATTAAATGGGACAATTCCATATTTAGTCCCTTTCTAAATATTAATAATTCAATTTAAGTTGTAATTTCATTAATCCAGTAAAAGAAGATTTCCATTTTTGGTCCCTACTAAAAATTAATAATTCAAAATAATTTCTTTTAAGTTTTAAGCATAAATTTTTAAAAATTGACCCTTAAAATTTATAAATTTGTCTCAGTCTCTTAATACAAAATTCTGGACTTTGCCTCTGTGTGTTATGTATTGTTGTTTTAAATGAGAATTGAGGCAAGCAAGTATTAAGGGTAAATAAGAGCAGAAGCAAAGTCCCGTGAATGAGGGGGGGGTGTTTGAGCTAGCTTTGGAGAAAGTCTGAGTCTCAAAGCGATGGGAGTGGTACAAAGAAGCACGGGCAGCACAGCAGCTCCACTTAGTCGGAAGCACTTTATGCTTGCCTTTTCCACGGCACCCAAGTTTCAATTTCCGCATTAACTTATTCATGGGGCCCTTGCTTTTGCATCGATTTCAAATTTTCCTATCTACTACAACCCAATATTCATGAAAAATATTAGTACTATATACATATATGAAATGAAAGCAGAAATCATGTTAGGCAATCAGGGACTTGTTCCTTTCGAATGGGACCCGAGCTAGAGTCCCATCAATGAAAGGAAGGTCCCCCTTCCCTCTTCAGCCCCAACTGTTGTTCCAACAATGCAACCCCAGCCTTTGCTCACATCACATGTCATGCATGCACTGTTTGATTTGGCCGTCTCAAATTTGCTATCACTCTATAAACCTGTCATGCCTCTTGCTTTCTTCAATTAATTACAAAGATATTTAATAATTCAATCACTGGTATATTAGAGGCAAAGTTGGAATAGAGTTTTGTCTGATAAGAAGTATACTTTGTGGCTAACTAGTATAATTTGTGCTTTGAATTAAAAGTGGATGTGTGGATAGAATAAAGCAATTGCAGTGTCAATGTGTGATTTCAGTTTTCTGTCCTCAACCAACGGTAGGGTTTTAACTTCAGCTGTCAATGTTAGCTATGTTTTTTTAACATAACCTGCACAAAAGAAATTATTTTTTCTGTTTGGTGAATCATTGTCCAACCTTTTACACAATGACTTTAATGCCGGCTTCAATAATTTTACTAGGAATTTAATATTATAATATTATTATTGTTGGGATATTTATAATTGGCAGTCCACTGATAGAATAATGATTTTCCATTCAAAGGCCAAAAATTCAATGCATTAGAGAGAAGCCGTATTTGCAGAGTTACGTTATTAGTTACGACAAAATTATTTAAAAGTTGTATTCAATGTTCCAGCTTCACAATAATTTTGTATGCAGCGACGTAGCATGGTGAATGAATAAAATTGAAGTGGCAGTTAAAAGCGATGCAGGGAGAGCTTCACGTAAGCTGCAGAAACCCCCAAAACTGTGAAACCACACGCGTTTAAAATTCCAAAGCAAAAAAGTAGTCAAGTTAAAACGCAACCTCTGCCACGTGACGAGCACCCAGTCGCACGTGCCAGAAACCAAACGCATCGTCCTATCAGGGTCTACCAGTTTTACCACAGTAAAACGTTATTGCCTCATCTCATAGGTAAACAGCAAAATCTCCTATTTCAAAATTTCACACTCACGTGTATGTATAATATCATTATAAACCCTAGACCAAGTTGATGGCTTAATAAAAGTCATTAACCGCTAATTACAGCCTCGTATAATCCGTGTCCGTACATTGACAAAGCATAAATACCCCTAACCAACCAACCCCCCCTCTCTCAGTTCCATTTGCCTTTCTTCTCTCAAAGCTAACCAAAAAAAAAGAAACCAAAGGAAGTCTAAAAAGGCTTCTTCTTCTTCATTTGTTTAGTTGGTTTAGGGTCGATGGTCTTTCTGCGTACGGACTGGGCATTGTTCAGAGATCCTAATTTTCAGGTCCCAGCCAGCCCCTATAACAAAAAAGCCTGTTCTGCCTCTGCTGCTTTCAGTATGTGCATTTAATCCCCTTTTTTTTTTTTTTTTTTGCAAATGCAATCCTTATTTCGTCTATGTTTTTTTTCTCCCTTCCTTTTTTATTCCCTGGGCACCCCATCTCTCCCTTCAAACTCGCTGTGATTTCCTTTTTTTTCTTTAACCCATTGACTCTTCTCTTCGGCTCTCCTTTATATATTGGCATCTGATTCGATTTACTATATCCTCATCAATAAAAAAAAATTTAAAGGTTCGAAGTTCATTGCTTTCACCCACCGCTGACTTGTTCTTGTTCACAGATTTTTTGTTTCTTCTCTCTAGAGAGAAACCAGTGAGCAAATCAGGGTGAGGAACATAAAATGTTCGAGTACAAACGCAAGTCAGAAAGTGAGTTGAGTTCAGAAACAAGGAATTCATCGAGTCAAAGTTCAATGAGTAGTGAAAGCTGTAGCAGTTTTAGTCGTCTCTCTTTTGAGCTTCTTCCAACATCTAGGACCAACCCAGAAAACCTTTCTCTCAAACCTCACCGATCTTCCGACTTCGCTTACTCCGCTATCCGATCCGTCACCTTCGCCCGCAAAACCGGCCTCACGTTCCGTGATTTTAGACTCTTACGCCACATAGGTTCCGGCGACATTGGAACTGTCTACCTCTGCCGGCTGGCCGACGTGGATGAAAAATGTTGTTATGCGATGAAGGTGGTGGATAAGGAAGTGTTGGCAATGAAGAAAAAAGTTCACCGTGCTGAGATGGAGAAAAAGATCCTGAAGATGCTGGATCATCCATTTTTGCCTACTTTGTACGCTGAGTTTGAAGCTTCTAATTTCTCTTGCATAGTTATGGAGTACTGTTCAGGGGGTGACCTGCATTCTCTTAGACATAAACAACCTCAAAAACGCTTCTCTTTGAACTCCGCAAGGTACCATTTTTTTCTACTACTTCCATAGCTCACAGATTTTTTGAGTCCTAACTCCATTGATATTACATTGATATTTGTTGCATGCTTTAATCTGGGTGTCTGTGTCCTTGTGTTGCAAACCCATAGCCAGACTTATTCTAATCTCCGTTTGTTTCAGCTATGCAAAGCCACCACCAACAATAAACCTTATCGCTTTTTTTTGGCTGCTCTAAAGTTTGAAAGTGATAACAATTATACATGATCTTCCTTAGATTTGTTCTACATGTCGCCTTGTAAACTTTGTTTTATTTCTAATTTACCAACTTGTTCATAAAAAATCTGCTATCATCCTATTTTCTGGATCCATGTCATTGTCAATTTGCCATGCAAGCAGCAATAAGAGTTGCGCTTGTCATCAATTTCTTTTGTTCTCATGTTTGGTAGCTGCGAAAATTTTCTCATACCGTTTTGCATGATTTCGTTTCAATTGCAAAACAACTTCTTTTAAGTTAATAATTTATTATGTGGTTTGTTTTGCAGATTTTATGCAGCTGAGGTTCTGGTAGCTCTAGAGTACCTTCACATGCTGGGTATTATCTACAGAGACCTAAAACCGGAAAACGTTCTAGTCAGATCAGATGGTCACATCATGCTTTCAGATTTCGACCTTTCACTTTGCTCAGACGCGATCCCAGCCGTTGAATCTCCATCATCTTCACCGGACCCAATGCCGCCACAAAACCAGTCCTGCAACCGTCCGCAGCCAACCCGACTCGCCCGCCTCTTCCGAAGGTTACTGCGGTCGAAGAAGATCGAAACACTCACACAAAGTAAGCCATTCTTCGTGGCGGAGCCTGTGGCTGCCCGATCGCGTTCCTTTGTCGGGACCCACGAGTATGTCTCACCAGAGGTTGCCTCCGGTGGGTCCCACGGTAATGCCGTTGACTGGTGGTCTTTCGGGATCTTCATCTACGAGATGATCTACGGCCGTACACCTTTTTCGGCTCCATCTAACGAGCTTACGCTGCGCAACATCGTAAAAAAACCTCTAGCTTTCCCAACCCACTCGTCGTCCTCCCTTCTTGAGCACCACGCGCGTGACCTCATTTCCGGCTTGTTGAACAAGGACCCCAAAGCTCGCTTGGGATCCAAACGCGGTGCTGCCGACGTCAAAACGCATCCTTTTTTTAAAGCACTGAATTTCGCGCTCATAAGGTCGGTTACGCCGCCGGAGATTCCTGGGCTAAGGCGGCAATCAACGGCGTCGTATTACCAACCAAAGAGCGAAGAACAATCAACCGCCTTCGATTTCTTCTGAGAAACTCAACGGCGTCGTTTGCGCCACATGTTCTGTCTGCTCTGCTCATGCCCAATTACGTAAATATAACAAGATAATGAATGAATTACAATTTTATTGGGTTGATTAGTCAACTCTTTCTGATCACTTTTGTTAATTCAAAGTACAAGAAGCATCCTATCATAATTACTTTTGACTCGTTATCAAAAAATTGGACCGCAGCGAAACCTTAAGTCCAAGTACTGGTAAAATTATTTATTTTATCTCATGGTGAATGATTACCCACATCATTATGTTAATCATATTTTCGTCTCCACAAAGAATTTAGTTACAATTATACCAAAAGGTGTAGCGAAAAACAAATTGCACCAAATTATTAAAACTTTTTCTTTTATCTTCTTCGTTTATTTTAATAATCTACACTTGGTTTTTTTTCCCTTTTTAGGACAATTACAATTAGTGTTAGGTCCAATCAAAATGTTAGTACATTAACATTTTTGTCTTGAATTATGTAAGTAGATATAAGGTACAATGGTATGTGGTGGGCGTGTTTGAACATATTTTGCAAAAAAAAAAAAAAGAAGAAGAAGAAAAATATTTGGCGAAAAATTAAGAAAAAGTTCAAATCGTGTAAGGAGGAATTTGTGTGCCACAAAACTACAAGAGAAAGGTACATATTAATCTGAGTTGGATAATAACATCTAACGACTTTGTACCTTACTTTACTACCCCTACTCATCTATGTATAGTTTTACTAGAAACAAGAAAGGAAGGGCAGCTACAAAAAAAGTAGAAAAGACCAACGATACATAAATGATTAACATAATTATCAACCTTATCTCCAAACATGAAATGTTGGATGATAAGGACAGTTTAAGTCATTAATTAAATAACCATATAGCAGGGTTTAATGGAGAATGATTTCCAAATTACAAGGTGGATTTCGACAATCGTTTAAGATATTCAACCCAGCAATACATTACGACAGGTTTTACCATTAGGCCGGTGAGTAGGGTTGATTATGTTCTGGTCGTAAAGTGAGTTTGTAATAAAGAATCTTCCCACCTTTTTGACAAAGGGAAAAACGTGAATTTTGATATACTAGTCGCTGTCTTGAGCCTTCGGGAACAAGTTCAGCATTTGACCCTTGCGTCATCCCATTGTTTTTACTTCTCAATGGGGCCAATTATTTGTGTGTTAAACTTCCCAATGGATAATTTCCTTTTATCAATCCAAAGAGATACAAGTAGAATATTACACACAATTTATGTGTAATGTTCTTATATATACATTTTATGATTGATGGTTGACCATTTAACGTACATAAATTAGTAAAATTTCAAATTTAAGTTTATAAACAATGAAAATATATTTTAAGAGAGTTTGACTCCCAAATAAATTTGAATTTACTTAATTTCGAATGTAACCAATTTCTTTCTAATACAAGAACAGTAACAGGGAAAATGTTAAAAAGATAAAACAATATTTAGCCCCTAAATTTAGAAATTTTTTCGAACTTTGCCCTTGAACCTTTTTGATATACAATAGTCTCAAAAACTTGACAACTTTTTTCAATTTAATCATTGAACTTGAATTTTTTTAAAGTGTGAGGACACAATTTTCTCTTACAGTGTCACATTGTTACACTATTGAAATTAGAATTCATGAGCTAATTTGAAAAAAAGCTAACAAGTTATATAACTAATATGGATAAATCAAATAGAAAATTTAATTATCAAAATAAAAAATAGTTACCAAATGTTAGATATATAAAAATATATATATTAGTAATTTTAATTATAATAAAAACATAAAGAAATTTTATGCGAATTAATAAATTAAATTTAAATTTAATTATTTTAAGTAGAGTGAACCCAAATTTAAGTAATAAAATAAATCATTTGAGAGATTAAATTTTTTTTTAAATCGACTCTAAATCTATGAACTACTTGGGTTCGTATAAGGAGGGACCCACAAAATATGAGCCAGCGCCGCTTTGACAGAGTAGGATAAACATCCTGTGGCAAGTAAAGAATCCGGTGTGAGGCAAAGCCAATTATGATCATGCAAAATTAAGCCGAACACATCATCGGCATCTCCCAGATATATTCTTTTTCTTTTTCTCTTTATCATTTTATTTTTTTAATTTTTAATTCAGTTCACATTAGTTTTCTTGTTCTTAAATATATAAAATGAAAATGATAATAATTTTAGTTGAAATCTAGAGCCAAAAGGCGTGTAAAAGGGGTAACGAGTTTTTTTTTTTTTTTTTGCAAATGCCGAGGTTGTAGAAAAAGGATCATTTTCACAAACATTCTATTCCCACGCGCCTCTTACGCCGTTTATACACATCTTCCTCTCTCTTTTTTCAAGCGTTCCCACTAATTTAACCGTAACTTTATCGCCTATTCTTTTTTTTTTTTGGTAAGTAAGAATTTTTTAGTTATCCATAAAAAACACTACAAACTTAATGTACAGTAATTGCATTATGCCCTCATTCTCTTGTCAAATAAACATTCAAAATTGACTTACATCTAGCTAATATATTCCTTACAACTCCTTTAATTTCTTTGAAAATAACCTGAACCAATGTAGGCAAACTTTGATGAAGCCTTCTATACACACCAAGCCTGGCCAGCCTAAAAAAAGTTGAAGAAAGAGATCTTCCTCTGCCATTCCTAAGAACCCTGTCAAATATATCCTGCCAAGAATCATTTCCTCATGAAAAAAAAAAAATACCATCTCTCGATTTATGTGTGTCATCCTTATAATTTATTTTCATCTTAATTTGTGTTAAAATATTATTATTTAATAGTAAAAAAATTACATGCGTAGCATATTAGTAAAATGTTGAATTTTTAATCAAAATCGATGAATCAGAAATCACAAATACTGATGATATTATGTTCTGTAACAAACTGGTGTCATTTTCGATAGCATATTTATCCCAGAATATGATGTTGAAAGCATATAGCAGATTTGACATATATGGTTATAGGGAGTTTGATTTATTAAGTAGAAGGAAAGGTGTTGGTCTAAAATACTAACAATAATGGGGTGGAGAGTATTGACAACACATGGGGGGGTGTCCATGTGACCACCTGCCAACCAGGCAGCTCTACCGGCTGGCTTAAAAGCGTTGTCTCCGCCTTTGTCTAGGAGTCTAGAGATAGATCGACCCTCATCCCAACATAATGCCACCAAATAGCTGTCCCCACCCCACCCCAGCGTGGCATCCTCTTCATGCCTACCACGTGGATATTCGGTTCATTACTCCTTCATCACCCGCCCTTGGCCCCGGCCTTTGCCATCACAATTTCATTTTAAAAGGTCATTCATGCAATAAAAAAGAGAAAAAAAGAAAGGTTGAAAATGAGATAACAAGGACGAGAGGGGGTATACATATAGGGTTGTTTTGGGTTTCATTGTAAATATGGTGGGTTTTGTTTACTTGTCGTTCTTCAATTGGTAATGGTGATGTAAACAGGTATAATACTTAAATAGCAAAGTGAGATTTCAAATTAAAGAAAAAAAAAGATGTTTGATGGAGGAACTAAGAGGAGGGGACCAACTAAGTAAGGGTTAGATGATCCTTTCTAGCTAATTAAATATTTTGGAGTTTTGACTTTGGGTTTTTTGTTTTAACAAAGTTATTTGTCAACAGATGCTTATACAACTGTATTAGTAATATTTTAGAGAATTTGTTGGGTTGAGAGCTGTGGTTTATTTGGACTATCTCCTTAAGTTAAAGATTGATTGAAGTCAAGTGGCAGTGGTGTTTGATGGCTCCATCGAGGTGAAATCTTTGAACTTGGATCAGAAGCACAAATCTTCAACTCTTGAGCTG
The DNA here is from genome assembly GCA_020496765.1 of Gossypium stocksii. NCBI lineage: Eukaryota > Viridiplantae > Streptophyta > Magnoliopsida > Malvales > Malvaceae > Gossypium > Gossypium stocksii. Next base: position 129,263,947 of record CM035624.1, read on the forward strand.
TAATTCTAGGGAATATGTAAAACCATTTTACTTAATATTTTAAAATAAATGAATGAAGTCAAAAGTGTTGGTAATACTTAGAAGTTAAAAAGAAGCTCGTGGTTTAGTTGTAAAATGTAGGTTATTGTTATTAATTTTGGCTCTTACTTAAGATTAAAGAATGAGAGATGCACAAGGTGGCGACATGGGAAAGGGGATGAAGAGTGTCAGAATGGATAGTCAACTCAATGGAAGGTGATGCTTGGTATGCGTCAGATTCATAGATTATAGGCATCACTAGTCACCACCAAATCGTTTATTTTATTTTATTCGCTTTTCTCATCTCTGGGTGTATCCTCTCCCTCTGCATGATGTGTCAGTTGAAACCAGTAGTCTTCAATAGTTACCCAAATAGCTTAATTAAACGGATTTAATCCCGCAGGGTTCACCTAATGAATGAATATATAATTCAGATGTTGAGAACAGAGACCAAGTAAACTAAAGAGGATGGATGGATGCATCTTGGAAGAAGAGAGGCAGAGGGAGAGGACCATAGTATCTGCTATAGCCTGATATGTTTTGTCTAGTGTCTGTTAGCATTTTGCATGGGGCAGTGTTCTTTGCAGTTTGCAGATTCTCGAATATATATATATATATGTCAATTTCGGTAGGTTGCTCTCAACTGCCATTTTCATTCACGCTGCATACCATAAGGATTAAAGATTCCTTCCTTACATTAAAGGCCGAATTTTAACTCCGACCCATGGAGCTCTTTTTCTGCAAAAGCCCTAAAAAGGGAAGTCAAGAAAACAAAGAGCTAGAACTCATACGGGCCCATCAAAAGGGAGCCCATTGGCCTACATATCTGAGAGTGGACTTTGCTATAGAGGCCTACATTAAGAAAGCTTGGAGCAAATAGGTGAGTTGGGTTTTAAAAGCTAGCCATTTTTAGTTCAGTTCTCCTTGACTGCATGGACAGGCACTATGGCCGACTTGGTTTACAGTGACCTTTAGAAATTGGGTTTCGACAGTAGTTGGGATCCCATCTCTATGGATCCATATGAAGCCTTCTAAGGGGCTTTTGTCTTGTTTTCTGAAGGACGATAAACCCTACTTTCACTGAGAAAGGTATTGGATCGGTAGAGAATCGACGACAAAGAAAATGGGAGGGAAATTATTTGTTCTTCGGCAGGCCTTCAATTTCCGATCGGTTTCATCTCTGAAGAACAACGTAACTTTGATTCCACAAGCCAATCATCCAATTCGCAGCACGCCAGCCTCAATCTTCTCTCAGATTTCAAGAACCTTGTGTTCCTCATCCTCAGGTATTATCAGCTCTCAGTCGATTGCACCAGTGTGTGTTGTCTTGTTTCGTTAGCTCTAATTTGATATGAATAAGGGGAATAACTTTTGGTTTCAGTTTCATCGGATACGAGACAACCATCTCTAGCGAGGCTTCCGTTTGTGGATGCATTCTTGGCAAAGGCGAAGAACAATAAAAGTCTTTTATCAAACAGGAAGATTTATTCGCGTAGATCTACCATTTTGCCCGAATTCGTTGATCAGACTGTACGGATTTACAATGGGAAAAATTTTGTTCGCTGCAAGATCACTGAAGGCAAGGTTGGTCATAAGTTTGGCGAGTTTGCCTTAACTCGTAAAAGAAAACATTTGAGGAGCAAGGCTGAGCCTGCAAAAAAGAAGGGCAAAAAATAAGCATTTGCAACCAAAGATCACATCTCATTTCGGTAAGACTCTACCTAATTCTAGTTTGTTTAGAAGTGAGAACATTACATCTCCCAGGTTTCTCTCTTTCTAGATTAGGTAAAATTTTCATTATGTATGAACTAGATTTAGTAATATAGTAGTGTTGAAGTAGGGAATTTTCCAAAGAAACCAGTTTGAAGTTTTGGGTTTATGATTTTATGAATGAGTCCGTAAGTTTTTCGCCTGCAAGACATTCATGCATTCTTTATTAGACTAATTTTATCCATCTCCTAGCAATCTAATAACTTGCCTATGTGATCAGCAAAGGTCTCCATATCATCACTTACCAAGCTTTGTGTCTAAGGTATTAGATTGATGACATGTTGAGACTTAAGACAATAGGTTAGCTTAATGTAAGCAAAGTTGTTTATTTTGTTTGTTCAGTGATATGGAAGACTCAATCTCCCACATTTTGTTGCTTGGCTATTTGATTGTAATGGTTGATTGGTTGAGTGGGGTTTATTTGTTATCAGGAAAGCTTGTCTATAACAATTAACAAATGATGGTTTTAATTGCTGGATGGTGATTTTCGCTCTTGTTTTTTTCTCCCAGAGAGAGTGGTGATTCAGGAGAAATATGGGCTGAAAGGAAAGCAATGAAACAAGGAAGAAAATGGTTTTGAAGTCTCATTTCTTTTGTTAAATTATTGTAGGATTTTGTTTGGTCAGCTCTTGGCCTGCACAATTGTTATGAAAAATTGATGTCTTTAGGTATCCTTACATATGGTATACTGATCAGAACTCAGAATTATCAGTTGGCAAACTACGGTTGGATTTTAGTTCTACAATAAAATTGTTGAATTGAGATATTGTAAGCGAGTTTGATTTTGAATACACCAACGAAGGTGATGGTGGCATCAAAATGTTGACATCCAGCTCTGTCTCCTTTTTTCGTAAGACAATGTACAATAATTGGTGTTATTTTCTTTGATAAATGATTTTGAACTACATAAATTTCCATCTGGTCCCAAAATTTTTAATTATGTCATTTAAGGTGAAAAAAGTTAGTCGTATGGTTTTGTAATTAGTTGCCAAAGGAAGAACTGAATGAAGGTATAAGATAATTTAGGGGGACGTGACTAATATGAACTTTGCGTTATTATGAAGAAAACCCATTTAAAGTTGCCCCACTTCCACTGTAGAGTCATTGGGGTTATTTAAATCCTAGTATAACGAAGACTGTAGGAAAAGAATTAAGCATCGCTGTTGTATATATAGACGTACTGTATTTTCTAACATGTACAAATCAAATTACAAATAAAACTATAACTAAAATTCCACATCTACTCCACAACAATGTATGCAAGAAAGTCTTCATGCGAAGGCAAATTTCAATACCTCTGCCAGCTGAAGACAAACATCCTAAAGGCGAAGGCAAATGGGTGTAATAATATCATAAATTATTCCTCAAAAACCTGCCTGCCACGCTCCACCAGCGAATCTTCCAACTTGGACAGACATTTGACACATGAAATGAACTTCAAAGGGTCAGCAAAAGATTATGTTTATCCTAAGGAGTTGATGATTCCTGTCTGGTTAGAACAAAGACATGAGCAATTGGGTTCACTCAACTCCCTCTTAACAAGCCGCTTGTCTCTGTTAATCATAAGTTTGATCAGAGGTAGCTTTTGCGATACTTGCCGCCATATTTCATTAACCGTTCCATTTGGATGAGTATAGTCATAGAACCTCTTCACCTGAATCCACAAATTTGAGATTTTATGATTACTGCCAACTATATGATGATGATGATGCATGACAACGTATGAAAAAACAAAACCGAGCATGTAATTTACTACCACACTCCTCTTAATGCCTTTTACAAACATAAGGGACTAAATGCTGCTGCAAGTCACAAGCACAGAAACAGACAGAAAAATGATACCAATGACTCTTAACAATGGAAATTGCTTAAAAACAAATATTGATGGCAAATCCATACATAGATTTCCACACACATCTAACCACAAGATCAAGAATTTTGAAATCAAAACCATATCATTACCAAGAAATTTTAACCAGAGATATTTGCTAAACAAACTGCAAGGTGTAAGTGAATGTATATTTATATTGAACAGATGTAATTGGATAAAATTTATCTCAATAGTAATGCAGCAAAAAATGAATGGAAAAAAGAAAAAGGGCAGTGAAAATAGCACAAACCTCCTTCATTGCTTTCTGATATTCAATTATTTTCTGTTCAGGTACTTTTCTCAGCATTGAAACAAGATATCCTGGTTTTAGTGCAGTTGTAGTTTCCACAAATATTGAAAACTTTTTGTAGTCTATGATATCTTCAAAAGGCAACTCAATGCTATCACTGACTATCACAGGGACACACAAGCTAACTATAGAATCAAAGAGTCTGCAAGCTGATGGAGTATCCCCAGCAGGATTCAAACAGAACTTTGATGTGTGCATCCCCTGCGAAGCAGCTCTTCGATTCTCCCTGGATTGTGTTCCGTGTTTTATCAAAACATCCTCTTCATTTTCAAGTATTTGGAAAAGCAAATCACGGATTTTGCCTCCCTGCATTTATAATAGGATCAACAAACAAGGAATATAAGTCCACCTAAAATTATTGTCTTGCACGTCATATTACCAATAGATCATGGCATGCTAGTCATTCATGCGAGATCTGCTTCAGTATAGGATGTGATTTCAAACAAGTATGTGTCCAGGGAGCTGTATTATAATTCTTAATAGAAAGGTCAAGGGCAGGCATCTAAGCTAAGAAAATAGGGAAAAGCTTAGTAATTATCAGTACAGCTTTAGATAGGATACAAAAATATTCAGAGCAAAAGCAGAAACTGTAGGCTAAGGCAACAAAGCAAATTATGACAAATAAAATAGTACTGGTGATGAGCATGAAGTAGTGCAAGGTCTATGTTAAATGTAGATGGCAATATTTTAATTTAAACTTAAGCTCCAATCTGAGGATGGTGGTGAAAACAGTAGTTCCAACATGATTCTCGACCAAATTTTAGATCAAATTATAGCAGGGTATAAGCAAGCACAAGCTAGTAATTACTCCAAAAACAAATTTTTGACTCTTCTCCTAGGTTTCCTAATTTAAATCTCAAATTGAGCTGAGTTTACATCTTAACTACCATATTCATACCTGTAACCTCAACAAACTAAAACTTCCAATTCCATACCCATCTAAATAGCACAAAAATTCAACATGGTATCATAACCTGCTCAACAAGAACATCGATTTCAAATTTATTACCTCTTTTCTATACCGATTTCCCATGAAAAAGAGCAAGGTCGTCCTATCCTTCACCCCAAAATCTCCTGTGTAAGTACTGATCCGATGCGAATAAGGGATTACAACATCCTTCACCAATGACCCTTGATTTGGCCGCAGCCGCCCAAAATCGGAAACTAGCAAAACAGCACTCTTGACTCGATCCACGACCCGATAAAGTGCATTGGGATCCCCAGCAATAATGACGTGATCCCACCCGTTACTCCTCTTCCAGTACTCCTGCCCCGTAAGCCACTCCGCCAGCTGTTCTTGCATTTCCTCATCGCTGTAACCCGAGGCAGAACCAGGAGGACGACCCGCGTTAACAATCAAGCTCAAGGAAGAAAAGGCGGGAACGTAGAAAAGGTCGGCTTCCTCCGGGTCAGTAACTTTAACAACGGGGGACCCAAGGCGGTCGGATTGGGGCCGGGCGAGGTCGGAGAAGAGGAACCACTCGTGCATGTGCTGGTGACCCGGGTAGTTAAGGGTGGTGATGTCAGGGACGGGAGATCCACCACGTGCGAGGGAGTGCTGCTGGATGATGCCGTAGGTGAACTTGTGGGGGAGATCGTACATAAAAACCTTGACCTTTTCAGGAAAAGGAATGGGATTTTCCTGGGAAGAAACGCCACCGAGGTCGAGCAGGGAAGAAGAAGAATCGGAGTCGGAATCGGAGCGGGGAAGAGGAGTGTGGAAGAAAGTGGAGAAGAAGGCATAGATGGCGAGGAGGAAGAAGACAGTAGCAATAAGGGTGTGTTTGAAAAGAGAAGATTTTCGGGGCATATTGGAAAATAAAGGAAGAGATTGGGAAGGAGGTGAAGAAGAAGAGGATCCCCTTGCTGCTGATGTTGTTGGCTTTCTAGTTTTCATTGGCGTTTCAGCCTTTGATTTAGGTTAAGGATCCTCGCTCTTCAGCCGCACCTTTGACCTCACCTTAAAACAATCTTATATAAGCAAAATATATGCATTGCAAAAATTCTAATATTTCCCCTGTAGTTAATGCCTTCGGTTTATTCAAATGAATCCTATTCCTATTCCTTTCTTCAATTTTATGCAAAGGTAAATTATTAATTAAAGAAAGAGGCAAGGTGTAGCTAAGCTGTTTCATTGGATTTGGACTACACTTCAATTGTCGCAATTTCTTTTTTCACTATTACTATTAGTGCGTGGATTACAAGACAGTATTTTTTCACTTTCCTTTTTTCTGTTAGAATAATTTTGTTAAATTTTAAGTCTTTGTTGGACAATTAGAATAGTGGCAATCACAAAGGTGTTGAAATCAGTCACTTTATTAAAAATAAACAACGTTTTAACTAATGACAAGTGGGTATGTCCAAAGAAAAGGAAAGGAATTATTACACTTAAATCATGTCCAAATCGGATGTAATATATTAATTGTTTGCAAATAAGCTGAAGAAATTAGTTTCTAACATAACAACCTTTTTACTATAATTATATTTCCCTCGTTGTAGTAAAGACATAATGGGAACACCTTGTTCAAGGCCTCTGTCAATGAGAGGTGACCTCTTTTTTTTCCCTTTTTTTTGGGGGGGGGGGGTTATCACGTTTTAAGGCACAGCCTACCTCTACCATGCTTCCCACGTTATATATATGTCACTTTCGAAATTTGTTCTACTTATAACAGAAATAAAGACGTAAAAATAGATTGTTTTAACTTGTGTGCGGGCGTTTATCCTATGCAATACTAGGTGAAGCTGGAAGCAAGTGTGAAGGGTGTTGCACTCTCGGTCTGTTTGACATCAGTTATAAATATTCCAAAACTCAATACATAAAACATATAGTCTGTTAATTAAGCTGTGTGAACTTTGACTAAACACGAGAAATTAGTATTAAATTAATTGTTGCAGAGGCTACAACATCTACGTATATAGATATCCTGTAGTTGTTGAGTGGAAAAGCTACCTTGGACTACATTTACATACAAATACACACATTAATAAAGTATCCAAGTAATACTCGATATATATCACATTGGTTTACTAAAAGTCAAACCTCCATGTTTCAAGAAACCGATGGGCATATCACTTGAGCGTTGAATCCATCATTTCGGTCTTTAATTTTCAGTCCGTTAAGCTTGGTCTACTTGTAGTTTCATCTGGCAATGAGAAACTGCTCCCTTACAAGGTTGCTTTTGCACAAGACTAGCAGAACCTTTAATGCCACTGCCAAAGCTTGGGATCAACAACATTTATCAAAGTGGAAAGCCACATTGAAGGAGTTGGCAATTAATGTTCCCAATGACAGAGAATGCCTGCATATACAGGGTCCCCGTTAACATGCGTGTGGTGCAACCCAACGCCTACGCTCCCACGATCATCTCAATCGGTCCTTACCATCTTGGACAGGAAAGGTTACAAGCAATGGAAGAGCTGAAATGGAAATTCTTTCACCGCCTCTTTCGTCCAAAACAGCCTAATGGGGTGGAACTAGACCCAGCGATGAAAGGCATGGAAGATTTGGAGCAGGATGCTCGTAGATGCTACTGGGACAATGCTGAACAACATAGTAAGCATAGATTTGTTAGGATGATGCCTGTTGATGGCTGCTTCATTGTGGAGCTCTTGAGAGAGTTGAAGCACAACTTTCAGTGTGCTCCCTTTGTTAAAAGGTGGATGATGCCTACTCTTCGTTGGGATTTGATCATGCTTGAAAACCAGCTCCCTCTTTTTGTTTTGCAGAAATTGTTTGAGCTGACCAAAGGATCAGAAGAATCAAGCACATGTTTTGAACAGCTCACCCTTTGTTTTTTCAATCCTCTATTGCAGTCTCAAAGGGATGTGCGGGCCGTGAATGCACAAGGAATTCAGAACACGTTGCACTTTCTTGACCTTTCCAGGAAAAGTATCCCCCCATTCCCTATAAACTTATCACGAGGACTTAAAACTAACAAGACAAACGATTCAAGCAATGCAGCAGAAGAGGGGATTGACATGGTGTGGTCCATGACGGAGATAATGGAAGCTGGTGTCGTGATTGAGAAAGCTGTTAATTGTCCTTCACTAGATGTAAGCTCCAAGGGGGGGTAGCTAAAAATCCCTCCTCTCTACATCAATGATCACAAGGGAATCCGGTTTCGAACATGGTGGCCTATGAACAATGCCATCCCAAATGCAAACCTTATGTCACATCATATTTGTTTTTTTTTTTTTTGGATGGTTTGATTAAGTCAGCTGAAGATGTGGGACTTCTTCACCACAAAGAGGTTCTTCGTCATTGTTTAGGTAGCAACAAAGAAGTGGCAAAACTTGTGAATGGATTGTGCAAGGAAATAGCAAGGGATGGTAGGGAGTCTTATTTATGCAAAGTGATACATGATATGAACACTTGTTGCAATGGCTCCTATGCTTGGTTTTAGAGCGGGGTTGGTGCACCATTACTTGTGGGTGGTAAGCATCTCCACCCTTGGAGCTACTACAGTCGTTTATTTCTCACTAATCCAAACCCTTTCACCATGATTTAATTTGTTGTCTTGTTTTGTCTCTCGATCATCTATTTTTCTCTAAAATATATAATGAGTATAAGAATAAGATTTATATGTATTCGATTTCTACTATTACTATTATTGAGATGTGTCTCAAATGTACAATAACTTTTTTACTTTTCTCCCGTTATTATACTATAATAAAAAGAATTTCTCGACTGATATATCTATTTATTTTGTTCCATTAGTTTAATATGTTTATTGGAAAGTTTTTAAACTTGATAATAAAGGCGAGTTAAATCCATTATTTGAGAAGCCACAGCCCATGGCTATTTAATCGCTTGTCCATTTTCACTTCATTTCGACCAAAGGTATTATTATATTTTAATTTTTTTCTAAAATGATAGAAAAGGTATTCTCTAATTTAACATTTTATCTAGATTAACTATTAAACTGCTTGCATTCAATAATCTCTTAACATCCAAATATGCCTATAACGTTTACTTTACTTCTAACTAAATCTTTAAAATAAAATAAATTATTTAGATATGAAATAATAAATATATTTTACATGAAATGGAAGTTGATAATATTTAGGAGGAAGGTTAATCTCGTTTGTCAGCCGGAGCTAATTTTAATATATTACGTATGTTATACTTCCAACTTTCTCTATCGATCACCTAATTCATCTTTGCGTATGTTGTGACATATATAATTTTAATCAAAATCAACCAACTTTAACTGATTCCTTTAAATTGACAAAGCATATGAATTATGAATAAATAAAACTTAATTTATATTATTTTTTTCCTTTGATTAAACATTTTAATAATGCAGGTATCATATGCAAAATAATATTACCATGACCAACATCTAATCTAAATATCTACTGTAATTGGGGATGAAAAGAAGTGTGTTTATTTTTCGAGTTTAGGTTAATAATTTGGTCCAAAAAACAATAATTAACGATAGTAATATGCCAAATGAAAGCAAGGTGGGTTTTGTAATTTCAGTTGTCAAAGCAGAGTAAATAAAAATACGAAAAGGGACGTGTCTCCGCTGCCATCATATTAATCTCTAATACAGACAAATTAAAAGAAAAAAAATTTGTCTGAAATCTCGTTTGTGCCCTCGTATTAATTAAAACCGGACCGACTTTCCTGACCTTTCTTCCTTGTCTACACAGATCTATCTACACAATAATCTTCCTTCACAGCAAATCTGCAACCAAACCCAGGAGCTGAATTATTGAATTCCCTCCCTTGAAAGCGATCATGGATCTAGCGCCGGAGGAGCTTCAGTTCTTGTCGTTGACAGATATCCTGAGGGAATCCGTTGCAATCCCTAAAAGATCCCCCAAAACCTTCTATCTTATGACCTTAGCTCTCATTTTCCCTCTCTCTTTTGCCATTTTAGCTCACTCGCTTTTCACCCATCCTATCTTAAATCAACTCGCTTCCGATCCGCTGGCAGACCCGTCCCAGACCCGCCACGAGTGGACTCTCCTCTTAACCTTCCAATTCTGTTACCTAATTTTCCTCTTTGCCTTCTCTCTTTTATCAACGGCTGCTGTTGTATTTACGGTTGCATCTCTCTACACGTCGAAGCCAGTCTCTTTCACTTCTACGATCTCAGCCATACCCAAGGTTTTTAAGCGCCTTTTTATAACATTCACATGGGTTTCTCTCTTGATGTTTGTTTACAATGCCTTGTTGATCGGTTTCCTGGTCTTGTTTGTCATTGCCGTTGATTCCCGGAATGCCTTTTTGTCCTTCTTCTCATTTATGGTGATCTTGGTGCTGTTTTTGGGCGTTCATGTTTACATCACGGCGCTTTGGCATTTGGCCAGTGTGGTGTCGGTGCTTGAGCCGATTTACGGCCTTGCAGCTATGAAGAAGAGCTACGAGTTGTTGAAAGGGAGGGCGAGGATGGCTTTCATTTTGGTTTTTGGATATTTGGCAATTTGCGGGGTGATTGGGGGTATTTTCGGAAGTGTGGTGGTTCATGGAGGAGATCGATATGGGGTTCTTTGGAGGATTGTGGTGGGGGGATTCTTGGTTGGAGTGTTGGTGATAGTGAATCTGGTGGGGTTGTTGGTGCAGAGTGTATTCTACTATGTTTGTAAGAGTTATCATCATCAGGGAATCGACAAAACAGCTCTGCATGATCATCTTGGTGGGTATCTTGGGGAGTATGTGCCTCTCAAGAGCAGCGTTCAAATGGAGAACTTGGATGCTTGATTGGACTAGGATAAATTTGTATTTTGTGAAACCATGATGTAGGGACGAAATGTATTTCAAATGGGTGTGCCAGTTCCTAAAACTCTTCTGTCAAGGCTGTGATATTCACATTTTCTTCCTCCCTCCTCTAAAACTGTTTTAAATTTTTTTGCAATAAAAGTTGTAGCATGTAACTGTTGTTCCTTTCTATTATATGTTCTTTCAACTGTTTAGCAGTAGTAATTGAATGATGAACTTGTATATTGGATTGCAAAACCTATGGTTGCTTAATGATCCTATTCCTATTGTGTTAATTATTGAGAAATGAGTTTTAGAGTTCAGGCTTAGTGTTGGATTGCCTATCTTCATCTATTCTAGGAGACTGTTGGATTACATTGGCCATAATGATGTAGTGTAAAGCAGATAGTTATTTCGTGTATTAGCTTCCCAACAGCATAAAGGCATTTAGAATGGCAGCCATTTGTATTACGATTTACAGCGTCCTTTTGGGTAATGGGATGGATTGGGCGCTCCCTAGTTTGGTTCAATCGTGAGTTGCTGTGGGTAGAGTCCATCTCCTGTATGAGGAAATCCATTAAGTAAATGACCACAAGCTTTAAATTAAGTAGTAGTTGTGGTCCCCTAATTAGTAGTATGTCGTCAGCCATCTTTTTGAAAGGAGCACCTTCTTCATGAGCATAAGCGTTTCTATTTATGTTATTTGATTTGAGGAATGTTTGAATATTTCAGTTTGATAGGTCTTGTATGGCCTTGTGATAAATGTTTGTACATTCTACCTCTTTTTCATCTTATTTCTATTTGTTGTGGATGGTTGCTAGCATTAAAATCCTGGGAAAACGATACTTGGAGGGTAGGTTGAGCCTAAGAGAAAATGTGCATTGTTTCCCTTTGTCAAAAACAATTCACTTCTCCAACCCTGACTGCTCATCATCTCTGTATCTGTATCACCAATCTTCTCTTCTTTTTTATTCCTTAATTTATTTTTGTGGTGGCAAAGTTGAGTGCAGAAATGCATGACGTCGACCAAGCAAAACTAGAAGCACCAACTTCCCACTCAGGGTGCTACTTAAATGTTTTATACATCTAGCAGTCCAAAGTTTAAAGCTAATTAAACGAGAATTCCATGATCCTATCGCAACTTAGTTGTTTACTTGAACAAGTTTAAAATTATGTTGAGAACATACCAAATATTGCAATATGCTTCCTTTTAATTTTTTGCTCAGTAAAGAAGAGATATATAAAAAATAAAATTCATTGAAAAGGTCTTAGAAACAGAAGCAGAAAATAAAAATAGAACCTAGTAATTACTAGCAAACGCAGAAAGCCTATACTTGATTGTCAAACAAGTTCATTTCGCGGCAGAGCATTGGTAGTTTATCGTCCAGGTGCAGCCCTCACCCTTCTTTCTCCTCCTCCTCCTTCTCAACTCTTACAATTTCTCTGCACATAAAAACGAGTTTATCGTTCACAATTATCACAATAATAACAATAAATCCGATGAGACTAACAAAAAATGCACTTCACTGACCGCAGCATCTGAGTGAGAAGGGCGGCTTCATCCAAGTGACCAGTTTCCCTTGCTTTCAATATGCGGAACATAAGTCCCAGTTTGATCTGGGTTCTGGCAGTTTGCTGAACAATGAATCTAGTTTCTCTCTTTAATTCCTCGCATTCGGCTTCAATTGCTGTAACTTTGTCCTTCACTTGTCTCTGTCTTTCCCTGATATCCTTCTGTTCCTCGCTTCTTTTCTCCATCTCTGTCTTCAACCTCTCCACTCTTCCCCGCAATTCCTTGGTTCCATGCTTCTTTCCCTGATCACGATATATAAAAACAGTAAGCATATAAAGTGATTAAACCCCACAAACGAAAAAAAGTACAGAAATTACTATTACATGTTTAGCCCTGGATCTGGATTTGAAACCTTTCCTACTTCGTACGGCAACCCGAAGACGACCAAGCGACAAGAAAGGGGCCATAGTTTCAGAGACTAAAGGGTTTTTCTTTTCTTCCTCCTCCTGTTGCTATCAATTATGATTTATCGGATATCATACCTGATATATTTATATAGGCTGCCGTTAGCTCTCGCGACTTCGCGCTAAAGCTAATTTGTGCCGCTCGACATGGGTGGATAAAGCACAACAGTCGCGCGGTCCTTTAGGTGAGCGCGCGGTTGATGAATCACGACAGCCTGACCTTTCTTCCTTGTCTACACAGATCTATCTACACAATAATCTTCCTTCACGACAAATCTGCAACCAAACCCAGAAGCTGAATTATTGAATTCCCTCCCTTGAAAGCGATCATGGATCTAGCGCCGGAGGAGCTTCAGTTCTTGTCGTTGACAGATATCCTGAGGGAATCCGTTGCAATCCCTAAAAGATCCCCCCAAACCTTCTATCTTATGACCTTAGCTCTCATTTTCCCTCTCTCTTTTGCCATTTTAGCTCACTCGCTTTTCACCCATCCTATCTTAAATCAACTCGCTTCCGATCCGCTGGCAGACCCGTCCCAGACCCGCCACGAGTGGACTCTCCTCTTAACCTTCCAATTCTGTTACCTAATTTTCCTCTTTGCCTTCTCTCTTTTATCAACGGCTACTGTTGTATTTACGGTTGCTTCTCTCTACACGTCGAAGCCAGTCTCTTTCACTTCTACGATCTCAGCCATACCAAGGTTTTTAAGCGCCTTTTTATAACATTCACATGGGTTTCTTTCTTGATGTTTGTTTACAATGCCTTGTTGATCGGTTTCCTGGTCTTGTTTGTCATTGCCGTTGATTCCCGGAATGCCTTTTTGTCCTTCTTCAAATTTATGGTGATCTTGGTGCTGTTTTTGGGCGTTCATGTTTACATCACGGCGCTTTGGCATTTGGCCAGTGTGGTGTCGGTGCTTGAGCCGATTTACGGCCTTGCAGCTATGAAGAAGAGCTACGAGTTGTTGAAAGGGAGGGCGAGGATGGCTTTCATTTTGGTTTTTGGATATTTGGCAATTTGCGGGGTGATTGGGGGTATTTTCGGAAGTGTGGTGGTACATGGAGGAGATCGATATGGGGTTCTTTGGAGGATTGTGGTGGGGGGATTCTTGGTTGGAGTGTTGGTGATAGTGAATCTGGTGGGGTTGTTGGTGCAGAGTGTATTCTACTATGTTTGTAAGAGTTATCATCATCAGGGAATCGACAAAACAGCTCTGCATGATCATCTTGGTGGGTATCTTGGGGAGTATGTGCCTCTCAAGAGCAGCGTTCAAATGGAGAACTTGGATGCTTGATTGGACTAGGATAAATTTGTATTTTGTGAAACCATGATGTAGGGACGAAATGTATTTCAAATGGGTGTGCCAGTTCCTAAAACTCTTCTGTCAAGACTGTGATATTCACATCTTCTTCCTCCCTCCTCTAAAACTGTTTTAAATTTTTTTGCAATAAAAGTTGTAGCATGTAACTGTTGTTCCTTTCTATTATATGTTCTTTCAACTGTTTAGCAGTAGTAATTGAATGATGAACTTGTATATTGGATTGCAAAACCTATGGTTGCTTAATGATCCTATTCCTATTGTGTTAATTATTGAGAAATGAGTTTTAGAGTTCAGGCTTAGTGTTGGATTGCCTATCTTCATCTATTCTAGGAGACTGTTGGATTACATTGGCCATAATGAATTCATCTCTAGTTTGTTTTTGCAAATGGGGAGGCAATTGTTGATGATGTAGTGTAAAGCAGATAGTCATTTCGTGTATTAGCTTCCCAACAGCATAAAGGCATTTAGAATGGCAGCCATTTGTATTACGATTTACAGCGTCCTTTTGGGTAATGGGATGGATTGGGCGCTCCCTAGTTTGGTTCAATCGTGAGTTGCTGTGGGTAGAGTCCATCTCCTGATGAGGAAATCCATTAAGTAAATGACCACAAGCTTTAAATTAAGTAGTAGTTGTGGTCCCCTAATTAGTAGTATGTCGTCACCCATCTTTTTGAAAGGAGCACCTTCTTCATGAGCATAAGCGTTTCTATTTATGTTATTTGATTTGAGGAATGTTTGAATATTTCAGTTTGATAGGTCTTGTATGGCCTTGTGATAAATGTTTGTACATTCTACCTCTTTTTCATCTTATTTCTATTTGTTGTGGATGGTTGTTAGCATTAAAATCCTGGGAAAACGATACTTGGAGGGTAGGTTGAGCCTAAGAGAAAATGTGCATTGTTTCCCTTTGTCAAAAACAATTCACTTCTCCAACCCTGACTGCTCATCATCTCTGTATCTGTATCACCAATCTTCTCTTCTTTTTTATTCCTTAATTTATTTTTGTGGTGGCGAAGTTGAGTGCAGAAATGCATGACGTCGACCAAGCAAAACTAGAAGCACCAACTTCCCACTCAGGGTGCTACTTAAATGTTTTATACATCTAGCAGTCCAAAGTTTAAAGCTAATTAAACGAGAATTCCATGATCCTATCGCAACTTAGTTGTTTACTTGAACAAGTTTAAAATTATGTTGAGAACATACCAAATATTGCAATATGCTTCCTTTTAATTTTTTGCTCAGTAAAGAAGAGATATATAAAAAATAAAATTCATTGAAAAGGTCTTGGAAACAGAAGCAGAAAATAAAAATAGAACCTAGTAATTACTAGCAAACGCAGAAAGCCTATACTTGATTGTCAAACAAGTTCATTTCGCGGCAGAGCATTGGTAGTTTATCGTCCAGGTGCAGCCCTCACCCTTCTTTCTCCTCCTCCTCCTTCTCAAATCTTACAACTTCTCTGCACATAAAAACGAGTTTATCGTTCACAATTATCACAATAATAACAATAAATCCGATGAGACTAACAAAAAATGCACTTCACGGACCGCAGCATCTGAGTGAGAAGGGCGGCTTCATCCAAGTGACCAGTTTCCCTTGCTTTCAATATGCGGAACATAAGCCCCAGTTTGATCTGGGTTCTGGCAGTTTGCTGAACAATGAATCTAGTTTCTCTCTTTAATTCCTCGCATTCGGCTTCAATTGCTGTAACTTTGTCTTTCACTTGTCTCTGTCTTTCCCTGATATCCTTCTGTTCCTCGCTTCTTTTCTCCATCTCTGTCTTCAACCTCTCCACTCTTCCCCGCAATTCCTTGGTTCCATGCTTCTTTTCCTGATCACGATATATAAAAACAGTAAGCATATAAAGTGATTAAACCCCACAAACGAAAAAAAGTACAGAAATTACTATTACATGTTTAGCCCTGGATCTGGATTTGAAACCTTTCCTACTTCGTACGGCAACCCGAAGACGACCAAGCGACAAGAAAGGGGCCATAGTTTCAGAGACTAAAGGGTTTTTCTTTTCTTCCTCCTCCTGTTGCTATCAATTATGATTTATCGGATACCATACCTGATATATTTATATAGGCTGCCGTTAGCTCTCGCGACTTCGCGCTAAAGCTAATTTGTGCCGCTCGACATGGGTGGATAAAGCACAACAGTCGCGCGGTCCTTTATGTGAGCGCGCGGTGATGAATCAAAACAGTTATTTTTCTATGCGAATTGTGATAACATAATAGTGGTAAAATTACCATGAAACCCCTATATTAAGAGCGAAAATGGACAAATTATTAAATTTAAAAAATGATTTTTATTATTAAAAATATTAAATTTATTTATACCCTTAAAAATTAACATGGTCGACAAAATAATTAGATAGGAATATATGATATGTCAAATGTCTCTTATGCTGATGTATAATGATAAATTTTTAACGGTAAAAAAAGATTGATGTTTTAATAGAAAGATTAATTCAATATTTCATTTAATGTAGATAAATTAATTTATTTATTTTTTAACTAAAGAGAGCAAATTGCAATACAGCAAAAACTTTAATAATACTTTTGCCCATAGTTGAATATAAACGGTAGATATAAAAAAAAAATTAAAAAGGTTAAAAGAGTCAATTTAAAAAAATCAGAATTTCTTTATGTTAGATATTGAAGACTTCTTTTTAAAGAAGGTAAAAGCAAATGCGTGTTTGTTTTAGAAAAGAGGTCCATACAACATGCACGAAAGATCCGTTCGCGCGAAACTTGTGATTTGGGGATATCGCGCGACATGGACGATGGAAACACAAAAATTTGTCAAGCCAACCTTGCCTGCTTTAATTATGTCATTATTCATTATTTATGGCTTACCAAAATAATACTTCTATGAAGAAATTCATTCTGGCAAAAAAAATATATTTTGATAAAATTTTATAAAAGGTCCCTAAACTCTGCGTTTTTTTTTTACTTTAGCCTCTCTAGTATAATCCAATCATATCTACTTTTTGAAATATATGCTTTTAGTTTCGAGATTAATTTTCCTTAGTTAATTTAATCAATTAATTTCCTGTGATTTATTATTTTGAAACATAACCTTTGATGAGGTGACATATAAAGAGTGGGTGATTAGTTTTTGGTAAATACTCACACATTCTTTTTGTTTCTTCAATATTGAAGGGTTGAAGTCTTATTATGAAAAAAAATATTTAGTAATAGGCAGCAATCATGATATATATGTCAGGCGGCTGGCTGTGTACAAAAAAAAATAACTACTAAGAAATGTGTTTTTAATTGGGGGAAGAAAAATTAGACAAGTCGACAGAAAACATCCTCTGTCTTTAAATGAAATGTTGAAATTATAAATGCCAAGGTTCATACATGACAATGACATATATGCTGATCTTAATCTTCACTATGTAGCGGATACTTCTTTTTTAATTTTAAACATCATATTCAGATTTTTTTATTAAATTAATATAAGAAAAATTAAAATAATACATTTAAAATATTATGTATCAAAATGATACATGTAGGGTGGTATTGCTTGGTGCACAGGCGTGACCACCCTAAAATCTGACACACATTCTGTTAAATATATATATATATATATATATATATGTTTAAAAAAAACTGTTTAAAAAAAATCAAATATTGTTTAAAAATAAAATAAAAGGTGATGTAATAGGACACTGTGGTGGACATGCCAGAGGCGGTACCGGTGGAGCCTTTGGCAGAGGCGGCACTGAAGGTGGAGGTGCCAAAGGCGGCACTCATTCCCCTAAACCCCACCCGCCTCTATTTAAGCCATCAGTAATGAAGGAAAGTAACAGTAAAAAAAAAATTTACAGAAGAAAAGAGGGAGAAGAAGAGAAGAAAGGAGAAAAGAGAAAGAAAGAAAAAGTATTTTTTTTGTTGTTTTTAAATAAAATAGAATAGATTATGATAAGAAAAAAATTATTTTGTTAATATTATATAGTTTGTATGTTTTGTTTAGTGTTTTTGTTATTTTTATGTTTTGTTTTAAAGTTATTTTGTTTGTTTATTGTGATTTGTCAGTAAGCTTTGTGTTTAGATTAATTATGTGTTTATTGTGAATGTTATATTAAAATTTTTTTTAATATATTTGAAAGTTTTTATGTTGGTAACTATTATAAAGTAATTGTTAATTAGTGATAACAACTGAAAATATATCTGTTATAGATATTGTTAGAAATGACAACATATTTGATATTGCCTGATGAGATAATAACTTCAGCACAAAAGGAGAAAGTTGATAAGATGATGAAAGAAGCGCAAGATTACAGAATGAAACCAAAAGAAGACATTGTTCAACACATTATTACTGTAAATCGAGAGATGCAAGAAGTGTTATGGAAGGGTCAAGAAAACATTAGAAATAATAAAGTGTAATACTTAACCCTTAGAGGGACATTAATAGAACGGGAGCATCAAATCATTTTACACTAACTTTGGAAGATATTGGTACCAGGAACCTATTGGAATCTAGTTATATACTTTGCGAAGTTTATAATCACTTATGAAGCCAGGAAAATAGCGAGACAAAGTGTAGGTCCACGAAAGTTGACTGGGAAGCAAAATGTGTTTGACATACAATGGATGGATAAAATTAGTTGTTAAAAAATTACTAAGAGAATTTCTATATTAAATACTCGTTGTAAAGATTGAAGAGGAAGAAGATCCCGATGAATTTCTAAATTGGATTGTAGAAGATGAATTTGAAGAGAATTCACAAATTCCAAATTGGAATGCAGAGAATTTCTCAGAGGAAGATACAAGATCGGAGATGGAAGAAAACGTAGAACTGAATTTAAGTGATTAAATGTAAAGATAAATGTTGTTTATGTACAAAATGAGAACTGAAAAAGTCTGAGCTTATGAATGAAAAAATTGCATATTGATATAATTTTGGTTTATTTTTATTAATTAATTTTTTTATTTAAGTATTTTTTGCTGTTTAAAATTATTTTGAGAAATTTTATTTATTTTTTAACAGATTGAGGTTTGAAGATGGATAATTAATTTTTCCTATACATTTATTTTGATGGAATCATCTTGACAACAGCTATTGGATACATATTTGAAAGTCGACAACAAATAGCAATGAGATTTAATAGAAATGTCTCGTTAGAT
Source organism: Gossypium stocksii (assembly GCA_020496765.1). Taxonomy (NCBI): domain Eukaryota; kingdom Viridiplantae; phylum Streptophyta; class Magnoliopsida; order Malvales; family Malvaceae; genus Gossypium; species Gossypium stocksii. Next base: position 129,283,060 of record CM035624.1, read on the forward strand.
GATATAAAGGGAATGATTAATGCAAGAATTGTTAGACGTTGTGCAAGAAGGATCTCGAAACTTTTCTACAAGTTTCTAGTTTCGACAGATCCCATCAAATTCACCAAAATGAAACTTCTAGACGAAGGCGTGGAGACAATGATCGCTCTTTACTGTGGGAATGGGAGTAACAAAAATGCACCGATTCACTTATTTGTTATGTTAGTCGGTATAGAGCAAAATGAATATCTCACTGCATATGGTGAAGAACATGGAGCTCAATAACCATGCATGGTGGCTCCAATATCGTACGTTGATAATGGATCGACTATACGTAGGATCAATATCGATCTTAATGTTACACCCGATATTGATGTGGTTGGTGATGATGGATACAATAGTAGCAATCCTTATGATGAAGAGGTCGATAGATATAGTGATCCCGATGTGGACGATGTACACGATGATATTGACGACGAAGACGTGAATGACAATGGAAATATTAACGCATTTTCAGACGGGAGCTAGATTCGATGTATTGTGATACACAATAATCTTGGGCCACACATGTCGCTCATAAACCCCGACGCGGTGCACGTAGCTGAGTTTTTGGAGTATCCTGAAATACTTCCTGCTCACCGGCTGGCTGTAAGTTTCCATCCTGAGGAGTTGTTCATAGGCCAGAGATTCAAAAGTAAGAAATAGTGCGTATTTGCTATTAAGCGGTATAACATGAATATATTAATGGATTATAAAGTCTCAGTGTCTAAATCGACATTATATATTAGGGAGTGTTGAAAGTCGGCGGAAGGCTGCAATTGGCGGGTACAAGTTGCATTTATTCAAAATTCACAGACGTGTGAGATATAAAAATTTGTTGGGCCTCACACATACACAACAACACGTATGATAAAAGATTATCGAAAACTTGATACCAAAACTATCTATACATGTATCATGCCGATGGTGAAGGACATACCGACTATTAAAGTTTTGGTATTGATTGCCGAAATGTAGGTATGATTCCAGTATCGAGTATTATACCGAAAGACGTGGATAGCTAAACAGATAGCAATGGAGCAATTGTACGAGGATTTCAATGCATCATATAACGGGCTACAGGAATGGATAGCCGCAATGCGGGAGTACGTACCGGAGACTATCATTGAGTTACAGATACAACCTTATTATGGCCTGGATGACCAACTACAGCCGGGAAAAAAAATTTTCCATCGGATGTTCTGGACGTGGATGGGACTTGGCTATATGAAAAATATACACAGATCCTACTTCTTGCGGTTGGTCAAGATGGCAATAAGAACGTGCTCCTGATATCATTTTCCATCGTAGATAAGAAGAACATATTCTCCCTTACCAACCTATGGAGGTATATTATTAGCAACGATAATATTTGCATCATCTCCAATAGAGGAAAATGATTAATTAATGCAATTAGGCATTCCTGTAACACCCCCTGACCCTAAACTATCGCCGGAATAGGGTTACGAAGTATTATCGAAACTATCAGACAATTTACAATTAATACACAATTATTATCAAATATAATATAAAATAAATTTTATAGTCCCTTATATGGATCTTCTCTAAAAATACGAGTTAAAAACAGTTCGGGACTAACTTGGGTACTTATAAAATTTTTTGAACATTTTAAAATTTTTCTAAAGAGTAGGGCTCACACGCCCGTGTTAATGAACCATGTGGTTCAATACGGCCGTGGTGGTTTGGGACACACCCGTGTCCCTTACCCATGGAGCATTCTGATTTTCTTACACAGCCAAGCCACACGCCCGTGTGCCAGACCGTATGTACTTTATATAAGCCTTAGACACTAAACTAACCTCCCTGCACATTTCAAACCAAAACCAATGTACAATTTATGTAGCAACCAATACATTTACATATACAAACATATCTAACCATTTTTAAACAATTTATTTATCTATTTGTTCATTAAACATACACCAATTAAATTCATGCTAATAAACTTTATTCATTTTTATTTCATACCTATATCAAATATATCATTTTAGTTCTCTTTTTATATTTATAACGAATTTAAAACATCATTTTACAACCATCATCATAAGACTCTTATACTTAACATAATCATTACCTAGGTACATGCCACCAATACCAAAAGAAAAGTACATTACTTAAATTTCCTTTGAGGTCGAGATTATTCTGGATGTTGGACCGGAGACCAACTTTCAATTAACCTGCGCCCGGAAACAACCGTACGCTGAGTATGGGTACACTCAATAGTATTACTATAATTCAAATTCATATGATTATACGATAAAATATGTATATTCAATTTATGCATATAATCTTTCAATAACTATTTCATATATTAAATCAATTTATATACATTTCAATAATAATATTAATTATCTCAAAACTTGTATTCAATTGAATTTTTGCACTTTTTCATTACCTCAACCTTATTTTATTTTCAAATCTTATTTCTACGACTTATTCCATTTCTTATACAAAATCATTCAATTTAACAATTATTTCGTATCAATAGCTATTTAACTAATTTTTCTCTTTTTATTAGCTTATTCTGATTCATATACAATTTATATAACTTATCACTTTTTCAATACCAAATCTATTGTAATTTGCATTTACCAATACCATATGTCAAAATTCAATCTTAATCAAATTATGAACTTTGGGTTCATACTATTAAATTTCATATCTCAATTTTTAATTCACATATCAACTCACAATTTCACTTCCTCATTTCTTTTCATGTTCAATCAATCACATTTATTCAAATTTTCTCATTTTACTTATTTACCCTTATTAACAAGACTCAAAACTTGGCGGATACAAGGATCCAACCAAACACACCAGAGTAGCACATAGTACTCATCGGCCGAAGTCGGAACAGTAATAGTAATAGTAGCAGTACAGTACACAGAGTACATCATCGGAACATATCCAGAACAGTAACAGTAACAGTAATAGTAATAGTATTCAACACACAAAGTACTGAATCGGTAACGGTAATAGTAACTGTATTCGACACACAAAGTGCGAAATCGGTAACAGTAATAGTAACAGTAACAGTAACAGTATTCGGCACATAAGTGCCTTTATTAGTAGGCCGATAGAACCCGTACTCTTCCATATCCTATGGCATGTGATTACGTCTCGCGATATTAAGTAATAAAATTTATAAAACTGATCACACCAAAACTAACTAATATCACGACCTTAAAGGCAAGCGCACCTGTCGAACAGTAGTATAGTTTAGTGGTAAGACCTAGTTATCGTACCCAAGGGAACTAAAAGTACTAATACTTACTTTCTTTCTATTATCTAGCCTAAAAATAAAGAGAGTTGATTTAAACTAATTCTAAAACTAACTAAAAATGCACAAAAAGTAAATTGGGGAAAACTTTAGGGAAAAGCTGATTGATATAAGCAATACTTAAGGGAGAATCCACCTAGACTTCACTTGTTATTGGTTCTTGAGCTAGACGATTTATTCACTTGACTTGATCCGTAGAGATCCCTAACCTATGCTAAACCCTCCGTCGAGGCGTAGAACAACTAGGCCTAAGTTGTTAATGAAAGTTCCTTTATTAATTAATTCCCTAGGTTGTATTAATTCGATCTATTGCTCCCCATATTAGGTTTGACCCTAATCCGGCAGATTTATGTCGCCCTATGTCTAGGGTTGCATACAACTCCACTTAATTATGGTAGATCTACTCTTATCACAAGGACTTTTGCTCCTCTGCTCTAAGCACATCTAATTCTTGAAATAATACCTGGGATTATTAAATCAAGAATTAAGCACACATAATTAAGAACAACTCAAGTATTTATCATATAACTCAAGAATAAATAATAACAAGATCTATCTTAGGCCTCATCCCCTCAAGTATTTGAGGGGTTTAGTTCATAATTAAAGAGGAAAACATCTTAGAAGAAATAAAACAACAAAACATAGGAAACCAAAAACCCCTGAAAGAATTTAGGGAGATCTTCTGTCTTGATGCAGAGTTTCGGCTTCTAGGATGAATCAATCGGCTTCCCTTGGAGTAATTCCTGGCTTTCACTCTTCGTGTCGGCAGAAAGACGACTCCCCACTTTAGAGAAAAGATTACCCTTGGCAGGGGGAAATCAAGTACAACCTTAGAGTTGCCTCCTAGGGTCTTTATATAGAGTTTTGGGGAGCTTTTCTTAGCCTTTAAGTATTCAAATCTAAGTGAAATTCCTCTTCCTCACGACTAGAACAAGCCCGTGTGCCACACTCGTGTGATTTCGACAAGAGGCCATGTGATTCTATCGGTGGAGGCACGGCCGTGTGGCCTGGCCGTGCTTGTCGGGGGCTGGACCATGTGATTTTCATGTGGCATGGCTGTGGCACACGGTCTTGTGGTTACTTCTTGGGCCGTGCATTTTCACATTTTGGTCTATTTTCTCCGATTTTTGGTCCATTTTCCGTTCTCTTCTCTTTCCTATGCTCTCCTGAGTATAAGATATGAAATAGAAGGATTAAGAGCACCAATTCTCACAAAATTAATAATAATTCATCCAAAATATAGGCTAAACATGAGGTAAAAATATGTATAATTTATCGTTCATCAAATACCCCCACACTTAAGCCTTTGCTTATCCTCAAGCAAAATCTCAATCCCTAATAAAGAATCATTCTTCTCAACCTACAATCTTTATCAATAATGTTTCAAATTAATCCACAGGAAATCATACACTAAAAATTCAATCAAAATAACATTAAAGACTCAATCAATCTAAGTTGAGAATTTTATCATTGAAACATAAGCTTTCTCCCTTTTCCTAAGTAATTATCTCTCCATCTTAGTTAACAGAAGTTGACATCCTCACTAAAGATTCACTCTATCCACTCGAAGTGTTTAGGGTTCAAAAATTAAGCACTCTCTAGTCAACCTGAAAAGCTATTACCATAGGCTTGCAAGGAAATCACATCTCCACCACTATAGATTGACATGACATATCGATCAAAAGGTCTTGTAAGGGTTGTAACGGGGCTTGGTTAGGGGTGTTGTCACAGGTTGCAAAAGAAGGGTTAGAATCGAGATTGAACTAAAAAGTTATCTAGCTAGAAAAATCTCTATCACCGGGAACATATTTCTAGGGCTAGTTTTTATGATAATATCGTTCATGCCTGGGTAGCCATTAAATAGAAATATGCAAAATTTTTTGAACTATTACATATGTCAATTGAATTTAATTGTAAATACACGTTTTTCTCTTTTTTTTTTCTTTTTTTTGAACAATTCATAATAATCTTGAATATTTACAACTTTACATGCTGGAAAAGAGAATAAAGCTAGATAATAATTTCAACTCAAATCTCGACAAAAATAAGGGTCAACGTAATTGAATGAAATTCAATCAAAAATGGGTTATTGGTTAATAATTAGAAGGTAAGTCAAAGAATGGGTTGTTAGGCTCAATGAGGTTCACTAGGGGTTAAATTATGGAGGTAGGCCTTTGTGGAGTAAGTAGGTTAAATCCTAAGTGCCTTTATCATTTCGGTGTATCAAACCAATGATGTGGTCTTGATGTATATAATCAAAGCAAGTTCTAGAATAACAAATCAGTGTTGACTCACTCAAAGCAATAATAAAAGTGAGTACGAAAGAATGTATGCTCAAAAGGCTTAAAATCTCACCAGAATTATGGCTTTTTGATGTCAATCCTGTGAATTTCAAATTTTAAGATAATACTTATAATTAAAGAAATAACTTATGCAAAAATTGGGGTTCTCAAAAATTTCAACTTATCATGCTTGATTCCCTAATGTTTTAAAGTTTGAATAATCAGAGTACAAGTACCTATATCTTAATACTCAACATATCAATAAAATCATAAATCAATCAGAATTAATTCCTAATAGGAGACTGAGAATTATTTGAGAACAAAAAATAAAAAATTTCAGGGATTTCATAGATAATTATAGATTTAAAGTAACTTCCCCCCCTCACACTTAAGATGTACATTACCCTCAATGTACAAAGGTATAGATAGCAAGAGAAGTATAATATCATAAGATAGGGGGAGGATTGAAACTCCCTGAATTTAGGATAAACTTGTGAGGAAGAGTCAGCAATTGTGGCAGGGTGTTCCCATTTTCGGTTGAATATGAGCTATAGAGCTCCTTTTTGAAACTGCGAAAATATTAATTAGTCGTGGGACTTTTGGATTAATAGAGATTGCTCGTTAGGGATTGGCCGATATGAAAGATAGAAAAATAAATAACAGAAAAATAATAAACTAAGTTCTAAAAATATTTAATAATGTAATGATTAAAAGGAGTTAACATAATAAAAATAAGATTCGAAATAAAAATGAGACTAATAAAGGAAAAATAAAAATGAAATATGAGAAAGATAGAACTGAAAGGGAGAATAGAGGCACACGCCCGTGTGGCTTGGGTTTAGCCCGTGTTGGCCATATTGCATGACCATGTGTGATATTGTTCGTACTTCACACGGTCGTGTAGGATGTCCCACGGCCGTGTGCGATGAGGCTTCGCTATTCCCACGGTCGTGTAGGAAGGCACACGGTCATGTGATATGTTCTACAGTCGTGTCTTAATTGACAATGTTAGCCACCCACGGTCTGAGGACACAGGCGTGGGGATTTGTGCAAGCCCGTGTTGAAGTCGAAAGGTTGCCACAGCCATATCGCACGGCCGTGGCTATATATCAGTGGCCCGTGTTTTAGGAAAATTTGTGCACTATTTATACACGGCCTTGATACACGACCGTGTCTCTGCTTGAAGTGTTCACACGGTCTCGGACACGCCTGTGGGCATGGCCGTATGGTCCTAAATCTCTGCATTAAAAAGGGTTAGTTGATGCATAAAAATACTAAAATCAAAAATAAAAGAAAAGTTGCTAAGTTAGTGCTCGGGTTGCCTCCCGAGAAGCGCTTATTTATAGTAAGCTTGACTTTACTTGAGCTTGTACGTTCACGGTGGTTTGAAGAGTTGATATTCTTCTATCCTACTTACTATTTTATTATTAACGTAGGATTTGGGTCGAGTGTGATTTACCTTGAAAGTGCCGAGTGACTCATGTTTTATCTCGACTGTACCATAGGGAAAGATTTTCTTTACCGTGAAGTAAGGTGTATCACTTGTATGCTCTTTTGAATTCAAGATTCGAGCATCATCTTCCCTTAAGATTACCTTATCCCCTACCTTAAGTTGATTCGTTTGTACCTGAGGGTCGGCTTGGTGATACTCTGGGTTGGTTTGACATACTTTGGCCTTTTCATGATAGTTCAGCCACTCATCTAGTTCCTCGATCTGAAGCATTCGCTTTTCAGGTGCATCTTCCTTGGATGGACTTGTCTGTGATTGGGTTGCCTTTATGTGGAGCGTATCCTGCACAGAAGGTTGGGTGGTGAGTTTAGTGTTTTTACAATGACTCATAACTATATTATTATCAGCAGTCTTAATCGAGTTCCAAGCTTGTAAAGTAACTTTGTCATCACCTATGCGTAGTGTAAGCTCACATGTTCCTACATCAATTATAGTTCTGGCAGTTGCTAAAAAAGGACGCCCTAAAATTAAAGGTACCTCAATATCTTCATCCATGTCAAGCACAACAAAATCAACAAGGAATATAAATTTATCTACCTTTACTAGCACGTCTTCTATGATTCCTCTAGGATATTTAACAGATCTATCAGCTAGTTGAATACTCATCCTAGTGGGCTGTGGTTCCCCTAGACCTAGTTGCTTGAACATTTTGTAAGGCATGAGATTAATGCTAGCACCTAAATCAGCTAAGGCTTTATCAATAAGTAAACTACAAATTAAACAAGGAATAGTAAAACTCCCTGGGTCTTTCAGTTTTGTTGGCAGTTTACTTTGGAGAATAGCTGAACATTCTTTGTTGAGTTCCACTGTGGCTAATTCTTCCAACTTCCTTTTATTTGTCAGAAGTTCTTTAAGGAACTTCGCATATTTCAGCATCTGCGAAATTGCTTCAACAAAAGGTAAGTTAATATGTAATTTCTTTAAGAGTTTAAGAAACTTACCGAATTATTCGTCCGACTGTCTTTCTTTAATGCGTTTGGGTATGGGATACGAGGCTTGTATTCTTTGATGTCTGGCGTATTGCTGCTTACCTCTACCTTACCTTTATTCAACTCAGGTTCCTCGCTTGATTCTGGATTGTCTTTGGTTAATGTCTCATTTTCTATTGTACTGACGGCATGAACTTGCTCTCTTGGATTGGTCTCAGTATTACTTGGGAGTCCACCTTGTGGTCTTTCTGAAATTAGCTTGGCGAGTTGACCAATTTGATTCTCAAGGCCTTTAATTGATGCTTGCTGGTTCTTTAGTGCCGTTTCGGTATTTTGAAAACGGGTTTCTGATACGGCCATAAATTTTGTGAATATCTCTTCAAGGTTCGGCTTTTTCTCTTGTTGTGGAGGTGGCTGTTGAAATCTCGGAGGAGGTGGTTATCTTTGACTCCCTTGTCCTCCCTAAGAAAAATTGGGGTAGTTCTGCCAACCTGTATTATAAGTATTACTATAAGGGTTATTTTGAGGTCTAGAATTGTTACCCATATAGTTGGTTTGCTCAGTTTCCATGCTATATCCATAAGAGGAGTAATCTGGATTGAACAAATTTCCCTGGATTGCGTCACGCTGCATCACTGGATGTGCCTGCGTAGAACCAACAAAATTATCAAACTTTTTATTTAAAAGTTCTACTTGGTTAGTAAGCATGGTGACAGCATCAATATTATAAACTCCTGCAGCTTTTGTCGGCTTTGTCTTCATGAGTTGCCACTGATAGTTATTTAATGATATCTCCTCAATAAATTCATAAGCCGCTTCGGGTGTTTTATTGTTGATTGTTCCTCCTGCTGCGGCATCAATCATCTGTCTCGTTGAAGGGTTCAAACCGTTGTGGAAGGTTTGAACTTGCAGCCACAAAGGTAAACCATGATGAGGACACCTTCTCAAAAGATCTTTGTGTCTCTCCCATGCATCGTAAAGTGTTTCGAGATCCATCTGCACAAAAGAAGAGATATCGTTTCGCAATTTAGCTGTTTTAGCTGGAAGAAACTATTTAAATAAAAAATTTTCGATCATCTGTTCCCATTAGAGGTGTGCATGGGCCGGGCGGCCCGGCCCGGCCCGAAGGCCCGCCCGAAATGTGGGAGGGTTTGGGCAAAAATATAGGCCCGAAAAATGGGCTTGGACAAAAAAATACGGCCCGTTTAAAAAATGGGCCGGGCTCGGGTAAGATATTTTCGGCCCGGCCCGAATTCACTAAAGACAAAAAATAATTTATTTTTAATAATATTTTCCTATTATTTTCTCCCTATTTTGCTATCATTTTACTATTATATTGCTACTATTTTGTTGTTATTGTTTAGATATTGTATAAAACTTATTTTATTGTTAATTTTGTTATTATTTTAAAGACATTTGTTAATTTTGTTATTATTTTAGAGGCATTTGTTTGTTAAGTTACATCTATTTTATTGTTATTTAAGTATACATATTTTTTAAAATTTATTTTTTATTTATTGAGAAATATTTATTTTGGTTTTTTAGTATTTTTTATGGTTTATATATATTTTAAAATTATATAAAAATAGTGTAAAAATTAATATGGGCGGGCCGGGCCGGGCCCGGGTTTTAATATTTTTATTCGGGTCGGGCTTGGGCAAAATTTTAGGCCCATTTTCCGGGCCCGGCCCGGCCCGAGCCCGACGAAAGGGCCTAAATTTTTAATTGAGCCCGGCCCGAACCCGGCCCGACCCGGCCCATGCACACCTCTAGTTCCCATGTAGTAATTGAGCCTCGTGGTAGAGAATTTAACCACTATTTAACCTTGTTTCTCAAGAGAATGGGAATAGCCTAAGACGAATGGCATCATCAAAAACGTCATTTATTTTGAATGTATCGCATATTTCCAAGAAATTGGCAAGATGTGAGTTAGGATCCTCATCCTGCAAACCATCAAACTGAACAAATTACTGTATCATTTGAATAGTGTTAGGTTTCAGTTCAAAATTATTTGCAGCAATAGTAGGTCTAAAAATGCTAGATTCAGTGCCTGCTAAATTAGGTCTAGCATAATCATACATAGTACGCGGAGCAGGATTTTGCTCAACAGGATTTGCGGCTACTACAGGAAGTAGCTGATTATCCTGGTTTGCTTCCATCTCTTCAGTAGGTTCAGGTTCTTCTTCTTGTCCTGGATAATGTAAACTGCGTTTAATTTCTCTGCGATTTCTGCGAACTGTCGCTTCGAGATCTTCGTCAAAAAGTAGTGGTCCTGTTGGGTTGTTTCTAGTCATAAACTAAGAATACCTAAAAAGAAAAAGCAAAGAAAATTCAAAAATTTAAAAGAAAATAAAAATAAATAAATAAGAACTGAAAATAAAAATAAAAGAAAAATAAATAAATATATATAAATATAGTAATGGCTAAAGTAATAGAAATCGAGTTTTCTTAATATTTTAGTTGTAATAGCCCAAATTTCAGTAATGTCGGGAATTGTGGTTCGAGACCACCGAATTCGATAAATGAACTCGTATATAATATTATTTACTATTTACGAGCCGAATGTAGTTTTTAAAAGATTTTTGAAAAAGTAAATTATGTTTGTAAAGATTTATTTGGTCAAGATATCGAGAAAAAGAGGTATTGAGATCTCGGTGTCATAAACCGAGCCATAAATATTTTTATGAATATTTAAGGAGTGTCAATAAGGTAATATTAAAGTTTCGTTAAGAAATTTTAAGGTTTTGGTGGTCAATTGAGTAAAAATGACTAAATTGAATAAAGTGCAAAATTGTGAAAAGTGATGAAATAGCTCAATTGTCAAATAAGGAAGGATTTAAAGTGCAAATAAGCCCAAAGGAGATATTTTGGGCGGCAATAGCTCAGAAAAATCAGGAAATGAGTAAAATAAGGGCAAAATTGGAAAATTGCCAAAATTAGTTAAATAAAAATGGGACCAAATTGAGAATTCTCTAGAATTCTCTTCATTTTTCTCATTTTCATCAGCTGAGAAACAGCCATGGAAGAGGATTCAAGCTGGTTTTTCATATTATAGCTTCATGTAAGTTTAATTCTTGCTCTCTCCTTGAAATTTCTATGTTTTTGGACTTTTACAATTGGGTCCAACTTATTAATTCATTAGTTTTTGATTCCATGGCTAATTTTTAAAGTTGATGTGGATTAGTGTTGAAAGCATGTGATGAATAAATATTGAATTGAAGCTTTAATTTTGTTATATGATGATTTTATCAAGTGAAATTGATGGAAATTGGTTTTAGGACTTAATTGTGAAATAGTTGAAATCAAGGCTTAGTGTTAATATTCTGATCTTCAAAGGTTATGAAGTGGTTTAAAATGATAGAGAAAGATGTTAAATGAGAATATTAGCTCAATGGAGGGGTTAATTAAGTAAGGACTGAATTGTATGAATTGTGGAAATTGGGACAAATTGGAAATTAAGATGTCACACTAAAGCGGTATTTGACAGCAGCAATTGTATAACTTTGAAAAATCACCAAAAATGGTAGAAATTGAATTAGAAGTTGAATAAGATATGTAATTAAAGCTTATTGAGTCTATTTTCATATAAAAGAAACAGAGAAAGCAAAGGAATTCTGTATCTTGAGATATTTACATTTTTGTGAGACTGGTTTAGATTGATTTTGTGATCCCCTATTCTGAATTGTAAAAATCATTAAAAATCGTACAAAAATAGTTATGGAACATGATTTATATGGTTGGAATCCTTATTGAGTATATTTTTATAAGAAATAAACATGAACATCTTTTGAATCCGGAATAAAGAGAAATTGAAATTTTAGTGAAGAGAGGTCAGAGCTATTGGACTCTGTAACAGGGGAGACTTTAATGAATAAACTGTACAAATTGGCCACACCAAAAATTCTGGAAAAATTATGATAAGAATATATGTGAATCTAGTTTCAAGAAAAATTTACAGATCTTAATTTGGAGTTCTGTAGCTCAAGATAAAAATAATTTAGTGACTACGACACGGATGGACAGCTTCAAAATGTACAAGTAAATAGTAAAAGTTATAGATAATGTTACTTACAAGTGTGTTATTTATACTAAGGATGTGGAATGGAGTGGAGGAGGAGGAAAAATATATGAATGATTTGTATTTAGATTAATCATATGCCTAATTGTAATCAATAAATGTTGAATCAGAAGTGGAATAATGTTTTATTTCTTGATATTTATATGAATTATGTGACTAACGGAGATATTGAGAATGTATATTAGGATTTCGTGAGCAGAATGGCTGAATATGTTTTGCAGAAATCAACTCGAGCGATTCCAGCTCAATGACAAGATGAATTGACGGAAAAGACCATGGTTGGACCATGGCAACAAGTGAAAAGTGGTAGCTTCGGCTGCCTGATCAAGTGAAAGTGGAAGCTTCGGCTACAAGTGCAAAGTGACTTCCGTATAAGACCATAGCTGGGCTATGGCATCGGAAGAAAGTGATAAGTGATTTTCGTATAAGACCATAGCTGGGCTATGGCATCGGAATAAGATGATAAGTGATCCGTGTAAGACCATATCTGGGATATGGCATCGGTGTGATACGTGCTTAAGATGTAAGACCATAGCTGGGCTATGGCATTCTAATGAAAAGTGATGAATTGACGGTTAAGTCCATGGTTTTACCATGGCATAGTGATATTGAAGATGTAAGACCATAGCTGGGCTATGGCATTCTATCGAAAGTGATGAATTGATGGATAAATGAAAAGACCATAGCTATGCTATGGCATCAGTGATCATCAGTGAAATTCAATGCGTATCGGCGCACATCAAAGAACACGAGACTATGATTGTATCGGGCAGAAAGTGAATAAGTAAAAGACCATAGTTGGATGAGACTATGGCATCAGTGAAAAATAACGATTTCCAAATCGGTAAAGTTTCGGTAAGTATCATTTGAAATTATGCAATAGAATTTAATTGAGTACTGAGATTAGGCTTAATAAATGATTTATCATTTTAAATCATGATTGGAACAATAGCTAGTGAATTACATGTTTGTGAATTGACATTTAAAGTTTGGTAAGTGATATGTGATTATTATTGGCATTGATTCTGATGTTTGTGTACTCTTCGACGTTGAAATGATTCAACGTATAAATTTAGCATAAGAATGAGAATGAGACTAATATAAATATCTAATATATTTGTATTAATTCAATGGAAAAATATGGTAATACGAGGACAAATAGTAATACGGAGTAATATGAGCTCAGCAAGTAAGTGATTTTCAGTACTACGAGTTTATGACATGAATAGGAGTCTAAATGATTAAGTGTGTGACCTCTGTTTTAGCCAAATGTAATGACTTATATTAGCTATTGTGGCTGTAAATCTGATTATATATACATGCATGTGCTATGGATTTTATATGATTGGTTGAGTTTAAATCCGGTAGCACCTCGAACCCTATCCCGGTGTCGGATACGGGCGAAGGGTGTTACATTAGTTCCCCAGCAACGGCGCTAAAAACTTGATTACGTCTCGCGATATTAAGTAATAAAATTTATAAAACTGATCACACCAAAACTAACTAATATCACGACCTTAAAGGCAAGCGCACCTGTCGAACAGTAGTATAGTTTAGTGGCAAGACCGAGTTATCGTACCCAATGGAACTAAAAGTACTAATACTTAAAGAGAGTTGATTTAAACTAATTCTAAAACTAACTAAAAGTGCACAAAAAGTAAATTAGGGAAAACTTTAGGGAAAAGCTGATTGATATAAGTAATACTTAAGGGAGAATCCACCTAGACTTCACTTGTTATTGGTTCTTGAGGTAGACGATTTATTCACTTGACTTGATCCGTAGGGATCCCTAACCTATGCTAAACCCTCCGTCGAGGCGTAGAGCAACTAGGCCTAAGTTGTTAATTAAAGTTCCTTTATTAATTAACTCCCTAGGTTGCATTAATTCGATCTATGGCTCCCCATATTGGGTTTGACCCTAATCCGGCAGATTTATGTCGCCCTATGTCTAAGGTTGCATGCAACTCCGCTTAATTATGGTAGATCTACTCTTATCACAGGGACTTTTACTCCTCTGCTCTAAGCACATCTAATTCTTGAAGTAATACATGGGATTATTAAATCAAGAATTAAGCACACATAATTAAGAAAAACTCAAGTATTTATCATATAACTCAAGAATAAATAATAACAAGATCTGTCTTAGGCTTCATCCCCCTCAAGTATTTGAGGGGTTTAGTTCATAATTAAAGAGGAAAACATCTTAGAAGAAATAAAACAACAAAATATAGGAAACCAAAAACCCCTGAAGGAATTTAGGGAGATCTTCTGTCTTGTTGCAGAATTCCGGCTTCTGGGATGAATCAATTGGCTTCCCTTGGAGTAATTCCTGGCTTTCACTCTTCGTGTCGGCAAAGAGACGACTCCCCACTTTAGGGAAAATATTACCCTTGGCAGGGGGAAATTAAGTACACCCTTAGAGTTGCCTCCTAGGGTCTTTATATAGAGTTTTGGGGAGCCTTTCTTAGCCTTTAAGTATTCAAATCCGAGTGAAATTCCTCTTCCTCACGACTAGAACACGTCAGTGTGCCACGCCCGTGTGATTTCGACAAGAGGCCGTGTGATTCTATCAGTGGAGGCACGGCCGTGTGGCCTGGCTGTGCTTGTCGGGGGCTGGACCGTGTGATCTTCATGTGGCACGGCTGTGTGCCACGGCCGTGTGGTTACTTCTTCGGCCGTGCGTTTTCACATTTTGGCCCATTTTCTCTGGTTTTTGGTCCATTTTCCGTTCTCTTCTCTTCCCTATGTTCTCCTGAGTATAAGATATGAAATAAAAGGATTAAGAGCACCAATTCTCACAAAATTAATAATAATTCATCCAAAATATAGGCTAAACATGAGGTAAAAATATGTATAATTTATCGTTCATCAGCATGCCAACTATATCCGACTTAGTCCGATACTGTTAATAGGGTTTTTGATTCACTTTCTTTATTTCAATCAAATTCACATAATCACATATTTTCATTCAATTCACATTTCAACTTTGAACACTTCATTCAATCTCATTACACTAATTTCATTTCACATTTCATCTCATAAGAACACTTTCAAAATCACATACACTTTCCATTCACATTTCACATTCCAATTTCATTCATTTCAATATCATCAATTCAAATTCATTCCAATTAATATATCATCAAATACTCATACATAATTATACTTTATTTCAATTTCATTCAATTCCTATACAATTCCTTTTTATTTAAACCAATATCAAGATTAACCTTATTGTTATTTACTAAACATATTATTCAAAATTCAACAATTACTAATAATAATTTCAATTCCAATACGTATTTATCATTCAATTCAATATTGGTATTTACCTCAATATGTTTTTCATGTATATTAATTTAAAATTTAACAATTAATAATCAAATTCGAATTATGGTAATACTAACCTGGATTTCTCGTTTTTACTCCTCATTTGTTTTTCTCTTTTCCTTCCCTGCTCGATGTCTCGAATTCTTTGTTTACTACGAAAATAATAATAATTTACATTATTAATTACAGAATTAATATTTAAATAATTGAATTTTTATTTAATTCCTACTCTTCCTCTTCATTCTACATTCTTTATATACAATTCTACTATTTACTTATAAGTTCTTTCAAGGCTGCCAACCTGAGTCATTGTTACTAAATTATCTATATCTTGAGTTACAGAATTCCAAATTAAGATCCGTAAATTTTCTATGAAACTAGACTCACATATATTATTGCCATAAAATTTTCAGAATTTTTGGTTTAGCCAATAATTACAGTTTATTCTTTAAATTCACCCCTATTCTACTGTTTGACAGTTCCGACCCTTCTTCATTAAAAATTATTTATCTTCTTGTACAAGATTTTGAATAAAGTCTCCATTTATTTCTCTTAAAAATATACTCATTAAGAATTTTAACCATATAAATTATAACCTCTAATTATTTTTGTACAATTTTTAATGATTTTCCAAATTCAAAACAGAGTATCTCGAAATTATTCTAAACCAGTCCCACAAGAATTCAAATATCTCTTGATTCACGAATCCATTGCTTACAGATTTATTCTATAAGAAACTAGACTCAATAAGCTTTAATTTCATATCTTATTCATCCTCTAATTCCATTCCTACAATTTTTGGTGATTTTTCAAAGCTAGGCTATTGCTGTTGTCCTAAAACTATTTTCTTATAGCTTATTTTGCAATTAAATCCTTTACCCAATTCTAACTTGAAATTCTTTCAATTAAACCCCTAATTCATATTTTTGTTCAACATATACTATGTTCAAAACCTTAAAACTTCAAAAACCTCAACTCAAATTCATCAAAACTTTGTTCTAGAGCTCATAAAACATCAAAATTAAAAGAAAATGACTAGATTGACTTACCAGTTGAAGCTTTAAGCATTAAAACTATAAATTTTTCTTTTCTTTTTCTTTCCCCTTTTCTTCCTTCAATTTTCGTTTCAGCTCTCTGTTTCTTTCCCTCTCTTTTGTTTCTTTTCTTTTTGTAACTTATATATATACACACATATATATTAGTTTATAATAATTATTATTATAAAAATCTATTAAATAACAAATACTTTAATTACACTTGTCTCTATTTAATTTGTTTACCTAAAAAAAATCTTATAATTTCAATAAATTATCTAATAAATATCTTTTATAAATAATAAATATCTATTTAATAATTAATATAAATATCACATTTGTAAATTTTCATATTTTTACACATGTATTAAATTATTACCACACAAGTGTCACATTCCAATTTATTTAATAATATAATAATATTTAATATAATTTATAATTCAATAAAATAATAATAAAATTAACTAACTAATTAATTAAGTAAATATCTAACAAAAATCTCACATAATTAAAACCTAATTAAACACATAACTAACTTTGCAAATATTTTTAATAAACATTTACGAGTTCGTTTTACTAAAAACGGAGATTCGATAACTCATTTTTCAATATCCGTACTTTTGAGGTCGTTACAGTTCCAGTGTGCCATGAAGATCTATTTACTGTATCTGTCACATTGCGACTAACTTCAATCGATATTATAATAATGCAGACTGGAAGAGCTACATGAAGGGTCAAACGAACACATCTTTCTGACAGTTGTTGGGTACAATGTAGTCGTGGCAATAGGCTCAAAGTTTTGACGAGGGCTTTCCTTATGGTCAAATGACCACAAACTTTGTGGAGGGGGTTAATGCTGTGTTGTTGAAAACACGACATCTTTCGATTTCATCTGTCTTCTCAGTTACATTATACAGGTTGGCTACCTTGACGAGAAGAATGTGTCAGCAACAAGTCAACCAGATGGAGGCAGGACACATATTTGTAGAAGATGTCAAGGATGCAGTGGTTGCAAACTGTCGGATGGCGAGGTCGATGAATGTAGAAATATATTCACGATGCTTTCAGAAGTAGTTATACAATGAAAATTCAATCAGAAGAACATTAAAGATTCAATCACTCTAAGTTGAGAATTTTATCATTGGAACATAAGTTTCTTCCCTTCTTCTAAGTAATCATCTCTCAATTGAAATCAACAGGTTTTGACATTCTCACTAAGGGTTCACTCTATCCACTCAAAGTGTTTAGGGTTCAAGAATTAAGCACTCTCTAGTCAATCTGAAAAGTTACTACCATAGGCTTGCAAGAAAATCAAATCTCCACCACTATAGATTGATACGACACATCGATCAAAAGGTCTTTCAATGGTTGTAATGGGGCTTTGGTTAGGGGTGTTGTCACAAGCTGAAAAAGAGGGTTAGAATCGAGATTGAATTGAAAAATCATCTAGCTAACGAAATCTCTGTCACTGGAACATATTCCTAGAGCTAAGCCTTATGATGATATCGTTTTGGATTTGGAAGCTTGTAGAAATATACAAAAACTATTGAACTATTACATATTACAACTGAATTAACTGTATATACATTTTTTTTGTTTTTTTTTTGTTTTGTTTTTTTTTTTTAACAATTCAAGTACAATATTTTGAATATTGACAAACTTTACAACTTAAAGAAGAGAACAAAGCTAGATAATAATTTCAACTCAAATCTTGACAAAAATAAGGGTCAACGTAATTGAATGAAATTCAATAAAAAATGGGTTATTGGTTAATAATTAGAAGATAAGTCAAAGAATGGGTTGTTAGGCTCAATGGGGTTCACTAGGGGTTAAATTATGGAGGTAGGCCTTTGTGGAGTAAATAGGTTAAATCCTAAGTGCCTTTATCATTTCGGTATATCAAATCAATGATGTGGTCTTGATGCGTATAATCAAAGCAAGTTCTAGAATAACAAATCAGTGTTGACTCACTCAAAGCAATAATAAAAGTGAGCACGAAAGAATGTATGCTCAAAAGGCTCAAAATCTCACCAGAATTATGGCTTTTTGATGTCAATCCTGTGAATTTCAAATTTTAAGATAATACTTATAATTAAAGAAATAACTTATGCAAAAATTGAGGTTCTCAAAAATTTCAACTTATCATGCTTGATTCCTTAATGTTCTAAAGTTTGAATAATCAGAGTACAAGCACCTATGTCTTAATTCTCACATATCAATAAAAATCATAAATCAATCAGAATTAATTCTAAATAAGAAACTGAGAATTATTTGAGAATAATGTATAAAGAAAAATTTCAGGGATTTCACAGATAATGTAAAGATTTAAAGTAAACTTCCCCCCCGCACTTAAAATGTACATTGCCCTCAATGTACAAAGATATAAATAGTAAGAGAAGTATAATATCATAATATAGGGAGAGGATTGAAACTCTCTGAATTTAGGATGAACTTGTGAGGAAGAGTCGGCAATTGTGGCAGGGTGTTCCCATTTTCGGTTGAATATTAGCTGTAGAGCTCCTTTTTGAAACTGCGAAAATATTAATTAGTCGTGGGAATTTTGGATTAATAGAGATTACTCGTTAGGGATTAGCCGATATGAAAAATAGAAAAATAAATAACAGAAAAATAATAAACTAAGATCTAAAAATACTAATAATGTAATGATTAAAAGGAGTTAACATAAAAATAAGATTCGAAATAAAAATGAGACTAATAAAAAAATGAAAAATGAGAAAGATAGAACTGAAAGGGAGAATAAAGGCACACGCCCGTGTGTTTTGGGTTTAGCCCGTGTCAGATATATTGCACGGCCGTTTGCGAACTTGTTCGCTCTTCACACGGTCGTGTAGGAGGTCCTACGGCCGTGTGCGATTGGTTCGTTTGTCACACGGTCATGTGATATATTTCACAGTCGTGTCTTAATTGACAGTGTTGGCCACGATCTGAGGACACGGGCGTGGGGATTTGTGCGAGCCCGTGTTGAAGTTGAAAGGTTGCCACGGCCATATTGCACGGCCGTGGTGATATATCGGTGGCCCGTGTTTTGGGAAAATTTGTGCTCTGTTTATACACGGCCTCGGTACACGACCGTGTCTCTGTTTGAAGTGTTCACACGGCCTGGGGCACGCCCGTGGGACTGGCCGTGTGATCCTAAATCTCTGCACTAAAAAGGGTTAGTTGATGCATGAAAAATAGTAAAATAAAAATAGACGAAAAATTACTAAGTTAGTGCTTGGGTTGCCTCTCGAGAAGCGCTTATTTAGAGTCTAAGCTTCACTTTGCTCGAGCTTGTACGTTCACGGTGGTTTGAAGAGTTGATACTCTTCTATCCTACTTACAATTTCATTATCAACATAAGATTTGAGTCGAGTGTGATTTACCTTGAAAGTGCCGAGTAACTCATGTTTTATCTCAAACGTACCATAGGGAAAGATATTCATGACATTGTCTTTTACATGGCTATCAAGTAAATTTTTATTATTTATTTATATTGCAAAATGTCACGGCAACAAATTTTGTTACATTTAAATTCATTACAATATCATTTTATAGTTACAAGACAACCAAGTGAATATATTTTTTTATTATAAAATGTCATACCAACAAATTTAACCGTGTTAATAGTTAGACATGAATTTTAACATTTAAAAAATAAAAAGATTAAATTCATAAAAATAAAACTAAATTCTAAATTTGTGAAGAATATAAAAACTTATGTAATATTTTAACCAAAAATATATTAAAAGAATAATGAGAAACAAATAATTTCATCCTTTAAATTAAAGTGATTTTTTAAAACTACAGATTTTATTTCAATAAAATCTAAATTAAAATAAAAAATCAATAGTTTTTACAAGGACTCGTGACTATATTATTATCAACAATCTTAATCGAGTTTCGATCTTGTAAGGTAACTTGGTCATCACCTACACGTAGTGTAAGTTCACCTGTTCCTAAATCAATTATTGTTCTGGCAGTTGCTAAAAAGGGTCGCCCTAGAATTAAGGGTACATTGCTATCCTCATCAATGTCTAAAACAACTAAGTCAACTGGGAATATGAATCTATCAATTTTGACAAGCACATCTTTAATTATTCCCTTAGGAAACCTAATAGTTTTATCAGCCAGTGGAATGTTCATCTCGGTTTGCTTAGGTTTTTCAAGACCTAGGTGTTTAAACAGTTTATAAGGCATGACATTTATACTAGCCCCTAAATCAGCTAAAGCATTTTTGGTGTCTAGGCTACCAAATAAAAAAGGAATAGTAAAACTCCTTGGATCTTTCAGTTTGGTTGGCAATTTATTTTGGAGAATAGCTGAGCATTCCTCGTTGAGTTCCATTGTGGACAGTTCTTCCAACATCCTTTTATTTGTGAGAAGTTCCTCTAAAAATTTTACGTACTTCAACATCTGCAAAATTGCTTCAACAAATGGTAAGTTGATATGTAATTTCTTTAAGAGTTTAAGAAACTTACCGAATAGCTCATCTGTGCGGTCCTTCTTTAGTGCGGTTGGGTATGGGATACGAGGTTTAAATTCTTTGGTAATTTCATCTTTGTAACTTACCTCCTTCTTTCCTTTACTTACCATAGGCTCCTTGCATGGCTCTGGGTTGGTTTTGGTTAACCCCTCATTATTTATCGTATCGACGGTATTAAGTTGCTCTTTGGGGTTAGTCTTAGTATTGCTTGATAACCCACCTTTCGGTCTTTCAAAGATTAGTTTGGCAAGCTGGCCTATTTGAGTTTCAACTTCTTGAATAGATGCTTGCTGATTCCTTAGTGCCGTTTCGGTATTTTGGAAACGAGTTTCTGACATGGCCATAAATTTGGTGAACATCTCTTTCAAGTTCGGCTTTTTCTCCTGTTGTGGTGGTGGCTGCTGAAATCCCGGAGGAGGCGGTTGTCTTTGATTTCCTTGTCCTTCCCATGAAAAATTGGGGTGACTCTGCCAATCATGTCTATAAGAGGAGTACTCTGGATTGAACATATTTCCCTGGTTTGCGTCACACTGCATTACTGGATGTGCCTGCATAGAACCAACAAAATTATCAAACTTTTTATTTAAAAGTTCTACTTGGTTAGTAAGCATGGTGACAGCATCAATATTATAAACTCCTGCAGCTTTTGTTGGCTTTGTCCTCATGACTTGCCACTGATAGTTATTCAGTGACATCTCTTCTATAAACTCATAAGCTGCTTCTGGTATCTTATTGTTGATTGTTCCTCCGGCGGCCTCATCGATCATCTGCCTTGTTGATGGATTCAAACCGCTGTGAAAGGTTTAAACTTGTAACCACAAAGGCAACCCATGATGAGGGCACCTTCTCAAAAGATCTTTGTATCTCTCTCAGGCATCGTAAAGTGTCTCTAGATCCATCTGCACAAAAGAAGAGATATCGTTTCGCAATTTAGCTGTTTTAGCTGGAGGAAAATATTTAAGTAAAAATTTTTCGGTTATCTGTTCCTATATGGTAATTGAGCCTCGTGGTAAAGAATTTAACCACTGTTTGGCTTTATTTCTCAAAGAGAATAGAAATAGCCTCAATCGAATGGCATCATCAGAAACGTTATTTATTTTGAAGGTATCACAAAGTTCCAAAAAATAGGCTATGTGTGAGTTTGGATCTTCGTCCTGTAAGCCATCAAACTGAACCAATTGTTGTATCATCTGAATAGTGTTGGGTTTTAACTCAAAATTATTAGCAGCAATAGTAGGTCTAAGAATGCTAGTTTGGGTACCAGCCAAACTAGGTTTAGCATAATCATACATAGTGCGAGGAGCTTCTTCTTGATTTGCTTGTGGCGCGACTATTACGGGAGGTGGTGGAACGTTTTGATTTGCTTCCATTTCTTCTGTAGGTTTTGGCTCTTGCTCAGGTTCTTGTTCTGGATAATGTAAACTGCGTCTAATTTCTCTGCGATTTCTACGAACTGTTGCTTCTAGATCGTTGTCAAAAAGTAATGGTCTTGTTGGGTTGTTTCTAGTCATAAACTAAAAATACCTAAAAAGAGAAAGCAAAGAAAAATAAAAAATTTAAAAGAAAATAAAAATAAAAACAAAAATAAAAACTAAAAATAAAAATAAAAGAAAAATAAATAAAAAAATAAAAAAAAAATATATTGATGGCTAAAGTAATAGAAATCGAGCTTTCGTAATATTTTAGTTCTTCAGTAACGGCGCCAAAAACTTGATATGCACGTGATATGAAGTAATAAAATTTATGAAGAACTTGATCACACCAAAACTAACTAATATCACGATGTTAAGGCAAGCGCACCTATCGAACAGTAGTATAGTTTAGTGGCAAGACCGAGTTATCGTACCCAAGGAAACCAAAAGTACTATTACTCACTTCCTTTCTATTATCTAGCCTAAAAATAAAGGAGGGTTTGTTTAAACTAATTCTAAAACTAAACTAAGAAAGCACAAAGAGTAAATTGGGAAAACTTTTAGGGAAAAGCTGATTGATACGGACAATACTTAAGGGAGAATCCACCTAGACTTCACTTGTTATTGGTTTTTGAGCTAGACGATTTATTCACTTGACTTGATCCGTAGAGATCCCTAATCAATGCTAAACCCTCCGTCGAGGCGTAGAACAACTAAGCCTAAGTTGTTAATTAAAGTTCCTTTATTAATTAACTCCCTAGGTTGCATTAATTCGATCTATGGTTCCTCATATTAGGTTTGACCCTAATCCGGCAGATTTATGTCGCCCTATGTCTAGGGTTGCATGCAACTTCGCTTAATTATGGTAGATCTACTCTTATCACAAGAACTTTCGCTCCTCTGCTCTAAGCACATCCGTTTCTTGAATTAATACCTAAGCTTATTAACACAAGAATTAAGCACACATAATTAAGAACAACTCAAGTATTTATCATATAACTCAAGAATAAATAATAACAAGATCTGTCTTAGGCTTCATCCCCCTCAAGTATTTGAGCGGTTTAGTTCATAATAAAGAAAGAAAACATTTCAGAAGATATAAAATAACAAAACATAAAAGAACCCGAAAACCCCTGAAGAAATTTTGGGAGATCCTCTATATTGCTGCAGAATTCCGGCTTCTGGGATGAATCAATCGGCTATCCCTTGGAGTAATCCCTTGCTTCTACTCTCTGTGTGGCAGAAAAGAATACTTCCCTTGTGGGGAAATAAGCACACCCTTAGAGTTGCCTCTTAGGGTCTTTATATAGAGCTTTGGGGAGGCTTTCTTAGCCTCTAAGCATCCTAATCCGAGTAAAATTCCTCTTCCTCACGACTAGAACACGCCCGTGTGCCACGCCCGTGTGACTTCGACAAAGGCCGTGTGAGATTCTGTCGTTTGGGGCACGACCGTGTGGCCTGGCCGTGCTTGTCGAGGGCTAGATCGTGTGATCTTCATGTGGCACGGCCTTGTGGCATTTCTTGGCCCGTGTTGTTCGCACATTTTGGCCCATTTTTTATCGTTTTTGGCCCGTTTTCCGTTCTTTTCTCTTCCCTATGCTCTCCTAAGTATAAGATATGAAAAAGGAATATTAAGAGCACCAATTCTCACAAAATTACTAATAATCCATCCAAAATATAAGCTAAATATGAGGTAAAAATATGTATAATTTATCGTTTATCAGTATCGGACATCAGTACACCCTCTATAATATGCATAATGTACGCTTGAGTTGCCTACATCAACTCTTGCTCAGGGGCGTTAACTGATAAATGTTCAAAATTGGCTTTTAGCCATATAAATTTCAAACCTTTAAAATTGGACTCATCATCGCTAGGCAAGACTCCTAGTAGGCTATAACAAAGGGCAGCCGGCTCAGCTATCACACTTACGCCCGTTACAGCACTCTCGTCAGTTGGGAGCCTAAGTTGCAATGCAATATCCTCCAAAGTGATAGTGTACTCCCTACACGGCAAATGAAAAGTGTGGGTCTTCGGGTGCCAATGCTCGACCAATGCAGATATTAAATTGTATCGCAAATCAAATGTTCGAGTCAATGTTGCTGACCCGAATCCACTCCAAGTTGGCATCAGTCATTCATTCGGAGAATATTCTAAACCATTCACCCGACCCTTTAATGCGCGGTACAGGCCCTAACAGTGTTAAATTACAAAAAATGGTTATAATAACATAATTTATTTCCGTAAATTACGTATATCTTTTTTTAATAGAACCCGTGATTAACAAATAACAATATATTACCATATTATTAACTGTGTTTGATATGTGAGGATCATTCTTAATAAATTGAGCTATTGCGGTACCTACAATTTCAAAACAAATTTCGGTTATTAATTTAAATGTTTGATAGATTTTTATTATTATTTTAAAATGATAATAAGTAAAATATTTTGGTTTATAATATAATATATATAATATACTCGGCATGTAGTTCAATATATTTTAAATTAATTTTTAAATTCAATAATAATGTGAGTGATGAAATAATAATTAAAAAGCATGAAAAGTAGTTCAATATTGTTTTAAAATATAAAATATGTAATTAAACTTGGCAAATAAAAAAGATGAGAATACAAGGAGGTTATGTTGCAATATTCCCAATTTTTTTGTTGGTTGATTTTGGCCATTTGTTGGTAATTTATTTTCATATTTTATTTTTTAAAATATATTATTTTCATATTTTATTTTTATAATATTTTAGTAAAAAACCCGTCGCCACCACTTTCCTCCAAAAAATATTTTTTTGATATTATTTTATTTTTTTATATTTTATTTTTTTAAAGATACTATTTTAATATTTTATTATTATTTTATAATATTTTAGTAAAAAACCCTAAAAACGAAAAAAATTCAAGGAATCTTTATTTATTATTATTATTAAAATATTATTTTATTTTATTTTCTATCCTTTACTATTCAAACAGTGTTCAAGCTATTATTATAATCACATAATTTAATATATGCATTATTTAAAAATAATTCATTTATTTTAATTTATCATAATTTTGTAATCATTTGAGAAGTTTGATTAATTAGGTAACATTGTTAAACTTTTTTATTAAATCACTCCTAAAAATTAATAAAATAATTATTTATACGAAAAGAATTAATAAAATTAATAATTTAATAATTTGTATACAATAAATTAATTAATAAAAACAATTATTTAAGTCTATGTGTTTATCTACTTTTCTAATTTTCATAAAATAAGATAATCAGATTTTTAAAAAATTAAAGTTAAAATAGTAATGTTTCAATTTTTATAAAGTTGAAGAACAAAATTAAGATTTTACGACCGAATTCTCTTCATTTGTCGTTACATAAAAAATAAAAAAATAAAAAAAATAATTAAAATATAACATGCCAAATAAATTTCATAAAAATATATCTAATCAACCTAAAACACACATAACAAATAAATTACATAAAATAATAAAACATTCTTTGTACATAACATAAATAGCATAAATAAGCTTTACTTCAATAAATATTAAAAATAAATTATTAATGAATGAAAATATAAAATAAATACAAACATACCTTAATATCTCTTTTTAACAAAATAATACCTTACAAAAAAAATTTAAAAATTAAATCTGAATTAAATCAACAATAATAACAACAAAAACAAATTAAAACATTAATCCATTAATTTAAAAAAATTACCTTTTTCTTTTTTCAATTTTTCCCTTCTCTCTCTCTCTATTCTCTCATTCTTTTTTCTTTTTCTTCTTTTTCCCTCACCAGTGCTGCCCTCTCCTTCTTCTTCTTCTCTTATCCTTTTCTTTTCTTCTTCTCCTTCCTTCACCGGAGTTGAAAATGAACTTGGGGACCTTATAATGGTCCCCAAATACAAAAAAACAAAGCTTCCTGTATGCATGCGTCTCATCTTTGGTGCCACCTCTGGCACCTCCACCTTCAGTGCCGCCTCTGCCAAAAGTTCTATCGGTGCCGCCTCTGGCATGTCCACCACCAGTGTCCTATCATATCATCTTTTGTTTTTTTTAAACAATATTTGATTTTTTTAAACAGTTTTTGTTTTTTTAACTAATATTATTATTTTTAACAGAATGTGTGTTAGATGGTAGGGTGGTCACGCTTGTGCACCAAGCGGCACCACCCTACATATATCATTTTAGTACATAATGTTTTAAATATATTAATTTGATTTTTTATATTAATTTAGTAAAAAAAACCCATCATATTCATACTAAAATAATTAATAATAAGATTTTAACAAAATCCAAAAATGTTGACTCAAAAAAGATGATTTTCTCGAGACTTGAGGCTGATCATTTTTCTAATTTTATCTATAATTTTTTTGAAGAGAAATGTTAAAATTTGATCAATAATCCACCTTTAATGAATAAATACAACTTTTGGGCCAAAAGAATTGGTTTCTATCTTTTATATTTATGTTAAGCCAATATTTATATTATCTTTTTATTTGTAAAGTAAGGTTTTTATAATGTGATTTATAAGGTCAAAGGGTATAGTAGCTGGTTAGTTAAGGGAACATATTTATTTTTAGTTAATTGGAGTTGGGAAGGTGGAGCCGCCGATTAATTTGCAAAACAAATAACAACATCAAAACTCAGATCAACACAAATTATGAATCATTTTTATGTACAAAAAGTTGCATTCAGCATCAGAGATCTTGGAGAGTGGCTGACTCGTCTTACAATATCTTCAAGTAAGTCTCTTCAATTCAGATTTTGTCATCCAATTATACCACCTTTTTTTTTCTTTTGCCTAGTTGCTTGATTAAAAGCCAAATAAAAAGTAATTGTTTTATTTATATTTTTTTGATTGTTTTGTGTTAAATCTGGGATTGGAAGGGGGAAAAAAAAAACAAATATCCATTTTTTTCATAAACTCAAGAACTGTATATATATATATATATATATATAAAAGTATGGGTGTGTGTGTTCTGTTTGAGTTTTCAAGGAATATAATTTTAGCTGTCAACTACATATTTGTGGCAGTAAGAAAGAAAAGTAAACAGACAAGCTGCAACTGCCAGAAACAGAATCTCCAGTATTTTGTGTTAGAGTTGTTCAGGGCAAAACGTAATTGGATTTTCGTTTTGATTAAAATCAGTTGTGGTTCAAAGGGCGTATGCATGCATGATAGTTTTGACTTTGGGTCGAGTTTGTTGTGGGCAGTGGATGTTCCTTAGGGAGTCTCTTGCAGTGATTAGTAATGTAAACAAGGACCCGTCGGCTTTACATCATTCATTTATGTTTTTTTTTTTGTTTCGCTTGTTCAGGTATCCCTGGAGCTGCTCTTTCCTTCATTTGATTGCTGCGGATTAACCTACTGTTTATTCATTTTTGGTATGTATTGAGCATGTTGTCATGAAATTGTTGCTTTAATTTTTGGTTCGTTTCTAGCATATACTTGATCTAAAGCTAAGCTTTTAAGTTGTCGCACATTTGGTCACTAGATATTGAATTTGGGCCAGCCTTTTTTGTCATATATATGGATTGATGGTTTTAGTTGAGTTTCAAGTTTCTAATTCTGAGTCGGCTTGGGCGTGGGTTTCAAGTAAAGATTGGCTTGGGCATCGACCAATATTCCAGTGGATAGTGAGCAAGTTTTAAGTAAGTAGAGAAGTAGATTGATTGAATATGGAGATGGGTTCAAGGACGGAGGTTGATGAAGATGGTCACAGCAACAAGGGAAGAATGTGGGATTTGGATCAGCAGTTTGATCGGTCAATTGAGGAGGAGGCTGGGAGGCTGAAAAACATGTATACGGAGAAGGTATTAAATCGAGTTTTTGGTAAATGAATGCATATAGTTGTTTGGAATTGGATTATTCTGACATGGTTTCAAATCCTATAGCAAACATCTCCATTATTGCTGCTGCGGCTTGCGTTCCAAAGTCTTGGAGTGGTTTATGGTGACTTGGGCACTTCTCCCCTCTATGTTTTCTACAATACATTTCCTGAGGAAATTGTAGATCCAGAGGATGTTGTTGGAGCTCTTTCATTGATCATATACTCCCTCACGCTTATCCCGCTCCTCAAGTATGTGTTTGTTGTGTGTAAAGCAAATGACAACGGTCAAGGTGAGCTGATATTAGTGAATGAGGATGTATACCTTGTAATCTGAGATATGATGATGATCCTGTTTGTCGTGCAGGTGGAACGTTTGCTCTATATTCTTTGCTTTGTAGACATGCAAATGTAAAAATCATTCCTAATCAACACAGGACCGATGAGGAGCTTACAACTTATAGTTGTTCTACATTAATTCATGAAAAATCATTTGCTGCTAAAACAAAGAGATGGCTGGAGAAAGATACATACAGGAAGAATGCGCTTCTGATTCTTGTTTTGTTCGGTACATGCAATGTCATTGGCGATGGAATACTCACTCCCGCAATATCAGGTATTTTGCTTCTAATCCTTCATACTTAACCTCCAAGGACCCGGGTAGAAGGATCCGCCACTTTTCGTTAGCTTCTTCCTCTTCCTTGTATGTTCAACTGTAATCAACAATAGAAACCGTGTAACATATTGATATCCTAACGTCAATACACTTGTATATCTCCTTTCTCAACTGATGTCTGCTGTGTTTGGCAGTTCTTTCAGCATCTGGAGGCCTCAAGGTAGCCCATCCACGCATGAGCAATGGTGTCTTCCTACCCTTCCATACACACTATTCTTTTTCTTATTCTAGCCTTTCCCTATAATTTTTGTCTATCTTTCTATTAAGTCTATTCTTCTTCCCTTGTGCAGGTGTTATTTTGGTTGTCGCTGTGGTAATATTAGTAGGTCTGTTTAGCATGCAACACTATGGTACGGATAAAGTTAGCTGGCTCTTTGCCCCGATTGTGCTCCTTTGGTTTATTACGATCGGAGGTATTGGCGCATATAATATTTGGAAATACGGAAGCAGTGTTCTGAAAGCGTTTTCACCTGTATACATATTCCGATATTTTAAGAGGAGACGGAAGGATGGGTGGACCTCCCTTGGGGGGATTATGCTTAGTATAACAGGTAAATTGACTATCAGTAGCGTAGCTATTTTCTTTTAGTTATCAGTTTCAAAGTTCAGTGAACTGGTGACCGATGGATTGTTACAGGTACGGAGGCGCTTTTTGCTGATCTAGCCCATTTTCCAGTTTCGGCTGTGCAGCTTGCTTTTACTGTAGTTGTATTCCCTTGCCTGCTCCTAGCGTATTCTGGACAAGCAGCCTACCTCTTTAATAAAGGTGACCATGTGATTGATCCATTTTATCGCTCTATCCCAGGTTGGTGATTATAATTTTTGTGTCTGATATGTAAGTTTGAAAATAAATATATGTATCCTGCAGACTAAAATGTAATTAGTAAGCCTTGCTCCTACCTATACTATCTTTTGTTTTTCCTTTTCTTCTTTTCTCTCAACTGCAGGTTGCATATATTGGCCTGTTTTTGTTATTGCTACTCTTGCTGCTATAGTTGCAAGTCAGGCCGCCATATCAGCAACATATTCAATTGTTAAGCAAGCCCTTGCACATGGTTGTTTTCCACGAGTGAAGGTTGTGCATACGTCAAAGAATTTCCTTGGGCAGATATATGTTCCAGATATTAATTGGATCCTCATGGTCCTATGCATTTTTGTTACTGCTGGATTCAAGAACCAAAGCCAAATTGCAAATGCTTATGGTAAAGTTTATGCTTATTTATATTTATCCAAGTTTCATAGTGCATGGATGGTGCAGCTGACTGAATATGCTACTGCAGGGACAGCTGTGGTGCTCGTGATGTTGGTAACCACGGTACTTATGACTTTAATCATGGTACTGGTGTGGCGCAGCCATTGGATTTTTGTGATCCTGTTCACAGGCTTGTCCTTGGTAGTAGAGTGCACATACTTCTCTGCAGTACTGTTCAAGATGGATCAAGGAGGGTGGGTTCCCCTTGTTATTGCAGCAGCCTTTCTGCTGATCATGTATGTGTGGCATTACGGAACAGTGAAGCGATATGAGTTTGAGATGCATGGTAAGGTTTCAATGGCATGGATTCTTGGGCTTGGACCTAGTTTGGGATTAGTACGGGTTCCGGGAATGGGACTAGTGTACACGGAGCTAGCAAGTGGCGTACCCCACATATTTTCCCACTTCATCACCAACCTACCAGCCATCCATTCGGTGCTTGTTTTCGTGTGTGTCAAGTACCTTCCCGTCTACACTGTTCCGGAAGAAGAGAGGTTCGTTGTAAAGCGGGTTGGACCCAAGAACTTCCACATGTTCCGTTGTATAGCTAGGTATGGGTATAAAGACCTTCACAAGAAAGTCGATGATTTTGAGAAAAAGCTGTTTGATAACCTCTTCTTGTTTGTGCGGCTGGAGTCGATGATGGAAGGTTGTTCGGATTCAGAAGAATATAGCTGGTCTGAGCCGCCGAGCGAGCACTCTAGAGACGGCAATGAGTGGGGGAACACCATGGTCTCCTCCAGTGTTAATACCACAGTGGTGTCATATATGAATATGGGACAAATAAGTAGAAGCCAGACGGAGATGGATGAGTTAGAATTCCTCAACAGGTGTAGGGACGCAGGGGTGGTGCACATTCTTGGAAATACTATGGTGAGGGCAAGAAAGGATGCTAGATTTTACAAGAGAATAGCTATTGATTATATTTATGCTTTTCTTAGGAAGATATGTAGGGAAAATAGTGCGATTTTTAATGTTCCTCGCGAGAGTCTGTTGAACGTAGGACAAATTATTTATGTGTAACCTACTCTTTTTCTATTTTTAATTTTAACATCTATATATATATATATATATGCCAGAATAAATATATAAGTTCTATAAATTCATTAAATAGACGTTGAAAATCTTAATATATAAGTTACTTTGTCAGACCATTATTTTAAAATGTAAGTAGGGTGCAAAGTTGTTGTTTTTTTGCCTTTTAGTTGAAAAAATAAATTTTATTTTAAAATTTATTATGTCATAAGTTCAAATTTTATTATTATTATTATTAAATTTGTATTTTAATTTATAAAATGTAAAAAGATAAAAAAAAACACTTGATGATAATATAATACATTAATTGCGTAGGTAAGGTGGAATATATTAATTAATTTCAACAGTATAGTATTATATTATCTTGTGGACTGATTTCTTGCTTGCGGGAATTAGAAAGAAAATGTTGTTGGGTAAAGCATGGAAAAATGGTTCAAATTCAAATTAGGAATTGCTTCCTTTTCCATTCTTTAATAATAATTAGTTAAAAAATTCATTGGTTAGTGGTAACTAGAAAGAATGAGCGTCAATCATGGAATTTTGTCTGTGGTATAAGAAAATGAATATTCAGCCGTTGGAGTGGTGTTTAATAAATTAGGTGGTTGCGCTCTGCATTGCACATGGATGCCTGCCCGCATTTCCAAAGGAAACCATTAATATAACTCTCATGATGCATGCATTGCTAATTCCATGAAGAGATCTCGGGGATAAAGTTTAATCTCACCGGCTACTGTCTAAAATGCAATGGAATGGAATCTGCGTGTTCACTTTTGAAACCATTCCAACCCAAACTGCTCCATCATTTTTTTACTAATAAACATATATACATTGCAATTTGTATCGATCATCTACTATACTGACTCCTTTTACATACAATATAATATAATATAAGCTCCTTCTCTAATGTCTCTCATCATCAAAGTTGACCCTAATTAATGTGCAAGCGCAAAGCAAGGAGAAGTTGATCCATCGGTATCAGGTTTTTAATTAGTGGAAACTAAAGATTTCATTTCATACAAACTCCAGTCCATATATAGCATCACCTTACTGGCACATTAATTAAAGCTAACGTATTAATTAGGTGCAACTTTGTAATCACTATCCCTTTGATCACGAACAATATTGAAATAATAATAACAATGATGATTATAAAACAAAACAAAATAATTAAAATAAAAATTATTATTAAGTAGAGGCAATGGCAGATTGAGTATGAGAAGCAGCAAGAGGGGTTCTTCTCGGGTTGGCCGCAAACCTTGAAGAGAAAGCATACATCTGATGGTAATCATCATCATCTACAGCGCTCCCACAACCGCTTCTATCGAAGTTGAGAGAATAGCTCAAGGGGTCATACCGACACTGGAATGAACTTTGCCTACTTGCTCCGGCACTGCGTACCATCTCTTTGCTCTGTTTCTTCACCTTCCTCAAAATCTTTACTAGAACTCTGCAACAACACCCATTTTTACCCCCTGACGTTTTACTTCTGGCGCTGCTCCTACCCGTGGCATCCCCGTTTTTGGTGGTGCAGCTGTTTTTGGGGCACCAAAGAAGCCATATTTGTGCCATCCTTTCTCTTTCTAGCTTGTTGGGTTTTGAGGATTTTATGAAATAAACAAAAGGTGGTGAGAGTGAGGGGTTCATATGGATTATTGGATTTATACTTGAAACATAATATATAGAGAGAGAGGAGAAGGAAAGTGCAATCACGGTCCTAGGGGGAGAGTGGAGATGGGCGTGGTGGTTTCTGTTACAGATATATATTAAAATGAAATTGGGACCTAATTTTTAACGTAGATAAATCTCATGCAAAGCCAAAATAACTAAAGGAGTCAAATGTGATCTGGTTTCTTTACAGTTTGATATTTCATCATTCACGTGACGTGACCACAACTAGTTAAAAAAAGAAACCGCTGGAGAGAAGGTGGAGTTTAAGCAAATTTTAGAGCTAGACTTGCTTCAAACAAGAGGTGCTGTACACATGCAAAGCACGTCTGTTCCCATTTTGATTCGATTAGAAACAATTAATTTCAGTGAATGTGATATATACAGAGAGAGACATGGTCCTGGAGATACCAACTAGTTAGGATTTTCTGTTTTTCAAATTATCATATATCAGTAATAAGTTATGAATAGTTTAAGTATTTTCTAAAAAAAACTTCAAATCCTTTAAGATCAATTAATAATTTAATCATTGCAGTTTCCACCTCATTTATACCAAAACATGTAATATTATAATTAATTTATTCATGTATAAATCCTTGAGACATAAATCCTTATTACAAATAATATGCGAAAGAAAGATTCTGTGGGGAGTCTGAAATAACATGAGCGAATGATTGAAGGGCAGGCAGTGGCCGTTGGGTGACTGAAAACAATTAACAAGGGGAATTTCCTTTTTTCACTGCATGCTTGATACTTGATAGGTATATAAATTATTATAAATATTAGGGTTTGCCCCTAAATTAGACTCATTTTCTACTTCAACTATAATTTCGTTATACTTTTTGGTCCCTGTATTAGTGGTGTTAACAAAAAATAGCAATCTCGTTAATCGTTGATGTAGACGATAACGTGATGGTTGACTAACATATTGACCAGACAGAAAATTTTTTTAAAAAAATTTAAAAATAAATATTATTTAATTTTTTAAAAAATTATTAAAAACCATAAATAATTATTAAAAAATTGTAAATAATTAACAAATCAAATAATTCTTCTTCTTTTTCAATTTTAATTATCTACAAATTCCAAAAGAATACAATGAGATTTTCAATGTTGTCATCTATTTTCTTTTTTTGATTTATTCTGGCATTACTATTTTGACATTCACGGTCTTGAAACAATAACAACATATGATTTGATAAAAAAATTATAAAAAATATTAAAAAATTGTAAAATTATCGATTAAATGCCACTGACTCAAAATTTTTATTGCATCTTTAATAATTTTCCCAATTTCATAATTTTTATAACTTTTTTATAATTTTAAAATATTTTTAACAACATTTAATAATAACTTACAATTTTAATATTTTTAATAATTTAAATATATTTTACAATTTTTATATATTTAAAAATATTTTTTATGATTTTTAATAAAATTTTCATAATTTTTTATAATTTTTTATGTGGTCAACATAGTCAACTCATAATCAATATGGTCAATGGTTATGTCATTGTCCACATCAGCAATCAACAAGAATATGAGGTGTTTTGATTGATTACTTTTTTTAACACAGTTAACGATAGAAACTAAAAATATAATGAAATTATAATTTAGATATAAAAATAAAAAAATTAAATATCAAAAGAAGAAGAAAATAGATATAATTCAGGTGAAGACAGCCTCAATATTAATTTGACTCAGTCAGTCAAATGATGATATATGTATGAGGTGACTTTGAAATTTAAAGCAGTCCCCATTTTCTATATTATTATTCATCATGTGGTGGATCCATTCCTGATTTACTGTGTTAGTATATACAAATATGCACCTCTTTCTCAGAGTCTCTATCATGTGCGTACAACATGCTCTTTGCAACTAATTTTTAAATTTGCATTCACAATATATTATTAGGGTTGTGTCAGTTTCCACGCGGTTTCAAAGGTGGATCTAGTGGGATGGTTTTCCCAGGAAACAAAGGAAAAAAATGTTAGTATTCACCACCTCGAGGTTTGGGGTAAGGACTGACTACTGAGAACTAGGAGGTTTTTTTTATTGTTATATAAAAATAAAAAAAATATTTGTTGCTGTTTTTCATCATCTTTGCCGAGTTTAGTTTAATATTTGAATATAGTTTTAGGCCCAAAGTTCGAGAGCGAGGGTCAAATCTTTGAATTGATGAATATAGAACAATTAAACCGACCACTCAAATAACATTTTAGGCTTTGTGTGTCATATTAGATTATTTATCCATTAATTTGAAGTGAAGGATGGAGATGGCGTTGGAATGAAAGTTTGGTTTTGGCCGAAAATAAAAGAGCTTCAGTTTTCATGAGGATATATTATTATAAGATTTGTTTGTTTATTGTTTCCATCCATAGTAGTAGGTTTAGGGTTTTTCTATTTCCCAAGGAATTTAATGCAAAAAAACAACTTATGCTGGGAACGGTCCCAGATTCTCCCTCCATATAATTATTTGTTATTCACGGAGTTACAAATTAATAATATATAGTTACTTGCGATACGTAACTGTTTTTAACAAAAATATATTTATAAAGAGTACACTTGTTGAGGATAGATTCAATTAATAGACAACTTAACGTTACTGTTTAAGCGTTGAACTTTCTTCCTTGTAACTTATCAATTTTCTCCTAAGTGACTCAGTTACTCTTTTTCTTGTAACATCTTCACATCTGGAAATGAGAAACTGCTCCCTTACAAGGTTGCTTTTGCACAAGACAAGCAGAACCTTTCATGACACTGCCAAAGCATGGAATCAACAACATTTATCAAAGTGGAAAGCCATATTGAAGGAGGAGTTGGCAATTAATGTTCCCAATGACAGAGAAAATGCGTGCATATACAGGGTCCCCGTTAACATGCGTAAGGTGCAACCCGACGCCTATGCTCCCACTATCATCTCAATCGGTCCTTACCATCTTGGACAGGAAAGGTTACAAGCAATGGAAGAGCTGAAATGGAAATTCTTTCACCGCCTCTTTCGTCCGAAACAGCCAAATGGGGTGGAACTAGACCCAGCGATGAAAGCCATGGAAGATTTGGAGCAGGATGCTCGTAGGTGCTAGTGGGACAATGCTGAACAACATAGTAAGGATAAATTTGTTAGGATGATGCTGGTTGATGGCTGCTTCATTGTGGAGCTCTTGAGAGAGTTGAAGCACAACAACTTTCAGTGTGCTCCCTCTGTTCAAAGGTGGATGCTGCCTACTCTTCGTCGGGATCTGATCATGCTTGAAAACCAACTTTCTCTTTTTGTTTTGCAGAAATTGTTTGAGCTGACCAAAAGATCAGAAGAATCAAGCACTTGCTTGGAACAGCTTGCCCTTTGTTTTTTCAATCCTCTATTGCAGTCTCAAAGGGATATGCGGGCCGTGAATGCACAAGGAATTCAGAACACGTTGCACTTTCTTGACCTTTTCAGGCAAAGTATCCTCCCATTTCCTATAAACTTATCACAAGGACTAGAAACTAGCAAGACGAGCGATTCGAGCAATGCAGCAGAAGAGGGGATTGCCATGGTGCGGTCCATGACGGAGCTAATGGAAGCTGGTGTCGTGATTGAGAAAGCTGTTAATTGTCGTCCACTAGATGTCAGCTCAGAGGGGAGGTGGCTAAAAGTCCCTCCTCTCTACATCGATGATCACAAGGGAACCCTATTTCGAAACATGGTAGCCTATGAACAATGCCATCCCAAGTGCAAACCTTATGTCACATCGAATTTGTTCTTTTTCGATGGTTTGATTAACTCAGCTGAAGATGTGGGATTTCTTCACCACAAAGGGGTTCTGCACCATTGTTTAGGTAGCAACAAAGAAGTGGCAAAACTTTTGAATGGACTGTGCAAGAAATAGCAATGGATGGTAGGGAGTCTTACTTATGCAAAGTAGTACACGATATGAACACTTATTGCAATGGCTCCTATGCTTGGTTTAGAGCGGGTTTGGAACACCATTAGTTCAGAAGTTGGGTGGTAGGCATCTCCACCCTTGGAGCTATTATAGTTGTTTATCTCCCACTAATTCAAACGGGATTTGTATTTGTAGAAGATCCGAAGAATCTTGACGGCCCCTTTCATCATGACTTAATTCATTGCCTACTTCTACCTCTTAGTCATTTGTTTTCTTTCAAAATAAATGATGAGAATGAGAATAAAATTTGGATGTATTCGATTTGATCTAAGTTTTATTATTGTTGTTATTGTATCATGTCTCAAATGTACAATAATTTTGTTCTTTACTTTTCTCTCTCTTAAGTTAATCACATTGATTGTCATATTATAATAAACGAGTACTTATGTTTATTTATTTTGTTCCATTAATTTAATTTATTTATTGAAGATAGTTTTTAAGTATAATAAATGTGTAATTATATTCCATTAGTTTAATATGTTTATTGAAGATAGTAATTTTTAAGTTTGACAGTGAATGGGAGCTATATCCACTATTGTAGAAGCCATAACAAATAGTTATTTAATCCTCTGTCCATTTTGTAGATTCGATTTCTTTAGCTCACTCCCTTTCGGTCCAACGCATTTTTACATTCTAGTTTTCTTTGTTCCTTTTTTTCTAAAATATAAAAAATAACTATTTTTTAATTTATTATCTTATTTAGATTAATTATTCAATTCATCATTTTCATCCAATTTGTGTACCATTTTTTTCAATTTATATTTTATATCTATATTAATTTAATTCGGACTCAAACGAATACAAAGATTCCAATCAACACATCAATTTAGTACCCAATGCCTCATCAAAACGTCCAAAGTAAATAGATTGCATCTAGCGCTCATTGGTTAACCGAAGTAAAAATTGTGCCCAACACTCATTGGAACGTCTGAAGGAAAATGCATCTAATGGTTATTAACATACAGATAATATGCTAATTATATCCGACTCTACTAGAACATTTAATAAGATAATCAATTTTCTAATGTCGTCATTTAAAACTAAAGTTTCACAAATGAATTCAATAGGTTATTTCGGAAATTATATTCTGATAAAAAATTTTAGTTTTAACTATTATGGAAATATTAAATTTGAATATTGGTATGTTTATATATATATTTATATATAATTTAGTTGAGCCAAAGTAAGCTCTATTGTTGAAATTATTTTAATTTAAGATAGAAAAAGTTATGTGCATGTAATTTAAGCCGTGTTAATATTGATTAGCTTAAATGAAGGTTAATATTTAATAAAAATTACATGTGCAACTATTATAACAAACATGTGAAGATTATTCGATTTTACATATGAATAATAAATCGACCCAAAGAAAGATTTATTGTTTGACATATTTTTATTGTCAATATTTGACTCCTACAACAAGATATCACTTATAAGTAAATATTTTGTCTAAAGATGAAATATTAATGGAACGTCTGATATTTTGAGATGATATTTACTTTTATTTGAATTTACTGTTTCGATTTATATTTGGAGGCTTATATGAGTTTATTTAATTTGATTCAACTGCTATTATACCTACTAATATTATTGCATGCATTGAAGTATTCAAGGGAATTATGTCTA
The DNA here is from genome assembly GCA_020496765.1 of Gossypium stocksii. Classification (NCBI taxonomy): domain Eukaryota; kingdom Viridiplantae; phylum Streptophyta; class Magnoliopsida; order Malvales; family Malvaceae; genus Gossypium; species Gossypium stocksii. The sequence goes on from CM035624.1 coordinate 129,321,461, forward strand.
ATAAGATTACCATGGGTAAAGAATTCATGGCCAACATTGAAAAAAAAACTTGTCAGGAAGGAAAAGGCTAAATTTAATACATTCTTAACAAATCTAACTTCAATGTGGTAGGAAAAAAAAAAAGTTGTGGATATGACACCACAAAAGAAACAACAAAATGATTCAATTAATGTTGGTTGTTTCTGTTGGTGGGAAAGGTGCATTATTTAATTTTGTTTGTTTTAAGGTTAATTTAATTTGACATTGATACCTAAACACATTTAGTGGATAGATTTCGGTGCAACAACTCACATAAGTGTATCTATACAAAGTTGTTGTCACTACCAAAAACTAATTGATGGTAAAAGATACATCTACATAGGCAACGGTAATTCGATAGAAGTTGAAGCAATGAGAACTTTTAGATTATTATTAAGGACTTGGTTTTATTTAGATTTGAATGAGAATTTTTTGATATCATCTTTTAGGCCGAACTTGATTTTCATTTCAACATTGGATAACTATTCATTTGAAAATAGAAAATTTAGTCTCTTTCATAATTTAAATTTAATTGGTTCCGTTTATCAAGTAATGATGATCTATGTTGTTTCATTTATACTACCGTAACAGGTGAGAGAAGCAAATTAATCCTTGAAAGTTCAAGTTCAATGTGACACAAGATTAAGCCATATCTTCAAAAGGAGAATTGAAAAACTTGTGTCCAACGGTTTTCTCGATCCCCTAATTTTTTGAAACAAACAAAGATTAAGAATTTAGTGCCAACAGAAATTAGACATCATGGAACTAATACATATATTCGTGGTCCATTCCCTATGACTTTTTAGAATGGTCAACAATATTACCGTTTTCTCATTCATGAGAAATCACACTGAATGCATTCAAAATATATAAGGTTGAAGTTGAAAATCAACTTAACAAAAGAATTACAAGCATTATATTACGACAGATAATTAATATCTTGTTCACATGTACTCATATTCAAAATAGTTGAAACTATTGTGTCTACCTACCCTGTATCTTATTCACATGTCCCCATAATTCTATTTGTTACAAACAGTCGATGGCATCTCCAGGATTCCAATGACGAGCTTCGTGAATCGTGATGCAGAATCTGCCTGGCTGTGTGTTAAGCATGTCAAGAGCAATGCTATTGTTACATCAAAGGTTTGTAATATTTTGTTACTTGGATAAACCCAGACTCCGGTTTAACTGGTGCCTAAATGATTTTGTTGACACATTCTTATGATAGTTAATAATATTACCCCCCCCCCCCACAATAAGAGAAGTTGGGATATAAAACATAGTTCTGTAAGATCTTCCGACCCTTGACCTCATTTGTCAGGACAACCGCTAGGTCAGCCAAACCGTCTCGAGAAGTTTGCGAAAGTGGCATTGGAGTGATTGGTGAGCCGGCCTGGTGGTAGCATTAGAGATGGAGATGCCATCGACTGTTTATAACAAATAAATATGGAGTCTCGTTACTTTTCACCAATGTGAGGCACTTCAGACATTGATACTTTCTTTTTTTGGTAAAAAATAAATGCATTAAACATTCAAGGCATCACATATTACAAATTCATGATAACAGTAATCAAAAAACAAAACTACTTTCTCAACTAAGTACAAACGTACATTTTTTATATGACATTACTTTCACAACTAAGAGGACAGACCAAGCGCAGTTTTTTACAGTACTGGACAATCATTGCTGCTCTTAGCTTACCAAAATAATGGAACAAGAGCTTTTCTTCATTTAAATATAGATTGCAAAAATGGACAACTGCATATTAATTGGATTTGGTTCCTATTCTTTCCATTCATCAAATAAAATAATTCTTTCAGCCAAAAGAATTTAATATAAAATCACTTTGAATTCATAATCTGAGCACCGTTAGTGCCTGCCCCATATATATATATATATATATATATATATATGAGTATTTTAAACAAATAGGTTAATGTAGTCTTGTGTGTTTGGACTGAGTAAAGCATACAGAGGAAAACATACAACAACACAAAGGAAGCATTAGATTAAATTGAGAATAAAATCCTGCTCCTAGGAAGTGGATATATTTATTATTTATGTTCCATTTCTTTTCTGGTATGGCGTCTTTTAAATTTTAATTTTAACTGAATGAAGTTCCCTTATCTCTAAATTTCTTGCAAAATGGAGAAGGAACACTCTAACCCAATCCTAGTTTCAATAACATGGTTATGTGATGTGATACAAGGGCTAGTTTCTAAATTCTAATCTTCTGCCCAGACCTTCCTGGACTATCAACATAACCCAAATCCAAGTTTCAGAATTTGAGAATGCTCGAAGTGTTTTCATTCATTGCAACATCCCAAATGCACAGAAGAGAAACCGGTATTACATTACAATTGTAGAGGGATATAGCATCTAGTCTAGTTGGCATTCTCAAAGCAATTAGGCATCATCATCATCACCATCATCATCATAATAATAATAATTTTGGACTATTATTCTTAATAGAAAAACATGGTAACAGGATGGAGTAATTTTCCGTTCCAACTTTGATAAGAGAGAAAAATTTGGGCAATAATTAATTCCAAGTTCAAACTTAAGCTGGTAATGTAAAGATGTGCAAGCAATTAAGCAAAGGTTAAGTATCAGCAAGAATACATGGTCTGGTATAAACCAAAAATACCTGTCCAATGTTCATTCCAAAACAACTTTGGCACCAAGAGCCTTCATTTTCTCAATTATTTGTTCACCTTCTTCCTTGGAGACACCCTTCTTCAAGACAGAGGGCGTCTTCTCAACCAAGTCCTTAGCTTCCTTGAGACCCAAATCAGTAAAACTCCTAACCTCCTTTATTACTTTAATCTTCGAAGCAGCTTCATATGACTCCAACTTCAATTCAAAAACAGTCTTATCTGGCTTTTTCTCTTCCTTCGCTGCCGCTGCCGCCCCGCCACCAGCCGTCTTCATTGCCAAGCCGGCAGCAGCACCACCCTTCATGACTCCCACAGTCGGCGGCTCAATCATTCCTCGTTTCTTCATTATAATAGAGCCTAACTCGGAAATTTCAGACAAAGTAAGGCCAGAAATTTCATCAACGAGTCTCCAGACACGCTCAGTTGGAGGACTGCGGTGTTCGGTGGGATCGAAATTAGAAGGATCATAGTCAGCTGGGAGTCTCCGTTGATCAATCTCAACTTCTTCGTCCTCTTCGTCTTCTAGCTTTGCAGGCTGGTTAAAATTCCTGATTGAAGAGCCAAAAGCATTGAGAGTGACAATCTGAGATCTGCAGTAAAACCCATTAGGTAAATGATGCCTTAATCTTAAAAGCAAGCTCATTTCTTTCAGCAACTAAAATGATGCAGGATCGGGAATAAAACCCTAGAGAGTGAGAGGGAGGTTTTGCGCCTCTTTCAGTTTCAGGTTAATAGACTGTAATAGTGGTGATGACTAACAGTAAATATAAAAATCTACGCAGAAGCAGCAGCTTGACTCAAAGTGTTTGGAATTTGGGCTTTTATCTTTAGGCCCTCCAAAGAAAAAGCAGCGCCTGCTTGCCGGGTTTAACTTTAAGAGACCAAAGCGATGTCATGCGTTGCCAACCTAACAAGCTCGTTCAAAGAAAATAACAAACCAAGCTGATTCGCAAGGATGGAACCACCCCAGTTCAATCATCGATCCAGGCTCAACCCCAATACCAAAACACTTGATTGAAATTGTTTTTAAGTTGTTGCCATTGCAAACATTTCTTTTCTTTTCTTTTTTAAAGTTATTAATCATGGAGCATAAATACATATAGCCGTGCACCTAGAATTTAAATTAATAAAAATTAAGATATCTTTACAATAAGTAAATGTTTTTTCTTCTCTTCATTGAAAATAAATCATGCAAGTGGTTAAAAATGATTAAGTGATTACTAATTTACATGTTGAATACATAATACTACAACCAAATCAAAATGTGAAATGAATAATGTGTTTTTGAGTTCCGAAAGAGGACTCTACATTTGATATAACGTTATAAACAGATTTACCAATTATAACAACTGCTTCAATTAATGCGCCAAACACTTTAAAAAAGCCGCAACGATAAATAGAATTATTGCAAAATCTTGAGATCATGCCATTGCCAATTTGTTTGTGATAACGACCTTGCATTTTCAACCAAATAGGCTGCCTTGGTGCTGCATAAATCAAGACTGTGTGGATAATACAAGTCAAATTAAAATGTTATTTCACAAGGTGCATGAAATGTTCTTCCCCGGCATATGGACTCCAGGTTTTCTCCAGCATAAGAACAAAGCGGTGAGACCTCCACACCTGGGTTCATATGTTCAAAACATGTCGAGGATTAATGAGAAAATATACGACACAACACATGAACCACTAGAGATCCAAAACCAACAATAGAGCCATAACAGAACATGCAAAGTCAACCGTGAAATTACCAGTGGCGTATAATGGCACTGAATGTGTTAAGAAGCCACCAGCAGCAACTACCCAACGTGTGTGTAGTCGTAGAACAAGCAGCCTCGCGCTGTCTGGAGTGTCATAATTTGAACCATTTGCGTTTTTCACTGGTGCAAACTCTTCCTCTCGCAATACCTACATATTTGGAAACACAAAGAATTAAATGAGTAATTAATCCCCTGACGCAATTTCCGTAAACAGTGAAAAAAATATACCTCTCAGCAACAACAAAGAAAATCAATTGGAGAAAGAGAAAGGTGTCACCTCAAACAAAGCAGTTGAAGGAGCATAGGGAAATGCATCAAATATGAACTGCTCTAGTTTCAAACCCATTGTATAACCATGAATAGATGGAATTTTTCTCTCCGCCAGATGGTAGCTCTAGTCAAGACAAATATAGACATTCACATCCTTTTAAGGGTTAGATAGGAAGGCACTAACAAGCTATTACAAATCTGATCTATAGAGGTACCAAGAAATATAATAATTGATCTCAGATTCTCAATTGTCCATTTTACATGTCATACACTCTTAAAAGACAGGAAAGATAGCTCAATTAAATTGCATTATGGTATTACTTCATGCATCAAGAAAACCTTTCCTTTAGGACCCTATGAGCTTTTTATTCTCTAAACAGCATTAATAGAAAAAGCAATGCTCAAGGCATAACATATCAAAATGTGTATGCCCAAGGTCAGGAATAAGACACTAACATGCTGTCTTTCTCAAGGCCATTTGCCACTTGGTTTAGAAAATCCGAAGTAAACATGTGTAAGCACACCTGAAAAACATAAAGTAATTAGCACAAGGAATATAGTCACACCTATTCCAATTATTTGAGATGTTATGGCAAAGTCTCTAACATAGTCTAGGAAAATTAGCACAAGGCATATAAGTCGCTAACACATTTCCTAAGGTAACAAACCAAATTGAAACCATCGAAGAACAAAAATTGTTTGTGAAATTTTGAATACCCCAGAGCAATTATCTATTTAGCAGTGATTGAAATTTTTCTAAAAATCTATCATCTAAAGAGAAGGAAATAATCAGTAAATTAAAGTCATTCAAGTTCGAGGGCAAGAAAGTACACAACAAATTACATGAATTCGCCAGCTGCAAACAGTTTCTATGACGTTCAAAACTTTTTGTTTCTTGAATGCTTTCAAAAATATTTTCCATTAAGGGCATGACCTTCATCTCTCACCTATAAACTGAACTGCCTACAATCTCACAAATAAAAGCCTAAGAAAAGCCAAAAGATATAGCATACTTGAATCTGAAAGCACTAGCTTTTGTTAAAAGCAAGCAATATTTCTTATAAAAACCAAAAAGAAAGGGTGAGAATTACTGTACATTACTCCAACAAAAACGAGGACGTCCAGTTTGCTGGTTTACTGCAGAAGCCAGTGATTGATCTAATTCAGTGTATTCAACCACAGTAAGTGGTCCACCTTTACCTCGCCTTACAAAAACACCAACCTTTTCCTGGGGATAGGCCTGTAACCAAATCACTAGAAGAAATTAAGAGATTATGAAGTCTTAAAGTGATTAAAGTTTACAATATTATCAAATTCCACAAGCTTACGCAACAAAAAGATAAAGCATTGGCATGCCTTTACGCAATCAGTGTTCTTCATTTGCATGACATGAGAAGAGTGAGATACAGCATAACAGATCAATGCAATATATGCTACTCAAGAATAAAACATGGAAAGCACAAGCATTCCTTCATATTTAAAAAGACGAAGTAGAGCTCAATAAATGTAACTTTCAAACATCAATATCATGCTAATAAATAATAATTTGCTAGCAATGAAATACCATTAACTGCAAATCAGATAAATCCCTCTTTCTTTTTTTCTGTTTTCTTGCCTTCCTCCTCCCCCCCGCCCCCCACCCCACAATCTTTGTTTGCAAGACCCAAAGAAAGCTAAAGGTCAAAGGAGGAATCGGAACTCAAGGATTCTAATTGGTACGTTAGAAAACAGTAAATAACTAGATATACAAAAGTCCTTTGAACTGTTGCAATCCAGCTTAAATTTCTCAAATATGCATAACATAGGAAAAAATAGGAACTGAAGTTCCCAGATATACATGAACATTGAGAAAATTAACTACCTTATGGACAACTTTAGCAGCTGCAGCTACACCTTTATCAATGAAATATCCCAGGAATGTTGGATCAGCTACACGAACCTGCACTTGAGATCCTTATCACTGTCTCTTTAAATAAGAAATATCAAGGAAATTTTTAACGAAACAAAACAAAGACAAACACACCAATGCATTGTCAACACCGTAGCAATCAACATATTTAATCCCTCTCGTGGCCATATCGTCTAACAATCTTGAAGATTTCAAGGCTGAACAAAAAGTTCGGTATCCAATATTTATATAATAGAAGAAACCAGGACACTTTTGAAGATAGTTGAATAACAAACACACCTATTTGTACATTATTTTCAAAATACCTGTATATACTCCTCCATTCCCATCTGGAGACTTAGCAACCTGGCTTGAGAAAAGGCACTCACGTGACCACCAAATTTGAAAAAGTTTTCCACTTAGAAAAAGATGCAGATTGTGAAATAAAAGAATATTATTGTCAGCCAAATGAAAAACCTTCACGTATTATTATTGCTTCAAAGAGAATAGTGTAGCAGGAATACTGTTCCTTGACGCAACAGAATAAGAACTTTTCCATCCTAAAACTTAGAGACAGGTACCTCTATCCTTTCAGCAATCAACATTACTTTACAAGAATTCTCAACCCTATAGTGCTGTTGCAATGTTATAATAGTATTTGTTCACATCCAATCCGAATCAGTGATACAGTAAGTAGAACTGTTCAAGGACTTGATCAGCTTTTAATTAGAACTTGATTTTTTATTGACTTGCACGTTCACAAAAGAAACCATACCTTGAATGGAGTCTCCATGACATATCTACCATCCTTTGAGATGCAAGGTATGGTGTCTTGCTGGAAAAAAGTAACCTGCACCATGTCCAGCCTTCAAAGTCAGCAAAATTAACAAAGATAGACAATAAGAAAATCAGAGAATCAGAGACCATCTTACTTGATCTGCTTCAAGACCAAAATATTTATGGCTCTCAAAGAATTTGCCTGTTGCATCATCAGTAAATGGACTAGTCATTATGTACCAGTGAATTGTCACTGAACCTGCAAATACCTAATCATCAGGATAACATACACACAGAGAATCATGCAGAGTAGTAGATAAGAAGTTTACCCTCATTCATAGCTTGTGCGGCTAGTCGTTGAACACACAAAATCCGCTCAGCTTGCAGTTGAAAAAGCGACTTCCCAGAAGGAAGTCCAATGTCTGTAATGAAAATGCAAAAAAGTAAAAACAATAAATTTGAAGTAATAACAAACAGACAATTTTAGTTCTGTAAATGAACTGAGCATGAATGAATAGACCCCTGTTTGTGTTAGTTTCTTTATATTTGAGCTTGTGTTAGTTAAGAATTTCTAAATTGTGCTCATGCTTGTTTGCTTAAAATTATGTGTTTGAATGAATTCACTTAAATTAAATGGACTTGTTCGAGAATACTAAACAAACATATTCATGAATACATAAGTGAACATGTTTCAAACAATTAAAAATCTGTACAACATATATAATTAAATTTAAACAAACAAACAAGAAATAAGCATGTTTCTTATTTTGGATACAAAATAATGGAACAGGAATTTTAATAATTAAACTACAAATGGATACAATAAAACGCAAATAACAACAAATTAATATTACTAGCTTATAATTGAATAATAAGCAATTTTTAAACTATTTACTAAACAATCTTTAAACAATTCATAAACGAGATTCTTTGTGACTATAAATAAATAAACTGCATGTACTCTGTTCAAGTTTGGTTCGTTTATCAAATGCGCCTAAAAACCTTGTTCATAATGCTTTATGTAGCTTGATAAACAAAGAGAAATCAAAACATTCATCAAATGCTTTATTCATTTATAGAGCTAGACTTTACTAAACAAACGGACTAAAGCTATATACAGACTTTACTGAAAAAAACAATAATATAAAGCTATTCAAATTTCAAATATTTAATAAAACGTTTCTTGCACCATTTACTATCCAACAAGTTCATTCGTTTTAACTTTTTCTCTCCTCATTTGCTTTATACGTTTGAAACATGTTTCCTTCTAAATCTCTCTGATTAATACATACAGAGCCAGAGCATCATGGTATAATCATCACAGTCAGCACTTCTCCGGAACCTTATCATCTATTTATGGCCCAGAATTAAACGATGATTTCAGAACTCGAGAGAATTTGGCAACCAAGAAGAGTGAGGACGGAAAAGCATTAACATGGGTTAACTCTAGTTTTCAGAAAGGACATTCATTCCCTGAACTGTTCAGCACACAAATCAGTTGACGTCATCATCCAAGAAACTCTAATGTAGCATAAGATTTTCAAAATCATGTCAGTGCTGGATAAAACGTACTCACTGAAACATCCCTTGGGATCTGAACTTCCAAGCCGAGTCCCCTGCGATACATTTCAATCAATCATACCAAGATAAGACAAAAGATGGAAAATGAAAAAAGGTTAGTGAACATGGCCTATTATTAATAAAGCATATTTGGATCCTTTTCATTAATGGAAAAGTATAGAATCCTGTAAATCAATTTTTTTAACTAGAAATAATTATTGAAAAAAACAGATTGAAGCATCCACTTTTTAAGTTAAGACATGTCACTAATTATCATTACTAGACATCCAACAAAGCAACATCATACCAACCTTTAGTAAATAATGAGCATCCACTTAAAAGTTAATGGGATCTGCTTTTTGCATTAAAAGTGAAGACATTGGTGGCAAAATATCATGTCTAATGTGCAAACCACTCTAAGGCAACATCATTTCAAAATTATGGTCAAAGGTAGAAAAACTCCTTAGCCCAGAACCCGTAATAACAGCACCATTTAATTACTAACACTGTAATAGGTAGATGGGAAAGAATGATTACTTTCTTTCAATCCACTCCTTTTGGGAAGAAAGAAAATAAGAAGAGGAAACAAATTTAGTGTATCTGCAGCATTCCTTTTCCTCAAAATCCAATCATTCAAAATAAGACAGGAAAAAAATCATTCCACTTCTATCCCTTCATACTCAATACAATTAAGTAAATAAATTTCCTTCCCCTCTTCTTTCTTTTTTTCCCCATTCCTCAATCCTCACCTTTTCCCTTCTCTGCATTCCTTACCTACCAAAGATATAGAATATAGCTCAACAGGAAGCAATACCTGTCCACCAGATAGGAGCAAAACAGCCAATTTGCCTTCTGAGATAGCCTTCAATCCCATCTTCCACCACCTTTCTCTGTGCTCCATCGTTCTCTCATCCACCGATGACACCCAACTCTCCGGCACTGGCTCTATTGCTGCCACCGGCAGTCCTAAAAGCCAACAAGAAGACAAGATCATATTAAAGAGATAACCAAAATAGATGATAAGTAAGGATTTATTTGTATATACGCACCCTGGGATCGAAGCGAGCAGCGAATGATCCGATCTATTCTGGAAAGATCCAAACTCTGAAGAATGAACACAGAAGTTCAAATAATAATTAAGAACAAAATTTGAGTTATAGCTCTATTCAGTTAACGATCGAAGCTGCAGTCGAACTTGCTTGGAATTGAAGAATTTCAATAAACAGTTACAATTAGAATGGAAATTGAATAATTGGACGTTGCAGTTGAATGTCGAAAGAGTTTTTTTTTTTTTTTTAATGTTTGGAAAGCGAAACGAGATTGGATCGTGGTAGTTGATAAAAAAGTGTGGTGACCTGTATAGCCTTGAGGAGGAGGTGGCGTTCTTCAGGGGAAAGCTCGTCCCAAAGAGCGAAAGCGTCTTCCTGGCCGTAATCTTTGAGCCTCTCCAGCAGTAGCTGAGGGGGCGCAGCGACAGCGTTACTGTGTATCCCCATCGGCTCCCTCATTTTGTTACCAGAAGCAAAGTAGAAACTAAACAAACCAACCTGCAAATGTTGTTTATGTTTTGGTAGATCTCATCTCATCTCTTCGCTGTATTAGTTATTATTAATTAGCCTAGGTGGTTGGTTCCATGGCAAAGCAAAGACAAGAAACCTGTGGAGTGGAGTGTCGACATACAACTGGAATTCCCTCAATGCCCTCTCCTCCCATCCAAATTACTGCATTACTCATGCATCGTTGACGACAAATCCTATTATTATCCAATAAAAAGGCAAAAGCAATAATGAAAGAAATGACCTTTTTCCTGAATGTATCCGTCCATCATTTTCTAATCAAATCTGAAAACACTGATTTCAAATGCTATGTATGTATGTAATTGAAAGCGCAATGGCAATAGAATCCCGATGGGACAGACATTAGGGGTCCGAATTCCATATTCAATCAATCAATTACCAACCTAGAAGTATGTAAATTCAATTAAAACCGTCTGGAACATGAAATGCTGGAGGCTGCCCCACCACTGAGTCACCGACAAACTTCTTAAAACAGATACAGCACATAACGATGTTGGAGCTACAGTTTTATTTTTTAATAAACTTATTTATTGGAACAAAAAAAAACACTTATTCCATGATAGGATATAAATATACACATCAATTAATTTATCAAATATAAAATTGAGTGATACTATTTTCGATGAATAAATTCGAACTAGCATGCTTCAAAAGAATAATAGTGCCCAAAGATAATTTGTAGCAAAAAGAAATGCCGCCCAATGATACAAATTTTATTTTCCTAGAAACGCCATGGGCCAGCTAATGATGTTTTTGAAGCTACCTAGAGAAAGAAGGGCCGGGATAGGGTCCATGCGAACAAGCTCTGGAAGCAGCAGATACAAAATCTAAAGCCTGGCTCTCGTGTCTTTCATTCGATGTGGATAATTTTTCCGGTCCATAAAATTAGCATGGATTTTGAACTGACTGCTGCCCGACATTAACATGGACTTTTGAATACTACTCAACCCACTACTGGTTGTTGAGAGCATACTTCCCCAAGAAACAACATCCGGCCCCTTCTGTTTCGTTATCACACCTGAGAATTCATATATATATATATATATAAATATAAAATAAAAGTTTAAATTTATGCGTAAATTTTCCTACCCTTAAATAAAAGAAAAAGACACCTTTAAATATGTTCGGAATTCAAATTTTTATTAATGTAATAATAACGATACCAATAAAACTTAAAAAATATATAAGTTAATATTCAATATATATACTTTGGTTATACCTTCTCATTATTACTAAGGATTATACGACAAAAATATACCAAATATTAATTAAAATGATAAATCAATTGTATTTCTTCAAGTCCCAACCTAAAATGAAGCCTTCGTGTACCTTGCCTTTCTATTTTATGTCACGGCCAAAAGTTACAAAATAATTCTAAATATTATTTTTATATAAATATTATCTTCCATTTTAATTAGTTCCGATGATTCAAATCCATCAAATAATAGAGAAAGTAAGGCAGTCAGATATGCAAGTTGGCGTGAAATAAAGCAACCTGCAGCTGCATGGATTCTAATATATATATACACATATTGGCTGATCGAACGGTCTGTGGCAAGCAACGCCCTATCTTTTACTTTTGCTTTTGCTTTTACTTTTTCTTTTCTTTTGATAAAGCAAAAGACGAACCAAAAAAATACTAGACTGGGCCGGCTGAGGACCTTGGATGCTGTTAACGTGCAACTTTGCCTTTATATTGGATTAGATTCAAAGCTGCTGCTACACTTCTCAGCTTCTCGATCGCATCTGTGTATCCTCCCTCCACATATTAACTAATATACGTTACTTACTGTAATTGAAACCACCAAGGCAAGTATGCTCACTCTTGCAATAACTATCTGAATAAAAAAGGGTAGGAATCTCCTCCTCTAGCTCATACTGCCAGTTTCAGATATGAAGAAGCTTCTCTTCCTCTTTTCTCTCATCTCATTATTCTTCCTCTCTTCTTCTAGTCCAGCTTTCTCACATAATTTGTCTCTCAGAAAGCAAGCATCAGTCCTGGTTTCTCTAAAACAACAAATTGAGGAATCCTCCACTTCCACTCCTCTAGCTCTAGGTGGTTGGAATGTGTCCAACTACTTGTCACTTTGCTCTTGGACGGGTGTCCAATGTGATGGCTCGAATAGGTCAATAATTTCTCTTGATATATCCAATTCCAACATTTCTGGTTCTCTCTCTCCGGTTATCTCCCAACTTCAAAGCCTTGTTTATCTCTCGGTGTCTGGCAACAGCTTCTCGGGTGAGTTTCCGCAACAAATTCACAACCTTAAGAGGCTTCAGTTTCTCAACATATCCAAAAATATGTTTAGTGGAGAGATGAAGTGGGATTTCTCTCAGATGAAAGAGCTGGTGTCATTAGATGCTTACGACAATAACTTCAATGGCTCACTCCCATTAGGCGTCACGGAGCTTCCTAAGCTGACGCACTTAAATCTTGGTGGGAATTACTTTAGCGGACAAATTCCTAAAGCCTATGCAAGTATAGAGCAGCTCCAGTATCTGTCTCTTGCAGGGAATGATTTGAGTGGTTTTATTCCTGCAGAGCTGGGGAATCTAACAAATCTCAAGTACCTTTTACTGGGTTACTACAATGAGTTTGATGGTGGAATACCCCCTACGTTTGGCAAGTTGGTCAATCTGGTTCATTTAGACCTAGCTAACTGTAGCCTGGATGGTCCAATTCCTTCCCAACTTGGAAACTTAAAGAAGCTGGATACTCTCTTCTTGCAAACAAATGAGATTAGCGGTGGTATCCCTCCTGAAATAGGCAATTTGAGTAACTTGAAATCCCTTGACCTTTCCAACAATATGCTAACAGAGGACATTCCACTTGAGTTATCTGGTCTTCGTCACCTCCTCCTCCTCAACTTATTCGTCAACAGGCTTCATGGTGAGATCCCCCAGTTTCTTGCGGAGCTACCGGAATTGCGAGTCCTGAAGCTGTGGCACAATAATTTTACAGGATCCATCCCTTCAAAGCTGGGACAAAATGGTAGATTGGTTGAGCTTGATTTGTCAACTAATAATCTCACTGGCCTGGTCCCAGAATCTCTTTGCTTCGGAAGGAGGCTGCAGATCTTAATTCTGTTCAGTAATTCCTTGTTTGGTCCTCTACCCGAGGATCTCAGTAAATGCGATACATTGTCAAGAGTTCGAATGGGACACAATTATCTAACTGGGCCCATACCAAATGGATTGCTTTACTTGCCAGAGCTATCACTCCTGGAACTGCACAACAATTTCCTCAGCGGACCAATTCCACAAGACACGGCTAAGATACCCAAAAAACTTGGCCAGCTGAATCTTTCCAACAACAATTTATCTGGGTCACTCCCAGCTTCAATCGGGAATTTCTCTAGCTTGCAGCTTCTGCTACTTGGTTCCAACAGATTCAGAGGAAATATTCCTTCTCAATTTGGCCGATTGAAAACGGTGCTAAGGTTGGATATGAGTAGAAATAACTTGTCAGGCACGATCCCATACGAGTTAGGTGATTGTTTCCTACTAACATACCTGGATTTGAGCCAGAACCAACTCAGTGGTCCAATCCCAGTTCAAATCGCTCAAATCCACATACTGAATTACCTCAATGTTTCCTGGAACCACTTAAACCAAAGCCTTCCCAGGGAAATTGGTTCTATAAAAAGCCTAACTAGTGCAGATTTTTCTCACAACAACTTGTCTGGATCAATACCGCAGTTTGGACAGTATTCATTTTTCAACTCAACCTCCTTCGCGGGTAACCCTCAGCTTTGTGGGTCATACTTGAAGAATTCTTGCGACTATTCTTCTTCTTCTTCTTCAGTCTCTCCGTTAGAATTCCGTCACCAGAGTGGCACAAAGTCTCCTCAAGTCCCTGCAAAATACAAGTTTCTTTTTGCGTTGGGACTTCTGATTTGTTCTTTTATATTTGCTGCTTTGGCAATCATCAAGACCCGCAAGGGTCGAAGAAATTCACATTGCTGGAAGCTGACCGCATTCCAGAAGCTGGAATTTGGAAGCAAAGACATCTTGGAATGTATAAAAGAAAACAATGTGATAGGGAGAGGTGGAGCTGGCATTGTGTACAGAGGAATTATGCCAAATGGAGAGCAAGTAGCAGTGAAGAAGCTGTTAGGCATAAGCCAAGGGTCTTCGCATGATAATGGCCTCTCAGCAGAAATACAGACTCTGGGTAAGATTCGACACAGGAATATCGTGCGCTTGCTGGGATTCTGTTCAAATAAAGAGATCAATTTACTAATATACGAGTACATGCCGAATGGAAGCTTAGGTGAGGTTCTTCATGGAAAGGGTGGCGGCTACCTCAGGTGGGATACTAGGCTCAAAATAGCCATAGAAGCTGCCAAAGGCCTGTGCTACCTGCACCATGATTGTTCCCCTCTCATTCTCCATCGAGATGTCAAGTCCAACAACATTTTACTCAACTCCGATTTTGAGGCTCATGTGGCAGATTTTGGCCTTGCCAAGTTCTTGCAAGACACTGGAACTTCGGAGTGCATGTCGGCGATCGCTGGTTCATATGGTTATATTGCTCCAGGTACGTCTACCTTCCATATTGTAACTATTTATCAGCAGTTTTTTATCAGACATAAATTAACATTTACATTTGATCCTGGCTAGAATGTAAAGTATGCCCCATGATAACCCGGTTGCATTATTATTTGAGAACCATATTGACCCCATCTTATAGCAGATAGATTTTTTTTTTTTAATTGTTAATATTATCATTAGAAAAGTTGCAGAGGCAGGCAGGCTCCACTCCACTAACACAGAAAACATAATAAAATGAGTGTGGGTGTGACAGACTTGTATTTTGAATGTCCTGGAAATCACTCACAAGCTTTTTTGACGGAAAACCTAGCAAGATTCCTTAGATGAATAACAAAATTAACGCAAAGCCTACAATCTTCTCAAAATCTTGATTGGGATCTAAGTTTTACTTTCCCTTCCCTATGTCCCATAAAATTGTGACTCCAACAACTTTTTTTCACTTTATTTTCTTTACCGCTCACTTTGCTTGGGGGAAGAGAGCTAAGCTTTGCCTTTGTTTCTTTTTCTCCGCATCCAAGTCAAAAGTGTACAGAAAGAATGAATAAATAAAAATAAAGAGGAACCAACTGTGTGTAGATTATACTTGACTAGAATATATTATATATGTGGTGCACAAATAATAATGTAATTCCCGTGTTTAATTAAGTTTTTCATCATGATATCACAGAGTATGCATATACACTGAAAGTAGACGAGAAGAGTGATGTATATAGTTTCGGAGTGGTACTTTTGGAGCTAATAACAGGGAGGAGGCCTGTTGGAGATTTCGGAGAAGAAGGGCTAGACATTGTTCAGTGGAGCAAGAGAGAGACCAAGTTGAAGAAAGAAGAGGTGGTGAAGATATTGGACCACCGAGTAAGCAATACAATTCCCGAGGAGGAAGCCATGCAGGTTTTCTTTGTGGCAATGTTGTGCGTTGAGGAGCACAGCGTGGAGCGACCTACAATGAGAGAAGTTGTTCAAATGCTTGCTCAGGCCAAGCAACCTAACACATTTCACATGCAATGACTTTGTCACTTTTCAACTTCTCTACCCTCTATTAATATTATTATGTCCTTATCGTTTCCATGGTCGCAGCTGCGGGCTCACAATTCTCTTTTTTGATACCTCCAAATGAGTTTGTATTTGGAAGGTTTTGAAACGCATGCCAATTGAGATATATATATATATATATTTAGTTATTACGTACCTATTTCAAAGATGTTGAATCTTCTGCCAATTAATTAATTGGTAAAACAAAACTTACAAGATTAAAATTAAGATTTTTGCCTAGTCGTGGCAAATTGTTTGCATAAGATCCAGCTTTCCCTTTGTAAGTACTTCATTTAATTGACATGTGACATAAGCAGAGTTATTAAAAAAGTCATAGATAATCTAATGCAATAATCTTAAATTGTAACCTATGGATCAGTCTATTAAAAAATAACTTGAATTGAATTCAAATAAAGAAATCTAATGTAATATATTATTAACTAAAATCAAATCAAGCCAGAAAGACACCTACTTAGACACCAATATAATATACTCTTTTACTTGGTTACAACTGATGCGAAGTCTTAAACATCGATACATCATCACATTATTACGTAACACAACATATACTGGCCCAAAAGAAAATGTTGGTTACTGCTACTACTAATACTACCAGCAGAAGCAAAAGAAAGCCCTCCATTACTTTCACTTCACCTTTTTTTTTTTTTTTTTGCCACCCCAATCTTCCAAGCATGCAAGCAGAGGTAATAGTTCATCATTTTCACATTGGATTGGCTCATTCTTGTAATGGGATTTCAGTCGCATTAATCCATGGCAAAATTCGGAGCTACAGCTAAAATTCTGGTATCTCTAGCTGATCGTGCCGCTGTACCTTCACCACCTTCTTGCCTACCATCATCTATCACAATCAAGTGGCCTTCCCTCCGAATCAATCTCTGTAGTCACCCCAAATTATTACGAAATACATAAAAATCACCACATTTTGTTCAAATACAAAATAATTATAAATAAATAAAAAGAACAACAGGAGCTTTACCTCAATAAGTGATCTGATTCGTTTAATTTCTATTTCTACTTCTGCAGTAGAGCTGTAGTTGTTTTTTTCATTCTGCTGATTCACATACCACTGGATTAAATCGCCCTGACTCATTCCGGCCAAGCCAGTTTCTGCAGAACATAAAATTGACTCATTCTTATAGACCATCTTGATCTTGCACTTTCAGAAGCAAACTTAGGCTAAGTTGATACAAAAGTTTTAAGCACAAATATTCATTCCCGTGTTTCAGTAAGAAATCCATAAAGCTCATTGTGAAGACATGACAGGTTTACCTTCTTGCCTTACAGCTTCTTCATGCTGTCTAAGGCGCATGACAAGGGCCTGAGTAACCCTCTGAAAATAGTCTTCCTTTACCCTGTATTCTTCCTTTTGTTGATTGGCAGTACCTACTCCTTTTTCAGAAAGATGGGTTCATCATAAATCCTCAAGCCAAGTATATAGCAAAAGAAAGTGATACAAGTAAAACAGCTTATATAGTTCTACCTTCACTTTCAGAAGCTGGGTGAACATCAGCTTGTCCAAAATTATTGTTTCTATCATCAGAACCATCATTATTTCCTTCTTGAAATTCAGATAAATCAATCTCAGTGGACTCCACACTGCACAATTAAGAAAAAAATTGCCACAATAAACAAAAACAGGAGAAAGAAAGGATGGAACAAGGGCATTCATGATTCTACAATGGCCACTTGCCTGATTATAGATGTTTTCAGTAATCTCACCGCTACACGAACATGCCGTGGTTGCACCTGCAAAAGAAATATTTTCTAACTTCAAGATGCATAATAATGAAAGAATATGTTCTATGGTAGATAAAGCACCTGAGTTTCCAAATAACTTCGAGCAATGGCCTCAGACAACCTGATTAATGCCTCCAACTGCCTAACTGTCATCCGGTATGCAACTCTGCTGCCAGGAGTCGTATCACCTCGTCTGAGTGCAACATAAGACTCCACCAAGAGTTTTCTTGCTTCAGAGGTTAGCTGCATTATACTAGCACCATTTAGCTATACAAATGTAATGAAAAATAACCATATCCAATGCAGTGAAAGGTTGTGCAGAAACCTTTGGTTTTAAAGTTTTCGCATATGTAATATATCGTTTCAGTTCTGCAGTAGTGAAAGCAGGTTGAAGTGCATCTTCACGCTTCTGATGAACTCTCACAATATGGTGAGCAATATGGTAATCAGTTTGATCATCTGGGTCATCAATCATGACGTACACCAGGTCAAACCTAGAAAGAATAGCCGGAGGGAGAGCAACATTATACTGAAGAGGAGAAATGTATCAGAGCATCAGTTTACAAGCAAATATACCAAACTTACAATTAGCATCAAATACTGAAAAACTGGGGGAAACAATGCAAATGCCAATCCAAATTAGACTTGATTGCTTTCTATGCAGTATGAGAATGTCCTAACCTTGAGTGGTTTAGACTTATCATAGCGCCCTCCGGTAGGATTAGCTGCAGCTAGTATTGACGTCCGAGCATTCAGTGTCGCTTGTATCCCGGCTTTAGTAATGCTTATGGTCTGTTGTTCCATGGCTTCATGAATTGCAACCTTCACACAGAATTACATATCAGACCCCAGATACTTCTGAATGTACGAAACTGTTCTTTGGTAAGACAATATGAACCTTACCTGATCCCTGACATCCATCTTGTCGAATTCATCAATGCAACATATGCCATTGTCAGCCAGCATTAGAGCACCTGCCTGGAAATAAGATCAGATGTAATTTTTCAGAGACACATAAAAGCAAGGATTTGATTAGTCTCTTTTTCTTTCGGTAAGATTGGTGAGTTGACAACTGGGTACGGAAGTGTACAAGCATATTTTCTCTAAGTATACATTTCAGATCTCTAAATTAGTTTTTCCTTAAATAATCATAGAGGAAGGATGTAAAAACTTGAAATCATATGCAAGCAGGAGAATGAATTTGGAAATTTAAATTTAGTCATCATATAAAATATGAACAGGATACAAGCATATTGAAAAATTGGAAATAATTCAGCAATATTCATGTGTGATAAAGTATAAGATACATCATAATACATAGGTATTTCAAATTTACTACCAAGGAAGATCCAAATAAAATCATGGATCTGACAGTAATCACAGAAGCAGCACTTTTATAAGCTCTATTGTACAATTTATACAATTTCCAAATCAAATCTTTTTTTCCAGATTTCAAGTCATGCACCTTAGAGTATTTCCAATCAGGTTGATCCTTTCAAGAAAAATAATAATAACAAATCTTTTTCATGTATTTAAGAATCTTATCAAAGACATTCCATTTAGTTGTCAATGTTAATAGAGCACAACTCGCTAGTTTTCATGATTAACAGAACCAAATACAGGGCATAACACCAATAAGATTAAGTAAATACGAATTTTACCTCGATACAGAATTCACCAGTTTCTGGTTCTTTGGCCACAGTTGCTGTCAATCCAGCAGCAGAAGAGGATTTGCCAGATGTATAGACAGATCTGGGAACAATACCTGATGTGTATCTACAAGAATAAAGACATCCATTATTTGAGTTCTAGACGTTATAGCCCATAAGCTCTGTATAACAAAACACGTACTTGAGAAACTGGGACTTTGCACAGCTGGGATCTCCAACTATACAAACATTTATGTCTCCTCTCAGATTAATGCCTTCATGAGTATGCTTATGGACACCACCCAAAAGCATAAGCAAGATTGCTCTCTTGATATCTTGATGACCAAAAACAGTAGGTGCAATGCTATCAACAAGCTTATTGAAGAAATCAGGGGTATCTCTCATTCTTTGGATTTCTTTAAGCTCCTCCGGCTGCAAGTTAGATAAAATAATGGAATAAAAAACCATCAGGTGATTTAGTTCATTTGTGGCACAAAACCTAGTTTAGTAATTAAGCAAAGATCTAGGGTAATTGGAGAGTCATGTAGGTAAATCACAATGTGCGATAGTCATGAGATCATCAACTCAAATATGAAAGGCAACAATACCTTTCAGTAGATCAATTACTTAGAAGGCAAGCTCAGAAAGGAAGATAAAGCAAAAACACTATGAAGAACATCCTAAGATGTAGACATGGCATAAAATGAACAATTTCGGCTTGTAAAATGTACAATGGAACATGACGGCAAGGTAGAGGATAATAACAAAAGTAAGGTGCATGAAGAACTAACTGTGAACTGTTGGTCATCTTCATCACCAGCCTTTTTTCTATTTCTAATGTCAACATCCTTTCTACCATCTGCAACCTGAAGAACAAATCTTTCTCAGAAATCAATCAAAGCATGCTGCAATAAACCTTTTAAGCGAAATGCAGCAATGGGCTAATAAAAGACAGACCTGAACTGAATTAGCAATGAAGGCTAAACGATAGGATAGGTCTCTGACTCCCAATGAGCGAAGACCTCTCACACCTTCTTGTCCAGCAGTTGAAGACTTACGCTGAGTAGCTTCTCGACGGCATTCAGCTCTTTCACCAGGGGAGGCCAGGGCCAATATGTCCGGTATCACAACCACAGTACCAGTGAAGACAACACTATAACCACGTAAGAATATAAGTTGAAGAAGAGAGGGAAAACAAAGAGAGGGGAGCAATGGGGAAAAAGGGAACAGAGTGAGTGTTGGATGCATAAAAAGCAAATAATCTTACGCATCCCCCGCTCTAGCCAGTTCAACAATCTCATGGCGAAGAATAACGTCCAATGATCTAGGTAAGGAGCCAGCAGGAATCTCTTTAGAGGTCTCCTGCACTCTTACCCTCTGCCAATCTGCAAACTTGCTCTCTTGTCGAAGCAATGCCCATTTTGTTCTATTTAAACATGTTGCACTGACGCATGTTGTTGGCTGCATCGGCAATGTAGGGAAACAATGAAAATACGAGTTAAATCCAACAAAAGAAGAGAAACAAGATATTTAATAAAGGCGGCAGACCTCAGTGTACTTGAATTGCTGTTCGACATTCTTGACAACGCTTCCGCATTCCAAGCACTTAAAAGATCCTTGGAGAAGCTCAGGTCTGACTTCGCTTGTACGAGTGACTACTCCAGTGACTGATACTAGCTTTCCAATTTCGGCAGTGGTTAATTCTCTCAGGCTGAGGAGATGCATTAGCAAAAGGAGCACGTAAATTGACTGATGTATTACTTGGTTTGCTTGTAACAATAAATCTAGACTAATTAATGCTAGTAGTAGCAGTAGAGAGAGATGATGATGAAATGAAAAGGTGTACCGCTTGGTGAAAGGAATGTTAAAGAAGGCAACATTGATGTCCTTGTTAGGGTTATCATCCGCCTCCGCGATAACCGTGGGATTCTGCTCCATCACGAACCTCTTGCAGGCATTCTTCAAGTATGGCTCGAATCTATAGTAGGAATAGCAATAGCGGTCAATATCGAATCTCAAATACTAAAATATCATAATTGGGCAGCTTACCTCAAGTACTCATCAGCGATGGCCTTCTGGAGAATGTCATTGTAGAGCATGACGTGCGAGAAGTCGATGTACATGGTGCTAGACCCGTTCGCTTCCATCGCCTGTATCTCCGACTCGTAATACGACTCCCCCATTCGCGGGTCCAACCTGAAGCTGGTTGTTTTTTTGGAAAGAAAGAAATGAGATTCAGATCGGAAAAGAAGATTAAAAACTGTACCTGCAACCAAAATCAAACCTCTTGAGGAAGTCCAGGAATATGTTCTCCACTCTAATAGCCTTGTCGTCTACAAAGCATCCGCTGAACGCCTCCATTTTCTTGTCTTCACTTCTCTTCTATTCAAGGAACACAAAACAAAACCCTTCCACTAGTGACTGGGGGCTGCCTTCATCTGGACCGGTAGAAGAACAACAGCTTAAGTCCCCTCCCCTTGGCGGGAAATTACTGTGGGGGCCATGCTTTTTCCCGCCTAAGCGGCCTAATCTTTCTTCCTCACCTCTCTGGACTGGGCCTCTCAATTAGCCTATACCCCTTTCGGGGCTTTTCAAAAGATGTTTATTTTGTTATCCTGGCCTGAAAGCCTAGTAGAAATCCAAAATCAAAACTATTCACCAACTTTTAAATGCAAGTTTTGAATGTTTTTATGTATTTTACTATACTAATGTCTACCATTTTTTCCTAATCGTTTTCATGAATATTTTGTTTACAGTTATAATTTTATTTTAATAGCAACAACATTATTAAATCTTCTTTTTCAAAAACACAATCAAGAGTGAAAATTTCACATTACATTTATGTAATCGTCTTCTTTTATTAATTCTAAGTACATATAAACAAATTATATTTTTATGAAAATTATCAAAATAAAAATAGGAATGAAAATGCTGAGAGAGTAAGTAAAAGTTATTTTCACAAAATCAACATATATTTGTAAACAATCAAAATAAAAAGATGTTCATTCAAATTAAAGTTTGATGATATATAGCTTGAAAATCAAAAGATCATATTAAAACTAAATTCCAACAATCAAATTTCATATGTATTAAAGTATTTAGTGTAAAAAAGAGGCAGGTTAATACATGTATCATTATAATATACAATATATATATATGTGTATATTTTAATAATCACAACATAAGCGACCATTTTGTCAACTTTTAAACATAACACTAAAATATAATAATTAATACTTTCATTTCATAAAAAAATGACATTTAAAAATTTATCTACATTGTAAAATAATAATAAATAAATAAATAGTATGAAAAAGGAAAATTGAATTTAATAAATTTAGAGATTTTCTGAAATATAGTAATAAAAAATTGAGTAAATAATTTACAATAAGGAAATAAGTAGTTATAAAATATAAATCAAAATTTATAAAACATTTACTACATTGTATACATTAATTTGCCAATGTTGTTACATTAATACCAATAAAATTTAAAAATAGTTAATATAATATGTGTCTAAATAATGAGAAAACAAAACAAATTAAATAACCATAAAAATGACTTATCATGTATCCAAAAAATAAAAAAGTGGTTATTTATTGCACACATATGCGTGTGAAAACAGTATATTTAGAACACATATTTGTGTTTAATAATAAATTATACATGTTAAAATATAAAATATATGAAAAATATTAAAATAAAGTTTTAGTTGAATGGTAAATTTAAGGTTTTATTAATCTAATTAGCGTATGTTCAAATCCTACTATATACATATTTGACTCGTGACACTAACTTAGAGGTTTTATTAATAGTATAGATAAATATATAGCTCATAGAGATAATAAAATAAAAACGTATAAAAATATTAAAATGAAAATTTGGTTAAATGGTAAATTTAAGGTTTTATTAATTTAATTGGTGTGAATTCAAATTTCTCTATTTACTAAAATAAAAAGATTTAAATATTTTATTAATAATATAGATTATATATACGTATAAAGGAGTGAAGGGTAAAGCATTTCATCTGCTCACACACGTATATATACACTAAGCATGCATAAATCATAAAGTATACATATATAGGCGAAGAAAAGAAAAGGACGGCATGAAGCACAACTATCTCAGAGCTCAGACACAACAGATGGATCGAATTCGTCCCGGGAAAACCCTAGACACCAACAACCTCTTTTTTATGTTTGTGGTGCCCATGCAAGGCCACTATCATCGATCTTTTGTCAGTTATTCTTCCAATACCAACTGCAATATTTCTATTTTCTCTTGTAAATATGAATCCGTTCCTATATTGTTATTAGGAGTAATTTTTCAGAATTTTTGTTGGGTAAGGATCATTTTTTAAATAAATATATATTTTTAATTATCTATAAAAATAAAGTGTTCCAAGTTATTGATTTGATTTTATGTGCTCATCTTTATTGGAAATCTTGTTAGCACATTAACCAAATAACTTATTGATAGATATCTTTGAGAAAAGTGTTATGATTACAAGCTAGTAAAATGGCGACAAAGAATTATTCTTTTGACCCATTTTTCTTCCTATACACCTGATATGTACTAACTGGAATCTATATTAGCAATAGTGGATTTCGTTGTTTACTTATTTTCTTTTAGATTTTTTCCCCTTCAAGCTAATTTTTTTTACAATAACTACTTAATAATATATAGGAATATGGGAGGTCTTTCCTTTCCTTCTCAATTGATTATCAACCACATGCCCCCATCCCAAAAAGATGTTGAAAAGAATCATAGTACTTATTTTGTACATATATACTTTTAGCCAAAGTTATTAATTATAGCATATATCCCAACCAAAAGATCTGCAGGTATATATTAGGGAAAAGTACATGTAAAATGTATATCTAGGTGTATGATCAATTCATGAATATTGGTTCTCCATATATTTTTTAATATACACACAAATATTTATTTTACTTGTGAGTCCATATTGAAGATAGATTTAAAATTTATTAAGGAAAGAAAAAATCTATTTAAGAAGTGGGTTGAACTCAAGGGGTAGGAGATTAATAAATGACGAAGCTACATTTTCTTAAAGGGACATTTTCATTGAGAGAGAAAAGGAGAGGAAAAAGAAAGCATTTCCATATTGTATTCGGTCACGTCCTTAAAAATAAAACGACAATATTTGCCCTCGAGCCTTAGGTTTGAACTCCTCTATAATATAGAGGTCCGATCAGTAGAAGCACCACAGCGTGCACTACCCAGCTCTTTAAAAACCCACCTAAAGCATTAATTTCAAAACCCAATCAGCTCAAAAAACACACACCAATAAGCAGCAACATCAACAACATCCACCGATACATATATTAATATTGTATCACAATCATATACTTCTCAAATCAATAAGTGTTAGGTAGCCATGAACATCAACACTAACAACAACCAAGACAATGTTGAACAATACCAAAAGGGGTCTCAAAGAAACGCCATATGCCTCTTTTGTTGATCAACCATATGTGCTTGTTTTTAGGTTTTGTATCCTCAAGCTTGCTTCATAATAGTTCAATTTTTAGTGGTGTCGGGAAAGATAATTCTGGAATCTCATT
The DNA here is from genome assembly GCA_020496765.1 of Gossypium stocksii. Lineage (NCBI taxonomy): Eukaryota > Viridiplantae > Streptophyta > Magnoliopsida > Malvales > Malvaceae > Gossypium > Gossypium stocksii. Next base: position 129,346,550 of record CM035624.1, read on the forward strand.
TTCGTAAATTGGATTCTGTAAAACATTAAATATGAAATTTTATGAAATTTTTATAAAAGTATATTAAAGTTTTGTCCGATAATTTTGTTGAATCAACAGTTAATTTAGACAAAGGGACTAAATTATAAAAGTCAATCGCTATAGGTTTTTAATTGGCCAAAGGCTTAATGACATAAATAGTAATTAGCCAAAGGTCTAAAATGGTAATTAAACCATTTTTAAGTATTAGTTAGTGGATGATGTTGATTAAGTCCACTAATGTTAATTAAGATTAGTTTAATGTTAAATAACCATAATTTTGTTGATTAACCTAGCTTAATTAAATCATAATTAGACTATGTATACTAAGTTAGTGGAAAGCATAAAAGCCATTATTTTCATATTCTTCTTATTTCCTTAGCTTGAAGAAGAAAACCTAAGGGAAAAGTTGAATCATTTTACCCTTAATTGGTAAGTTCAATTAAGTCATTTTCTTATAATTTTTATGTTTTTGAGGTCATGGGAGCTTGGTTTAATTAGCCCATGTACCAACTTATAAAACTGTTAAAATTTTGAAAGTTTCCATTGTTGATTTCTTAAAGAATTTGGTGTTAAAATGATAGATTTTAAGCTTAGAATATGAAAAGGGATTAGATTGTAAAGTTTAATTGTTAGTTTTGTATATAGGGACTAAAGTGAATAACATATTAAATTATTGTGAAATTTTAATATAAATAGGAAATAGAGGGTCCTTAATGAATGTAATTGAAGTTGATTTTCAAACCGAGGTTCAAAATTAAAAGATATGGTTATTTCGAATTCATGGGCTAAATTAAATAAAATATTAAATTTTAGGGAAATTGAAAAAAAATGAGATTATATAGGTTCATTCATGTCATGACATAATGTATAAATTTTTAGTATTTATGGATTGAATAGAATTATTGTATAGATCAATTGGATTAGGCCGGAGGTAATTGAGAAAAAGCTAAAATTGTTGAGTAATCCCTAAAGAATCAAGTTGTTTGGTGTTTTTATCAGGTAAGTTTATATGGTGATTATTTACTTAGATTGTTATGCATTTAAATTGTATATGTGTACGCGCGCGCGCGCGTGTATTTGGTTGTGAATTGGTACAATCAAGCCAGAATTGGAATAAATTGAAAAGTGATATTTATATGTGCGAAAGATGCCCAAGTGAACATAGCAATGGTTAGAATATGATTGACATGTCAATAGGGTTTGATGCGCACTTGTACGAGATTGATTGCAGATGTTATTGAGGTCCAACATTTGTTGCGGATTCTCAAATATATGTGACACGGGTTTAGTTCAGACAAGTAACTTGGTGTGTCACTATAAAGGTTTAGCCCGGACAAGTAACCTGACATGTATATATTTAGCTCAGATGAACAACTGGTGTAATGTAGATACCTTTGAATCTAAGTTTGTTTATTAGGGATCATCGGGCAAATCAGTTCATATGGAAATAAGAATTTGAAATGGGATGAATTGAACTTGATAAATTCAAATGGCAATTTATTAAATGAATGAGCAAGAAAAATTGATTAAGGTAATGCCTTTGATATATAAATATGTGAATGTAACACCATTGATTGAGTATGAATTTGATATTGTTACCTAATGTGACATGAATTGGCATGTTAAGTACTTGTGATATTTGTAATGCCCTTTTCTCGATCCTATTTGTCGGATTCGAGTCTCAAATGTTGCTACACATAAAACTTAACACTTTATCAAAACAGTTTATAAATTTGTGTTTCTTTAAATATTTATTTAACATTATAAATGAAAAAACTTGACATTTAAAAACAAGGAAAACTTTTAAAATAACTTATTACATCAGACATCATAAATATCATTACTGTAACAGCCCGATTTAGACTCTATTCGAAACGGTGGTTTCAAGACCACGAATCTGAGTAAGAAAAATATTTTAATATTATTTTGTGTGTTTATTATGCATGAATTTACATCCATGAAATTTTCATGTTTTAATTTTGTCGTTTGAGTGCCCGATTTAATAAAAGGGCTTAATTGCGTAAAATGGAAAAATTGATGGTATAATTTGTAAGGGCTGAATTGTTGTTGTCCTTATTGCATGAGGTATTTAAGTTGCAATATTACCATATGAATTAGTGATGGACGGTTGTGACCTTAATGTATAAGTTTTAGTTATTAAATATCAAAGGTTAAATTAGTAAAATATGTAATAATATGTATTAAATAAAACATAAAATTTAAAAGCCATTTTGTTCATCTTTTTTTCCCATGGTCGAAACATCAAAGAAAGAAAATATATAAAGCTTTTAAAGGTTCGGCCAAAGACTAGCTTGATTAAGGTATGAAACTAGCTCGGTTTTTTATAATTTTTACGTTTTTTAGATCGTTGCAGTGTAATTTACAAAGCCCATGCTTTAATTTTTTATTTTGATGGATATTTTGAGTTATGCCATTGATGAATAATTGAACTTTGTGATGTTAGTTGATGAATTATGAAAGATATGTTTTGGATTAATATGTTTTGTGTTGAAATTTTTGATGAATTTGAGTTGATACCAATAAAAATGTAACACCCTACACCCCCGTCCGTCGCCGGACTAGGGTATTAAGGCATTACATATCTAGATACAGCCTATCGAGGTTCTTAGTTACAAGTTAGACGTGAATTCATTGAGTTCTACAAGCATGCTAGCAAAACTATACCTTGAGGCTACTAATAATTGGGCTAAACCGAACATTCAATGACCGATCATCATGTTAGAAATTCATCGCATATTGGTTACTAACTGAACAACATGCCACAACGTTAAACCATACAAGTATCATTCACATAAATATTCAACTTGGAGACTAAGCAAGCCATTTTCGCATGGCTAGAATAATTACAATTCAAAATGAAGTTTGATTCAACCGAAGGAAAATAGCCTATACATGCCATTGACCCAAAATATAGCCATCAAATGTACCAAAATAACAGCGATAGTGTAGGTGATTAAGGCTTCAATCCCCGAGTCCGTAGCTTCCAAAAAGAGATCTATAAAACAGAGGAAACAAGGGAAACGGAGTAAGCATTACAATGCTTAGTAAGTTTTAAGCAATGACATTAAATAGATCATCAAATTATAGCATAATTGATCATATCTTTGTTTCCCTCTCCTTTTTGGGTATGTCACCCTTTTTCCAAACATAGACATTCACATCACATACGAAAATGGATAGCTTCCACTCATAGTAAGTTCACATAACATATACATGTCACAAGAAGTCACATAACATTTCACATAGGCCAATTGTACTTTGATCATTTTAATAATCTCATTTCAAGTACACATATGAAATCACATAATGACTTTAGTATTCGGTCCAAAATCCATCTTGTATATAAGCCAAGGGTACATACCTGTATAGTTTAACACTTTCAGCGCAATTTATTAGCGATCGTTACCTTGAAGACCATTAGTCTTAGGCTTTATTCTCATCATCATCGAGGTCTTTAGCTCGGGTAAACTCTATACATAGCCATCGGGTATATAGCCTGAACATAATCTCCGCATATAGCATTCGGGTCTTAACCCGGACATCATCTCTGCATATAGCCTTCGGGTCTTAACCCGGACATAGTCTCCACATATAGTCAGCGGGACTTAAATCCCGGATTCGCATCACAAATTCTCATATATATATATATATATATATATTCGCATGTAGTCAAGTTTCACATAGCAAGATTTCACTTACAATTCAATCAATTCATATGCATACAAACATATAACATGCTTCTCGACTTTATATCGTAACTGTACATATAATTCAAAATTCATACACGTATACTTTTCTTTCCTAGACTTTCAGCCAAATGATCAAACATGAATAAGGTGTCTTTCTCAATGGGACATCGTCCGAATATCAGCATGTATGTCATGGCATTTTAACTTAATTACCAATTTCGATTACTCAAAACTTACCTTGAACTTTCACGAGGAATTACGAGTTGGCTATTCGACCACTTTAGCCTTCCCTTTATCCGAACTCGTCCCTCTATGCTCTTGAGCTAAATAAAACATTTAATTCTATTAATTCTTATTCAAGCACCTCAATGAATCATTTTCAGTCATAGTCAAATCATACATGCATATTCTTCTCATTGCAAACACACATGCACATTGGAGCATTTCACATACATATCATAAGTCACAACAAGCTGATTTTCTGAGCAGCATTCAATAATTTACTCATAACTGGAGCTACGAAACTCCAAATGTAGTGCTGTAAATTTTGCATGAAAATAGACTCATTTATCTTTAATCCATAAAATTTTCATAATTTTTGGTTTGGTCAATCAATACCAGAATTTTCTTAAAATTTCCCTATTTCACTGCTTGATTAGACTGACCACTCTATACTACGAACCGAATTTCTCCTTGCACAGAGTTCCAAATATGTTCTCACCTATTTCATTTGAAACTAGACTCATTAAGGAGTCTAATCATATAAATGGGGTCTCATAACAATTTTTATACAATTTATAGTGATTTTCCAAAAACAGAGCAGGGGACTTCAAAGTCAATCTGACACTGTCTCACTCTACTCTAAAAATCTATTTATCGGGAATTCCTTTGCTTGCAAGGTTTCTTTTATAAGGAACTAGACTCGCTAAGCTTCAATTACACAATTTATTCAGCCTCTAATTCAACTTGCACAATTTATGGTGATTTTTCCAAAACACGTTACTGCTGCTGTGCCAAGCAGAATTTTATACCAAATTCACTCTTTAGTGTTCTCATGCACATACTTAAAACATATCATTTCCTAAGGTACCATTTAGAGTAGTCATTGACCTTAAATTATATGTAATTCATATTTATCCCATCCACAATCAGATTTCTCCATACAACACAAACCAAACCACTTATCAATTTAACACCCAAATCATCCAAAAGCAACATCAAAGGCACATTCGTTACTATCCACTATTACTCATGAGTCACAAAAATCATTTTAATACTAATACATTGTCTTTTAATTTCTAGAATATGATCTATCATTAGTAACTATAACCAAATACTCCTTAGCAACTTTTTAAATCATTAACATAATGGAATTTCAAGCTAAAGTCTATAATCGGCAAAATTTACACAAGAGAACACATTTTGCCAACTACCAAATAACACCTCATTTTCACACAATTATTCGATTCATTATCTAATGAATTATTAAACTAATATGTTAACAAAAATTAATACAAATGACCGAATGCCTCATAGTCTTTGCTTTCATTCTTAAAACCAAAATTTTCCAAGCTTCAAGCTCAATTTAAAGTCATATGAATCAATTAAATTACCTATTACTAAACCTTATACATTTCTTACCATGGCCAAATGTCCTTGCAACAATTGAGCCATATACACGGTTCTAATGTAACGCCCCTAACCCCAATCCGTTACCGGAATAGAGTTACGGAGCATTACCGGAGTTACCGATTTGTTTATCAAATATTTTATTTCATCTAACATTTATATTTGAAACCAATTAAAATTAAACATATTGTCCCTCAAATGTATTTATTCTTATTCTCGACATGTTTTACTTGGATTTATTATTCGTCTCAACATACTTAATTTACTTGTATCAGTGTGTCAAAGATAATCACATACTTACACATCATAATTAATATCATTTCTTTTTCCACGTTCAAGTCTTGTATTTGAGTCATCCGGACCTTTATAAATAAATTTGATCATCATTTTCATTTATTTCATGTTCTAATACGTACAATTAATATTCTTTAACAAAATTACCATTTTACCCCTTAACTTTTAATTAATGACAATTTCATCCTTAGGCTCAAATAAATAAATTTCTTGCAATCTAATCCTTATTTCCAGCTGTCATTCTCATACAAATTGATAACAACCCGTCAATTCTATAAAACATCAGAATTTTCCCTAATTTCAACACTTTTCAATTTAATCCGTAAAACATGTTTTTCCCCGATCTTGAACTAAAATAATAATTTCATTTAAATTTTGCAATTTAAATAATGAAATAATCCTTTTCATGTAATTTGATCATTTCTAGCATTTTTACAAAATTGCCCATAAAGTTTTATTTTTATTCAATTTAGTCCTTTTTACTCAATTGACCACCAAAACCTTAAAATTTCTTAACGAAACTTTAATATTACCTTAGTGACAGTCCTTTAATATTCATAAAAATATTTATAGCTCGGTTTATAACACCGAGATCTCGATACCTCTTTTTCTCGATATCTTGACCAAATAAATCTTTACAAACATAATTTTACTATTTCAAAAATCTTTTAAAAACCACATTTGGCTTGTAAATATTAAATAATATTATCTACGAGTTCATGTGTCGAATTTGGTGGTCTTGAACCACAATTTCTGACATTACTGAAATTTGGGCTATTACATCTAATTCCACATTTTAACTTATAAACCTATATCTTCCTATAGTTTGACATCATAAAATCTATCAAACACCCCTTAATAGAACCTTTTTAAAGTTACCAATCAAACCAATATCACCAAGTTAGCCGAATGCATGCATATACACATAATGCATTTAGCATCTTCATTTACCTTAGTTCATTTAACAAATTTACAACTAAATGCTTAAGTCCAAAATTGACAATCATTGGCACAAAAATACACTAGCCGAATGCTATCTAACATATGAATCACAACCTCAACCATCAAAATTTACAATGGCCGAATACCCCTTTGAATCACCCAAAAACATAATATTAAACATATGCATTATTGCACATCTCAAACCCTCTTCTAACAACTTGAAACTCAATTACTTCATAGTTATTTTCAACTTCATATTCGGCAATCATGGGCATATTTAAGCTCTTTAATTGATCCCTATTAACAATCAATTCACAAATGTGCATTTAGCAAGCTCAAATTCACTTATTAACATATATCATCAAGACATCAACAACTCAATACTTGAACCCATAACCGAATGCTTCTTCAAAAATAATCACAAAGAAAAATTAACAAGCTTTAATAAGCTCATAAATTCAAAACAAGTCCCTTAACCAAAACTTGGTATGGCCGAACACCTATCTTGCTTGTCACACAAAGATTTCATGTTCTCAAGCTCAAATCTCTTAACAAAACCTTTAAAACATCACCAAAGAGAGCATGCATCCATGGCCGAATGCTTATCACACAAAGATTTCATGAAATTCAAACATGGACAAAGAAGAGAGCTTCAAGACCAACAAAATTTCATGAGATTAAAAGAAAATCACCTAGAAAGTGTACCTTAATCAAAGTTTCTCCCAACCGATAGCTTGAGCCCTAGCTCTCTTCTTCCTTAGTTAATTTCGGCAATGGGGAGAAGAAAGATGAACAAAACATTGTTTTTACACCATTTTCTTATTTTATTAATCATAATATTTCTATTTTATGTCAACAAATTTTATTTAATATAAACAAATTTATTTTCATCATTATTTACTAACATACAAAGCACAAAATGCCAAACACACTCATCATCACCATCCACTCACATAAAAATGGTAAATTTGACATGCAACTCCCTCAATTTGCTTGCATGCATTAACTAGTCATCTCACATTTGTCTAGCATATTCCCAAAGTTCTTAATTTAGCCCTTTTAGGTGCAATTCATAATTATAATACTAAATTGAAGCACCTAAGAGGTCACACATGAATTTGTATATATAATAGGCATCAAAGTGAATATTTAATTATTTTTATGCCTCGATTTTGTGGTCCCGAAACCACATTCCGACTAGGGTCGTTTTAAAGCTGTCAGGGGCAAAATGATAATTTTCCTATTTATGTGTTTTTGGACTAAATTGAATGAAATTATATTTAAATGAGTTTAATTTGAATATGTTTAGATCAAGAACCAAAGAAATCGGATTTGGATCGGGGGAAATCAAAGTTGTCGAATAGTCATCCCGTTCCGATCATCATTGTCCGAGGTAAGTTTATAAGCAAATAGACGTTGCTAATTTTAAATAAATACGAGTTATATATGCTGAAATGAAATATGTAAATATATATATATATGGTAGCCGAATGTGTATATGCTTGGGAAGCATGAATAAATGTAAATATGATTTGTTGATATTTAGCACTAAGTGTGCGAAACTAAAACGACAGTGATTGAATAATGGGCACTAAGTGTGCAATACCGATACCAAATTGGTTTAATGCGAGGGCACTAAGCGTGCGATTTCATTATAGCTTCGGCTAATTATGGAGCAGTAAGTGTGAGAATCCATTGAGTGATAAAAGGTGATTGAACAAGTTAACACATCGAGCTTTAAAGTGGTAAATATGATATATAAGTACGTGATAGTACATGTACGTGATATTTAAATGCTATATAATGTTAAATATGACTCATATTTTCAGTCAAATTTGAGAAATAATCTTCTAGTTAAACTCTGTTTATTTATTTCAATCAAACACTGATTAGTTTAGATTATTTTATTATTATTTGACCTTTGAATTTAGCCTATAAATAGGCTCTTTTGCAACCTTAGAAATAACACCCATTAGAGATTAGAACTCATAACACATTTAGAGAATTTTTTGTGTTTACGTTTTGAGAGTTCTTTGTTTTCGGGTTTTCGAGGTTTAGTTATTATCTCCATCTTTTGTACTTTTCGTTCTTTTGCCATTATAGTAAAATTATCTTTGCTCGTGGTTTTTTATCTTCTTTGGAGGGGTTTTTCACGTTAAATTTGTGTGTTCAATTTCTCAATTTCTTCTGCTAATTTTACTTGTTTGTTGCTTAATTTGGTCGAATCCTAATATATGATAACAAGTTAAGTTGACTATTTGATTTATGATACAAATTATATATGATGCAAATGAAAGTATATGTATATATGAAAGTTTATATTCGGCCAAATGGTAAATATATGTGATATCATGATTGTGATTTATGTGCATTTATATATGAATGAATACATTCGGTGACCTTGGAAGTGAAAAATAACTATGTTATTATTTACATGTGTATTCTGCCAACTTGAATTTGATTCATAGGTATATGTTTGATATATGAATTTTGCCAGCTTGAATATGTATATTTGAATATGATAGAATAAGTCTGTTTTGTTATATTGAACTATTAATGTCATTGAGTTGTTTATTTGCTTATGGCTTGCTAAGTTGTGATAGTTTACTGTGTGTATATGTTTGCCTCTGTTTTATAAATTTTGGAGACTAGTTACGGGCTCGAGGATCGTCAGCAAAGTCTATCACACTATCGTCTGTTTATCGGTACTTTTAAAAGTTAAATTTTGATACTATGGCATGTATAGGCTATACTACTTTTCGGATATATTGAAGTTGTGTATATAATATGCCATGTGAAAATGGCTTATTATTTTGTTGTGCTTGATCAAATTATGGACATGTTTGGTTTTGGTGTTTCGATTATGATTCGTTATGTGATTTGGTATCAAGGTAATTCAGTTATGGCATAGAGATGAAGTGAAGGTGCTATTGTGTACTTATATTAAAGTTTGGTATGATTGATATTGAATGAGTTTATCTTGGCAAAAATGCTAACGATATATATATATATATATATAATTGATCAATGAATTCGGTTATGATATTAGATATAAGTAATGTACAATTTATTGATATATGATATGTGTGAGATATGCTTGTTATCATGATTGGGTGTATTCGGCAATTGAGATTGAATTTGGTTTATTATTTGATATGTGGTAGTTGTATATTGATTTGCCATGAGTATATGGTTAATTGAATAGGCAAAATACAAAATGAGTCATTAATTATGGAATGGTCCTTTTAAGTTGATTAAATGGAACATTATGAACTGAATGTAAATTTTGGTTATATGTATATTTATGTACTTAGCCGAATATGTATTCAATGAATTGGTCTTATGAATGACCTTTAATACATCACGAGTGATAAACGATAAAATATACATATTTTTACCCCATATTTAGCCCTATTTCTGGATGATTATTCCTTAAATCATGTAAAAATGTGCCTTTAATCCTTTCTTTTCATGTTTTGTACTTAGGAAAGCACCAAGAATCAAAAGAAGCCAAAACCGGGCCAAAAAGGGTTAAAATGAGCCCAAAACGAGAAGATGACACGGCCTAAGTATCGACGCACTGTAACGACCCAAAATTCCCGGGTACCGTAAAAACGAGTCTTAGGGCCTCCGTCTTAGGAAAATAAGTCCGTAAATATTTATGAAATTAGTTATAAGTTGAATTAGATTTTGGTGAAGTGAATTTAGTTTAATTAGAAGTAATTAGTAGAAATGACTAAATTGAATAGAATGCAAAAGTTTAATTATAGAATAGAAAAATATCAAGGGATTAAATTAGTAATTAGACCATAAAAGTGACATGTGTGTATTATAGAATAAATACAAGTGTTTTGAAATTATTGGTACAAATGTATGTTATGTATGTATTTACTTAATTATTAAGTAAATGATATTTAATTATTTATTTATTATAATTATTATTAATTATGTAAATATTATTTTATTAAATTGTTGTGATAAAGACAAGTGTATGGCAAGGATTTGTGCATGTGTTATAATATATATGTATACAAATGTAATTTATATATTGGTTATTATATTAGATATTTATAATAATTAATTAAAGAAAACAAATAAAAGAAATTAAAAAGAAATAACAAAAGAAAAAGAGAGAATAGAACCAGAGAAAGAAACGTGAAAGGGAAAGAAAGAAAGAAGAAAAAGGGAAATTGAAGGATTAAGGCTTGGAGATTAATTTGGTAAGTCAATTAAGTCCATTTCTTTGTAATTTTGATGTTTTTGAAGCTCTAGAGAAAGATTCTCTTGAATTTACGTGAAAATATTAGCAAATAATGGAAGTTTGATTTGGGTTTATGTTAAGGAAATGGTGGAATTAGGGATTAATTTGATAGAATTGTGAATTTGAATTGAATTAGGGACTTAATTGTAAACTAGGCTATAAGTTTTGAGCTTTAGGGAATAATTTGAAAGAAATTTGAATTATGGAAAAATGATGAAAATTTGATAGTTATAAGGAAGTTTTAATGGAAATTGAATAAGAAAATGAGATAAATTGCTAAAGAAGAGAAGATGACAAAGTTTAGGACATAAGTGGGAATATGATAAAAGTTATATGGAAAATTTGGAAATTGTATAAATTATATATATTATTAATTAATTGTAAATTTGTTAATTTTCGCAGCAAACAAGGAAACCGAGCCATCGAATACAAAAGGAAAGGAAAAAGTTGTCGAGGAGTAGCTCGGGAAAATATCGGTTTGTATTATCATAATTTGAATTATTTCTTATTATGTGCTTAATTTATTTGATATATGTGCATGGGAATGGAATTGAATTTAGTAGTGCTATATAAATTGAATGTGATTGAATATGGTTGATGAATACATAAGTGTATGTGAGATTGAATTATATGATTGTATTGAATTTGAATGATTTTGATTTATTGGAAATGGAAATGAAATGAAAATATGTGAAAATGTGAAATTGAAGCAAGTTATGCTTGAATTGCAAAATATGTGAGAAAATGTGGTCAAAGAGCAAATGATGTGAATTTGATTGAAATTACGAGAAAGTAATTGAAATTGATATGTGTTTTCGAGACCCTATTAACTAGTCGGGCTTAGTGGATATAGTTGGCATGCCATAGGATTGGAAGTGTTCAGGGTTACTTCGACCTCGAGTCGATGAGACACTTGGAGTGTCATATTACTTCGAGTAGATTCGATGAGGTACTGGGTACCACTTTACTTCGGCTAGGCCGATGAGACACTGGGTGTCAAATTTGCTTCAAACTATCCGATGAGGCACTGGGTGCCAATATGGTGTGTTTGGTTGGATCCATATATCCGCCAAAGTCCGAGTCATGTTAATAGGGGTAATTAAGTGAAATGAGAAAATCGATTGAAATTGTGCATTTGAATCATTGAATAAAGAGTGAAAATGATGATGTGATATGAAACGAGAAATGAAATTGTGCTATGAGATTTAATACTTGAATTAAGGTTCTTGAATGGTCATTATTGAATTTGTATATGTGTAATTGGAAAGTGACCAAAGATTCATGAATTGTTCATGTTGGAAACGTGAATTGAATGTTTTTATATGATTGAGGAAATGGTAACTGAATATGGAAATATGGTAGTTTGGGACGTAACTATGTGTATGATTTGTATATGACATGATATATTGTTATTGTTTAATTCGAATTATGATAATACCACTGAGTATTTCCAATACTCAGTGTACGGTTGTTTTCCGTACGCAGGTTAGGTAAAGTTGAGGTTTCGTCAAGCATCCAAATCAGTCCCGATCTCAGCTCAAATTTGTGGTGATGTATTTATCTTTTGGTAATGTGGCATGTACTAGTTTTCATATTTGTTACTTGTAAATGTTTAATATTTTGAATGTAAATATAGTGTATAAACTTTGAGAAGTTTTTTTGAAATGAATGAATGAGTTTTTGCTAAATTTGAAGATGAAATGAATGGTTTTTGGTTAACATTTATAAGTCAATGAATTGGGCATGTATTAGGTATGTTTAGTGGGTAAAAATAGCTTAAAAATGATGAAACTTGCAGTTTTCACACGGCCAAATCACAGGGGCGTGTGCCCTGGCCGTGTGGGAGAAACAAATTCTTCCACGGCCTAGCCCCACGTCCGTGTTATTCCACACAGGCTGTCCACACGGGCATGTCCAAGCCACACGGCCGTGTGCCCCTGTTTTTCAAGAAAATTTTTAAAGTTCCCGGTTTGATCCCGAATCAATTTCTAAACTTATTTTGGGTCCTGTAGGCTTGTATTAAGAATTATTTGATGGTAATTAGAGGGTTTTTGATTGAAACTCAAATTTATGCCTCGTTTTTTTTTATTTCGTAAGTTAGTATATGGTTCCGGTAATACCTCGTTACCCTATTCCGGCGACGGTGTGGGGTTAGGGGGTGTTACACACACGGGCGTGCCACACGACCGTGCTAGCCCAAGCTCAAGAACGGCCCAAATCACGATTCATACGGGCGTGTAAACATTCCACACGACCGTGTCCCATTCGACAGATTCACACACAGCCTCGATTTATCGCACACGGCCGTGGCACACGGGCGTGTCCCTGTTCGTATGAAGCAAAATTTCACTTGGAAAATGATACTTAGGGGCTAAAAAAGCCATCCCAAAACTCTATATAAAGACCCTAGAGGGCAACTACAAAGGTGTGCTTTTCTCTCCCCAAAAGGGAGCAATACTTTTTCTCCCACAAAATGAGCAGCGGTATTTCTGCCAACACAGAAGGCAAAAGCAATGATTACTCCAAGAGAAGCCGATTGATTCATCCCAGAAGCCAGAATTCTACATCAATACAAAGGATTTCCCTAAATTCCTTCAGGGGTTTTTGGGTTCTTTATATTTTGTTATTTTATTTCTTCTGAGATGTTTTTATTATTAATTATGAACTAAACCCCTCAAATACTTGAGGGGGATGAAACCTAAGACGGATCTTATTATTATTTATTCTTGAATTATTTGATAAATACTTGAATTGTTCTTAATTATGTGTTCTTAATTCTTGTTTTAATAACCCTAGGTATTAATTCAAGAAACGGATGTGCTTAGAGCAGATGAGCAAAAGTCCCTGTGATAAGAGTAGATCTACCATAATTAAGCGGAGTTGTATGCAACCCTAGACATAGGGCGACATAAATCTACCGGATTAGGGTCAAACCTAATATGGGGAACCATAGATCGAATTAATGCAACTTAGGGAGTTAATTAATAAAGAAACTTTAGTTAACAACCTAAGCCTAGTTGTTCTTAGCCTCGACGAAGGGATTAACATAAATTAGGGATCTCTACGGATCAAATCAAGTAGATAAATCATCTAGTTCAAAAATCAATAACAAGTGAAGTCTAGGTGGAATCCCCATTGAGTATTGCCTTTATCAATCAGTTTTCCTAAAGAATTTTTCCCAATTTACTTTCTGTGCAATTTCTTAGTTTAATTTTAGAATTAGTTTAGTCTCATAAAAACCTCCTTTTATTTTTAGGTTAAATAATAGAAAGGAAGTAAGTATTAGTACTTTTAGTTCCCTTGGGTACGATAACTCGGTCTTGCCACTAAGCTATACTACTGTTCGATAGGTGCGCTTGCCTTAAATCGTGATATTAGTTAGTCTTTAGTGTGATCAGTTTTTATAAATTTTATTACTTAATATCGCGAGTGATCATGATAAGATGAAGTAATAAAATTTATAAAAACCGATCACACTAAAGACTAACTAATATCACGATTTAAAGGCAAGCGCACCTATCGAACAGTAGTATAGCTTAGTGGCAAGACCGAGTTATCGTACCCAAGGGAACTAAAAGTACCAATACTTACTTTCTTTCTATTATTTAACCTAAAAATAAAAGAGGGTTTTTATGAAACGAAACTAATTCTAAAATTAAACTAAGAAATTGCACAGAAAATAAATTGGGAAAAACTCTTTGGGAAAACTAATTAATTTAGGTAATACTCAATGGAGAATCCACTTAGACATCACTTGTTATTAACTTCTTGAACTAAATGATTTATTTACTTGACTTGATCCGTAGAGATCCCTAATTTATGTTAAACCCTCCGCCGAGGCGAAGAACAACTAGGCTTAGGTTGTTAACTAAAGCTTCATTATTAATTAACTCCCTAAGTTGCATTAATTCGATCTGTGGTTCCCCATATTAGGTTTGACCCTAATCCGGCAGATTTATGTCGCCCTATGTCTAGGGTTGCATGCAACTCCGCTTAATTATGGTAGATCTACTCTTATCACAGGGACTTTTGCTCCTCTGCTTTAAGCACATCCGATTCTTGAATTAATACCTAGGATTATTATTAAAACAAGAATTAAGAACACATAATTAAGAATAATTCAAGTATTTATCAAATAATTCAAAAATAAATAACAAGATCTGTTTTAGGTTTCATCCCCCTCAAGTATTTGAGGGGTTTAGTTCATAATTAAATAAGAAAACATCTCAGAAGAAATAAAATGACAAAACATAAAGAACCCAAAAACCC
This sequence comes from Gossypium stocksii, assembly GCA_020496765.1. Classification (NCBI taxonomy): domain Eukaryota; kingdom Viridiplantae; phylum Streptophyta; class Magnoliopsida; order Malvales; family Malvaceae; genus Gossypium; species Gossypium stocksii. The sequence goes on from CM035624.1 coordinate 129,361,676, forward strand.
CTGAAGGAAATTATGGAGATCTTCTATCTTGATGTAGAATTCTAGCTTTTGGGATGAATCAATCGGCTTCCCTTGGAGTAATTCCTTGCTTCCACTCTCTGTGTTGGCAGAAATACGGCTCTCCTCTTGTGGGAGAAAAAGTATGAAGTGTATCCCTATGAGTAGCCTCTTGGGGTCTTTATATAGAGTTTAGAATGACTTTCTTAGCCCCAAAGTATCCAAATTCGAGTGAAATTCCTCTTCCTCAAGTATCGGACACGCCCGTGTGCCATGCCCGTATGGTTTCAATAAGGGCAGTGTTGAGATGATTGACGTCGGCACGGCCGTGTAAGAAGTTCACATGCCTGTGTTAATCATGTTTGAGTCCGTTCTCGAGCTTCTTGTGGTACGGTCGTGTTCTACGGCCGTGTGGCGACTCTTTGGGTCGTGTCGATCCCATATTTTAGCCTATTTTCCTCGTTTTTGGCCCGTTTTCCGTTCCTTTCTCTTCCCTATGCTTTCCTGAGTATAAGATATGAAAAAGGAAAGATTAAGAGCACAAATTCTCACAAAAGTAATAATAATCCATCCAAAATATAGGTTAAACATGAGGTAAAAATATGTATAATTTATAGTTTATCAGCAAGCATATCAACGAGATAGGTATTATTAATATGTATAGATTCGGCTTTGATATGTTTAAAGCATTAGTTAATTGTTTGTTATATTATATGTAAATAGGCTTATTTGTGATGAGTTTAACGTGAAAGGTAAACTATGATTGACATATTGGTTTGGTTCTATGAATGTTTATGGATGTAAAACGATTGAGTAAAGTTGAAAGTAGACATTGGTTAAAACCTAAAAATGATTGAGTAAAGTTGAAAGTAGACATTGGTTAAAACCTAAAAATGATTGAGTAAAGTTGAAAGTAGACATTGGTTAAAACCTAAGTATTAAGCATGTTTACATTCGGCTAGAACATGAAATGACCAAATGAATAGTAATTTGTGTTTTAAGGAATTATGATGGTTTTATGCAAGTTAGGTGAATTGTTTTTGAGTTTTAATTATTTATTTTATATGCATCACGCGCTCTTAATATTTAATAATGAATGGAGTGGCTTAATATTAGATGTTTTAACGATGCTTGAATTGAGTAATTAAAACTCATGTATTATATTTAAGTGGTTATTCACTAAGGCTTATAGCTCGTTTTTAATTGAAATTTGTTTATGTTTATATGCCGAATGTGAGATTGCCAACAACGCTATAAGATATGAATTATTGCTTAAATTATTCCATGTATAAATTTATGCTATGAAATGATACAAATAACTTTGGTATGCACATATGATATGTATTATTATGAAATATTGATATGTTTGTTTATGGATTATGTGGCTATATATATATTTGTTGAATGATATAAATTGTTTGGTAAATAAATTACGATAACTATATGATAATATTTGACTCGTTTAAGAGTTTAAGTACATGTATGTATACTATTGATTGAAAGTTGTGTCTTGTCCGGTAACACCTCGTAACCTCATCCGGCGATGGATACGGGTTAGGGGTGTTACAATTATAATAAAAAAGTTTACTAATAACAGACACTTAAGGCGTATTCTAAGCTACGCCACTTTTCCACTGTATGCATAATATTCATGAATAACTTTCATCATGTGATGCTTCGAAAAGAAAATAAAAATACTCCTAGTATCAACACGGCCTAGGACATGCCAGTGTGTCCAGGCCATGTATCGCACGTGACCATGTGCCAAGCCGTGTGTGATGATCCTTCGCTTCTCCCGCGCTCATGTAAACACACGACCGTGTAACACACTGATGTTGTATGTCTCAAATTAAAATTAAAAAGGTTAGCTCTAATATCCACACGGCCGTATGGAACACCTCAAACCGTGTGTTCACTTATTTTTTTAATTTAATTAAAATTTTTTAATTTTTTTAAATATTATAAAAGTAAACTAAAAAAATAAAAACACTCGAGTTGCCTCCTGAATTTAAAGTCTAAGCTCGACTTTTCCCTTTTTGCGTAAATGGTTTAGGCGGATCTTAGAGTCGAAGCTCCTCTATTACATTATCATTATTACCATTATAATAAATTTTGAGATGATGACTGTTTACCTTGAATGTACCGTATTCAGGATGTGTTATCTCAATTGTATCGTATGGAAAAATGTTTTTTACTACACATGGGTTTGACCCTCTTAACTTAAACTCTGAAGGAAAAATTTGTGAATCCTGTTTGTCTAACAGTACTTTGTACCTAACTTTGAATTAGTTCATTCTCTTCACATACACATCGTGACGTTGCTTTGTTTCTTCATTGTGTTTTCTTAGTTTCTCATCAACCTTCGGTCGCCATTCATCTAGTTCGTTGAGTTGCACCATTTGCTATTCACTTGTCCCACCTGTTCTATCACTCTGAATAGAATGCTGTTCCAACACGTTTTCATGAGGGATTTCCTGTAAAGAACGTTGAGCCACATGATTACTAACATTAATAGAACAATTAGTATCATTACACTTACTAGGGACTCTTACAAAATCACGTGCTTGATGAGTAATCTTTTCATCACTTACACGAAGCAGAGTTCACCAATACCCACATCAATAATAGAGTGGCTAAAAAGGGTCGACCTAAGATCATAAGTACCTCAATATCCTCATCTATGTCCAATACAACAAAATCAACAAGGAATATAAATTTATCGATTTTCACAAGTACATCCACAATAATACCTCTAGGATATCTAATTGATTTATCTGCTAATTGAATACCCATTCTAGTAGGTTTAGGTTCCCCAATACCAAGTTGTTTGAACATCCTATAAAGCATTATCGCCCAAATTAGCCAAAAAAATTTAACATTCAAACTACCAATAAGATAAAGAATAGTAAAACTCCCTGGATCTTTAAGTTTGTTGGGTAGTTTGTTTTGGAGAATGGCCGAGCAAATTGCATTAAGTTGCATAACCGAAAAGTTGTCTAACTTCCTTTTATTTGTTAATAGCTCCTTTAAAAATTTTACATATTGTGGCATTTAAAAAAGAGCTTTAACAAACAATAAGTTAATGTGCAATTTTTTAAAAGTTGAAGAAATTTACCATATTGTTCTTTTTTGTGGTCTTTCTTCAATGTTGTTGGATATGGAACTTGTGATTTGTAGTCTTTAATTACCGAATTGTGCTCTTTCTTACTTTCTTCAACCTCATCACTTTTCACAACAGCTTCTAGCTTCAACTTCTTTTCAGGCTCAACTAACTTTTCTATATTTCGAATAGTGATTGCATGAAGTTGCTTATTTAGGTTAGTTTCAATGTTGCTAGGTAAACTATCATGTGGTCTTTTTGAAACAAGTTTAGCAAGCTATTGATCGGGATTTTGATGAAATAATAAAATTTATAAACTCTGATCGTACCTGTAAACTAACTAATATCACGATGAAAGGCAAGTGCACCTATCGAATAGTAGTATAGTTAGTGGCAAGACCGGAATGTCAAATACAAGGAACTATGAGTACTAGTAATAACTTCCTTCCTATTATGTAACATAAAAATAAAGAGGGTTTTGGTTGTAAACTATTCTAGATTAAACTAAAGAAACAATAAAAAAAAATTGGGAAAATACTCTTTGGAAAAAACTAATTGATCAAGGTAATACCTAAGGAAGAATCCACCTAGACTTCACTTTTTATCTAACTCTGAACCAGATGATTTCTTCATTTGATTTGATCCGTAGAGATCCCTAATTTATGTTAATACCTCCGTCGAGGATAAGAACAACTAATCCTAGGTTGATTAACTGAAATCTCTTTCTAGCTAAAACCCCTAGTCTCGCATTAATTCGATCTATGGCTCCCCATATTAGATTTGACTCTAATTCGGTAGATTTTCGTCATCCTATGTCTAAGATTGCAATCAACTCCGCTTAATTGTGTTGGATCTTCTCCTATGCAGGGACTTTTGTTCCTCTACATAAGCACATTCGACTTAAATCAATATCCCAGAAATATCAATTTAAAAGTTAAAAACACAATTAAGAATAAATCAAATATTTATCACACAGCTCAGATACAATAACAAGATCTGTCTTAAGTTTCATCTCCTTAGGTATTTAGGGATTTAGTTCATAATTGTAAAATAAAACATCTCAGAAGAATTAAAACAACAAAGCATAAATAACCCTAAAATCACTGAAGGAATTTGAAAGGCGATCTTCAGTCTTGAAGGAGATACTGGCTTCTGAGATGGATCAATCAGCTTTTTTTCGAGTAATTCCCTGCCTTTAGCTCATCGTCTGGACGGGAGAAAGGCACACAAGAATCCCCTCATTTTGGCGGGAATTAAGCACACCCTTGGAGTTGCCTCCTAAGGTCTATATATAGGGTTTTGGAATGCCTTTCTTAGCCCCTAAATATCCTTTTCCGAGTGAAATTGCTATTCCTCATGATAAGGACACACCCGTGTGCCACACCCGTGTGGTTTTGATAATGGGCCGTGTTCGATCCTGTTGATTGCACATGGCCGTGTCAGTCAATGGCCAGGCCGTGTGATTCGTGAAAGTCTTGGGTCGACACCCTCGATTCACACGGGCATGTGAATTGCCCGTGTGCTATGGGCCAGGCCGTGTGATATTTATAGATTAGGCCCGTTTTGTCCCTTTTTGGCTTGTTTTAGGCTCCTTTTGTCTCTTGATGCTCTCCTGAGAACAAAACATGAAATTAAAGGTTTAAGAGCATCAATTTACACAAATCAAGGGTTAATTCATCCAGAAATTGGGCTAAGCATGTGGTAAAAATATGTATAATTTATCGCTTATCAGCTATCCAATTTGATTTTCAAGCACTTGAATCAATGCTTGGTGACTTTTCAAAGCTGTCTCAGTGTTTTGAAATCGAGTTTCTGACACCAAAATAAATTCAGCCAACATCTCCTCAAGGTTCAGTTTCTTCTTTTGCTAATAAGGTTGCTGAAAGCCCGAAGTGGGTTGTAACTTTTAATTATCTTGACCACCCCAAGAGAAATTTGGATAGTTCTACCAACCTGCATTATAATTATTGTTATAAGGGTTATTTTGGTATCTAAAATTATTACCTATAAAGTCGACTTGTCCATGCTTCATGCTAGACTTGAAGGGTAAATATTCAGAATTAATCATCCCCACTCCATTCGCATCAGACTGCATCATCAGATTCACTTGCTTAGAAATATTGAAACCATTAATATTTTTACCAAAAGCTTCAACCTGATTTGCTAACATAGAAACTGTATCCATCTTAAAAATATCGGCTACTTTCATTGGTTTTATTATTATGACTTGCCACTGATAGTTTTTCAGTGCTAATTCCTCAATAAATTCTCAAGTTGCATTGGGTGTTTTATTATTCAGTGTTCCACTAGCTACAAAATCAATTAATTACCTAGTCGAGGGATTCAAACTGTTGTAAAAGGTTTGAACTTGCAACCACAAATGTAATCCATGATGAGATCACCTTCTTAAAAGATCATTTCTCTCCCATGCATTATATAATGTCTCCCAATCAATTTGAGCAAAATAAGAGATATCATTCCTCAACTTAGCTGTTTTAGCTGGTGGGAAGTACTTCAACAGAAACTTTTCGGTCATTTGATCCCAAGTTGTGATAGAACCTTCTGGCCATGAATTCAACCACTATTTTGCCTTACTCCTCAAAGAGAATGAGAACAACTGTAAGCGTATCGCAAATATCTAGAAAGTTAGCCAAATGAGTATTTAGATCTTCATCTTGCAAACCATCAAACTGAACATACTATTATATCATTTGAATTGTGTTCGGCTTTAGCTCGAAATTGTTTGCAGCAATAGTCAGTTTCAAAATACTCGATTCAGCCCCAATCAGAGTTGGCTTAGCATAATCATATGTAGTACGAGGAGCAGGAGCTGCAGGAAGCTGTTGATTATTTTGATTATCATCATCCATCTCCACAGTAATATCTTTTTCCTGATATTGATCGTCTACTATATTCTGTTGATTTTGTCTTGCTTTTCTAACCTTTTTACGATTTCTGCGAGCAATCTTTTCAATTTCACTGGAAACAATTAACAATTCTAACTGGTTTTCTCTAGTCAGAAACCAAAAGATCCTATCAAAATCAAACAAACGAAAAAAAATTAGAATGTAAAGATTAAATTACAAATAAAAAATGGCTAAATTAATAGAAATCAAAATTTTCTAATATTTTAGTCCCTGTAACGTCGCAAACAACTTGATCCAATCGTAAACCAACTAAAAATCTGACTAAGGCAAGTGCACATATTAATTAATATTATAGCTACATTGAGCAAAAAAATCGTTCCTACAAAGTCTAAAACTATTAGAAATTACTGTCTTTCTATTATTTAACCGACAAATTAAAGTGATTGATTAAAACTAAAATTAACTAAATTAATTAACTAAAGAACGTGACAAAAAACAAATCAAGAAAATAAACGATTAACAACCTAGAAGCGAGACAATACCTAGGAAAGAATCTACCTAAATTTAATCTTTCATTGTCAATCTAAATTACGCAATTTCTTCACTTAGTATCTTGATATGTAGAAATTCCTAAAATTATGCGAATATCTCTCTTAAAGACTAAGAGCAACTGACTCTAGGTTGATTAATTGAAATTTCTATATAATTAAAACCCCTATTATCGCATTAACTCGATTTATGGATTCCCCTATCAGATTTGATTTTAATCTGATATATTTATGTCGTCCTATTTCTAGGATTGCATGTAACTCTATTTAATTACGTTAGATCTACTCTTAAACAATGTTTATTCCTCCTTTTATTTAAGCACATTAAATATGGATTAATAATCTAAAAATATTAAACCAATAATTAAACCCACATAATTGAGAACAAGATCCAAATATTTATTGTGTAAAAATAGAAATTAAATAACAGAATCAATCCTAGTGTTCATCTCTATATGTATTTGAAAAATTAGTTCATAATGGCAAATAAAAGCACCCCAAAGACAATAACCACAAGAGACAAAGAAACTCATAATAAACTTCAAAGAAATCAAAAGGAGATCTTTAATCTTGATGGAAATATGCTTTAGAGTCGGCTCCAATGGTGTTTTTCGAGTTGTTTTCTTGATTATTCTACGACGGCTCACTCTCATCTTTTTATCGTACACAGTCGTGTGCTCAGTCTGTGTGGGAGAGTCCAACCTATTTGGCCCCTATACCCTACTCCCATTTTTGCTCCCAAATAGTCTCCCAAGTATAGAAACATAGATTTAAAGGATTAGGAGCATAAAATTTACCATTTTGCATCGACTAATCATCTAAAAACTTATTGAGAATGAGGCTAAAACATGTTATTTTTATCACTTCTCAGTGTTCAATAATAAATTATGCATATTAAAATAAAAAAATTATGAAAAATATTAAAATAAAACTTTATTTAAGTGATAAATTAAAAATCTTACTAATTTAATTGGCATAAGTTTAAATTCTACCATATACATATTTTTATTGATTTTTGTTAAATTAAAAAAATTAACGTGCGCTTAAATAACTTAATTTATTTTAATTCAAATTGGTACGTAATTAAATCGTAATACAAATTCAGATATTTTATTAAAAATATAAATAGATATACAACTAAGTGAGAGATCGAATTCCTCCAGGAGAAACCCCAGACATCAACTGCCTCTTTTTATGTTTGTGGTGGCCACGCAAGGGCAAGCCGACAAGGCCACTATCATTGATCTTTTGTCAGTTATTCTTCCAATACCAAATGCAATATTTCAATTTTTTTCTTTTTCGTTTTCCACATGTGAATATGAATCCATACCATTACTATTAATAGGAATAATGTCTGAGAATTTTTGTTGGGTCAGGATCATTTCTTTTTAATAATCATCTATAAAAATAAAGTGTTCCAAGTTATTGATTTGATTTTTTGTGCTCATCTTTATTGGAAAGGCTGCTAGCACATTAACCAATAACTTATTGATATATATCTTTAAGAAAATGGCGACAGAGAATTATTCTTTTGACTCTGTCCATTTTCTAATATGTACTAACTGGAATCTGTATTAGCAATAGTGGATTTCATTCTTTACTTGAGTTTTTTCCCTCCGAGCTAACTCTACTTAGGAATACATTAATTCATTTCCTTCTCAATTGATTATCAATCACATGCTCCCATCCCAGAGAAATGTTTGAAAAGAATCATATTTCTTATTTTGTACATATATGCTTTTAGCCAATGTTATTAATTATATCATATATCATAGTCAAAAGATCTGCGGGTATATATTAGGGAAAAGCACATGTAAACTGTATGGATCAATTTATGAATATTGTTTCTCATTATATCTTTTAATATATTTTTTTTATTTTTCTTTTTTAATAATAAAGAGACGTGAGTTCATCTTGAAGGTAGCTTTAAATTTTATCAAGAAAAACAAAAAAAATTCTATTAAAAAAGTGAGGGTTGAACTCTAGGAGATTAATTAATATTGATGAACGCTTTCATTGAGAGAGAAAAGGAAGGGAAAAGGAAACTATCTCTATCTTGCAGTTAGTCACATCCTTAAATATAAAAGACAAAGATTCATCCTTGGGTCTTGGATTTGAACTCCTCTATAATATAGAGGTCCGATCACTAGAAGCACCATAGCTCTCTTCAAAAACCCACCTAAAGCATTGAGCTTTAAAAAAACACACCAATAAGCAACACCAACAATATCTACCGATACGTATATTAGTATTGTATCACAATCCTATACTTGTCAGATCAGTAAGTGCTAGATAGCCATGAACATTAACACTAGCAACAACCACGACAATGGTGGACAAGACCAAAGGGGTGTCTTAAAGAAGCGTTATATGCCTCTTTTGTTGATCAACTATACGTGCCTGTTTTTGGGTTCCGTATCCTCAAGCTTGCTCTCCAAGTACTATTTCAACCACAAAGGCTCCAACAAATGGGTTTCCACATGGGTTCAGTCAGCTGGATTCCCTTTCCTTCTCTTGCCGGTTTACCTCCCTTACTATCTCTTCCAATGCACTCAGAGAAAGCCTTTCACTCGTTTCACTCCTAGAATCTTAAGTTTGTCCATATTCATAGGCCTTATGCTAGGCTTAAACAACCTTCTTTTCTCTTGGGGCAACTCTTATCTTCCAGTATCAACCTCCGCTCTCCTTCTATCCTCTCAACTAGTATTCAATCTCATCCTATCCGCAATTGTGGTTAAGCAAAAGATCACTTTCACGAACCTCAACTGCGTCATCCTGTTGACGTTAAGCTCAATCCTCCTAGCCTTAGGATCCAACCACGACAAACCGCAGGACCTGACCCCAACCAAATACATGATAGGGTTTGGGGCAACCATAGGGGCGGGGTTGTTATTTGCCTTGTATCTGCCGATTATGGAGATGATATACAAGAAGGTGTACTGTTATGCGATGATGATAGAAATGCAGTTAGTGATGGAGCTATCGGCGACGATATTAGCGAGTGTGGGGATGGTGTGGGATGGGGGATTTACGAAGATGAGAAAGGAGAGTAAGGAGGTGTTCGACAAGGGGGAGGGAGTTTATTGGGTGACGATGATCACCAATGTGGTGACTTGGCAACTGTGCTTTATGGGAACGGCAGGAACGGTGTTTTTAACGTGCTCGCTAACGGGAGGGATATGCATGACGGCGTTGCTGGGCATGAACGTATTGGGAGGGGTATTAGTGTACAGAGAGGACTTTGGGGGGGTGAAGATTGTTTCAACAGTGATGTGTGGGTGGGGGTTTTGTTCATACGTTTATGGGATGTATGTTAACAATCACATGATGAAGCTCTTGGACGATCAGAAGCAAAATATTAATCCATCTATTGAAATGGCTCAGCCTCAGCCTCAGCCTCAGCCTCAGCCTCATTCGGATCTTCATCTTGGACTTGGGGTTTGAACAAATTAATTAATCTTCAATATTTTAATTAACTAATTAGCTCATATTAGATAATTAGCTTCTGTCCATCGTAGAAATTTATCCTGCAGCAAGTAGTAGTAGCAAAAAGAATATATTAATAACTATAGTCTATGTATCATCTATGAAGGAGTACATGATGATATTGATCCTTGTTGAAGTAAAATTATATATTTTACTATATTGTAGGGATTTTTTTACTTTCCTATTAATAGTATTTCATTGTTCAATATCTTATTATAGCTGGATTCAAATTGTATATATATCTTTGTATCCAGTATTGTAATTCTAATTATGCATTGCTGGAGATTTTAAATAATAATATTTAGTGTTTGTATCTAATATATTATTCATTATATATTGAGATTGAAATTTCGAGAAAGTGCTGAACTCAGGAGGTTGAGGTTGTGGGTAAAGTGATTTTTTTTTGTCTGAAATTGAGATTAAATAATAATCAAGCTCTATATTTTTTTAAGGGAGTCGATGGAAAAATCATAGTTTCGAATCGATGGAAAAATAATAGTTTCGAATCAACAAATTACAGTGCGTGAACATATCTGAATCAGAGTTACATAGTTAATTTGGATGTTTGAAGCAAGCAGCTTATCATTATACAAGTACTTGGTCATTGACAGAATCATGTAAGACGAACAAAATTGTGTATGGCTGCAACCGTATACACACAAGCACAGTTAAAAATTAACATCCATAAACCATTGGGAGTATTAACTGGGATAATAAATGTTTCTCCTATCTTAATTAATAGTTGAGAGTTTGATCCTCATTCTAAAATATAGAATAATTTTAAAACTCTTAATCAATATCTAATCTCTTACTAAACTTATATAATACAAAATTTTAATTAATAAACTCACCCGATAAATACTTAAGAAAAAAAAAAATGGAAGGCATAGCAGATTCCAGTTTCATGGGGAGATTCGACTTTTAGCCCCAAACCGAATGTTTTTTAAAAGTCACTGAAGGCCTGAAGCTTGGGCTTAGTGGGCTCATTTTAGGGATCCCATTCAGCATTAGACCATAAGGCCTCTTGGTTAAGGCCCAGAAGCTGATAGCCTGATACCAATGTGCTAGGCACAGCTTAGGCTTCTGATGGTGATAGCTAGCAAGAAAAGAAAACCAGGAAAAATCACAATAAATCTCAATCAGAATCAATGGAACAAACAAATTGTTAGTGGTTAAAGTTTCAGGCAGGAAAAAATCATAGTAAATGGGGATTTTGCAAGCGTCCCAAGTGCCTTTTGCATCGACTTGTTCATCTTCGTCTTCTTGTCCCCCTGCTGCACCTAAAACCTTATCCGCATGCAAATCATTGGCTGTGAATGTCAAGTTGAGCAAAGTATGCAGTTCGACGAGTCTGCGACTGCGTAAGATTGGTGGTGGAGTTGTTGGGGTAGGTAAGGAAGGCGTACAACCAGTGCGCATTGATGAGGATGATGATGGTCATGATACTTCTTTATCAGTAACCGCCCAACCGGAGGAAGATAAGGACCTCCAATACGTTCGCCAAATCCAAAGAGTAACACCATTCCTTTCTTTCTATTCTTTCGATGACAGTTTCCATTATTACCTACGACTATACTTGCACTACTCCTTGCTAATTAAATCTGCTTATTGCTTACTAGGTTCTACAACTTCTCAGGAAAAACCGAGACATGTTGTTCAGTGAGGTATGCGGACTATTTGGTACTCCTCCTCCTATACTATCCTTCTACTTTACATTTTTTTTTTGGGTATTTACATACAGGTTAAACTGACCGTGATGATAGAGGATCCTAGAGAAGTCGAGAGAAGGAGGTTGCTTGGCATTGAGGATCCTGATGCCCCTACCAGGGATGATCTCGTCGAAGCTCTGGAACAAGTGAGTTCCCTTTACCTACCTACCTTCAATTTCTATATGCTTGCTATATTCTCAATCTCAATAAACAAACACTATTACTAATTCAGTATCATATTAAAATATTTACCATCCTATTTCAAACACTATCCAAATACTCTCTCAGCTGTTAATTTTCAAAGGCTAAATCTAAGGAAACTATTCTAATATGCTGTTCGTTTCTATTTTACCAGGTCAATGAAGAGAAGATCCCCACTAATCGTGTTGCTCTCAGAATGCTAGCTGAGGAAATGACCAACTGGCCTAATATAGAGGTACTTTTGTTTTTGCTACTTTAGACTATGTATATTTACTAAGTTCTTTTAGCCATCTCCAAATTTCTTTACATCTTCTGTATCCCTTGACATTGGATTTGTTTTTAACCATTGTACGAATGGCTCATTATGTAGCTTCTAAGCAGCATGGCTTTGGTAATTTCTGTATGGATATCTGGCTCTTGAACTTTTTGAGAAGATGGTTACAGGTAGTGGTTTGAAGTAATTCCTTTTCCCATATCAGTAAAAAGGGAAACTTTAGAAACCATTGGAGGAATTCCTTTCGTGATGGAAATTCAAGTGACTTGTAGGCTTTATGAGAAGATGGTTACCAGTAGTAGTATGAAGTAATTCCTTTATCCATAACATTAAAATGAGAAACTTCAGAAACCATTGGAGAAATTATTATCATAATGAATTTCGGATGACTTTTTGATTGAATGACTCTTGTCTTTCATGAGAATATACAAAGACTTTGTAGGTTAAGTCCTTTTCTTCAAGTATCTAGTTCCCTATAAAATATCTTTACCCATTGAATCTGTCATCTCTTTGTTAAGATAAATGACTAATGATGACTCTGGATCATGTTACCTCATTCTAGGAAGCTACTCGCATGTGAATGGAGTTACTTGACCTGGGTCTGCATGTATTATGCATTCCAGTTATCATTGATTGTAGAAAGTTAGCTTTTCTTATCTTTGGCCTAAAATATGCTTGGGACTCTACTTGTTATATACCCTCTTTGTAAAATTTTCCATGGATGTACAAAACTTTAAAAAATGTAACTTCACTTCCACTGAAAGGAAAGCAATTGAACAATAGGTTTAATGCTATTCTTTCTCCCCCATTCCCACGTTTTCAACTTCCTTCAACTGTATAGCTTTGCCATCATTCTCAGCTTCTTTTCAGTTCAACTTGCTTTACTTTGCCTTGTATTTTCCTCAGATTCTGGAGTTCTAAGACCAAATTTTTTATATATGTATGGTTGTGTATTTTCCTAAGCATCTTCATAAGTGATAAGTTCCATTGAGATGACTTATATTTTCCCATTATTTCTATGTACACAGTTGATTATTCTTCTTTTAGATCAAAATTTGAGAATGCTTGATGTCTTTAATGAGTAGGTTGAAGCATCGAAGAAACAACGTAGCAAATCCCTTTATGCAAGGGCGACAGACACTGGCATTGATCCTAAAGAGGTTGCTAAGAGACTAAATATTGATTGGGATTCTGCTGCTGAAATCGAAGATGTTGGAATCAGTGATGAAACAGAAGTCCCTTCTGCAGTGGTTTGTTTCCTTCTCCCAGTTTTTAATATTTTAAAAACTAATTTCTTTAGTAGTAAATTTGTTATCAGTTTCTGCATCTATTAAAGGTCAGCTCTTTGCAATGAGGCTTGCCTTATCAAGGCCCTAATGCTTTACCAATTTTAGAAGTCACTGAGATTAGGATGCTCCAAGCTAGTGAAAGTCTTTCAAATTATAACCAAAAAGGATAAAGAACTTAGATGACTACCAAATCTTGGCTTTTTGGTTATATCATTCACTTAAGACTCATTTGGCATATGAATGCTCGTGAAAGTGCATTTGTTTTAAGTTTAGAATGAATATTAGCTTTTTCTTCACACCAAGTAATAGGATTGCAGATATCTAATAGCTTGACTGCTTGTATCCTACCTAGATATTTGCAATAGAGGTGTTAACACCATATGAAAGGTATTTGTTAAGAATAGTACCAAAAAGATATTTTTATAAATATCTTAAACGATTTACAAAGTTTTGAAATCATATGGTTTACAATTTTGTTGAAAAATGAAACTGGGAAGTTGTTAATAAGCCTTATAAAATGAAAGTAGGCAAAAGTATTTGGATCCCTTTAAAAGAGGATGTGAGTGGTAAGTTTAAAATTGTAATCTATTATAATTTTTCCAAGGGATCAGAATCTCTAAGGAAAGGATTTGAATCCCTTACAAGATTTTGTATTCTGTAAAATTTTGTTACTAGGGATGAGAATGCTATATTTGAGAATTCGAATCGCTCATCTGGAAATTCAAAAAATAAATCTGTTGGACATGCTTTTCCAAAAGTTGTAATTCTTCATCAACGACATGTCTAATCATGAAAATGTGTTTCTAATGCTAGTTGGTGCTTATAAATGCTTCATTTAACATTAATTTTACATTTGATTCTCTTCAAAATCATTTCTATTCTCACTCTTTTCTGTCTCATAGTTCATAGTATATGTGTGTTTTAGAAAAAAACTTGAAATGCAATCTTGTTCTTCTTTGAGTAGGCTTTGGATCTGGGGATTACATTTCCATGTAGATCATTTGCACCATAGCGGTGAAATCATTATCCCAAAGAAAGCTTCCTAGTAGTGTCTTCCCTACAATGATAGTATAGAAACTTTAAAGATAAAATGGTTTCAACTAAGAGTTATAGAGCAGGAAGATTTACTATCAAATCTGTTTGTTGAAAGTTGCATACTTATTGTCTAAGTACAATCCACAAAACACAAGTGAGAATGGCGACTCATTGGCAGAATGACTAAAGTGGATTGAAGATTACTACTTTGTTGCCTAATTATCTGTCAAGCTATTAGCAATTCTCTTCATAATGTGTTTCACAAACAAAATTCAATGCTAGATTTATGGAACACTATTGAAAAAGGTATAAGAGTGAGGACAAGGGAAGCAAGTCATTCCTTGTGAAGATGTATATTGGCTTTAAAATGATGAACTCTGAAGAAGTTATTGATCAATTTAATGAATAGAAATGACATTGCAATTGAGTGCAATGTCATGAGAGACACAATCTCTAAAATTTTCAAGTATCCTCCATCATTGGTAAATTACTACCATCTTGGAAAGATTGCTAAAGGTATTTGAATCATAGATAAGTTATTTTACCTTGATTTTTTGATTGGCATAATGATAAATTTAGCCCTTAGCATTCACCCTTTTTGTCAATTTAGCCCTAAATCTTTTTTTTTTTTTGGATCACTTCATCCTCCAACCTTTAAAAGTTAGTCAAATTGCCTTTTTTATATAAAAAGGTTAATTGGACCTTTAAAATTTTAATGTTATTGATGTGGAAACTTGGGTGGCAGTTCAGGTTTACATCATAAAAAATTTAAAAAGAAAATATTACAAATTCACAAAAGTTCATAAAATTTTTTATAAAATTTATTTATGTTAGCAATAAAGTACATGTGGATTTTTGCTTGAGTTACCATGCCAGTGCCATTAAAATTTTAACAGTTTAATCAAATTTTTTGTCCTAAACAAAGCAATTTGATTAAAATTAGAAGGTTGAAAGCCAAAGTGACCCCCCTCCCCCACAAAAAAAAAAAAAGAAAGAAAGAAAGAAAAAGAATTAGCGCCAAAGTGACAAAATAGATAAGCGCTAGGGGCTTAATTTGTCTTTATGCCTATTTGATTTAACACATAAATTGAAAGTGCAACCCAAAAGAGAGAAAACCTTAAAAATGTGTGACAAAATTAGCATAGCCTCACATTGACGGTAAGGGAAAAAGAAACTCTTAAAAAATGAAGTGGAAGTTAAAAAAAATTGGGAAAGACTCAACAAAAAGAAAGGTCATTGTTATGTGTATGAAAATAATAGGCCACTTGGTGAAGGTGTGTCACTTTTGCAAAGATAAGAAAGATGAAGTCAACATGGTGTTAGAAGATGACATGGTTGCTAATCATACAAAACTTCTCATGGTTGGCAACCAAGATGGTTACTGGATTGACTTCGATGTAACTTGTCATGTCGCTGCATTCAAAGGTGAATTCAAGACCTATGAAGAGGTCAATGAGTACAAATCAGTCTTCACGGGAAATTACTTCACTTGCAAAGTTGTTGCCAAACTCTAACATAACTTTGAAACTATGGTCATCAAGTCTCTTAACAAGAATTAAACTCTTAATAAGATTAGGATGTCATGTAGACTTCATGACCATAGTTTCAAAGTTATGTTACAACAAAAGTAATTCTAATTATGTTTATATTGTTGATTTGAATGACTTTAATTTTTTATGGCATTATAGATTAAGACATTTTTGCATGAATGTATTGAGTAGAATATTCTCTCATGGTATAATTCCTAAATCAAATTATACTGAGTACTAAAACTTGTGAATGTTGTGTCAAACATAAATTACTAGTAAAACACATTTTATTACTTTTATAGATGATTTCTCTAAGCATTCTTATACCTATCTGCTTAAAACAGAAGATGGAACTTTTGAAAAGTTTAGGAGTTTCAAATGAAAAATTAAGAATTTGACTATTAAGAAGATAAACAAAATAGATCCAATAGAAATGACATGTTTTTATTTAACGCTTTTGCATTCTCGTGTGCCTGAGTTTTGGGGGGAAGCATTATTTACTTCTTGTTATATCTTGAATAGAATTTTTTATAGAAGTTTTAATAGAACTTTTGAATTATTGAAAGAAGGAATGCCTAAATTATATTATTTGGTTGCATTAGGTTCTCTTTTTTGCTACACTAAAGCTAACAAATTATATGAAATAGGAAAGCATGTAGGTTTTATAATCTTGAGACTGATAACATTATTGAATCTACTCATGTAATATATTTTGAGCATTTAGTAATAAAGGGCGCTAGTAGTTTGATTTATAGAAAGAATTGTCAAATGAGTTGAGAGAACCAAAGGACCAATCACTTTATATTGTGATATTCTAGCTGTTAGTTACAGCACAAAGAATGAAGATTGTCCAATAATAACAAGCTTATTGCTATAAGATACAATCATGTGAGTAGTATTGTAACGAAAGGTAAGGCTAATTTAGAGTACCTACATACATGTAAAATATCAGTAGATCCCCTTACTAAATCCTCCTTGGGTTATAAAATAACTTACACTATGAGAGATATGTGATTGGTGTTGGTTAGTAGAGATGATTGATGATAACTCTCTCCTTGGTGTTGTTTAAGAAATTGATCATTTAAGTTTCAAAAATAATCTCTTCATTCATCAACGTATATGAGAATCAGTTGATATTATTATTGAATTTTCTGAAAAATTTATGTTTCCTAACAAGGGAAAATGGATATGTTTCCTTCTATATTACATTGCGTCAGCCATTGAAGAACACACAAATTGGTGTGAAGTATGAATATGTTTCCTTGTATCTCATGTTAAATATAAAGTTTCAATCCTTAGTCACCTTTAGACATACACTTTACATATTTTTTTATTTGAAATTTTCCTTGTATCCATACACTTTACAAATTGGTGTGAATTATGAATATGTTTCCTTGTATCTCATAAATATGTTTCCTTGTATCTCATATTCCTAAGGGGTCAAAATCACCAAGGGAAAGGTTGAAATCCCTTATAGGATTTTGTTTTAAGGAATTAGAATTCCATATTTGAGGATTCAAATCCCTCATGAAGAATTTCAAAAAATGAATTCGATGGAAACACTCTTCCGTTCTAAAAGCTGAACACCAGATGGTGCTTGTAAGTGATTCATTAACATTCATTTTACACAAATTTACATTCAATTCGCTTCAACAAACATTTCTCTTCCTTAACTCCCTTTTGGTTCTGCTTCATGTGTCTTTAAGAACTTGTGGTCTTTTTCGAATGGGTTTTATATTATGGGGATTACATTTCTAATTCTATAAAAGACCATTTGCACCATTTAGGGAAACTATTGTCTTAAAGAAAACTTCTTGATGGTACCTTCCCTAGAACATTACTTCATTTCTTCTTTTTGTTCTTCCCTATTACTATTTTTCTTGATTGCACTGCTGAGACAAGATTGTGAATTGGACAAGGTTGGCTATTGTCTTGAATTGGTTAATTTAATATCTGCAGTGGGCCTTTTTTGCCTTGTTTGTTTTTCAATTGAATGATTTAAATTCTAAGAAGGTTACTATAGTTTTTCTTTCTTATTTGTTCTTGATTGTAAATGTGGGAGCTTCTTTACTGTGTTTTTACCGTGAACTAGGGTCAGAAACTCAAAGCATTTCTTTTAATGGATGCATAAGACAATCTACCATTTAATTTGAAATTAGTATTATTTTTTTTGCAGGGTTATGGGGCACTATACTTGGTCACAGCTTTTCCAGTTATCATCGGTATATCTGTAGTGTTAATATTATTTTATAATTCACTCCAGTAGGAAGGTTGGACAAACCCTTTTCCTTTTGACTTGAATCAATAATGTATAATTTCTTTTTAAATATGGTATTCATTTTATGACCTTTTTGTTTTCCTATGTTGAATTGTGCAATACAATTAGTGATGCACCAACATCCTCCACAACATCCAAGGAAGAAGTGAATTCTGCAGAGCCTCGTTATCTGTCTTTGGATGCATGCCGCAATGCTTCTTTGCTTTGTTAACCATTTGATTTTCTACAAATTTATATATATATATATATATATATTTATTGTATATAAAAATAGGTATCAAGATGCACATTTCGCTCTGTCTCTCTCTATATAGATGGTAAAACCCGAGTCATTTGATAAATTTTGTATTAGACCTTAGGAAAGCTTTTGACTCCCTTCTCTGGAGCATCAAATTTTAGGTGTTGAGAGTTTTGGGTTTCTCTGATGATTTTAGAAATTGGGTTTATGCTTGTGTTGCTTATCCTAGATTTTCAGTGGTTTTGAATGGAGGGCTTGTAGGCTACTTTTCCGGAATTAAGGGAGTCGGGCAAGGGGATCCCTTATCCCCTACCTCTTCATTCTTGTTATGAATGTTCTTTCAGGTCTTTTAAATCTTGCTTGCAGGTATAAGGTTTTTACTTATCATCCAAAGTTTAAGAAATTACAGTTTTTTTTGGCCAAAAGAAAAAAAAGAAGAAAGTACAGTTGACTTATTTGTGTTTTGTGGATGATTTGTTGATGTTTGCTTAAGGGTCCACTGATTCGAGACTTGCTATTGGGAATATTCTTGATTTTTTCTGTAAGATTTCTGGATTAAGTTAATTTCTTAAAAAGCGAGTTGTTTAGTTCAGGTGTTTGTCAAGCTGATTTGCAGTCTATTGTGGAGCATACTGGTTTAAAGCTTATAAGGCTGCCAGTTAGGTACTTGGGTGTACCTTTGGAGACAAGGAACCTTAGAAGCAATATTTGTGGTCCTTTGATAGAAAAAATCATGAGGCGTATACATAGTTGGACCTCTTAATGTCTCCCTTTTGCGGGAAGACATAAGTTGTCTGTGATTTTTAGTTTACTAAACTGCCTGGAATGCTATCATCTAACCTATCTTGTATGGTAGGAAAAGAATAATAGAGCTTTTGCCCAGACTGAAACTAATGAAGGTAGATTTATAGAGCAGGTTCGACTGCATAATTTAGTTCGAAGGCTCTCACGTGTTTTTACGCTATATTGTAAGATCTATACAATGGGTTTTATAGCATTTTAATTTCATAATTTAAAATGAAATATTTAAAGAAAAATAAATATTGTAAAAATGAATGGGAGAATATTGCTTTTGAGGTTTTTTATCGTTAACTTTCTCTTGGTTTTTTTTTTTTTTAGTTTTATGTAGCAACAATTCTTTTTAATTTTTATTCTAAATTAAGTTATATCTTTTTTAACAATTTTAATAATGAAAGAACTTTAATAACATTATAGTTTAAGAATTTAATTAGAATGTTTCAAAATTTAGCGATTAATTTAAAATAATAACATTATTATTTGAGGATGTTTGATATAATTAACTCTATTGATAATAATCCCTAAAAAACACATATTTGATAACAATTTAAAATGTAAACTATAAACTAGTACTTTTTATATTATTGAATATTCTCACAATTAATACGTACACTGATTGGCGATTATCCAAAGAGTGGGTGGGCTGGGCCAGTTGCAGACGTACTGGTTCGGGTACGGTCCTCTAGGGCAAGAACTCGATGCAATGCAACTGCGAAGAGAATGATTATAATAGAGAATGATTATTGAAATGGGCTAAAGTAAAAAGATGGAGCAAGTCAAGGACTCAACATCAATTTTGACTTTGTAAAAGACTAAAAATAGGAAGATATTTTGTTATATTATTTTTTAATTTTAATTTTAATTTTAGATTTTATATTAATTTTATTAAGCTATTTTTAGTAAACCCTATCTATATAAATAGGAGCTTTTAGTTCTTAGGAAATCATCCATTAATCAATTGTCTTCTTCATTATCCACTTTGTTTTTCTTTTTCCTAATTCAATTGAGCATTAGATTGTTTTGTCTTCTTTTTACAAAATTTGTCTAATTCTCCTTTAAAATATTTTTCCTATCTATTTCCATCACCTTTTCATAGAATTTTCATCTCCCATAAAGCATGAATAAATTCATGCTTAACTAAAATCCTATCTTAGTCTTAGGCCGGTATTCCTTCCGATCAAGAATTGTGAGAAATGAATCCGAGCTAAAAATCCTTCCAAGTGGTATTTGCCTTTTTCCTAAGTATCGGGATTGACAACTAATCCCTTAAGGTCAACTCGATTCCAAGTCAAAAAGAGCTCGTTAGGTTGGGGGCGTGTTTACCGATAGTTGGAGAAAAGAGTCAGCCGTGCTGTATTCGATTCTCCGAGAACAAATCAAGGAAGAGGTGATCGGGTTTAAACGACCCACGCGGTTGAGGCCGTTAACTCGAGTTGGGTTCTTCAGAACGCAAGGCTAGCGGGGTCTTCAACCGTGAACATGTGTATCTCGGTTAGATAATTGGTAAGGGTTGGTTTGTAGGACGTTCCGGGACCAGCTACGATAGGAAGAACTGGTGATTAGGACGTTCTTAATCACTATAACCAGCTTATCGTTGGAGGAAAAAATCAACTTTCAAGGATCGGTTCTTGACACGAGAATTACCGAGTCTAAGGCTGAGGCTATTTATTTCTGTTCATACAATTCTAAATTTAATTCTGATTTACATTTATTTTCTATATTAATTAATTGTTTATTCTAGATTATTTTCCTAAATATTTTTAAACCCCCCGCTTAACTTGTTTACTTTATTTTTGGCAGGCACGTCTAGAGTCGTGAGTACGACTCCTGACACGACATTAGACACGAAGGAGATTCTGTCCATAAGGCAAATACGGAAGTTGACTGATCCAATCCCTGTAGATTCGACCCTATTACCACTCTTACTACTATTAGAGTTTTAGTAAGAATTAATTTTGCTGGATTCGACGCCCATCACGCACATTTCACGCAGGTGCACATGTGCCCGCAACTGATCATCAGATTAATCAATCAATCAATTAATTAATTAATACACCTTAACCATGCAGTTTATCCATTGCAAGATTATGCTACTTAATTTTCATCATGAACTTAATACTATTTTTACCTGTACAAAAGTAAGTCGACCTGCATTTCTAAGCATACACAACAACAGCGTTTCCATGGTGATGCTACTCTTTCCGTTGATTTGTTCTCTTCCCTTCCACCTGTACGTACTAGGCCAAACAATTAATGGGATATAAACAGAGAAGCTAGAAGAAAAATACACTATAATAAAATAAATACATCAAGCAGTCTAACCTGAATGAAGTAGTTCCCAATTGGAGGAATACTGTTGAAATTTCATCTGCATGTCCATGCAGCTCAAAATTGATTTTCTTAGCTCCCCCATCTCACGCTGGAGTTGCTCGATGTGTCCTCTTAAATCACAAATCAGTTCGATTTCCTTTAATATGTAAACACATGCATCCACAGCAAATTAAAACCAATAAATGAATACCCTGAACCTGACTCAGAAATTTAATTTATAGGATGGATGAATACTCACCAAGGAAGTAGGGGCTATCGAACAAGAGGACCGTCGAGTATCCTGATAATATTGAGCTTCAGATACTCCAGATGGTGGTGAAAACGTAGTTGGACCCCAATCAGAATAATTACCAGTTTCTTTACCATCTTGAGAACTCCATGACCTCGTTAGGTCCGATGGTGAAGGCGTTTGGATAGATGATGAGGATTGATTGAAGTAGGTATGGGCTTCATGCGTTTGATGGCTGATTATGCTCATTTCTTCTTCTTCTTCTACTCCTAGATCACCAGCTGAATGCAAATGTCTCTGTAGGTAGGACTTCACTTGGACCATTCTATCCTCATCGTTCACCTCTTCTTGACTTGCAACTCCATCCTCTTGCATAATTTGTACCCGAGAGTTCATTAATCGGTCCATTTTCTCTGGGAAATCACTGGCAAGGCAAGTTGAAACTCTTCCCCTGCATTGGTAGGTAATTAGGAAATTATGACGCTGGCCTTTTACGTCTTGCAAGATCATAAGAGAGATCAAACATCAATTTATATAACCTCATCTCATATTTTACGGTTATATGAGTGTGTATGAGAAATATTCCAACCTTTATTAAATATGTACTAGTAAATAATATACATATGATATTTGAGTGTATATCAAATTCAAAACAAAACGTATAAAAATAGTAAAAGGTGATGTACCTTTCTAGGAGCAGACGTATCTCCTCATTTTTGGAGGTGGTGTTAAGCACTTCCTGGTACCATGCTTTTCGTAAGTCTTCCCAATAACTTCTGGGTCGAGATATATCACTAAACCAGTCATAATTTGTTTGATCAAAATATTGTGGGTAATGATCCTCTAGCTCTTCGGTAACCTCACTACCATCATTGTCACTGTAGAATTGTTGAAGTTAGTTCCCATGCAGCACATGCAGTAGCCAAGCAGCAGTTATGCGGGTGAAGTATGAAGAAGAAAATTAAGCTATACTTACGCCACATAAAGTATGTGTTTTGTACTGAAACAAGTGCTACTGTCTCATTCTGTTACTTTAATGACTATTTTGTATTCTAGTTCATTTTGAACTAGATTTATTTAATGATTGATGTATTTTGATGTTGATATAGCTGATTACCAGCTATGGTCTTGTATGTAAGCCTAATATTTCAAGTTCCTATGTAATTTAGTGGTATTAGGTAAGTTTTAGGTGAAAACTTGTTTGACTTTGCTATGTGAAAGTCCCTTTTATGTATTGGCATTATGCCATTGTCTGGTTAATGAAAAATATCAGAATTTCATTCAATTTTATGCTCCATTTTCTTTCTCCCGTTCTGTTCTTGTTCTCTTAGCAAATTTCTATTTTTTATCAAGTATTAAGCCATGCTGCCTGAGTCAAGCATTACCATCATAGGTAATTAGCCTCTTCTTCACCAAGGTTTATTCCAGAACAAGCCTGCTGTTAAAGCACAGATTACCAACATAGGTAATACGTGGTTTCACCAACAAAACTAATTACCTATATAGGTAATACATGCTTCAAATCCCCAACAATTGGTATCAAGAGCTTTCATCTTAGAGGACCTGTCATATTTCAACCTTCAGAACAATGGCTTCATCAAGCTTCTCACCAGCTGCTCCACCAGTCTTCAATGGAGAGGGCTATCACATATGGGTGGTTAAAATGAAGACCTACCTGCAGGCATTCGACCTATGGGAGGTGGTCAACTCCGATGTTGAACCAGAACCACTTAGAGCCAACCCAACAGTGGCTCAATTGAAGCAGCATTCTGAAGAGAAAACAAAGAAGCATAAGGCCATGTCATGCATTCAGAACTGTGTTTTTGATGTAATCTTCACCAGAATAATGGCATGTGAAACACCAAAACAGGCCTGGGACAAGCTTAAGGAGGAGTTCCAAGGTAATGAAAGAACAAGGCAGCAACAGCTTCTAAACTTGAGAAGGGATTTCGAAAATTTGAAGATGAAGGAAGAAGAAACTGTCAAGAAATATTCTGACAGAATTATGGCTGTTGTAAACAGCATAAGGTTGCTTGGAGAACAGTTCAGTGAGGGAAGAATCGTAGAGAAGGTGCTCTCAACTCTACCTGAGAGATATGAAGCAAAGATCTCATCCCTTGAGGATTCGAGAGACTTAACCAGCATGTCCTTAACAGAGCTCATCAATGCTCTGTATGCACAGGAGCAGAGAAGGGCCAGTAGACATGAAGAGTACCAAGAAGGTGCCTTCCAAGCCAAAGCAAAACCAGACTCGAGCTCATTTACCTACATAGGTAAAAAGGCTTTTAAAAACAAGCCTAAGCCTGATGCTGCAAGAAAAGAAGACAAGCTCTGCAAGCACTGTAAAAGGCCTGGTCATCCAGAGGCCAAATGCTGGTTTAGGCCAGATGCACTATGTCAATTCTGCAAGAAACGAGGCCATGATAAAAGGGTTTGTAAAAGCAAACCGAGACAGAACCATCAACAACAGCAAAAAGTTGAAGCTCAAGTAGCTGAAGATAGAAGTGACCATGAAGAGCAGGTCTTTGCTGTTTCATGCTCAGCTGGTCAGAAGAAAGGCTCAAAAGGCTGGCTGTTGGACAGTGGATGCACTAACCACATGTCACCTGATGCAACCATCTTCAAGAATTTGGATAGAAGCTGTAAAACCAAAGTAAAGGTTGGTAATGGGCAGTTTATAAAGGCTGAAGGAAAAGGGGATGTGCTGATATGCACTCCTACAGGCAACAAAGTCATCTCAAATGTGCTGCTAGTACCTGAGATTGACAGGAATCTTCTCAGCATTGCTCAATTGCTTGAGAAAGGTTATTCTGTTGTGTTCATGGGTGAAGAATGCAAAATAAGTGACCCAAGTGGATCCAAGTTCATGTCAGTCACTATGACTGATAAGTGCTTTGAAGTAAATTGGCCAAGTGACTGCCACTCAGCCTGTATTGCATCTACTGAAGATTCCAAGCTTTGGCATAAAAGGCTTGGGCATGCCAACTTCAGAGCATTAACTCAAATGGTCCAAGAAGATCTAGTGGAAAATTTCACAAAATCATTGGAAAAGGATGATGTTTGTGAAGTATGTCACTTGGGGAAACAAGGAAGATTGCCATTTCCTACTAATCAAGCATGGAGAGCCTCTGAGAAGCTGGAGCTTGTACACACTGATGTGTGTGGCCCTATGAAGACTGAATCTTTGAATGGAAACAGGTACTTCATTTTATTCATTGATGATTATTCCAGGTATTGTTGGGCATACTTTCTCCGGAATAAGTATGAAGTACCCTCAATATTCCAGAAATTCAAAGCTGCTGCAGAGACTGAAACAGGCTGTAAGCTCAAGACTTTAAGGTCTGATAATGGAACTGAGTACACTTCAGCTCAGTTTCAAGCCTTTTGTGATGAGGAAGGTATAAAGCAGCAGCTCACAAACACCTATACTCCTCAACAAAATGGTGTTAGTGAAAGAAAGAATAGGAGTCTCATGGATATGGCTAGGTGCTTGATGTTCGAGAAGAATTTGCCCAAAACCATGTGGGCTGAAGCAGTCAACACAGCAGTGTATATTCAGAACAGACTTCCAACTAAAGCACTTGCTCACAAGACACCTTTTGAAGCTTGGTTCGGGTTCAAGCCATCATTGGCTCATATGAAAGTCTTTGGTTCCTTATGTTACAGCCAAATTCCAGCTGTAAAGAGGGATAAGTTGTCTAAAAGAGCTCTCCCTGGTATTTTAGCCGGCTATAGTATGGTTAAGAAGGGCTATAGGATTTTGGACCCTTTAACAAACAAAATTCATGTAAGCAGAGATGTAATCTTTGATGAAAAAGGATGCTGGAACTGGGAGAAGAATGAGCCAGAGGCTGTTTCTGAGGAGCTGATGGTTGATCAAGCTGAACCTGATCAAGTTAGTTCTGAAATGGACATTGATGACATGCCAGTCAGAGGCACTAGATCCTTGGCTGAAGTTTATGAAATAGCACAAGCTGCCATAGTGGAGCCAAGCAGTTTTGAAGAAGCTGAAGCTGATGAAGGATGGAAACAGGCTATGGTTGAAGAAATCAAGATGATCCAGAAGAATCAGACATGGGAGCTGGTTGAAAGGCCTACCAACAGAAAGACCATTGGTGTCAAATGGGTCTATCGAGCCAAACAAAATGCTGATGGCAGTTTAAATAAGCTGAAAGCCAGACTTGTTGTCAAAGGCTTCAGTCAAAGATATGGCCTGGACTACATGGAGACTTTTGCACCAGTAGCCAGACTTGACACTATCAGATTGCTAGTTGCTTTAGCTGCACAAAAGCAATGGGTTATTCATCAGTTAGATGTGAAATCAGCATTTCTCAATGGTTTTCTTGAAGAAGAAATTTATGTAGACCAGCCTCAAGGCTTCATTGTGCCTGGCAAGGAACACATGGTGTATAGGCTCAAAAAGGCTTTGTATGGCCTAAAACAAGTTCCTAGAGCTTGGTATGCTCGAATTGACAGTTACTTGGTCAGTTTGGGATTTAACAGAAGTGTTAGTGAGCCAACACTATATATCAAAAGGAATGAAGCTGAAACTCAGCTTATTGTATCTCTCTATGTCGATGACCTTTTGGTGACTGGAGGAGATCAAAACATGTTGGCTGATTTTAAAGTTAAAATGAAGGACATGTTTGAAATGTCTGACTTGGGACTAATGACATACTTTTTAGGAATGGAGGTGCACCAAGCAGAAGGAAAAATCTTCTTAGGACAGAAAACATTTGCCTTGAAGGTTTTATCAAAATTCTCAATGGAGAATTGTAAGCCAACAAGCACTCCTATTGCTGTTGGAATGAAGCTATCAAGCCAAGAGGTTCATGAACATGTTAATGAGCCTACATATAGAAGTCTAGTTGGTTGTTTATTGTATTTGACAGCAACTAGACCTGATATCATGTTTGCAGTGAGTCTACTATCGAGGTTTATGCATTGCTGTAATGTCCAGCACTTTCAAGCAGCAAAGAGAGTGCTAAGATACATCAAAGGCACTCTTGACTATGGTGTGTTATTTAACAAAGCTGAAAGTTTGAAGCTAATAGGCTATACTGATAGTGACTGGGCTGGTTCAAGTGATGATATGAAAAGCACTTCTGGATATGCTTTTACCCTTGGCTCAGCCATGTTTTGCTGGAATTCAAGAAAACAATCGATGGTGGCTCAATCAACAGCAGAAGCTGAATATGTGGCAGCTGCTAATGCTGTAAATCAAGCCATTTGGCTGAGAAAAATTCTAGCTGATCTGAACTTACATCAAAGGGAAGCAACAGAGATCTACTGTGATAACAAGTCTGCTGTTGCAATTGCAAAGAACCCTGTTTTCCATGGCAGAACAAAGCATTTCAGCATCAAGCTGCATGTGATAAGGGAAATGGAGCAAGCTCGAGAGGTGGAGCTGATTCATTGCAATTCAGAGGAACAGGTTGCTGATATTTTCACAAAGGCCCTTTGTGTGTCAAGGTTTATAAAATTGAGGAAGCAGCTAGGTATTACAAGCATGGAAACTAAGGAGGAGTGTTGAAGTTAGTTCCCATGCAGCACATGCAGTAGCCAAGCAGCAGTTATGCGGGTGAAGTATGAAGAAGAAAATTAAGCTATACTTACGCCACATAAAGTATGTGTTTTGTACTGAAACAAGTGCTACTGTCTCATTCTGTTACTTTAATGACTATTTTGTATTCTAGTTCATTTTGAACTAGATTTATTTAATGATTGATGTATTTTGATGTTGATATAGCTGATTACCAGCTATGGTCTTGTATGTAAGCCTAATATTTCAAGTTCCTATGTAATTTAGTGGTATTAGGTAAGTTTTAGGTGAAAACTTGTTTGACTTTGCTATGTGAAAGTCCCTTTTATGTATTGGCATTATGCCATTGTCTGGTTAATGAAAAATATCAGAATTTCATTCAATTTTATGCTCCATTTTCTTTCTCCCGTTCTGTTCTTGTTCTCTTAGCAAATTTCCATTTTTTATCAAGTATTAAGCCTTGCTGCCTGAGTCAAGCATTACCATCATAGGTAATTAGCCTCTTCTTCACCAAGGTTCATTCCAGAACAAGCCTGCTGTTAAAGCACAGATTACCAACATAGGTAATACGTGGTTTCACCAACAAAACTAATTACCTATATAGGTAATACATGCTTCAAATCCCCAACAAGAATGTTGCCTTCCCTGCATTTTCCTGAGAGTCAAGGTGGAGCTGCTGCTTGTCATCGATATCCTGTTCCAGTTCCTGTTCTTCACCTATCTCATTCAAGTATGTTTCTTTAGTTTCTTCTTAGCCAAGAGAGAGATGCTGCTGGTGATTATCTCGTTCTTCCGCAGTCTCATTTTGAGAGTAGGTATTCACGTTTTCTGCAGCTTCTTGCGAGTCGAGGAATAGATTTTGTTGGCAGTTGGACCCTTGTTTTTTTGCCATTTGATTCTCAGATTGAGTCGCCAATGGTGTTGTTGTATCTGCAAATTTTAGTGATTCAAGGCATCTCACTTCCAAGTTTGTTTCTTTTTGCTGTATGGCATATGAAGCTGGCATTGCCTGTTCATTAAGATTTTCGTTTCTGTACTCTGTGAAGCAATTAACTGGACATATACTCTGGTGCCCAGATATTGACGCCTTTTGGCAATGAGTTTCTTCACTTTGCAGTTTGGAAGTCGAGCTTTTGTCTAACTGGGTCAAGACCTGATCCCTATGAAGGCATCTTGAAGTAGCTGAGTCATTCTGCGCAGCACCAGTGCTAAACTTCTCTCTGGATTTAGTTAAGTTGCGAGTCAATAAGTTGATGGAAGGCAAACAGAAAGGAAAATCTAATTGAATAAATCACAAAATGGAGGCTGAAAAAGGAAAATCTAATTGAATAAATCACAAAATGGAGGCTGAAAGTTTTTTTTACCTTTTTAAGTGAAACGTAGTTCTATGAGATTTGTGAAGAATTCATCGCATCAGTTAGCTTGAAGCAGTTAAGCTAAAGCTATATGATGCAGCAGAAAGAGAAACATTTTAAATAATTCATAGCATGCTTGGTAGGAAAGAAAAAGAGAAGGGGAATGGTCTTTCCTATTTTTCTTTCAACTCTTTCCTTTCTGTCCTAGCACTTTTTTTCTCACAAATGTCCTCGAGTCCTCCTTAACCACTCGAGAATGACAAGTAGTGCTTGTATTATTCCATCCGGTATGATCTTTTTAGAGTAAATTGTTATAAAAGGACTGACTTGTATTCTAAATAAATTAAGGCAAATGAGAGCTTGGAAGCTATGCGTAATCTGTAATGGCATTGATGAAATTGTGGTAAATATTAGGATGTTAGATTTATAAAACTTTTTGGAGAGGCAATTGCGAAGACTGGAGATGGTTTTGGATCAACTTTTATTACGTAATGGTGAATGATTCACTCAGACTTGTGACTAATATGTACCACGATTATGAGTGGTATCAATGGTATTTGGGTGTTGTATATTACATGCCTTGTTAGTTAGGCTACATGTCGGTCCTGTGTTTTTCGGGTGCAGCAGCAGCAGGACCTACTTATTTAGCTAGAAGAGTGCTTGCTTGAATGGATAATCATATGGTATAATTCATTTCAAATAGTGATAACTGGCTTGCATCATCGTAGACCCATGTGAGAACCGGGTCCCGTGCACTCCGGGTCCTTGTGGACGACATTTATCTTGAATTGTCAGACTGCGTTGTAGACATCTAAGCCGTAGCATTGACTGTAACTATAATGGAAATGAAAGCAAAAAAGAGTTGGAATGATTCAATAGTGCCATAACCCATAAGCTTTAGCTTTATTTGGCTCTGAAAAGCAAAGCATACCTGAAGGCGGCCCCGCTGTGAGAATTTTGAGACTGACCGGCGTTCCAGTAGCGAATCCAACTCTCTATTCTTGTCTCGTTCTATCTGCATAAGCAAGTCATAGAATGCTTGTCGCCCTCTTAGTCGGGGTGAACTCGCAATCCGTAAGAAATACCTCCGCCCTGCCTTTCCTTGATCTGATGTGGAGCTATGCTTGTTCTCTCTAGATTTTGAGTCAGTAACATTATTATTAATACGCTCATCATCATCCGCATCTTCTCTACCATTTTTCAACCTCTTGATGATATCCGCTACCCTCACTCTTTCTCTTTCCCCAGCATCGCATGAAGAACAGAACGGTGGCGCACTTGTGTCGCAATCTATTAAAGAATCCTCAGGGTCATTGTTTCTTCTGTTTTCTATTTTTTCGTCTAATGTTGAAGCTTCTTCCACGGACGAGGCATTAATATTATTCTATTAGAGCTTGCACCAGGATTTGTCCTGCTAGCGTCTGAACCCATACTTTGGCCTTGGTATGAGCGGTGTAGCCTAGCCTCCCATATTTGAACAAGGGACGAAGCACCAAGATTGTGTTTGACCATGGCATTCTCTAATGGAGTGGACAAGTTTGATGCCATGGGCGAGGCAGTGTTTGAATTTGTAGCAACTAATAATTGTCCCGCACCTTCATTTACTACATGTTTGTCGATGGTCACATCTTGAGCCTGCCTAGTCACCCATCGATCAAGAACGAGAGGAGAATGCTTTGGGGTGATTCGGGAGGGCTCCTCGTTTTTAATGTTAGTCGTATGCAAATTACGATGGTTACCAATATTGGATCGTTCATTGGTCGACTTAGCAATATGCGTCATCTTATATTGAGAATTAGCGGCGGAAGAGAGAGATGCGCCCATTGATATGATCCCTGACCAAACCTTTGAAATTGGTGTCCAAGTCTAACACAGCTCTCACATTGATCTCTCTGCATCGTTCCTTCCGGGTTTGGTTCCTTAGGACACAACCAAAAGGCGACGAAGAAGCGATCTCTACTTGAGAAGATGCCATGTTATCCGATTATGGGTGGATTTCATGAAGAGTTGAATTTACATGAACACGGCCATTGCAAGGGAATAGAATCCCATTTATGCCCTGAGTAAATGATCTGTTTATTTTGCAAGCAATTTGCTTTTGCATGTATACGGGGCAGGCGTAAAAATAGACAAACACATTAAATTCATATACCACTTATCTCTTTCTTTTTCTGTCCTCTAGCTGGTCTTCTACCATTACATTTGTTCCTCCCATTTAATTCATCTCTTAATTAAATTTATCATGCTCTGTATGTAACTTACATCACATGCCTAGTAATATTTCAATTTATTGATTCCTTATTGTAACATATATATATTCACTCTTAATTGCATTTTTAATATTCTTTAATTTCACTCCACAATTAATTTATACGCGTTTAATAATCAATTATTTAATTTGTGTGTATATAAATATTCTACTCATTTGATATGTGAATCAGCAGAAAATTCAATAAAAAAATTTTTCTCCTCCTGGTTCTCATGCGAAGGTCTGGGTCCATCAACGCAAGATATCAATTCATGAATATAAGAAGTTGGTAAAAAGTTGATAAGAAGCTGATAAGTGATTAGTGTTTTGTCAAACAAGAATTTTTTTTTTTTTATCCATTGTCAGACAATAAATTAAATTTCAAACAGGCTTTACCTAAGCAAGCTATCCTCGCAAGTCATGTCTAAAAATCCCCCACACATTTAAACAGAAAGTATAGGTGTCATGTGTGTGATCTAATATTATAAAACATTCTATAGATTTCCTAGCAAATCTTAGTTAGCCCCTTCTCTTTCCATGTTCCTCCTCTTGCTCCTTCCCTTCGTCATTTAAACCGTATGTGTCTCTCTCAAAACGGAGAGAAAATAGATCGAAAGATGATGGAGAGAAGAAACATGGGAGGAAGGAATATTGCTGTAGCAGCACTGTCCATGATATTGGGTTTGTTCCTAATCCATGTTTCTGGCGATAATTCACGAGTGGGAAAGTTTTCTACTGCTCCTTACCACGACCAAATGCGCCAATTGCAAGCGTTTAAGGCTTCTCTTATTGGTCGACAATCCGTTTCGGGTTCACCTATCTCGCCCTCTTCTTCATCACCCTCTTCTTCACCACTGCAGGTAAATAATTTCTTGTGCATCTGGTTTCTAACATTTCCTCAATGGCGGAATGATGTTAATTAATTAAATTAATGCAATGTAATTGAGAATGGATTTGGATATGTAGGAAGCCATAGGTCCACGTGTGTATCATGTAACAAATTATGGAGCAGACCCAACGGGGAAATCAGACAGCACAGAAGCACTAAACAAGGCAATCGCGGATGCATTTCAGGTTCCAAGTGAAGGGTTCTTGATGGAGGGGATCACTAATCTTGGAGGGCCACAAATTAATCTTGAAGGTGGGAACTACCTTATCAGTAAACCACTGCAGTTAGTTGCTGCCGGTGCAGGAAATCTTATGGTATGCGCAACCAAACATTTTTAATCAATTGAAATTATCTTTTATACTAGCTAATTGATGTCATGTCATAATCTTTCTTTATAAAGTAGAACAATATATATATATACTTGTATTTATATTGGCTTATCATCTACGTACTTAATTACCGTTTCTATGCTAGCAGTACCACACATACACTCATATAAGCATTTGGTGTTTTTGGTGAATGAAACCCACCTGGTTGGATGACTTATGTCGTCCCTGAGAAAATTGCAGATAGATTTCTATATGTTAATGTTTCGGCACTTAACTCTCAAAGCAAAGCAATTGGTCTTTTCTAGGATAGAAAAAATAGTAATAATAATAGCTAGTAGGATATGTGCATGTTTGGAATTGATGATAACATTTGTTGAAGACTGAAATGACAACCATTTTTATCATATGAAAATGAGATGATGCGCACCTAATTCCAATTGGTTAAACTGACACAGTCTGTATATAATATAATATAGTATGTACATATTGCAACATGGTAGACCTACTCACCATATTGAATTCCAATGAGCAATCGTTGGAGAAGAGAGAGTCAGGGTCTAGATTCTGTAATTGATGTAATATAACATATATAAATTTACATATGTTGAGGTTGCATTAATTAACAACGTCGAGTTATTTTTTTCCTTTTTTGGTATCTAGCAACGTCAGGTTAATTAATAAAGCATATAAACTATATCACCAAATAAAACTTTGTTTTAATTTGCTGAGTTGGGTATTTCTTTATTTAAATTATATATGGAGCAGATCCACGGAGGGACACTACGAGCTTCAGATGATTTTCCGGTTGATGGGTATCTTATTGATTTGTCTCCAAATTCATGGGCTGGCAGTACTGAAGAAGAAATAAAAGAAGGAAGCTCCTTGAAATCGAATTCACAGCTTACCTCATCATCATCATCCTATAACTACGAGTACATAACCCTCAGAGACCTAATGTTGGATTCTAATTACAGGGGTGGTGGCATTTCAGTTATAAACTCGCTAAGGACTAGCATTGACAATTGCTACGTTGCCCATTTCTCCACTAATGGAATTTTAGTCCAAGGCGGGCACGAGACCTATATCAGGAATTCTTTCCTTGGCCAACATATCACGGCCGGTGGTGATGGAGGCGAAAGGAACTATACCGGCACTGCCATTAACCTAATGGGAAACGATAATGCAGTGACGGATGTGGTGATTTTTTCAGCTGCCATAGGAATAATGGCCTCAGGTCAAGCCAACACCTTTTCTGGGGTGCATTGTTACAACAAGGCAACAGGTTTTGGTGGCACGGGGATTTACTTGAAGCTGCCTGGTCTTACACAAACCCGGATAGTGAATTCATACCTAGATTACACTGGGATTGTGGCTGAAGACCCAGTGCAACTTCATATCTCTAGCAGTTTTTTCCTTGGTGATGCATTTATCCTCTTGAAATCAATAAATGGGGTAGCAAATGGGGTGACTATAGTGGATAACATGTTCAGTGGATCTAATAAGGGGGTTGATATAGTCCAGTTAGAGGGTCCTTTCACACAAATTGATCAGGTTGTAGTTGATAGGAATAGTGTCAAGGGGATGAAAATTAAAGCAACAATTGCGAGAGGGTCTGTTGAAGGGAATAGCAGCTCCTGGACGGTTGATTTTAATCCTGTTCTTTTATTTCCTAACCAGATTAAGCATGTTCAGTATTCACTAAGCTCAAGCAGGGGCAGCTCATTTCCTAGCCATGCCCTGAGAAATGTGTCCGAAAATCAAGTTGTGATTGAGTCTGATCTCGTTGTGCCGGCAAATGTTTTCGTCACGGTGGATCAAGCTTAAGCACCATGGCCTGACTTATTATTATTATTATTATTATTTTATTATTATCATCATCATTATCAGCATCATCATCTGATGGACAGTGAAGATCCTTTGACAATTGTGAATATGGGGTGAAAGACTAGTATTGTCTTTTTCTCTGAAAGTTCAACTCAAATCAAACATATATCGGCTAAAAGGATAGATTTCCAGAAGATACAAAATTGACAAGAAGGAATTGAATGAATAGAAGCTTTCCCTCACCCATTTACTCCATGACCTAACCACTTATACTCTTTTATTGTAGTATGATTGAAGATTTACTTTGTCTCGGACAATATCAAAAAGTATTAATGGAAACCACATATACAATTACAAACATTAAAATTACACCACTGACAGATGAGACATGAAAGGTATATAAATGCTCCTTTTGTCAATAAGAAAAAGGTCCGTTACTGTATTCATTTACAATACCCAAAGACATGGAATTTACACCAAGAAAAATCCATTGCAGACTTTTGCAACAGAAATACATTAATTCGAAAGAGTAATTCACATGTAATGACAACTATAAGAAGTCAACTATACTAAAACACCTGCAGCTGGTGTAGTTCAACATAACGAGCATTCGATTCCGTCTCAGTTCTTTGTGCTATAGTGATTCAGAGGTTTGATTCATTGAATGAGTGATTCAGCGCGATGACAGTTCATCCCTTATTTCTGTCCTTCTCGTAATAACAATTCAGTGGTGGGTTCGAAATGGATTATTCAGACTCCTCACAGAATAGCAGAGTTTCTTTTGATAAAAACAAAAAAAAAACAAAATTTAATCTTTTCTACTCAATCATTTTAAATATTATGTTTAGCAAAAAAAAAAAAAAAAAGCATATTGAAGTCATGATTTGTCATTTTAGATCTACAAAATGGGGTGATTTTTTTCTTAAAGAAATATGAATAAAAGAAACTGAGGTGAAGCTTTGAGTGTCGGATTTTTAGATTTGATGTTCATCAGGGTTTTGTGGTTTTTCTGATTTGATGAGAAGCTTCAATTCCATGGAGAGATATAAGAGAGACTGGGCTACAGAGATGATAAAAGAAATAATGAGAGTGGATGGCTTCCTGTTAATCGTAAACATGTTAATATATTATTAAATATTAAATATGTCATTACTATATAATATTAATATAAAATATATTGTATATTTATTTTAATAGTAATGTTTTTAAAAAATAATTAATCATAATATTTTTTATCAAAATTAATCAAAATATATTAAATCTTTTAATTGGGGTATTTATAAGTTATTTAAAATGATAATTAATGATAATTAAAAATAATATATTATTATATAATTTTAATATATTAATTTTATAAAATAAAATTTTTAATAATATTAGTAATATTTTATAATATTAAAATATTATTATATTAAAATACCATTAAACATTTTATAATATTAAATTTAATTTTTATAATTTAAGGGCAAGATTGACATTTTCTATTTACTCCTTACATATATATATTTAATGAAAAAAATTGGTACTCTTATTAATTGAGAAAAGGTTGAAATGTTTTTTTCAAAGAAAAAAAACCAACAAAAGACAGTTGTAAATATAATAGCCAACAAGCAAAATAAACTAAAGATAAAATAAAAACAAAAACAACTACAAGGAAAGTTGGGGTAAGATGAAACGCTTTTCTTTCCCATTTCCTTTCTACTTCGTCCAATCATAGAGACTCATTACACCTCCTCTTCAGGAGTGTCCTAATCAGGCGGATCCGTCCACCGTCAATCCTCCTCTACTACAGTTAGGCTAGTGGATTTTATTTAAGTATGCCTTAAATCAGAGAAGGGATTTTTTTTTTTTTTGTGTATTTGTAATTTTTTTAAACTTATCCATCATCAATAAAGCTAAAATCCTTAATAAGGATGAAGTCAGAATACTACCTCTTTGTTGGCAATGTTGAGAATTTGGGATTCAGAAATAACAATCCTGACCGACAAAAAAATTAGTTGAGTAGGATAACGATGAAGTAAATGAAAAAATAAAAAAATAAAGATACCCCATGTGACTAGTAGACAATAAATGAGAACATTATTTTTACTTAAGTTTCAAATCCTTAAACTATTTTCAAAATGTTTACTTCTCCAGCATACCTATTGTAGATACAAGTTTAGAGATTTGGTGGAGCTGGGTTGGCATGAAATCACAAGAATGATACATGTCCGGAGAATTTTCCTGTATTGAGAAAGTGACCTTTAGAAACTACAGATATAATGGGTATCTCCATTGACAATGGTGATGCTCTTTTCCTATTTATCTACATATATATATATATATATATTAATGAATTCGGGTCTTCCTGGGATTCTAGGTGATAGTTTATTCTTAATGGAACTTTGGATATGTGGTAAATATTTTCGTTTTGGGGAGTAAATTTTGGTACAGAAATAGCATATTAGTCCAGCATCATCTATGTATTCAATTGAATGTGTTTTCCGTCTTTTAAGGATATTGCTTCTTGATTCCTTCTTTCAATTGCTGCATTAGAGATGGAGATTTGATTATTGTATATGAGAGGCATGATACTATGAAAGCTGTTAAAGTGTGCGAGAATTCGGTTCTTCAAAATCATTTCGGTGTATTTAAACATTCAGATTGGATCGGGAAGCCATTTGGTTCCATATTTTTCAGCAACAGAGGTAGATTCGCTCACCTATTGGCTCTGACACCGGAGTTATGGACTTTGGTTCTAAGTCATAGGACTTAGATTCTTTATATTGCGGATATTAGCTTTGTGATTATGTACTTGGAAGTAGTTCTGGGTTGTTTGGTTCTTGAATCCAAGACTGGTAGTGGCTCATTAACAAAATCGTTTGCAAGGGCTGTGGCTCCAACGGGACGTGTATACCTTTGATTTCCATGAGCAGAGGGCTGCCTCAGTTAAACTTGAAATATGATATAGTAATTGCTTAGGTTAAACTTGAATACTGGGTTATCTTGAGTTGATGTCTTCATAGATCTACATTTTGTTGCCGTGATACTTCATTGTCTCAGTTTATAGATCTTTATTAGTTTCATTAGTGATTGCATTGTTATGAAATTTTGATTTCAAAGATAGTTATGAAATATGATTTTGGAAACTGCTTAGGTTGAGCTTGAATTCTAGGTAGATTTCAGAAGTCTGTACAGGTAGATGTATTCTTTGAAATACAACATTCTGTTGCTGTCATGCTTCGAAGTCTCAAAATTATCTCGGTTTTATGGAACCTTGCTAGGACTCATTTATGATGTATATTTTATCCCATTATATGGTTTCTGTTTGTCTAATTGATAATAGAAAGATCCAAGGATGGTTGTTTTTTTTTCTTTGATTCTTCTGTGTTGGTTCGCGAAAGAAGGAATGTTTTACGATTTTTCACTCCTTCAACAGAGAGGACTTCGAGAGGACTGGAATAAGCACTTTAGTCACTGTGGGAGTCCGAGATATTCAGGGTGAGGGATTTCCCGATCAGTTTTCTGGGTTGGCTGACTCTGTATTTCTGGACCTACCGCAGCCTTTGGCTAGCCATTCCTTCTGCTTGAAACATGTTGAAACAAGATGGAACTCTGTGTTCCTTCTCACCGTGCATCGAACAAGTGCAATGTTCATGTGAAACTCTTAGATCTGATTTTATAGGTAACATATTAGAAACAAGTTATCCTATCTTGTTCAAGCAGTTTTTCTTTTAAAGCATCATGAGCTTTGCTTGTAATATGCACAGATATATGGACCTTTGAAATACTGCTCCGCATGTATGAAATCCGTGAATGGAAAAAGGATCACTCGAAGGTCAATGATGGGAATTCCACTGCATGCCCTCCAGGCAAGAGGAGGCTACCTTCAAGTGAAGCAAGTGTGGGGGACAATGCAAGTTCTCCGACAATCATGGCTTGGCCATCTGCTGAAACTCAAGGCATACCGGATATTTGACATTCGCAAGGAAGTGTTTCTAGAAAAAAAATTACTCTAAAAAGTTGCAATAAATTCAAACACTAAGTTTCATCCTACTATTTTGATTGATTCTTAGCTCACTAAATGACACATTCCTGAGTATTCACTTTACAGGTTTTCATCCTATTTTTGGCCTGGTTTTAAATCACTGTTGTGAGTTTAACGTTGTCCAAGTTCAGGTCGGACCAGGCCTACAGGTATCATAATGTCTTTTGATAATTAAATGATACATTAAACAGCTTCCAACGTCTCTCTAAATCCTTGATGAGAGACCGTTCTTTCTCCTGTAAATTGTGTCTCCTCTGTCTCCCTTTATTCTGATTTTTACCTTCTTTTTCTTTTGTTTTTTTTTCTTTTTTATTTTATTTTATCTTCCTCCCTTTCTTTACTACGCAGATTCTATCTGGGTCTCTATTTACATTTTTTTCCCTGATTTCTTTTTTAGCTTTTATGTAACAACATGCCAAAAAAAACACACTTGCTACAGCAGGATATTGAAATCTCACCCTTCATCGGATTGTAATTTAAGGTATGATTTTCCCTTCTACTAACGTTTTCTTTTCACATCTTTTTTAGTTTCAGACCTATGCTTATCTTCTTTCATTTCTGTGGGTATTGTGGTTTTCGATATTTAGAACAAGTTTTCATCTTTATTTTAGTTTTCAGATTTATGCTTCTTTTTTAGTTTTTTCAGTGTGTTTTTGTTATTCGTTTGGGTGTTCAGCCTTATGAAACACTACTTATATTCGTCTTTTTAAATCTTGTGATGTCCTCATTTTTTTGATAGTTTATCGCTTGTTATGTGTTTTATTTTTTCGATTGTTTGTTTCCCTCTGTATTTAAAGACATTTTCTTACAAGTTTTTCAGTCCTATTTATGAGATTTTATAGCGAAGATATGTTTCTAACAACTATATAAGTATCTACCCTAAAACCCTAACTGGTTTTTCTTGTTTCTTTCCCTTTTATTGTCTGTTGATTTTCCCTTTTTCAACAAGAAAACATTATATTTGTTGAGGGAATAAGAAAACAGTAATTAAATCATACTGAGTTTTTAAATATTTTCAGAGAATTTGACATTAAATATTTTCACAAGTTATTGGGCTTAGCTTGCATTGGTAGAGATTTTTCTAGTGTCTTACTCTAGTTAATTTTCATTCTTATTCTGCTCCGGGGATATCCCACCACATCCCATTTCGGGATAAACTAGTCTAAGAATATCCCCATCATATCCCGTCCTGGTTCAGTATTTTTAGTGCCCGATTCAGTTGTATTGTACCCGGTCCAGATTTTTTTTTGCGTGTTTGAACCCAGATACCTGTCGTACTTATTCCTTCCAGGGATATCCCGACGGGGGATATTCTACTTCCGGATACCCCGATTTTTGTATATCCCATTCCAGGGATATCCGGATTTGGGGTCTATGGGTTTGGGGCTTGGTTCTAGGTTTAAGGTTTAAAGTTGGGCTGGCGTTTTTGGGCTTTCGTTTCAGTGTTTGGGGCTGTGGACCGCTTAGGTTTTGGACTACTGGGTTATTGAGCTTAGGTTGTATCCCATGTACTGGACTGATTTTGGGCCTTCATTTAGTTAGTCAGATGGGCCCTTTTATCATTATTTCGTTCTCTTGCTTTGGGTTTTATTCAGTTTATGTACATACTGTTTATTTAGTTATTTTAATATCCAGTCCGATAATTTTTCAAAAAATAAAATAAAGTTCAAACCGTTTTCAAATTAAATAATATAAAAAATCTTTCTTCATTCATCTCTCTTACGTTCGGTTATCCCTTTATTCTCTCCTCTTTTCCCCTTTTTTCTACTATTTTTCTTCTTTTTCTCTCTTCCTCCTTTATTGTCCTTTCTAACAAACCGCTGCCGCTGCCCCCACACCTTTCAGCGTCTTACCTACGATTAAAGGCCAGCTTCGTTCCCATCATTCGAAATTTAAATCCTCAAATATATCTATATATCTATCCAAGCCATGCCATGCATTTAGATATTACCTGAATATTTCAATCAAAATCCATTTCCAAATCATATAAGCACCAGCACACAAACAATTCCAACTAAGTTCATCGATGAGCTCCACTAAACTATTTTTAAGAAAATCTACCCCAATCCTTACTGATGAGTGAAAGCACCTAACAGTGTGAAAAAAAACCAAATATGCATTGATCCATGGATGGACTAATATGCACCACCTTAGCACCAGATAAAATGCAGGACTTTTCACTCCAAATATGACCATGTTCTTCTAGTTAAAATTGATCTTAATTGATCCCAAGGTCTCTTACTTTCGATTCTATTAGAAAACACACAACAACGCCATACAAACTGCATTTTTCCTTGAAAAAAGAAAATCAAATAGCACTTGTATAAGGAAAGTGGCCTTAAATATATATTAACTGTAGATTAAATGAAATTTAGGACTCAAGGGTAAAAAGCTTATAAAAGCGCTCTTAATTTAGTTAACCAAATATTTTTCATAACTAATATAATTTACTTGGTAAAAGATTATATTTTTAATTATTAATTAAATGTGTGTTTATATACTATATTATTAAATCTATCCTATATATAAATACACAATTAACTTTTCAACTAAAATTAAAATTTGAACCCCCTGCATCAAAAGAATACATGTGCACACATTTCACAGATGCACGCAGCTAAATTTATATGGAAGATAGAAAGAATTATATAAAAAAAGTATATGCACACACATACAGATAGAAAAAATATATATACACAAACAGATAGAAAGAATATATCAAAAGGATATATATATAGATGCAAATTTCACTTACGGATGCATGCAAATATATCAAAAGAATATATATACACACACATTTCACTTGCAGATGCATGAAGCAAAATTTATAACAGATAGAAAGAAATATATACATGCAAATTTCACTTACAGATGCATGCAAATATATAAAAAGAATATATATACACACATTTCACTTATAGATGCATGAAGCAAAATTTATATGGAATGTGCCAAATAAAACATTAACAGCCATGTAGACAGGACACAACAATCAAATAAACAACACGCTTCAATGTTATTCCAAATAAAACCATGAGATTGTAGAGAGATACCTTGGGTCGATATGAATGGCCGACGTCATCGAAAGATAAACCTTCTTTTGCTACATAATTAACAATACCAAAGCAAAATATGAATACTTTGGATTTTTTGAAAAATAAACCGGTAATACAATTCAAATAAGAAACTTTGAAAGAAAACTCTCACTGTAAGATCCAAAAAGGCAAATATACTGCGTTCTTCATAAGAAAGAAAACAGCACATAGAATGTTTTGATCCATATTTGGAGATCAACCAAATCCAATCCAACGTTTTGATCAACCTCTACTCTCTCATTCTAACTTAGAATGTGCTACCCAATAAACAAATAGAAAAAAAATAAATAAAATAAGCATCACCTGTTGTAAGAATTAAGCCATACTTCAAGAAGGAAAAAAAAAGGGCCTGATTTCTAAAAGATCTTTCCAGCGTACAAATAAGCAGGGACTGACTCTGCAGAATTTAAAATCAGAAGTAAGAGGAAAAAGAAAAAAGATCAGCACCTTATCATTTTCATACACCACAGTAGCTGGGATTTCCTTGTTTATGATTTTGTCAAATCTGAAAAAAAGAAAAAAAAAGTAAATGAGAAGGAATGATCCCGGTAATTCACATCGAAGTTAAAAGGGAAGGAACATTTACTGTCGAAAATTATTCTAAAATATAGAATTCTTTTTTTCTAAGAGAAGAAATTGATGAATAGAAGGAGAAGGAGAAATATAGGGCTGGGCTGACATGGTAGGAGAATCAGAGGGAGCAGCAGCAAGGACAGCTTCTTTCTCTGAAGCCATGAGGGAAGATGCCGGAGGCAAACGGGTTAAGTGAGAACTCAAAACAAACAATCAGCTCTTCTTTATTTCATCATTCATCTATAAATATAATCACTAACCCTAGTTTATTGCCTTTTTGCATCGGGTGAAAAATATAAATTTAATATAAATTTGTGTAAACCGCACAGTTAGGTCTGAAGCAAGGCAGTGATAAATATAAATTTGTGTATATTTAATATAAATATAATCACTAACTGCACAGTTAGGTTGAAAGGTACTCGCCACATATGCCAAGCTCACTTCCATGCATACCTAGCTAAAGGATAAGCATTGTATAACTTATGCATATTATAAATAATTACTTACATTCCTCAAGCTTTGCAGGGATAAAAATCATGAGCATACTCCATTGGCGAGTACCTTTCAACCTTTTCAGGCATACCTCAATGAAGGTACAATTATATAAGTAATTACTAGTTTTCCAGGGAAAAATATTGTGCAACGTTCAAGCAAATATTTCCAGGAACTTAGCTTTTAATGCATACTTCTACTTCTCAAACACTTAACCTACGAGACATACTTGCTATTCTTAGACACAGCCTTCAAGGCATACTTCGTCTTCTTCGGCACTTAGCCTTTAAGGCAAACTTCATCTTCTCAAATACTTAGCCTTCAAGGCATGCTTCGCCTTCAATGACACTTAGCCTTCAAGGCATACTTCGTCTTCTTAGACACAGGCTTCAAGGAGGCATACTTCAACTTCTCAAACAACTAAAATTTTCAAAAACAAAGCCTCTTCAGGCACATTTAACCTTTTAAGGTAAATAGCGTTTCTAAGAACACCTTTCACATTTATACTTTGCCTCCAAGGCTTCATGCATTCATACTTTGAATGTTTACTCCTTGCCTTCAAGGCCTTGTGTGAATTTCACAAGAACAATCAAATCACAAACTTCGCAAAAATTTCCTCTAATTTTACGAAACAAAATAGGCAGAAAATTTTCTAAGCAGAACTTGCCCAGAACAAAGAGACTTCACTTAACATACCTTCACCAGACCTCATCAATTGGGACAACCCCACCAAACAGAATAACCCCGCCGATCACCACCCTCTGCCCAAGGCCACGTCACGCCAAGCTAAACCACTCTGTTGTCACTACTCTTTATCCTCGTTACATCAAATCACATAGCCACCCTAATACGGCACCCATTTTGAATAACGAGCACACCAATAAAACAAGGACACATGTCTTATAAGTGTTCCCCTTAAATACTCCCCTCAAACCTTATAACACGAGGGGACCAATCTATCTACTACCACTTACAACTCTCGGCCCATTGAGTGAACTGCCTCTGACCTTCTTGCCACATCCTTATGTTGTATCAACAAAACCCTCAGTTTAATAAAGTTTAGGTTTTTTTTAAAATATTTTTTATTTATTATTATATAGTTTACGTTATGTATTTTATCTTTTACAGCACTAGAAGAGATCTACTTGAACAACAGTTTTTTATGAAAGATCTAGGCCAAACAATTCCTAAGCATCCAATTTCAAAACGAACATGTCAGTTGATCCAATATTTCAAGGAGAAAGCAGCAAAATACCAAAAGCTTATTTGAAGAAACACAATTCTTGGTTAAGCAAATGCTTTAAATCAAATTGCTTCTGGGAAGTGGGACCAATTCAGAGCAGTAATATAAATAACATCAGGCATGATTCTCTACTTACATACTCCAGACCTCCTAAAGCTGGGAAATGCCAAAACACCATTGCCAAGTCTGATAGAAAATAACCAATACAGAACCGTACAAGAGAATGATTAGGAAAAAACAATAAGAAATATGTTTCACGTTAACCATCAACAAATAATACCAAGCATGTTACAGGCAAAGTTGAAGGAAAAGAAAGTTATCATGATCAAAGTTTAGCAAATTGTAAAGCAGCATTGAACATATTTTGCAAACCACATACCATTAAATTATAGGAATTGGTAGTCCAAATATTAGTGCATCTTATAGACTAATTTGAACTCCCAAGGCTATGTTAATCAAAGGAAAACAATAAACCCAGACAATCAGTTCACATATTGATAAAATCGTAGCTTACCCCTAAGATCATGTTTGATATAATAGAGCTTCTATTAACAATCAAGTCATTACTGGAATCCTCATCAAAAAGATCTGAGAATGGTAGGAGGTAGAGAGAAGCCCATGCTGCAATTAAAGCATGGAAAGTTGAAAATCGCCTGTACAAGATAAGGCTATCTAGACCAAAGTTGCAAAGAAATTTAGGAAAGAAAGTTATATATTGAACAATTTCTTATACAAGAAAAATAAAAAGAAGAAAAGAACATACGACAAGCTTGCACCGATTGTTCCATTCCACTTTTTCTTTATCACTTTGTTTTCCATATCCTTTGAAACAAAAGGGGCTGATAAAACCTGTTATATAATAGACCTGCAAGAATAATATCGAACATATTAAGAACTTAAATAGAGGGAAAGAGAC
Source organism: Gossypium stocksii (assembly GCA_020496765.1). NCBI lineage: Eukaryota > Viridiplantae > Streptophyta > Magnoliopsida > Malvales > Malvaceae > Gossypium > Gossypium stocksii. The sequence goes on from CM035624.1 coordinate 129,406,118, forward strand.
TATCTCAAAACAGTATTAAAAGGCTGTTACTTAGAATCGAGGGTTAGTGTTAGATACAATATAAGGATGCGTCCAACATGGGTATACTAAACCTTTTAAAGTTTTTCCATATATTTAGATCATCATACTTTAGAAATAAAAAAGAAGACTCTGGGTAACATAGTTTAAAAAGACATATAACTCAATACATTGCATTAATCTTGAAAACATTTCAACTATCAAAAATACCAACAAATAGACCCAAAAAGAGAAGTGATATTACCTTTACCATATAAAAAGGAAATTCTTATGCAGCTACTCAATTTACTTCTAAAGCTAAAACCAACTTATGATATTTAATGATAGAATTGCATTATGTTTCCAATGCATGGTTCTTTTGTCTGGAAAGTTCAAATACTCCCAACGTAAGAATATCTGAATATGAGTATCAGAAATTAGATAAATATGTACATTCTGTTTTCTAAAAGTGAAATGTGAATTCCGTTGTACTGATGACAAATCTAATACTGCAGTTCTAGGCAGTCCTAAATTAAGATAAAGTGGTTTAAATCTAATCTTCAGTGGGTTTCGATAATTTCCCTAAATAGTCCACAAACTTTGGCAACTTAGAACAAACCTAATAAACTACTCCAATTTGGGCATGGACAGCAAATGTAGATATGGATAACTTTGACCCAAAATTCAAAGATACAGGTCCAAAAGTGGAACCACTGCCAGGGTCTTTTAGTCGTCAGCGCGGAGTTGTCTTATCCTAAGTTCCCCAAACCCTTTAATGATTCATTTGAGGTTAGAATCTCCGGAAGGCAGGTCTTTTATGAGCGTCAGCACAATTTAGTTGCATCATTGTTGGTGCCAAACCATTTTTTTCTCAGCCAACCTCTTCTTCCTCTCTGTTTTAAGGTACTATTCACAGTCATTCTCTTTTTCTTAATTGCCAATTTCAAAGCCTATTCCTAAATTCTGGATAAAAATGAATGGTAGAAACTGGCCGAATATGGTTCTAAGCAATTTTATACTACCATAACTATTACCATTCCCAGAAAAGAAAAAGCTACCTACGGAGCCAATCTATCAACAAAGATTTAGGAACAAATTTTAAGTAACACGATCTAGATAAGGCTGAGGATGGTTTACCAAGTGGCAAGATTAGAGTGTATTGAATTTATAAAAGATGGAAATGAAAAAAGAAGATAATAAAAGCCATTGAATTTGACCGAAATCTAAGAAGAAGAAAGAGCTGAAAAAAATTCCAATCCACCAAAAATGTTGTTGATGAAAGCAAAAGCATATTGGACTACTTACTAGTTTGCAGGTGATGATGCCCCAAAAGCATGATGCGAGCCAATAAAATTCTTTAGTTAAAACGGAGCGCAAATCCACCATACTGCTGGTAGAGAAAGACAGGTAAGACGAAATTGGATCAAGGACATGTGCAAACCTATCAGTCAGAAAATAACAGTTGCAAAGTCCTATTCAAAACAAATAATTACCATAGGGTGTATATAAGAACATCATACTAGTAACTCAACCAAGTAAATTGAACAACGGTTTAGCAACAACCATAAGAAATGGATGAGAAAATGGAAACTAAAAAGAAATATCCAACAATGTCCTTAAATTTTTTCCATAAAAGAGATGAAAACGGTAGCAGAGACTTCGAAAAGAAAAAGAAAGGCAGGAAACACAGAATGCAAATTGCTAACAGACAGAGACAGCCTGACCTTAACAAAAAAATCCAAAGGTAAATTGAGAAGATACTTGGTTACTCACAGAGAAAGGAAAGGTGAGGAAGGGGGGGGGGTGATGTAGGCGGGGAGGTCAGAGAATAGAGGAGAAGACTTTATTGTTGATGTTGGGTGTCTCTCCTAACCGAGATGGGTGTTGCTCAGTTTTTAATAAATCATCTCTAGTAAGACATTTTAAAAAGTTATCATATTCTTAATATAATATTATTTTTATATAAATATAATTAAAAGCTTTATTTAATGTCAAATTATCTTTAGCATATTTTAATACTCAATATGATTTAAGTAGTGTTTTTTTTTCCTTAAAAAAATATAATATTTTTATTTGTTGAAATAATACTTAACATTTTTATAAATAATGGTTAACTATTAAAATAATTATATATGATTTCTCATTTAATATAATAAATAATTTAAAGTGGTTGCAAAAGAAATTAATTAAAATACATTTGAATTGTTACGTAAGTTGTAATGTTTAAAATTTAATATTTTTACTAATATCTCTATTAAAAATAACAATTCAATTCTTTTTAAAAAATTAGACCAAATTTAACTTAAAAAAATAAGGACAAATTTGAAAAAAAAAATATTGAATGTCAATTTTATCATTACCCATATATTTCTAATGTAAATACTTTAAAATTTTATAGAGATTCATAAATAATTTTATTGTTAGAAAATTTAATAAAATATATATATCTAAAAATATAAAAGATAAAATTGAGCCTATTTTTTCAGGCTTTTGTTTAAATTTGGCCTGTTTTTCCAGGCTTTTTTTCTTCCAAAAAAAGGCTTCAGAATTCTAAAATGTTTTGCTTACAGCAATCGACGCAAAAAAAAAAAAAAAAAAAGGAAGAAGAGGTTAATTTACAAACCAAGCTCACTATTTTACTATGATGGAGAAATGAAAGAGCCATGCTACCATAAAAAGAAAATACAATTATATAAAGGAAGGGGGGAAATCCAGAATCTAACGGCATTCATCATTAAAATCTAGAAATCAATAAGCAAACAAAACTCTTACTGCAGAAGAGAAATTGGAAAAGAAAAGTACCAAGAAGCGCTCGTGCCAAGTCAATTTGCGGCGCTTTTTGATGTAGGGAGCATCAAGCAATGAAGAAGGGAAAGCTATTTCTTTGATATCGTATCGGACGTAGTCATACAGCTTCCTGCACACAACTTTTAAGCTCATTTTAGGTTGATATAAGAGATACCCAATTTGATTAAGCTAATGCATTATCTCTGTTGTTCCACGGTTTAAATATTTAGGGGAAGCAGGTTATTAACAGGGTTTGGCTGTACTGAGGCCGAGGGCTTTTGATTTATTTGATTTTCTTTTTTTAACCTTTTCAAGCTTTTCAGGAGCTAGCTCGGATTTGGGAAGGTAAGCTGTTTGGTCCTGCTTAGATCAAAGATAAAAAAAACCAAAATTAAAGCATGAATAATAAACAAAATTCAAACAAAGAAGAAAAAGAGGAACCTTGATTATTCTTCGAGGGAGATTACTATTGGCAATTGGCAAGTTTCAATTGATGAATCAAAAAGGAAAATAAAAAATAGATAATTAGCGTTTTGAAAATAGGGAGATAGAGAAAATTTGAGAATACCAAAAACAGAGGAAAGAAGAAAGGTCCCTTTCCCTTAAGTCTAAGCTGATAATTTTTTTGGTTGATTTAAATTTAAGGGGATTTGTGTTGTACTTTTTATTTACCGATATATGTTGTTTTTGGAGAGAAAGTAAAAACGTGTCCTCAGGATGCGTTTTCATTGAAGAAGTGTTTTACAGGGCACGCTTCCAGCCACGTCAGCTGAAAACGTGCCCTATAATACACATCTTCATTAGAAAGCCTCTTTGCTCAGATGATTAAATGTTAGACCTGATTTATCATTTAATAAATCAATAACCAATAGAGAAAATAACCAATATAGAACCGTACAAGAGAATGATTAGAAAAAAACAATAAAAAATATGTTTCAAGTTAACCATCAACAAATAATACCAATCATGTTACAGGCAAAGTTGAAGGAAAAGAAAGTCATCATGATCAAAGTTTAGCAAATTGTAAAGCAGCATTGAACATATTTTGCAAACCACATACCATTAAATTATAGAAATTGGCAGTCCAAATATTAGTGCATCTTATAGACTAATTTGAACTCCCAAGGCTATGCTAATCAAAGGAAAACAATAAACCCAGACAATCAGTTCACATATTGATAAAATCGTAGCTTACCCCTAAGATCATGTTCAATATAATAGAGCTTCTATTAACAATCAAGTCATTACTGGAATCCTCATCAAAAAGATCTGAAAATTGGAGATAGAGAGAAGCCCATGCTGCAATTGAAGCATGGAAAGTTGAAAATCCCCCGTAAAAGATAAGGCTATCTAGATCAATGTTGCAAAGAAATTTAGGAAAGATATATTTTGAACAATTTTTTATACAAGAAAAAGGAAAAGAAGAAAAGTACATAGGACAAAATTGCACCGATTGTTCCATTCCACTTTTTCTTTATCACTTAGTTTACCATATGCTTTGAAACAGAATATGTCTATGAATATTGAGTTAGATATAGTTCCCTGGTAAAAACACATTAGCATGTCCTTCCAAATTTGCACATGATGCATTAGTAGAGAAACCTACATATCGAATAAAGCACTGAAAACATACCACTGAAAGAAATGAATGGATGACTCAGACATGAAAATAAGATTGAAGATAATTTCAAGAGACATACAAAAATGTTGCTAAATTCCTATTGCAAAAGAGCAGAGCATGGAGGTCATAGATGCAGGTGATTATCAGCTTGACATTTCAAGCGATCTTATTTGGGTTGCCTAAATCAGTTGTCCGGCAAAAGAAATTTAGGACACTTACTGCTGGGATAACACTTGCCGACAGCAGAAAAAGTTGAGAGGTTTTGCAAGCTAAGGATATCCAGAGATCGACATTCCTTTTGATGTTGCCCAGCTATGCTAATTTCATCAGCATGGCCCTCATAACCTGTTGTCTTTTCTTGTTGTTTCCTTTGTTCAAAGTATTGCCTTTGCCTTGACAATAACAAAAGTAGGTGGCAGTTTATTGGATTTTATGTTACAGTGGTTGACAGGTAGGAAAATGATTGATGAGGAACAAATAAAAGTAAAAATAGAATAAGGTCGTGTACCTGTTGTGTGTAGTTTTCCTTGACTGAGATTGTGGAGAGACAGGACAGGGAGAAAATGAATCAACATCACTTCTTCGTAAGGAATATCTCAAACAAAGGAACAGTAATTGGTAAGGAATATCTCAAAGAAAGGAACACTAACTGATGCAATAGCGAGCTGCCTGACATAAAAGAGAATCAATCAAACAAGGTCAGAAAACAATCATTGGAATTACAAATCAATAAGTACGAGCAAGAAGTATAAGAAAACTTGAGCCAATTCAAAATGTATAAACAAGAAATGCTTGTAACAGCAACACAAATACATGTACAGACCAACAAACAAATGATCTAAAATACATATGAAAAAGGGGAGTGATTACCTAGGACTCAAAATTAAACACTATCATTCAATTAAATCAAAATACATCTACAAACCAACAAACAAACGTAAACTTATACTAAAATCAACAATTAACTTCTCTTTTAGAAAATACAAAGGTATTAGTTGTCTTGCTGATCATGAATCTATTTACAATATCAGATATGATTTTGTTATTTGTCTGTTATTACATGAATGAATACCATTTAGTATAACACTACCTTAAAAATAAAATGAATATAGAGTCCAAAACAAAGGAAGTTGATGTTAATGAAGAAAAATGCTTGGTAAGCCTATGACAAACTATTGCAAACAAAAACAGTTACAGCCTATAACATCAAAATTAAGAAAACAAAGATAGATAGAGACATTGAAGCAGGAAGTGACAAACACAACAAGCAAAACCACTTAAGTTTCGGGTTTTAAGAGCACTAAAATCTAACCTCCAACCTTAGTAGATATAAGAGAGCAAAAGAAACACTTGTATTACAAAAGCTATTTGGCTTCAGCTTGAAAAAACTTGAATTCATCTTGACTATCGTCAAATCAAGCTTGAGCTAGTGAAAGAGCTGAATTTGAGTATTTGAGTCAAGTAGTTTAAGAGCTTAATCGAGCCTTTTCTTTTTAATTACTATTATTTCAATTTGAATCCAAACTTGCATATAAAAACTGAGTTTATATTTCACTTTAATTGAGGCTCTTCCAGTTCGACTATTATCTCAAATTGCTTCAGCTATAAAAGCAAAATCCAATCAAACTCAAGTTGAGCTTGGAGCCTTTCTAATGATTTGAGCTTGACTACACCCTGTAAACTGACCTACCCTTTCGATTCAGATTACATCACTCACTTGCAAAATCAAAAATATAAATTCAGATTGATACTAAAAGAGAGCAGAAAAGTTGAACCAGATCATTTTAACTTGAAACAAGATTATGTCCAAGAAAATAACATCCATAACTTCTGCAGCAGATTATCAGGAAATTAGTAACCAAATTATTGTTGCATCACAAATCTGAGTTACCTAAAAGTTTACAAGCAAACTAAAAGCATCCAAATAAACATTCAAAAATAGCATTTTTAACATTACGTTCCATTATAATTGTTTGTATTTAACAATAATTCATCGAAATGAAATACAAAAAGAGAAGAAAAAACATGCAATTGATTCATTAGATCAAGTATTAGAGAAGGGTAAATAGAGAAAATATACCATAATGGGTCAAAATTCGAGCTAATCAATGATTTATATAAGAAAAAAAGGTTCTTTTTTACCCCCAAGAAAAAGGGGAAAACAAAATTGATTTCTAATGGAAGAAAAAAGAAATGGAAGAAAACAAAATCATGCCCACTAATCCCATTTGAACAAACAACGTGTGAACTTAAAGACTTTGAATCTTTGCTCATTAGTTGTGTCTCAGCCACCACCACCATTACCATATCTTAATTACTCCATTACCACCAACAAAAATCCAGCTTGCACAGTTCAAGGAAGATGAAACGTAAAAATAACAAAAACCATAAAAAATAAAAAAGAGGGACTAACCAGCAACCAATTGGGCCAAAACAATATGTTGCTACTAAAAAACAACCACATATTTCTTCCTTTTTTCATTCTTACCTTCGAGAGATGAAGATGAACACCATCGTTGATTGGTGCAGTGGTAAGGAAGATGAAGATGAAGATGAAAAACGAAAGGCAAAAAGGATGAAAATCAAAGGTGAGTGCCGGCGACTGGTGTTGGGAACCGTTGCTGGCTGGCGGCAAGCACTAGATCAGAGTGGTAAGGAAGGGGGAAGGGGAAAGAGGCTTTGGGTTACGTTTACTGCTGAAGAAAAAATCTTCGGAAAATGTCTTACCCAACGAAAAGGCTAAGACATTTTCCTAAAATAAAGCCTTCTTTTCCCATGTTTTGGAGAAGGTTTTACGGTGGGAATTCATATTCCGAAAGAAATTCACTTTTTATGGTTCTATAATTGAAGGTTTGTAGAAAAATATATTAATGTTATATTTAGTATTTAAATTTTATCAAATTTTTTTATATGATTTTAAATTTAAATTTTTGATATTTTAAAACATACTCACGTGTAATTTATTTTTAAAATTTTTATTAAATTTAAAATATTTTAAACCTTACGTTAAATAGCCCTAAAATTTATTTTCTCCTCGTTTTTAAACCGTTTTTCATGCATTATCCCTTAGCTTTATTATTAACTTTAGAAACTAAATAATCATATTTTCTCTTCTAACTAAATCAATTCTTAAGCAAAATACAATACTAGACTCTCTCAACCTCAAATCTCCTAGCCGTATCTTTGTTCTACCGACGCCGGTGATTTTTCGGCTTACTGCTCCCTTCCGAAATGATCCTCTCCTTCCCCTCTTCCCTTTGATCAGACTAGATCTCCAAGGAACTCCCCCAAACCCATTGAATTTCTAACCCGAAACCTAGGATTCAACATCTTCTTCCACCATAAGGAGATTGTCAAAGAAGACACCTTTCCAACAAATTCTTCTTCAATCGACAGTGGGTGAGACATCGTTTTTTTTTTTATTTATTTGCTTCCCTTCGGTTTGTTTTTATTTTCAGTTTTTTTGGTTGTTTCAAGTTCGTTTGGTTTCTAATATGAGATTATTCTGGTTTTGGGTTATTGATTTTTTTTTCTGACTCTGTTGGATGTTGTGGGATTTGAGTGAGGGAGCGTTTGGCTTGGTGCTACTTTTGATTGAAAGTTGTTGAATTAAATTGGGGGTTTATTATTCAATGCATATTCTTTTTATTTTTTTAAAGCTTTTTCCAAAAACAAACCTTAGTTTTTCTCACGGGATTATTATGGTTTTGGGTTATTGATTTTATATTTTGATTGATGTGTAGAATTTGGGTGAAGGTGGGTTTGGTTTGGTGTTGGTTTTGATCGAAAGGCGATGAATTGAATATAAGGTTGTGCTTGTTTACCTGTAAAATAATTTGAGGAAAATATTTTTATCCTTTTCCACTGTTTGTTTGATGGAAAATGAATTCCCACCGTAAAACCTTCTCCAAAACATGGGAAAGAAGGCTTTATTTTAGGAAAATGTCATCTTTTTCCCCATTTTGAAGTATGGGACTAAGGAATGTTCTAACTTAATTTTTCCTTGTTTCAATAATATTTGAAGGTTTTTAGGATTGAGAGACCTGAAATAATACCTCCTTTTGTAGTTCATTAAGGAAGGAAGTAAGAAGAGATTTTGGGATCAATTAAACATCAATTTTAACTAGAAGAATGTGGTCATATTTGGAGTTTAAGTCTCGCATTTTATCTGCTGCTAAGATGGTGCATATTAGTCAGTCCATGGATCAGTGCATATTCGGTTTTCTTTTCATACTGTTAGGTGCTTGTACTCATCAGTAAGAATCTGGGTATATTTCTTTGAAATAGTTGAGAGGAGCTGATCGATGAACTTTGTTGGAACTGCTTGTGTGCTGGTGCTTATATGATTTGGAAATGGATTTTGATTGAAATATTCAGTTAATTCCTAAATGCATGGCATGGTTGGAATTAGGGATGTAATTGAATCGAAAAGGTTGTTTTATATTACAAAGTGGTTACACGTGGATTTTGTGTTGCATTAGAATTTCTTTCTTATGAAGAATGCAGTATATTGGCCTTCTTTTTTATCTTAAAGTGAGAGTTTTCTTTCAAAGTTTCATATTTGGTTTATTTTTCAAAAAATCCAAAGTATTCATCGTTTGCTTTGGTATTGTTAATTATGTAGCAAAAGAAGGTTTATCTTTTGAGGATGTCTGCCATTCTTATCGACCAAGGTATCTCTCTATAATCTCATGGTTTTGTTTGGAATAACATTGATGTGGGTTTTTTTATTTGATTGTTTGTTTCCTGTCTACATGGCTGTTAATGTTTTATTTGGCACATTCCATATAATTTTTGCTTCCTGCATCTGTAAGTGAAATGTGTCTATATATATTCTTTTTATATATTTGCATGCATCGATAATTGAAATTTGCATGTATATATATTTCTTTCTATCTGTTATAAATTTTGCTTCATGCATCTGTAAGTGAAATGTGTGTTTGTATATATATTCTTTTGATATATTTGCATGCATCCGTAAGTGGAATTTGCATCTATATATATATTCTTTTGGTATATTTTTTCTATCTGTTTGTGTATATATATATATTCTTTCTATCTGTATGTGTGTGTGTCAAGGGGCACTTTGGCCCGTGACATGTGCATATACTTTTTTTTATATCTCTTTCTATCTTCCATATAAGTTTAGCTGCATGCATCTGTGAAATGTGTGCACATATATTCTTTTGATGCAGGGGTTCAAATTTTAATTTTAGTTGAAAAGTTAATTGTGTATTTGTATATAGTATAGATTTAATAATATAGTATATAAGCAGACATTTAATTAATAATTAAAATATTATCTTTTACAAAGTGAATTATATTATTATGATGATATTTTTATATATAAAATCAATAAAAAAATAAGATTTTTAAAAGAATCACAAATCTTTAACTTTTAATTTTATTATGCCAACAAAAATTTCATTCCGATTTCACCTTTTTTTATAAATATATAGATGTACCATAATCTAATGCAATAAATAATAAATGATAGGGTTGCCCAAACTTCTGTAGCAGCTGCTCGTGAGGCTTCTTCTCCTCATACCAATAATCCTAACCAAGCAGCCTCTTTGGTTTTTTTGTTATGAAAAATATTTGCTTAACTAAATTTTAGAGCGATTTTATAAGCTTTTTACCCTTAAGTCTTAAATGGAGGTTAATATTTTTGATCTTTTTGATATATTTTTCCCCAATTTTCCCAATTTTCCCAATTTGAATTATGGGACCAAGAAAAGTTCTAACTTAATTTGACTAAAAATGAAAAGAAGCTGTTTTAAAAAAGAAAAGGGAATGGTGATGGCACCGCACTTCAGGATTTTGGTGTTTGAAATAATTCTCATGTGTTGTATTTGGCCCCTTCACTTTTCTGGAAATGGTTTTTTTTTTTTAAAAGTTATGATCATTCTTTGCTCGTTTCCTGCTTATGGTTTCACCTTGGAGCTTTAACATCCATTGACCTTGCAAATATCAACTTAAACAAGATTCATATGCTAATGAATTATGGGAATCCATCATCCCGAGTAGGTTTTTATAAATATTGTTAAGAGGAACCTCAACTTAAAATTGATCTAGAAATTTGGCTCTCATTTACAATTATTGGGGCTATAATGACTAGCAGCTGGCGGCAAGTAAATTATAAACATGAAGAATTCCACCTCCTGAGATGTTATGATGTGTATTGCAGGTACATTTTTTACATTATGTTGTCTCAAAAGGTTCTGGGAGACATTCTAGGCGGAGAAAACACTGTTTCTTCCATGGCCTGAACGAGCATTCATGATGACATTCAATCATTCGGGCATCCCTGTTTTCTGATCCAACTCATTCCACAAATTCACAATGTTCCATGGCAAAGTAAATGTGGTAGAAGTACATTGATTTCTAGTTGACATTTTAAATAAATTTTAAAGTTCTTGTAATACTAAATTTTTAATAAATTAGCTTGATCATATCTCGCATTCTCAAAAGCAAATACATTGATCATGTCATCATCTCCAAGACTCCACAATTTTAGTTGAAAAGTTAAATGTGTAATTATATGTAGTATAGATTTAATAATATAGTATATAAATACACATTTAAGTAATAATTAAAAATATTTTCTTTTACAAAGTAAATTATTTTATTATAATGATATTTTTATATATAAAATCAATAGCAAAACAAATAATAAGATTTTTAAAAGAAAGACAAATATCAGACTTTTAGTTTTCATCTCTATAAATCCTTTGTCTTTGCCTGTTCATCTCTGTTTTTTTATTTCAGATATATTTATTCATCACTCGAAGCAAAGAAAAAGGGAAAGTTGGAGGGTTTTGAGGAGTGAAAAATGGCTGGTCCTGCTTCATTGGAGAGTGAAGTCATTCTGGAAATACTATTCGGGTCAGGAGGTTGCCTCAGTTCCCACCATTTTTATCAGTGGAAATCATGAAGCTTCCAATTATTTATGGGAATTGTAAGTCACCCCTTTTTCTTCATATGTTTTAGCTTGGGGATGTTGATTCTTTTATGAAAAGGCCTTGAATTTTACCTTCTGCAATTGAAATGTGTGAACTTTAGGTATTATGGGGGTTGGACAGCACCTAATATATACTTCTTGGGGTTTGCTAGGGTTGTGAAGTTTGGCAATATCCCTATTGGTGGACTTTCCGGATTTTACAATGCGCTTAATTATTGTTTAGGTTGGGTTTGAAGTTCTTTTACTTGTCTATTTTGTGTTTATTCTGGAGTTCTTTTAATGGTGATTGTTTTTTTACTGCAAGCGAGTGTCAAATATGTTATATTGATTCGTATTTAGGGTGGAGAGTTGAAGCTTTGAAACTGAAATGAAGTAGCTTTTACTTGAGCAGGACACCATGAAAGGCCACCTATAATGACAATACTATCAGGTCTTTGTATCGTGTCCGGGAGTATGATGTTCACAAGCTCATGCACCTAGAGGAACCGATTGATATTTTCCTTTCACACTGATTATGGGAACTGGCAACTACTTGTTCACTACAAAAACCATTTCAAAGATGAGGTAATTATAATCGGTTGGTGGAAATGCATATATGTGAAAGAATGAAAATCTTCATATCAAGCTTATTCAGTTTTCTTGTTGACCATTCCTGGTTGCTTGTTGGTTGAAACATATTTCCTAGATCCAGCAAGGAACTCTTGGAAGCAAGCCTGCTGCTTGAAAAACTCAAACAATCATATTGGTTTTCAGCTCACTTGCTCTGCAAATTCACCGCTCTAGTTGAACATGAAGCGGGTGGTCGAGTGACAAAATTTCTTGCACTTGATAAATGCCTTCCAGGGCGCAAGTTCTTGCAGGTATCTATCATATTTTCTGACCATTTCATTTAGGTTCTTTCTTTTGGTCTTTGCTGGAAGGTAATAAATGAATTCTGGCTTTCTCTGATCTTTTAGATTGTTGATATTGATCAGATCTAGGACCTTATGAGGTTCAGTACGATGAAGAATGGCTGGCAATAACACGGAAATTGAACTATGTCTTTCCTTTGACCTTCCGACGTGGAGACTTTGGGTGTGTGTATATATGACATTTTTGTTTTGACCATGCCACTCATCTCACTCTCTCTCTCACTCTCTCTTGGGTGGGGTGGACTAATGTTTTATTTAAAAATGTGCAATGTTCTAGTTTTGCATGTACTATTACTCTACAAGAACAAGTGAGTTGACGACTGCTGTTCTAATATTTAGGAGAACACAGCTCGACATGCAAGATTGTGGTAAATGGGTTAAGAGCAGGATGGAAGACGGGAGCCAAACCTTGTATTGCATGCTATTAGAATTTCCGCCTCCAATTTTCTACCTTAAGTGGTATTCTTCTTTTCGGATTGCATTGCATTCTTCTATTTCTACCAGGTAGATGAAACGTTGAGACATGCATCTGTATCATCAGTTGCACGCTTGTTAAGCAATCTTCATAGCCATGGTTTGTTTATACTTTTCTGCTCCAATCTTCTCCCTGGAATTGTTCGGTTTGAAATTTCTCAACTTTCCTAGGCATGTAGTTTGTCTTTAGTTCTCTTGGAATAGTTTCAGTTCTGTCGGCAAAATTCTATGTTTTTAACAGATTCGTTTCTTGATTTTAAAAGGGAATGTTCCTGGCTTTTAGTGGATACTTTTGAAATTGATGGGTGGTATAAGTAATACCTGTAATGAGTTCTTTTGGGTGCTTTCTCAGTGGTATATGTTGGTGTTTGCAGATCAGATTTCAGTATCTTTTGGTTATTACATTCAGACCTTCATGAGGCTAGGGTTACAGCCGTTCTGGAATATTTGTCATCTATGGTGGCAAGTTTAGAACCATCACATCAACTTGCAAATGTACAGAGAGGTCATTTGGAAAATTTCTCTTTGATCAAGCATAACTCCAAGAAAGGAAAGTTTCATGTTAGATTTAAGAAGAGAAATGGACGGTATGGTAACTCTCTCTCTCTCTCTCTCTCCTGGTTAAGATAGCAGCGGACTGACACGATAGTTTTTAAACCTATATGTAGTCAGAGGAAGTTCACATTGACAGTCAGGCATCAACTTTACATCTTTGCCATCTGAAGGAGCAATTAATCAGGGTCTTGTGCCAAAGGTTATAGCTTAATCTCTCTCTCTCTCTCTCTCTCTGCCTTTTCAGGTTATTCTTTTTATCTTATAGTACACTATTACCCACAAGAAATCTTTTCTTTGCTCAAAAAATTGGGGTATACCGTAAAGAAAATTGATGTGGATTGGGGAAAAAAACAACAGTAACTAAAAGAACTAGGACTGAAGGAGCAAATGGGTGCCCCTTCTTGTGCTGGCTGCAAAGCTTTGTCCTACGGGCATCGAATGCACATTATTCCGGCCAATCCAATCTATATGCTACTAGAATGTTTTGCCGACCATGCACTATTTTAATTGTATAAAATAATAATTGTTTATTTAAATAGTTACGAAAAATTCTGATATAAGTTGCTGAATCCGAGTGATTTTGATATTTTCTTTACTAGGTTTTTAATTGATTGGTAATATGATAACCTCTGGACTACAGTGTCTATAATGGTAGTGGTGTACCTTGGAATGTTAAATATTATAATTTTGTTTAAATATTAAACACTTAGTATTAATATTTATAATATATATTAAAATTTTGAGTTATTATCATTTATCAATCAAATTTTTGATTAATTGATAATGCCTATTCATCAATACATTTAAATGTTAAATATTATAAATTTTTTAATTTATTACATAAAATTTCCACATAATTGCTAGTGAAGCTTAATGAACCTGTAATTGGGATGGATCAATATTCCCGAGGAACTCATCATTCAATCTCTTATTACTGTTTCTGTACGTGGCTCTTTGCTCCTGTAGAGCACCTTTTATTACAAAAAGAAAAAACAAAAAGGTATGCGGACGACCGCGGACCATCCATTCTTATTACTAGAGATGATTTATTAAAAACTGAGCAACACCCATCACGGTTAGGAGAGACACCCAACAACAATAATAAAGTCTTCTCCTCTCTTCTCTGACCCCCCGCCAACATCCCCCCCTTCCCCACCTTTCCTTTCTCTGCAAGTAACCAAGTATCTTCTCATTTTACCTTTGGATTTGTTCGTAAAGGTAAGGCCGTCTCTGTCTGCTAGCAATTTGCATTGTGTGTTGCCTGCCTTTCTTTTTCTTTTCAAAGTCTCTTTTACCGTTTTAATCTCTTTTATGGAAAAATTTGAAGGACATTGTTGGATACTTCTTTTTAATTTCCATTTTGTCATCCATTTCTTATGCTTGTTGCTAAACCGTTGTTCAAATTACTTGGTTGGGTTACTAGTATGATGTTCTTATATATACCCTATGGTAATTATTTGTTTTTAACAGGACTTTGCAACTGTTGTTTTCTGACAGATAGGTTTGCACATGTCTTTGCTTCAATTTCGTCTTACCATGTCTTTCTCTACCAGCAGTATGGCAGATTTTCCCTCCTTTTCAACTGAAGAATTTTATTGGCTAGCATCATGCTTTTTGCGCATCATCACCTGCAAACTAGTAAGTAGTCCAATATGCTTTTGCTTTCATCAACGACATTTTTGGTGGATTGGAATTTTTTTCAGCTCTTTCTTCTTTGTAGGTTTCGGTCAAATTCAATGGCTTTTATTAATCTTCTTTTTCATTTCCATCTTTTATAAATTCAATACACTCTAATCTTGGCACTTGGTATAACATCCTCAGCCTTCTCTAGTTCGTGTTACTTAAATTTTTTCCTAAATCTTGTTGATAGATTAGCTCCATGGGCAGCTTTTTTTTTCGGGGAATGGTAATAGTTATGGTTGTATAAAATTTCTTAGAATCATATTCGGGCAGTTTCTACCATTTCTTTTTATCCAGAATTTAGGAATAGGCTTTGAAATTGGCAATTAAGAAAAAGAGAATGGCTGTGAATAGTACCTTAAAACAGAGAGGAAGAGTAGATTGGCTGAGAAAAAAATGGTTTGGCACCAACAACTAAATCGTGCTGACGCTCATAAAAGACCTGCCTTCCAGAGATTCTAACCTCAAATGAATCATAAAAGGGTTTGGGAAACTTAGGATAAGACAGCTCCACACTGACGACTAAAAGACCCTGGTAGTGGTTCGACTTTTGGACCTGTATCTTTGAATTTTGGGTCAAAGTTTTCCATATCTATATTTGTTGTCCATGCCAAGTTGGAGTAGTTGATTAGGTTTGGTCTAAGTTGCCAAAGTTTGTGGACTATTTAGGGAAATTATCGAAACCGACTGAAAATTAGATTTAAACCACTTTATCTTTGGTTAATCTATTAGGGCTGCCTAGAACTGCAGTATTAGATTTGCCATCAGTACGATGGAATTCACATTTCACTTTTAGAATACAGAATGTATAGAGTTCTGAGATAATCATTTCACGATGACTTTTGCACTTTAATTTTGACTTAGGCTCATTTTTCTATAGGGGCATTTGATTTTGATTTAGTTCCATTCGTTATAAGGGAGGGCTTTAAGCTCATTATATAGGAATGCTGGTACAGCACTTTTCTTGGTTGTGTTCATGCTTACATTTCTCCTACTTTGTGGGCTAAATATATAGTGAGTGCTCTTGTAGGATAAAGCATTTCACATGTCTATATTTTGGGGCTCATTGCTTATTTAGCCATTAAAATCCAATTTGCCTAAGACCTGATCTGATTTTTAAACTGGATTATTTTTGAGGGTTCAGAAAACTTAATTGAGTCATTGCTTTTGCATTTTAGCATTGCAAGAACTTAGATCTTATCATAAATTGAAAGGTTCATGTTGTCCTAATTTTTGTGTGTACATATATTCTGATTATAGTAGAACTTAAATCTTATCATAGTTAGTGACTTCTGTTTTTAATGTTGCTTGAAGATGATTTTTGCTTGTGGTATTCTGCTTTGTTTGCTTTCTTTTCATTTTGCTCACACTGTAACAATTGATCTCTTTGTGGTCTTTGTTGTTGGTGGTTGATTATTTATCTTAATATGATCAATTAGAGACTTCTGTTTTCTATGTGCCATAGGTGGTATGCTTTTTTATTACTTTAGAGACCGTCAAATGTGGACACTTCGGAGTCTAATCTCATTGAAGGGAAAGTTTTGAGTTTGCTATCTGATTCGCAAAGAGAAAAAAAATTGTTAATCAAATATTTGTGTGCTTTGCTTCTCCGTTCATTTTCTGAACTTTTTTTCAGCTTAAAAACAATAACAGGATATTTAAATTAATTATGTTATTATGCATAGACAATATGCTGATTATTACCCAATGATAAACTTTTGCTTCTGCAAGCATCAAGAAAGAGGGGAATGTTGTGTATCTGGAGATGGCACTAATGATGCTCTTACTATATCTTTAAAACACTATTTAGCTACTCCTTTTTTTTCTTTTCTTGTTTATTGATCCTACCATAGAACTTCAGCTTAATGATGTGGAATAATTGCTTCTTTTTTCAACTTACTGTCCTAGTGGGATAGTCTGATAGGGTTTTGGGTGAGGAATACACGGGGTGGATGTCAGCTGGTACTAGACTGGTTTAAGATTCTTTTCGCCCAGGTTCTCAATATATCTGGCGTCTGGATTGATTATGTGGCATAGGATTTAGTTTTGTGATTTCGAGGATAGTGCTACCACTTTTATTCCCTTCTTCACTGCGCGGCGGCTGCTGCTACTGTTTCTGTTCGCCTTCAGCATTCGGCTTGGTTTCTCAAGTAAGCATTTTCTTTTTATTCGTCTTTACTATTTTCCCTATACAATCATTGATTTTGTTAGACATTTTTTTTTTCTAGGGTTTCTGTGACTTAAGCTCTCTCTTATTTTTGGTTTATTTACTTTTCTGTTACTAAGATTATTAGGATTTTCTGCTTTCTGGGTTGAGTACAAAATTCCTCGTGTTGCATTTCCTAATTCATATGAAGGAAGGATTCTGACTTGTGCTCATCTTTGCATATTTGATCCTCTGTTTTCATTTTGCCTTAGTCTTGCTTTTGAATCTAGGGTTTTTACATCTAAAAACGAATACAGGATGTAGTTTAAAACACAAAAACTTAGGTTTGAAACGGTGCTTTAGGGTTGGGAATAGGGTTAGAATTTCTTATTCATCTGCCGACTTAAAGATTAGGCAACATGACCTCTCCTCTTGGCTTTTTTTTTCAATAATAATAATATTATTATTACTCCCTTCGTTGCAGCTGCGTAGGCTTTGTTTTATGATTGGATCAATGGATTCTGGAAATTGCGCCAGCAAATGCAAAGACAATTCTCCCAAGTTAATTAAAAACTGAGATAAAGTTTGCACAGACGAAACTAATAGGGTAATTATTGATCCTTCGGCAACTACTAGACAAGGTAATAAGGAATCTTCTCTAGGGCCTATCACCCCTGATGCGAACAGAGGAATTGGAGAGTTCCCCTATAAATTTAATTCTCCACCCACTGAAGTGAAGAAAGCACAAAATCATCCTCACTTTGATCCTGATACTGATAGTGTTGCACAATGCATTGTAGCATGCATATCATTGTTCCAACTATCATGTATCTGGTTATTTTCGACAGATAAATCTTTTATGGTAATCAAGCTTGAAGAAACCTTTTTACTTTAGATGTCTCCCCACCCATTTTTCTGTTATTTTTTGACGTCTAGTAGTTTCCTTATTTTTTTTCCAATGATATTTTGTAATGCCCGAATTGGGATGGTTTATTTTCATTCTTCTTCTGGATAGGGATATCCCCGTTACATCCCGAGTCGGGGTAAGCTATGCCAAGATTATTCCCATCATATTCCATCAGGGTCGGGTATTTTTAGTGACCGGTTCAGCTGTTTTGGCATCCGGTTCAGATTTTTTATGTGTTTGGACCGGGTTACCTGTCGTTGTTATTCCGTACTGGGATATCCCGGTTCGGGGATATCCTACTTAAGGATACCCCGGCCCGTGGATATCCCATTCTAGGGATGTCCGGGTTTTGGGTCTTGGGGTTAAAAAAACATTTTAAATATATTTATATTTTATAATTTACCCAACCCAATAATAGGTCAAGCCCAAATATTTATATTTAATACAGCCCAATAAAATTAAATGAGAACTCAACGAATTAAATAAACATTTTAGATATATTTATATTTTATATTTAACCCAACCGAATAATAGGTCAAGCCTAAATATTTGTATTAAATACAGCCCAATAAAATTAAATGAGAACTCCACAAATTAAATAGATTTAACCCTAAATTTAAAAACCTAAACCCAACAATTTAAATTAAATTAAATAGATATAACAATAAATCATGTATGATCCAAATAAAGACCAAATGAAAATATAAATTCCCCACCCCACCCAAAATGACAGTTTCAACAGCATTTTTTTTCCAGTTTCTTGTCAATTTTTTTCCAGTTTCTTGTCAAGCGGTGACACCTCCTTTAGTTTTCCCCGACAGCCCAACCGTCCTTCATCTCACAGACTCACCGTATAGCCTCCCTCATTCTACAAGCCGCGGCACCTCCACCTCCCCATTCGATCTCCCTCTTTCAAATTCGCTAAGGTATTTCTTGATTTAGGATTGAACCTCATTGACTCTTGTGGTTATTGATTGTTATTTGCGTGCTTTGCGATTGATTACCACTTAATTTTTGTTGGTAACCTTTTTTTGAAAAGTTTTCAAAGCTTTCATGGAGAACTTCTCATTTTTTTTTAACTTATGTTTAATTACTTTTCTTCAATTTGTTGTTACTCTTTCTTATTAAAACTCGTCACTGATTCATACTATGTTTGTGAAATTTGATTTATTCAAATTTCTAAAATCATCTAATTGCAACCATTTCAGCCATTTGCGGACACAGATGAAGCCATATATACATACAACTTCCTATTTGTGCTCTTATCGTCCTTCAGTTCTTGGCGCCCTCTACTTGTTATTGAGTTCCTGGGTGAATTTTTCCTCAAAACTTTCCAGCATTTCATTTTTGACATAAATATTAGAGCAATAAACTTGGTAATTGTATTGTAATTAAAAATTTATATCCAAATATTTGGTTCCCAGTAGCTAATTTTTATTTGCTATAAAAATTCACATTGTACAGTAAAAAAATTGCCATATCCTGAAAAAAAGTTGGTTAACTGACCGAACCAACCGAAGTTAAGTCGTTCAGTTCGGCTGGATATGGCACTCCAAGGCGGGTTGGTTATCCTAGGTTAATGTCGGTTAAGTTGGTTACATACAAATAACCAACTCGCTCACCCCCACTACTCTTTCATTCGGCATTTGAATTGAGTAAAAAGTTTTTGGACCCTTCATCCTGCCAGTTCCAATCTATCGCATTTGATTTCCTCAGTTCAGCTGCCTTGCCTTGCCTTGGATGGATTTCATTCTCTTCCTTCCCACAATCTCTGACCCTGTTACTGCCACTTAGAGTTGCCAGATTTTC
Source organism: Gossypium stocksii (assembly GCA_020496765.1). Classification (NCBI taxonomy): domain Eukaryota; kingdom Viridiplantae; phylum Streptophyta; class Magnoliopsida; order Malvales; family Malvaceae; genus Gossypium; species Gossypium stocksii. The sequence goes on from CM035624.1 coordinate 129,425,966, forward strand.
AAACTAACTGATAGCCAATTTCTCATTTACTACCACTATCATTATTGCTAACACTATTATATCTGGTAACAACGGATTATGTCTCCTGCTCTTTCTAGATCAATTAGTTATGTCTTACTCTCAAGTCTCAATGTTTGTATTCCTTCATTAATTTGGTTGAAAATCTATCTTAGGTTTTTAGAGCTTAATCAAAAGTGTAGGCTTATTTGCTCTCTCTGGATCGCAGCTATTCTGTTGCGTTGTATTCAAGATTTTCAAGCATTTGTAGAGAGGGCGCGAGCAATGCTGCAGTGGATGGGGGGATCAAGACGGAAAGTCACGATTGTAAGCGTTACCTAATCTGAATTTCACTTTTTGACTAGACTCACACATTCACTCAGAGGTTTTTTACTTGTTGCTTGCTACACCCTTCACAATTTTGCTCCCTAGGTCAGTACTTTTATGGCTATTTGCATGAACATCTAGTATTTCCTCCTTGATGCTTTCATTTTTCTTGTTATTGTCAAGGCAAAGGCAATACTTTGAACAAAGGAAACAACGAGAAAAGACAACAGGTTGTGAGGGCCATACTGATGGAACTAGCATAGCTGGACGACATCAAAAGGAATGTCGAACTCTGGATATCCTCAGCTTGCTAAACCTCTCAACTTTTTCTGCTGTCGGCAAGTGTTATCCCAGCAGTAAGTGACCTAAATCTTTTGCCGGAACTGATTTAGGGAACCCAAATAAGATCGCTTGAAATGTCAAGCTGATAATCACCTGCATCTATGACCTCCATGCTCTGCTTTTTTGCAACAGGAATTTAGCAATATTTTTGTATGTCTCTTGAAATTATCTTCAATCTTATTTCCATTCATTTCTTTCAGTGGTATGTTTTCAGTGCTTTATTCAATATGTAGGTTTCTCTACTAATGCATCATGTGCAAATTTTAAACGACATGCTAATATGTTTTTACCAGGGAACTATATCTAACTCAATATTCATAGACATATGTATAAGGGCTACTATGTGCTAGTCATAGGAATGCCTCACTAGCGATCACTACTTTTTGATACATGGATGGCATGTTGCATTCTATGCTGTTGTTCAAATTTTGACGAGCCTTTGTTTTTCTCCCTTGTATTCTTTGTTTTTAACCAAGTAGGAAGTCATTGTAAGTCTGGTCCTTCGACAATTAAGTATCAAATGCCAGAGGATCCAGCGAAGATCATTACAAGTTCAGTACCCCCTTCTTATTCTGTTAAAATCAAGGAAGCAGGTATCTGTTAATATCTCTGTGCATAACTTTGTGAACTAGGGTGTAACTTCTCTGGAATCCATGGGTTTTCTGTGCAAAATGCCATTTGCTGGTGCAGGTGCTCCACCAGCAAGCTATCAAGGAGAGTTACAATGCCCAAAGTAGGTCAATACTTTATGTCGCACTGAAATCATATATGTGTAACTAAAAATACCCTATATTACAGATAAACATCAAATCTCTTTTGATTTAGGTGGTGCGAGGCAGAGAAACCTGCAAAAATTTAAACATAGCTACAATTATTTATATTAACAACTTGATGTTAATGTTCAATTACTATTGCGTCTGCTTTTACCAAAAAGAAAAAAATAGAGAAAGCTTAAGCAATGTAATATTTTGAGATAATAATTGTACATTGACTAAAAAGAGACTACTCTCTCAAATCATCACGAACGCTTGCTGTCACTGTGAAAAGCTGATGCTTGTTTTGCTGCGCAGGATTTCATTTAGCGATCATGTTAATCATGATTTAAATGCTTCCAATGATAGTTTGGATCTCTGGAATGCAGCCACTGAGAATCGTAAGTTGTAATGTTGGACTATTGGTTATATACAAGATCTCAACTAATTTGGTTTACAATTTCCATATGTCCTGACAGGATTGTAGCTAGCCAAAAAAGTATATTATTTTCTTCTTGCAATATGTAACTCCGGCATACTATTAGGATTCTTTTTTCTTGATGTTATTAACTAAATATATAGTTCTCTTCAGATTTTTTTTCAATCGTTTACTTTTCCAGAATTATCTGCTTTTGACATGCTTATTAATGATGAATCAGAGGTGGGTTCAGAAAGAAGTCTGGTTCATGAAGCTCATGTTGCATTTTCAGTTGAAGGTCTGATACATTAACAATGGAGGGAGTCATTAAGGCAATAGGTCATGCAGAAGTCGATTTTCCAAAGAAACTATAAGCAAACTTACATAAACAACTGTTTTTCATGACGTTTCCTCTTTTATTTGAAATTTATCGTTGTTTGAAACGAAGAGTTAATTTTATGATTGCCTGTAAATATAAATAAAAGTACCACAGTAAGCCAAAAAGTGGACACTGTAGGAATTGCCAGAAGATAAGTGGATAACTTCTAAATAGAAAGTGGCTAGCGTCTAGAGTAGGAATTACAGTTATCCTTACCCATTTAGGCTCTAATTAACCTGCTAGTGCATCACTAAAGAAGGTATCTCAACTTTGATTAATTACTTGTTTTCTATGTTATCAAGATACTGATGCAGTGATATTGGTTTTCAAATTTCAATACCCTAATAACTTGGTATTACCCAAATTTATTCTGGTTTATCAGGTTTAGGTAAGATCAGAACAAAGACTCCATTGCACTCACCAAAGCAAGAGGGCAGGTAATGGATAATCTGCAAGATCTCTCATGTTCCCTATTCACTCGCTAGATAGTTGTCGTAATAACATTTAGTTTTAGTTTCCTAGACTACCTTCTGTGTCATATTGTTTCCATGAGCTGCATACTTCATGGATCTATTTTCCATTTAAAATGGTGCTTCTATTTGTAAGCAGCAATTAATTGATTCTCTAAATTCAAATTTGTGGTTTACCTACGTCATAAAAGAAAGGAACATGAGATTTCCAAAGAAAATAAATATGTTTATCACCAACCTGGAATTCTTTATGATAGGTGTGATATGATGTGTAAGAAAATCTGGTTACACTTCAAAGTTAATTGTTTGTTTAGGTATGGATTGGTACAGTGCAATATTACATATATAACTGATATGACACATTTAACTGGTGTGCCTGAGAATATCCTTCTATCATTCTTACAAATTTTTTTTTTCCCTGAAAAGGTGTCGTTGATAAACCTCCTAGGAAGATTCCTTTATTTCATTTGGCCCTCTAAGCAGTAAATAGTTAAGTTCTTTTCATGGCATGAAGCCAAACAGTTCGAAGTTTTTGTACAACCACTCAAGAGTGAAAACTACTGAGAGATTTGTAGTCTTCAGTTCTCATTTCTTAATACTTGTGGACTATGTTCAACTTACTTCGGTCTATCAAACAACTAATATATTTTAGATTCTATGAGACTGACACATTCTTCAGCAGCTGAGTGCTAATTGTTTGCTTGAACAAAGTTTATATGATGTATTTCCTGATAAACTAAAAGTTATAGAATTAAGGAGTGGTAAAATTTCATCTAAACAGATCTAAACTTTCTGCTATTGTAGAATCTCCTCTGGTGATTGCTCATTACCCTGGAACTTTTCAAGGCAACTAAACTCATTCAAGGGTTCTAACTTTGTGCTAAATGATATTGAACAAGAAGTGGTGAGAGAGCAATTTGATACTCAGTTTCTTATTTCTATGTTTGCTCTAAATTAATCTCTTCCTTGAAAAAATAACCTTCACATTAAACCTCTTTCTTTTACAACATTAGCCTCCCAAGAATATCATGTTTGTGATTGTGCATCTTAATGTTGTTTAACCTTAAATGATGGGATCGGACTATCAAATGAAATGCTCACTTTTTCTTCATTTGCTTCTTTTTGCAAATTGAATGTATTATATTCTCCTTAAAATTAAACTCAAGTTTCTTATCTTAAGTTTGGTTGAGAAGGATTATTATTATCATGTGCTAAATGCAGGATGCTATGTAGCAGGACATGAATGTTCCACTTGGTGGCAGTCCTTCGCAGTTCTCAGTCGATATAACTGATTCACATGGCAATTGGAAGCCAATCCTCGCCACTTTTACTGATAACATGCAACTTGACAGCCATTACAGAAATAGCAAGTGCTCTTTTGGTGACATTGAGATTTTCTACAACATAGGAAGGGAAGATCTATGGGATGGTGAGTCTCAGCTTTAGTTGGTGTTGGTTGTTTTGTTCATGAATCACAATTCTTACTGTTCATTTTACACATTGCACCAACTTGTGATTAAGATATTCAGAAATTCTTTTGCCTATCTTCACTTATTGTTTCAAACATAGATTTTATGTTAGTCATATGCATCTCCCTTATCAAGTCTGTTTGACTTCATCATAATAATGGGAATATCTCTTGCAGCATACTATCATTCTTGTTCTCTGTGTCAATGAGTACTATTTTGAACTAGTTCTTTTTTCCATAAAGCTTTTCTCATATTTAGACATCATTATACTGTGGAAGACTTCTCTGGTGCAACATGTCATTTTCTTTTTTTTTTTTTTTCTTATATGTTTGTCAGCTAAAGTTAGCTACCTAGATGATGGCTTTCCCCATGAAAGGGAAGATGACATTTCTTGGAAATACTGGCCACACAAAATAGATAGTAATTCTGGAGATTTTTTGGATTATGAAGATGGTGAGATGCCAGATAATGCTTTTGAAGGGCATCACATGCCGAGGAAAAGGTTAGCAATCAACAGTGAATATTTCCTTGTTCTGAGGAATAGGAGTATACCTTTTTTTTTGATGAATTCATTACATCTATGCAAGGGTGTCAAAGCAACAAATTTGAATAGTTTAGGTGCTATTTCTCATTCAATTTATGGAATAGTTTAACTCAACACTTTTTATTTAATATTAACAGGACAAATTAGTTTATAATTATTGCGTTGTTATTAGTTTTTTGCTGCATATGCTAACTTTGAACACAAATTATGATATGGCGTCATCCCATGTCTTTTAAGATATTGGAGTGCTTTATTTCACTTACTGAGAATTTTCTGTGGGGGAAATCTCCAGATTCTAGGGATGATTGTTGGCTCAAGTTACCTTCAAGAGGGAGGAGTTATGTGAAAGTGTGGCTGCCGTATTTCTTTCATGTTATTATTCTTTACTTGATGCATCTATGATTAGAATTGTGATTAAGAATGTTTTCCATCCTCCTCTAATTCTTTCTCTTTTTCCACAATCAGATCCTTCTCCAAAGCATTTATCATCAAAAGTTAGTCATGATTTGACAACTTTAATTGGAGAACTTAGGATTTGTTTGGCCTAGGTGTTTTATAAAAAAACTGTTGTTCAAGTAGATCTTTTCTAGTGCTGTAAAAGATAAAATGCTTAACTAAACTATATAATAATATACATTTTTCTAATAAATAAAAAATATTTTAAAAAAAACCTAAACTTTATTATTTAAAAAAATATGCCTTTTATGCTGTTGCATTTTAATAAAATTTTTTTTTTATCTTGTACTATATGTTTATTGTTTTTGAATTGTCTGTTTCGCTCTGCTCGTATTGTATCTATTGTGCTTTATATATATATATATATATATATTTTTTTTTTTTTTTTTTTTTGCTTCGCAAATTACTGTTGGGGTTTCTATTTGTTTCTCGTCTACTTTCGTGAGATAGAGAAATTTTAAGTTCTCTTCCGTTTCTATTTTTTCCATGTACTTACGTTGTAGCTATTGTAATATATTCGATTTCCTTTTATTTTTTGCTTCGTAAAATATACTGTTTTGGTTTCTCTTTATGTGCTCCTGTGTTGGCGTTTGGGCCTGTGCCCTGCTTAGTTTATGGCTTGTGTTTTGCCTAGATTTTGGGATTTTGTCCCGCTTGGAGGTTCTATGGAATGATGGAAGGCAGTATGACCCTATTTGCAAATGCACTGTAAGTTGCGTCGATTGTGAAAGTCTTTAAATCTTTGTGTTCTCCTTGTTGCATGCTGGTTTGTGTTCCATTTTTTTTGCTCGGGCTATGGATTTGGTTTTGTTTCTATTTTTAATTTTTAGTGTTTTAGGTTGGGTTGATTTGGAATGGGTTTGCGTTGTATTTTTTGGTAGTATTTAATTTTAAAAAGATTTGTAAAATATTTTTTTAACATAACTGTTTAATTTTGAAGCAATTGTTTTAAAATTAAATAAATTTTAAAATCTTCGATGTCAATTAAATTTTTTAGGTTTTCTTAATCTATTTCTCGGGGCTGAATATTGTTGATCTTGGGTTATTGGGCTTTCAATTCAGTTTTAAATTTTGTGTAACGCTTTTGGCATTTGTTTTTGATTTTGTGATTTTTAGAATCCCTTTCATTAGCGTGTATGGATCTTTACTTGAGCATTGTCTTTGGCTTTCTCTGTTTTAATTTAAAGATTAATGCTTTTTTGACTTGTGTTTTTTGGTTTATGGTTTTCATGCTTAGAAATTGCTGTTTTGCTATGTGTTAAAATTTTTATTGATGTGGTCTGTGAGTTACTTTTTGGTTGTTTTATGCTGTTTATTTTATGTTAGTTTATTATTATTAGGATTTTCTAAATAGGACCTAAATTAAAAAAATAGCTGTCTAAAAAAAAAGACATTTAGAAATATTTTAATTAATTGTTTTGCAGATTTAAATGATTAATTATTTTAATAGTTTTTCGTTTACATCTATTTTCTGTGGGTTTTTGTCACTTACCAAGACTTGTTTTATGTTTTTTTTTATTTTTGAGTTTTGTGTTTCCCTCTGTTGTATTTTTGTTGTTTCGCGTCACGGTTCTTACATTATATTTTGTGCTTAGCCGAATATTGTTGGGCTGGGGTTATTGGGCTTTTGTTTCAGTGTTTAATTCTGTGTACCGCTTCCGTTTTGGTTTTTTGGGTTATTGGACTTAGAATAGTTGGCCTATTTTCGGCGTGTGGTAGTGGGCTTTTATATCGGCGTTCGTTTTTGATTTTGTGTTTTTTTAATCATCGTGTTCCACCTAAGTTTTCGGTGTTTTTTGGTCAGGCATTGGTCTCGTGTGTCATGTGGGATAGAGTTTTACATACGGTGACAGGATATAATTTTCCCTAAGATTACTAGAAGCTTATCCCTAACATTACATGCTTGGGCAAACATGGGTATCAGTTACGCCAACCAGGTTTGTTATATCCTGCACTGTTCTCTCATTGTCTTGACATTCATGAAAAGGGCCGAACTGCATTTCTTACTTTATGTCTTCATTTCCTTTTGCATATTTCTGAGATGGTCAATCCTTCTTAATGAAAATTTATGGGTATGTGATCAGGAATTAAATCACCTTGTTTTCAATATATAGGTCTCAACATATTTTGGAAAAAGAATTCGTTCGAAATAACACTAGTCTTGTTGGAAAGATGAAAGCTTATTTGATTGGTCAGTAATAAATTTTTATGGTCTAAAATGAAACCCATTATGTATCCAAGATTAATTTAATTTTGGTAAGGATACTCCCTTATTTGACATGCCCTTTACCATGTACATACCTCACAAATCATCTTGTAAAAGTTGACATGAGATATATATTTGTATAAAAAAAAAGCAGGTTGGGACTGAATTGAATAAAATGAAAAGTACACTAACTCTGAACTTCCACCGGGCGTGTGGCATAATGACCAGCTTATTCCCATATTCTCTCCTATTTTTCCTTTATTTCTAACGTTCCTCTCTCCTTTATTAGCTACTCTTTTGATTAGTTTTATGTACGTCCAGTAGGCCCGTTCCCTCCCCTAAAAGTTACGAAACCAATTACTCTACCCCTCTAAATATTTTATTTTACCGATGAAAATAAAATAAAAATATTATAATATTGTTATGTTATAAAATAAAAATCCGAAGTTTCTCTCCGTTAAATCAAGTAAAGAAATATTGAATCTGATCCAGGACCTTATGAGGTTCAGTACGATGAAGAATGGCTGGCAATAACATGGAAATTGAACTGTGTCTTTCCTTTGACCTTCCGACGTGGAGACTTTGGGTGTGTGTATTTTTGACATTTTTGTTTTGACCATGCCACTCATCTCGCTCGCTCTCTCTCTCTTGGGTGGGGTGGACTAATGTTTTATTTGAAAATGTGCAATTCTCTGTTTTTGCAAGTACTATTACTCTACAAGAGCTAGTGAGCTGACAACTGCTGTTCTAATATGTAGGAGAACACAGCTCGACATGCAAGATTGTCGTCAATGGTTTAAGAGCAGGATGGAAGACAGAGGAGCCAAACCTTGTGAATTTTCTCAAACAGCTCCACCTCACAAACCCTCTGATTCAGTTTCAAACACTATTTTTTATGGTAAATAATAGGGTGATATTTTGATGCTTTTCCTTCTTTGAGGTGCTAATGGTATCTCCATTAATGGTTCTATCTTTTGGATTTAAGAAGCTCACCATATATGTTTTGCATTTTTATGCAATTTTTCACTATAATGGTTAGGCATCTCGATATGACTGTCACAGTCGTAATTACTCTATCCTTCATTTTTTGTCTTCTTTTAGCTCAATTAATTGTTGGTTAGCGAATGCATTCTTTTTAATTTAGATTTGCAACTAGAATAATCACGACTTTTGCAAATTGTTTTTGCTCGATTTGTTTTTTAATTATTAAAATTTTCTCACCTTGTGTAGGTTCTCCCTGTAATCCTCAGACTGTTACCTTTCTTGGAATTGCTAGATCTTCCTTATGTTCTTGATAATGCATCAGACTCTAGGGATACTCCTGCTTCACTGACTCAAAAGGGTAAAGAGTTTTCTATTTACCTTATCCCACTCAGTTTTGATGCATTGCCCCTTTATACGGTACTTAGCAGCTTTTAGTTAATCTTAATTGTGATGCAGTCAAACCTAGAGTATACATGATTCTAGGAATACCTTTTGCTTCTCGTGTTTAATATGGTGCTGATGCTCTCTCATATAGTTTAATGGGATAGATAATTGATCATTTGCTTTCAATCAAGGTAGAACATTGAATGCGCCTAATGTTTTGAGCTTTGTGCATATCATACGTAATGCTATAACTTTGCCTTGTACACGTTGATTGAACTAAATCCATTAAATTTGTTAAGGTGACATCGATTTTCCTGTTGGTTCATTAGATGATTACAGCGAGGACACTCCCATTGAAGACGAGGATGAAATAGAAGATGGTGCAGAACCGAATAATGAAAACCGGTCCTCATGAATGTGAATAATGTTTTCTATCAACCAAGAGGTTTATTAGTGCAAAAAGATTGATGGCAATATCTTGCTATGCTATGAGGCTTTACTTATTTGTGAAGTTGGCAAACTTGGTTTAATGGCCCACGCTTTTCCAACTTTCATCAGCAGAGGAGAGCAGCTATACAAGTTGTTGGCTTTGTTGTGCTTTCTTTCTTTCTTTCTAAAATAATGTATAAACATCAAATATTATATCAATAGCTGTTATCACAGTCAATCATTATATGAGCTTGAATTTGGAATCTCAAAATTTTCGGGGCTTTTCTAATTGAATTGATATTATTAATATGGATAAATCACAATAGCATGGGGTTTGTGTCTTGCTTCTTGCAAATTTAGTAAGTTGCTGTATTCCGACATGAACTTTGTTCTTTTTCAATAAGCAATTTTCAGACATGGCCATTGGTCACAAAATGGTAGCTAGATTTATAGTACATGCCCACTACCAAGAATGAGGGGCCAATTTGGTTCTGCTAGGTTTGAAAGATTGAGGTACACATTTGGTTTTCCTAAAAGCAAAACAGTGAGGAAAACATAATTAATAAAGAAAATCTTTGAATTTTATTCTTAATTTTATAGAATTTAAAAAAATCTCATTTTAAGAAATTGTGATTTATAAATTGAGATGTGAATATTGATGCAGAAGAAAGTTGCAGATATAGTGGAGGAAGGCGACGTTGAAGCCTTTTTGAGAAGGCTGCGGAAGAAGATGATGAATCTAAAGGGCTATTATATTATTTCTGGGGTCCAATCAATTGGCTCAGGATGCTTGCAATGGAAACATATTAGAGTTTTACATTTGGGTGGTATTAGTTTATGGAATAAGCTGGAAGAGGATATATTTTGGTGTTTTGGTTAAATAAATTTACTTCTGTAATTGAAGTTGTTGGCTGTCCAAATTGGGATGTAATTGTTATAATATTGAAGGTGTTTGTTGTCCAAATTGGGACTTAATTATTGTGTTGTTAATTAGTCCCCATCTTGGAAGGATTTTTAGTAAGTCTCTGAGGTTTGTATTTATTGATTTTGGATGTTCAAAATTTTTGGTGAAATGCTGAAAATTTTTCATTTATGATGCTGTCCAATTTAGTCATTAGCTTTGTATGAAATCAGTATTGAAATGTTATCCAACTCAGCTCACAAGTAGGGAAGAAACCAGAACAATTTTGTAGGGCGCCGGATGAAATTTTAATTTTTTATAGTCCATATCTTTATAGTTTTAAAGGATTAAATTGAATTTTTATAATTTTAGGGGAGGGCCAAAGTGCAATTTTATTTTTATTAATTTAAAATTTTTAAAAAAATCTTACATTTTAGGGGGGCCGGGACGCATGCCACCTCTCCTCGATTCGCCCCTGCACAAGCCGAATCAATATTGAAATGGTCCTATTTTCATAGTTTATTCTCTCCTCATTTCTTTCCCCTTTATTCTCATTTTAAAATTTTCCTCGTATCTTTTTAGCTTTGTGTAACCAACGGTCTTTTTATACAGTGATTTATCCTACCGTTTTATTTTTATTTTTGGAATACTTTATTTCATCAGGTATAAATCTTTACTTCAAAATTGTGTTTGTCTTTCTCTGTTTTAATATGATGTTGATTGTGTATTAAAGATTGCATGTACCGCAACATATTTTTTAATGGCATTTACTGCAATCAGTATTCTTCTTGTGTTAAACTTTTCAAAGTTAATTTTAGGTTTGCTGGGTTTGGTCTCCAAGCTTTTAATATCATTGCACAGCAAACTTCATATGGTATTTTCTCTGTTAGCTTTGACAATTAGAAGTGCTAGGGTAGTTATAGTGGGTGTGACTGTTGATGCATGTGTAGCGTAAAACAACATTACTCAACCTTCCCTTGCCGCTGATATGCAAAGCTTGTGTTTGTTGATGTCTGCTATCAAATCTCTAGTCGAATTCTCCATTAGTAGTGTTTTTTTTTCAGCTAATTGGCCCTAAGGTAGGCTATCATTTCTTTTTAATATAAATGTTAATGGCTTCTTTATTCTTCTTTGGCAGGGGGTGTCTGGGTTGTTGACTATCCCGACGGCACTTGTTTTGTCAACTGGGATTGTTCTTTTTGAGCTCCATATTTCCAACATTGCCTACAAAGATGTGGTATTCTTTAGCCCCTCTTTGTTGAATCTTATGTGTCATACTATAAACTATTTTCCTTTGATTCAAGTGAGCCAGAACCTCCTTGATGCTTGCAAAGCAATGTGGACAACATTGAAATGTCCCCGGGTTTGGTGGCCATGTTTATACATGAATTTATTTATCGTAATGTGCTTGAATATAAATGAGGAACTGGTCTATTGGTAGACGACCTCAAAATTTGGCCCCTCCTCTCAGGTGTATATATGATTCCGCTCATGTCCTTCGCCTACATCCATGGATGAGAGCAAAACATCAATTATAAACACGATGGTTACAAAGAGTTCGAACAGCCAATAGACAAACAATAAACCTACAAAGAAATCCTATTTTTATGCTAGAATTGCATCAACATCTGTGTTGACTATGTTTTTTATAATACAGGAAAGTATTTGGTTACATTTTCTCAATTGGTGCAGTTGGTGCCATCTTGGGGGCAGTACTATACCAAAACAAGCTGAAAGATGAGCCATTCAGGGACTTGTTTTTCTGGATTCAACTATTCTTTGATTTAAAAAGGATGCTAGATTTGATTCTAGTGCTAAGAATGAACTTGAAATTTTGGATATCAAATTATTTGTTCATTGTGATCAGTGAAGCTATATATCAAATAATTAGACGACTCAAATGAATGCTTTTTTTATTAGCTGCAACGCTTTGTCCTTTGGGTATCAAATGCACCAATTCACCGTTTTTAATTAGTACAATATACTTTTGTAAAAGATAATCAAAGAAAAGATGTAAATATCAATAATAATATTAAATAAAAAATAACAATTTAATTAGTACAATATACTTTTGTAAGAAAATCAAAGAGAAGATGTAAAGATCAGTAATAATATTAAATAAAAAATAACAATTTAATTAGTACAATATACTTTTGTAAAAAAATAATCAAAGAAAAAATGTAAAGATTAATAATAAAAGATAAAAAATAACAATTTAATTAGTACAATATACTTTTGTAAAAAAAATCAAAGAGAAGATGTAAAGATCAATAATAATATTAAATTAAAAATAACAATTTAATTAGTACAATATACTTTTGTAAAAAAATAATCAAAGAAAAAATGTAAAGATTAATAATAAAATTAAATAAAAAATAAAAATTTAATCAGTACAATATACTTTTTTAAAAAAATCAAAGAGAAGATGTAAAGATCAATAATAATATTAAATAAAAAATAACAATTTAATTAGTGCAATATACTTTTGTAAAAAAAAATCAAAGAAAAAATATAAAGAGTAATAATAAAATTAAATAAAAAATAATAATTTAATTAGTACAATATACTTTTATAAAAAAATAATCAAAGAAAAAATTGTAAAGATTAATAATAAAATTAAATAAAAATAACAATTTAATAATTTAAATAAAATTTTAAAGGGAGAATCAAAATAAAATATGTGACCGTTAAAATGTCCCAAAACTGATTTATTAGCAGTTTATTAAATATCTCTTCAATCTATGCACATTTATTATCAGTTTCTCTCTTTCTCTGTCTCTCGGTCTCCCTCTTTTGTTTTCTTTTTCTTCCTCATTTCTTCTTAATATATCTCTTCAATTCAAATCTACTCCCATTTCTTTACCGATTCTCTCTCTCGGTCTCTTTTCAATTTCTTCCCTCTCATTTTCTTTAGCTTTGGGTAACCAAAGGCCAAAAAACACACACACGGTACACTGTTTTTTGTGGTTTTTGAAATCCACTGCTTCATCGGGGACTGATTTTTAGGTATGAATCTTGAACTTTGTCTTTGTCTGTCTTTACCTTTTGATTTCTATTTTGGTTTCAGATCAATGTTTTTTTTACTTTTATTTCAGTGGGTTCATTTCTCTGCCGTTTCTTTGTTGCGATTTTTGTAACCCTTGCTTCATTGGAGACTGATTTCAGGTATGAATCTTTGCTTCAACATTTGTCTTTTTGCTTTTTTCATCTCTATTTTGGAGTGTGATGCGTTTAGCTGTGTGGGTTTGGGGTGGTGTTGGTTCAGGTTTGCAGTCTTTGGTCTGACCAAAGTAAAGTCTCATTTCCTCTCCCTTTTATCTCTCTTAAGATAATGCTTTAAACCTTTTCGGCTGGTTTCTTTCTAATATGACAGTAAAGATAGCCTATTGGTCTCGTGTATAAAAAACTGCTTTCAGTCTGATGTCCTGCAAAAGAAAAATCTCTGATTGGCTGGATTATAAGTACTGTGAAACCAGTCAATTGTTAAGTCAACCATCAGGAAATCGGCACACATGAATTACTTTAATTAAATAATTCCCTGGGAAACTGTACAATAATTAGTTTAATCGATCTGTTTGAGGTCTGTGCTTGTAAATCCTTGAATGAGAAAGATCTGTCCTTGGAACATGTAGTACCCTTCCTGTCCACAAATGACTGCCTTTAATTAGTATCTTTCTTGCCCTGTAGCAGCAAGAAGTACACATTCATGGATCTCTTTTGCAGGTGCAAAATCTATAATAAATAGAAGTTGAAACCGCTTGCGGTATTGGAATTTTTGAAGACATTGGCTCATTCCGTCTCATTCATCTCCACTTTCGTTTTATAAAAATGGATGTTTTCTTTCGGTCTCTGGTCTCCTGTCTTTCCTTTCCTCCATGGCTATTTTATTGTTAATCCTGCCGTTGCACTTTACATTCCTGTTTTAGTTTCAGATATATGCTTCTTTTTACTTCTATTTTCAGAGTGTCTTTGTCATGATTTTTGGTTTTCACCTTTAGAGAATCACTGTTTCGTTCCTTATTAGAAACGATAGATGTTAGTGGTTAGATACCAAAATTGATAATTAAGTACCAAAATGTGAATAAAAATAGTTTTCAGATTTAGGCATCACTGTTTCTTTACGTGTTTCAAATCTATTGATCTCATTCTGGTTGTTTTATTGATCTCTTCCTGTATATGCGTACTGTGATGCAAACCAAGAACGAACGGTTCAATCAGAGCGAGTTTCTGGTTTGGTGAGCGTCAAACGTGCCATCGCGTCGGCTCCCAAAATGTGGAAAATCGTCATCAATCGTAAGTGTAGAAAACTTTTTCTTGTTTTTGCTTAGCAACGTAATTTTTGTAATATCCTCTGAGCAGAATAATTTAGTTGAAATATGCTTCTTTTCTTGTTTTTGCTTAGCAGAGTAATTTTGGGGTTTGGTCTTTTTGGGCCTAAGTCATGCTTAGATTTTGGCTTATCATTTATATTTTTGTCATTATAGTTACTTTTCCAAATAACCTTACACTAGTTCCATTGCTCCCAAGACTCAGGAAAATATCTGTATAGTATTTTTGTAATTTCTGCTTAGAAGAATATTATTCCTCTCTGTTTTTAGTTGACATATACTTCTTTTTCCTAATATGTTCAGTGGTTTTTATTTACATCAAACAGCTTCCAATGTCTCACTAAATTCTTAATGAGAGACGCTTCTTTCTCCTGTAAAATGCTAGAAAATTTTAAAGTATTTACATTAAAAATATATGGGTAATAATAAAATTGACATTTTTTAGTTTAAAATGCCCAAAAACTGTCTCAAATTTTAGGTTTCTCTTTGTTAGTCACCACATTTAACATTACTAATCTACCAGATTTTATTTATCTTTTTTAACTCTTTATATATTTAATATAATAAATAGTATTATTTTAAAAATAAATATATTTAGACATTGAAAATATTAAAGTGTATTAATTGAAATTTTGAAAAGTAAACAACTCAATTATCACTTTATTAAATGAGTGTATTAAATAGCAATAGGTTACCGTTGGCAGGAGAAGATTCCCTCTGCCCGTTTTCGTCAAGTCTTTTCAAATCCCCTTCCTTCCCATTTCTTCACCATCTCTTTCTCTTCAAAATTTTCCTCTCTAATCCGTTTTCATCTGTTCCTTCTCAATCGTCTCTGTTTCTTATTTTTAATTTTTTTTATTGTGATATTGAAATCACTTGCTTCATCCATAGATTTTGGGTTTTCAGCCCTAGGAAATATTGTTTCGGTTCGTCTTTTCTTAGTTATCTGGGTTTCATTGTCTAGAGCCATTACAGTGACGATCATACCGTTATCTTATGCTACCTAGGTACATTTTTTTCTTCTTTTTGGTATCACTCTGAAGAAGGATAGCATGATGTGCCATCTGCCAACATTCTATTTCCTGAACATCTGTTTATTCTTAATATTGTTTATTTCGGGTCTTCCTGGTATTCTAGGTGATAGTTTATCCTATTTATATACGCATCCTTATATTTTATCTGACTCTAAGTAACAGCCTTTTAATATTGTTTTGAGATGGTCTTTCTCTCTCTATTTAAGTTCTAAATATGTTCAATATTATTCTTGCTAGTCTATGATTATGTACTTGGAAGTAGTTCCGGGTTGTTTGGTTCTTGAATCCGGGACTGGTAGTGGCTCATTAACAACATCGTTTGCAAGGGCTGTGGCTCCAACGGGACATCTGTATACCTTTGATTTCCATGAACAGAGGGCTGCCTCAGCTAGGTAAGCGTTAATGTTTATTGTTTGCAAAAGTGCGTTGTGATGAAATATGATATAGTAATTGCTTAGGTTAAACTTGAATACTGGGTTATCTTGAGTTGATGTCTTCATGGATCTACATTTTGTTGCCGTGATACTTCATTGTCTAATTGTCTCGGTTTACAGATCTTTATTAGTTTCATTAGTGAGTGCATTGTTATGAAATTTTGGTTACAAAGATAGTTATGAAATATGATTTTAGAAACTGCTTAGGTTGAGCTTGAATTCTAGGTAGATTTCTGAAGTCTGTTGCTGTCATGCTTCATAGTCTCAAAATTATCTCGGTTTTATGGAACCTTGCGTAGGACTCATTTATGATGCATATTTTATCCCATTATATGGTTTCTGTTTGTCTAATTGATAATAGCAAGATCCAAGGATGGTTGTTTTTTTTCTTTGATTCTTCTGTGTTGGTTCGTGAAAGAAGGAATGTTTTACGATTTTTCACTCCTTCACAGAGAGGACTCCGAGAGGACTGGAATAAGCACTTTAGTCACCGTGGGAGTCCGAGATATTCAGGGTTAGGGATTTACCGATCAGTTTTCTGGGTTGGCTGACTCCTTATTTCTGGACCTACCGCAACCTTGGCTAGCCGTTCCTTCAGCTTGAAACATGTTGAAACAAGATGGAACTCTGGGTTCCTTCTCACCGTGCATCGAACAAGTGCAACGTTCATGTGAAACTCTTAGATCTCACTTTACAGGTAACATATTAGAAACAAGTTATGCTATCTTGTTCAAGCAGTTTTTCTTTAAAGCATCATGAGCTTTGCTTGTTATATGCACAGATATATGGACCTTTGAAATACTGCTCCGCATGTATGAAATCCGTGACTGGAAAATGGATCACTTGAAGGTCAATGATGGGAATCCCACTGCATGCACTCCACGCACAAGGAGGCTGCCTTCAAGTGAAGCAAGTGTGGGGGACAATGCAAGTTCTCCAACAGACAAAAACTTGAGGGCATACCGGATATTTGACATTCGCAAGTAAGTGTTTCTTGAAAAAAAAAATAACTCTTGCAATCAATTCAAACACTGAGTTTTCATCCTACTATTATGATTGATTCTCTTAGCTCACTCAATGACACATTCCTGAGTATTCACTTTACAGGTTTTCATCCTATTTTAGCTTTTGTGTAACCAGGTGCCAGAAAAACACAATTGCTACAGCAGGATATTGAAATCCCACCCTTCATCGGATTGTAATTTCAGGTATGATTTTCACTTCGACTAACTTTTTCTTTTCACGTCTTTTTTTAGTTTCAGAACTATGCTTATCTT